>OY764961.1:11392595-12653333 GCA_963668005.1 Melieria crassipennis
GTAGTACAAACATATCTACATTTGAATATAAAAACATGCAATTTAAATATTTGTGTGCATATAAATTTCGCACATGAAAATAATACACTCTCGCTATGCAACTGAACTCGAGTGGCTGTGTAGCAGTGCCGCATTTAATTTGTTGTTGCTGTATGCGCTTTCAACGTCAAATTATCACTGTCGACAAATATGCAATTAGTGTCATTATTTATGCAAAATAACACCCAAACTCCAAAGCAGCGCATAAACATTTTGACAAACTCTGTCGCCGTCGCAGTCAACGCGCGCAGCCTTCATTCCACTCGTTCGCAACTCAGCAGCAGCAGCAGCGGGGCTGATTGGGCTTGGGGTGGTTTGGGTCTGTGCTGGGCTATGTAATTCGATGCCACATGTGCGAGTGCATATGGCCGAGTGAAGTTTAAATTAATATCGCATAAGTACATAAGCAAGTGTGCATATGAATGACAAAATGTTGACCGCAACACGAATGTGTGCGGTCGAAATTGCTGAAAAGTCAAAGCCACAGTTGCGGCGAAGTTGGGGGGCGCGGCGACTGGTTGTAATTTTGTGTTTTGACAGTGCAGCGAGTGTTGATGTGCGGTGTGTCATGCATATTGCAGCGTTGACACGGGAAATTCTGACGTCCAAAAAATTCTGACTAACATTGTTAATGAGGTGTGAGCTTGGAGCATATTTTATAATATTTTTTTCAAAATAATTTTTTTCTTATACATATGTAGTATTCTTTTGCAGTGAAGGGTTGAGCAATTTGTTGTTCCTTAAAATGAAATGAAATGTGCCAACCCTACAACAAAATTAACACAAATTTGCACACTGTCAGCCACTCACAGGATGCAAGGAAAGCCAGCGCGTTTCTATGTATTCGAGTCTGTGTATTTGTGTGATTCGAGTAATTGTGACATTTCCGCTTGAGCGCTTTGGCTGGACGACAACAATCGCTGCTCATGTCACTGCTAATTACAAATCCACACACACTTGAATGCAACGATTTGGCTGCATGTCGATTGTCGGGGCGGATGGCAAACGTTTGGCACGCTGCTCACTTGTGCGCGCACATGCGGACAGCGGATGAGTCGGTCTGTTGTTGTTGCTAGTTTTGCATAAACAAATGTTGTGCTTGTTATGTTTGTGTTTGTGTTGTTGTTGTTGTTATTTATGCCTTGTTTGTGGGCTTCTTCCGTTGGCCATTGCTGCTTTGTTGTCGCCGGTTTGGTTGGCCTTTTGCTGTTGCCACTGATCCACATAATGTGTGCGGCCAATTGTGGCAATGCGTGAAAACACATGTCAGTGCTAATTTTTATTTTGTTTGTGTACACTGGCCATGCAAATTATTATAAGCGCTGTGCGGTAATTAAGTGTGGAGCATTGCTTTGGCTTCCCGGCGCTGGTTGAGCAATTTTTGATTCCGGGAAGGATAAGTATACCAGATTGTTTCGAAATATGATTCATTTTAAGTCGATTGACTCAATGACTTGGTATTTGATTTGGCTGTATGGAATTGTTGTGGGGGAGTGTAGGGAAAAAATTGGGGGTGACAGTTTGAAGCATTGAATTTGAAATTTTTGTAGCATAGAAAAAAATAATTACTAATAAAAATTTATAACTCTGACGGTAGAAACTTTGATAAAATGTAATGAAAGAATATAGAAATAGCTAAATAATTTTATAATCTAAATGATTTGTTGCCTTCAATTGTGAAGCTATTGTCGACGACGATAGGTGGAGGAAAGTAGGTCACGAGGAGCGGGTATATACACCTACGGAGTCCAAATTATGTGAACCTGAAGTGTGGGGCACAGCTTTCAATTATCGATTTACTAAAATTTACTAAAACGGCTCGAAAATTCAAAGAATGAAGTCTCTAGACCTCCATCTGATGCATTAATATATCAGGTGTACAACTTTGCTTCCGCTGTTTTCCGATAGGTGGCTGTACCGGCTGAGGCTGGTTGAAATACATAGATGGTAATGCCTTTAAAGTGAGTGTGGACAGTGCCTAACGAATTGTCATCGCCGTTTCAGTGACAGTTGTTCTTGTTTTCGTATTATTCACGCTCGAAAATGTCCGTTTATATGCCCAATTCTCGCCATTTGCGGGAAGTTTTACTTTTCGGTTACAATTCGCAAAAAAATGCAGCTGAAGCGCATCGAATGCTCTCAGAAACTTACGGTGATGCTGCTCTGAGTGAAAGAACGTGTCGGGAGTGGTTTCAACGTTTTAAAAATCAAGAGCGCCATGACAAAGTCATCCTCCAACACGACAATGCTCGGCCTCACGTCGCAAAAGTGGTCAAAAAGTACCTGGAAACGCTGAAATGGGAAGTCTTGCCCCACCCGCCGTATTCCCCAGATGTCGCCCCTTCTGACTTCCACCTATTCCGTTCGATGGCACATGGCCTGGCAGATCAACATTTTCAATCCTTCGAAGAATTGGAAAAATGGATTGCTTCATGGATAGCGTCAAAAGAGGACTCCTTTTTTCGAGCCGGGATCCGAAAATTGCCGGAAAGATGGGAGAAAGTTGTCGCTAGCGACGGACAATACTTTGAATAATACATCTGTAAGCACTTTTTCGCAATAAAGCTTTTAATTTTGGAAAAAAACGGCGGAAGCAAAGTTGTACACCTGATATAAAAAATGGACCTCTTTTCAATTCCATACATTTCCATACATAATTGAAGGAATAAACCAAATATTTTTATAATCTGAATATAATTTGTTGGCTATGGAAGCATGTTAGCGCTTAGAATATCGGTGGTTTAAAAAAAAATTTCGGTGTTTGGGTAAAAGATGGACCAGAATAGTCTCTGCGTGGCCTTTGACTGTTCAGTTAAACCTAACCTAACTTAAATTTTGAAAACACTCAACGAGTGCTCCGAGGCAGTGTGATGCAAAAGAGAATTAAATCTTTTATAATTTTTTTTACTATGTATAGGACAAACTGAATATTGTTTTTATGATTATAACTTTTTTTTGATATACAAGGTGCGTCCCAAAGTAAACAGGACTTTTGCAATAGGGAAGTTTCTGGTGGCGCCATCTATGTGTGAGGACATGCGTTGGAAAGGTACATCTTTCATTCACATACTGTCTAAATTTCATGACATTTGGTCTAGTAGACGCCGAAATATCCCGCTCAATGTGACAGTATGTTTTTAACTTTGGTACGAGAATGTCGATCGAACAAAGAGCTAATATTAAGTTCTGTTTTAAACTTGGTAAAACTTTTACCGAAACGTTTAAATTGTTAAAGCAAGTTTATGGTGATGATTGTTTATCCCGTGGCCGTGTTAATGAGTGGTTGAATCGATTCAAGAATGGTCGAGAAGACTTGAATGACGACGAACACGTCGGCCAGTCGAAATTTGTGACTACTGACGATGCCATCAAAACTGTCCGTGATTTTATCAAAATGCAGCCAAAATCATCATTGGAATTGATGGAAATGGAATTGAACATCTCCAAAACATCAATTGATCGCATTTTAACCGAACATTTGGGTCTCCGTAAAGTGTGTTCTCGCTTCATTCCGCACACTTTAACCGACGACCAAAAAGCGCAGAGAATTGAGCACGCAAAAGACATCGTTCGGGAAGCCAGACGTGATCCAAATTTCTTGTTCAACATCGTAACCGGTGACGAAACGTGGTGCTTTCAATATGATCCCGAAACAAAGCGTCAAAGTGCCGAATGGAAGCACCCAGATGAGCCAAATCCGAAAAAAACCCGCCGTGAGAAGTCAAAAATCAAAACTCATCTCATTTGTTTCTACGATTCAAAGGGAATAATTCATCGAGAGTTTGTTCCACCGGGAAAAACAATTAACGCTTTGTTTTATGTTGAAGTTTTGAAGCGTTTGGTGCATCGCATTCGTCGTATTCGGCCAGAATATCGCGAGGAAGGAAGTTGGCGTTTATTGCATGATAATGCACCGGCTCACAGAGCCCTAGTTACGACCGATTATTTGACCAAAAATCGCATTTTTACCATCAATCATTCACCGTATTCGCCTGTTATGGCTCCCTGTGACTTCTACTTATTCGGTCAGTTGCATTTGCCGATGAAAGGAAACCGTTATAAGGACGTTGAGGACATCCAAAAGGCTTGTACCAACATTCTGAAGGCGATGCCGGCCGATGACCTAAAACACTCATTCCAAATGCTTTTGGACCGTGCAAAACGTTGTATCGAAGCAGAAGGAGAGTATTTTGAATAAATAAAAAGAATTATACAAAAATAATCATCCGTTTTCTTTATTTTATAAAAGTCCTGTTGACTTTGGGTATAAAGAGATTTTCCAAAATCTCTCTTAATGAAATACAGATATGAAATACAGATACAGGTAACTTCTAAATAATTAATAAAAACATATTAAAAAAGACTAAAATGTTATAAAATAATAAAAAAATAATAAATAAAAAATTCTAACACATTGATTGAAATTCTTTTGTCATAATTATTTTGTGTAAAAACTAAATATTTATTTCTTATTTCTTTTCTTTAATTTTGTTTTTAGATATAAAAATAGATTTTCCAAAACCTCTCTTACTGAAATACAGAAATAATTAAGTAATTTAAAATACAAATAATTAATAGAAGCATAATTAATAAAATATTATAAAATAATAATAAATACAAAATTCTAACACTTTGATTGAAATTCTTTTGTCATAACTGTTTTGCGTAAAAACTAAAAATTTATTTCTTATTTCTTTTCTTTAATTTTTTTTATATATAAAAATAGATTTTCCAAAATCTCTCTTAATGAAATATAGTAAAAATTAAGTATTTTTTTAATACAAATAATTAATAAAAACATAATTTAAAATACCAATAAAATATTATAAAATAATAAAAAAAAATGAAAAATACTAACAATTTGATTAAAATTCTTGTGTCATCATTTTTTTGTGTAAAAACGAAACATTTATTTCTTATTTCTTTACTTTAATTTTGTTATATATAAAAATAGATTTTCCAAAATCTCTTTTAATGAAATATAGAAATAATTAAGTATTTTTTAATACAAATAATTAATAAAAACATAATTTAAAATACCAATAAAATATTATAAAATAATAATAAAATGAAAAATACTAACTAACTAACTAATGGATTAAAATTCTTGTGTCATAATTGTTTTGTGTAAAAACTAAACATTTATTTCTTTACAAAATAGTGAAGGAACGGTACAAAAAAATTCAAAATGGTTGCCTCGACTTTGAAAAGCCACTAATTTTTTCATCTACAGCTGCTCTACGTTTTGCTAAAGTCAAACAGCAGAAAACTCCAGCAAAGTTGCATTAAACTTTAACAAAGCCATTGTTGTTGCCTCCATTCGGCAAACCTGCCGTCTTTCACTTACAGCACTGCGCCAATGTTGCTGCTACACTTTTCACCGGAAATCATGCTAATTAACGTTAATTGTTGATGTTGAATGTGTGTTTCCGTGTGATAATTACAAATACAAAAGTCATGTGCAGAAAATACAACACAAAAATAACAACAAAACAACAACACACAATGAGCGTTCAAATCAGCGAAAACCGAGCCAGGCAGGTACAATGATCAACTGTGCCTGTGTGTGTAAATGAAAGCAAGTGTGTGTGTGTGTGTTTGTTCAAATGTAGTAGAAGTCGCAGGTAGACTTGCGGGAAGGTGAGAGAAAGCAAAGAACTGCGCAAAGTTAGAAAGCGAGCGAGCCATGTTGATACAACGTTTACCTTTAAGCGATGGCAGGCAACAAGCAAAAACAGCAAAAAAAAAACACAAACAACAACGACCACTAAATATAACCGACAAGACAATTACACAGACTGAACAGTCGAAAAGCGTACGGCGGCAGTAGAAAATATAATGGTTTTTTGAATTGAAACCAAGAAAATGCTAAAGAATAAAGCACAACAACAAATCAGTTGTAACTTGTTGTATGGTTGTAAGCAGACATGTTGGCAGGGAAGCGGCAAGCGGCGAGTAGCGCAATGGAGGCAATGAAACGCGTAAAATACTTACACACTCTTATCGCATTTCGTGCCACGCTAATGATACACCTTTGCCAACACAATGAGCACAAAAACACACACACACGTACGCACGCAGCATACGTTTCGCTGAGACTGGCAATTTTCTGATTACGACAACAACAAAAATAACAGCGGCAATCAAACAAGAAAATCTTTGGCGCTTACGAAGCGTGCAACGTTTTGTGTGCTGGCGCAAGCAAATGTTTGTTTGCCAATGTATGGAAGCAAACATACAAACAAACACATGCAAAGGTACATGTTTGCATGTATGTATGCAAGTAAGTGTTATGTGGCTGCGTGGTACAACAATTACACACACACATTTACAGACCGACGCACATGACAAATAAAGCCAGCAAACGTCTTTCCGCAGTCGAAATGCCAACTGAGCGCTAGCGGCAACGGCATTTCGCACGACAGCAGCGTCAATTTAACGCAAAGAAATTTACGTAATTAACTTGTAATCTGTAGCGTTGGTATGTTGCCGCAGCTGGCTGGCTGGCTGACTATTTGGCGTGGCGTATCGCTTACACGGGTTTCCATTAGGCAAATTCACATTTTAAATAGATGACTTGTGTGTGTGTGTGTGTGTGTGGGAAGAGGAGTGGCAAATTGCGTGGCGACAAGTCAAGATTTGAAAGGGAAACTTGGGACGCGCTGCGGAAGTCTTTAGACGCTCGCAGCAGTTGGTAGATTTTTTATTTTTTTTGTTGTTGGCAGGTATGGCAAATTATCTGCTGCGGGGCGTGGCGGGCGGCCCTTAAATTTAAATTTTATTGTAATTTATGTGTAACGAAAATGTGTATGAATGCACAAGTGTAGAGGTGCATTTTGTTAGGTGCTGAATTTGTGTGATCTATTTGCTTTGAGGTTATGTGTTTTTTGCTTGTGTTAGTTGTCTCAAAGGAGAAGCTAAAAATATTGTGAAACATATTTATTTATGTTGAAAAATACTTTTATTATAAGCACAAGTCAAACTACATCCTAAACATTATAAAATAAATTATAAAAAATAAATAAAAATACTTACATATTGATTGAAATTCTTTTGCCATAATTTTTTTGTGTAAAAACTAAACATTAATTTCTTATTTCTTTTCTTTAATTTTTTTTTAGATATAAAAATAGTTTTTCCAAAATCTCTCTCAATGAAATATAGAAATAATTTAGTAATTTATTAATACAAATAATTAATAGAAACATAATTTAAAATACCAATAAAATATTATAAAATAAAATGAAAAACACTAAAAATTTTATTAAAATTTTTGTGTCATAATTATTTTGTTTAAAAACTAAACATTTATTAGAAGTAATTTCTTTTCTTTAATTTCTGTTAGATATAAAAATAGATTTCGCAAACTTTCTCTTAATGAAATATAGAAATAATTAAATAATTTATAAGTACAAAAAATTAATAAAAACATAATTTAAAATACCAATAAAATATTATAAAATAAAATGAAAAACACCAAAAATTTTATTAAAATTTTTGTGTCATAATTATTTTGTTTAAAAACTAAACATTTATTTCTTGTTTCTTTTCTTTAATTTCTTTTTTAGATATAAAAATAGATTTTGCAAAATTTCTCTTAATGAAATATAGAAATAATTAAGTAATTTATAAAGGGAAAAAATTAATAAAAACAAAATTTAGTATACCAATAAAATATTATAAAAGAATAATAAAATGAAAAATAAAATAAAGCCAGTTGCTGTGAAATATAAATAAAATTGAAGGTTAAGGTGTTCAACTTTTGTCGAGCGTCAACTGCAGCGCAGACTATTAAATTACTTGTGCTTTGTGAGCATTGTTGTTGCTTCTTTCTGCTGTTGTTGGCTTCTGGTTACTGGTTGCTACCGTCTGCATGCAAATGCCGTATAAATCAATGTGGCAGTGAGCAACGAAGTTCCATCTTTTTCTGCATTCTGTTGCATACTTTCGCTGCCGCCAACAACAATAACAACAACAACAACAGCAAAGGCAATTTCACAACAATAGCACAATAGTAGCAGCACCAACAACAACAACAACTTCAACCACTTCAACAACAACAATTACATTAAGCAGCATGCAATAAACAACAACAACAATAATAATGCGCGCAAAGAATTGCTGTCGCACAGTCAGCGCCGCTTGCAATTTGTTACTTTCAGCACATATAACAACAACAAGAACAATAACACAATGAATACAAAAACAAACAAACAAATGAATAAACTGTACAGAGGCCAGTCAGCTGGCTGGCTGGCGTTGTTGCCTGACTGGCAAAAAGGGATACGGCCAAATGTGCAGGACGTGGTTATTTATAGAGTCCGCATTTTGCAGTTAATGTCTTCATGTGGTTGAGGCGGCAAACCTGCAGCACAAATACACTCACACTCGGCGCGCAGAGTTGCCAACATAACCCAAACACAAAAAAACAGAGGGAGAAGTGCTTTGGGCTAAGCGAGGCTGTAACAATTCTTATTACAACATGCTTATTAAATAATATATTTTTCATTGTTGTTATGTTGTTCTTGTTGTTGTTGTTGTTGATGTTGATGTAAGGCTGTGGCAGGCGTGCCAAACAAAAATGACAATTTAATGAAACGGCAAATGAGCAGAGCTTTTGTTGTAAGATCTTAAATTGTTTAGCAACCAGCGGCTTTGAAGCTTCTTATGCAAAGACGTGAAAGCAGTAAACTGTCAAAGTAAAATTTCCCCAATCAAATTGTCCACACAGCTTGGAATTCGCTGTAAACAAATTGCAAACTGTTAGAAGAAGAATTTTTTATTTGTATTCTTTGTAAACTTCTCAACACTCTTACTGTGCTGTGCTCTGACTTTAAAGTATGCCGAACCAGCTACAGCGCCTTGATGTATGCTACAGTCTCATTTGTTCTGGCTTACAATAATCACACACATTATGCCAACAAGTCGCTACTCGGCGTCTAGGGCGCATAATAATAATAATGTGGTTGTGTGTGGTTGTTGTTGTTGTTGTATTATTTTTATTTACGCCACACACTGGCAACGCGTCAACAGCCTTGAATGTCTCCGAGCAGCGCTTGGCGCATCCTCGGAATTGTGGCAAATTGATGCTTTGCCAGGCCGAAGCCTGAAAGTGCCAATTGGTGGTTGTCAGCTATTTCTTGTTTCTTGTTAACAGCTGCATATGTGTTTCGTGTGTGTGTGTGTGTGTGTGTGATTACATTATGGTTATGCAGATGATGTGATAAAAATCTTAACGATTTATCTGTTGTGGAAATTTTGCGCTCAAGTAAATTGTTATTTATGACATGAACGAGAAACGAAAACAAAATTTAGCCAAGTTTGAGCATGAAAGGGCGAGAAAGAGCATATTAAAGCGTAATGAAATTATTGTTGAATGTGTTGGTACCCGCATTTCTAAGCAGCTAATTTCATGCATGAACTCATATTGCAAGAAAACTGAGTAAAGTTGCTGCATGGATAGTTCTTGAAAACTTTAAAATATTTAATAATACTTCAAGCTAAATCCCACATAATTGCACGCACAACTCAGAGACTGACTTGCGGCGCTTCAAATATCGCCGCAGCGAGCAATTAAATTTGCTCAATCAAGCAGAGAAAAACCAATATTTATAATGCCACAACTTAAGCTGACAATATGTGCGCACTCCACGCCCCCCTGTACCTCTTTTGCTATTCCAACCAAACAACGCGCTTCTTTTGCATGCCTTCGTTTACAATAACAACACACGCACATAAGTACAGTTGTACACTGGTGGACAAAATAACAGCAGCATGAAATGTTATGTAAAATTTTTATCTTAATTCAACACAATTTTTCTATTTTTAAATGACTTTAAAATCGTTAAGTGTAATGAAAACTAATCACAGAAGGATACTAGAAATTACAGTATGTACTTACTTTTGAAATTCCTTTTACTGTCTCAAATGTGAATTGCTGTTAACACCTCAGAATTTATTACATAACCATGACAACTCAATGAGCAGTGCACTGAAATCTTAACTCAACCAACCAAAACCTTTGTAAAATCACTACAAATAATTAGGTGGCGCTATTATTTTGATCACCACTGTAGACGCACACCAGCATTTCTATGCATATGACGTCAAATGCGGGCCAGCGAAACCGCACTTTTGCATTTCTAGCAAAACAAACGATTTTAGCATACAGGAAATAAATATGTAAGAAAGCAAAAAAAAACACACACATACACACGTGAAGCATAAGAAGCCACTAAGCGGATAGCAAAGTACACAATGCAGCAGGACGAAATGACAATACAAAGGATAATGTGCTGCTGAGAGCAAGCGGTGAGGTTGTGCGTACGCTGCCACACCAATAGACATTTCAATAGAATTGCACTTCAATGGCTGCGTATTAAGAAAAAAAATATGTTGAAAAAAACTGTAAGAAGTGAGAGAAGGTAGCATGAAAAAAATTACATAAGAGGAAATTGCCGTCAGGAAACACAAATAGAAACACACAAAGCCGCGCGGAAATGTGCACTTGTGCGTTGACATGTCCTGAGTTGATTAGTTCAACTTTCCATTTCCTTGCTGCCGGTTGCAAAAAATTAGAGCTGTCAAGAAGCTGTTAGAACGAGGACTGAGATTCTCACAGGCATTGTGAGCAATTTTTATAATTTTTTATGTAAACAAATTTAGAATGTAGTGGAATGAAATGTTGCTGATAATGTCAACGTCCATATTAACGGAAATGTTAATATTGTAAATGTCAAAGTTAATTAATTAATGTATTAAAGCTTCATTGAAGCTCCTTGCTGGTGTGTCTCTCTAGAACAAAGGCAGCCCCGAACTGTCGTCGCTTCTTCCATGCTGTAGGAACCAACCTGTAGCAACAGGTCAAGTTGTTTTGGGTACCATGTGACAGAGACATCTCATTCAGTTGCGAGAGCCAATGAAATTGAGAGACCAAAAACACAAATCGTTGGAATATTTGCTTCGTTTATTGTAGGTCTTCACTTTGTGCTGGACAAAGCTGTATCTCTGGTAGCAAAAATTCATCAGCAATGTTGCCGAACCAATTTGGCCAACACTAAATAACTTGAAGATGCTCCTTACAGCTACTCAACCTAGGCGGGAACTCCACCAGCGCTGTGGTGGCTGTGTTCATTGGACAATATCCAAGGACTCGAACTGCTGTAATGTCAGGATTGCCATACCACGAACTCTGATTTTGTTGTCGTTTCGAAGAAGAACACGAAGATGTAGGAAGCGAAACGAAAAGGGAAAATGACAAGAAGAAGAAGAAAATGGGGACTAAGGAGAAGAAGAAAAAATGAAGATAAAAACATGAAAAAGTACATAGATGAAAAAGAAGTAGAAATATAAGAAGAATGAATGGAAACGAATGAGAATAAGAAGGAAGAAGAAGATGAAAAGGACAAAAAGAAAAATAAGAAGAAAAAGAAGAAAAGGGACAAGAAGAAAAAAAGAAACGGAAAAAGGAAAAAGAAGAAATTGAAGAAAAAAAGAATGAGAATAAGGATAAGAATAAAATAATAGTAAGAAAAAAAAAATAAGAATAAAATTAAGAATAAGAAAATAAGAATAAGGAAAAATGAAAATAAGAATAAAATGAAGAATAAGAACAAAAATAAAAAGGATAAAATTACGAATAAGAATAAAAATAAGAACAAAGTAAAAATAAAAATAATAAGAAAAGGAAGAACAAGAAAAAGAAAAAGATGAAAAAGAAGTATAAAAATAAGATGAAGGAAAGGAAACGAATGGGAAAAGTAAGAAGAATAAGATGGAGAGGAAGACGACGACGAAGAGGGAGGAGAAGAAGAAGATGAAGAGGACAAGAAGAGGAATAAAAAGAAGAAGAATAGAAAAGGAAGAAAAGGAGGAAGAAGAAATTGAAGAAGAAAGGTAAAAAGAGTGTGAAACAGAATAAGCATAAAAATAATAACAAGAAAAAAAATAAAAATAAAAAAAGAAGAAGAAATTGAAGAAGAAGAGGAATAAAAACGTGAAAGAGAATAAGCATAAAAATAATAATAGGAAAAAAAATAAAAATAAAAATAGGAACAAGAACAAAAATAAGAATAATAATAACAATAAGAACAAAATAAAAATAAGAATAAAAATAATAATAATAAATAAGGAAGAAGGAGAAGAACAAGAAGAAGGACAGGTTGAAAAGTAGATGAAAAGAAATAGAAAAACAAGAAGAAGGAAATGAAACGAATAGGAAAAAGAACAAGAATAAGACGGAGAGGAAGACGACGCCGAAGAAGAAGGAGAAGATGAAGAGGAAGAGAAGATAAAGAAAAAGAAAAAGGGGAAAAAGAAAAATAAAAGGGAAAGGAAGAGGAAAAGAAGAAGAAGAAGTAGAAAAAGAAAAAGAAGAAGAAGAAGACGGATAAGAAGAATAAAAAATAAGAAGAAGACCATCATCCTGGAAGAACAGCAAGAAACAGCGTAAAAGAAGAAAAGAAAGTTTACATTCATTTCACAACGTTCATCACTGACCAGGACAAGACAAACAATTCGGGGCTCTCCCTTCCTTATTAAATTGAACGAGCTTTCTGCTTTAAGCATCAAATAGGTAGTAAGGTTTTTATTGAAATCTTTAGGGTTGCCTCGTGCCAATGTTGTACCTACTACAATGAGTCCTTTTGTTGTGCTTAGTTGAGTTTTTAAAGGGAGGCTGTCACTTTAACCTAACTAACAGAAACCCGATATAATTACAATTCCCTATTCAATTGATTGAAACGAGTACAAGTGTGCATAGATAAATAGATAGATAGATGTGAAAGGGAGCTAAGAAAATGGACCTACAGAAGATGTTTTCCTCAAACACTCAGACTTACTTAGTAGATCATTGCACTTTTCAGGAAACAGGATGACAGCAGAGACAGGGATGACGATTGCAAGAATTGCAAGTTTCTTGAAATATTTTACTAGTTTAAGGAAATCTTACAAGGAAAGAGAATGGACTTTGTCCATTCTTATGGCATCTGAACTCAATGTGTGTCATTTCCCCTCAATTATTCAATATGTTACTTTTAGAATAACAAATACTTCCATCGGTTTCGGGTTTATTGAATTCAACTGAAAACTTTTTTGACCTACTTCAGCATCTGTTTTCATATGAATTTTCCATGCGATCACGCCAAGCGATGTCAAAACAGCTTCATTGCTTGAAGAGTTAGACCAGTGATGACTATTCTGCTACTCGCGAGTAGCAGCGAGGCTAACTCACATCACTGGTTAAGACATTTAGCTTTGCATATTAAATCAATTAAAGTTGTTAAATATTTGAAAATTCTCCGCAGCATCTTTAAATTACACTTTAGGCATATAGTCAATGCGTCCCTCCCTCCCGCCAAAGAAACCAGATTGCACCTCATTCACCACTTGTCTGCATACTCGTTCACATGCTGCATGCGGCACAAATGTAAAAGCAATGCAGCGACAGTCTTTGTGACGTTTTGTTTTTGTGTTTTTTTTAGAAACTTTTGAAAACGTTTGCCATTTGTCTTGGGCGAAAAGAAATGAGTTTGCTGCGTGTCTGCATGCACTTTGCAGATGTTACATTTTTAATGCGTCGAATTGTGTTAGGTTTCTTTGCTTTGCGTGAAGGACGACAAACGACGACGACAGGCACCTGTGAAAAGAGCAAAAATCATAAGAAAATTGTAGAAACATTAAGTCAACTCTCCTCAGTAATATTACACACACACACAGACACATATGCTTTCAAACATTCATACGTACATGTACACAAACACACTCATACAGAAGCATATAACTAATGCATTCATTGTGCACCACTCAGTGCGCGCCCAAACGCGTTTTTGTCTTTTATGACTCAACTTTTCACGATTCGGTTGCTGTAAATATGAAAAAGTTTCTTTATTATCTGCATTTGCAAAAGTTTACTTTTGTATTAAAAATCCCATAAATCAATGGTTAATTGCAGCGCCAACAAATTAATGCCCATAAAATGTGAGGAAGGAAACATTCGTGAAGAAACTCCACACGTCACCGTCTTCACGCCAATTTTTCGGATATTTGCGCGTGTTATCTTCATTAATTTTGCCATTTAGCTCGAGTATAACTGATGGCATTGTTGTTTTTGTTGCTACCACAGAACTTGGCTGCCATTACTGCGGTTTTCGTTTCGAGGAGGTATCCATGTTTTCTCTTTAAGGAACGTTGATGTCTCAACTCGTGCAGCAGTTGGCCGCATACGAGTGTGAAAGAAAGTAAGAGTGGGAATAGAGGAAGAGAGAGGCGACAGCTTTCATATTGCATGCCACATGTTAATCAATCAAATATGGTTTTCTCGACAATATCTTCATTAATGGGCAGCATAACTATGCTTGGAAAGTCAAAAATTTCATCAAAGATTAAATTAAAGAGATATTAATTTATATTTTATTTAACTATTTTATATTTTTATTAAATTAAAGTAAAGAGATATTAATTTTTATTTTCTTGTACTAATTTGTATTTTTATTGTAGGTACTGTATTTAATTTCGTGCTATGCGATTTATTTTTTCTTGTAAAGTCAAAAATTTAATCAAAGATTAAATTAAAGTAAAGAGATATTAATTTTTATTTTATTGTACTATTTTATATTTTTAATGTACTTTATTTAATTTCGTGCTATGCGATTTTTTTTTTTTTTGTAAAGTCAAACTTTTAATCAAAATGTAATCAAAGATTTAAAGAGATATTAATTTTTATTTTATTGTACTATTTTGTATTTTTATTTTACTGTATTTAATTTCGTGCTATGCGATTTATTTTTTCTTGTAAAGTCAAACTTTTAATCAAAATTTAATCAAAGATTAAATTAAAGTAAAGAGATATTATTTTGTATTTTATTGTACTATTGTACTATTTTATATTTTTATTGTACTTTATTTAATTTCCTACTATGCGATTTATTTTATCTTGTAAAGTCAAAAATGTAATCAAAATGTAATCAAAGATTAAATTAAAGTAAAGAGATATTAATCTTTATTTTATTGTACTATTTTATATTTTTATTGTACTTTATTTAATTTCGTGCTATGCGAATTTTTTTTATTTTTAAAGAAAAAAATTAATGAAAGATTTAATCAAATTAAAGAGATATTAATTTTTATTTTATTGTACTATTTTATATTTTTATTGTACTGTGTTTAATTGCGTACTATGCGATTTATTTTTTTTTGTAAAGTCAAACCTGTAATCAAAGATTAAATTAAATTAGAGATATTAATTTTTATTTAATTGTATTATTTTGTATTTTTATTGGACTGTGTTTAATTTCGTACTATGCGAATTATTTTTTCTAGTAAAGTAAAAAACTTAATCAAAGATTATATTAAATTAAAGAGATATTAATTTTTATTTAATTCTATAAAACTTACTTATTTTACAATGTTTATTTATTTATTGTATGAGAATTCTATCATACTCCTTAAATAAAGACAACAACTACTACAACTATTTCAGTGTATCTAAGTTTTGTTAATTTCCTTTAAAAACACTTACATCAAACTTTTGCTAAACTTAAAATTAATTAAACTCATTAAATGCACAGCGCTGGTAATGCCATCAATATGTCATCAATCATTTTTATTGCTGCAACAAGAGCAATAAATCGCTTCGGGGCATTGAACGTTGAAGTGAGGCGAAAGGCGGCCAACTACCGCGAAAGACCATAAAACGTCAAAATTGAAATGAACGTCGAGCTGCGGAAACGGAAATCGTTACTAGACGCTTAGTTTACAGCAGAAACAAGCACAACAACAACAACAACAACAGCGCACTGTATGTGTTCGATTAAACGAAGCGAATTTTATGAGTTTGCGCCATACGGAGCGCATTTCTATGGTCGCAAAATAGGTGGGGAGTAAGAACTTAACACACACACACACACTCGCACACATACACCGTCGAACGTGGAAATCAAGTGCGCCGAAAAGCTGGGCTGCCATTCAGCGTTTCGCTGCCGCCATTGATTTTGATTTTATTATGTTGCAATGCGAGATTTTGCACATTTCTCACAGTTGCGCGAAATGCTCGTAAAATTTATTTGCAGCATTGCGAGCCATAAATCAAAATGTCGTAAAGCGCGCGCCGCACTCTATGTGCTTCAAACGAATTGGTGTGTTTGTATTTGTGTTTCGTTGAAGTTACAGGTGTGAGCGCCATGCAAAGATGCTGTGTGTGCAAGGTGTGACTCGACGTCTGGCTACACTTTAAATAATTCGATTTGTCAAAGTGGCCCGCTGTGACTTGTGACAGCGGCCAAAGACGCTGCCCGGCGCTGCTGCGCTTCGTTGCGCAGTGAAATGGAGAGTGCGGCATCGCTGCTGCTGTTGCTGAAAGTGAGCGCCATGTGACGGTTAGTTACGGCGCTTTGGCGAGTTAAGTTGTCGCCGATTGCCGCCGATTGCAGAAACCATTAGCCAAATGGGTAAAATGTCAATTGATGACGTTCGCTGTCTGGAGCGAACGGTGAAAGTTGTTCGGAACGGAATAGGAAAAAGTGTTCTTAGTTTTCTACAGGATTCAGTAAGATGGCCAAGGTAGAGTTAGGAGTCTTGAGT
Source organism: Melieria crassipennis (assembly GCA_963668005.1). NCBI lineage: Eukaryota > Metazoa > Arthropoda > Insecta > Diptera > Ulidiidae > Melieria > Melieria crassipennis. The sequence continues at coordinate 11,409,213 of OY764961.1, forward strand.
TTCAAAAGAATTGAAGAAGGTTAAAGTTGAATGCAATGCAATTGGAGTTTTACTTTTGCAAAAATTTGGTTAAGGCGTAGGAAATGGATAAATAAAAAGAATTAAAAAATTATTAAGAAGGTCCTGTCAGACAGTGCTCTCTACTTTTCGTGAAAAAAATAATTGTATTATTTTTCTACGCTTTTAAATTAATAAATAAATTAATTAATTAAATAATTAATTAATTAATTAATTAATTAATAAATAAATAATAAATAAACAAATTAATTAATAAATAAATTAATAAATAAATAAATAAATTAATTAATAAATTAATCAATTAATAAATTAATTATTAATAAATTAATAAATAAATAAATTAATTATTAATAAATTAATAAATAAATAAATTAATTAATAAATTAATAAATTAATAAATAATAAATAAATCAATAAATAAATAAATAAATAAATTAATAAATAAATAAATAAATACAATTAATAATAAATTAAAAAACTAAAAATTAAAAATTAAAACTTGGAATCATAAAGAAGGCTGAGAATCATTGGAAAGGCACATGGGGACCATCTGGAAGATAAGTCAACTCCTGAATTATGTTAACCTAATTTATGATGAATTAAAAAAAAAATTTTTCTTTATTAAATTTTTATATTATTATTTAAATTAAAATTTATTTTATGAGTGTTTCAATTGTATTTGGTAGAATTGATTTTTTATACAGAAACTGAAAGAGATCAAGAAAACACGTTTGGTCCCTGAGTCATGGGTCCAGGAACTAAAGGCACTCAATCAGCCCATACTTATTAGTTACTAATGCAGAAGAACCGAGTAGTCATTGCTCCTCTTTCGGAGTTGAAAGCTGATCACTCCGATTTACAAACTTTTTCAAGAGTCTGAGAGTTTTCATTGCATCTTTCTAAGATTTGGCAGTTGATCTACAAAATTTATAAAGAAGATGAATTGGTTTGCTTGGAAAAATGGATTCAGCTATATAGGACCTAATATTCTATTGCGATTGTAGGCATTGACATAGTAAAAGTGATTATCTTTAAACCCAATTTTGTGACTTAAAAGAATAATCTACAACGAGAGCCTAAGTGGTCATTGCTTCTTTTTCGGAATCAGAAGTTGATCTTCCGCATCTGCAAACTTTATCAACAGATCGAATTGGTTCGCTTTGAGAAAGTTAAGATTGGTTTATCCATTTTATATATGAAGAACCAACTAGGATAAGAAGAGTCCGTGGTGTTGTCATAGTGGAAGGGATTATCCTTTAATCCAGTTTTGAGAGTTAAAGGAATCACTTCATACATATTAGTCATTCTCCTGACGAGCTCAATTGCCATTGTTCCTCTTTTGGAATCGTAAGTTGATCTTTCGAACATGCAAAACTTTGTCAACAGGCCAAATTGTATCGCTTGACAAAAAATACTGATGTGTTCACTTATTTTTTATAATGAAAAGAATGAAAGAATTTCACGGTAAAGGTCCTGACAGATCATAGCTTATTTTTTTCGAAACAGAAGTTGATCTTCAGCATCTGCCAACTTTATCAACAGTTCGAATTGTTTCGGTTGGAGAAACTAAAGATTGATTTATCTATTTTATATATTGTCACGAAAATGACTTCTCCAAGTTCGTTTTGGATTGTGCTTGAAAATAAAACAACTTCATTTATTCAGCGCAAATGCAGTAAAAAATCAACATTCACTTTAGTTACAAATTTACACTTGTTACTACTTTACACTACTACTATTGCATGTTTCCCCTTTGCTTGCTCAACACAGACTCGACCCTCTGCGCTGCACACTGCTGCTTTTTATACTGGTTTTCTTATCGCGCCGATGTTTCTTGCACATTCTAGTTGTACTCTCTATCTCGATTGTTCTAGCACAGACCATCACCTTCGCGAACCATCCTTGCCATATCGGAATTATAGCCAACCGGCCGTACTCTAAAGTGCATGCCTAAAAGTATGCTTGGAAAAGCATAGCACAGCACAGAGTGCCTCATCGTTACAATATAAAGAACCTAAAATCCTAAAAGTTTCCGTGGTGTTGTCATAGTGAAAGCGATTATCCTTTAATCTAGTTTTGAGACTTAAAGGAATAATTTCATATCAGTCACTTAAAGGAATCACTAATGCTGAAAGGCTCAGTTGCCCTTCCTTCGGAATTGAAAGTTGATTTTTCGTCAACAGTTCAAATTGGTTCGTTTCGAAAAACTACTGATGTGGTTACTAATTTTTTATAATGAAAATAAATTATTAAATATAAATTAAAATTTACAATTAAATTAAAAAAAAAATAAAATAAATTAAAATTTTAGACTGGTTCGGGCTGTCATCCTAATAGATGCGATTATTCTTTTATCATAAATTTTCAATTGAACATTGTTTCATACGCAAATTTTCTTTGACTTACTAAATATCATAGCTATAAAAAATGTCTCACTATATTTATGTATAAAATTAAGTTAAAGTGAGACCAGCACTTAACAAAGCAGTCGCAAAGTCATTCCACTTCAATAAATCTAAATTGTTGTACAGACAAATAAATGCGACGAAAATCTGTCTGCTACACTTCAGCACTCTTATAGGCGTCTAAAGCTTAAGTATCGTCACAAAAACACACACACACACAAACTCACACACACACAGACAGACAGAAACAGAACTGGCCCAAAAGAAATATTTTTGCAATTACTGTTCAATGCTGCACAAAAGACCAAAGAATCGAAAGCCCATTAGCGGAAGGAAGCCCATAAGGCAACATTTAAGCCAGCAGCCAAATGCCAGCCAGTCGCCTACTTATAAATACAACAACATCAGACACTACAACATGCGGAAAATGAGCAAATAAGCAGGCGAACGAGTAGCAACAGCGGGAGGTGTGAAAAGGAGGTATTGGAAAAGAAATGGCCGACTAAGCAGCGAGCATTTAAGGCAATTGACCCAAACATTTATAAATCAATTAAGCTCAATACAAGCAAAATTTATTGCCACTTTGCTGCACATTCAAGTCAACGCACATAAACACAAACCCTCACACACGCACACAAACACAAACGCAAACATGCTACAAGCGATTCGCACAAAATTCGCGCCAGTAATGTGCACCAAGTGAGAATTCGCTTTTTGCCATTGCAACACGCACACAAATCCACTTCAGTTTTTATATTTTTTTGGGTTTTTTTTCGCACACAAATACACACACACATATATAAACGGCAATAACAACCACATGAAAAAAACCAAATCAAAACGTTACCGAAAGCAAAGCCAAATCGAAACATGGTGTTGAAATTGTTGGCAAAGTTGTTGCCGAAAAATAAAAAGCGCCATAAATTATAATTTAGACGCGTTAAAGCGGTGCGAACGACTAGTCGACGCGCTGCTTTCGGCTCCAACCGACAAAAGCGAAGAGTGAAGGGTCGAAGTGTGTGTGTGTGTGTTTGTGTGGTAGTGGTTTTTGTCGCTGGCGTTGGTTAGTCGCTACGTGCTGGGCGTGGCAGATGCGGGTGTGTGGGTTTTTGGGTCGCTTAAAAAAAATGGAAAAGATTTGTGAAAGTTGTTCAACACAAGTCGGACACTTTCGACAAAGCAGCGCAGTGCTTAGTGATGATTTGATGTGATTTGGCAGTGATTTGCGGTGATTGAGGCGTTAATTGGAAGTTATGGTTTTTTGGTATATTTTTGGTTTATGTATTTTGAAATACAATGAATTCTTTATTGAAATAAGAAACATAAAAATATATTAAAAAAGAAAAAATATTTTTTTTCTAAATGTAGAACGAAATTCAATTCAAGTGTTTAAGCTTTTTTTATTAACTACGTATATCCTTTTTTTTGTAAATTTAACTGCTCCATTACACAAACGTCTGCCCAATGGATGCCCACATTGCAAGTGCAACGCCACTGCAATGGCATCGGTAGGCGCCAGACAACATAAATCACGCGCAACGAAATGGAAATTTGTTACATGTGACATTTATGGAATCAATTAATTTAGTTGGGTGTCAACGGCAGCGGCAAAATTGCCAAATAGCAAATGAAGTAAAACGGCGCCGTTGAAAAAAACTGCAAATAAATTTTACCAAAAAACAATTAAGAATTGTTCATTGGGTTGTCAGCGACTTGTTTGCGTGCTACATTGCAGCCACATACCTTTTTTTTTGCTGTACAGGTTCAAATTAAGAGTCTTTGCTTTTTTTGCGATTCACAGACGGAAATTGGATCCATGAGGTTTTTTTTTTACTTAACTTGTACCTATACATCGAGCTTATTTTTGTATAAAGCCTTCTTCAAGTGATTCCAAAGAGATTTTTGTTCAATGTTTAGTTCCTGGACAATCGAAACAGTGCTTACATGACAGTCAGACTTAACGATTTCCATGATTTTATGGACATTTTCGACAATTGGCCTTCCAAAGCGTGGTGCTTGTTTGACCGAATTGAAATCGACAAAAATTGCTACTCCAACTTTTACCACCTCGTCTGCGTTGTCGACTTTAAAAACTGTAGCTTTTCTTTGCTGGTGTCCAACTTTGTCAGGAGCTCAAACAAAATTGAGTGCAGCAATCCTAAAGCTGTCTGAGAAGTGTTTCTAGTACAATTTCGTATCTTTTCAATGCTACCTAAACTAACCCGATATAACTTATACAACGTAAGATACAGATTACTAAAGTCATCTAATGGAAAATTAAAATAAAAAAAAATTTTTTTAAGTTGACTATACTAAAATTTATATATTTTCCTCCTCTAACCTAACTAACCGGAATATAACCCACGATCTCTGTGAAGGGTATAAAGAATAGTTACAACAATAAAGTTACACAAAAACATGTTTGTATGCCAGCGAATTGGAAAAAATTGCGCATACAAAGACACAAAAATCTGCATGGAAAAAATGTGTTCGAAAAAATGTGCAAATTGTTGGCTTTTTGCCGTGGCATGGCTGGTCGTTAAGCCAGTAACAACTACCATATGACTGGGAAAATAACGGTGCCTTCTTATCCCCTTCAACTCTGCTGTTCCCGTTTTCATTCCAACTTTCATTGGTTTCTTTGCGCTGTGGTGCGGTTTGTTTCATGTGGCTTAAATTGCAATTTCACTGGATTATTGCTGAAAATTCGTTGGCAACGCAACGCGAAAAAAAAACCACAGCGCCATAGTGAAGTAGGCAAATGCGTTGTGCTGAAAGGCTGCGCGTGTCGGAAAGTGTTAGTGTGTGCGTAATGGTAGGCGGTGTTTTGAAATTTCATGTGATCCTAAAAGTATGCCATGGAAAACAAGGTTATGAGAGTATTTTAGTTGCTGCAAACTATGCAATTTTTTGTTGACAGTTGCAGTGTGTAGTTGTTGCATACTTTTAGGATAATTTTTAATTGTGAAATTGAAAAGTGTGCTACATAAATGACCTATTGGTGAGTGTAACTTTCACTTGTTGTGTATTTGTGCGACAGAATAGGTGTCAATATGTGTGAAAATGGTTACAATGTAGTCGATATGTCTTATGGAGGAGACCAGCTCATTATACTCGTAAGTCTATAACGAATCAACATATATCAAGTATTTGATTACATATGAAAATAACTTCTTCTTTTTCTTTGCTCTGCACAGCATTTTTACTTTTTCTAAACCTCAGAGAGCCCAGAAGAAAGCTACTTATTTTTTGTTTTTGGTCAATTAAAATCTTTAGTACCGCCTTCCCTTTATTAAGTAATCGGTCTGCCTATCGCACGTCTGTACATTCTGCTCATACTATATCTCTTAGTAAGTTCATCCATACATCACTGCGTCTATTAGTCCGTTCGACCAACTGTTTTATTGTAAAGAATCCTCTCAGTTTATCAGACTACCGACGCATCGTTCAATACGTCCTTTAGTCCATTCATTCATCTGTCTTTTTATCTTCATCTGGGCCGAATTTCTAGTGTATGTAAACAGTACTTTTTCGACAGCCCTTCCGTACATACACCCATATGTTCTTCAGTTAATTCATGCATCAGACTTATAATCTATAAGTTCCCTAGGTCAACTGTCTTTTTGTACTTTCAGTCTATCAGACTGCCCGCGCACCGGTCAATACGTACTTCAGTCCATTCATTCATTCGTTCGTTCGTTCTTTAATCTAAAAGTCTTCATCTGGGCCAACTTTTCTTTTGTAAACATTACTTTTTCGTTAGCCCATCTGTACATCCACTCATATGTTCTTTACTTAGTTCTTCAGGTATTTGTAAATAGTACTTTTAATCTGTCAGAATGCCCGCGCATCGATCAATACGTCCTTCAGCTCATCGATTTATTCGTTTCTTTATTTATAAGTTTTCATCTGGGCTAAATTTTCCTGGGCTTTTCAGCCGCTTCGTACATACACCCATATGTTCTTCAGTTAACTCATTCATCCTTACTTACATACTTATTATCTATAAGTTCCCTCGGTCAAAAATATTTTTGTAAACAGTACTTTTGGTCTGTTGCACTGTCCGCACATCCTGCAATACGCCCTTCAGCTCATCTGTTCTTTCATATTTAACTCTTCATCTGGGCCAACTTTTCTTCTGTAAACAGTACTTTTTTGTCAGCCGCTCCGTACATGCATCTATATGTTCTTCAGTTCATTCATTCATCCTTACTTTCATACTTATTACACCGTGCGACAAGAAATTTTACACACAAAAAACCGATAAACAGGCGAAACTAGGGGCCAAATGTAGTAAAACTGCGTAGTTTTTCTCTCTGACGTCAAGATTTTTCTTAAAAGGACTTTGAAATTTCAAAGACATGTTTATTTCAAAAAATTGAGTTATTGAATTGAATTGAATTATTTTGCAAATTGAGCGTAGTTGTAGAATAACAATATGGGTATCAAATGAAAGAGAAAAATCCTTAGAATCTAAGAAAATATAATGTTTTGGTGCAAAAGGACAAAGAGGTATTGAAAATGTCCTTTTAAAACTTTAATCTTGAATATCCTTGGAAATTTCCAATAGTTTAAAAAAAAAATATATATTTTAAGGACTAATATGTATACTACCACATCCTTGAATTTCGTCCTTCTAACTTTATTAGTTTAAGATATACAAAATATAATACTTCTCTCTATAAAACAAAGATATATTGCACCTCGGTCAAACATTTTTTGTAAACAGTACTTTTAGTCTGTCAGACTGTCCGCACGTCGTGCAATATGTTCTTCAGCTCATTGACTCACCTGTTCTGTCATCTATAAGTCTTCATTTGGGCCAACTTTTCTTCTGTAAACAGTACTTTTTCGTTAGCCTGTTCGTGCATCCACCAAATGTCCTTCACATTCATTCATTCATCCGACTTATTATCTATAAGTTCCCTCAGTCAACTGTCTTTTTTAAACAGTATTGTTTCGTCAACCCATCCATACATCCACCCATATCTTCTTCAGTTTATTCATTCATCCGTTTCATTATCTCACTTCTGTTTTCACATAAACCAGTGTCCAGTGTGCTTCCAAACTTCATCATTTATTTATTATCTCCTAATTATTAATATTTCCTATAGTCAGTAAAGACTTTTGAACCAACCAACCAACCAAATAAATAAATAAATAAATAAATAAATAAATAAATAAATAAATAAATAAATAAATAACTAAATAAATAAATATATATATAAATAAAAGCAATTCCAGTCCTATCAAAATTCATCAATAAATTAAATTCATCAAAATTCATCAATTTTAATTGTCTTTTTTTGTTGATTTTATAGCTTTTCATACATCAATATTTTATTAAAGATGCATTTTGGCCGCACCCCTAAAAGGCTGCTAGGCAAAAATTAATTAACAAGAAAAGCACTTCAGTGAAGGCATAAAATCATTCTACTCCATCATAATAATCCGCTTTATGCGGCGCCCTATAAGTCTGCGTTTTTGTGTGTGTGTGTGTGTATGTGTGTGGTGAGTACTTTAATTTTATGCTTAAATTAATATGGCCAACAATAAACCCGGAAGTGAGCGCAATACACGCCGAGCACGCCTAAAAGCAGACCGTCATTGAGAAAGCCATTGCTTTGTAGTTGCCGCTCGGCGCACGAATGAGAGTCGAGCAGTTCATTGTTGATCATTAACTGATGACCTCGATTATTGCCCTTATGCCGAGCAGCGACACCGATACTGACACCGACACCGACACCGACACCGACACCGACACCGAAGCCGGCAGCAATGGCAACAACAATGGCGGCAACAAAAGTGACAGCAAGTGTAACAATGTGCTTACAGCATACGTCGCTCGCTGCCGCTTGTAGTCTGCTTATTGCAGCACAAAAACAACAATCAAGTCGCAGAGGTACTAAAAATTCCAAGGCGCTCATGTGTTTGTGTTTGTGTGTGTGCGTGCGCTGCTCTGTTTGCTTGTGTGTGTCGCATATGGTTTATGACTTTTAGCTTTGAAGTTTATGGACGACATTGTTGCACACAAGCTGACCATAAAACATGCAGCCCACGCGCCAGTCCGGCCCCCTGCCCTCTTCAAGCTGACCTCGCACTTGTGCCGCAGCCACCCTTTACGCCGTCCGCCCGCGCCCGAGCGCTCACAAACAGACGCACAGACGACGGCAGCTCGGTCGAGCATTAATAAATTGTCTTACCGTACAACATGCTCCCTACAGACTCCGCGCTGCTCGACCGCTGCTTTTATTTACTTTTTTTGTCGCAGCCGGCTGCTGTTATTGCTGCTTCGGCGGCCACTTGTTTTCACTAATGATGCTCGGGGGCATGTTGCAAGTGTATTGTTTTCCAGCGCCACGTGTGTGTGTCTGTGTGTGTGTGTGTTGGCAGCAGGGCGGCTGCAAGCTGTACACGTTTGCGTTATATAATATAATGTTTATTGTTGTTATTGTAGCGCTTTGCAGACAAGACGCTGCATTGACTTTGGCCAAAAATGTTCAGGCGCTCACAGGTTTGTGCAAAAGTTCACTTTTCCATACTTTTAATGAGTGTTTATTTCGTGGTGCACACACATGCAGAGAGAGGAGCATATTGTGTGCATTTGTGTGTGTGTGTTCGCCTTTATGCGCTAATGAATTATTGGCAAAAGTTTATTATAATTACCAGAGCGCGCCCTTGCCACCCATTGGGCAGCCCTCAACACTCATGCAACACCGGCCGCAACGTTACATGCTACACTCACACTCACACTCACACTCTCAGTCTCAACTCGACCCGACTCGATTCGATTCGACCTTATGTGACTTTTTGGTCATTTAACCTGCGGCCCCTTTATGGCTTTTCATTAGACGGCCACGACCACATTCGACTCTCTGCGGCGTTCGTGTGTTTATGACAGATTTATGAGGCATTTGGATTTTATTACCCACAAGTAGCACATACGGGCAATGCTGGCATACATTCTGTTGGTTCGCTTAAAGTCAGCCAGCCATATGCACTGCGCTTAAAGTCGAAATGCGACATGAAAACTCGCAGCATTGACTGCGATTTTGCGTAAAGCCTTCGTGTGAAATAAACTTGTCAACAGTCTCACTGGCCAAAGCCTTCCTTTAATCCATTTCGAATTAGTACAACATAATTTTCCTTAAAATTAAACACCACAAGCCGCCCACCCTTCACCGCCAACCTGCGCTCGAAATTCACAATACCCAAATTGCTGGCAAACATGAGCGCAAAAACTTTAATCCCACTCAAAAATTTGCTGTCAACATGGAGTGGCAGACATTAGTCGAGAGTTCAGTGGCGTAGTTGGGTTTCTTGGAAGCGAGGCTGCATAGGGAAATGTTGGGCGTGGAAAAAACTTTAATTGAAAGTAATGTAAAATGCCTAAAGATTAGTGAAATGATGAGTGAAAAGTTTGGTTGAAAGGCAAGTCGGAAGACTTTTCAAAGGATGAGTGCAGAGACAGGTAGAAGAATAATCAAACAAACAGTTTTGATGGGTAAAAGATGAATCAAAAGGTGATTCACAAGACGACACGAAACATTATTCAAAAGATGAGCTAAATGGCACGTCGAAAAATATGAAAGAATTGGTTTTGATGGGTTAATGATAAGTTAAAAGATGAAGGGAAAATTGATTCAAAAGACGAGTTAAATGAAGGATCGAAAGATGGTTAAGGGAATGGTTTTGATGGATCAGAGATGAGTCAAAAGGTCGTTCACGAGATGAGTTGTAAAACTAATCATAGGACGAGTTAAAAACAGGTTGAAAGATGTTTAAAGAAATGGTTTTAATGGGTCAAAGATGAGTTAAATGATGAGTCAAAAATGAATCAAAAGAAGAGTTAAAAGACGGATCGAAAGATAATTAAAGAAACGGTTTTGATTGGTCAAAAGATGGTTCAGAGAATGATTTGATAAACCAATCAAACGAGTTAAAAAATTGATTCAAAGATGATTATTGAAACGGTTGATGAGTCAAAGATGAGTTAAAAGGTGATTAAAAATGAATCAAAAAACGACAAATTGGTTGAAACATGATTAAAGAAATGGTTTTGATAGGTCAAAGATGAGTCAAAAAGTGGTTTACGAGGCGAGTCAAAAGGTTATTTAAAAGTTAGACTAAACGGCAAGTAAAAAAAAAAAATTAAAGAAGTTGTTGTTGTAATGGGCCAAAGATGAGCCAAAAAGTGGTTCACGAGAAGAATTGAAAGACTAATCAAAAGACGAGTTAAAAAAATAGGTTGATAGATGGTTAGGTTAAAAGATGAGTCGAAAAGTGATTCAAATGAAACAGTTTTGATGGGCTAAAAGATGGTTCAGAAGACGATTTAAAAACTAATCAAAAGATGAGTTAAAAAAACGTTGAAAGCTGATTACTGAAACGGCTGTGATGAGTCAAAGATAAGTTAAAAGATGAGTCAAAAAATGAATCAAATGACAAGTTAGAAGACGGCTCGAAAGATAATTCATGAATTCATGATAATTGATGGGTCAAAAGATGTTTCAAAAGACAATTGAAAAGCTAATCAAAAGATGCTTCAGAAGGTGATTTAAACAACTAATCAAAAGACGAGTTCAAAAAAAGGTTGAAAGCTGATTAGTGGAACGGCTGCGATGAATCAATGATGAGTTAAATAATGAGTCGAGAAATTAATAAAAAGATGAGTTAAAAGACAAGCCGAAAGATGATTAAAGGAATGGTTTTGATGGGTCAAAGATGAATCAAAACGTGGCTCACGAGAAGAATTCATCAAAAGACGAGTTCAAAAATAGGTTGAAAGATGATTACGGAAACGGTTGTGATGGGTAAAAGATGAGTTAAAAGATGAGTCGAAAAGTGATTCAAATGAAAAAGTTTTGATGGGTTAAAAGATGGTGCAGAAGACGATTTAAAAACTAATCAAAAGACGAGTTAAAAAAAAGGTTGAAAGCTCATTATTGAAACGGCTGTGATGAGTCAAAGATAAGTTAAAATATGAGTAAAAAATGAATCAAAAGACGAGTTAAAAGACGGATCGAAAGATAATTAAAGAAACGGTTTAAAGGTTCAAACACATTTCAAAAGATGGTTCAAAAGACGATTTGAAATACGAGTTCAAAAATAGGTTGAAAGATGATTAAAGAATTGTTCTAATGGGTCAAAGATGAGTCAAATGATGAGTCGAAAAACTAGAACTAAAAGTCGGATTAAAAGATGATCAAAGAAATAGTTTGATGGGTCAAATATAGGTCAAACTATGGTTCAAAAGTCTAATCGAAAGTCGAGTTAAAAAATAGGTTGAAAAATGATTACTGAAACGGTTGTGATGAGTCAAAGATGAGTTAAATGATGAGTCGTCAAATTAATCAATAGACGAGTTAAAAGACGAATTGAAAGATGATTACACAAACGATTTTGATGAGATGAGTAAATAGGTGGTTCACGAGATGAGTTGAAAGACTAATCAAAAGGCGAGTTAAAAAATAGGTTGAAGGATGATTAAAGAAACGGTTTCGAAAGGGCAGAGATAAGCCAGAAGATGAATAAAAAGACGTGTTGAAAGACTAATCAAAAGACTGGTAAAAAGATAGCTAAAAAATAATGAATAATAATAATAATAAATAATAATAAATTAATAACTAATAATAATTAAAAAAAAATGCAATTTAAGAGAAGGCTTTGATTGGGCAAAGATTAGTCACAGGACGGGTCAAAAGATGGATTGAAAAAAGTCAAAACAGGGTTCAACACCTTGGTCAATGCCAAGAAAAGGTCAAAGGAATCAAAGAGATATACAGGTCAAGAGATGATTAAGAAAACGAATTAAAAGTAAAATGAAAGACAAGTCAAAACAGATAGACAGAGAAAAAAAATAAAAAGCTTAAGTTTGTGAAATCTTTCTAAGGACACATCGAAAGAACAGCAAAAGACGAGACAAAATTGGATCAAATGATAAGTAAGAAACGAGTGAAATCGTATACAAAAATTGCTTAGTAGAGCAATTTAAAAATGGGTCAAAATGCTGGAAAAACGAGTTAAACGATGAACTAAAAGTCAGAAAATGATAGATTGAACACCGAATGATAAGAGCACACATGACCAGTTAAATTATTCGTCGCAGGAATTCTCAAAGGTCTGTCAAAAGAATAGTTGGAAGGTAGCTCAAGGCTCAGTTAAAAATAAAGTTTAAAAACCTATTAAAAGATGTGTCTGAAAATTGTTCAGAAAATTGCAAATACCATCAAAAGTATGTAAAAGGAAATTCATCATAAAATCTTTAGTTTATTTCTGGCTACAATTCAGTACATTTAAAAAATGCAACAACATTTTTTGTTTTTCAAATACAAAAATATAATACAACAAAAATATATAGAACATAAATATATATATTGAAAAATATATACTTTCTAAAATTTTTATATTAAAATTCTGAAACTTTGCTTAATTTTCGACCATGTAAAACTCTCAGTCGCCGCACCTGTTCGCTACTATTTATTTTCACATTTTTGGCTGACATTCTATTTGGTCCAATACCCGCACAACATAAACAACCGGCCGCCAGACGAACACACCGACCAACGAACATGAAGCGGCTGCCGCTCGGACAGGCAGACAGACGGACAGACAGACAGGCAGTTCGAAAGGACGGATGAAGCTGATAATGATGACAGCGGCAAATAATGGTGACACTGACTCGCCGGCCCGCCAGCCGATAGTCGACATGTAAGCGAATGCGGGAAAATGAACCCGAACACCCGAGACAAATAATTTCTGTGATAAATACCGCACAGGCAACATAACAAATAGGCAACAGCGCGCACAAACACACACACATAGACTCATACACTGGCAAACACTTTGACGGTTCAATCAGATAAAATTGACGTATGAAGGATCAAAAAGGAATAAAAGGCAACAGCACAGAGTGTAATGAGTGCGTCTAAACGATAACACGGCACAACAATCATGAAGTCAATCTGCGTGTGCCTGTTTGTGTGTGTGTGTGTTTGAGTGAGTTTGTGTGGACGTGTGTCGTTGTGTGGGTATGGCCGTGCTTGTGTAGGCAACAGCGACGAGGCGTATGGATGCGCAAATGCTGGTAATAAGGAAGTTGTCAAACGGGTTGGCACAGTGAGGCAATCATTTGTCGTCCCTTTTGTCGGCGCCAACACCAAAGCAGCAGATCTCTCTTTACGTCATGCTTTTTTCTTGCCTTTGCTTTTGAGTTTGATGTGCTAATTTTACGCCTAAATTGATTCGCGTATGCAGTGTTGAACACATTTCAACGCATTTTGTTAATATTTGTAGCTTTAAATGTGATACACTGAGTTCGATGAGTTGTTAAGGCAAAGCTTTGATGATGGATGCTGATGCTTTGTTGGCAACAAATCATTGAGTTTTGATCAATCAATCATTAAACAAATCAATCATTTCAAGCAAAAATTTTACGAAGCTTGATTGAAGCTAAAGTTTAGTAAAAATGCTAAAATGTACGTATTTTCGGTGGTCAGTGCTTCTAAAATTTCTAAGGGGCTGCCAAGAAAGCGAAGTTTGCCTATGCATGGAGAAGTTTTGGTTTAAAAATATTTTCCTAATTTAATACTTATTTGATATTGATTTGTTATAGTAACTTGTTACTGAATTTATTTATTTATTTTTATTTATTTATTATATTTATTTATTTTTTGATGCTACTGGTACTTTGTTGGTAAGTAGGTAGCTGGGTTAGGCGTCTATATAGGCCCGTTGTAATACCACAAACTCCACCCTTTTGAAATGTGTATGCAACACTGTTTTTTCAACATATGCTACAACGCACATTTCTAATCGATGGGGGAAGGAGATATACAGTTTATCGCCGAATCCGAACAGCAGTTTTGGCAATTTTTCTTTCTCATTTGTAGGATCTACCATTGCCTGCCAAGAGCGAACTTGTGTGATTCTTCTCATCTGCTTCATGTGGATAGCGATAGAAGTAGACCAGTTCGAGCTGAGAATCGAACCTAGGGCCTCTAGTTATGTTAGTTATATGTTAGTAACAAATGTATACTTTTTCTACTGTGTTTTGACATACAAATATGTTGAGACCTTCACATGTATCTTTATTCTTTGGAATCTCCCCACCAGACATTTTTTGTTGCCGGCAATAAGAAAACGATTCGCTCCCGGCAACAAATTTATCGCCGGTAATATCGCCAGCGTATCGATTTCGTATCACCAGTCGTTCAAAAACGTCCGCCGAAAGCAACTCGCCTTGACGATTCGTTTTCTTATCGCCTGGAGGAGTTGTTTTCATATCGCCTGGACGAGTTGTTTTCATATCGCCTGGACGAGCCGTTTTCTTATCGCCTGGACGAGCCGTTTTCTTATCGCCTGGACGAGTCATTTTCATATAGCTTTTCTATTGCCTTGCTAAATTAAGCAATAAGTGTTTTGAAAAAATGTATTTGTAATATTTTCATTTTATTTAAAAAGTAACAATCTGCAAAATTCAAAAGTGAAACTAGTTGTCATGGCGTTTCCTTTTTTTTCAATTCGGTCCTTTGCATAAATTATATGCTTTGCAGTATGCTGTTGACGCGCAAGTCGTCTGTGTTGGGAAACTTTTTGTACCATATTCCCAAAATGATATAAAAAAGTTATTTATTACTGAATGACCTTGGCAGAGATACCTTACATACCTTTTATTACTGTTTCTGCGAAACAAGTAATTAGCTCCGGTTTCTCCTTAGTCCCCTTCCAGGAAAATTGCTGTGCCAAGTTGTCTGTTATCAAAGCCTTCTTGGCAGCTCGAAGGAAAGTGGCAACATCGTGGCCACCAAGCCGTAGTGTATATGTCGTCAACAATTCGTTAATAGCTGAATTAGATATTAAATTTAGTATGGTCCACTTTTTTAATTTCTCCCGAAAAGTTAGTTTCAAGTCATCATCACTACATTTGCATACAAATATTCAATGTTGCTGTCATTGTCAGTAAATACATCATCGTCCGACAGGTCAGAATTTATATTTTTCGCAATGCATGGCTTTTTTGTTTTGTTTTGGGAATCGTCTGGCTCAATATTTTTCAAATTATATATTTCTTGTATTAATTTGGTACATTCTCTTTTGCTCTTTTTTCGCACAGCACCTGAACTCATCATACTTTATAGGTAAATAACACTTCCACTTACTCACTTATAGTTTTGGTTGAATCCTTTCCTTTCAATTCTGACTAAGGTCTGTCTAGACCATTTTTCAATGACTCGTAAAAGATCAAATTTACTTTTGGGAGCAACTTTGATCAAACAGAGGAACGAATCTTTCAGCAGGTCCAAAGCCCAGTAAAAGTTTGAGCTCACGTTTTTACTCGACTGTTCACAGAATCCGGAGAGATTGCAGTGATTTTGTGGTATTGAAAGTGAGGGCTTCAAATGCCGCTTCAAACAACGTTTAATAGAGGCATACAACCTTCGCCAAATTCTGCTGCCAGTAACAGTTCAGATTCAGAATATTCGTTGACGAATGAATACAAATTTTTAAAATACGATCAATCTCACTGAAATACAATTCGATATTTCAAAGTCCTGGAAAACAAAGTGTTTTTGTACACAACACAATTGTTTTTTAGGACATGTTGCTAACTTGTCGCTGCGGCAATAAATCGGCGAATCGCCAATTTGTTGCCACTGACGATTGTTGCCTATTTCTCACATTTTGCTTGGTGGGTCTACATTTCGGCGCTGTTTTGTCATACAAATGTTTAACATTAACGATCAAATCGTTGGCATTGAAATAATGACCAAAAATATTAAATGCTCTGAAAAGAACTTGTATGCTTTAAACTCCAAACTTTCCATATCGATTCTGCTAACACATCAGTGGAAAGGTGATCGTATATTAAATGGAACCGTTGAAAACTTTAAACTCCACCAAGAATAAACTTCAGTAAGAATCCTTGTTACATGAATTTTGTTGTTGTTACTTGCATTTTGTTGTTGCATCTATTGTTGCTCTGCTAGTTATAATTGTTGTTTCTTATTGACATGTTTACTGCGGCCATTGCTTTGACAGTCATTGTCTCTGCCTTGTTCGTCATTGTTAACCCCATGCAGGCCTTCAATTGTCGCACCGCCCGCATATCAGTTGCAGTCGCCGTTTAAGGCTACTCTGCACATAAACATAAATGTCAACGAACATACAGTAACATACATTCATACATACATATGTACATATATACTCGTCCATTCAAATGAAAGACATGCATGCGCAAATTTTGCAAATTGCTTGCAAGTTACAAAGGTACCAAAATTTTAATTGAACTACACAGCAGGTGCAAAGCAGTCTCAGCACGAAGCTGTTGGTTGTGGTTAGCTCGCACTGAGAATTAAAAAACTCCTTTAAACATAACGGCGCCAACCTTTTACCTATGTTCAATGTTTTGTTGGATTTTTGTTAAAATTTTTGTTCTAAAATCAAAAAACTTTCTTTAGGTGGAGCCACTGACAATCTAAACTGCGACAGTGTCTACTTGTGTCTCTTTTGTTTTGTGGCAAAATTCAAATGTTCGACTGACAGTTGGTATTTTTACGACATTGCATTGAGTCGACGTGCAACAACAAAGGACGCCACAACAAAACCAACCGCTGCAACAGTGGCGCTCGTTCAAATTTTGCAAATTGCACCCAAATCCCATTTTGTGGCAATTGATTATGTGGTCACACAGCGAACGACGAGTGCAGCTGCACACACCCGCATAGGCTCGAACACAGACACACAAACCTTAGCAGTTGTGCGGCCAACGGTGCGTATGCGGCACACGAGTGCGAACGCCAGCAATGCGTTTGTGTATTTCCACGCATGGCCGATGTGTTTGCAGTGCTATTGCACACAGCGTTGCGCAGCATTGTGTCAGCGGAGCGAGTTGGTTGTCTGTGTGTGTGTGTGTGTTCGAGTGAGTGTGAGCATTGGGCCATTTTTGTTTGGTTAAGACTGTGCTGCCACAGTTGAATTGATTGTACAAACAAACAATGGCCCAAACAAATTGCTACTTAATTTGCCCAACATTTGGCATTGCCAGCGCGCCGCACTCGACATCCGAGTATCCGCATGTCCCACTACATATATTCCATGAAAAATATGCAGTAATAGTCGTGAGAGCCATAGCTGCACTAACTGTAGTTTCGTGCATTGGTGGCGCCGTCAGTCAGTGCCACTTACTGAGCCGTTGGCATTGCACATGCCATGCAAGTATTGTTGTCCTCACAACTAACGGTGCACTGTATGTGCTCCATGTTGCATGTGTTTGTGTGTGTGTATGTGTGTGTGCGCGCGTAGCGGTATTTGCGGTATTTAGAAATTCATTTGCCTAAGTTAAGCAACGGTTTGCGTATTATTCATGGCATTCGGCTTCTTGTTAATGCATTTGCATAATCGATTTTAATGCTTTTGTGCTTTGCTAGGCTACCAAGATGCACTAGAAAATCTATTGTTTAGGCATTTGTGTATACATGCCACATATCGGAGCAAATTCACTTGATTGTCAATTATTTGGTAATGGCAAGAATTGGTCAGGTAAATTTCTGTCAACTGGCCATCCTTCCTTCCATCCGTCCATCAGCCAGTGATGGCTGATGGAACCTGATTAACCATGTTGGAAACCTCCTAAAAGTACCAAAAGTACCACCTGAAACTTCTCCTTTCTAGACCTCTTTTGGCTGCAGTTAGCCACCGAAAAACTCTCCTTTCTACATCAAAAACAAGTTTGGCTTCGCTGCCCATTGGCCGCTTTAAAGCTGCTCTGTAGAATATCTTTGACCCTTTGAAAGCTTGAATTTTTCCTTTGGGTCCACTTAGGCATCTCTTGAATCTTTTTTTTTAATATTTTTTTAGCTGTTTTTAGTCTGAATGCAGACTTTTTGTTTGTTTTTCTTCACATTCCCTTCTCTGTTTTCAATTTTCGGCACTTTTGTTGCACTTGCCAAATAATTTAACTCATTCCTTTAAATTTCCACTTTTCCCTTTCCTTTTCGATATTTTTTCCTGTATTTTTTTTATTCCAACTTATATTAAAATATTGAATATTTTGTTTTGTCTATGCTCCACCTTTTCATTAATTAGTTTTAATTTTTTCTCTCTTCTATTGGTTTTTACTCTATTTTCTTTTTTTTGGAAAATACTTAGATCCAACCCTTTTTACTTCTCACTAATCACTCCCTCTCTACATTTTGTTTTTTCACTTTACTTCGCTCGTTTTTATACAATTTCCCTCTTTTCATTCAGACACCATTCGTGTCTTTTTCTTCTGTACTTTTTTCCTTTTCCTTTTTTCTCCTTTGCTTTTTCTATTTTTCTCTCTTTTTTGCTATTCATTCTTTCTCCTTCCGTTTTTCTCATCCACTTTTTTTATTTTCTCTTTTTCCTTTTCCTTTTCCTTTTTCTTTGCCTCTTTCTATTTTGTCCGTTTTTCTCTTCCTTTTCCGGTTTAAAACATTCTTATTTTCTGCCTCTTTTTTCTCTTTCGCGTTTTATATTCCTTTCTCTCTATCGTTTGTGTTTTTACTCCTTTCTCTCGCCCCTCCCTTTTTTATTTTAATTTTTCTTTTTCTCTTCGTCTTCGGCTTCGGCTTCGGCTTCGTCTTGTTCTTTTTCTCTTTCCCTCGCTCTCATATTTTTTCCTCATACTTGTCTCTTCATCTCCGTTTTTTCTCCCTCTTTCTCTTTCTCTTTCTCTTTTTCTTTTTCTTTCGCTTTCTCTTTCTCTTTCTCTTTCTCTTTCTCTTTCTCTTTCTCTTTATCTTTATCTCTCTCTTCCTCTTTGTCCTTGTCTTGTCTTTCCCTTTTAGTTTGAATTTTTCTTTTTTCTTTTTTTTTTTCCTCTTCCTTTTCTTTTTATTTCTTTTTGTAAATTTTTATTTTTATTTATCTCTGTCTTTCCCTTTCCCTTTCTCTTTCGTTTTCTTTTCCTTTTCCTTTTCCTTTTATTTTTCTTTTTCTTTTTATTTTTCTTTTTCTTTTTCTTTTTCTTTTTATTTTTCTTTTTCTTTTTCCTTTTCCTTTTTATTTTTCATTTCTTCTGTCTGTTTTTAATTATTCTTTTCTCTTTCTTTTTCTTTTTATTTTTATTTTTATTTTCATTTTTATTTTTTTTTAATTTTTTTTCTTTTTATTTGCCTTTCTCTTATTCTTCCTTTATCTTTTTATTTTTCATTTCTTCTTTCTGTTTTTAATTATCATCCCTTACCTTATTTCCTCATCCTTTTCTTTTCATTTTTCGGTTCTCTCCATCTATGTTGTTGTTTTTGTCTTTGTCTTTGTTTTTCTCTTTCTCTTTCACTTTCTTTTCCTTTTTCACTTCTTCTTTCTCTTTTTAACTTGTATCCCTTCCTTTTTGTCCCTTCTTTCTTTTCCATAACTTTCTTTTGCATCATTTTCCTAAACTTCAGTTTAGTTCTTTTTCTTTTTTAAAACATTTTTTTGCTTAGGGTTCTCTTCTCGTCTTCTCTCATCGTCTCTCTTTTTCGAGTTCCATCCCTTCCACCATATTCTTCTCCTCCCTTTTTTTCGCACCCCTCCAAGATTTCAATTCCCATCTATTTTATTTCCCATTCACATAGTTTCTCCCTTCGATCTCTACTCCCACCATCCAACTAAAATTCCACTTCATCTTATTCCCCGCACTACCCCCGCCACATTTATTGCCAACGCATATGTGGACGCAGCACGCGTCTCGTTAACGCCCACCATATTTTTTTCTTTACAATATTTCTTTCCAAAATGAAAATTGATTTCTTATTCATTGACTGCCAAACTGCCAGCACGAAAATTGAGTCAACATAAAATGTGGTCGCGCACTGCACACAGACGCGGGCGTATGTTATGTATATGTTTAGCATTTTTATCGGCGACTGTGCATAAATGTCTGGCAAAAATTTGCACAAATAGTGAATAAAAATTGAATTGACAAAAATTTCAATTTCAATTTCGTTGAGTTGCGCCAGTCGCACTCAAGTCGCTGCACCCACCCGGAGCTGACAAGGAGGTGGCCGGAGCGGAGCGGAACACGAAAAGGGTGTTTGCCAAAGGTTGCGCAACACAAACACAAATAAATAAAGCGAAAAAAGGTAAACAGCTAACGTAGACAATGACAGAAGTAGGCGTAACACATTCGAGAAGACTCAATAAATTATGAATGAATGAAGGAATGAATGAAGAAACATGCCAATGAAAATCAAAAGGAATGGCAGTGCCATACAAATGTTTTGAAGACAATCGAGTGGAGTTGATGTAATGTTGTATACTTTTTAAATAAATGCAGGCATTGGCTGAAAATCAATAAGGGGAATATTTGGGAAAAATTCAATGCTCAGCTTGAAATTTTATTTGCTGAATTTAAATTGAAAGTGGATTTGAATGAGAGCAAAGTATTTAAAGGAAAAATATCTAAAAATATATTATATATTAAAAGCTCTTTTTGTAGATAATTTCATGTTGTTTTTGGGTATAAACACACTTGAGAGAAAAAGCAAAGCGGACAATTCGTTCCCTTTAAGCTGATTTTAATTCCATTTCAAATAAACGAAGCGAGGAAGGTTCTTCAGCAAACAAAATAATGAAAATTGGTATTAGTTGTTGCTCTTAAAAATATTTATATATCTTTTCCTACAATAGAGAAGGAGAAGCAGACAAGTTGCTATGAGACCATTGATTTCAGTAGATAAGCAAAAACATTTTCTAAAATTTTTAATGATCCATAAATATGCCATTCAAATACAACTCACAAGTTAGAATACGTAACTGTAACCTGTAACCTGCATTGGTGTTAAATTTGGTTTTGAATTGCATACTTTACGGATGTTTGATATTGTTGTAGTTATTGCTTTTAACAGGGACCGTAGCAGTTATAAGTTTTATTATAAAAATCAATGTTTAAGAGTTATTTTTTGACTTTTACTTAATGACTCAACAAATAACATTTATTTTTTATCTAACTTTTAAAATGTCCTATAATAACAATTATTTTTGATTTTTTTCTTATTAGTCCAAAAACAGTTTGTTCTCGATTTTTAATATATTTTAGTTGTCACAATTATTGGTGACTTTTATTTAAAAAAGCCATCAATAAAAATCATTCAGTGACTTTTATTTATAAAAGTCATCACTAAAAATCATTCAATGACTTTTATTTTTTAAGTCATCAATAAAAATCATTCAGTGACTTTTAATAATAAAAGTCATCAGTAAAAATCATTCAGTGACTTTTAATAATAAAAGTCATCAGTAAACATCATTCAATGACATTTATTTTTAAGTCGCAATATAAAAGTCATTTTCATTAATCGCACTTCTGGATCCATTAAATATCGAAATGTATATATATTCCTGATCGGCTTAACAAGACCTGTCCTGGCAACTGTGTTTCCTGGAAGAATCATAACTTTTGCATGCATTAATGAAAATGACTTTTATATTGCGACTTGAAAAATAAAAGTCACTGAATGATTTTTATTGATGACTTTTATAAATAAAAGTCACTGAATGATTTTTATTGATGACTTTTATAAATAAAATTCACTTTCTGATATTAATTTATGACTTTTATAAATAAAAGTCACTGAATGATTTTTATTGATGACTTAAAAAATAAAAGTCACTGAATGATTTTCATTGTCATTGAATGACAATCACTTTTATAAATAAAAGTTATTGAATGATTTTTATTGATGACTAAAAAAATAAAAGTCACCAATAATTGTTATCTTAGGACAACTTAAATAAAAATTGAAATAAAACCGTTATTTGTGCACTTATATAAAAAAAATCAAAAATTATTGTTATTAAAGGATTTTTAAAATATAAATAGAAAATAATTTTAATTTTTTAATTTTTTTTTTTAAAGAAATGTATCGGTATTTTTCATTTATTTGTATGACTTTTCCTTCATAGTAAATTTTTCAAATATAGTTTTCATAAATATATATAGTTTTCATAAATAACTGTTATTTCCGGTCCCTGGTTTTTAACTCATAATTTTTTAATTTTTTTTTTTCTTGATTGAGACAATTTGTGTTTATAAAACAATTTGCCAGATGTTTCAACTATCCTCAGTTGCAGTTTTGTGGTGCACACTTTTGGGCTAATTTCCCATTACTTAAAATAATGCAAACCACTTTGATTTCCCATTTTTCCGCATTTTCTTATTTCCACTTAAACCTCTTTCAACACAACAATGTCCATAAACATTACACCAAAACATTTCAATGGTTATTTTTACACGCCAAATTGGTGCAAATTTACGCTTAGTTGAACTTAGGCAAATACAAAGCTCGTAAAAGCAATGAAATCATACACAAACAATGCAAAAAAAGTGAGATAAATTCGGATTACGTTCCAAAAGTTTGGCGCTTTGTGGTTTTTCGCCTAAAAGCATGCTTTGCTTTTTGCGTCGACTGGCATTTCGCGGGTGTTGGGGTGTTTGCGTGTGCAACGAACAGCCGCAACAGCCAATGCACGAGACAAAAAGGCGCTTAATCTAATAAAATGTGTGTTGCAACAAAAACAAGTCGCAAGCAAATAGAGACAATGAAAGCAAACAGCCACAAGGAAAACAAACATGAAATGTAAGCAAGAAGACAACAGCTGCGCATTGGCGGCAAAACTGGAACTGGGGTTGGGAAGAAATCAGCGCTTCGGCAAAGAAAAGAAAAGAAATCTTGAGCGGCAATGCGCTTAAACAAGCAACACATTATGACATTACAGTCGACATTTGTTTCGCCGTTTTTGGCGCAGAGCGAAACGTCTTCGTTTAGTGCGAATGTGTGTGTGTGTGCGTGTGTGTGGGATTTCTTATGCTGCTTTATTTTTCTAAGGTGTTAAACATGCGCTAAGCACTTAAGCTGCTTATGTTTTTTGACAACAACAACAACGACAAATGCTGAGTTGCAGCCTGCTATACGCAAATAGGCTGTGAGGAGATGAGCCCCAAAGTATGCTTTAAAAATTACTCAAGTTGAAATATTCAAGGAGAAAAGCGACAATTGTGCTGTTAATGTGCGGGGGGGGGGGGGGGGGGTGAGGTGCCGAGCGGAGTGTAGGAGAGCACGAAACACATTTGTAATTTTGCATTGCGCTGCCATTAATTCTCGCCAGCCAATTTATGTGTCCACCACATACCATAAATAATATTGTCGCATACCTGCTGCTACCTTTGCCATGCTGCTGTTGTTGTACGAATAGCAATTGTTGTTGTTGGTGCAATGGCACTTTAAAATGTAATGCCAATTTTGATTTATAAGTCGTAAACGTTCCCTCACTGTGCCACACAAAAAATGCTTGCACAGTGCTAAAGCACAAAAGAATTTCATGCAAATACACTCGAACATGTGGCACATACAAACACACATACACACACACATGCATATGCAACACACATGCATACGCATTGTATTTATACCGCAGCGCATTTCCGCAAAATTATGCACACCGCCAGTGGCAGCGTGTGATAAACGACCGCAATGCTCAATGCAATGCCGGCCGCTGCGTCGCCAGCAGCTGCCAGCTAGCAGCAACAATGGCCGGCGGCTTGGCCAAGGTGCGACATTTCCAGACGACATAACCGATTTTGTTTGCATGCTGTGTTTGTTGCTTTGGTTGACTGCCGGACCGTCTGTATTGCTGCCGGCGCTTACAAGACGAGTCGGCGGAGTGCAACGCCGCAATCGCATTCAGTAGGAAGTGATTAATGTTGTCGCCACACTGGATGACAGCGGTTACTTGCAACTGGCCGATTAAGTTGACTGCCTGATTGTGATTGCTTTGTTAGTTGTGGCTGGCGTTTGATGGTATTGTTGTTGTTATTGTTGTTGTTAATAAGATTGAACTTGAAAGTCATTTAAAGAAAGTGTCGCTGAAAAATCAAATTTGATTTTAGTACAAAAACTTGTAACAACTTTGGATTGTCTGAAGAGGGAGGGAAAGAGAATGAAAGAGGGAGAGAATGAGAGAGATAATGAGAGAGATTGAGAGCAGAATGAGAGAGCAAATGAGAGAGAGAAAGACTTTGTTTTGGGGTTTGGGACAGTCTGGTCTTCTGGGGAATGAAAAAGATTAGGTCTTGGGGGATTGGAGTTTTTCGTAGTAACTTTAGTGAGTCGAATAAATCACACTTAATGTGTCTGTGCTCTGCTTTGGACAGAAAAAAAGTTGCTGTAGTCTTTGGATGCTCTTCTTAGATGACTCAATAGATTTGTCTGCGATAACGATTGCTAGGATTCCTCACTTCATCCGGGACCCCCAATTGTTTCTTCCCAACTTCAAGGTGTCCTCTTTTTAGTTTTAATATGGCAGGTCTATTCTGGCTTTGACGATTGGTAGGATTACTCACTTCATCCGAGACTGCCAACGGTTTCTTCCCAACTTCAAGGTGTCCTCTTTTTCTAGTTAACATGGCAGGTCCATTCTAGCTTTGACGATTGGTAGGATTACTCACTTCATCCAAGACTCCCAATGGTTTCTTCCCAACTTCAAGGTGTCTTTTCTTTCTAGTTAAGATGGCAGATCTATTCTGGCTTTGACGATTGGCAGGATTACTCACTTCATCCGAGACTCCCAATGGCTTCTTCCCAACTTCAAGGTGTCTTCTTTTTCTAGTTAACATGCCAGGTCCATTCTAGCTTTGACGATTGGTAGGATTACGCATTTCATTCGGGACTCCCAATCGTTTCTTCCCAACCTCAAGGTGTCTTCTTTTTATAGTTAACATGACAGGCCCATTCTGGCTTTGACGATTGGTAGGATTACGCATTTCATCTGCGTTTCTTCCCATGGTTTCTTCCCAACTTCCAGATGTCTTCTTTTTCTAGTTAACATGGCAGGCCCATTCTGGCTAACCTTATCTACTTTGAACCTCATTTATCTTGAACCTCATTGAGGAGGAGAATTCTGTAGCTCCTCTAAGTCGGCCATTGTTCTGAACTTTTGTGTTGCAACTGGAAAACTTTCTGGTGTCTCTTCGTCAATAATTTTTTAATACAAGTTGGCACAGTTTTGAAAACTCAAATGAAATAGAAACCGTCCATTACTTATTGTGCATACGCAGACTTTTCAAGAAGAAAGAAGAAGTCAGTGGGTAAATCAATGTTTTTAAACTTCAAAGAGGATGCCTTCAACAATCTTTTGGACTGGGTATAATGAATAAATGAGAAAGAAACAGCCAATAAATTCTTTTTTGATTATTTGGTCTTATCAAATAAGGGTTAAAAGACGTTGAGTAAATCAATGTTTTTGAACTTCAAAAGGATTTAGCCCACTTTGTGCCTTCAACAACCTATCGGACTGGATATAAAAATGAAATTAAAAGGAATCAATCCACTACTTCCTTTGTGCTTCTCCGCCTTGTCACGAAGAAGGTAAAAGACGTTGGGTAAATCAATGTTTTTGAACTTCAAAAGTTTTGGCCTTCAACCTCCTCTCGGACTGGATATAAAAAATAAATGAGAAGCAAACGGTTCCTTACTTCCTTTATGCTTCTCCGCCTTGTCAAGAAGAAGGTCAAAGACGTTGAGTAAATCAATGTTTTTGAACTTCAAAGGGGACTGAGCCCAGTTTTGGCCTTCAACCTCCTCTCGGACTGGATATAAAAAATAAATGCGAAGGAAACACTTCCTTCGCCTTGTCAAGAAGGAGGTAAACTATGTACATGCGTTGGGTCAACTAATGTTCTCGAGCTTCGAAGAGGTAGTGAAATATACTCTGTGCTCTGGGACTGGGATTGGTTAAATGATATCACACACACACGACGGGAATAGTGGAAAAAATTGGATATCGGAAAATCTGCACTGGAACCAACCAACCTTCTTTGATCTGAATAGCCCTTAACTAGGCAATATTACACACCCCAGAGATCTGATTTCTTTATTTGGTCGCAGCTTCTGTCCAATTTAATGCTCAGCTTTCAAACTTGCAATTCTATGAACTCAAGTCACTGAATTACGTTGACCGGCTTTACAAACATTGAGTGGTTTATTTTTCTCCTCTTACTTCTGCTTGAAGAACTAAAGTCAGAAGTAGTGTCCGACCGAATATTCGGTTTCGGTTTCGGTTTCGGCCCAAATAAGTGGTTTCGGTTTCGGTTTCGGTTTCGGCCAAAAAATGGCCGAATAGCCGAAACCGAAACTTTCTAGAATATTTTTTACATTTTATTGTGTAGCAGATATATAGTAAAAGGAGGAGTAATTTAGATGCCAGCAATGTAAACAAACTTCTTTTTTTAGCATATAATATTAAATTATTTAATTTTGAATATTATCGAGTAAGGTACGAAAGGGTGATTTCTTCTTGTTTACGTTTTTAAAAAGTTAATAAATAGTTTTTATTAATAAGTATTTATTTATTTATGCTATGTTTGTTTGTTTGTTCTTTATTTACTTAATGTAAAATTCGTTTGTTGAAAAAAGTGCTTGATATGGTGATTTTTATATCAACTAGAAAGTTTCGGTTTCGGTTTCGGTTTCGGCCGAATATTAAAAAAAAACCGAATATTCGGTCTCGGTTTCGGCCCAAAAAAGTGGTTTCGGTCGGACACTAGTCAGAACTAAACATCAGTCACTTCGCCGTCAATTCCTACACAACAAACACACAGGTGAGTCAGGGACACTTCAACTGACCGTTTGACATTTGAAATGGGATTTCCATTTGCCATTTTCCATTTCCGAATGACTGGAAACAACCAACGCTCATCGTCCAGTGTTGAGCGCAATCTGTCAGTTTCCTGTCTGTCATAATTAATTTTACATGTTTGCGCTCATGAAGTTGCATGCATGGTGAGCTGTGCGTCAGCCGGAAATCAGGCATTTTTCAAAGCAATTTCCCCTCCAAAATTATCCCTACAAATTACAAAAAAAAAAAAATAAAAATAAAGAAAATGACATCAAAATAAAACACTGGCAAATGATAAAAAAATGTACGCGTATTTTCCGATTTTTAACTTTTCACACTTGCCTGCGTCAGCGGCGTTTCAGCATCGCTGCTGCGGCTCTAAAGGGAGCAGTGCCAGTGTCTGTGTGTGTGTGTGACCCAAATACGCTGCGCGCTCAAGCAATGTTCCCAACGTGTTTGCGTGCTCGACTCGTTTCCGACGGTTTGTAGTGTTTGCTGTTCTTGTTGTTGTGGTGGTGGTGGTGTTTGTTGCTGTATCCTTATTTTGCTGCCTGTCATTTCCTGGCCATATTGAAAAATGAAAATTCTCATTAAAATCGCTCCGTTTCCAATTAGAAGCGCTCGCACTACATGTTGTTTTATTTATTTTTATTTTATTTTTTTCAAATATTCTCCACAATTTCGCGCTGTTGCTTATTGTTGTTGCAATTGTTGTATTTGTTGTTCTTGTTAATTTTTGTACAACTTTAAGTGTGACCGCATTTCTTTACGGGTCAGCGGCGCTGCCAACACTTGTTGGCCAGCATTCAGCACTCCGCACCAACTCCACAGTCACTTCAGGCCTTCCAGTCAGCAGTCAGAAGCGACTTCAGCACTTTACTCGATTTCATATGCGAACTTAAATTCTGCACCAAAGTTTCAACTGATTTTGCTATAAATTTCGTAAAGTTGCCACTACACGCCCACAAAATGCGTGGCGGCAAAAGTTGGGCGGTTTATTTAAAGTTGATTTGCCGCTCCCCGGGGGCACGTTTTCCGTTTCCGGGCGTTTAAATTGTCTTGTCATTGAGTTGTCTGCTGTCTGCGCGCCGCTGTGTGGATGTGTCTGCGGCAATGGCTGTCGCCATCTCTGTCTGTGTGCGTGCGTGTGTGTGTGTGTGTAGCCGTGTCGGCGTTGCCATTTAAGTTGCAATTATTTAAAGTCCCTTAAGGATTTCCACTCATTATGTTAATTTTGTGCTCCGCCTTCGCCTTTCGACTGCTTCTACTTCCACTATTGTGCCCCACCCCCCGATCCTTTGCTGCCGCCTCGCACTCGTTCATTGTGCGCCCCTCACCGCACGTTGCACTGTGACATTGTACTTTTGTGCTCCTCTTCTGCGGCGGCTTCATGTGTTGTCATCGTTATTGTTGTTTTTGTTGCTGTCTTTGTCTTTGTCGTTGTCGAATCGACCCCGTCGCTTGTGGCCATTTTCGAATTTATGTGACAGCGCAACGCTTGTGGCAATGCGTGAAATTATCAAATTTAAACTTAAAAAAGTATTTTTTGCCCTAAAAAAAAAAATATGCAACAACAATTTAATTAAAAGTTTGGCGTTAAGTTCATAAATTAAGCGCCGCAAATGGAAACTATGGTCAAACGTTGTGTGTATTGTCGGCTGCTTTAAAGCAACAACAACAACGCGACGCGCCAATTGCAGCGCTGCAAAAAGCTCGTCGTATCTCTTTCGCGGGCGAGTGAAAAAAATTTGAGAAAAATGGCCGTCTTCATTGCCAACTTAACAAATGCAAATGTTTTTGCCAGCGCCAGCACAGAGCAGGAGGAATTAAAAAAGTTTGCAAAATTTATTTCTTTGCGCGAATTCACGTTAATGCGCATCGCCGTAATTTTTGGAATGTTTGTCTTTTTTGGTTTTTGTTTTTGTTTGTCTTGTGTGAGCTTCATTGTTGAAGAAGTTTGCGACTGAGGTGCCGAAGGGAAACTGTTGCATTTTAATTTGTGTTCAAATTGAAATGTGCGCTCTTTGTTGTTGTTGTTTTTGTTGCTTGTGTTGTTACCTGTACTGCGCAGAGTTGCATTAAAAGTTGGGCAATTAAAAATTTATTCAAGTGTAAACAACAAGCAACGAGAGCAAAGCAAAATATTTACTCGTTAAATATTGTGCTTTGAGGTTAAGAATTTTACAATACACTGTGAGAAAAATGTACTTATTTATAGTACTTTTCAGAAATGGCTGGAAAGGGGAGTTTTTATATACCTTAAATCTATATGTGTTGTTGTTGTAGACTTTAGATTGTTTTGGGTAGAGTTTTAAGATTTCGAAAGGCTTTGGTTAGATAAGTTAGGTTAGTTTAGGATAAGGTAGGTTAGGGTTTTTTTCCTTGTCTGTAGACAAGGTTACAATGACAGGCATCTTATAAAATCACACACAAGCGCAAAGCGTTGGGTTGTTGTTGTTTTATCTTATAATAAAAAATATAATATAATTATAATAAAAAATGGATATTCATTTTATTTCCTTTAAA
This sequence comes from Melieria crassipennis, assembly GCA_963668005.1. Classification (NCBI taxonomy): domain Eukaryota; kingdom Metazoa; phylum Arthropoda; class Insecta; order Diptera; family Ulidiidae; genus Melieria; species Melieria crassipennis. The sequence goes on from OY764961.1 coordinate 11,438,783, forward strand.
GTAATCTTCCCTGCAAGCAATACCCACGTTTGTAACACTTCCTCCAATCTTCGAAATACTTTTCAAACGCTGCTTTTGGGATCTCTTTAGCTGCTTCTGTGAATTTTCTTTATCATTTCAATCATTTTAAAACGCTTTCCGCTAAGTGATAAATAGTCGTGGAAAAAGGAAAAAGAAGGGAGTTATGTGTAAACCCTCTAAATGTAAAAATTTCTGGTACAAAATATGATTTCAAATAGTGTTGGGCTCAAAAATTGTAATCAAACCACCCTCCCCCAAATTAAATTTTGTGTGCGCCGCTGGGTATGAACGTTGTTTTCTTGGTAGAGAAATCACGAGTGGTCTCTTCACAATTCTGATCTCTTGTAATGAACTTTTGCTCTCAAAACACTTTGTCAGAAATCCAAAATTTCAGACAAACTCTTTGTTTAACTGAATTTGACGCAGTACACAACAAACACTAATTGGTTTACAAATCTAACCGCACAAATTTTGTACAGATGGCATTCAAATAGATATCTGAGCACCAGATGACAGATGTAGCAACCGAGAAAATTAAAATGAATGGGAAATTTCGGGTATTTATTGATCATAAGTTACCACATTAAGACGGACTGATTCCCACATTTACGGTGCTGGGAACCAAAAGGAATGCAACATAAAGCTTGCTATCCTTTTGACGTTTAGAGTAGAAAACTTTTTAAGGTTAGTAAGCAACGGAGAGTTTAGAAGTTTTAGATCTGTCAAGGCCACTGAGCACTTGAGTACACAAGATGGGGTATTTTGGGGCTCAAAATACCCTTAAATATATGTTTGCCACAAAAATTGTGGAAAGTATGGTTTTTATGGTTTTACGCTCAAAAGTTGTGTCAGAAGTCCTCTGTCAAATGAAACCCAGTGTGCGCCACTGCCAGGGTGAGACATTTCAAAGGGTTGAATGACGATTTTTTAAAATAAATTTAATAGTATCGGGTGGTTTTTTTAGAGGTATAGAACTTCGAATTGAAATAAAACACAAGAAAATCGTTTTAATGTCCATCAATTTGGCTTTATTGGAAGGATAATTTTATGCCATTAACGTTTAAATATGATTTCGGGCATGTGGCCGCCGCGGCTGGCTCGAATAAAGCCAATTCTACAGGTCCAATTTTCAACCACTTTTTCGAGCATTTGGGGCCGTATGTCGGCAATAACGCCACGAATGTTGGCTTCCAAGTCCCCTAACGTTTCTGGTTTGTTGGCGTAGACGAGCGACTTCACATATCCCCAAAGAAAATAATCCAATGGTGTCAAATCACACGATCTTGGTGGCCAATTGACAGGTCCATTCCGCGAAATTATGCGCTCATCGAATGTTTCCTTCAATAAATCGATTGTGACGTGCGCTGTGTGGCATGTAGAGCACGTCTTGTTGGAACCACAACTCATCCACATTCATGCCATCCAATTCGGGAACAAAATGGTCGGTTATCATGGCTCTATACCGGTCTCTGACGGTAACTGACTCCTCTTCTGACTGGGTCCTCTTCAACATTTTGCTATACAGCGGCAATTGTTTCTTCGGTGCGCACTGTTCGACGTCTCTGCGGATGCGTATTATCACATAGAGTAAACGTAGTGCGAAAACGACCCATGGTTAACCGAATTAATTACTCTGATGGACGATTATGTCGACCATAAAATGGACGGAGCTTGCGGTAAACTTCGCGAACTGAACCATTATTTTCGAAATAAATTTGCACGATTTGCAAGCGTTGTTCTTTTGTCAACCTGTTCATGATGAAATGGCAAACCAAACTGAACATAAATGACATTAGAGGTGCCAGATTTGACCACAAAATGCCAGTTTTATCTCTATTCGAAAAACAAACCTCTAAAAAAAACACCCTATATAAGAGAGCAGAGTCGAATGAAATTCAGCAGCAAAAATGTTTACCAAAAATGCTCTACAAGATGTCCTCCTTCGGAAATATGCAATGGTTACTCGATTGCAGAAATGCTGTTGTACAGTGTTATTTAATTAGAAACAACGCGTTTTTTTAATCAATTCAATAAATAAATAAATAAAATTTTTCCAAAACTAAACTAAATATTCTTCTGAATCTTCCACTTTGTGAGAAGTGACATAATCTCCTTTGAGAAATCACAAATAATTCAGTGCTCTTCAAATTTTATGTATGTAGCAATTATTATTGATGTCTAAACCTCACTTTAGCTGTACAAAGTAACTCAGAAACAACAGGATTTTTTTTAAATCAATTGGTAGAAATACAATTTTTTCAAAACTTAACTTAAAATAAATCTGAATTCTTCCACTTTGTGAGAAGTGATATAATCTCATTTCAAAAATTATAAACAATCCAGTGCTCTTCAAATTTTATGTTTGTAGCAATTATTAGTGATGCCTTAACCTCACTTTGGCTGCACAAAGTAACTCTGCACTTAAAATCCATGTCAGACGCGTCGCTTGCTGATGCATACTTGTTGTAGTACACGAATAGCTACGCGAATATTTCCGCATTACAATCTAAAGTCGAAAATCACCTTTAAGCTGATTACGTATTGGCTTATTAAATAACCTCAAACAGCTTCGACGCCCGCTGACCGGCATTCTTACCTGTCGTGCAACAACACCAAAATACCAAACACCGAACAGCCACAACAACAACCGCACTGGCGCTGCGAGTCTAATAAGCTCATTATTAATTTTTGACCCAAACGCATTTCGTAAATTAGAACGCGAGGCCAAAGTGCGCAACGGACGGCTGGCGGCCGCCGTGGCTGCTGTCAACCTGCCTCACTGCTGCTTGTGAAGAACGCCGCCGGGCAAAATGACATCTCACGGCGGACGTGGAAGGTGAAAAGTGTAGCCAGTCAGACAGACGGCTGGGGCGCAACATGCGGCAACGGGGCGGCAGTGCGCACCAGACGCAGGAAAAAATATGGAACAAATGTACAAATGTCATATCCAATTTATTTTGCTTTTATGCAAGAAGTTTTTGCGCCTTGGCGCCCGCCTCCCCCCGGCCAGTGTCGGCATTGTGCCGAGTGCCATTTTAGCCTAAAAAGTTACAAAACATTTTCATGTTTGTTGGCAGCAGTTTCCGACGCTGACGTTGACGCCGACGCGGTCGTTGCTATCGCGGCAACATTGTTAGACGCACTGTGTGCCCGGCGGGCAGTGGACGAGAGTGTTTGTGTGTGGGAGCAGGCAGCAGATTTTTGTTTGTGTTGTGATATTTTTGTATTTCGTTTTGGTTAGGTGACCGCGCGTGTACGGCGAAAAAAAAGCGAAAGAACTAAGCGAAGCAAAAAGTTGCCAGATAGCGCAAAGTGGCAGCATTGGATTTCACCTAAACACCTTGGGGCCATAGGTCGGTCGGTCGGTCGGTCGGTTGGTGCAGCATTGCGGCAGGCAAAGTCTTTGGCTGGTTTGCATGGCGGGCGGGCAAAAGAAATGCGAGCTGTCAGAAAAAATGACAACCAAATTGCTGAGGAATGAACAAGCGTAACAGCTAACAACAACAACAACAGCAATAAGTAAACACGCAACAACAAAGTCGGCATAAAGAAATGAATGGCACACCGAACGGCCGCATTAGAAGCAGAAAAATGTGCCAAAAGTGACACGGAAACGGAAGTGAAAGTTGACAGCTGTTCGACAGTGGGGTTGGGCAAGATGAAAGGTGTCGGCATCGCTTTTAATAAATATGAAGTCGCCGCAAGTGGACATTGCCCGCTCGGCGTTCATTATGTTTGGCGGTTAAATTGGGCCAGTTTCGGGCGCTTGAAGAATGCAAATTTTCACAAAACGATAGCAGCTAAAAATCGAGGAGAAAATGTTGAGATGAGCAGGTGGCGCGTACAGTCGCCAGACAGAGTGCGACGGCACTAATTAGACACGTTTTGTCCGTTTGCCATATGCCGACGAAATGAAGTCATCTCATAAAAGTTGCTGTCCCCAGGGCAACATTAATTCCGCAAACTACAGCAGCAGCACAAACACACACACACAAACACACACACCCATACACAGATAAACGCCGCGCAGCGTGAAGACAAAGCACGCAAATTGTACGCCAGCTTTGCGCAGAATTTATAATCACATGCGGTAGGCAGCCAGCAAAGCGGAAGCGGAAGTTGCTGGCCGGAAACGGAGGTGTGCAGCGTTTGCTGGCTGCTTTGCTCGGGGTCATTATGCTAAATGACGGCCATATTGTTTGAATTGTTGAGAATGGCAAGTGCTGCATTTATTTCTGCATAATTTTCCTTTAAAGTTTTTAGCAAACTCACAAAAATAATTAGAAATGCAATTTTCGCATTTTGTTGTTTATTGTCCAGTTGAGCTGTGAAATTTGTAGCATCCAATACAAAGAAAAAGTAAACACTACACATTTCTTTTTGCTTGCAGTGAGCGTTTTAACTTCGGCTCCTCCGCCACACAAAAGTTGCGTTATAATTCAGCGCGCACCTGTCTCAGTTCTGCTCCGTTCGGTGTTTTCGGTATTAATTTCACTGCCGCTTTTTTGCCGCTTGCTTGTTGTTTTCTTATGCAAATTTTATGTACTTTGCCACTGGCCACCAGCGTGCGCCATCGTGGGAGTGTCAGCGAAAGTGGACGCGCCGCCTGCGTCCGGACGCTGTGCGCAGTTCGGCGGCTATTGTAAAATAATTAAATTGCTTTTAAGTTGCTCAATAAATTAACGCCACCAATCTCAATTTAGTTGAGCTGCACCGGGACCCTGTACGTCGAGCAGTGGGCAAGTAGGCGCCGCGGTGCAGTGTCAGCGGGTGCACAATTTATAAACTGCAGCCAGGCAGTGCAGGTAGCGAAGCGAAGCGGAGCGCAGACAGTGGGACGATTGAGATAATTTACGTGTGGGTGGCAACACTGTTTGAAACAGTTATGAAATTTGGATCGTTCGAAATTCAACACAGTTTTCTTGTTATATTCTAAATTTGAAGAACAGATTCGAAAGTTGTAAGTGAAAAAAGAAGAAGCAGGGGAAGGGAGATATATAGTAGAAGAAGTAAATGAAGAAATATATATGGAAGACCAAGAGAGAAGAGCTGAAACAGAAGAAGGAGCAACAGAATATGAAACAAGAGGAAAAGTTGTAGAGAAAAAGTTGTAGAGAAAATAAGTGGGAGTAGAAGTTGAAGTAAAAGTAAAAAAAAAATAAGTAGAAAAGGAAAAAGTACAAGTAGAAGAACAAGAAGGAGGAGGAGAAGCATTAGACAAAAAAGTACAAGTCTACTGCTAGAAATAGAAGCAGACAAAAAATATAAGCACTGTAGAACTAAAAGTAAAGAAAGAAGTAGGAGAAGAAGAATAAGAAGAAACAAGAAATAAGAAGAGAAGTGTAGAAAAGGTGGAAGCAGAAGAAACTAAATTTTGGAACTAAATGGAAATAGAGGAACTAAATTTTGAAGAGGGAATTGAAGTAGGAGTAAGAGTAGGAGTAGGAGTAGGAGTAGGAGTAGGAGTAGGAGTAGGAGTAGGAGTAGGAGTAGGAGTAGGAGTAGGAGTAGGAGTAGGAGTAGGAGTAGGAGTAGGAGTAGGAGTAGGAGTAGGAGTAGGAGTAGGAGTAGGAGTAGGAGTAGGAGTAGGAGTAGGAGTAGGAGTAGGAGTAGGAGTAGGAGTAGGAGTAGGAGTAGGAGTAGGAGTAGGAGTAGGAGTAGGAGTAGGAGTAGGAGTAGGAGTAGGAGTAGGAGTAGGAGTAGGAGTAGGAGTAGGAGTAGGAGTAGGAGTAGGAGTAGGAGTAGGAGTAGGAGTAGGAGTAGGAGTAGGAGTAGGAGTAGGAGTAGGAGTAGGAGTAGGAGTAGGAGTAGGAGTAGGAGTAGGAGTAGGAGTAGGAGTAGGAGTAGGAGTAGGAGTAGGAGTAGGAGTAGGAGTAGGAGTAGGAGTAGGAGTAGGAGTAGGAGTAGGAGTAGGAGTAGGAGTAGGAGTAGGAGTAGGAGTAGGAGTAGGAGTAGGAGTAGGAGTAGGAGTAGGAGTAGGAGTAGGAGTAGGAGTAGGAGTAGGAGTAGGAGTAGGAGTAGGAGTAGGAGTAGGAGTAGGAGTAGGAGTAGGAGTAGGAGTAGGAGTAGGAGTAGGAGTAGGAGTAGGAGTAGGAGTAGGAGTAGGAGTAGGAGTAGGAGTAGGAGTAGGAGTAGGAGTAGGAGTAGGAGTAGGAGTAGGAGTAGGAGTAGGAGTAGGAGTAGGAGTAGGAGTAGGAGTAGGAGTAGGAGTAGGAGTAGGAGTAGGAGTAGGAGTAGGAGTAGGAGTAGGAGTAGGAGTAGGAGTAGGAGTAGGAGTAGGAGTAGGAGTAGGAGTAGGAGTAGGAGTAGGAGTAGGAGTAGGAGTAGGAGTAGGAGTAGGAGTAGGAGTAGGAGTAGGAGTAGGAGTAGGAATAGGAATAGGAGTAGGAGTAGGAGTAGGAGTAGGAGTAGGAGTAGGAGTAGGAGTAGGAGTAGGAGTAGGAGTAGGAATAGGAGTAGGAGTAGGAATAGGAGTAGGAGTAGGAGTAGGAGTAGGAGTAGGAGTAGGAGTAGGAGTAGGAGTAGGAGTAGGAGTAGGAGTAGGAGTAGGAGTAGGAGTAGGAGTAGGAGTAGGAGTAGGAGTAGGAGTAGGAGTAGGAGTAGGAGTAGGAGTAGGAGTAGGAGTAGGAGTAGGAGTAGGAGTAGGAGTAGGAGTAGGAGTAGGAGTAGGAGTAGGAGTACAGGTAGAAAAACTAGAAAAAGTAAGAAAAAAGTAGAAAAAATAGAAAAGGTAGAAAAAGGAGAAAATTAGAAAAAGTTGCAAAAAAGATGAAAAATTAGAAAATGTTGAAAAAGTTAACAACATAATTGAAGTAGAAAAAGTATTATGGAAAAAGTTGAAGAAATAGAAGGAGTAAAAAAAGTATAGGAATAAGAAGAAGAAGAAGAAGAAGAAAAAGTAGAAGTACAAGTAGAAGTAGAAGTAGAATGAGACAAGGAGTAAAAGAAGTAGAAGTGAACTTAGTGCAGGAAGTAGAGGAGGTAAAAGAATAATAATAGAATAAGTAAAAGTAGAAACCGAAATAAAAATAACAAAAGTAGAAAATAAATAAGTGAAAAGAGTAGAAGTAGAAGAAGAAGAAGTAAAAGAAGTACAGCAAGTAAAACTAAAAGCCGAAATAGAAATAAAAATAGAAAATAAAAAAGTAAAAAAGTAGAAGTAGAAGTAGAAGAATTAAAGGAAGTAGAATAAGTAAAACTAGAAACCGAAAGAGAAATAAAAATAGAAAATAAAGAAGTGAAAAAAGTAGGAGTAGGAGAAGAAGAAGAAGTAGAATGAGTGAAAGAAGTAGAAATGAAAGTAGTACACAAAGTAGAAGTAGAACAAGTAAAAGAAGTACCATAAGTAAAAGTAGAAACCGGAATAGAAATAAAAATTAAAAATAAAGAAGTGAAAAAAAGAAGAAGAAGGAGTAGAATGATGAAAGAAGTAGCAACGAAAATAGTGCAAGAAGTAGAAGTAGAAGAAGTTAAAGAAGTACAAGAAGTAAAAGTAAAAACCGGAATATAAATAAAAACAGTAATAAGAAGCTGAACTAAAAGACGAAGAAGAAAACTAAGAATGAGAAGAAGTAGAAGAAAAAGTCTAAGGATGAAAAGAAGAAAAATAAGAAGCTGGAGGAACAATTTATAAGGAGGAGATAGGGAAGGAGTAGAGAAAGAAGAAGTAAAAGTTGGGGTAAAAAATAAGTCAAAAGGAATAAAAGAAACTTAAGAAGCAAAAGAAGGTGGAGAACTAGAAGAAAAAAGAGAAGAAAAAAGAAAACAAAAGTAAGAAGAGAAACAAACAGGAGAAAAAAGATGCTGAATAAATTTTTTTAATGAAATATAAAGGCTGATATTGATACTTTTAGTCTGTTACTTAGCTCTGTTTATTTGGATTGAAAGTTTTTATTGGCAATTAAGTATTTTGGTCTCTAAGGAATTCAATTGTTTGCTGAGATGCCATTTGCTTACTTAATTTAATCAACTTACGTTGATTGATACAATATTCAAATCTAGGATTCAATTTTTTTATAATTTGCTACACCCTTTCTCAAACCCCGCTCCTACTTAAGTATTTACTGCATCCTTGACGCCTTCGCACCACTGTACGAATTACTTTTTACCGCACTTACTTCCGCTTATCGGCAACGTGCATAAGTAAAGCGCCAAAGCAACTTGACTGGACCAAGTTTCTGTCTTCGCTTCGCTGCAGAAAATCCACAAATTTATGCACTTTAATTTCTGCCAGTAAATTTCGTTACTTTAACGGTTTGTTTGTGTGCGCTCGAAGGCATTCAACACTGCCGCTGCCGTGCACTTTCGTTCCTCCCGCTTCGGCCGTTTTGTGCCGATGTTGGTTTTTTTTCTGTTTGCAACGTGCAACGTGTTCCCTTTTGTGTGGCCCTGAAGGCAAAGTCCACGTAGTAGGAAAATTACATTCTTCTGCACGTCCTCGTTTCTTGCCAGGCAGTTGGCGAACAGGGCGCGCGGCCGGCGCCGGGGCATGGCAGTAGATAATAGTGAAGAAGTAGTTTTTATTTTGTAATTTTTAAGTAAATCCTGGCAGCAAGCGCAGCGAAAGGAGCAATTCCCCGGCTGGCTGCAGTGTGCGCGAATGTCGACGGCGACGGCGCTGGTGTTGGCGGCTGCAGCGGCAAAGTGCAAAATTGTGATTAAGAACGCAAGACAACGCTGCGATTTTGGCGCAGCATTGGCGGCGGCGGCAAAGGTCGGCGAGCGTCTTGGCTGCCGCGAAGTTGGCTGCTGTTTGATTAAGTTCAGAATGTGTGTAAAATGTGTGCGCGCCAGATAATACAAACAACGAGAATGGGCGCGGCGCTGCCTAGCAAAAAGCGAAGAATGCACAAAGTGGAGTATTGAAAATGTTGAATAATATTAGAGCGCCAGCACTTTTATTCGCCGCGACGCAGTCGACTTATGGAACATGACAAATTCGATTAAAATTGCAAGAATTGTGCCACTGTTCGCTGACGACCAACGCCGAATGATTTACGTGATTTCTTTGCAGAATTATGCAATAATTTTGTAGTGGCTGTGAAGAAAAAAAATGATTCGTGTTGGGGTTTTGAACTGAAGATGTAAAGAGGTGAGTTTGAAAAATGAAAGAGGAAAACTGCATAAGAAATTTAAAGAGAGTTGGAAATTAGGAAAAAAAATTAAATCAAATTTCTTTAAATTCTCTAACCACTTTTTTGTATAAAATATTAAAGCCAAATAAATTAAAATTTCAAAGCATGTCAGCAGGCGGCTAGACAACCAGTGACGTGGTATAAAGTTTCAACTTTTAGTTGTTGTTGTTGCTGGTGTTGCATCACCAACAGTTGGCAGCTGCTGCACGTTGCAAGCGCAAACAGAGCAACTACGCAAAAAGTGAAAGAAATTAACGTCTCGCCAGCGTCGGCGACGGCGAGTGCTGATAGAATTTTGATGAAGCGGCCACAAGATGCTGAGCGGCTGACAGAACAGTTGTTGTTGTTGTAGTTGTTGTAGCAAGCTATGGCTACAGGCAAATGGTTTGTCACACTGCTGAACACTGACAACAAATATGTCAAAATATTTTTGTATTATTTAAGCTCTACAAAACTATGATACATATTTTAATGAATTCTTATTTAATTTTCATCGAAAGTATTGCAATATTGTGACAAATATTTCAATTATTTTCGCTTCGCTATTTGCAACTGTCTTTTTGTTTGTTCTGGAATGTTGTTCCTACTAAAATGGCAACTATTTGATTTCAAAATACCTCAACGTATTGAAATTTCACACCAATTGCATTGTTTTTTTCCAACGTTTGATTGGCGTAATTTCCCGCAATTTCAATGCGAATTATTACACTGCAGCCAGCTGTCGGGTTTTGCCATTAATTTATTGATTTAGAGGCTTTTGTGGTGATGGTTTGTTTGGTCGAAGTGATGCTGCGAGAAGCGGAGAGGAGGGGATAAGGTTTTGAATATTCGCGCTGCTGGTATTTAAAACTTTAATTTGTGGTTTACAAATGAAACTTGCATATGCAATTTATTTGTTTGCTTGTATGTGTTTTGTGGCTGTGTGTATGTATAATCTGCTGGTGGCTGGTTGATTGGCCTGATTGATTGAATTATTGCGCGTTCGACTATGCGGTTGACTTTGTGCGTCTGTGTGTGTGTGTGTGTGTGTTGCCACTGGCATTTTTATTAAATATCTAGAAACAAATAAATCGAAAAGAAAAATTATGTCAGCATTAAATCGTACTGAAAAATGAGCAGATATCGAATTATCGCTGTTTGTGCTGCGGCGCTGAAGGCTAAAGCTTTATTTATTGAGCGGGAGTGATTTACATATTAATGTGGCATTAATTTTTTGTAGTCAATAAAAATGAAATAAAATTAGTGAAAATACATACATGTTCAAGATTCAAGTTGTTTCAAATTGTTGTCTTTAAATCTCAAAGTGTGTAGTATTTAAATTTGATTGACCGTATCAAACTTTTTGAGCTTAATACTATTTCAAATATTATTTGCCGCCTTTAGTTTAATTTAATTTTTAATTTTAATTGGAATTTTAATTTTAAAGTAGATTTTGATTTTAATTTTAATTTTAATTTTAATTTTAATTTTAATTTTAATTTTAATTTTAATTTTAATTTTAATTTTAATTTTAATTTTAATTTTAATTTTAATTTTAATTTTAATTTTAATTTTAATTTTAATTTTAATTTTAATTTTAATTTTAATTTTAATTTTAATTTTAATTTTAATTTTAATTTTAATTTTAATTTTAATTTTAATTTTAATTTTAATTTTAATTTTAATTTTAATTTTAATTTTAATTTTAATTTTAATTTTAATTTTAATTTTAATTTTAATTTTAATTTTAATTTTAATTTTAATTTTAATTTTAATCTTAATTTGAATTTGAATTTGAATTTGAATTTGAATTTGAATTTGAATTTGAATTTGAATTTTAATTTTAATTTTAATTTTAATTTGAATTTTAATATGAATTTGAATTTGAATTTGAATTTGAATTTTAATTTTAATTTTAATTTTAATTTCAATTTGAACTTTAATTTTATTTTTTAAATTAAAATTAAAATTAAAGTTCAATTTAAATCTAAATTTCAATTAAAATGAAAGTTAAATTTAAATTTTATTTAAAAATTTTAAATTTTATTTTTTTAATTAAAACTTAAATTAATATGAAAATTAGAATTAAAGTTAAAATTGAAATTTAATTTCAAATTTAAATTCATTCATTTCATATCATTTTAATTTTAATATTAATTTTAATTTAATTTAGCTAAAGGAATACAATAAAGGATTCCGCATACAACTTTTGAGCCCAACACCATTTGAATTTATGTTTTTCATGCAAAATGTTTGTTCCAAATAAAAATGTTTGTTCCCGAATTACCTTCTTGCGTGCGCCAGTGCGTATGTAGGTATGTATAGAAACAATTTAAATAAAAAACCAACAAAATTTAAAATTCTTCTTTGAAATTGATAAAATTAAATTAACAAAAATATTTTAAAAACTTCGAAATTTAATACTTTACGTATTTGATTTTATTTCATAAATTAACATATCTCAATTCCATTTCTCTTGGCAGCATGTTGCATGAACTGTAGCCAGCTAACTTCTGGCTACACAGAATACGTTGTATGCTGGTTATATGCGTGTAAAAAGTTGTTGCAAGCGAGCAAGCAAAAGGAATTAAGAGAGTGAGAGAGCGGAGAACGGCAATGCCAGCAGTGAAAACTACAAAGGACAGCACAAGTGTCCTTGCGAGTGTCTCTTGTTATATCGTAACTTCAATATTTCAACATGTTGCGGCAGCATGTTGCTAAGCACTGCTTAAGGTTAAAAGTTTCCACAGGCGAATTGTTGGTCAGATAAAAAGTTAGTCTTTCTTAGGAAGGCTCTAGTTTTTTTTGCTTAGCTTTAAGTTAGAACTTTTAATATACAAATTGTTGGCCAACTCATGCTGCTGACAGCAATAAAATGCTCAAAATTTTTCTTAGAATTAGGTTAAGTTACGTAAACCAGCTGGCCCGCTTGGTCCCGTGTAGACCCGTGGGTTACCTAGCGGTACAAGTTAGAGCTCTTTAGTGCTGCGGTTCGATGTAAAAGTGATCGGTGAGAATGTGACAAAGAATTGAGGTTAGAATCGCTGTTCCTAGCAAAGTTCAGCAGCGACTTGATGTTGTGCTTGGGATCTTCAGGATCTGTCAAAGGATAACCAAGTGATAATACCGAGTTAGTACGATGGTAATGAAGAAGCGGGGGATGAAAGACGGCCCTTTGGACCTGGACTTTTTAGTAAGACTCATTAAAGAAATTGTTTAAATAGGAATTCATAAATCGGGCAAATCATGAATTCTCCATCACAGTGGCACAAAGTTGTTCCAAGCTATTCTTTCTAGAGGAAGAATTTCTGAGAGGAAATCTAAGTACCTACTGGATCTAAGCAGAACGGAGCTCAATTTCATTATGGGGATCCTGTCTGATAAATATGAATAGAGCGCGTCTGGGAGCGACAGATAGAGAGCTATGAGGATTCTGTATGGAAGGCGAGGAAACACTCGTACACATCGTAACAGAATATCCTGTCATAGTACACGCAAGGAAGCGGATACTAGGAGGGGAAATGATACAGACAAAAGAGTTAAACCGATTTAAGGGGAATCAAGAAGTTCCTAGAAAGTAACTATTGGTGGAGATTTGCAATAAAAATGATATGAAATGATTTAGTTTTGCAATAAAAATGATAACATTAGATGTATGTTTTGCATTTGTGCAGATTTTTCAATTTGTCATGCAAATTGCATACTTTTAGGGATGAAATAAATACATTGTGTTGAAAAATACGTGACCACGTTTGAAATTGAATTATTTTCTGAGATCGGAAGATATCGGAGGATGTAATAACATTATCAGACAAAGAAAGAATGCTTCTTAAAAAATAAAATAATCCAGGAACATACTTTCACATACTTTTTTTTTAAATTATCCCCTAAGTTTTGCTAATTTTCAGATTTTTAATTTTGAAAAATATTTTAAATTAAAAGTGAAGTAAAAGCTTCAGCTTTGCAAATATTGAGAAAACATTAGAAGCGAAAATCGCCACATCATTTCTTAATCTATATTGAAAGTTTTAGCAACTTCTTGGTAACCACGTATTTTTAAAATTTTTTTTACTCAATAGACAGAAAATATTGAGAAAATATGTGTTTTTTGTGAAAAAAGATCTGACTTTGAGTAGCTCTTGCACTTGCACTAATTATTTTTTCGGAAAGATTGGCGTTTTTTTAGTTGGAGTTTTACCTTTCAAATGACATCATAATCGTTAAATTCTGAGACTATACATATTTTGAATTTTGTCTATGGAACGAATCACTGTGCGGTGGGGTGGATTTTCATCCACCAAGCGCTGAATACAGCAGAGGTATTAATTCCTCATTCAACTTCATCTATTACAATCCAACTGGGAAACATTTTATATAAACTGCCTTTGAAATGCTACTTTTTGAGCTTCATTAAAATTCTTCAACTTTTTACTGCAACATAAAAGAATTTGTAAGATTTATGTAGAATATTTTCATGTTTATTGCTATCCAAGTCAGTGCAGAAATTAATAATTCATGTTATTGCTTGAAGAAAATGTGCAAATGGCTACTTTGGAATCACTCATGAACTCATTATGTGGCACTGGCTGATAATTTCACTAACGCATTCACACACACACACACATACGCACTTATAAGCAAAAGTAAATACAACGATTGAAATAGGCAGCGGACAAACCAATGTCAGGACTCACCATGCGGGCAAATAAAACAAAATCCATGAAATCTGTGCGAATAACTGACAAAAGCAATAAAAACATTAGAGCCCGAATAGGATCGACCGAGAAGGCGTCCAGCGACAGCGTAGAGCGTGGAGCGTGTGAAGTGCGCATACATGCAATATTTTTATAGCAGCAGGGATTTAGTAGCAGCACTAAGCTGGTCACAATGAGTCGTATAAAACGGAGCATGTGTTGGTGTTAGTATTGGTGAGTGTGTGAGTGTGTATCGGCCATGGCGTAGAAAGGCTGGTTGAGAAGACTAAGCAACTTGGAAGAAACTATTCATTTAATGATGTTTATGGTGACATGTTGTTGTTGTTGTTGCTGTTGTTGTGCCATAAAATGAAGAGCCAGTAGAGAAAGAAAGGACATATGCGTAGTGACAATAAAGATAAAGGGACTCAAAGTAATAGTGAGCGAAAATAATGCCAATGGGAATTTTAAATTAAGCGCAAGTCTTCCTTCAAGTTCATTTTGAAGAGAATTTAAAGTTGAAAGAATTGTTTACTGAAGTTGAAGAAAATGCGAAAATTTAGCCAATAAAATCATTACTCACATTTCTCATTGTGTTGGCTGCACTACTTTGTACGTTTATTGTTGTCATTGTTGTTGCTGTTTTAGTTGTTGTACATGTTTGTATTATGCCGTTTGTTGTGCGGCGCGCTCTTGCTAACATATTTTTACGCCTTTTCGCCTTTTTAATTAAATGAGATTAAAATGTGAAGCAAAGAAGAAAGCACGACACAGTAACAACACACAGCGCAGCGCAGTACATGTTGGCTGCCAGCTGAAGGAGCTCAAGTGAAAGCACATAAGCAGCACGCACACACACACACACGTTCAGGACATTCGCCAGGTGCAAGTTTGCAAAGAAAGAAAACCCACACACACACATAAAGCAAACACACCGAAAAACAAAAACAAATAAACTAAAAAACAAACCAACTGAAAACAAACCAACTGGCAAACAACGATTTCTGCTACTTTGCAGCAACTTTAACATTTAATCGCTGTGCGTTGCCAAAATGAAAACGCTGCGCATAGCTGCATGCGAATCGTTGCTGAAGCGCTGCTGGCAACTCGGCTGCCGTCGCCGTTGCCGTTGTTGCTGCTGTTGCTGCTTTGTGGCGTCTGCAACACGTAACATTTTAAGTCCTTGTTAATAATTAGCTGGCGTAATCCCTGCATTATGCTCGCTGGCATTCAGCATGCAGCGAGCGTATTTTGTTGCGCAATTTTCATTCATTCAGCTTTCACTGTTTGCTGCTGTTGGCTTAAATTTCTTTGAGTTGTGCGAATGCGGCAGTTTGTTGTTTGTTTGTTAGCAGTGTGAGGTTGGTCTTGACGAAGGGACGACGCGGGGTTGAGCAATGAGCGGTGGTGTTGTGAATGTTTGCATGCTTTGGAAGAAATCTGCCTGTGAAATGTGGTTGGCAAGGTGAAATTTATACATTTTGTATTTGACTTTGGTTGGGAGAAAATTTTGCAAAAAAAAGTTTTTCAACTAATGGGCATTTGGCGTTGGAAAATTAATTTTCTTTTATGTATTTATTTAATGTTGATGTGATGTGAACATTTACAACTAAAACGTACACATTGTGAATGATAACAGTTGGAAATAAACACTTTAATTACATCTTTGAAATAGTTAATTTAGCTTTAAACTGTTAACACTAAAAAGACTGCAAGTTTTCCATACCTACAAAGGCCACATTTCATATACGCTGATATCTCGAAAAGTACACATCGGATTTGGCTAATTTTTCACAAAATATTAAAAAAAAAAATTGAAAATTGTTCACGATAAAAAATAAAGTTCACCAAAGCAAAAGTTCACAGAAATACTAAAGAAAATAAAGTTATCTAAAAATGAAAAACCGTCAAAATGGCCGCAATGGTTTTTCTAGTGTTAAACTTACTATTGACAGGGTTAAAAAGTTATAGAAAAAACATGAAAAGCAGGGGCGGATTCAGATAAATATTTCTGGGGGTTTCAAAAAGTAATTCTATAATATTTTTAAAATTCCAAAAATGGTTTTAATTGGTATGTAGTTTTAAACTCGATCCTAATATTTCGGGGGGTTCAACCCCCAAACCCCCTGAATCCGCAACTGATGAAAAGGTGTTATAATGCTAACTAAAAGAGTGGGGCTGAGAACAAATATTAGACTTGGGAGCGGGAGCTTTTAGTCTGTCAGTTCTGGTCCTTCAAATGCAGATTAATTTTCCTTGTATTTGCTTCACTGGCGAGCAAAGGGTCGCTTGTGTTGGTTACGTTAATCAATTGAAATTCTGAAATGTTAAATGAGTAGTGTTGGTTACCTTTCATTAATTGAACTCTTGAAGGGGTGAGTGAGTAGCCTATCGCCTCCTAGGAGAGAAGCCTTTGTGTGACTACCGATTTTCCACTAAATTATATAAACGCTCTCTATGTATTTGTTGCTGATAGGAGGTTGATAACGCGGAAGGTTGTTGTCTTTGATGAACGCTGCACCATTTTCGGTTAGTCCTTGCTTTCGCTGCTGGTGATGTTGTTGAATTAGAGATTCAATTGCTTTAATTCAATTCGATATTGGTTATAAATAATCTGGTTTAGTGTTAATAATCCTTACATTCTACAATCTAACTGCAACAATTATAGCTTAAAGTTTACAGGAGAAGCTCAGAAGTGCACAAGTGATATAAAAATCAACAGAAAAATCATCTATTGGAAGAATAACGCAGGTCTGAGGGAGGTAAAGTCATTTATGGAAGATTTCCATTCCCAGCATCTCAGACATTTTGGGAGATACTCATCGTTAGCCATAGAACCATCTTTGTAGTACTGGTCTCTCTTGGCTAAATTCATTGAGCAATGAAATTTGCATGTATTTATTTCTATCCACAAATAGTTAGCAATCAATTTAACAAATATTATATTGTATTTTTTGGAAATATAAAGTACATACCTATATTAGTATTTGGATCAAATTCACTGCTGTGTATAGCTTCTGAAAAGATGAAAATGCATTGAAAAATTAAACGACTGTTCTAAGATTAATTCAATCATATTTAAACTTATCAAAAACATCTTGAACTAACCAACTTTTGCTACTGAGAGAATTTTCTGTACCTTAGATATTCCTACTTTTCCTGCTAAAAATTATTAAAAAAAAAATACCTAAAGATCTGATCACAATCTCATCTTTTTTTGAGTTTCCTACAAGCCACCTGAACCATGTCTTCTGAGCTATAACAAGTTGGAAATTTAATACGAGATCCGATTGTAATCAGATCTTTAGCTATTTTTAAAAATATTTTTTAGCAATAAAAGTAGGAAGAATAAGAATAAGAATAAGAATACTTCTGATCAGATGTATAGCTCTATTTTTATGAATAAAAGCACCACGAGTAGGAACACCTGTTAGAAGTTTGTTCCCGATGGGATCTTTAGTTAGATGACACTATCCATTGTGGTTGTCATAAAGGTGCATAAAGCGAACCCAATATAATTTGACTCACGATTGAACACATTAATTATATAGCTACTTCAATCGGTAAGTGCTTCAGTGTTACCTCTAAGCCGTCTATGGCCGGTTTACTTGATTATTCTTACTTACTTCTTTATTACGTATTCTTTTCTATTCACTTGAAGCTATAAATGTTAAACTATAAATAATGTTCTACTTAACTGAAACAAACTGCATTGCAGAAAATGTGCTTTAACCCAAGAAGCTGCTACTAGTTGTATTTAAATTGAAGTAATAAAAAATACAAGAAGAAACAATGCACGCAAAGCAAGATGAATCCAAAAAGTCAAGAAGTGTCAGGAAGTGAATCCAAGAAGAATCTTTCCAACAAAGAAAAACATATTGCTCGAAATAATTCAACCTTCCATCTAGTTTAATTCAATTCAATCTAATCTAACTAAACATTTTTTATGTCATAATTTTATTCAAAACTGACACAGAGAGAACCCACACAACCTGATAACATACATCGACTTAACCTGTCACTATTTGTTAAGCATCTTCAAGCAATAAGAGTACCGCAATTTTCCCACTAACTAAGCTGACTTTTCAACTTCAAATTTCTTCCTAAGCGCCAAGACGCAGCAGCAGCAGCAGCAGCGTCTCGTCATAATTAATTTCGCTGAGCGAGGCAGCAAGTGCGCTGACGATGTGGCGTTCGCCTAATTGAAAATTTCATATTCAGGTCAGGAGCAGGACAGCGCACTGAAATAATGAGTAGTGTGTACCTGCTGCCAGCATCCGCAACATAAGCCACTTATAAGGAAACAATTAACAGGAAAACAGTGCGCCGGGCGACAGGCGACGCGCACGAAGAAGGTTGCATGTTGAATGGGAGCAACACAAATTACGGAAAATAAAAGTTGCTGGCTTCTTTTGCAGTCAAGAATCGGTAGGGCAACGTAAAGGGGGCAAGGTTTGCGGGTTGTTGGCATAAAACCGCAAAGCGAAAGCAAGCAGAGCGGAAACTGGCAAAAATTACAAAAATAAATGAGAAACAAACTGGACCAGCCGAGCCGAGGGCAGAGAGCAGAGAGCGCGGTCAGCCGATTGAGTTTGTGTTGCTAGGTGCGGCAGGAACTTGTTAATTTTTGACTTTTGTTTTTTAGTCTCCACTCGGCGCGCCACTGAAGACATCAGGCAGCAGCGGAGTGTTGAAGTTCGAGTTGCAGTAGTGGGGTGGGGGACGTGGACGTGGTGCGGTGCGCACACGTTGCTGAAACGTCTAATAGCAAACTAAGAAGTCATAAAGCGAATGCCGTTGCAGTCTTGAGCGCGCAGCAATTAGTGGAATTATAATTACGCGCATTATGCCGCAGCGGAGTGTGCGCGCAGCGGCGTAATTGACAGTCAAAGCGAACGGCAAGCGGCGACCACGAGGCGGTTGAAGTGAGCAACCGTAGTGGCGGATATGACGTGAAGTGTTGAGTAGTGGCGACATGAACGGCAGTCGGCAGTCAGCGTACTAGTGACCACTGTGCGTGCCGCCAATGACGTCGAATTGTCTGCCGTTGCAGTTATGAATAGTTGTGTCGTTGTTTGGTTAGTTGTTGTATTGCGTGCTCGATGTGGCATTATGCGAATGCGAATAGGTTGCATTAAAGCCGTTTTGGCATGGCACTTTAACTTGAACAAACGCCATTGGGACTTATGCGTGCGTGCACGTGATTTATGTTGCAACATGTGCAGCAATGTGAAGTGCGTGTGTGTGTGTGCTTGTGTGAGTTTATGCCTGAAATTCATAACGCTTTGTAGTGGCCGGCTCGAGGCCAAACACAACATTGGCCGTGTTGGCACTGAAATCAGGTTAAATGCAATGCGGTACTTAGGGGCGTATGAGTAACATTTGTGGCGTTTTACAGTAAAACTGTTGCTGCAGAGCATTTTAAATTGGCTGAATTGACTAATGGATTTGTAGAGACTAGAATGTGAGTGTTTCTTTTACGGCACATGAGATGTTTATGTAGAAATAGAGTCCACAGAAAAGCAAGTAGTGGCATTTGGAAAGCCTGTACGAGGTTAAGGCGCTGCTTAGAATATTTGCAATTGGAAAATTTATGGACGTTCTTGTGCCAGTAATGCATTTCACATGCTTACTATTACTTCAATAAGTTTTGAGATTAAATGCCAAAAGTGCACATTGCGTAGTGAAGTTGTAATATGATAAGATTCTGTATGCTTTGTGTACAGTCCGACATATGGACGACAGTGATAATTGCTGGCTATGAAATATTTACCTACAATGGGGTGGGGTAGCTTGGTTCAATTTATTTCTGGTTTTCTGCAGAAGAAACCAGAAGAAGAAGAAAATGCAATCCTTTGAAACCATATTTTGAAAATGTGTTGCACCTTAAAACAAACGTCATCGCTTTCGTTATGAGAAAATGCTAACCTGCCACTAAATGAACTAAACAAAATTATTCCAAGACAGATTATTTCCCATAGTTCCAGGAAAAATCATGAGGAAGCATGTTTTGACTCCGAA
Source organism: Melieria crassipennis (assembly GCA_963668005.1). NCBI lineage: Eukaryota > Metazoa > Arthropoda > Insecta > Diptera > Ulidiidae > Melieria > Melieria crassipennis. The sequence continues at coordinate 11,458,632 of OY764961.1, forward strand.
TAGAAAGAAAAAAACGTCACCAGGTGAGCTTCCCACTAGTTTTGAGTCTTTTGACAGTCAGGCGCATATAACACCGTGCGATAGCATTTTTCACACCGGATAAAAAGAAAAAAAAGGGGATATAATAAAAAAGATATAAAAAATACTTAACCTCTTTAGAATATGGCGATATGTATACCAAGGCTCAAGAATATAAATTAAATTGATTTTTTATCCATGTGTAAAAAAAATATATGAAAAAGGTCCTTTGAAAATTTTAATCCTTTATATCCTTGAAACTTTATATAGAATTTTCTTGAAAAGTATGTACGTTAAAACTACTACTTTATTGGTTCGAAAGTTATTAAAAAAAGGTGTTAGCTGGAATTCTAATGAAGTACAAAAATTCTAATTTATTTGAGTATCAGTATTTTAAATAATAAAAAGATACAAAATTAATGAAACGAGAATAATGAAATTTTGACACGTGATCAAGGAGATTTTGGGTTTTAACATACTTACTTGTCAAGAAAAATTTATTTAAATTTTCAAGGATATAAAGGATTAAAACTTTCAAAGGACCTTTTTCATATCCGTTTTTTACAAATAGATAAAAAATCTATTTTATTTTTTCTTGAGCCTTTCCTCTTTCATTTGATATATATATCGCCATATTCTAACGAAGTTAAGTATTTTTTATATTTTTTAATTTTGTATACCCTTCAAAATTTTGAAGTCCTTTTGAAAGGACAAAAGATGTAGAAATTAAAAACTGAGTACGCAGTATTACTATGTTTGCTCTCTAGTTTCACGCCCATATGGACTTTTTCCGGTGTGAAAAATTTTTTGAATTTTTGTCGCACGGTGTAATGTTATAGAATGTTTGATAGCTAATGTGCCACTTCATGAACGAAGGAGATTAATTCAATACTCCAAGTGATTTTGATCATTCCAGGGAAAATAAAAGGAGACAAAAACTTGATGGTTACAGGAAAAAACCTAAAATCAGTGTGCTTTAAAAACGTTTTGGATTCCACAATGAGTCCTTTTGAGACATTTTAAAGTTTAATAAAAGTTTAAAGTGATAAAAAAACACTAAACTGAGAGAAATTTTGTATCTAATGCCCCACTAAACAATGTAAACAGATGTATGAAAAGTTCAAAATAGGTTTAATCAATATAAAAACTTGGCAAGTGATGTGACGACATCAGATAAGTTTGTATCGTCACAGAAAGAAAGTTCACAAGCTGGGCTTTCCATACTCTTTGGTAATGCGTTTGGTATAATGAATTGATTGATCGAAATCCTAATTTTGCTAACAATTTGATGTAACCATTATCTACTCTAAACGTATGAAATATACAGACGAAAAAAGGAGAAAGGGAATTTTTCTGGAAGCAGCAGTAGTAAGTGTGATATATTTCGCCAAAATTTTCAAAGAACAAAGAACTTAGTCTTTGAGCGGCACAAAGCTGTATACAAATCAATTCTTGGAACTTTTTTACAATCTGTGTTAAATGGGCCTCTGGAAATCTGGGCCCCTGTTTGTTCAATAGACAAAGAGCATTAGTAGTCCAGAAATTTTCCATAGTCATCCAGTTCCCTTCTAACGAATATATTCTTCGGTAACTCAAGTGAGTCTTTGTGATTAATGGAATATAACTCAATTTCTCGTAATCATACATTGAGCCAACTCAGCTTCGAGCCAACTCAGCTTAGAGATAACTCAGTTTGGAGCCAACTAACCACCGAGCCAACTCAGCTTTGATTCTACGGAGGTCTTTGGTAATGTAGCCATAGAAATATTAAATAGCAAAGCAACGTAAATAAAGCGGCAATAAAAATAATTCAATACTTTTATGAGGCTTTAGGCAGTTTGCCAGAAGCAAATGTTTCTATATTTAGTCGGTATTCGAACCCACCTACCTCTGACTTGTATGTAGTCCCTCACATCAACCAACCATTGCTACTGGCTACTCTGACGCCTCTAACTTAACGCACACATTCACACATTGCATACACAAATATCCACTTTTAGTCGCTTGCAATTAGTTAGCCAAATTGACATTTGCCTTTCGCAACGGTGCTTTGCACTGTGTTGCAGGCAAACAAGCAGAACTATCAAAATTGAAAATGCTTTGCATAAAACATGAAACATAAAACCTTCTAACTGTGCTATACCAATGAGCACATGCAACACTAAAGCACTGACCAGCGCCATCAGCACTGCCACCACTACACCGACACGCAAAGCAACGCCAATTGTGCGCATGAAATATTAATGCAACCTTTGTGCTGCGATGCATATTTCATGGCTATGCATAGAGCGATTAGTCTGCCTTTTGTTTGTCTCTGTGTTCGGACTGAATAGGAAAGCTTTGCGAAAAGCGAAAATATGCTTGAGGGATTAGTGGCTCTGTGGAGTTTGTTGCAAAACAAATTAAAAATTAGTGCAATTTTTTGTTTCGTGCTGAGTGTGGGGGAGAAGTTTGTATGTAGTTGAATTTGTTAATAATTTATGTATAAATAATGTGTTTAGATTTAAGCTTTAATTAGTAAAGGAACAAAGTGCCAAAGTGTGTGCGAGTTTGCTGAGTTGTTGATAGATTATGGCGATTAACTTGATGATTGTGGCAATAATTTTCGGTAATAACATTTTGGTTGGTTGCTATAAGTTGGCTGCTTGTTCCACGAATCTAACATTACCCCATTCAACATACTCAGTTGCTGTTTGACAGGCGCGGTTGTGGCACTAACCGGATTATATATGCACACATCATCTGAATAGGCAATCGAAATAACTACCAACCCAATAGCCAATTTTTCGTTGTATAACTGGAAGCAGTCGGAAGTTGCGGCATATTATGCATGCCACATGTCGCATGCTGCATGCCGCAGACACATGCCGCGCGTCAACGTGTGTGCTGTGTGTGTTCGTATGCAACAACGTTCAAGAATAACGCAGATTACCGGCAGCGTTTTTGTACTTATCGCAGCTGCCATTATTCACGGCGTCAATGCAACACGAAAAATCCATTATCGCAAATAGCAGACGATCGCCGAAATGCTCGCCAACAAAAAACAAAAAAATACTATTAATGCAGTCAGAGAATGCCGCATGCGACATATTAGTAAATATGTATTTGCCGAAAACTGAAAATTGCATAACAAGTTCATAATAAAACGGCGCTGCAAACTTCCGACGCATGCGACAGAGTCATGAATTTTTCAGTGCGCGTTTTTTCAGGTCCCCTTCCATTTGCATTTTTTCGCCATATTTGCATGCCATATGTTTTTTTTTCGATATGTAGCATGTTGTTGTTGTGGTGGCGGCATGCAGAAATGGTATCGAAAAAAACCACATGCGCCAAAATGTGCACTGAAATGAAAATGGCAACAGTTGCACATTGCATGGGCATTTCTCTATATGTGTGAGTGTGTTTTTTTGTAGCAAATGCAACAATTGTGCGCTGAGCATCATAAATTATGTAAAGGGAATTATTGCGAGTGATAATTTCCATTTGCCGTTTCGAACATTTGTGAAAATGCCAGCAATTCGAAAAGCTGCAGCGAAATAGAGAAAGAAATTTGCTGTATGGCACCACTGGGCGTATGAGTGATATTTTCGCGCTAAATGCTAAACAACGCACAACGCAGCGTGCGTGTGACATTAAAAATGTATAAGCGGGGTTTTGTAAACACGAAACAGAAAGGAATTTTTGTTTCGAAATTTGCTTGCATGAAAACATTTCTGTTCAGCTGTCGCTCGCTTGTTCACTGTGGCTCCTTTCATGCCACTTTAACATTGGCTTATGTCCCAACAACTCCACTGCGCGTTGTGCGCTTTCCGCTAGTTTTTTTTTGTCAGTGTGTACTTTTGCTGACAATTTCCTTCCTTTGCATCCTTCCTGCACACAATCAAATCGATTCCAATTTTCTCGCCTTTCCCTCGCCTCACGTTTCCTCATTTCTTCTCATTTAATGGAGCCGTTACCGTAGTAAATGATGAGCAAGAAAAGAGAACGGGAGTGAAACAACAACAAGAAAAAATAAAACGAACAAGCGCCCACACAACTTGATCCTTGCTGCTTATTGTCGGTATTGAATGTCGATAATGATGTCCTTGTTATCAACTTAATCTGCTGACTTTTGCTTAAGCGCTGTGCAGTGTGAGTGCGTGTGTGTGAGTTAAGTATTTGGCGTTAATTTAAGAAATTGTGCAATTTAAGTTGAGTGTCTACAAAAGTGTGGTTAGTGTTCGAATATAAGTTGAATTGTGGTCGAAGGCAGCGTAAATTGGTGGAATGAAACTAGACGAAATTATAGGAAACAGTTTTGGTGAGACATGTTTTCGGGGCCTTTTGGGTATTGAGAGTTTGACTGTGTGTTGTGAGTTGACCAAAAATCAATGTCCTACCTTTGAATAAATGATAAAATAATAGTGAAAAGAGCAGATTTTGATGCAAAAGTTGAGCGTAACCTCAAAGGGAAAGTCTCTGTCTCGACTATAGGGAAGTGTTTGAGTTTTAAATAATTCGAAATAAAAAGAAGAATAGCAAAGATCGAGTTTTGTGGAATTTCCAGTTGGACCAATAAAGCGGTTGAGCTGAAATTTAACCATTTGTTGATACAAATTGGGCTTTAATAAGAATTTTTTTTAAATGTTTCATAAAAAACTTTGAGGCTATGTATTCTTTCTTCTTGTTCACTAGGCTTGGGAGCATAGGGCCTCAACAAGGTTAATGCTTTTGGTGTTGAACGACAATCGATTGAATTTCTGTCAGGGTGAGGGATTAGCTTATCCCAGATAGTCTCAGTTGTTGAGGCTTCCATCTATCATCCCCTAGAAGAGCTGCCTGAGATTAGCCTATCCCAGGTGGTCCTAATTGATGGGGCTGTCATCCATGGAAACACGCCTTCCTTTGTAAAAGTTTATTAATGAGTTGTGTGTTGTGTTGTGTTGTGTTCTGTGCATTCGTTGCCGCTAGGAAAGAAATGTTTTTGAAAAACGCAGTGGTTGGTGTCTTTAAAAGGGCTTATTTTGGCCGATGTGTGCGATATATATACATAGCTCCTTTGGTCGGAACTGGCACAGCTGGTGATGTTCTTGTGGTACTAGCACGGCTACTGGGTATGAACATCTGTTGTGAGATGCTTATCACAACTAATTTGGAGAAGAATAGGAAATTGTCCAAAGGTGAAGGATTTGATTGGGCAATGCTGAAGGAATAAGAAAACAATTAGAAGAAAGGTAAAATTGAAAATTTAGGAATGTGCGGAATCAAGCCAGGTAGAAATTGAGCATACGACCTCTGCAATGAGACCCCAGTGCACTTCACGCTGGGATACCAAGTCTGTTATTACTTAAAGTCTAAAATTTAAATATTTTACAGTTTTGAATTCAAAGTATTAGGCCTTAAGGATACAGTAAAACAGTCTCACTGACTAAAGAAGAAGCTTAAAAGAACTGGAATTTCGATTACAACTGGAATAATAACGATTACGACTGGATTGGAGTAACGATTCTACAGAAATGAGTATAACACATATAGGAGTGCGTCATTAAAAATTGCGACATTGAACAATTAAAACATCTCAGCAACCACTAGTCCAATGTTTGAAAAGTTTGGTTTTATTTAACATGTCTTTTATGTAGGTTTTAGAATTTATTAGAAAAAGATTATACAACATTTTTAAAGGTAAAGTTTCTAAGTTTTTCTGGAACACTCCTCATGAGGGCTTTCAATGTTCCTTCGTTAATTTTCTGGGTAGAAGCCATTTTATCCATTTCTCTGAAGCCATTTTATCATTAAATACTCAGTCAATGCTATAAATGGGCATAAACTATTCAATGACAGAGTTTTCATCACTCACCTGATCAAAGAAAATTTGATTTGAATTTGTATTAACGAAGTTATTAGCAAAATTGCATGTCACAATTTTTAACGACGCACTTCTTAGTCGAAATATGAGGAGTAAGTTAAAAATGCAATATAACAATAATCGATTTTTGTTTTAAATCTGAAGTTGAACCAATGAAACTGAATAATTTGTTTACACTTTAAGGCTGTTTATGCATTGTACTGGGCTGCGTATAAAGGCTTCGGCTGCACATAGTGATACATAAAACAGGGCCGCGAATTAATGCGACGCACTGCACTAAATACTAGCGCTAATCAGCCTAGCGCTAACCAGCCCAGCGCTTATCAAGCTAGACTTGTGCAGCAGTGAACAAGCGAGCGCTAGCTAGAGTTCGTACGCACACTCGGCAGACAGCATGGTTGTTGTTGTTGTTGTGCTGAGCCACCCACGCTAGCGAAGGTGAGCGCAGAACTTTCGCGCTGCACTTGCGCCTTCTCTTTCGCTGTACGTTCGTACTGCGCTAGCGCGGCGCTCTTAAATCGCATCTGCGTATCCAGCAGATAGTGGGGTGTGGCGGTGGTAGTGCACTTCGGCCGCACTGCACTTTATGACCTTGCGCAAAGTGTTGGTAGGATGCATTTCGGCTGCCGGCACTTGCACTCCAAGCATGGTGTTGTTGTTTCGTACAGCTGGGTAAGTCTTTGCCGTTCTGGCTGCTGCATTCCACGAACCACGTAAAGATCACCCCATTGCACCAAACTTTGACGCATTTCTGCAAAGAAGTGGGGTGATCCGCTGGAAGTTGGGCGATCAGGCGATTGTGCGCTGTTGCTGCCAAATTTGCCTTTATAAGCGGCCGCCGCAGTAAGATCGGGATGAGTTGCGGATGAGAGGAGTCGCGGATGAGTGGTGGCAGATCGATGAGTCGTTGAGGAGCACTTACTGGGGAGTCGATGTTTTTAGTCAGATCGTGAAGTCGGTCTGGAGTTTGGTGCGTAGAGGTGGCCAATAAATGGACCTGTGGCGGTTCGTCTGTGGCCTTCGAAATTGGCGCGCGGTCCACTAGTGGCATAAACAGAAAGCCGAAATAAAAGTGGTGAAGTGCGTGAGCAAAGTGGCCAAAACAATGGCATAATTGTGAGCCAGCAAATCTTCAGTGTCGATCGCGTGAAACGTGGTATTCGTTTCAAAACTCGCAAGACAATATTATCGAATCTGATGTGGTTATTGCACTTAAATTATTGCGAAGTATGCCACTTAAAATTCGAATCGCCAAACAGAGAAATTTTGAATTCGGCCAGAGTGCAAAAATGTAAAAACGTCAAAACTTAAACCAAATTTGTGCTAATTGTGCTAATTATTAAAACCACGCCCAGTTACTACGTAAACGATTCCAAAGAGAAAAAAAAAAACTATAAACGAAAGGTCGACGAAAAGTAATTAGTAAAAACTATTATTGCTGCTGCCCGGGAATGCTGACGAAAATGCCGAACCGATTTAGTCATCGTTGGAGTCCGAAGAAGCTGCGCTAATCTTGATGTTCCAGAAGTGTTGAGTGGCTGTCATTTTTTTTTTCTAATATAAACTAATAAAGATGTTGTATAAAAAAATATGTGCGTCATATAAATTTTATTATTAAAATGTTTACTTCCAAGCCTGTACACAAATGGGGAAAACATTAATGCTTAAGATAATAATTGTTTTATTTTAAAATTCTTAGGTTAAATTTGGATTATCTACTGGGAATATCAGACAAAAAAAAAAGTAAATGTTGACGAAAAGGGTATTTCTTCTTACTATTTTATGTTTAAAATGGGTTTTTTACGTAATACGAAATTATAACTAAAACCTAAAGTTACCTTACGTAAACTTACGTTAACGACAAATTTTGCAAAAGAGGAAAATAAAGGGGAAGAAGATAATAATGGGTTTCTTAAACGAATTAAAGAAAAAGAAAAATCGGTAGAAGTGAAAAAAAAATATAAAATAAATTCATTGGGTTATATCGGGGAGACGCACGTACACCTTAATACATTTTCTTTCCGCAAAAATTAATATAGCAACAAGTTCCTGAAACGCGCATCATGTCGCTGGGCCCAACGCATCGATGGAGCGAGAAAAACCGTTAGTGAACTTTAACATATTTGAAACTTTGATATATTTTTATATGCCTATATGGGGTTTCGTGCGTTTATTTAATAAGAAGAAAAAAATAAAAATAAAATAAAATAAAAGGGATAATGTTACAAAAAAAAAATAATAATAATAAAATAAAAGTTGCGAAAAATTATGAAAATCAGTTAAAATAAGAAAGAAATTTTGTTAAATAAAAAGGATTTTTTTTTATCTTAAAAGATGATTGGAAAATTTATTAAATTGGAAGGGAAAATTTGAGACAGAAAAAGTACATTTTTTATTTGATTTTGAAAATATTTTTTTTATGAAATTTTGGTTAATTTTTTTTTATAAAAATATTTGACTAAGTTTAAGAAAAACGTAATTTCCTAAGTAAATGTAATTGGGTTTTTTTTTTCATGAATTAATTTCATTGCTAAGTTATTTTTTTTGTTTGTTACTATTTTTTTTTATTTATAATATATTATATATATGATATATACATAATTGCAGCTAAAATTTGAACATGCGATATAGTTTGAAAATTAAATTAAGAATTTTGAGTTTGTATTAGATTAAGATTATGGAATAAAAATTGTTATGATGCAAGTTTAAGTAGAAAAAAATGTTTGGTCTGTCACTGATGTGGGGTAAGGAGGGTTAATTTTCCTATTGGGTTTCCAAATTTCATCTTAGGAAACATAGGTAGGGCGGGTTCAGAGCATCCCACTGAATTCGGTGATGCTGAGGAAAGTGTAACAACAGCAGCAATGGTACTTGCTACCATGTCCGTCCGTTATGTCAGGAGTTAAAGCGTGTACATAAATTAATTGTATGTTAGTTTATGTGTGTAGGTAATTGTTTGTTATGATTTTTCTGGGTACATAAAACCTATGCTGACCGAGTGTAGGCTGCTAGGTCGTCGTTGCGAAGTTGGTTGGTGTAGCTCCGAATGGCTGTAGGTGAGGCGGTATGGCTACTGAGCGGATTTGTTGGAGTTGAACCCACGCCAGCTGAAGCTACGGGATGACCAAAGCCAGGTGCCCGCGTACAACAAACCCGCTGGCCCCATAGACATACTCGTGCTCACCGGCCGAAGGTAGGGTGTCGGCATATATGCAACAAGAGGACGACTAGTGGTGACCTGCCACAAGGACTGTGGAGGTGCAGCGGCAGCAGAAACAAAAGGGCGGAAACCAACACCTATGTACATAGGACCGAACTTAGCGCTCAACGTGAGGCCAGATGTACATACCGATCTGCATATAACAGAAAGTGGAGCCATCGTGGGGTCGCTACGAACGTGGGGCATGCCACATAGGATCGACACACGCATACACATAACAGAAATGGCGCCCAACGTGGGGCATGCCACATGGAGGTACACACATACGCACATAAATTTCATAACAGCATAACATTTGAATATGTTAGAACAAAAACAAAGGTTTGATGTCATAGACTGAGAAAAGAAAGAAAGTTCAAAAGAATTGGATTTTCGTTTATCATATCGATTGGAACCGCGGCTCTTCAGAAGTAACTACATAGAGTCGAATTATGATGAATAACTTAGAGATTCAAAATGACAACAATCGAATCAAATCGCAAATCACAAATTTAAACTGGAATTGAACTGAAGAGTTGGTTGACACTTTAAGGCTATTAATGTATAACTTTTCAATATTTTAGAGTTAAATTTTGCTTTGAGTTGCAGATGTTATTTCACCAAACTCTGATATGATGGAGTGAGACATCACAAAAAGTTGAAAAGAGTTGGAATTTCAAGGGTTCTAAGATTTAACATTTCAACTGTACCATAGAAATAAGTAGAGGACCAATTTAGAGTCTCAACTTGGACAGCTTTTTGTGCTTATATTTCAGTTGACAACGTTTTCATTGTTTGATGTTTGTGTATTTGAAATTGTTAAAGAATGAATGTTAGTTATATGTTAGAAGTGCATGTACGGTTATAATATGATAGACTGAGAGAGGAAGACAAATTTAATAGAGTTGGATTTTCGTTTACCATATCAATTGGAATCACGGCTCTACAGAAAAGAGTATCATACATAGAGTCGGAGTACGATGATGACCTTAGAGATTCAAAATGACAACAATCGAATATTTTTTGAAACCAGGAATTGAACTGAAAAGTTGGTTGACACCTTAATCCATTGCTGCCTAATGGGTAAAATTTTACCCATGAAAATTGATTTTTTTTAAAAATCTCAAAAAAGTCAATATTTGAGATCTTTCAAAACCATTGATAGGGATAGTTAGGGTAAAGATGGAACTGCCTTAACCTAGTGAAGGTCACCCTAAAATTTCGCCATCTAGCTAGAGTTACCAGACTCCAAAAATCGTGAATTTTCCGGAGGTGGAACATGTGGCGAAACGTAGTGGCGTTAGAACTTCACAAAAATCTGCCTCCTAACTCACCTATAAAAAATACAACTTTTGTTCACGTGTTTAGCTGATCACTTCACAAAGTATAGAAAAATGCTACCATTGCTGCGTAATGGGTACAAAATACCTAATGAATATCTCAGCAACGTGCAGAGATATAAAGCTGAAATTTGGTTTTGATCATTTTGGGTCACTTCTAGGTCGTGTATGAAATTTTATCAAAATCGTATGGGCGGAACTGGTACCCGGCAGGAATGGGTTAAGGCTATTAATGTATAAAATTTTAATAATTTAGAAAACAAATTTTGCCTTGAATTGAGATGCTATTGTATTATTGTTCTTGTCTTTAGTTCAAGCAAAATCATTGCATTTGGGAAGAGAGTTTTCTGACAATGAAACATTAACAATTGAAAACTGGAGTATGACATCATTCAAACTCGTAATGAGATCCAGTCTAACCTGCAACAGATTCATATAAAATTTTACCTCTGGGATTGAGTTCAGCAAACGAAGCCTTTTCAATGATATTATTTTCAGAAAATAATGGCACTGAATGTACTTTAATTTACTATAAAATTTCCCTTTTTTTTATTTAACCCTAAAGTTCGTATAAATTTAATGAAATCAAGACTAAAAAAACTTTCATTCCCTCACTCGCAGTTTCTCATCTTTTTGTGGGCACTAAAATCAATTACTTCGTTTTCCTTCTTTTTTATTTTGTTTATATTGTTTTTTAATGGCACAGCTGCCTGCATTGAATTTATGGCTCTTGAAAAGTTTAAAATGAAACATATGCGACAAAAATTAAATGTATATATCGTAGAAATAATGCACAATGCTCGTAAACAAAAAAAATTGCAGCTGCAACCAACAGCAACCGGCAGTGGCAGCATAAAACACCAAAGCCAGTTGCATACTTTACGGCAAAAGTTTCATAATTCTTTTGAATGCAGTTGTAGCAGGCGAGCAGAAGTTGTGAGTTGCAGCGGTCGGGGCAGCGTAATATAATTAACACATGCTGCTAGTGTGGCACAACAAAAAAAACGGTGCAAAATAAGTTTTTGCACTTTTCAACACAACAAGTAAATGTAACAAACTTTTGTGTTGCACTAAAATGAAAATTATAAAATGAAACCAAATAACTTTATGCAAAACTTTAGTGCACTTTTAGAAATGTTGGCAAACTATTTTCGCTAAAGAATGTGTGCAATTTTTAAATATTTTGCGCATATTTTTGTTGCTGTCAATGATGCCGAAATGTATGCAACGCTGTAAGCAAGTTGGCGATCAAAGCAAAATATCCATTAAATTCCATAGCTACGGTCAATGGCTGACAAATACCAATGCTGACAAGCAGTTCAGCCAGAAGGGGAGCATGAAGAATGAAAGGGGGGAGAAGAGGCTGAAACTGTAAAACAAAAGCAAATTCCGCTAGTCAGAATGCATAAAAATAGCAACAACCCCCGTCAAAATGTAGGTAAACGCATGTTGGCAGACACTCGTGCGTATGTGTGTGTGCGTGTGTGTGCTTGCGTGTGTCGCTGCCAACAAGTGACAAAGTTTATATTTGAGAATTAATGGTTTGGAAATTCGCTTCGGAATGACCCCTTTTCCAGCTGATGTGTGCGTAGAGACAGCAACAACATGCATGCTGTTGCTACAGTTTTTTATGGCTCGAATTGGGGGCGTTCACATTTGTGCGTAAGTATTCCATGTGTCTGTGTGTGTGCGTATGGAACGCGCTTTGCTTCACCTGTGTCAATCACGTTTCAAAATTTCCTACCCCCAAAGCGTTCGCTGGCTCGAGTGACATGCACAGCACACATATGCGATATCCCTGTGCTATGTTGTTGTTGTTGTTGTTTTTGTTTTTCAAAACGTCCTTTTTGCAGCGCAACTTCATTTTTTATCTGCACGCGTCCTTTCACTTTGCATCACAGTCAATTTATCAGCGCCCGGCGATCTGTACACGCAAGCGGAATAAGTGCGCCGCGGCGGTCCCCCCCTCACGGCTCGTATTTGCCTAACTTATCGCCGTGGCATCATCTGCAGCGTTAGCAGTTGCAAATTTAAAACTTCAATTCGTAATTTATTTGCGAGTGTGTGACGTGGCCAACGTCAGCATGCAGCATGGAGCATGCAGCGCCACGGGGGATTTGCGGCCCGTGTGCAGTGATGAGGAATGCAGCCGTTGAATCGCTTTTAGGGCACTGCCAGCCGAATGCCAGCACGTCGCTTACACCGTCGCAGCCGTCGAGTCAGCCGGGGCGAGTTCATCATTTGCCAGCAAATTGATTTTTATTGGAATTTCGGCGCACATGCAACTGACTGACGGAGTGGGCCGTGGCCCGTGCAAGTTAATCGCCTTATGTGATTTCTTACGGATTGCAGCACGTGTTGGCTTTTAATTTGAAGGGAAAGTAGGCACGGAACGAGTGCGGCTGGTGTGAAGTTTTTCAGTTAATCTCATCTGCGAGTGCAATGCGGGTGAGTCCTTTTGATAGGCAGTCATTGATGATTGCGCATTTTCTATTTAAACTCATTGACTTTTTATACATCGAGTGATTTGGAATTCAATGTGTGAAGTAGACATTAGGAAGTTGAAGTATTGTAAATAATTGAATGGTATGGGAATTGTAGTATGATTAGCTAAAGTTTGAAGTTAGCTAAACTTGTAGTAATTTGTGGAGAGAGCGTTTGAAGTTAGCTAAACTTGTAGTAATTTGTGAAGAGTGAACTTATAGAAATGTGTTTGTGAAGCGATTTGATAAATGAACGGATAGAAGTCTAAGAAAGAAGTATAGACCGATAAGTTAAAGCAAGGAAAAAAGAGAAGAAATTGTGATATGAAGAAGGCACTTTCGTATAACTTCGTGTTGGTGAAAGTTTGAAATGAGCTGAACTTGGAGTACGAACTGAACGAAAACTGGCTTATATGAAGTGATTAGTGTCCGACCGAAACAACTTTTTTGGGCCGAAAAAAAATTTCCATATCAAGCATTTTTTTTTCAACAAACGAATTTTTCTTTAAGTAAATAAAGAACAAGCAAACAAACCTTACATAAATAAATAAATACTTATTAATAAAAACAATTTATTCATTTTTTAAAAACATAAACATACAAAAATTACCCTTTCGTACCTTACTCTCTAATATTCAAAATTAAATAATTTAATAATATATGCTAGAAAAGCATCTTAATTACTCCTCCTTTCACTATATATAGCTACACTAACTAGCACTGTTCACTCGCTACATAATAAAATGTAAAAAATATTCTAGAAAGTTTCGGTTTCGGCCGTTCGGGAATTTTTTGGCCGAAACTGAAACCGAAACACTTATTTGGGGCGAAACCGAATATTCGGTCGTACACAAGAAGTGATCCATAAATCATTGAATTAACTGTAAATTGATCTTACAAGAAAAGAAAACTTAATAGCACAAAACGTCGCAATTTGGAGAAGGGACTTTTAGCGACATTCGTCAATTAAAAAATGGAAAAAAAAATGGAATAAACTGAGCGCACAATTACTTATATGAACTGATCAATAAACCATTGAATGATGGCTTACACAAGAAAGGAATAAATTAAACAATCGTTTGAACTAAAATAAGTTCATTAGTTGCGATATAAAAAAAAAATACTTTTGAGAAAAAGAAACAGATGGCAAAATAAATGAAATAAATTGACTGAAAACTGACTGAAATACCGCTTTAACACTAGAAAGACCATTGCGATAATTTTGAAGGTTTTTAATTTTAAATTTCTGTATTTTCTTCAGTATTTCTATTAACTTTTGTTTTGGCGACTTTTATTTTTTCATCGTAAAAAATTCCATGTTGTTTTCAAATTTATTTTGTGAAAAATTAGCCAAATCCGATGTATACTATTCGAGATATTAGATGATATAATATGTAGTCTTTGTAGGTATGGAAAACTTGCGTTCTTTCTGATGATGATTTTATGTGGGCATTTAAGGAAAGTTGGATGGACTGTAAAAGTGTAAAACTTTACGTTAAAAACGAATTCGAAGATTTTGGAAAGTTTGAAAAAGTGTTTCGGTAATGTTGCTCTAAAAAATTAAGTGGTTTCTTATTTGGTCGTGGGTTCGTCTTAGACCGAAGACTTAGACTTCGATTAGAACATCGATACAGTGAATGCAATGTTGGGCGAAAACCTTAAATTAGCAACGCTCGGAGAACTGACAGATGACTTACATAAATATTTCTTATGGATCTTTTTAAGACGTTAATGTTAATGATTTGGAGCAAAGTTTAGCCTGAGAGATCTGAATTAAGAAAAGGATTGCGATAAAGACTTGATTTCCAAGGCCGAATTTGCCTCAATTTTTATCAAGAAAATTATTACTGAAGATGAGACGTGGACTAATGAGTATATCACGTAATTCAGACATCAGTTGAGCCAGTGGCGAGCGCCCATTGATCTTTTTTAGTGATCTGATCTGATCTGTGTTTAGTGAAATAAGATTTGTTGATTTATTTATTTTATTTGGTTTGTATCTTCTTATTGTTTAAAATACTGATACTCAAATAAATTGGTATTTTTGTACTTCATTAGAATTGCAGCTTTCGCCTTTTTAAATAACTTTTGACCTAATAAAGTTAGAGTAATGAAATTGTGATCAAGGAGATTTTGGGTTTTAACATACATACTTTTCAAAAAAATTCGATATAAATTTTGAAGGATATTAAGGATTAAAATTTTCAAAGGAGCTTTTTCATATCTTTACAAATAAATAAAAAAAGAAAAAAAATAGTCTTGAGTCTTTTCTCTTTCATTTGATATACATATATCGCCATATTCTAACCAGGTTAATTATTTTGTGTATTTTTCATATTTTTTATCCCCTTCAAAATTTTTAAGTCCTTTTAAAAGGACAAATGATGTAGAAATGAAAAACGAAGTACACATTATTACTATATTTAGTCTCTAATTTCACGCCCATATGGATTTTTTCTGGTGTGAAATATGCTGTTGTGCGGTGTAATTGGCTCAAAAAAACATTACGGGCAACGTGTCTTCGATAAGATAATAGATAAGAGAGATAAAAAACTCGTAGAGACAATATAATACTCGTAGATAGCTGTAATGGGCATTCTGGAAATCGAGTACCACAAATGTTTTGCAAACTGGATCAAGCGGTGGCATAACTTAGTCCGTTACAGTCGATGAGGATCACTTCAGAAGCCTGAGTCGAGATTTCGTGAATGTGTCTTAGGATTAAAAAAAAAATCTTAAGTATGAAGCCACTTACACTTGTTTTACTCTCCTAACATGCTTTAAATTTAACACCGAGATCACCTTTTCCAAAGTCAAAAATTTTGAAAATACAACTGTTCCGTGTTCGCATATGCTGCCGTCACACACTCCTTCGCCCGCAGGGTTACGAGTACATGGCGGCCATTTCTCCGATAACATCGAATACTTGTACGATGTACAAAAAACAATAACAACTAAATGGAGTCAAATGTGTACATGTACAAAAAAATATCCTAGTCACGTTTTGTCGTGCGCATAAGTGCGTTTGTGTGTGTGCGTGAGCGTTAAATTGGCATTATCCTCAGGTATTTCAATACTTGCCAGCATTATGTACGAAATAGATTTGGCTGTGTGGTTTTTTTTTGCGACGCTCGCTGGTCGTTGTTGGCATTAGCAGCATTAGTGTTGTTGCTTTTTGTTCAACGCTAAGACCACTAATACGCCTTTAGGTATAAACAAATACAGGCGCAGCACTCTCACTCACACACGAACACGTTCGCTATTAGAAACAACAGCCACCTAACCGCACATATTGCTGCACATACATACATACGTAATGTCTATGTGTACATACATACCTATGTATGTATGTTATATATGTTTGTGTGTTGGCATGTTGTGTGTACATGAACACGTTTCGAAAATTGACATATCTATCATTACCAACTGACACTTGCTGCGTGCGTCATTTCCGTCTGCTGTTGTTCCTGTTGCGGCTTCGTTCTCCGTTCGCTTGGCGCATGTTTCACAGGCATACATGCGTGTGCGTGTGTTAGTGTCTGTGTGTGTGTGTGGTTATTTATGCTGCCGCAGCGCCGCTTTGCTGCCACTGCTCGTGTTATCCTCATTTTCCTGTGGGGACTTTTCAAAGTTGCCGCACTTGGCTCGCCCGCTGCGTGTTGGCTGTTTGTAGTTGTTTGCGTTGCATGCATTGTTTGTGCTTGTGTTGTTCTTGTTGTGCTTGTGCCTTGAGGCTATTTGCGTTTTCTTATCACGAAACGCTATTTATCCTTAATCGCCGAAGCCGAAATCGAGTCGAAAAACTTTCGCAATGCCATCAAGCGCGCTGGTAGACGTTTTACGGCGCGGCACCGCGTTGCAGTTGTGTGCCGGTGGACGTCTAAAGAAAATGGCATTTCGAAAACATGGCTTAAATAAATTACCTTATTTCAACACACACACACACACACATAGGGTGAACACACCTAAGAACATTCGTGCCAGCATGTATGTGGATGGTGCGGCCAGAACCAATATCACCAATTGACCATTTCGGCCGCGTATGACTTGCCGTTTTTTTGGCCATTTGAACGCGTCTAATGGCATGTTGGTCAACGTTTTTGTGTCTTTTGTAACGATTTTCTGTTGGTTGTGGAGTTTTTTATGTATTTCAATCACGTGTGCATTGACCTCGGTGGCGCTTATAATGCGACTTTGTGGCCTATAGTGTTGGTAAATTGAATGGGAATGGAATGAAGGGAATGAAGTTAGTGCAAGTTGTTGCATATTTATATGGTTTATTAACGTTGGTTTGGGGCTTTCAATGAGTTTTCTGAGCATTTCCTGAAAATCGAAATTTCGTATTTTTAGAAATCATCGATTAAATGTGTTAAAATTCAAGCGAAAGAAAATGAGTTAGTAGGAGTAGGGGATGAAAAACAGAATATTCGAGAAAAGTATAAGACGCATATGGGTACAAAACAAAATCAATCAACACTAAAGGGCCCAAGAAAGTAAAAATTACTCCTTTCAGGTTTCTTCGTTGTTTCATAACATGGATTTTTGAAAGATAATTTTTTAGTTCAGTACAATTGTACTCAAAGCACTTTTATTGGTGCTCAAGAATGTTAAAAATTTCGCAACATATAAGGGAACGGGAATGATAAATATCTAGTAGAGCGGAAGTTTGGTTCATCCAGAGAGAGATCTCTACTTCAATTACTTAGTGAGCCCATAAAAGCACCTTTTACATACTTACTTACCTTCTTACTTACTTACTAACTTACTTACTTACGAGTACTTACTTACTTACACTTTCTTACTCGATTACTTATTTACTAACCTACTTACTTACAAACTTACACTTAATTATTTACTTACCTACTTACGTACTTACTTACTTACCTACTTACTTACACTTCCTTACTTACTTACTTACTTACACTTAATTATTTACTTACTTACTTACCTACTTACTTACATTTAATTATTTACTTACCTACTTACTTACTTATTTACACTTTCTTACTTACTTACTTAATTATTTACTTACCTACTTACTTACTTACTTACCTACTTACTTACTTACTTACACTTTCTTACTTACTTACTGACACTTAATTATTTACTTACTTACGTACTTACTTACTTACTTACACTTACTTATTTACTTACCTACTTACTTACTTACTTACTTACTTACTTACTTACTTACTTACTTACTTACACTTTCTTACTTACTTACTTACACTTAATTATTTACTTACTCACGTACTTACTTACTTACACTTAATTTATTACTTACTTACTTACGTACTTACTTACTTACCTACTTACTTACCTAATTACTCACTTATTTACACTTTCTTACTTACTTAGTTAATTATTTACTTTCCTACTTACTTACTTACCTACTTACTTACCTATTTACTTACTTACTCACACTTTCTTACTTACTTACTTACACTTAATTATTTACTTACCTACTTACTTACTTACTTACCTACTTACTTATTTACCTACTTACTTACTTACTACTTAATTATTTACATTTTTACTTACTTAATTATTTACTTACTTACTTACTTACTTACTTACCTACTTACTTACCTACTTACTTACTTACTTACACTTACTTACTTACTTACTTCCTTACTTAATTAATTACTTACTTACTAACTTAGTTTTATGGTCAACTAAGTTATAGAGTTATAGAGTTAACCCGTTATAGAGTTACAGCCCGGCGCTCAAGTTAATTCTAGGTGCATTTGCTCCTCCATTGTCCTTGCAATCGATCTTCAACTACCGCGTTGAACACCTTTTTCGCCGGAGCTTCATCCTTCATATGGGAGACGATAGATGTTGATTCGCATTCCTTAAAATTTTTTATTTGCATGTCTTTAAACAGCTCGTTAATCGTTCGTATTCGATAGTGCCAATACGAACAGGGCCGAGGACTATGCAGAGCACCTTCCTCTCGAACACCTCAAGGCCCGCTATGTCGTAGTAGCCGTAGTATCATCTGTTTTCAGGAGTTAGTCGTATGCTCCGAAGCTGATATTGTTTTTGTCCCAGTCGCGAATACTTTTTGTCAGTTGACAGAAGATTCTTTCTCCTCGTTCTTCTTTTTTTCTCCATATTGGAATCTGTCAAACATACGGAACGGACTTTGTACTAATTGTTAATATATATTTTTATAATTACTCTGATTATTTTTATAATTATTAATAATGATTAAGATGAGTCCTGATTGGTTGCTACAAAGAAAATATTTGTACAAAATATGTTAAAATTATGCAATTTAAAAAATGTCAAATCCTATTATAGCACATAACTGAAAAATTGCACATGTGCTGCTTTTTCAGTTACCGCAGAAAATACAAATACAAACATAAATCGTGAAACTTTTGCCGCTTGACAGTTGTCGTCTTGTCAGCAGTCACTCAACTCAACTCAGCTCAACGCAGCGCCACTTAGCGCAGCTACTTGGCATCAGCAGCAGCAGCAACATCGCTCGAGGCTCAGCATTTTTGCAATCACAGCAGCTAACAACAACAACAACAACAACAACAAACGCAAATGAAATTTTTCGGCAAATATTTTGAAAACGAATTTCCATATGCTTAGCGTATGCCGTGCACGCTGTCAGTGTGTTTGTGCGCGTTAACTTGCTGCCAACTTTTTTATGCGCATCTAATGAGATGCTGATTTTTGAGGGGGTGTGTTTGGGGCGCCCCCAAAATATTGGGGTTTAAGTGTAGTGATTTTAAGCTGCTGAAAAAAGAGCGTTGAAGGGTGTAGAAGAAAGCGCAAAGACAGGCGGTGCGGTCTTAGTTATGTAAAACATTGAATATTTCCTTTACAACATTTCCAAAGCGTCATAAGTATTTTAATTATAAACAATTTGTTTATTAATAGTTCCCATGATTAATTACCTAATTGATTTCATTCAATTTCATCTATTTTTATATACAACAATGCTTCAAATTTTCATATTTTTGTATGAAAATATGAAAATCACTCATACGCCCCGTGTCGCATACGGCTGCTGTCGCTTTACGATCGACCATTTGCAGCGACAATGAATACAAATTTTGTTCCAATTGAATTATTTATAATTTTCATAAATGTTTGCCGTAAAAATTGCAACCAGAAAGCTTGGAGTTAATTAAAAAACATTTTTTTTATCGCCGCACATTTAATGTTGGCGTTGTGCGCTTTGCGCCAACACTTTTCGCTTGTTTTTGTGCTTTGCTGTTTGCATTTTAAAATATATCAAATAAAACGTGCGCCATATCAATGAAACATTGTTCCATGACACTTTTGCTGTTTGCGCGGCGACGGGGTAGCGGTCTTCCATTAAAAATGCATAAATTGCGCAGCATACTTTGCGGCACTTAAAATTAAGTGAAGTGAATGTTGCTGTTGTTGGAAGCTTTGTTGTGCCAGCACTGCTGTGTGAAATAAAAATGCCGTAAAATTTAAAATTCATAATTTCATAAAAACGCCATCAAACTGTGAAGCCGAACGCTGTGACGGTGGGCAGCAACGCACGACTGGCAGCGTTGTTGAGGCATTGCGAATGGCTCACTCGCTTATGTGTGCGTGTGCGTATGTGTGTGTTTAGGGAGCGGGGTAGGTTGGTTGGTGGGCGGTAGCACAGAAATAATTTAATTTTATTTGCAAATGAAATTTATGAACGCTGCGCGCATAATTTGACCATCTGTAATGCTTACATACAGCACGAGCGCAAATAAAGGAGGCCAGCGAGAGAGAGAGTGAGAAAGAGAGGCAGAGAACAAGCGACAGCCAGCGAGAGGCCACGAGATGTAGTCAAACAATAGCAGCGCCAGCTACCATAAAAGCCAAAAATAAAAGCGCTGCGTTACAAAAACAACAATGAAAATTCATTGCAGCGCTCACACACACACACACACACTCGCGCGTTTATTTATACCCTGTCGGAACTGAGACAACCAGTTCCCAAAATTCATTGGTCTTTCAACTGGTTTTTTGTAGTCAATTGGGCAACTAGTTGTCCAAGTGACTGTCAGCGGATGCAGAAGTCGGTGAGTTCGCGTCTAATCGTTCACGTTCTGTGTGCGCGTTCATAAGCGAGAAGAACACATAAAAATGAGAAAAACGAAACAGAGGTGAGAGAAGCAAAAAAATACTGTTAAGGCTGATCTTGCGATTGTTCTGCTACAACAACAACGTAGAAATGTTTGCATTTTTCGAACTTTCTGTTTCCATGACACGAAGTTTGCTCGATTTGCATGTTTTATCTTGAATGATTTCAGTTAGAATTTTGCGTGGTTGCGTAAAGCAACGAACTGCAGCGGCAGCTGAAAGGTGTGTATTAATATATTTATTTATTTATTTATGTAATTATTTATTAATTCATTTATTTATTTATTTATTGCAGGCGAAGTCAGGATGTTGTATTGCTCAGGCCCCAAATAGTTCCGGCAGAAGTGTGTCAACAAGTCGAAGTTCATCTTGGTTCATCTTTAAATGCCCCAAAATTTTTTTTTATTCGCGATGATTTTTTGTTGTTATTTTTAAATATTTTTAAAATAAAATAATTACTTAAAATATTTTTAAAATTTTAAAATATTTTTAAAATAAAATAATTATTTAAAAAATGCACTGTTTTATTTCCTCCATAAAAATCGAGTGGTTAGAAAACTAATCCAGAATAAACTAGTTTTCCAAACTAGTTTGAAAACTGGTTGCTTCGGACTAACCTTGGACTAGTTGAAATGGATGCAGACGGGGACAATTGACCGTCGCCTAGGACACCGACATGTTAAAAGGGTGAGTTTGCTCCAAGAAAACGAGTCGATTCTGAGGTCATATATGACTGTCAAGCGACTAGTTGAAAAACTAGACTTGGACCAGTCCGATTTCCGACAGGGTATTTATGTGTGTTGCTGTGTGCGTGCGCGAAATAAAGACAAACACAGCTGCAGCGATTGTAAAATCAACGGAAACAGCAACGGATGCGGTGTTTGGTGCCGCAGTTGTTGTTGTGGTTGCTGATATTTATGCTTGTTTATTGCACGCTTCGCGGCGCTGTTGCTTTATTTGCCGGCCAGCTCGATGTCTATGCGTTTTATGGTTGAACATGTTGATTTATGTGTGTGTGTGTGTATTTCAATTTGATAAGCACAAACATTGCAGTTACTTGCGCAAATACCTACAAAGCGTCATTTGAAGTTAATGTTTGATGTCGGTTTTGATATGCTTACTGCGTAATTTGCAAGTTGACTTATGACTAAAGTGAAATATTGTGAATTGAAATGTTGCAAAAAGTCTCATTACACTTGCGACAAAAAAAAAAAAGTTTTCACACTGGGAAAAATCCATATGTGCGTGAAACTAGAGGCCAAACATAGTAATACTGCGTACTCAGTTTTTCATTTCTACATCCTTTGTCCTTTTAAAAGGACTTCAAAATTTTGAAAGGGATAAAAAAAAAAAAAATATATAAATACATAACCTCGCTAGAATAGGACGATATGTATAGTAGATAAAAAAGAAATTTTATTTAAATTCTTGAGCCTTTCCTATTTCATTTGATATATATATCGCCATATGCTAACGAGGTTAAGTATTTTTTATATTTTTTTATTTTTTATCCCTTCAACATTTTGCAGTCTTTCTAAAAGTACAAAGAATGTAGAAATGAAAAACTGAGCACGCAGTATTACTATGTTTGGTCTCTAGTTTCACGCACATATGGATTTTTCCCAGTGTGAAAAATGCTGTCGCACTCTGGGCCGTTCAGACTAATCAGATAGTTTGAATTATTGAACTGTTAGACTCTCTGATCATCAGAACACTCGAAATATTGGTTCTTCAAACCCTAAAGTAAGATAAGGGTTGGCAGCTTACGGGTCAGTAGTGGCCCATCGTGTTACCAAAAAGGAGGCAGGATCATAAAATACACAGTTTTACGGGTAGAAGAGGAAAGTTGCAAACAGAGGGCAGGATTCCAAACTAGCCTCTAGCGACTTCTTATGAAATGAGCGATATCACTAACACGCTTTCACAACCCGAAAAGGGGTCCTAAGTCCGCCGCAGGTCGTTGCTAAAAAGCTGATAAGTTGCACGAGGCCCCTTTCTACACAGCATCCAGTGACTTTCCATTGTGTAGAACACAGCCTCCAGTGAAAATCTTATGAAACGAGCCATATCGTTAATTTCGATAGTTGAAAAGCTGGGAAAGCAACCAGGAAAGAGGTCACAGATTCACCCTGGGTTAGGCCTAAAGAGCAGATAAGCTGCAAGACGTTCTTTTTCTACAAAATCTCCAGAGACTTTCCTTTGTGACTTCGTATGAAACGAGCCATGCCGTTAGTTTCGATGATTTGAATGATGAGAGAGCTAAGTCCTGACCAGAGTCAAAAGCAAATAACGTACAAGACCTCTTCTTATACAGAGCAGTAGTTGTTGCAGTGCTCATTGAAAGAAGACACCAAGGCACTGATCGGAACTTCCTACGGTTTAATGACCAGATAGAACTGCTAAAGTTAGAACAATTAATTGTATTACGTCCCAAGTCTGGGACTTTTTTGATTCTGTTATACGCTTTGAGATCCTTTAAAATCTTGGGTCAGATTCCCGGTTTGTCTGGATTTTCGAACTAATGCACAGTGATTCGTTCCATAGACAGAATTAAAAAATTTTATTGTCTCAGAATTTAACAATTTTGATGTAATTTGAAAGGTAAAGCTCCAACTAAGAAAACCCCCAAAAAAATCGGTGCTAAAAATTAATTAGTGTCTGTGCAAAAGTGGCTCAAGGTTGAAACTTTTTTCTCAAAAATATGTTAACACATATTTTCTGTTTTTTTGTCTATTCAGTAAAAGAAATAGTAAAAATACATGGTTATCAAGAAGTTGCTTAAACTTTCAATAAATATTAAAAAACAATGTTTCCATGTTCGCTTTTAATCTGTTCGTAAAATTTGCAAATCTGAGGATTTTATTTCACTTTTTATTTAAAATATTTTTCAAAATTAAAAATCTGAAAATTCGCAAAACTTAGAGGAAAATATCTAAGAAGTATGTAAAAGTATGTTCCTGGATTTTTTTGTTTTAAGAAGCATTCTTTCTTTGTCGGATAATGTAATCACATCCTCCGATGTCTTCCGATCTCAGAAAATCATTCAATTTGAAAAATGGTCTGGATACCTATTTTCTGACAGAATTTATTTCATTCATTCCTAAAAGTATGCAATCAGCATAAAAAATTGAAAAATCTGCACAAATGCAAAACATACATCTAATGTTATCATTTTTATTGCAAAACTAATGGATCCTAAGACAATTTCTGTTACTCTTTGCATTATCAATGTTTGCGTTACCGATTAAATGTAACATCTGAAAAATCTAGCCAACACACTCGTTGCTATAGCTCACCAAAAATGACGAATATTGCAAATTTAAGTCTCAGGCATTGCCAAACAATTTATTTGCAATGCCTGAGACTTAAAAAACATCTCTTATTTGTTTAAGAAAAACAAAATGGAGATTTCAATTCAGTAGACCATGATTAACTAGCATACCATTTTATGAAGAACGGACCACCCGTTCTAATTTTGTCACGCGGTTGTATGTATCGAATCACTGTGCAATGGGGTCCTCGAAATCGTTGAACTTTCAGATTCGGAGACATTCATCATTTATACTATTTTGACTACCAATTTTACACATTCGGTATCTGAAAAGTTCACATTACCCGAAAAGTTTGCATATTTAAAAGTAAAGATTTGCCTTCAAAGTGCATATTCAGCTCCCTGAAATCATAGGTTTAGTCGGCGTTATTTAGCATTTCTTTCTAAAGTCTCAGTTCATGAATATATTTTTTTTTTGTTGAGCTAAACAAGAAGCTAAGAAAAATTTTAGGATTTTTAAGACTTATTTCGATTCCCATAACCAACAAAAATATGTGTGAGATGCAATGGCACAACAACAACAAATCCTAGCAATGCAATTAATATGGCCTTCAACATGATTTCGGCCTCAACGTTGACGCAATTTATTAACCTCACTGCTCTCTGTCACAAGTAGTTTGTTGAACGTCGCTGTGTCAGCTGTCACTAGAACAAACTGACAGCCGAACAGCAGAAGTAAACACACTTATGGTAAACAAAATAAGCGCATGATGGCACCTGTAAGCGGGGATTATGTGTGGCTTTTTGTTCATGTGTGCGTCTGTGTGTGTGTGTGCGGGAGTGGGTGGATATGAACCGTGACGTGTGTTTACCGAAAAAATGTGAGAATTCATCAATAGTGCAAATAAATTGCGCAGATTGAGTACAAACAAACAACCAGAGCCGAAGTGCGCTACGTGTCTGGCAGAAATGCTGAGACGCTGTGAGTGCTGGCAAATAGTGCAATTGGAAGCATATAAGTAGTTTTCCAGCTAGAAGCGAGATAGAATAGTTGACTGGATGTGCAGAACTTGAAGCTTTAAGTGTTCAGGCGATTTCGGAGGTAACACTGTGAAAAGCTGATTTCAGACATGTCCGACTATCTCAACTTTTTAGAGTGTGGTTTCAGAAATTCATTGAATTCTTAAAGCTTTAAGGTTCATCTTGAAAAATTAACCTCCGCTAAGACAGGATTTTTTAAAATCCAGGGTCTTAAAGTGCAAAACATGAGTTACGGTGTTGTATGAAGTTGTTGTTGTTGTATGTTTAAACGTAATTTTGTGAGCCTATTGATTTAAAATTAGCTGAGTGTTTTCAGCTAATTTTAAAAAATAATCGACATGTATTTTTTATTTTTTCAAAAATCAAAACTTAACGAGGTCAACAATGGGTTAAGGTTCGTATACGGAAGACTACGAAAAACCCATGAACCGATGGGCCTATTGACATCAGAGTTAGTGAAAACACTTCAAAATCAAAAATAATTTGACACGTGTTTTTCATTTTTTTAAAAGTCAGAACTTAACCCTCGGATGGACTTTGTCTTCTGGCCAGACGAAATGGTTAAAAAAAATAAAAAAATCACAGATTCATCTCCTTTTTACAGTGTATTTGTGGGTAACTAAGTAAGTATATATGAACATAATTTGTATATATATACAAGGTGCGTCCCAAAGTAAACAGGACTTTTGCAATAGGGACGTTTCTGGTGGCGCCATCTATGTGTGAGGACATGCGTTGGAAAGGTACATCTTTCATTCACATACTGTCTAAATTTCATGACATTTGGTCTAGTAGACGCCGAAATATCCCGCTCAATGTGACAGTATGTTTTTAACTTTGGTACGAGAATGTCGATCGAACAAAGAGCTAATATTAAGTTCTGTTTTAAACTTGGTAAAACTTTTACCAAAACGTTTAAATTGTTAAAGCAAGTTTATGGTGATGATTGTTTATCCCGTGGCCGTGTTAATGAGTGGTTGAATCGATTCAAGAATGGTCGTGAAGACTTGAATGACGACGAACACGTCGGCCAGTCGAAATTTGTGATTACTGACGATGCCCTCAAAACTGTGCGTGATTTTATCAAAATGCAGCCAAAATCATCATTGGAATTGATGGAAATGGAATTGAACATCTCCAAAACATCAATTGATCGCATTTTAACCGAACATTTGGGTCTCCGTAAAGTGTGTTCTCGCTTCATTCCGCACACTTTAACCGACGACCAAAAAGCGCAGAGAATTGAGCACGCAAAAGACATCGTTCGGGAAGCCAGACGTGATCCAAATTTCTTGTTCAACATCGTAACCGGTGACGAAACGTGGTGCTTTCAATATGATCCCGAAACAAAGCGTCAAAGTGCCGAATGGAAGCACCCAGATGAGCCAAATCCGAAAAAAACCCGCCGTGAGAAGTCAAAAATCAAAACTCATCTCATTTGTTTCTACGATTCAAAGGGAATAATTCATCGAGAGTTTGTTCCACCGGGAAAAACAATTAACGCTTTGTTTTATGTTGAAGTTTTGAAGCGTTTGGTGCATCGCATTCGTCGTATTCGGCCAGAATATCGCGAGGAAGGAAGTTGGCGTTTATTGCATGATAATGCACCGGCTCACAGAGCCCTAGTTACGACCGATTATTTGACCAAAAATCGCATTTTTACCATCAATCATTCACCGTATTCGCCTGATATGGCTCCCTGTGACTTCTACTTATTCGGTCAGTTGCATTTGCCGATGAAAGGAAACCGTTATAAGGACGTTGAGGACATCCAAAAGGCTTGTACCAACATTCTGAAGGCGATGCCGGCCGATGACCTAAAACACTCATTCCAAATGCTTTTGGACCGTGCAAAACGTTGTATCGAAGCAGAAGGAGAGTATTTTGAATAAATAAAAAGAATTATACAAAAATAATCATCCGTTTTCTTTATTTTATAAAAGTCCTGTTTACTTTGGGTTGCACCTTGTATACATACATACGTTGCCTACCATATAAACAAAATAAACTTCATCTGTCATTGCGCTTTGCCTTTGTCAGAAGCCTCACCCAGATTTCGTCTGGCCAGACGACAAAGTGCAAATCTGTAGTAACTAATTACTGCCCATCGAAGGGTTAAAGGGGAAGGGAGAAACACGATTTTTTACACCTTTTGACTTCAAACTTGGTGAAAGTATCTACTTCAAATGTAAAATAATTCTTTCCTTTTTTTTATTTTTTCGAAAATATGAGACTAACGGGTCAACTACGGGTTAAAAGCTTAGATAAAAAACTGTAAAAAACACGAATTAATGGGCCCATTGACTTCAAACTTAGTGAAAGTACTCTTGGTGAAAAATAATTTAACATCGGTAAAAATCTGACGGTGTCAACGATGGGTTAAAAGTTTATATAGAGGAAACATGACTTATTGCGCTAATTGACCTTAAATGTGGTGAAAGCACTTCCAATCAGAAATAATTAGATACGAATTTTTTTTATAAAAATCTTTCGGAATCAACAAAGGGTTAAGAAGAACGTACAAAGCCGCGGGGCCCTGCTAATATTCCATAAGTGGACAGTAGAAAGGCTTTTGTCCTCGTTCTGCTGACATGTGTCTCTTTGTTTGATATTCGATTTGGAATTTTTGACAAAAAATTTAGCCATGTTTGTCCTGTTCCTGGGTCTGTCCTATTCCAGAAACTGAATTTTACAATTCCGGATAATAAAATGTAATGCAAAATTATATAATGCAAAATTTCTAAATTAAAAATTTTTGGTTTAAAAAACGTTCCATCTGAGTATTTAAAATTTACTATGTTACAAAATACAAATCTTGCCGGTCATTTGACACAACACTAATGCAAAGTTTGGCAATATTTCATGGTTAAGTGACACTTGAACTGCACAACTTTTGAACAACTTTTAAAGCGCTTTGTTGTGGTTTTCGATCTCACGAATATTTGATTTGTACTGAATTTTTAAACAATAAACTTTTCGCTTACCACTTAAGTACGCTTGAAAGTTGGCACATACTGCCATGAAACACGTTCCTCGCAACTTGCACGTCGCCATTGTTGTTGCATAATTAATTAAGCACAACAAAAATACTTTAAGTGACAATTCTTGTTCCGGTGTGGAGATGAAAAGTGAGTGCAAAACTTTGGCAGACAGTTGGACGGCGCGCGCGCAAAATTAGACAATAAGATAGACAAGTTGATGGACAGGCAGACAGACGGGCAGACAGGCAGACAGTCAGCGCCTGGAACAGAGGGGGCGGCCAACATTTGGCAGACACACGGAGACACACACATTCGTACATAGTGACAGCTGAAATTACAAATAAGACACACGACTGCAGCAGCCAGCCCAATCCATCAAGTCAAGCAACACCGTTGAGGGGTTGAAAAGTGTGCGTAAACGTGTGCGTGCGTTGGTGTGTGTGTGTGTGTGTATGATCTTTGTAAGAAATGCCAAAGTACGAAAAACCCAACCATACCACGTCAGTTATAGAAAGGGAAAATCAAACTTTTCATTAGGAAAATACGAAAAACCGGCAACGGTGACAGTGACAACGAAAACAACAACAGCCACACGGACAGACATAGTGACAGTCACTGCTGGTGCGTAAGGGGGAATGGCGCTGTGCTGCTGCGGGATGCGCGTACAGGTGTCAGACTGACAATTCACACGTTTGCCGTCCGCACAGCGAGGGTGGATGTGGCAGTGTGTTTTGCGTTAATGAGGCGCACAGCTGGCTGACGCCAAGTCACATGTGTCACACAGCCGAGGCCACAGCACACACACACAGCAACGCGTAAGTGCAAAAGCTAATCAGCGCTCAATAATGTGCTGCAGTTAATTGCTGTCGAAGCGTGTCGAAACTTTTTCACGTTAATCATAATTGCCGCCTGAGCAGACAGTGTCGAGGAATTCACGCCATTTGCCGTCACAATAATCATAATAATATTATTTATACAACATGATTATTTTTCAACTTTTTACCCAACTGTCACAGCCCCACACGTCACTCATGGCACATTAACTCAACTGATTGTGTCTGGCCGACCAGTTGACCCAATTAGCATTTGTATGTATGTATATGTTTTTTACAACAACAAACCCAAAATGTTTTTGCTATTGTGTAGCGTTTGCCATGGGCCGCCAAAATGACAATAACATTTTGAGTGAATGTCACTAATGACGCGTTGTTTGTTTGGTTTAAAGTGCACGTTGGCACGTCTTACGCGCGTCGAGTGCGCAATGGCGTCATAAACGTGAATTAATTAAAGCGGCAACGCGCATAAAGCAACTGGCCGTTGGCAGTGCCAGGCCGGCGGCATTATGTGCATTGAACACGATATGTGGGCGTTCGTGGGAGGAGGAGGAGCGGGTTGTTGTTGTGGGATGATGGAAGTTGGTCGTTGGCAAGTTTTCGGTTAAGTTTATTAGGTAGACTTAAATAAAGTTGGATTATTGTGTGGCTTTTTTATTCGTTTAAGGAGATTTTTGATAGTTAAATACAAAAAAGTTTAAAGATTTATTATTTTCATAGGTTGTGTTTCTGGTTTTAAAGACTCAGAATGCAATACTGTAGAAAACTTAACCCTAGAATGCCCGACAATCTGACCTACATAAAAACCCATATGTAGCCATTTTGGCTACAATATTGTTTACTGACTTTTTTATTTTATTGGTGTTTATGTTAAGTAGCAAATATAAATAAATGCGCCTGAGATTTATATAAAAGAAGTATTTTTTTAATGTTTTTATGGTTTACAAAGTATGTATATTCATTTAAATATAATAGCGTACTTTACACATAAATGGGATAAAATGGAGTGAAATTTGGAATTGTGAATGAATTTTGTGAGTGAATTTTGGATTGAAAAAACTTAGGAATTGTCATATTTGATATTGATATTTTTTTTTTAATTTTGAATTTTTTTTGATATTTTTTTAAATGTTTGAAATTATTTGAAATTTTCATATTTTGCAATTGAAGATGCATATTTTGTCAATTTCTCAGTAAGAAATTCATTTTCGCTGAAAATTCAGTCAAAATAACTCCATTTGGGCATTTAACGTAAATGTTGCAAAATTGGGGTAACATTTTTTTTACAATATTTTTAATATATTTATTCCATTTAGCTTTAAAAATTATTAAAAGTCTTAAAGAAGATTTAAATTTAATTATTCCATTTAACTTTAAAAATTAGTAAAATTCACGTAAGATATTTTTTTAGAAAGCGATGCAATAAAAGTTATTTACCATAAACGACCTCAATGTAGTCAGTCATATTGACACCTTGGGCATTCTAGTGTTAAATCTTAGCATATGGTAGTTTCGTTTATTTCAGCATAAATTACCAAACTAAGCTGAAAAGAAAAGGACACCGACATTCAAAAGCACCGCTGCCCAAGAAAGTTCTTCTTAACCCTTTGTTGACCCCGTCAGATGTTTATTTTCGAAAAAATTAAAAACACGTGTCAAGTTATTTCTCACTTAGAGTACTTTTAACAAGTTTTAGGTCAAAGATCATATTTCATTCTACAAACTTTAAACCCTTGTTTCAACCCTTTAAGTTTTGATTTTAAAAAAATTTAAAAATACGTGTCGAATTTATTTTGATTCGGAATAAAATCACTAAGTTTGAAATCAATAGGCCTATTATATCAAGTTTCTTCATACCCATTTAACCAAGTTTTGCCTCTTTAGACTCCGAATTTCAAAAAGTTCCGTCTCTAGGGAGGTTTATTTTTCAAAATTTATGAACAGTTCAAATTTAATGCTTGTAGCTTCAGCGGTTTGGACTGGACAAACAAAAATAAGTATAAAAAAGAATAAAATAAAAAAAGAAAAAAAAAGAATGAAATAATATGAAATACGTCCTCTCAAGTTTTTAATGTACCTCAAAAGAATTATTCAGATCTTATTATCCATGCAAAATATTTATTCGAATTATCTACGAAAGTTTTTTGGTTTCCGAAATTAAACTCCGGCCCGAGAGCGTTAAATATAAGTAAATGGATAATCACTAAACTGTATTAAACCAGTGAGCGCCTCCACGAGTCGGTAAGTTGTTGTAATTGAATCAGCGTGAGCCAGCAAAGTTTATGTTTGTTGTAATTGATTCAAAGTGAGCCCCAGTAATGTTGTTGTAAATCAGCAAAGTAAAAACCAACACAAGTCATCGCGAATGCTTGTTGTAACTGTGTCATAGCGAACCAGCGAATTTCGTCATGTTGCCGTGAGCCAAGTGAGCCAATTAAGCTTTTGTCAATTAAGTCTTTTTGAATGACGTCTGTAGAAGTTGTCAGAGAGAAAAAAAAATGACTCATCTCATTGAATTCCATCCTACAAGAGAATGGATTTTGATTTTGAAAAACTTTTGGATGATTTCTGTAGATCATAGACGTAAAGAAGAAAGTTCTGTAGAACATAGACGTAAAGAAGAAAGCAATGATGATTTCTTGATTTCATGGTTAACTTCTGTAGCACGTAACAGAGATGTAAAGTAGAAAGAAATGACGATTCCTCATCTTCCTTGCTTCTGTTTATTTTATTTAGCAATTTCCAGAAACTTAACTCTTAACTTTCATGTTACTTTTTTACACTGTCCAGAAGATTCAGACTTTAGAATGAGTTCTTGGCTTCTTGGATTACTCATGTGGTGGCTGTGGAGAAGTGATTTCCATTTATACGTGAAATGATAACTTCTTGGCTTCTTGGATGATTAGTGTAGGATTTCACAGAAATGCAAAGGTGATAGAAACAGAAGTTAACTTCCGTGTTTTGCCCACCAAAAAAAAGAAAGATGTCTGAATTTTTGTGTTACTGTCTTACACTTTTCCGAAAATTCAATAGAGGGACTTAAGAAGACTTTGAGGTCTCGACAGACCAGCGGGTAGCGCGTTAGCTTCTTATACCAGAGACCCTAGGTTCGATTTCTAGCTCGGGCTGGTGAAACACTCGTCTACTCGGCGGATTTGGCGTTAAACTGTAGATCTCCTACCCCCTTCCCCAATCGGGTTGAAATGTGAAACAACATTTCAAACGGGTAGAATTTGTGGTATCGCAATGGGCCCAATTAGAGGCCTAACCCACCTACCTCTACCTACTTAAGAGCGACTTTAGGGCTTCTTGGATTACTGTAGAGAACTAAAGGGGAAATATGAGACTTTTATATATCAAAGCTTAGTCTCCTCAATGGCTTTTTGTCGTTTTGTATGTTTTTATCGAGGCTGCAGAATGCAAAGGAGAAATAATCTTATCGTCAACTTGCGATCTCCACAGGAAAGAAGTTTCTTCTGGGAGAAAGAATCTGATCATCAACCTGCGATTTTTACAAGAAAGAAGTTTCTTCTGGGGTACTTCAAAATTACATCTTCTGTAGCGGCTATAAAGGGCGGTTCTCTTGAATGAATCCTTTTAATAAGTGCATCCAAAGTCTACACTGCTGAAAGGAGGTAATCAAATGTAACATTTTATTCTGTTCGCAATAGTTCCAAAAGGTCAGGAAGAAAGCAATTCTAATAATATCGCACACTCACTTCAAAAGTGGCAAAACTCAAAATTTGTAATTTTCGGGTTTATGTGTTAATACTGTGCACAATGCATCTCACCACCAAATCAAATCAAAAGCTCAGTAGGTATATTTTGTTGTTGTTAACTGTTGCCAAAAACAGTTAGGTCTCTCTTCATGTCGAGAAGTTTGATGCTATTTGATCGCTGCAGCTAAATGCAAAAGAGTCCTAATTCAAATTGTGACACTTTTGTCGAAATAAATCTTTTTTGGAGTTAATTTTAAGTAAAGTTGTGACAATTTTAGTTTATATTTTCAAATAAATAAATTAAATTCGTATTTTCAAAATTTTTCTTTCACCTTTTTACTGTCCTTTATAATTTTCAAACTAAGCAAAAGTGACATTACTTAAAATAATTCGGTATTTATTGAATTAAAATATCAAAACAGTCACAACTCAAAACTTTTTATTTTCTACTGTAAAATTAAAAAAAATTAAAAAAAAAAATTAAATAAAAGAAAAAATTAAAAAAATCTCTGTAACTTATCCTAAAGTATAATCCGTAAGAATTTTCTACTAAATGGTCTATACGTTATTTTAAAAAAATTTTTATTCAGCTCAAAAACAGTTTTTGCGTTTCCTGAACAATTAAAAATTTTGAGTTGTGTCACTTTTGAAGTGGGTGTGCGATATATTATATTATTTATTCCTCCAAGAGGTTGCTTGGTTCAAAATATAATGAGGAGAACATGTTCTAGCTCATTGCAAATATGAATTAAATTTTCCTATGTATGAGAAGTTCAAGGTTGAGAAGCCTAAAACCTTTGCTTAGTTAATCACAAATTCTTGCTAAATTCAACTAAGGACTTTTTTTGTGCTGGAACTGGAAAGTGTTCATAGATACTGGTACATCTGTATTTAAGAGCCTGCCACATTTTCAACGACTAAAATCCATCTCCTGTTGGACAATTTGCCACGTAGTTGTTGCCTTTGCGTGCCCAAGAAATTCGTGACTAACTATCCGGAAGTCTTCCATAACCATTCACCTTCGTCCCAATTAATTTCAATCAACTATATAAATTTAAAATAAATAATTTATGTTTAAACTATGCAAAGTTATTTTATGAAGAACTTAATTAGAATTTATTTCCGAAAATTTTATTGTAGAGAAGTAGTTAAAATTTAATAAACGAGTAAACTTGACACAATAATTAGAGCAGACGTCATGATAAAAATGAGATAACACCCAACGCTTTGCCACATGCTCAACTACACACACACACACACATTCATGAGTACTGCTTTCATATCCGTTCATATGTAAAGTAGCTACTAATTACTGTAAAATGTAGAATAAATAAGGTAATCAATTATTTTGTGAATTTATTTGTCTATCAAAAGCGCATTTACGCATTTTCGGCTCATTGACTATGGCTCTGTATGAGTGTGTGTGTGTGTGTGTGTGAGCGATGGTTGTACAAGGGTGAGTGCACATTAAATGACTGCAGAGTTGACTGGATGGCTGGCATAGCCACACAGACAATCGGAGAGACACGCAGGCAGTCGGTTTGAGGCTCAAACAGTCTCAATACAACACAACTGCACGCCTTAAATGTTGTAATTAAAATGCGGTAAATGTTGCGTACACACGCAGCACAATGCGCACACATTAACCAACACTCACACACATGCACACGCATAGATATTATACAAAGTTGCTGTATTATGGAGTCAAGTATTAGAATGTTTGTTATTGTACTTTGCGCCGCCATTAGGTAGCAATTGTGTGGTTTTTATGTTGGCCACAACAGATTTATAGCAGCCACTGTTGTTGTTGTTGTTATTGTTAGAAGCTTAAGGTATAATTCCAATGAAATAAATTTTGATTTCTATAAAATTTCGTTTAAGCCATAAAATATCGTTTTAAAGCCATATTGGTGATTTTTAAAAATTCATATCACACATACGCCATGTTGGCCCAAAACTTCATTTTGCTTTTATTTATTTTATTTCCTAGTTCTGCCTGAGTAAAGCTAGATTTATGCAAGTACGCACACATAAGACACTTGCAATAAGTTTGTCTGGCACGTAATCGGGCAACAATTGCTGCCTGAAGGCAGCACAACTGTCGGCTCAAATGTCTGCCAGACGCCGTTGAAGAATACAAAATTTTGAATTCCATTAAAATGTCAGACTTTCACTTTTGCCAGCTTAAATTATTATGAATTATTGCTGCAATGTTGCCAGCAACGAAAATGCTAGAAGCAGCAGCGCCCTGGCGTCGCTGCGAGTGTCAGTTCGCGTTGTGATGGCTGTGTGCGGCAAGCAGGACGCTGACTTCCTGTTGCCGGATGTAAAGGATAATTTAACTTTTAAGTATTTTCTTGGTGACATTTACACCTTTATGCATATAAATAAATTCATGAGCGCGCTGCGCAGCGCACGTGCTGTTCATGCCGAATTACGAGTACTGTCAGGTTTGGTGGGCGGGACGGGAGCGGCAGCGAGTGACGAGTTGCTAAGTATGGCAGCCAACGCTTGCTTAGTTCTCATGACGGCAAGAAGCTGCGGGTGGCAGACACTGTTGCTAACAACCAGCGACTGTACGGATTCTGGGTGAGTGCTCCTGTATGGGTTTGTGTGTGTGTGTGCAAGTGCCTGACGCTGCCACAAATTAAGTCAAACACCACATGACTTCCAGGCGCAAATAAATAAGCAACACGAAGCTGCCGCAGCGGGTGGCAGCAGCAACGACTTACATACAACAGCTGTGTGCCCTAACTAGCAACAGGAACAGTATCGCAGCAGCAGCAGCAGCAGTTGCTTGTTAGCTGCTGCTGGTTTTTCTCGTTGCTGGCGTTGTTGCTGCGCTGCTTGAAGTGATTTTCGGGTGCAAGTGGCTTGTGCGAAGTTTTAAATTGCGTGAATTTATTTTCGAGTGGCAATTGTTGAACTTTTAAGTGGCTGCTGTCGTTGCTGTCGCTGTCGCTGTCGCCGTCTCTGCTTTCGCTGGCACTTTGCGCGGCGCACAGATTTTCGCCCTGTCGCTGTCGCATTTTTTGCCGTGCGTCTCGCATAAATCTTTGACGCTTATTTATTTGCCACATTATTTATGGCATACTTTTAGGTGCGCTGCCGCACTTTGTAGGTGGCAACATTTCAATTAACCTTTCGTTTGTGTGTGCTGCGAATGAAAATGAAATTTTCCGCCACACTTAAAGCACCACAAAATTTGCCACACATGTGAGATTCAGTGGCGCGCCTGTGTGTAGGCAACACTTTCGCCGCTAACTAGTAACATGGCGCAATACGACTAAAAGGTACTGGTTACTGGTGTTCATTTTCGATTTCAATTGTCGCAAAAGTTTTGGCACATTTCGACACTAGTGACACACACACACACACACACAAACGCACACGGTTGTGTTTTGGTAAAAATCAACATGTCTGTCGTTGCACGTTGGGCTGTCAGTTAGGTTGGCGGAAATTGCTTCTGAATTGAAACGAAACGAAATTTTAATGCACACTTCCGTCGCGGCAACGGCGACACTGCGAGTGCAGCAACAGACACGAGACCAGCAACAGCAGCAACGATTGCAGCATGAAAAAAAACCAACTAGATAAATAAATAAGTAAACAGTCACAACATCAGCAATTCGATGACAGTTAAATGGTAATTCCGGTCTCACATGCGCTTGCAAGTTGTCGAACTGACTGACTGACTGCTAGTCGTCTGTTGGTTGGATTGTTGGCTGGAAATCATTGACATTCGCCGCTGCAAATTGATTTCAATTTGGTTGCCTTCTGATGTTCTTTTCTACAGAAGTTTCAAACTACTTAGTTGCATTAAGTTAATTCAAAGTTTTTCGCTGTTTTTTTCTTTGCCGCATTTCACTTGAGACTTTGCAGTTTATTTGGCATGTTTTTGCTTTCATGACTGACTTGATTTTGATTTTTTTGCGCTTTCGTTTGGCGCACTAACATTACTGACGCTGGCATAGGGTTATGTAAGTGCGATATAAAATATGGTTTTTAGTTTTTTTTTTCGATTATAATTGCTTTTATTTTGAAAATTTATTAATTGAGAGTTAAAGTGGAAAATCGATTAATTTTAAGTTTTTGATTTACAATTTCTATGCAATAGAAACGCGTAAGAAAAAATTTTATATTTTTTGTTTGTTTGTTTTATAATTTGTTCGAATAGTTAGCAAATAACAAAAATTGTTAATTTAAAAAAATTTAACAAAATTTATATATTACATGGAACTAAAGGAATGGCATAGAAATTGGTGCCAAGTAAGCTCTGGAGCACATTCTCTGCTCTTCTCCAGCTATCTCAAGACTTCGACTTACTTAGTGGCCCCATTCTTTTCTTAGTTAGAGGAGGTCCCCAAGCTTGACATGAAGTCGCTGCTGAACTTCGCTAGGAACACATTCCGCACACACCGCATTCTCACCGATCATTTTTACGTCAATACGAAAAATTAAGGAGTTCCAACTGGTATCGCTAGAAACGAAATAGGTTCTATGCGTGGCCTACTTGGCCAGTCAGTTTGCCTAACTAAATCTATGAAACCTATGGAATGACCTCATTCTATGTGGAAAGTTTATTTTCTATGCGGACATAGGTAGAACCAGGATAGGTACAGTCGCATGACAATCACCTCAATCGGTATTGAAACCTTCTGAATGATTCTTTTATATGAACATAGCTCGTTTTATATTAACCCATTAAGCCCTGAGCGTTGCGTTTGCGCAACGTTTGGGAATTTCGCTATATTAAGTAATTCATAAAGACATAAGACTTGAAAATGGGTAGAATTGGATTAGAATTGATCGTTTTAGATTCTACCATACTCAAATTTCAAAATTATTTAAATATTCATACGTTTTTTTTCGATCCAAAGTCAAAGGTTTTTTTGGGGAATTTTTGAAATTCAATCAAAAATACTTATTCTTCAAACCTATCAAAATCCCTGAGTGGGCTGCATTTTGCAATGCTGAACTATTTAAAAATAAGTTTTGAAAATTTTTTTTTTTGATTTTTTAAACAAAAAATATGCTTTAAGTTTTGTGTTGCGCGAATGCAACGTTGGGCCTAAACACTGCCAGTTTTCATACAACGCAACGCGTGAAAATGTCAAAATCCATGCAGCTGATATTTTATTGGCACATTTTATTTTCCGCAAATGTTTGATTTTGTTTATTTGTGTAATGTTTGCGAAAAACATGACAAAAAAAAAACATGGTATGCATTTTTTGCTTGATTTTTTTTCTTGATTAGGTCAATTAATAAGATTGTGTAAAATTTTATGGAAATCACACAAGCCTTTCTGGGGTCAGGTTTTAATGGGTTAACCCTTTCGACCGCCAAAGTTGCCTGAGAGCAACTTCACCTATTTGTCATCTTATAGCAAAAGCTACGATTGATTTATGAGTTTAATTTTGGTAGGTACCAACAAATATATATTTTTAGAAGTGAATTCAAAGCAAATTACAAAAATTTTACTGTTATACCCAAAATAATTTCCAATAATTTGCAGCGATGTCAGGGAAGGTTTGTGTTCTAATTGAAGTCTACGAATTGGGCGCATTTGATCAAAACCCTGTTTCTTTAATAATGGTTAAATAAAATCAAAAAGTGATAATTTTTTATTTTTCCATAAATATTAAATAATTTTTCTGTAGTTAAAAAATATTGATACAAAATTTATTTAACCCGTTTTAAGTTAAACCTGTTCAAAAGTAAGCTAACTCTAGAACTCTAACAAAGAGGCGTGACGACTTCAAATGTCATGATTTAAATTCCAAAAAGTAATATCGAGATACAGCGTAAAAATTACGGGGGTCGAAAGTGTTAAAAATTGCTGAAAGGTCAGCATGAAAATCTCCCAGGGTCGCATGACAAGCTTTCATATTAAAGACTGCTGAAAAGTTCTTTTATATCTGAGCAAAGGTAGAAAATCTAAGGTCGGATGATAAGCAATTATCTCAATTTATACTGACGGATTCTTTTCTATTCGGACATAGATAGAACAACATTTAAGGTTGCATGATAACAATCACTTGGTTCAGTATTGAAATCTGCTAAAAGCTCTTATTCTATCAGGACTTGCTTAGGAAAGCTTCTAAGGTCTGTGAAAAGCAATCACCTCGATTCATATTGGACACTGCCAGAAGATTCTTTTATATGAATTTAGGAGAAAATCTTCTAGGTCGCATGATAACAATCACCTTGTTCGGTACTGAACGCTGCTAAAACCTTTTATTCTATCTGGACTTGCTTAGGAAATCTTGTAAGATTTATGAAAAGCAATCACCATGTTCCGTATTGAACGCAGCTGAAAGATTATTTTTTATGTACATAGGAGAAAATCTTCTATGGTCCAATAATAAGCAATCACTCCATTCGGTATTGAACACTGCCGAAAGATTATTTTCTATCTGAACGTAGGTAGAAAATCTTCTAAGGGCACATTATAAAGAATCAACTCCTTCTGTACTAAAGTTCTAAAAGTGCTGAAAAGTTCTCTTCTATCTGAACGTATGAAGAAAATCTTCTAAGGTCATCTCCTAACAATCAACAATTCGCCCGGTATTCTTCTTCTTCTTCTTTTCTATCTCGACAAAGGTAGAAAATCGTCTAATATCTGTGATAAGCAATCATCTCGTTCGGTATTGAATGCTGCTGAAAGATTATTTTCTATCTCGACAAAGGTAGAAAATCTTTTAATGTCTCTGAGAAGCAATCACCTCGTTCGGTATTGAATGCTGCTGAAAGATTATTTTCTATCTCGACAAGAGTAGAAAATCTTCTAAGGTTGCATGATAAGCAATCACTTCATTCTGTGATGAATAGTGCTGAAGGATTCTTTTCTATCTCGATATAGATAGAAATTTTTGCTTTCTAGGATAACGGAGCACAGATTAGACGGCAAGGAAGTTCCCTTTCAGAACTATTGACTATTTACTACCTCAAAGTCGACGTTCACTGCTACGTCGATTTTTTGTTCATTTTATATTTCTGAGTTGTTTCTCTTCACTTGAAACATTCTCTTCTTTCTTTCAATACACCTTAACAAACTAAAAGCCATAGCATATATACCGACATGCAGTTACAATCTATAACTCATTCAAACACTTCCATATATATGTACATATATACTGTACATATGTACTACATACAATATCCATTTACTGGCATGTGTGTCAGTGTCACTGGCACTCAGCGAAAACCCTCCGACGCTCATTAAAGCCATTTTAAATTAGTGCAATAAATCATAGTGACTTTCGAAAAGGGCGGTGTGTGGATTAGGGGACGGGGGACGGGGGGGTGCAAAGCACTTTTAATTCTCTCTCTTGTTTAGCTAATTTTTTCGCTACGTTCGCTACGTCGTTGTTGCTTGTGTGTTAATTCAGCGCCATTTGTAGCTGAAATGTTTACACAAAAGTCAGAAAAGCTGTTCAGTAAAGTATAACAAAAACAGCAAAAACAAAACAAAAATAGCATAAATAGGGGGAAATGTGCATAGAAGTCAAGTCGCACGAGATATATAAATATAAAAGCGACCAACAAAAAGCCAAAACGGCTATGGAGAGTGAAAAACGCTCGTTTATTTAATGCGCCGAAACATGCAAACCGGGTCGAGGCAAAGCGGAGCGGGGCGCGTGTAGCTGCAGCAGTTTGGCCAAAAGTAAGCGAGCGCCTCGGCAGCGAGAAGCGCTGCAATGTTGCCATTTAATATTTTGGTTTTAATGTTTTTCAATTTTTCAGCGTTACATTTTTTCTACTTATTGATTTGTCTTTGTTCATTTCAGTTTGCTTTAATTGCTCTGGCTTTTCTTTTAGTTGACTTTAAAGTATTTGCAAGTGCAATTTTAATTTCTGCTTGGCGCTTGCGGCCACAACGCGTTAATGCTTAGTTATGAGCGCATTAAATTGGCGGCAGCGTTGTGCTTTTAGTGCAATCGGCATTTGTGCACTTTGCCACACAATTACATACAAACATGCATAAACACACACATATGTACAACAACGAGTCTGAGTTGGAGTATGAGTGTGTGTTGCGTTTGTGTGCGCGCGCTGCGGCAGCGCCTTAATGTGTTTTAATATTAACCTTTATGGCTGGCGGCGTCGACTGCCGCAGCGACTTTTCACTTAATTTTCATTATTTCCTGTTTGCATTTTTGCCGTCGTGCAGCCGGTGAATGTTTTTGCTGGCCGCTGTTTGATTCTTCTTCTTCTTTTTTACGTGCTGCTAATTATGCCTTCCATTTGTGGTCATGCCGACTGCTACACACACACACACACACACAAATACATAAGGCGACGCCATTTTACGTTACGGCATATCGCATTTGGACAGGTGTGCTGCTGGCTCAACTATTTGCCAACGTTGGCGTGATTTCGTGATTTCTAAACATTTGGCCTGGCCTTGCATGTCGTTTGCTTGGCATTCTATGTATTTATTTCTCTTTCATTTTTTCTCGCTCGAGTTTTTCTTACACCATACGCCACTTTAGATTTGTCAAAATTTGGTGTCATTTGCATTTTTCAGTTTCATTCGTGGCCGTTGCTTTCGTTTCTGTTTTTGGTAATTTTTCGCTGTCATTTGCATTAAGCTCGTTGTGGCCTCGTTAAAAGGCGTTGCGGCATTTGTTTTGTTTATCTCAAGTTGTGGCGCGCATAAAAATGTCGCTTATCAACGGAATAACTTCCGCATATCGCACACACTTTAAGTGTTGTCCTTAATAAAGCCACACTATAAATATCAATTCATAATTCGCTGCCATGAAACGGTTGAAAGTGAAGGACTTTAGCTGCAACTTGGGTGGATGAGTGCGTGTGTGTTGTGTGTGTGTGTGTGTGTGTTTGATTTACGTTTTTATAGCAACTAATCGGCTTAGCATTGATTGGTAAATATCGATAACATGCTGCTTTGTTATGTCAACAAATTGAGTCCTTTTCTGTGTGCATAGCCGAAGCAGAGAATCGCCTAATGCTGTGCTGTGTGTATATCGACGACAACTCACACACACAAAATGGTTATTTTCTGGAGATATTTGTGAAAAACACAATTCTGAGTGTTGTCTGCATTGCCACATTGGCTTATAACAAATATGTATATATGAATAGTTAAGTGTGGCCATATTTTATAATAATATGGAATTAGAATGTTAAGTTAATGTGGAAGCAAATATTGTTACAAAGTATATCGAAATTGTTGAAATAGATTAAGTATTCGAAAAGGACAATAAATATTTAAATTAGAGCAAATAATTGCTAACAACATAAAATTTCAATTCTTTAGGAATTAGAATAGGAAATGTTAATCATACATATATAAAATTATTTATTTATTTATTATTTTTAATTACAATTAAAATTATAATTAAAAAAAAAGCACTAGCTGCCAGGGCTATCGGCTTTTGATATATCGACGTATTTTAGGAGCAAATAATTGCTAACAACATAAAATTTCAATTCTTTAGGAATTAGAATAGGAAATGTTAATCATACATATATAAAATTATTTATTTATTTATTATTTTTAATTACAATTAAAATTATAATTAAAAAAAAAGCACTAGCTGCCAGGGTTATCGGCTTTTGATATATCGACGTATTTTAGGTTATTAAATAAATTAAATATATTCCTTAAGTTAGTTAACACTAGATTGCCCAAGGAAGTCATTTTGACTGCTTTTTAATTTCAATGAGAAAAACAATTATGTATATAATGACGCAATTTCTTAGAATTTGGTGACTTTTTATACAACATTTAAATGCGTTTATTAAAAACTGTAGTTACCTCCCCGCTCCTCATTTCCAGTACATATATATGTGTTATAGCTATATTGCCCAAAAGCAGTCATTTTGACTGCTTGGGAAATTTAAAAAATCAAACGATTTTTATTACTAAATTGAGTAAATTTCTTATATGACTAGATCGGCTCTGTATTGAAATAACAGTCTTCAATTTTTTCGATTACCGTCACATGATTACATACAAGTACAGTGTGTTTAGTTGCTTTAGTAGCAAACAAAAGAGAACTACCCAAAGCAGCCAAACAAACGAAGGATAACATGCCTCGTTTTTCCACTCTGCTATATAAATCAGAGAATTGTGTTCTTACAATATATAAAAGCAAACCAAATAAAAAATTAGCTGTTCTTAGTTCTAAGCATAAATTTGTGAAAATTGATAAAAGCAATAAAAAAATTTTGCCGGAATCTATTCAATTTTATA
This sequence comes from Melieria crassipennis, assembly GCA_963668005.1. Classification (NCBI taxonomy): domain Eukaryota; kingdom Metazoa; phylum Arthropoda; class Insecta; order Diptera; family Ulidiidae; genus Melieria; species Melieria crassipennis. The sequence goes on from OY764961.1 coordinate 11,501,694, forward strand.
ACAGCACAAAATTTGGATTTGACATGGCAGATCAAATGGCCAGAAAATAAACAGTAAAAGCTAGTTCTCGTAGATGGCCCCTCCAAATATTTTTCAATATTTTAGATTTGGCTGCTATAAATGCCTGGATCCTTTACAAAGAATCGACAGGAACACAAATACAATGAAAAGAGTTCTTGTTTCAATTAGCAGAACAGCTTTCCACCGAATACCGAGCTGCAAGACCGAAAAATTCATCAGAATATGAGGTCCCACAAAGATCAACTGCAACATCATCAAATGCAACCCATTCAAACAAACGCAAAATTTGTCAAGTACGACTTTGTCACAACAACAAAACAAATAATATATGTGAAAAATGCCAAATGTATGTTTGCGGAAGATGTACACGTAAAAAGATGTCCACTTTAATTTGCATTAAATGTACAAATATGTAATAATTCATTCTTTTTTCCAAGTGAAGTAAAATTCTGTTATGGTTAATAGTTACTAAAAACTTGTTCTATAACTGTAAATAATATACAAAATATTAAAAATGAATTTTAAACAAAATTCCTTACACATTAGCTATTCTTTCACAATGCAGTCATTTTGACTGCTTTCGGGCAATATAGGTATATACTAAGTTTCAGTCTTTCTAGTGTTAAGTTAGATAAAGTTAGACGTCAGGTGCACAGTGTCGCTCATACAGAGGGAGTGCAGGCTTTTTCTGGTTTATTTTTCTAAGTTATTTACTAACGGGTCACTACCTGGTTGGATAGTGAGATGTGAACAAAGTGTGGAGAGCAGAGTGTGAGAGGAGCTTTGGAATTTCTTCTTTGCCTCTGCTCTGCGTTGTCAAGATTATAATTGGCTCCCTTAGGTATTTCGTTAAGTGAGGGTCTGCAGAGTACTTTCAAAATAAAGGCCAGCACCCTACTAAAGTTCTCTACAGAGGCTCGTATATTTGTAGATCCTATAGGTTACTCTTAACGTTAGGGACATGCTTAGGCCTTGGGACCAGCTAGTGTGACCTTATCTAACCTAAGTCGGATTTTTCGATATTCCAAATATCATGGAACGCCATCAACCCTATTTAGAAAACCAGCTAAATTGCGCAATTACGACATTTTCCTAAATTATCCTCAATTTATCTCTCAATTGAACTCAATTTATCATACAAAAATTTAAAAATTTTGCTATTTTCAATTAGCGCCAAATTGACCATTACGCATAACAATTGAGTAGCTTAATGATGACATTGACTGAACCAACCAAAAATTAATATATCTGTATCTCGATGAAGAAAAATTGATGCAAATTTTGCAGAAAGGCCTAATTCATTACTTGAGCATATAAATTTGCTCAGATGCTCAGACTTTAGATTTAGGTTTTACTACATGGGCTGAAAAGTCTTTGGCCTGACATAGAGATGGCGCCAAAAATTAAAAATTATTGTGTTGTACATGGAAAACCATCCTTAACTTAGATTCTGTCAAAGTTTCATGACATTTGGTTGACTCGTTTTCAAGTTATTGCTTTCGAAGTGACGCTACCTCTGAATTTTTGTAAACAATGGAAAAAAGTGAATTTCGCGTTTTGATAAAACATTGCTATTTGATGGGCAAAAATACAGTGGAAACAACAACATTTATGAAGCCATGCTTTTGTTTCCACTGTATTTTTGCCCATCAAATAGCAATTTTTTTATCAAAACGCGAAATTCACTTTTTTCCATTGTTTACAGGGACCCAAAATAACAGTTATGCATTTTTAAAAATTCGAAAACGTTGCCTATTTTTAAGAGGTATTTATAAATGTTGGACAATAACTATTATGAGGGAAAATATACTTTTTTCGCCATTTCGTAACTATTATTCGTGACAAATATTTTTTTCTGTTGCCGAATAACTATTATCAGCAAGAAATATTTTTTCCATTGCTCGGTAACGTTTATTTTTTGAAAAATATTTTTTCCGTCATCGCATAACTGTTATGAGAGAAAAATATTTTTTACGTTGCTCGGTAACGTTTATTTTGTGAGAAATATTTTTTACGTTGCTCGGTAACGTTTATTTTGTGAGAACTATTTTTTCCGTTGCCAGTAACTATTGTGAATGTGACATATTTTTTTTACGTTGACTGATAACTATTATTTTGCAATATATATTTTTTACGTTGAAAATACCGGCACCAATACATTTTGTATGCAAAACTTATCCAAGTTCTGAACCACTCAGGTTCTAAATCACGAGCACACTCACCGGTGGAATAACAGATTCGAAGACGGTGTGCAAATAAATAACATAAAATACTTACTAATACAAAAAAACAAACAACAACATTAATAATACTTCATACTATAATGATAATATAATAATTTCCCAAAAAACTATTATTTTACTCATTCCTATACAAACTATACTGGTTCAAATATTTGCACGGAATTAGCGTGTAAAAACCATGCACAGAGTGAAGGTTAAGTCGCATTCACAGACATTTGGTTCTTGTGTGTGGCGGTATTTTCAACGTAAAAAATATATATTGCAAAATAATAGTTATCAGTCAACGTAAAAAAAATATGTCCCATTCACAATAGTTACTGGCAACGGAAAAAATAGTTCTCACAAAATAAACGTTACCGAGCAACGTAAAAAATATTTCTCACAAAATAAACGTTACCGAGCAACGTAAAAAAATATTTTTCTCTCATAACAGTTATGCGATGACGGAAAAAATATATTCCAAAAAATAAACGTTACCGAGCAATGGAAAAAATATTTCTTGCTGATAATAGTTATTCGGCAACAAAAAAAAAATATTTGTCACGAATAATAGTTATACATAGATGTAAAAATAATTATTTCAAAATAATAATTATTTATTTAACAATTAAAATATTTGTTACAGTGAAACAGTTATTTTCCAACTTTTTTCCTATAAACGTTATAACTGTTATGTCCCTGATTGTTTACAAAAATTCAGAGGTAGCGTCACTTAATTTTTGGCGCCATCTCTATGTCAGGCCAAAGACTTTTCAGCCCATGTAGTAAATTCCATGGAGTGAAGGGACTGGTCCATTCTAAATCATTACATTAACAATACATATTACATACTCTCTATATAACTAACTAAAAAAAATAATAACAATAACATATTATTTTGAACTGTCAGTATTCAATTAGCCTTCGAAAAAGTTAGGTTAGGTTGCAGCGGTGGACTTTTTAAGAAAGCTCACATAAGCACAAAGAGAAGAATCTGAGAACCTCAAAGATTCAAATATAAATCTTAAAATCCATCTGATTTTTTTCTTTTCTTTTTTAAACGAGCCAACGCGCAGAGGATATTTCTATAAATTCGAGGCATTGCGCTGGTTCAGGAAGGATATATAGGTTAGGAAAAGGATGTTGGGCGAAGAATTTATGGACTCTTGCCTTGAACTCATCGAGATTATAAATACTGGAGAATATATCTGAAGGGGACCATTCTACAATCGCGCTGTACGGGCCAGAAACGAACTTTCTTAAATATTCTTACTTAAAATATTAAAAACAAATACAAGAATGCTCTGAAAAGTTTCCAACCTAACAAAGATGTCATGAAAAATAAAATGTATTTTTTCTTCAAATTTACTGTTAGTTTTCTACAAAGACTCCTTGTAAGTCTACACACTGCTCACAGCTGCGCAGTTACTGCACTTAAATTGCACTAAAAGATCCTTACAAAAGTTCGTTCGAACACGTTTTTGGTCTAACGCAATCAAATGCGGCAACCCAACTCGCAGACAGTTTTCTTATGCCTATATTTTGATTCAATATGTGACCAACACATACTTTGAACATATTCATAGCGTCTGCTATCTCTCATACTTTAGGATCGAAACCGAAATTTTAATGAGGACCATTCAAAAGAGGCTCAAACGGATTCTCAATCTTTTGTTGACGCTTCCATCTTTGTGTTTAATTGTTTATTTATTTATTTTCTATTATTTTTAATTTTTAATTTGTTTAATAAATTTTTTTAAATTTTTTTTATTTATTTATTTTTTTATTTATTTAATTATTTATTTATTTATATATTCATTTATTTAATTATTTATTTAATTATTTATTTATTTATTTATATATTTAAATATTTATTTATTTATTTATTTATTCATTTATTTATTTATTTATTTATTTATTTATATATTTATTTATTTATTTATTTATTTATTTTCCATTATTTTTATTTTTTAAGTTGTTTAATTAATTTTTTTTTTTTTAATATTTATATTATTTTACTTCCAAGTAATATACAGTTAAAATCGCTTGTATTATCGATCTTGTTTATGTATACTAAGAATGATTTCTTAAAAATCAATTACGAACTTTTACTGCAAGTAATAATAACAACAAATAAATAAACACGCCTGAAATTATTGTTTATTATTCGTTTGCCACAATTTTCCAAAGCGTTCTTCGCTCTGCTTTATGAAACTTTAACTAAATCTACTGAAATATAAAACCGCCCAAAATCAAAAGCCAAGACATGAGCTTTAATGTTAATTTAATGAAGCAAATACTTAGCTCAATTAGCACAAGCAACAACAACAACAGCAACAAACTGCGGCATGACAAAATGTGGTTGACACTGAGCCAATGCTCGAGCACAAGTTAAATGGCTTCCTTAAAAATACGCAGCAAAACAATACGCAATATTAAATTTCAAATACCACCAGAACACTTGTCACGCTCTGTTTACAGCACCCACACACACACACACCCACACACACACAGACTTGCAATGCAGATGCGACACTTTTGTGCGGTGGGTTTGTGCGTGTAGTAGAGCACGAAAGACGATGCCAAGAATGCCGCACAAACTAATTACGTATGCAAAAAATGTAATGGTAACATAAAAAATAAATACTACCCCTGCCAGGAGTGGCCCACACACGTACGCGCCGAATGTCAATGCAGAGAGCGCGCAGCGAGCGAGCACATTGCGAATGATTTATAACTTTGGCAGCGCACAAACAACGCAAAGCATATTTCGAATACAATTTAAACGAATTGCTGCGCGTACTAACAAAAAAAAAGAAAAATAAATAAAAGACAACAATAACAACAACAAAAGCAGCAGCAGCAATAGCAAATAGCAATAGGAACACAAATACCAATACAAATACGCATTGCAAATGGCAAATCGCAATACAAAGCCACACACAGCTCCTTCTCATATTTGGCATAGATGCTGTGTACACGTGCCTATGCGACTGTGTGAGTGTGTGTGTGTATGATGACTACTGGGCCAGCACGACGCAGCACGACAAGGCTCGGCTGGCCAGGCTGGTAGGGAAGCGAGCGAGCGCCGCCGTGGCGCGCGTTGCATATCAATTCGAATTGAAATTGAAATTCTGCACCGTTTGAGGCTACACGCGTAAGCATATTTCTCCTCTGTCTCTGGCCCTGCTGCGACGTGTTTGCTGCGACGGATTAAGTTGATATGCGAAGAACAGAACGAACGCATCGAAAAAGCGGCCAGAGAAAAGATGCAAATTAAATGGGAAAAGCATAATGAGAAAGCACACCTTGGTGACAGTTCCTTCCGAAGTATATACATATAAACTTTTTTGTGGACGGCGCTTTGGGGCGGCGCTCAGGCAATTGAAATGAACCCAATGCGTTGGTAGGTTGTCTTTAAAAATTACAACTTTTTACTCTTTCGTAGAAAAACAAATTTGTTTGACAGTAGTGTGTAGTAAATTTTGATTAAAGTTCGTGTGTTTTGTAAGTTAGATTTGAAAGGCACTGAAAACAAAAAGGAACACCAACTAGAAGATTATTTGCTCGCATTACTGGCACTGAAGTGAAACGTAGAAAGCTCAAATCTACTCTTTCAAGCTGGATAATAAAATCAAGCAAACAAAAAATTTGACCTTTTTTGTAATCAACAAAGATTAGCATTCAGCACTTAGAACACAGTATGAATTTCTTTGCATGTCAATGGGGCCAATAAATCAAGTTCTTCTTAACCCTTATTGGTCTTCCAGATTTTTATGAACAAATACTTATCTAATTATTTCTCATTTAAAGAGCTTTCACCATATTTGATGTCAATTGCCGCATTAATACTAATCTTTAACCCATCGTTGACCCCGTCAAATTTTTATTTTTGAATTAAAAAACACGTGTCAAATTATTTCTCACCAAGAGTACATTGACTAAGTTTGCAGTCAAAATGCTCATAAAATCTTGTTTCTCTATAAAAATTCTTAACTCATTGTTAACCCCGTCAGATTTCGATTTTCGAAAAAGTGAAAACCACTTGTCGAATTATTTATCATGAAGAGTACTTTCATCAAGTTTAAAGTCATTTAAGTTAAAGTCATTTTAAAGTCATTCATTAAAGTTTAAAGACGGGTTGTCTTAACCCGTCGTTGATCCCGTCAGATTTTGGTTTTCGAACAAATAAAAAACACGTCTCGAATTATTTCACATGTTCAGTGCTTTCTCTAAGTTTGAAGTCAAAAGGCCCATCAAATCTTGTTTCTCCATACAAACTTTTAACCCATTATGGACCCCGTTAGATTTTGGTTTTCTAAGAAATAAAAAACACATATCGAATTATTTCACATGTTTATTTATTTATTAAGTGCTTTCACCAAGTTTGAAGTCAAAAGGCGTAAAAAACCATGTTTTTCATACCATCTTTTAAGTTTTTTTGTGGTGAACCTTTTAAGTTTTGATTTTCAAAAATATTAAAAAATCAAAAATATTAAAAAATTTTCAAAAATATCGAATTATTTTTGATTTCAAGTGTTTTCATCAACTTTGAAGTCGATAGGCCAATCGGTTCAGTGTTTTACGTAGTATTTCCATATATGAACCTGAACCCTAGGTTCAGCCCGTTAGATTTTGATTTTCGGACACTGAAAAATACGAATATCAAATTTTTTGTGATTTAGAGTATTTCGACCAACTTTGAAGTCGATAGGCCAATCGGTTCAATGTTTTTTCGTAGTCTTTCCGTATATGAAACTGAACCCATAGTTCACCTCGTTAAATTCTGATTAAATTTAATTAATTTAAATTAATTTATTCAAAAAATTTAAACTAATTTATTATTAATTAATATTATTTATTATTAATTATTAAATTAATTTAAATTTCGAACAATTGAAAAATACGAATATTTAATTATTTTTTGGAGTATTTTGACCAAGTTTGAAGTCAATAGAACCATTAAATCACGTTTCTTCGTACAACACCTTAACCCATGTTTGCCCTTTTAAAACCCGAATTTTAAAAAATCCTGTCTTGGCGGAGGTTAATTTTTCAAGACGTACCTACAGTTTAAATTTCATGTTTGTAGCTTCAACGTTTTGGGACGGGCGATGATGAATCAGTCAGTCAGTCAGTCAGAACAAACAATTATATGTATAGAGATCAACATTTCTTATTGTGCATTTCCCTATATTATTTGCGCCGCTGTCCAGCCGAATCGGCTATTCAAACTAGAATTTAATTAACCACTCAACTCAAAACTATTTCTATTTATTCATCAACAAATTGTTGTACAATTATTCATAGTGTAGCTGAAAGTATTTTTTATAAAAGTATTTAGCTGCACACATTACCGCACCGCAACAGCAAACCACAGCAATGTGAAAATCTCAGCGCAGCCATAATATTAATTTTAATTAGAATCTACAAATAGCACAACACCCCATCCACCGCCCCGACACATAGTGCACACCTCAAAAACCATACCTCACCACACGCTCACGCTGGGTTTGACTCCAATTCAACGCAACCAGCCAACAGCAACCAACAAACACATCCAATAACCCAACAAAATTCACACCAAAGTGGAAGCAAATTGCGCAGCACAAACCTCGGCAACCACAGCCACATGACAAACCCTTTCTTCCTCTGTCTTATCAGCAAACCACACCCACCCGCTCCTCCCCCCCCCCCCCATACTTAAAAACAAACAGCTATGGCAGGCAATGCCAAAAATTACCAACAACAACAACAAACTCTATCATAATTTCATAAAACTGCACAGGACAAACGAACGTTTCGGTAATTTATCTATGGCAAAATATGTTTTATGATAGTTGGCAACCCTTGGCGCTGGCAGTATTCAGTTTGGCGTTTTCAGTTATTTGTTATTTTTTGGTAACAACACAGCAACAATGTGGCTGGTGGTGCACATGTGCGAACGTTTGCAACCGACAGACAGACGCACATTGTGACGTGTAGTGAAAGCGAAACAATTTGTCAAAATAAATACAAAACAGCAACAAATATGATAAATCTACAAAATCTACAAAATACTTTGCTGGCTCGAGTAGAAGCAGCAGCCACACATTTGCAGGCATGCATGAGTGATTGTATGTGTGTGTGTGTGTGTTTGTATATGTGCATGTGTGTGTCTGGCGCAGTGGCTTTAAAAACTCTAAAACCCCCTCACAATGTGCTTGGCAAACCCTCGCCCCAGCCTCAGTCTCGCACTTTCCATTCATTCTTGCACTCCTCACAGCACAGCCGGCACCACGCACCGCACCGCACCGCGCTCACACCCCTCAACCTAATTAAAATGATAAACTACTTTTACTACATCACACAACAACAATCACAGCAATAATAACAAGAACAACAAAGTCAAACAAACGAAAGCAAACGTGTTCCATACAAAGAGAAAGGCAGACAAATTTCGCCTTTCCAGCACCAAAAACTGTGATTTCTGTTGAAGTTTGTTGCCACTGTGGCAGACTTGATTTGAAAATTCTTGCTTATACGAGTATGTGTGGTTCATATCTACATTTGCATACAATGTTGTTGGGTATAGTTGTGTGTTTTTGTAGATGTAGTTGTGTGCCTGCGCAGCGACATTCATCGTCCAAAGCATCAAAGTCTGCCGGCTTAGCGACGTTCTAATTGTTAAAGGAATGACACTACTCATTTGCTGAAACTGTCACTGTCAACGTCAGTTGTAGCGAGCGAGAAGGGACAGTGGAATCGCAACTCTCCACCTGACAGTTATGTCATTTATTGTGCCATAAGCGGAGTCTTTAAAGAAATGAATAGTTTACCTTTTGCTTGCTGGAATTGTAGTTGTGCCTTCACCTGCCTCAAGTAAGAGCAAATAAGAGAGTTTCATATGGTTTGGTTAACCCTTCTGCCAATACGAAGGCACCTGGGTTCCTCTTGCATTTTTGAGGTAAAAATATCCTACTTTAGACCAAGGAACGCTAGGCTGATATTTTTACTATCTTTCTAAAAATCAAATGACTACCTATTTGATAGTTTAGAGATTAGAGATAGATTAGAAGATAGATTAGAAAGAAACTTTTTTTAGATAACTTTTAGAACCGATTTTTTAACACGGCTCCTTTGTTTTATACGAAGGTACCTGTATTGACAAATTTGTGTTATGATCACAGTGGAATCGTAGCAAAGAAAGCGCTTGCAGTACGAAGGATCTTTTGTACTGTCAACAGAGTTTCCTAAGACATAATCAGGTCACTTCACTGACAGTTTTAAATATGTACTCTTCATTACACACTCTTCATCTCACAAACACAGACTTACGTTGATCAAATAAGAATGGAGACCAAATACAAAATTTAAGTAAGCGGTGGAGAACTGCTCCCCTGCTTCCCCTCTCTCTTCTCCCTTCCTCCCTCCCGCTCACTTTTCCCTCCACCAACGGTAGCTAATGTTGATATTAATGTTGACAGTAGGTCTGCTTGGAACATTTTTCAGTACAAATTATCCAGTAAAATTTAGTAAATAAAATCTGGAGAGTAAGCCCGCTCCAATAAATAAAATTATCAAAAAAAAGTAAACAAACAGAAATTTGTAAAAACTTGTAAGTTTTGAGTTGTTAACTCTTGTTTAGACCATTGGAACTTGGCGCATTCAAAATCCACAGAAAAAAATTGTAAACTGGAGAATTAAAGAAAGAAACAGCTGATTTCGACCATATGGCATTCAATCATATGTTTTTCTTGTTCTTATTCTTACTGGCTAAAAGTTAGTGGCAAAAATTTCTCCAGTAAAAACTTGCAAGTACTCACGAAATGAACTGTCACTTAATGCTCTCAGTTGCTTTCTCTTTGCAAAATCTATATACAAGGTGCAACCCAAAGTAAACAGGACTTTTATAAAATAAAGAAAACGGATGATTATTTTTGTATAATTCTTTTTATTTATTCAAAATACTCTCCTTCTGCTTCGATACAACGTTTTGCACGGTCCAAAAGCATTTGGAATGAGTGTTTTAGGTCATCGGCCGGCATCGCCTTCAGAATGTTGGTACAAGCCTTTTGGATGTCCTCAACGTCCTTATAACGGTTTCCTTTCATCGGCAAATGCAACTGACCGAATAAGTAGAAGTCACAGGGAGCCATATCAGGCGAATACGGTGAATGATTGATGGTAAAAATGCGATTTTTGGTCAAATAATCGGTCGTAACTAGGGCTCTGTGAGCCGGTGCATTATCATGCAATAAACGCCAACTTCCTTCCTCGCGATATTCTGGCCGAATACGACGAATGCGATGCACCAAACGCTTCAAAACTTCAACATAAAACAAAGCGTTAATTGTTTTTCCCGGTGGAACAAACTCTCGATGAATTATTCCCTTTGAATCGTAGAAACAAATGAGATGAGTTTTGATTTTTGACTTCTCACGGCGGGTTTTTTTCGGATTTGGCTCATCTGGGTGCTTCCATTCGGCACTTTGACGCTTTGTTTCGGGATCATATTGAAAGCACCACGTTTCGTCACCGGTTACGATGTTGAACAAGAAATTTGGATCACGTCTGGCTTCCCGAACGATGTCTTTTGCGTGCTCAATTCTCTGCGCTTTTTGGTCGTCGGTTAAAGTGTGCGGAATGAAGCGAGAACACACTTTACGGAGACCCAAATGTTCGGTTAAAATGCGATCAATTGATGTTTTGGAGATGTTCAATTCCATTTCCATCAATTCCAATGATGATTTTGGCTGCATTTTGATAAAATCACGCACAGTTTTGATGGCATCGTCAGTAATCACAAATTTCGACTGGCCGACGTGTTCGTCGTCATTCAAGTCTTCACGACCATTCTTGAATCGATTCAACCACTCATTAACACGGCCACGGGATAAACAATCATCACCATAAACTTGCTTTAACAATTTAAACGTTTCGGTAAAAGTTTTACCAAGTTTAAAACAGAACTTAATATTAGCTCTTTGTTCGATCGACATTCTCGTACCAAAGTTAAAAACATACTGTCACATTGAGCGGGATATTTCGGCGTCTACTAGACCAAATGTCATGAAATTTAGACAGTATGTGAATGAAAGATGTACCTTTCCAACGCATGTCCTCACACATAGATGGCGCCACCAGAAACGTCCCTATTGCAAAAGTCCTGTTTACTTTGGGACGCACCTTGTATATAAAAATGAAAACCGGCCGCTTAAAACTCGAAAACGACTGGACCAACTTGAATACTTCCTTCGGCGAGTTTGTTCAAAATGTTTACCTGAAGGTTTATAAAAAAAGAAATGTCGGGAGAAAGGGGCGTGGCACCACAAGAATACATTTTTAGACAATAACTTTGGAACCATAAGTCACACATCAATTAAATTTGGTACAAACTTTCTATTTAATCATGTCCTTCGACCGAGGGAATGGGGTGGGTATTGGACAAGGGGGTGTGGCACCGCCCATACAACTCAAATCTTTTAAGTGGAATAGCTTCGGAAGTGTAAGTCGCACAGCATTGAAATTTGGTGCACCGTCGTTTCATAGATGTGTCATTCTTCTGTTAAAATTTTATGGGCGTTGGATAAGGGGCGTGGCACATTTTTTATGACCCAATATTTCAGCAGAACTGTAAGTTGCACATCAATGAAACTTGGTACGAACCTACCATTTAGTCATATCTTTCGGCAGAGGGAATGAGGCGGGTATTTAACAAGAAGGCGTGGCTTCGCCCATACAACTCAAATCTTTTATATGGAATAGCTTCGGAATTGTAAGTCGCACAGCATTGAAATTTGGTTTGACATACTCTCATAGAACTGTAATTCTACTGTTAAAATTTGATGGGCGTTGGATAAGGGGCGTGGCACATTTGTTCGACCCAACATTTCGGCAGAACTGTAAGTTGCACATCAATGAAACTTGGTACGAACCTACCATTTAGTCATATCTTTCGGCAGAGGGAATGCGGCGGGTATTTAACAAGAGGGCATGGCTCCACCCATACAACTCAAATCTTTTATATGGAATAGCTTCGGAGTTGTAAGCCGCACATTCCTGAAAATACTCTAAATCAAAAATAATTCGAAACGTGTTTTATAATTTTTCGAAAATCAAAAATACTTGAAATAAAAAAATTGGACACGCGATTCTCATTATTTTCAAAATCTAAATCCAACTGGATCAACGACGGGATAAAAGTATGTATGGAGAAACAAATTTTTTTGAGCCTTTTGACTTCAAACTTGGTGAAAGTACTTCAAATGTAAAATAACTCGATACGTGTTTTTAATTTTTTCCGAATATTAAAATCGAACGGGGTCAACGACCGGTTAAAAGTTTGTATGGCGAAACTGTAAAAAAACATGAATTAATGGGGCCACTGAGATTCAAATTTTGTGAAAGTACTCTTAGTGAGAAATAATTTGAGACGTGTTTTTCACTTTTTTGAAAATCAAAATCTAACGGGGTCAACAATGGGTTAACAGTTTGTATGGAGAAATACGATTTATTGGTCCTTTTGACTTCAAACTTACACAAAAAGCACTTCTATCGGGAAATAATTAAAATGTGCTTTTCATTTTTTGAGAAAATCTAAATGTACCTGATAAACTAAATGTGAAAACTCATGATTTAAAGGGCTTTTGAGTTCAAAATTTTTGGAAATACTTGACATCAAAGATAATAGACATATGTGTTTTTTTTTAAATTAAAATCTGACGGGGTCAACAATGGGTTCAGAATTTGTATCGGGCGAAACAAGAGAGCTTGCGTGCGAAGCCGCGGGGCCCAGCTAGTATTAAATAAAAAAATTAAATTAAAATAAATAAAATTTGTAAAAATTTGTACAAATTTCTACAAATTCGTACAAATTAGGCGTTCCCAAACAGACATAGTGACAGTTTCAACTAACAAGTAGTATCATTTATTTAAGACTTCAAATGACTAACCAACCTTCGCAACCAAAGTAAAAATACTCGGCCACTTCAAAGGCCAACATTTTCAACTCAAGTGTGATCTTTGAATCGGTTTCATATTTTTATGCACAACAACAATATTTGCCAAAGAAATGCACAACAACAAAATTGCCGCCCCCTTTTTGTTTGCCTTTCAGCTTCATCACCAAATAACCAGCGTTACCGTTTTAATGCGTCACGTGCAATTTTCTTTCATATATATATAACATTGTTTTTGTTGTTGCAGTCACTTGACGGCATATTTTGCGCTCTTTTGGGCATATTTTGGGCGTCTTTTAAACGTCCCCAATGTGCTCGGCACGGATTGGAAAAGTTCACTTATTTGTTTGCTTCTTTTTTGGGCATTTTTTACTGCCAAAACATTGATGATTATTTGGTCTCTCGCTGCGTGACGCACACAAATACACACACACACACAGATATACACATATACGCACGCACACATTTGCCAGTGTTGCGCATTTTAATAGACAAATAAGGACTCTAATGTTAACCTTAAAAGTTTTATTTGTCAATTTACGAGCAATAATAAAGTTTGCTACGGCAAAATAAAACACAACAACAACAATATTAAGCAAAACAAAATCATGAACGAAAACAACGGCCAGTGGTGCAAAAGGTGTAGGCACTCGACTGTGCCTCAGCTGCAAATGTGAAAAGTTATAAGCGTGTGCCCCATGGCGATGACAGCAACAAAATCAACAATAACAACAATAACAACAACAAAACATTGCTGGCAATAACATTCTTGTTAAGCGGCAGAAACTGAAAAAAACAAAACAAACGCACAAAAGTGAAAGGCAACAAGAAAAACAAGACACTAAAAGCAGGAGAACACAAAAAAAGGAAAATCACATTTGGCCAAATTACAACGCGCCAGTCAACGTATTCGACTGCTCGACTGGTCGCACCAACCAAAGTACGCAGTCAAGCACACATGTGCACCTACAGACTTGTCAAAGGTTTTCACTCGGTTCAAGTGCGATTTGCCCAATTTTGCAACCTCGTAAACCCTTTTCGGGCTCGACAATACTTGCGACACTCTAATCCCCTACGACTGTACAACGATACTGACACAAGTAAGTATGTATGTATGTACTGCCTCGTACGTGCTGGCAAGGTGTGCTTACCTCATGTCCTTTTAACTCACTTTAAGCTCAACTTTTTCACTGCCAGAAAAAATCCAAAAAAGCAAACAGAAAAAAACACACAAAATGGAGAAAATTGAAGTTTTTACTGCGAGATTACTTGCCGTGCACTGCACCGGGCTCGTCACAGCCTATTGCCGCTGCCCTCCCCACTCACTACGCAAATGTTCCGGTTACGAACTGCAACGACAGTCCCTTTTTTTACTACTTTTTTATTGCCATTTTACTTAAAGCCAAATGTGCCACTTTGCTTGCCAGCCAACTGCCGGCCGGAGTTGTGTGCTCATAGCGCGCGGGCTGAGGACAGGCGGCCGGTTGTCATCATTGCATATGTTTCAGCTGTTACCGCAGTGAAGATGCTTTGACGTATTAACTTTATGTCAACTCTGTGCTGACAATTGCAGGTGAGTTGCATACGAAACAAGCGCTTACAATGTTGCCAGTTGCTGGTAATGTTGTTGCGTCAATGTGTCGATGCCAATCGATTTGCCATTTTATGGTAGTTAAGAGGCAGCTTAGGCTTTCAGTTGCTATGGATAAAGAGACATAAAAACCTACTATATGGTGGCTTACTGGAAAGAATGACATAAAAGTGCATTTGAGAGGCAGATATGTAAAATTAGCTGGCTTTTGTTTATACACATTGTTGCCTTTTTTATAGCGCAAGTAATGATTGCCGCGATGAACTCAACATTTTTGGAAAATTATGTTGCATGACGTGGTACAAACTAGAAGCTCATAAAATGTGGAAAAATATCTCTTACTTCATTAGATTGAGTTAGCACTGTAAATCGGTCTTGAACGAAGCCAAAAAGGGGTTCAGTTAATTTTTTCATGTGATTGGAAATTACAAGCTAAAATGGAGTATTCTATATGCTAGATAGAAGGACGTTTTTTTTGCTTTTTTTTGCATGTGAAATATAATAACACTGTGCGTGAAATTTACCCTAAAAAATTCAGACATGGGGGGGACCTACAGAGCGACTTTCTATAGGTATACTGAGTTGAGATCCACCAGCCGTTTGGCTGGATTGGCTCTAGTTTAAGAGAAATCCGACTTTGAAGTTTGCTCATTTTAGTCGAGTTCGTCGCTTAAGTCTTCGAACGTTTAAATGCTAATAGGTCCTAAATCGTTCCGAATATCGTCTTCGGCAAGTTTGTAGATATTTTAAATACCAACAAATTTGCTTAAGACACCAATCCAAAAAAAATACATTCAAACTGTGTTTTCGACAAAAATGTCCCAAAAACCGCACTTCCGTCGAGGCATAAAAACAGTATAGCGAACCCTCGTGAAAAAATAAATGAGTATGCTTTCATCTAACAAAGTAAAAATTTTGCCTGAAAAACGCCCATAAAAGGCGTGGCTCAGCGTCAAATTTCAAAGTTTTTATCAAAAAAACTCAATTAATCTCCAACTGATTTACACGATATGGGTATCAAACGAAAGATATTTTTATACCTTTCTTTTGATGTGCAACATTAGATACGTAAGATGTACTAATAAAAAGTTTTAAGCGCAAAAAAACATTTTTTTATACAATTTTTTTTTTAACGGATTTTTTTCTTGAAAAAATCCATTACTAAGGTACAAAAAGTTTGCCACCATATTGTAGCCTGTGAAATTTCCTTTACAATGAAATATAAAAATGTATACTTTTGTTTTTTCTGAATATATTTTTGAAATTTTTTTCTAACTTTACTCTGGGTCCAAAGCCATTTCATATTCACCTTCGCAATCAATTTAATGTTAAAAAAGGTCCCTCCATGTTTTGGATTCGTCGTTCAACGTATTCTAGATGCTGGAATAGAGGAGAATACCAAATAGTTTACTAAATAGAATAAAAGTCATCTTTGCTAGAATTATTCTAGGCGCTAGAATAGAAGAAAATGCTAGAAGATAGTTTTTTTCTTTCGACGCTTGTAATCTTCAATCACATGAAAGAATTAGCTCAAACGCTGTTTTGGATTCATTCTTCGAGTTTTAGACACTTGAATAGAAGAGAAAACTAAAATACTTTCTTCTATCAGAACATAATACTCTCTTCTACTATCTTAGATCGAAGGCTCTTCAATGGTTGGTTCGTTCAAAGACGATATTCCCCGACATTCAACTGTGAATACTTAAAGCTTTTATTAGCTTGAGATCGCATCAAATCCATTATATAGAATATTCCTACAGCTATCTATCGCATTGGAGCTACTCTCAACCAAAGAAAATTAAACCTTGGTATTTGTTGATATTTTTTGCTTTAACCAAGACTATAGAATACTATTTTAACATTTTTTACTATTTTGTACTGACTTTTATCTTAACTATACTTACTTCGCTTCAAAAATTGTGTCAAACCAGTAATTAAAGGTCCAGAGCGGCAGTATCTGGTAGAGCTGGGAAACTATCGATAATCGGCCCATTCGATATTTTCGATAGTTTGACCAAAAAAATCGATACTATCGATATTATTGGATAAATCACTGAAAATGCATTGACAAATTTTTATATTGAAAGTTTTTACCACGACCCTATTTTGATACGTATGCCTGTGTCAAAATAATTAATTTTTTTGTAATTTTTTTTTATCAGAAAATAAAAATTATGTGCTATTTTATTTTTTGGGGGAAAAATAAAAATTATGCGGTGAGTTTTATTTTTCATTTGCAGTCTGAGAATTTATTTTTGAGTTTTATTTTTTCTTCAGAAAATAAAAATTACGGGGCGAGTTTTGTTTTTGATTTCATAATTTTTATTTTTCCCCCAAAAAATAAAACAACAAATAACTTTTATTTTCTTATAAAAAAATATTAACAAATATTGTTATTCGGTGAGCGCAGAGTAAAAATCGAAAAAAATTTAAATTTATATTTTGATTTTTATGTTTAGCTTATAATTTCGACGGTCCCTGATCCCTGAAAATACATAAATTTGGTTGGTCAGTAAAGTTAGCTGGGTGAGCTCAGCACCCCAAAAGCAGTTCTAAGCTTAAAGTTCGAACGAAGTATTGGAGTCTGGTATGTGGGAACTTTGGGATCATTACATAGTATAATGTATGTATGTGATTTATGTAATCTACACTCCAATAAGATATCGATTTTTTGCAAGCATATGAGGCGTCCGATGCAGTGATCCGTATTTGGGCAAGAAAGTTGTTCTTTCGCGACAATGCCAGACTCCGGTCCGCCGATTGTGTAAAACTTAAATCGTTTAACCAAGCTCAAATAAATCAGCATGCAGAGTGCAGCATGCAGCAAAGAGTCAAAGAGTTCCCTATTGGTTTACTACTCTGAAAGATGTTTCTATAGTTTGTGTCCTTCCTTGTGAGCTGCCGGAAAGTATCAATGCGCAGCAGAAGTACATGCACAGAGTTCGTAGGACAGGTCGACCAATGTTAATTAGCTAATGCGAGAAGTATGTCTGCTTGTTTACTCTCAACAATTTGCCAACCAATCTTAATCCAATTCACCTATCGACACTAAATGCCATTTTCATAGCAAACCACTCAGCTCGAACGTTGGAACGCCGCACGCGTAACTCATTGCCAGCCAAAGGTAAACAACACGTACGCGCCACTGAATTATTGTCGCTGTCAAATTTTATAATTAACACTTGCGGCGAAACCTTGGCGCAGTCGACACACACACAGACACACACACACACAATCACGAGTTCACATTGCAGCATTGGTATCGCCAACGAGTTACTCATCGTTGCGATCAGTTGCCGATAAGTTTGGTTGCCGATAATTGATGTGTTGCATTGGCAGCGTTGCGCGTCGGAATTTCGCATATGAAAAATGCCAAACTGCAACGCGCAACAATTAATAGGAATGTCACCGCAACAATTGTCGCGCCGTCATGCACACAACCGAAGCGGCTCACAGTGTCAATGGCTCAACGGCGGCCACTGTTCGCTCAACTATTCAACTACAGCAGACGGCCAGACATATGTTTTATTTGTTGTTTCATTTGCTTAATGCCGATAATGTTTTTTGTTGAATCGAATGCAATTTTTAGTGCTTGCAAATTTGTGGGTGTGGGTGCAGATTGTTTGTTATTGTTGTTGTTGTCGGCTTAGTGCATTGCACACTTTTGGTCGTCGCAGCAATGTGACAAAAATTTATGGGACCCTCGAGTGCATATTTTATTGGCCCGGACAGGCCAGTGGGGCAGCGTGGCCTGCAATGTCGGCTGCTGGTTGCCGGTTGCTGGTTGCTTGCGGTCGGTGCGTAGGCTTGTATTCTATATTTTACACAATATGCCATCGTGTTGTATGTGTGAATTATTTATGTGTTTTACAACGGTATGACGGTCTATTTATTTCGGTGCTTCTCTCTGTTTGGATGTGGGTTGGTTTTTTTGTTTTTGAAAATCATTGGCATTGGAGGCTCAGGTTTTCATTTTGTTACAGGACCCGAAACGCCTAGAGGAAGGCGTGGCGATTGTGTAAATGTATGTATATGTATAAATATAGTATTTTTCGTTAATAACGAACCCGTTTAAAACGAACCAATTTCAAAAGTACGCGCTTTATTTTTTCGCTTATTATGAAACCGTTTAAAGCGAACATTCGGTTATAGCGAACCATTTGTTCAGTACCTCGAAGTTCGCTTTAAGCGAAAAATACTGTATATGTAAATAAGGTGACCTAATACAGGGTGGCGCAGAAGTCGTCACCCAGTGTTCTTTGGTTCTAATTTGAGTATGAATGAATAAATGTATGAATGAATGAATGAATAAATGAATGAATGAATGAATAAATGAATGAGTGAATGAATATCAAAGCAATATTTCCTTTTACCGCCATTTGTAAAAATGAATGAATAAATGAATGAATGAATGAGTGAATGAATGAATGAATAAATTAATATGAAAGCAAAATTTACTTTTGCCGCCATTTGCAAAAATGAATGAATAAATGAATAACTGAATGAATAAATGAATGAATGTATGAATAAATGAATGAATGAGTGAATGAAGTTAAAAGCAAAATTTACTTTTGCCCCCATTTGCAAATGTTATAGGATCTGCCGATAGGGTGATGACTTTTGTGCCACCCTGTAGTATAGGGTGTCCCAATAAAAGTGTACGATTTATTAAAAAAAACTTTTATTTATTGAGTGAGTAATATTTTTTTTGCATTATGAATTATGGAATAAATGATACAGAAAATGGTCACCTAGCTCTGATCACAGACCCCTTCTTGTTTCATGAGATTTGCGATGAAATTTTATGAAAGATAAGGCCATATCTCTCCGATGACGCGTTAGTTCTCGGACTTGAACCGGAACTGTTTCTGATTTAACCACATAGACTTAAAACCTCAAAGAAAGAAATTGCATGGTTTTGGTGGCCAGTTGACATTGGAATCATTGATGATGAAATCAACTGGAAATTGCTGCTCCAATAAATTGATTGTTTCATGCGTGGTGTGGCAAGTGGCATAGTCCTGCTGAAACTATATGCCAGGGACGTAGCCAAGGGAGGGGGTTTGGGTGTCAGAACCCCCCATGGCCTATAATTATTTAAAATTTGCAATCACTATGCATGGTATATACGTTCCCACATTAGTAAAAAAGTCTTTTTACCTTTAAACATTTAAAAGAATAATCAACAATTTTTTGTAACACCGATATGGTTTTTTAAATAGTCCCCTTCAGGCTCAGTACAGCTATTTGCATGATCTAAAAGCATGTCTAATGAGTGTTTTAGATCGTCGGCTGGAATGTCCTACAGGATGTCAGCACAAGCCTTTTGAATGGCTTCTACGTCATCAAAACGCGTTTGTTTAATCGGTAAATGCATTTTTTTTTCTAAGGTGAAAGTCGCAAGATGCCGCATCAGGTTAAAACGAGGAGTGGGTGATAGTTAAATTCGTCTTTTAGTCAAAAAATCAGTCACAGTGTCTATCGTTGAGATGCCGTCTCTCGATAGCCAAATATTCAGTTAAAATGTGATACTTTTATGTTATTGAAATGCGTAACCTTCGCCTTACCAAAGACTTTTGTATGCGTCGTTTACCAATACCCATAAACT
This sequence comes from Melieria crassipennis, assembly GCA_963668005.1. Taxonomy (NCBI): domain Eukaryota; kingdom Metazoa; phylum Arthropoda; class Insecta; order Diptera; family Ulidiidae; genus Melieria; species Melieria crassipennis. Next base: position 11,522,076 of record OY764961.1, read on the forward strand.
CACTCACTCGCAATAAATAAGTAAATAATAAATAATTTTTTTCCATACCTCAGTATTTAGTATCGTCCTCGGGTGATAGTCAGTTTTTCGAAAAAAATGCCTAAATTTAACGATTCATTTTGCGACTAAGGAAAATATTAAAAGATTTCTTTCCAGAGGGTTTATTGAACAATTTTTTTTATTTTTTTTTTTATTTTGTATTTTATTGTGAGTTTTATTCAAAATGGTGGCGGAAGCACCTGGGATCACCTGTGTGGGTATTCGGTATACAAAATAGCAAAAATAAAAACAAAACATGAGTAATATTTTCAAAAAAATATTTGTTTATGTTATTGAAAACGACTTTCGAATTTATTCAGTAAGTCGAAATCATAATTATTTACATTGGATAAATACAGATGGCAGATATTAGACATGAATATTAAAAATATCACTCGGGTGGGTATAAGGAAAGCGAAGGTTGAATCCAATTTCAAGTAGATTTTGGCTGATTTTTTATGGAATCTACGGTGGTCGCGGATTTCAGTTGGCTAAGACGTTGGTCATCATTTATGTCCTGACAATCGTTTTTAAATCGCGTGTACCACTCATGAAGTCTGCCACGGCATAAACGATAATCACCATAAACTTAGTTCATCAATTTAAATTTTTCGGCTAAAGTCTTACCAACTTTAAAGCAAAACTTAATATTTGCTCTTTGCAAATTAGTATCAAATTTTTGTACCACTGACAAGAACATACTTTTACTTCGGACGCAATAACTTCGCTCACAGTGAACCCAATTTCATGAAATTTCCAATGCACTGGGTGGCACCACCACAAAATGCCCTCTTTGAAAAGTTCAGTTTACTTTAAAAAGCATGTAATACTAAATTGGTCATCAATTTTTTTTAAAACCCCTCCCATGGCAAAGTTCTGGCTACGCCCCTGCTATATGCCATCCAGATCCGTACTGTAAAGTTAGGGCACCAAGAACTACGTTATCATGATTTGGTAACCAATGCCATTCGTTCACTTTTATTGGGACACCCCATGCTTCCTTTTACACTTCGATCTTTGGTATCTATGATAAACGAATGAGTCTCGGCCATCTGGAAAACGATATCTGCAGAAGCTGCAGAAGTGAGAAGTAGAAGGTGTTAATTATCAAACTTTCTCTGAACCTGCTGGACCCTTGTTAGTTGTGCAGGAATCACATTGGTTTCTTCTAATCATAGAAATCAAATATAGACATAAATGCCTTAGTACACCTCATTATAGCTTCCAGATGGTTCAAATTTCGACTAGAACTAAGTTCTCAGGTACCACAATGGTTAGCCCACTGGTCTCTGTACGCGTTCACATCTTAACCCTCAATCACCCACCCCTATTAAAATCACGTATCTACCCACCCTGAGTCCCCGGGACTCACAATTTTTGTTTTGGAAATAACGCAACACCTATTAAATTTTAATTTTTTTTTATTTTTTTGTAGGCCACATAAAGACCTCTTGTAATAGATATGATTCCATATCTTTACATAACTCAAATAAAAATTCACCTTTTAATTGATAGAAAAAAAATACTCTAAAAAACATACACTAAACATTTTACAAAAATAAAAGATATAAATAAATTAACAAAACCAATTCTTTTTACATAAATTACTTAAAAACTAAATCACTATTCAGAAAAAAAACTTAAAGTAATACTTCATTATATAAAATAAGAAAACGTGCAGCAGGTTAAATTTCATATGTTGTGCACATACCTCACATACCTTTTTAGCACAACTAAGGCAAATTGTTAGTAGCAAAACTTCTCAAAGGGTTAACAATCTCAATTCTTGAACTTTTCGCAGCCATTTTGGCATCCTAAATTTAAGTTAACACGATTTTAAAAAAATTTACAAGTACAATTTTTGTAACACAAAACACCACCCTGAGTCCCTGGGACTCACTCCGTGCCAAAACTCAGCCTTGAAATTGTAGTGCGCTAACTTCCGATCGTCTATGCGTTCAGCGCGACCCTGTATGAAGGTATACGAAAGCTGGACGCCGAAACATAAAAACACAACCTGTACGAACTTATTAAAGTTTGTAGTGAGTCCCCTGGACTCAGGGTGGGCGATTGAGGGTTAACACTAGAAAGGCAGCAAGTTCTTCATACCTACAAAGACTATTATATCCACTGATATCTCGAAAACTAAGTTCGAAAGAACTAATTGTAGAACCCGATAAAAAATAAAAGACATCAAAGCAAAATTTGATAGAAATACTAAAGAAAATACAGATATTTAAAAATGAAAACCGTTAAAATTACCGCAATGGTCATTCTAGTGTTAACTGGCTAAAGACAGCCATCTCTAGTACTTACGTACGCCCATATTTTTGAACTGATTTGAAAAATGTTTCTACCAGCAGTGAGAAAAGGTCAGCAGAATCACAAAATGTTAATAATTTGGTTCCGAATAAAAGGTAAACGACGACACTATTTGAACAACTATACTTCCATTGGACTGGTACCGCTAAAGACCCAATAGAATCTATGCGGGCCGACTGATCCAGCCAGCTAACCTAACCAATACTTTCCCCTACAAACAGCATTCATTGTTTGCAGTGGCACACACAGTGTCGTTTGGGTGTTTAAATCCGCCCAAACATAAAAATTAGTAGCTAAAAATATGGTTTCAAATGGTTTTGGCCTCAAAAGTTGTAGATATACGCAACATTCGAAACTGAAATCCTGTGCGCTGTCACTGCTTGATTGCAATTTGGCCGAATTTCTACTACCAGACGCCACTAATTAGTTAAAATAAAACATCGATTTGGTTTCTTTGGTTTAAAAAATTTTCAGTTTTATTCATCTGCACTTGTTGTACATTAGTAAGTAGTGTGTTTATTCTCAATTATAGTTATTTATTATTTGTTAAATTATTTACTTTTGTTGCTGTTGTTGTTTGTATTAGTTTCATATCTTTATATACATATACATATATATTTAGCTTCAAGTTAATTTCCATAATCATATATATTGTGTGTGTGTATGCATTTATGTAAATGATCAAAGTCTTGGAATATGTACTCGTGCCTCAACTTGGCCTAACGACATTTGTATTGCCGCAGCCGCATACATTGCTCCACAAATTCCCGAGTACAAATCAGTGCCATTTTGTTAAAGTTATTCTTGTTTTTGAAAATAAATTCTGAAATGCGTTCGCTAGTCTCTTGTCACATACGAAAATGCCGTCATTGCAGTCTGACAAAGTGGGGAGCGCCAATCTTGCGTGCAGTGGACGCACAGCACTTTTCGTTCGTTTTTAGCTAAATTTCATGTTTAAATTTGCTTCAAAGTGACTTTAGCCAATGTTTTGTAGTCGTTCGATGCGTTCGGCGCGATTCGTTTTGTTGCGATACGCGTTTTTCCATAGTATTTAGTTATCATACATACAGACACTTGTTGTTGTAGCGTATTTTGTTGTTTTTGTAATAAATTGTATTTATTATAATAGTAATTGCATTCCTCAAATACCGTTAGTTTATATTATTAAATGCATTTAGTTGTGTGTGTGTTTGTTTGTGTGTATTTGTTGTTCCTTTTTGTTGTTGATGTTTATCGTTATTAGTTCCATACTTTAGCTTTAATAAATATTTAAAATGTTTAACATAGTTTAAATAGGCAAAACTGGCAACAAAATTTCTATTCGGTACTTAAGTTTACATATAGTGTGCAGCTTTATCGATTTGTAAAAAGCTTTTAATTTCACTTAAATTTAGCTAAATGCATCAACAACTTTGAATTGCGCGCCGCCCGATTTGCTGTTGCACGCATGTTGCATGAAACAAAAGTGTACAGCCGCAAGTGTTAAACGTGTGATTTGTATGTGTGTTTGTGTTAATGTGTGCAACAAAATAAGACGCGACTTGCTTGCGATGCGTTAAAGAAGAAAAGCTTTCACTTTGGCAACGCAATGTGCAAAAATTTATTCATATGCGACAGAAATGTTTTAGCGCGCACAAAAAGCCGTAAAAGCTTCCCAGCAAATATCAAAAGCATCCTTACGTCCCTTACACATACATACATACATATCCACTAGTCGTGATCGCGCGTTAGGTAAAAATACTCCAGTTCGTGTTTCGGTTAAAAATTTCAGTCGCCATTTGGTTGTGCGAAAATTATTGGCTTTTGGTTTCGAGAAAAATTTGGCATACTCTTACTTCATTCTTATAAAAATGAATACAAAAAAATGACCATACAAAAAACATACAAAAACCTAATAAACATCGCTGCACATCTGGCGCGCCCCTGCAAAGAGGTTCGGTTGCTTGGCGGCGGTTGTTGGTGGGAATGCGTTGAACTCACTCTTGGCACGGCGGCACGCAGTGGGCAGCGCGCGTAAATTCAGCTTGCGGCCGCTTCTAAAAGTCGCTGACCTCGCCCTCAGTCTCTGGGTAGGTGCAGGTGAACGGATTCATCAGCCAGTTGCAGAGGCCCTTGTCCTGGCGCTTCTTGACCTTCGTCTGCAGCGTGATGCGGTTGTGGTGCTCCTTGGAGAGGCCCGACGTGAAGCTGCTCTCGTCGCTGTCGCGCGCCGTCGCCACGCTGTGGTAGCCGCTCTCGGCGCGCCGCGAGATGCCCGAATGCTTGGAGGTGCGCGGCGTCGACGAGTCGTGGCCGCTGTCGTACGCTTCGGAGGAGGTATTCAGTGGCAGTAGTGGCAGCTGGGTCTGTGTCGCCGGCGCCGTCGCCGCCGCTGCCGCACAGGCCAGATGATCCTTTTCGAGGGAGGGGCGCTTCGAGGGCGACAGCAGCGCCGACTTCTCGTCCACCTCGCAGATGTCTTCGTGCTCCATGACGAATGCCTTCTCGATCTTGGGCAGATTCGGATCGGAAGCGCCGTCGGGATGGCGTAGCGAGGCGTACTGCTCCATGCCGGCGATTTGCATGATGCCGTTCAGGCTGGGCAGCGAACCCTGGCTGGGGCTGCGTGATGGCAGCCTAATGCAAGCAATGATAGGGAACAAGAACAAGAAGAAGAAGAAGAAGAACAAGCACAAGAAGTCATGTTGTACAAGTTATCAATGCTTGAAGCGGGTATTGTTGTTGTTTTAGTTCTTAGATTTTCATATTTGCTGCAAGGTTACCTGGGACTGGGTGGTCGATAGGCGGGCTCGCTGCACACACTGCCCGGACCCGTGTTGAAGCGATAGGCGGGCTCGCTGTAGACGCTGCCAACGTCGCAGCCGCTGCGGAAAACAGGCGTCACCTCGGCCATGGCCAGCTGTGAGGTAAAGATCTCACGTAGACGCGCTAATTGATCGAATTGGTTCCTGTAACAACAGAAGTGCGAATTTTCAAAGCATTATACAACAATTTTTTAACCACTTTGGAGCTTCAAATTGTGCACTAATTGCAGCTCTGGCATTTCTTCTGAAAAGAAGAATGGTTTGAACAAAATAGCTCACCTCGTTCGTTCACCCATCGCACAATCGCTAAACGCATCGCCAGCCATATTGAAGCTCGAGACAATCGACATGTTGTCGACTTGACTCAGCGCCGCCAAAGGATGTTCGCTGCAAAAAGAAGAGCAAAGCGAAATGCGTTTCAGTAAGCGACGAATTAGCGTTGGGTTCGCTTCGCGTTGTGTCTCACCTGCCCATCGTGCGCGCAATCTCCTCCTCGGTCACCTGCAGTCCGCAGTCGGACATGCCCATGCTGTGCTGCGAGAAGTGGTGCGACGACTGTCGCGACGGCGTGTGCGTGAGCTCCTCGTGGCGGCGCAGCTCCTGCTGCTGCTGCTGGAAGAGCGACTCGCGCGACACGTGGCGCGACAGTATGCGGTGCAGGCTCTCGTGCGAGATTTCGCGCGCGCCCAGCGGCTCGATTAACGGCAGCGCCGGCGGCACCTCCGACGGGCCGCTGTCCTGATCCTCGTCGCAGTCCGGCTGCCGGTCGCAGTGGTGGCCGCCGCTGTCCGAGGCCGAGGTGGCGGGCAGCTGGTGCAGCTGCGCCGCCGCCGCCGCGATGCAGCCGTAGCCGGCGTGCGCGTGCAGCGAGTGCGTCGAATGCAAATCAGTCTCGTTGTAGGCGGCCGTGTGGCTGCCGTTGTGCACGTGCGACGCTGCAGCGCCGTGCTGGTAGTGCGCCGCGCCGCGTATCTCTGCCGGCGCCGAGGCGTTGGTCGTGCTGACGGCGCTCGTCAGGCCCGCGCCCAGCGGATGCACCAGCTCCAGTTGGCTGCTGCGCAACGAATGCTGGTCGGCGTTGGGCAGTGAGTGCTGCTGTGGCAATTGTTGTTGCTGCTGTGCGAGCGGGTGCTGCTGCTGGCGCGTACTGGTCGCGTAGAGGTCCTCGGGCGCGTCGAGCGACTTTTGCTTCAGCTGCGACATGTGGTAGGTGATGTTGCGCAGATGCTGCGCCTGCTGGTCGCGATGGTGGCCGTGCGTGGGCGACGATGCCGCCGACGTGGTCTGGAAGACCTGCGAGGTCTGATTTTCGACCCATTGGCGTATCATTGATTTCTTGTGCGAGTCCATGAAGCCGTAGCCCTGCACCTGCGACGGCGTGGCCGGAAGATTGCCAACGGTGAGCGAGCGCGTCGACTGCGACTTGGGCCCGTCGATCCATGTCTCGCACTGCTTGACGTGATTGACCTCGCGCAGGAGGTGCCGCGCCTCGGCCACCTTGGCGCGCGACACACGCGGCCCATCGATCCACTGCTCCTCGGTGATTTTGCGCATCGGGCTGCCGGGACAGTCGAGCGGTTCGGCAGCGCCGGCAGCAGCACCGGCGCCCACACCGGGCCGGCGCAGTGGCGAACCCTTGGGCGACGGCACATTGGAGCCCTTCGAGCACATGACGGCCATCGGGTGGCGCAAGCTGCCCGCCACTATTTTCGGCGAGGAGGCCGAATGCGGCAGCGTCTTGAGGCTGTGTGCGGGCGAGTAGAATTGCGGCTCGTTGCTGGGCGCTGCTTGTGCTGGCTGCTGCTGCTGCTGTTGTTGTTGTTGGTGCTGCTGCTGTTGTTGCGGTGTTGGGCTGTTGGCATGGCCGCGCTTCAGACTGCCCGTGCGACTTGTGTTGACGGGACTTTGTGGCGCTGCAGTGGCGTTTGGCAATCAACAAAACAAAAAGCCGAAAACAACAAAGCGAAATGAAAATGCTCGTGAAAATGAAAATATGCACTTTGTCGCCATTGTCTGCGTGGCGTCGTGGGGCGCTTCCGGCACTCACCTTTTTGCGCGGCGGCCTTTTTCACTGGCGTGGTCGGGTTTTTCGTTTGTGGCGGCTGCTTTTCAAGTCCACTGCCCTTGAGCGCTTTGCTCATGACGCCCCGATTATCGCCGCTGCTCAGCGACGGCAAGTAGACGGGCGGATGCTCGCCGTCTGTGGCGTCGTCGCTGGGTCCCATGTAGATGACGGTGTCGGCCGACAGCTCCGAACTGGACGGATCAGCGCCGGAGCCGGCGGATGAGCCAGTCGATTGATGTCCTATTTGCCGAAAAGTGACAGAGCAGAGGAAACGAGAGAGCGGGAAGCATGCAAAGGGACCACACAAAGCACATATGAGCGAACGCATTCATTTCTTTGATTTGGACATTTATCTTGGCACCGGCCACTGCCGAATGCCGACCACATACCTCCGTTCATGCCGCCAGCCAGTCCGCCGACGCCCGTCTTGTCGCTGGGCATGGGAAAGCGATGCTTCCGTCGCCGCATGCGATGGATGCGAGAGGCTAATTGGATGGTCGTAAGTGCATCGGTGTGAGACTGCAAGTATACACGAAAACAACTATTACAACATCAGCATCAACAACAACAACAACAACAACAATAATAAGGGATGAATGCGAATTGCAAGTCATTTGTCATTTTCATTTTTCATTTATGACAACAGAATGGACGCAGTGTGAAATTTATGAAGGTGCATCTGCACCGGAATCTGATGTCTGTCCGACAGTCGCATGGAGCGAGTGTGGCTGTCGTTTGGAGTTTAAACAATGCGAAAGCCGTTAATGCCAATGCCAATTTAAGGCTTCATTTGCCGGCACGACTGCACGGCAAGCGGCCAAAATACATAAGCTGCAACAGAGTTGCCAGATGGGCGCAGAAAAACATGTTGGTGACTAGTGAAAATTAGAATGTTTTTGAATTTTAGTAATGTGTTTAGTTCAGGTGCTGATGTAATAAGAATGTAGGCAATTTTATGTGGATAAAAAAAGTTGGGTTCGTCATATGAAAGTCAATTAAAATAGAATGAAAAATAAAATAAAATAAAATAAAATAAAATAAAATAACATAAAGTAAAATAAAATATAATAAAATAAAATAAAATAAAATAAAATAAAACCAAATAATAATAAAATCACAAAAAATAAAAAAAAAAATAAAATCTTAAATACAAAAAGAAATATATGAAAATTTGTTTCCAAAAACATATATTTTTATATTTTTCTTAGTGAAACGGGATGTTTTTTTCAGATGTAAGAAAATTATGACTTTAAATACTAATTTTTTATGCTATAAAATTGTTGAATACTTCTTAAAAAATCATTTGTTACTATTGCCTGAACTTCAAATATTCCATATATTAAAATAATAAAATATCAAAGCCTTTAAAAGTAAGCACACATTTTTCAAATTAAATAAAATTCCATTTCAATTGAAATTTTTCCATTAATAGAATATCAAAGCCTTCAAAGGCACTACAAATTATATTTAAATAAAATAAAATAAAATAAAATAAAATAAAATAAAATAAAATAAAAATAATAAAATCACAAAAAAAAAACAAAAAAATAAAAGATTTTAAATATAATTTATATAATTTTATTTAATATAAAAATAAATAATAATATAATATAATATAAAAAGAAATAAATAATAATATAAAAGGAAATAAATAGTAGAAGTCGAAAAAAACAACTTAGGTATATAAAACTTTGAGTATAAAAATATGAGGTTTTTCTTAGTGAAACGGTACTTTTTTCAGATGTAAGAAAAGTATGACTTTATATACTAATTTTTTATTCTATAAAATTGTTCAATTCTTTATTAAAAATCATTTGTTACTATTGCGTGAACCTCAAATATTTTATATATTTTTCCAGTTATAAAATATAAATATGAGTTTTTTCTTAGTGAAATGGCATTTTTTTTCAGATGTAAGAAAACTATGACTTTATATACTAATTTTTTCTTCTATAAAATTTTTAAATACTTTATTAAAAATCATTTGTTACTATAGTCGTGCCTGTGTATAGTGAACACCTCGATATAGTGAACACCCAAATTTTGACATCGAGCCTCTAAATATAGAAAAACATTTTCAAGCGAAAAACAAAAAGTGTATTTTGAGTAAATAAAACGAGTTTTTGAACAAAAATGTTGACCTTGATATAGTGAACAACCTCAATACAGTGAACAGGCCTTGCAATAATTAGTTCACTATATCCAGACACCACTGTATTTCCTGAACCTTAAAAATTTCATATATTTTTCCAAATTTCACAAATTATTTAAAAATCAAATAAAACTTCATTTCAATCGAAATTTGTCCAATAATGAAATATGAAAGCCTTTAAAAGTAACCACAAATTATTTGAAAATAAAATAAAATCAATTGGCAACACTGTTGCAATGCATTTTTGCTGCCAGCATAGCACGCAGCACGTTTTCGCACATTCTCACCTGTGTGTGTGTGACGTGCGCCATTATGGCGACATGACACGTCAGCGGCGCCAGGCAGTCCTTCAGCAGCGGCGTCAGCGGATGATCCTTGTTCGGCGGATGTCGTTGTCCACTCAGTATGGCCAGCAGTATGTTGCCGATGCCCGACAGCGGCAGCCCACCGTTGCGATTAGCGCAGCCGCCCAAATCGATCAGATGCAAACGACTGCGTCCGCCGGCCACTGTGCGTTCGAACGGAATGGAATGTATTAAATTTTAATCGCATCGCACTGCGGCACTGCCATCACTACTACTGCCGCCGCCGTCATTACTTACCGCCGCCCTTGCGCGACAGGCTGTACTGGTACACGTGCAGGGTGAATATCATTGCCGGCTCCAGGCCGCCGTGTGGCCGGCCGGCCAGTGCTGCGTCTAGGAACAATGCGGCCCGTTCAGCGGTGGGAGCGCGCAGCTCGGTCGGGCCGCCGAGGAAGTCGTCACGCAAATACACCCCCGGGGAGTCGTCAGATTCTGTTTGTGTTGTAAAAGCAAAGTTCAAGTAACGGTCGAACAAAACAACTAGAACAAGCACGCAATGAAAAGATGCATTACTAATGGGCGAGTGGGACAATGTTGGACGCTTCATTCGTACGAGGTCAGCGCGGGGCGATGTGGCGAATTCGAAATTCGAGCACTGCACACCCGGAGTCACTCTAACCTCAAGTTGGCCGCACTAAGTGCAGTCGATTGGAATGGAAGTGTACGTGGGCGAGGCTGGACCTTAAGTTAACCGCACAAGTTCACGCTTCAAGGAAATAATTACAAATGTTCGCACATGCAGCGCGGAAAAGGCGATTACTGCGTGTCGCCGTTGCCATTTGCCGTGCCAGGTTACAACGTCAGAAATGTTGTTGCTGATTTTGCGTCAACTGTGTGACAGGTAGCTGAAGAGTGCAGAAATTATGACAACGAAACATGCAAACACGATGTACTCTAATGGATTCTATTTATGCGATTCCAGTGTTTGATGTTTAATGTTCAAGTGAGGTTAGGTTCCAATGGCACAAAATGGTAAGGGATATGTTTCCGACTATTAGTACGGATATGAATGCGGGGCTTAACAACATTTAAGGGTTTCAAATTAATAAAAATTTCTTTAATTTTCCGGTCAATAACGCATTTAAAGTATTTCCTTGTCGACGTTAGTATTGAAACCATATCTTCTGATTTGTGTAAATTAGTTATAGTTGTAGTGTTTTTTTTTTCTAAAAGTTCCAATCTTCTAAACATAATCGTGGAATAGCGATCAAGTGCCTTGATTTGCTAAACAACGTAGACAAGACTCTCGTACCCTGCTTTGGATTTCAGGGCGCAAAGGGTTATCAATAAAAGGAAGAAAGAGGCTAATAGCTTTTTTAGAGAAGCGGAGGTTACAGCTTTTACCGAATTTACGTCAAACAAGTAGTTGGAAAGACAAACTGAGTAGAAGGACATAGCACTCTTTAAACCGTGAAAATGTTCTAAGGAAAAAGGGAAGAACTTCTAAGAGGACCTTTGCTTTAGAAAAATTAAACTGCAAGAATTTCTACGGAGGATTTCTTAGAATGATTTTTCAAGAAGAATCTTTTCTTTAGTAACACAAGGTTTTCCACTTCTGGAATTCTTATGAAGGATTTCTGCAGATAATCTTTTATAAAGGAACTTCAAAGGAGGAGTGACAGAAATGCTTCCAATTTTAATAGCAGAATTCGTAGAGAGTATTTCTTAGGAGAATCTTTTTTTAGTAACAGACTAACACTTTAAGCCGCTAGATTTCATAAGAGGAACACTAGGAGAATCTTTGTTTAGAAACAGAAGTAGTGCCACTTTGAACCGCAATAATTCCTAAGGAGGACTTTTAAAGAGACATTTCTAACGAGGATATTTGAATTTTTTGTAGAAACAGAAGGGGTTCTACTTTAAGCGGTTAGATTTTATAAGAGGATTCTAGGAGAATCGTTGTTTAGAAACAGAAGTGGTTCGACTTTGAACCGCAATAATTCCTAAGGAGGACTTTTAAAGAAGAACTCCTAAGGATAACATTTGTTTAAGCGACAGAAGAAGTTCCACTTCAAACCGCTATACTTCCCAAGAGGAAATCTAGTAGGATATTTTTTTTAAACAGAAGTAGTTCTACTTTGAACCGTAATAATTCCTAAGGAGGACTTTTAAAGAGAAACTCCTAAGGAGAACCTTTGTTTTAGTAACAGAAGTGGCTTCAATTTAAACCGCTAGACTTCATAAGAGAAACTCTAGGATTATCTCTATTAAGAAGCAGAAGTGGTTCCACTTTGAACCGCGTAAATTCCTAAGGAGGACTTTTAAAGAAGAACTTCTGAGAAGGCGCAGCCGCAGTGGCTCAGTTGGTTAGTGCGTTGGACCGCGAGTCGCAGGCAGCAACCTCAGGTTCAAATACTGCCTGTAATAACACCTAAAAAAATAACGGGAAAACTCGTTTTCTCTTTCGGTGGCTGTCCTCTCAGCTGGAAATGGCAAACCTCTGAGAGTAAAAATTGCTTATGAAAAAGCTCCCAACCTGCCGTTCGGAACCGGCATTAAACTGTAGGTCCCTTCAACCCGCGTACAAATTCACACGCACAACACGGGTAGTTGCGGGAAGCTAGGCCTTAGTCTCGCGAAAGCGGGCTGTCGTGCCAGTCAATTATTAATTATTATCTTCTGAGAAGGACCTTTGTTTTAGCTACAGAAGAAGTTCCACTTCAAACCGCTAGACGTCACAAGATGAACTCTAGGAGGATCTTTGTTAAAAAACAGAAGTGGTTTCCACTTTGAACCGCAAAAATTCCTAAGGAGGAACTTCTAAGGAGGATATTTGTTTTAGCTGCAGAAGAAGTTCCACTTTAAACCGCTATACTTCCTAAGAGGAAATCTCGGAGGATATTTTTTTAAAACAGAGGTAGTTCTTTTTTGCACCGTAATAACTCCTAAGGAAAATTCCTAAAGACCTTTGTTTTAGTTAACAGAAGAGTTTTTAATATTTTAATCAGTGGAACTTATTTTAGTTTTGGAACAGAAAGTTGATCACACAATTTTGACGAAATACTTATTTCCAAAATTCATTAAATCACATTCAAAACTATTTTCCCCAATAATCGAATATATCATCCAGCACCTAAGAGCAACAAAGCTTCCAACACTCGTCGAAACAACGAGTCAACAAAAAACCCACAATTTCGCACATCCAAAGCATTCCCCAAACTCACCAGTCGCATGTGCCGCCAGCAGATCCTTTGAGCTCGAGTCCGGCTTCGTAGCGCTCACACCCAAAGCACTGACGCGCACTGAAAACCGTGCGCCGCTCTTCTGTCGTCGCTCGTTAATGCCCTTGTAGAGCCAGGAGATGGCGCAGGGTATGGCACCTAATTCGCTGGGCGGATTTACGCCGCCCAACATTGTTCGCGATTGTCCTGCAAATGGTACAAAAAACAAAAAAAAATACTCGTGAACAAAAAAGCAGATAGAAGGGAAAAATGCACGATAAGCGTGCCGGGATTATGGCCATCGTGAAATTTATTGCAAGCGCCGACTGAGCGGAAGCAGACGGGAAAAACTCACCGGAACTGGGATAGCCGATTGTTAGCAGACAACCGTCGGAGCCCTCCAAAACGGCGGGTATCACCTCGGACAATGCCGAGGCACAAATGTCCGACTGCAATGCGAGCGACCAATGCAACGAAAATAAAAAGCAATGCAAAAGTTTTTGAAAAATGTGTTGGAATTGTAGCGACGGCGGTGACAAATTGTGGTCGCGTCGCGTCGCATCGCGTGCGCACTCACCTGTTGATCCTCCGCCGTGAACAGACTGTCGAAGGCGAACATTTTGGGCGCCGCCACCATGGGGCCGCGCTCCTGCGATGTGGATGCGGCCACGCTGCTCGCCGCCGCCGGATCTGTCAGCGTCACTTGCCGCTTCTTCTTGTCGACGGCCATGAAGTGCGGATTGTCGGCGTCGCTGTGCGTGTCCGAGACGCGCAACATTACCTTAACCTGCAATAAAGGTACATGTTGGACAAATTTCGTCGTCTACGGTGCTCGGTGGTCGGCGGTTGGGGGTTGAGGGTTGAGGGTTGGGGTGGGTGCATTATTATTATGGCTGTATGATTTATTAGTCGCATGCACATTGCAAGGCGAACACCGGCACCGATTGCGATCTTAATTACTGCGGATTGCAATTTAAATTAGATTTACGAGGGCGCAGCGCCTCGGCCCGGCGGCGCAAATGTGCGGCGACTGTTTGGGCAATTTCGCTGACAGTTAGCGGTGCAGCGTTTAGACGGCACGTGTACAGCGGCCGTTCGGCTTGTAATTCGATCGTGCGACGCTTTATGGCACAAAGCATGCAAGTTTTTTCGCGGTATTTCGAGTTTGGTAATGCACACCTACACAGGTGTGTACAGGTGTGTGTGTGTGTGTGTGGGTTCGTGGAAAAAGTGGTTGGAAAAATGTGCTCTTACCTTGCCGAGGCCGTAGTTCTCCTTGTTGGCCAGACGTCTGGCCAGGCCGGGCGGCATGGGCGGGGGCGCCCGTTGTAGCGCACCGCAGTAACCGCCGTTGCGTGCAGTCGTGTTGGGCAGTTCGGTGGTGCGGCTGCGGGTGCTGCCGCTCTGGGCGAGCTTCTGTGCGGCTCTGTAAAGGAAAATGCAAAATTGTTGGCATGAGTTTGCGGTTAAGGTGGCAAAGTGGCGAGCAAATTGCTTTGCTTGATAAAATTTGTAAAAATTTTTAGTGTAATAAATTATTTCTAATGCATTTTTAGAAAATATCAGTGATATTCATTAAAAATGCCTGAGTTTTATGCATTTAGTCATTGTATAAAGCTTTTTGAAAGGAGCGAAAAAATATTCAGTGGTTCACAGCACTCTTGAAAGCTTTAGACCTTTCATAATCAATGACGAGATATGATGACAGCAACATGTAACTTTTAGTGTTCCAGTTCAATTTCTATCATCATAACTTCATTACCTTGAAAACATTAATTCTACTGTAACCCTCATTACGTGTTAAATCTATAAAACAATATGAACTTACAGACCATTGCACAGTGATTCGTTCCATTGACAAAATTCAAAAAATTTGTAGTCTCAGAATTTAATGATTTTGATGTCATTTGAAAGGTAAAACTGCAACTAAGAAAACCCAAAAAAATCGGTGCTCAAAATTAATTAGTAAGTGTGCAAAAGCGGCTCAAAATTGAAACTTTTTTTCGCAAAAAAATTTAAACACATATTTTCTGTTTTTTTGTCTATTGAGTAAAAAAAATTGTAAAAATTTATGGTTAGCAAGAAGTTGCTAAAACTTTCAATATAGATTAAGAAATAATGTGGCCATTTTCGCTTTTAATGTTTTCTCAAAATTTCCAAAGGTGAAACTTTTACTTAAATTTTAATTCAAAATATTTTTCTAAATTAAAAATCAGAAAATTGGCAAAACTAAGAAGAAAATATCTCAGAAGTATGTGAAAGTATGTTCCTGGATTTTTTTATTTAAGAAGCATTCTTTCTTTGTCGGATAATGTAATTACATCCTCCGATATCAGAAAATAATTCAATTGGAAAAGTTTAGACCACTTTTCACACGTATTTTTCGACAAAATTTATTTTATTTATCCCTAAAAGTATGCAATCAGCATGAAAAATGAAAAATCTGCACAAATGCAAAACCTACATCTATTATTATCGTTTTTATTGCAAAACCAGAGGGTCCTAAGACAATTTCTGTTACTGTTTGGAATTATCAATGTTGAGTTTACCGATTAAATGTAAAATCAGAAAAATCTAGCCAACACACTTGTTGCTATAGCTCTCCAAGAATGACGAAATTTGCAAATTTAAGTCTCAGGCATTGCCGAACTACAAAAACAGTTTAAGAAAAACAAAATAGAGATTTCTATTCAGCAGACCATGATTAACCAGCATACCAAATTTTATGAAGAACAGACCACTTTCTAATTTTGTCCCGTGGCTGTATGCCTCCAGTCAGCCTCCAGTATCAAGAAAGCAAAACTCAACAATCGACGATGTTTTTGCTTAGCTTTTCACAATCATGATTCCATTATTTGAAGCTTTCTGGCAGCTTGAGTCGCTTGGCGAATTTTGTAGCCACCAACGACTGAAGAATTCAAAATTAAACATATTTGTATTATTGTATTATTTTATTTTGAGTTCACACATGATAATCTCGGAAAAGTTGAACCACCTAAGACAGTTTTAAATTGTCTGTCCGACTTCTAACTCCGACGTTCTTCAATATAAGATATAGATTTTAGTTGTATGGGTATTATTCATGCAATGTTCATCCTATTCATCTAACTGAAGGGCACGAACAAATGCTTAAAAATTGCCACGCCCCTGTCCCAAGTCCATGAAATTAAGTAATACTCCTAAATGGTAGCTTCATACCGAATTTCAATGTTTTGTGACTTATATTTCCTAAGCTATTCCTTCTTAAAGATTTCAGATTTATAAGCGGTGCCACGCCCTCTTGTTCAATGCCCACCCCAATCGAATTATGCGACTAAATGATAAGTTCGGATCAAGTTTCATTGAGGTGTGACTTATAGTTTCAAAGTCACATGGAAAATGTTGGCCTGAAAAAAGTGCCACGCCCCTTGTTCAATGCCTATTAAACTCTACCAGTAGAGCGATACATCTACGAGACGACGGTATAGCTAATTTTAATGCTGCACGAATTATAACTCAAAAGCTATTCATTATTAAAGATTTAAGTTAAAAAGTTATTAATTCCTCATAAAGATTTAAGTGTGGGCGGTGCCACGCCTCCTTGTTCAATATATATTGTTCAATATATATATTCTTTTAACCAAAGAGAGCAACTAACTGCCAAGTTCGGATCAAGTTTTATTGATGTACGACTTACAGAGATACTTACAAAGTTATGCGGAAAATTTGGGTCGTCAAAAAATTCCACGCCCCTTTTTTCAACGTCTGTCAAATTCAAATTTTTTGTTTTTAAACGATTCCTAATTCAAGGTGATCTATGCACCCAAAAAAATTATTCAAATCGGTGTAGCCATTTTTGAGTTATAGCGAAACTAAAGCCCGGCAATTGATTTTTTTATATATTTATTTATTTTATTTTTTCTATTTTTTAATTTTTTGTTATTTATATTAGCAATTTTGCTTCATTCTAACCGCGTCGCTTGTTTCGCCTTTTACTGCGTTGTTGTCTTTTTCTCTTCTGCCTTTGTCGTCTTTGCCTCTGTCTTCTACGCTTTTGTTGTTGTCGGCGCTTGCGCCTTCGTCTCTGTGCTCTCTTCTTACGACGTTGTTGTTGTTGTTTTTTCTTTGCTGGCGATATGTTGTTGGAAGGAGATGTAGATGTGGTAGGGGGTGCCGGTATTGGCGTAGATGTACTGTTACTGGGGCGGTCTGTTGTAGTGGCTGTGGGTGAGTCCGAAGCGATTGAACTGCCGGTAGACAGTTGACTAGTTGCAGGATTCGCCAAAATGACCAAAGCGGCCAAAATGGCAGTGCAGAGAATATAAACTTTCATTTTAGCCAATAAGTTTGGTTTTGTTTGTGTATTGCCAATGTGGGATGCACTTTCAAAACTGATGATACGAGGCTGTTATTGAAGTATTTATAGGAAGTGTTATGGATTGTTTTGTGTATGGTATGAAATAGTTTAATTGCAAAACAGACACAGCAAACAATCGAAATGGGTTTATTGTTGACTGGAATTTTCTGTTGGCTCAGTTTTTTCTATTTGATGGAAGTCAATATTAAATTGTGCGAAGAAGAAAATTTTATGTTTTGCAAAAACGATTTAGACATGAAGGTTAAAGTCAAGCTAAGTGTTTATAAAGTAAACTTTTAGAAGAATTTAATAAGAATGAAGTCACCGAAAAAAAGTGCTGAACAGTTTTGTGTCATATAAACTATAGGTAGTATTTTTTGGATCCTCGTAATGTTAAGCTAAGCTGACCATAACAAGAAAAAAAGATTCATCTTTTTAAACATTTGAATTCAAGTTTCTGTAACAAAAAAGTTCTGTAAAGGGCTACAAATAAATAAGTAAGCAGTTGTTTTATGTTTGCTTTGTTTGGACACTAAAACACAGTATTTGTCTGCCAATGCCAAATTTGATGTCATCCCAGCGAGTTAGTGTTATTATTTTTAGATTTAGATTAGATTTTTCACAGGTGGGATTCTCGCTGAAATTTAGCTCCAAAACGAGTCAATTGATTTTAATGTGAAAGGCTACTTTTACGTCCACTGACACGAACTTCAGGACTTCATTTAGGAGGAGGGGGAGGGCGGAGAGGGGTTTTGAAATTTTCACACGATATCAAGGAGATTTTGGGTTTTAACAACCTTACTTTTCAAGAAAATTCTGTACACATTTTCAAAAAATTTTCAAAAAACCTTTTTCATATCCTTTTTTTACGAATAGATAAAAAATCAATTTTATTTAAATTCTTGAGTCTTTCCACTTTCATTTGATATACGTATTGCCATATTCTAACGATGTTAAGTATTTTGTATATCTTTTTTTATTTTTTATCGCCTTCAAAATTTTGAAGTCCTTTTGACAAAGGATGTATAAATGAAAAACTAAACGCATTATTACTATGTTTGGTCTCTAGTTTCACGCCCATATGGATTTCTTCCGGTATGAAAAATGTGTTTAATTTTTTTCGCACGGTGATACAGATGGCAGACTATTATTCATATTACATGTCAAATTTTTAACAGCTGTGGCTGCAAATTAACAAACAGTTAAAAAATTAAACTTTTTCTCACTGTTCTCGTTGTTTTTCTCATTGGTTCTGGAAGGATACAGAAGATACAGGATACAGGCTTGGAGGCAAATTTAGTGAATATCTGATTTTAATGCTAAAAATGCTCATCAGATATGACAAGAATAAGAAATGTTCAGCACTCTAAGTGACTCTAATAAAAATAACAATTTTTCAATGAGTTCTGTACCACTGATCTCAGAAAATAATTGTAGTTG
Organism: Melieria crassipennis; assembly: GCA_963668005.1. Lineage (NCBI taxonomy): Eukaryota > Metazoa > Arthropoda > Insecta > Diptera > Ulidiidae > Melieria > Melieria crassipennis. The sequence goes on from OY764961.1 coordinate 11,540,760, forward strand.
ACCAGAGAGAAAGATTTGGTCCAAAAAATTGTGCATCAAAAGCTGGTTCTCTCTTGCAGAAGACTTTCATATGGAAACAAAAAAAAGAAACTATTGGACAGCATCATAGAAAGAAAAATTGTAGATTTGCTTGCGAGAAGTGCTGTCAAGGATTCAAGAAACCAGCGGCCTCAACCAGGGGCGTGGCCAGAACTTGGTCATGGGCGGAGGATCCTGACACCTAAAACAAGGGGGCGGTTACGCACTTGGCCCAACTCATAAGTTTTTAGTTCTGAGAAATCAAAGGAAAGAGTTTGAGTGCAAAAATAATAAAATTATTTTTAATTTTTTCAAGCAACTTTTTGCGTTGTGTATAACAAGTTCTGTAGAAACTCTGAAAGTGTCATGACATGTGCAAATATTTAAAATAAATATTTATGTTAACATTGAAAGCGATTGCTACAAATATTTGAATACACTGTTTAGTTATAGTTGAAGGAAAAAGCGCCGAGAATATTTGCGCGTCAGAATGTTAGTAATACATATCAGCTAAGCCAACAACAATGACAAAATCAATGTCGTTTATTAAAAATCTCATTAGCCAAATGGTTTTGAATGGCGTAAAGTGGGGTTTTGCCACAGTTTATGACATTTAGAGCGGCACCCAGAGAAACATTTCGGTGTACTTAATGCGCTGCGGATTGTAGGAACGACGTGTGTGTGGGTCTGTACGCACTATCGCCTGCAGGATGCTGCTGCTGCTGTTGTTGGTGTTGGTGTTTACAATGCATAATCGAATTTCATTTACATTCTCATGGGCAGCGTTCGGGCTGCGGCGGATGTGCGTGTGTTGTATTTTACGATGTGATAAATTTGTGTGCGCTTTACAGCTTTGACGAACTGTGCGGATCGTAAATAATTTTATGTTCGATTTTACGCTACTCTGCTTTGTGCATAATGAGTTTTCAAAGCAGCCAAAAGTGAAATCGTAAAATCGAAAAAGTGTCATAAACCAAACGAAATCGATTAGAAGCGAGTACCGAAAATCTTTTCGGTTCTGTACTGAAAAATGCGAATTTATTGGGAAACAAAAAGCTGGTGGCTTTATTTTTAGACTTTGCTGTTGAATGAAAAGATTTAATGAAGATAAAGAAAAGATATATTGCAGAAATTTTCAGCAACAAAAATTTGGCACGACTGCCACTGACAACCAAATAAGTGAAGAGTTTTTTATTACAAGAAACAAAATCAAATAGAATGGAAAATGGCACGAATGTTGGATTTATTAGTTCAATAAAATTGTAAACAGTACAAAATTCATCAAATATTTTCAGAAGATGTCAATAAAGTAACCTTCCAGACTGTTTGCAATATCAAAAAATGTTCATAAGAAAACGTGTTGGTTTTTAAGAGACGAGTGAGATAGTCGTTTATACAAACTGGCAAATTTTGTTGAGTGTTTGAATTTACTTCATTTATTTCAAACTACTGTATGAGGACAAAGTCGTTCGTAAAAGCTGCGAAAATTCACTGTTAAGTTAAAAATTATTAAATTAATTTTGCAACGTAAATACTAAACAAAGTTTGAGTAATATTTACTTTGTCTGAGAAAGGTTAGGTTAAGTTCGAGTGGTAGTCTTCTACATGAAACCTCACTCAAGAACACTTGCGCGGCCATTGTGATACCACAAATTTGACGGCGTGACTCCAACATATTACAGCGCTAGGAACCCCACAGATTCCAATATGAATCTGGCTACCCTGATACATAGTGAAGATAGCTCAACCAGGCAATGAATGATGAGCCAAGAAACCTAAGCCTGCCTCTGGCAAGGGAACAGCAGTGACACATGTGATGAAGAAGGACCTCTTCCTTCTTTTCTGACCACAAGTAAGACTGTTTAAGACCTGTTTTGTCCAAAGCCAGGATCAATGAAATATGAGGATAACAAAGAAATATTTTAAGTAAAGCCAAGTAGGAACATGCGAGCAAGAAATGGGAGAAACACTACGAAAATAAGTTTAGAAAACATAATTTAAAGTTGGATAGGGAAGTGGTTAATTAACAGGGCAGGACAAGAGATCTTTTTTGGGTAAAATTCAGCACGAAATTGTTAGAAAAGATGTGAAGAAGATAGCAATAAATTACTGCAGAGTTAGACTACTCTACGGTAACAATCCCGAGGATCCAATCATTTAGAGCATGAGATAAGAGCTCAAGACAAGACAAAGTAGGAAGTAAGCAGTAAAAGAAAGTAAAATTAGTTATAGGAGGAAAACCCCATTGACCAGCTTTTGGACGTTCCAGCACCACTGTAATGGAGGATTAGCTACTGGGACCTGAGTTGCCGAACATTCTTCGCTTAACGAAAGCGACTAACGCGGCTAAAACAGGTCCAGAGTCTCTGGGAAACTTGATGTCAATTGCTGCCTTTTGAAGGCCGCAGAATCCTCAACAATTATTCAGTTAGGGCCTCCACAAGACATTGTCTCATGTTGGTTACGTTGCTCGGTTGTGTTTTTCTGCCAGGGTAGCTGATTGACCTGCCGCAGGTGGTCCTCAGTGATGTGACTGCCATCTACCGCCACCTAGGAAGAGGCCTCCAATGTTATAGCACCATCTGCTGTGTAAAGGCGACAGCAGGATGGTTGGGGACTTTGCTAAGATCGGTTGGGAGCGCTGTTCACTGTCAACAATATATAATAATAAAGATAGGACCCAACTGCTTATGGAATGATCAAGAAGGGTGAAATTATCACAACAGAGGAAGAAGAAGATAAAGAATAACACGAGTATTTATGTCAAGACCAAGAAGGATATAATAATCAAAATATTAGAAAAAAAGAACATAAGAAAGTAAGAAGCGAAATAAGCAAAAGCAGGCTTCAAAGTAAATGTGGAGCAAGACTAAGTGAATAAATTCCTAAGGATAAAAAAAGAAAGGAGCTTAAAATGCAATAAGAATAAGAGTAAGAGAGAAGAAGAAGATCAACTAGAAAACAAACAAAAATAGCAAAAGTAAAAGAAATTGCGCAGCTTTGCTAATGCCATTTTATGCTCAAAAGAACTTTGCAGCATCAAACTTCCATCAGCCAAGTTGTTTCACGTACCGCCATTAACGCATTTATTATTCAGCCAGCTGTCAGACAGCACTGACAGTTGAGGTCGTGACGAGCTGACAGTGGTTATGGCAAAGTATGTATTCACTTTAGGTCTACGAATAATAAATACTGTAATGGCCAATAAAAGCGCCCAAAGTGCGTTAAGACTTTAATATCAACAAAAGCGGCAAAGAACTGAAATCATTTTGACAGAGTTTACCGTTGTTTCAAGCATAACCGTTGGCCATGGGTAGTGGCCATTTTGCGTGAGTTGCTGGTACATTGCCTTCCAAAATGTGTGTGCAATGCAACTTAATAATATTATTTTTTTGTATTTGCCCAACGCCATGGACTAACAGACAAGTAGACACACACACACACACACACACAGACAGACAACAGATAGAGAGTCTACCAAGCCGCTGCCTGTCGGGCATTATTACAATACGTAAATTTCACTTGACATTTTGTTGTTTATCAACGAAATGCCAACAGAATTTTTGCAATTTGTCTGCTTTTGTTGCTTCATCATTTGGTGTTTTTTGGTGTTTCGTTTTGTTTTGGTTTTTCTTTTTTTTGTATTTTTTTTGGGCTTCTACAACAATTGTCAACATTTGCAATGCTTTTCATTTTCACGCCACTTTGAATTTGTCAAATATTGTATATTATGACATTTGTTGTCTCAAGCGCGGTTGTCACTGTTGCTATTTTTGTGTTGTTGCTATTTTCAGCCTACGCGCATATGTCGGTTTTTGTTTTCGGCAGCACATCATTGTTTCTGTGATTTTAGCTGAAATTTTGTACGTATATGTTTTTTGCATACATAAAATTCGTAATTTTTGTTGCTGTTTGATCTGGTTTTTTTTGACAGCCAAAAAAGCGAAGGACTTTAATTTGTGGAATTTTTTTGTGGTTGGCATAGCCACAAGAAATGTTCACTGCATACTTGCGTATTGTTGCCGGTCGGTTTAAATGCAAAAAATGTTGCCAGCTTTTGGGCATTAAAACGCATATTCAGTCTTGCTTTAAGAGAATCTTCACCGAGTTGTTTGGGTACATAAACTTGAGGTGTGAATTGTAAGAAGAATTGTAAAGAAGATGTATGTATAATAAATTGTTATAAAGTTATTTGTTTATTTGGGTAGCAGGAAGCTTGATTTATTTAAGGTAGTCTTAATTCTGTATTCCGAAAAAGTTGTGTTGATGTCTCATATAATTCTGGGAATATTGTACTAAGGCTCTGGTACGGAACTGCTAAGAAAGTGGGCATGGTACGCCTACTTATAAGCAGTGTTATACGAAACAGAGCAGAGCGTTATACGAAACCCATGAACATTAATTTTAAACAAAGATTCCTAACCTATTTCTGAATATATGTGAGCAACTGGATGGGCTATGACATAATCCCTAAATCTTTTTGGATCATATTATCCTAACATTTTCAATGTTATTTACTGGTTAGAATATGATTTTTACGATGGAAGTTATAGTAAGTAGTCATTGTAAGGAGGCCTGACTTTAGTATAGAAGCATAGAGTATAGACTCTGCATAAAGTCATAGAGTATAGACTCCATATAGAGTCATCGAGTATAGACTCTATATAGAGTCATCGAATATAGACTCCATATAGAGTCATCGAATATAGACTCCATATAGAGTCATCGAATATAAACTCTACCTAGAGACTCTAGACCCCATATAGACTCTGTGTAGAGACTATAGAATCTGTCTAAACTCTAAATAGAGTCATAAAGTACAGACTCCATACAAAGTCATAGACTATAGACTCCTATTATAAAGAGTCGTAGAATATAGACTCCATACAGAGTCATAGAATATCGATTCTCTATAGGGACTCTAGACTCTAAATAGACTCTAGTTAGAGTCATAGAATATAAACTCTATATGGAGTCTTTAGAGCTTAGACTCTCTACAGTAAAGAGTCTATATGTAGAGTCGAGTATAGAATCTGAAAATAAAGTACACACAGAGTATATATATAAGTATAAGTAAAGTTATAAGTAAAGTCTCTTTACCATAGAGTACAACAAATTCGTTTTACACCGATCAAAACGTTTTTACTCGTTAGCGCCCTCAGGTTTTTTCTTTCTAAACACTTTTTGTTGTTGTGTGTGCAAAAATATTTGCTTTGTGCTTGGCCGCTTTGCCGCCTTTATAGCTTTATGCCGTTTCTTTGATTTCATATTTTCATGGCGGCAGTACGTAGGTGGCGCACTCGGTCTCCAGTTGGCATTCAGGCAAAGTGTGGCTGGCTGTGCGTTTTTCATGCCATGCAGCTGTGTGGCTTTGTGCTTACTTTACTTGCAGCTGCGGCACGCAAATGCGGATTTCTATTTATGAAAACCTTCGCAAATCTGCATTTGTGTGTATGTGTGTGTGTGGGCCTGGACTTTGCAGGCGTTTTTGCCTGCAGGGTATTATTTTCAATTTTTGAATGTAAATTGTTGGAATTTTATGCAGAAATTAAATATTAAAATATTTTAAAATAAATAAAAATTTTTAGAATATTTAAGAAACTAGATTTTCAACTAGAAGAAAATACATAAATCATTGCAACTATTTTAGTATTTTCCATTTTTAGAGTCTTAATTTTAAAGTTCTCATCTCTTTACATGTGATTGTTTGTCCTGACTGACTGACTGACTGAAATATGAAATTTGATTTGTAGATGCATCTTGAAAAATGAACTTCCGCTTAGACGGGCTTTTCAGAAATTCGGGACAAAAAATGGGTTAACCCTTTCGACCCCAAAGTTGCCAGAAAGCAACTTCACGTATTTGTCATCTCATAGCAAAAGCTATGATTGATTTATGGGTTTAATTTAAATAGGCACCAACAAATTAATATTTTTTAAAGTGAATTCAAAGCAAATTACAAAAATGTTACTGTTATCCCCAAAATAATGTCCAATAATTTGCAGCGATACTCGTATCAAGGAAAGTTTGTGTTCTAATTGAAGTCTACGAATTGGGCGCGTTTGATCTAAACCCTGTCTATTTAATAATGGTTAAATAAAATCAAAACGTGATAATTTTGTATTATTCCATAAATATTAAATAATTTTTCTGCAATTAAAAAGATATTGATACAAAATTGATTTAACCCGTTTTAGGCTAAAATTGTTCAAAAGTAAATTAGCTCTAGAACTCTAACAAAGAGGCGTGACGACTTCAAATGTCATGATTTAAATTCCAAAAAGTAATTTCGAGACACAGGGTAAAATTCGGGGTTAAAAGGGTTAAGGTGTTGTATATAGAAACTTTATGTAATAAGCCCATTGATTTCAAACTTATTGAAAATACTCCAAATCAAAAATAATTCGACACGTATTTTTAAATTTTTCGAAAATCAAAATTTAACGGGGTGAACCAACATTCAATTCAACATTTGTCATCTGCAATATGCAAATTTTAAATGTTAAGCATTTTGTAAAAATTATTTGCTGTATATTTGGCAAAAATGTTACTTTACTTGTTACTTTCACCTCTCTCTATCTCTTCTTCTTCAGGCAATATATAAGGTTTTTATGTTCCACACATAATGTGTAATTCGCTGTGTATTCGAATTGCAAACGGGTTGGGCTTCTAACGAATTAAGGCATAGAAACCCCAAAGGCTACAACAACCTTTTTATTTTCCAACACACGCAGCACACGTGTCTGAATTGTGAGCGGGGTATGTGTCAAAATATGACAGCTAATGCTCAAATGCAAACATCACCAAGTACCAAAGCCTTCCAAATATCATAGCAGATGAGAGTAGATCATTTCATTTTCTTTCAGCGGTTCGAAAACTTGAAACATTTTAACAAACTGACAAAACTCTGTTCAGGTATGTAAATTTTTTGGCAATACTAGTCCAGATTTTTGTTGTATTTTATTATTTCATTCGATTAGTACCAGACTATAGTCGATTATGTTTCAGGATGACAGAGAATTGAGAACAATTGAAAGAAATAAATAATTGAAAGACAACTGAACATTGCTACATGACAACCCAATACTAAGTTTTGAAAGTGTTCAATAAAAATATACAAAAACATAGAAATTCATTTAACTTCTCAATTAACTTCGAAAAGACACATTGACGTTGAAGTATTCTTGGCACGAAAACGTTTCAGAGACACTGACCAAAGAACACTTTTGCTTGTACATGTGAACAGGCTGCCCAGACAGCAGCACAAACTTAATGAAAATAACAAAACAAAATCGTAACAGCAACAAAAAACCGAGTGCAATACGTTTGTTGGACAACTTGAAAAAGGGATAACATGCCAACTGAAATGACGAGACATAATCAGCTTGAAGCTAAAGCTAAAACAAAAACAAAAAAACAACAACAGCAAAGCAGGACAACCGTCGAATAACAATTTAAAGGGTGAAAGCACGAAAAACGGCAAAAGCAACAAACAAAAAACGGCAACAATAGCAACAACAATAACAACATTACTCATAACAGTGGCAGCAACAGAATCAGGTTAAAAGTCTAAAATATGCCAAAACACACTTACGGGCAATTTCGGTTGCGTATGCGAGAGTGAGTGCATCTATGTGTGTAAGTGTGTGTGTGTGTGAGCCATCTTGTTAGCATACAAGTGGGAATACGAGCAACAGTAGCACCAGCAGCAACAACAACAACAACAGCAACAGCAACATGCCGGCTTGTTAAATGCATGTGCCAAAGGGACTAGTTGGGTGTGAGGATTCGGTGCGGGGTGGGGATCTGAAAAAATCCACACTGCCACAAAAAGAATAGAAAAAGCTAATGGCGCAGTGCTGTCTGCGAAAAACAACCAAACAACAACAACAAATGAAAGCAACACAACAACGCAACAATAGCCAAACAAAAACAAGTGGCAACAGCAACAACAACAACCGAAAAAGGGTTTCGCTAAGCAAGAACACTCGCACTCGCACTCACTCGCTTCAAATGAATGAACGCGCACATGAAACTTGTTTCAACAAAAGGCAGCGACGCGACGGACCACAAGCAAAGTAGAGGGGGGGAGGGCAGGGCAGGGCCGGGCAGCGAATGGTGTGACGTCGTTTGGAGTACTCACAGCTGTAGCAAAGGTGTCCGCTGAGTACAAATTCATTTAGAACTTTTGCTTTTGCTTTTATTGTTGTTATTGTTGCTTTTTGTTTATTTTAGCTGCTTACTTTGTGCATTGTTATATACAAACAAAAAAAAGGGATAAATGCGCTACGCGTAATTTTTTTCTCTCACACATATTTTCAGTTGTTGCTGGCCCAATCGTTTTGCTTTCATTCAAACTCGGATACGCTCTCGACGTCATAGAGATTTTAGGTATGAATGTGAATGTGTGTGTTTGTGTGTGTGTAAAAGTGCTTACAGCAAATAGTCGTCTGCGGCTTTTTGTTTGCACTCAAAATTGCCTGCTTTAGGTTGAGGCTGATTGTTCTTTTTGTTGTTGTTGTTGTAGTGCTCAGTGTGCTGTCAGTGGCGTTTCGTTGCTTGTAGGCTGAGCATTGGGGCCTCAGAAAGTGAGAAAAATGTGAGACAGTCTTCAGGGTAGGCTTTTTATTTCTTGTTATTCATATAAGAAAACCTAAAGTAACTGCTTATTGTTATTTTCAGAGTCTTAAAATAATTATTATCCATATTTTTGGAAATAAAAAAAATTGCCCTAATTTAAGAAAATTTTATAATTATTGCTTTATAATAATTATTACCAATAAGAAATTGTTTACGTCGCCTATAACTATTATCATGTAATAAATATTTTTTAGTTGCATAATAACTCTTATAAGTAACAAGCATATTTTTCGTTGTCGATAATTATTATTTTGAGAATTTTTTTTTACGTTGCTTCATAACTTTTATTTATAATTTTTTCAATTTACGTTGCCGATAACTATTATTTTGAAAACATTTTCTTTTACGTTGAATTTCCATATTTTGGGTATGAATTGATTTTTAATTATTTCAAAACTACGAACGCAAATTAACTGCAAAAAACCAATTTTCACCAACAAAAAATTTCTTTGAAATAATAGTTATCGGCAACGTAAATAAAAAAAATAAAAAATAAAAAAATATGAAGGAACGTAAAAAAAAATTTTTTTAAATAATAGTTATCGGTAACGTAAATAGAAAAAGTCATAAATAAAAGTTATAAAGCAACGTAACAACAAAAAATCCCAAAATAATAATTATCGAGAACGAAAAAATTATTTATTTATTTATCTATCTAGTTATCTATTATTAAAAATTAATTGCCGCAAATAATAATTATAACCAGGGAAAGGATTTTGAGGACCTAAAAACCTATAAAAAAGGCAAAATAAAATAGACAAAAAGGCACTAAAAACTGCCATAAAGGCACTAAAAACTGCATATAAAGGCAAAATAGGGCATTAAAAACTGTTAAAAAGGCAAAAACAGGCATTTAAAAGTAAGAAAAAGATACTAGAATATCTAAAAAAAAGGGGACCCGGTATGTATTTTTTAATAATTTTATTTCATCTGACGTATGCAACATACAATATTTATACCTCGTTTTTTTTTTAAGAGAAACATCAAGGTTTTCAAAGATAGTTTAAAAACTAAAACTAAGATATTATAATTGAAATGTAGGCACATATTTTAAATTCATATTTTAACTTCTCCCACTTGTATCCCAAAAAAATAAATAAAATTTTTGCGCTAACCGAACTTTTTGATTGTGGCATGTTTTTTCTTTAAATTTTCCACTGCACAACAAAAAATAACGGCTAACGAATGATCAACTCAATGTAAAAACATCGATAAGTTAACGAAATTGCAATGTTGCCACTTATTTTTGTTTTTGTTTCAAGGTATATTTGCGAAACAAAAGGAGGACATATTAAAAACGAAAGAAAAATAAAATGGCGCTCGACAAATCTTGAAAAAGGCATTTTGTGGCATTTATAATATATATAAATGCCACAATATAATATATATATATTTTAAATAGGCACTAAAAAAAGGCATTTATGGGTGAAAAAGGCAAACTGCCTTTTTAAGGCATAAAAATGGCAAAATAAAAGTGGTATATTTCTAATCAGGAAGACCTAATTCGTGCTCATTTTCAATCAGAAATGCTCTATCTAGCAGCAAACAAAAAAGGCAATTTCCACAAAATCCTTTCCCTGATTATAACCAACAAAAAAATGTATGTTACATTTTAATAGTTACATTGCAATTATTTTCTTATACAACTTATAAGAGTTAAGTCCCTGGTTATTCTAAGATCCCAGGTGTCATATAAATATCTGGCAATCAACTTATGTACCCTGTATTTGTCACTAGTACTCTAAACTGGAGAGAAATGTCGTATTTTAAAAACTGTTGAAGCTATTTATTTTAGTCTTTGATCCAGTACCGCACGCAAGGACCTCAGGGGGTTCAAAACCCCAACATTTTCTGTTTTTTTTTTTTTAAATTGTGGATAACAAATATTATTTCGAATGGTATTGGGCTCAAAAGTTGTATGCAAGCCACTCCAAATTAAAATACTGTGTACACCACCGTTTTGACTATAAATTTATCTAAATTCGGAACTATAAAACTCTGTTTTGTTTAATCTTTCCAATTTAGTTGCAAAAAGCGCCCCCTAACAATTGGGCCCTTTCATCATTCCAACACGGTCTTGCAAATATGCGCATTATTTATGCACAAATACACACACATACGCATACTGGTATTTATATTTGTAACCACATAGGAGCACTTCTCAAAGAAAGCCAGAAATCATCTTACTTGCCATGATACATTGCGTGTGCGTGTAGTTGTTGGCGTTGCTTTTGTTGCTACTTGTCTGGCCTTTTGCGTTGGCATCTAATGAGCAGTGTTGCTACTTTTACCCCTTGCTCCCAACAGTCTCGACAGCCAATGCCGCCGTAGACACATTTGGGAATTATTTAGTGCAGCAGCAGCATCGTTGTCTTGCCGTCTGTCCATCGCATTTGTGCTCCTTTTTCTACACGTGCTATGGTCTCTCTGAGTGTGTGTGTGAGTTAGCCAGCAGATGATTGTATATTTAAATACTTTAGTGTGTATTAGTGTCGTGTTAATTAATGAAATTAACAGCATGTCTAATGCGCTTATTATGCTGGGGACTCGTAATTGTGTTTGGGGATTTTTGCTGCATTTCATATTTTTCGCCAAGAATACATAAACACTTTTTGGACAGTGTTGTACAGAGTTCAGTAAGTATTTGTATTGACAGTATTTGTATTGAAGAGTGGGTATGTGGTTAATTTGTGTGTGTGTGAATGAGATTTGATATGTATTAAATGTTAAGAAGTTGTGAACGGTTTGGGTGTAGTCAATACTTGAATGAATAATTTCGACAATAATTTGAATTGGAATTGATTTGAATTTGAAATTTGAAATTTTTATAGAGATTTACAAAGAAACTTTAAGATTAACTTGAAAGAATTTTCAAGAGATAATATATTACTCTAAAAAAGCGACTTTTTGGTCGCGTTTTCAGGGCGGTTCAAATTTCTGATCATTTAAAAAAACTTACATAGTACCTTCTAGTGTCCGACCGAATATTCGGTTTCGGTTTCGGTTTCGGCCCAAATAAGTGGTTTCGGTTTCGGTTTCAGTTTCGGCCAAAAAATGGCCGAATAGCCGAAACCGAAACTTTCTAGAATATGTTTTACATTTTATTGTATAGCAGATATATAGTAAAAGGAGGAGTAATTTAGATGCCAGCAATGTAAATAAACTTCTTTTTTTAGCATATAATATTAAATTATTTAATTTTGAATATTATCGAGTAAGGTACGAAAGGGTGATTTCTTCTTGTTTACGTTTTTAAAAAATGAATAAACTGTTTTTATTAATAAGTATTTATTTATTTATGCTATGTTTGTTTGTTTGTTCTTTATTTACTTAATGTAAAATTCGTTTGTTGAAAAAAGTGCTTGATATGGTGATTTTTATTTCAACTAGAAAGTTTCGGTTTCGGTTTCGGCCGAATATTAAAAAAAAACCGAATATTCGGTTTCGGTTTCGGTTTCGGCCCAAAAAAGTGGTTTCGGTCGGACACTAAGTACCTTCACATTTTAACGAACTTCTTTGACAATTTTTGTCGATTAGCAAATCCAATTTGTTTGCCTCAAAAAAACTAACTACTTCAAACCAGAGACCGTAACAGTTATAAGTTTTATTATAAAAATTAATGTTTTGAGTTATTTTTTGACTTTTATTGATTGACACAACAAATTTATTTAAAAAACACAAAAAAACACAACATCAGACTCAACAAATAAAAGTTATTTTTTGATTTTTAATGAAAATGACTCTTATACAGCGACTTAAAAAATAAAAGTCACTGAATGATTTTTATTGATGACTTAAAAAATAAAACTCACTGACTGATTTTTATTGATGACTTAAAAAATAAAAATTATTGAATAATTGTTAAATCAGAAATAATTGTTATTAAAGGATTTTTAAAATATAGAAATAAGAGTCATTGAATGATTTCTATTGATGACTTTTATAAATAAAAGTCACAGAATGATTTTTATTGATGACTTAAAAAATAAAAGTCATTGAATAATTGTTAAATCAGAAATAATTGTTATTAAAGGATTTTTAAAATATAGATAAAAAATAATTCTTATTTTTTAATTTTTCCGTAAAAATTACAAAAAAAAAGTTTATTGCCAAGTTTGATTCTCCGTGCGAAAAGAAATGTATTGGTATATTTCATTTATTTGCATGATTTTTCCTTCATAGTAAAATTTTAAATAACTGTTTTTTCCGGTCCCTGCTTCAAACCAATTTATATGAATTTATATTGATTCTTTTTTACTGAAATATTTGCTTTTGATCTTATTTTATTTTAAATTAAATATATAAATTTTTATTTCTGAAGTTATCGCATTTTGAATTTAAAATGCACATCTTTGCTCATACACAAATTTAGTACTCGATACCTTAGATGGACAATTTACACGATACTTTTCAAAATACTTGTGATATCGAGTACTTTCACATATAATGGAGACATTTTTTTGTTGTAAGATCTTTTTAAATATGAGTTGATTTCATTGAAGATTGCCCATCCCTCACAAACAACTGAAAATTGAATGACTGACTGCAGAACTTCAATGCGTAATTAAGTATTATTTGGTATGGAATTTAATGTACGGAATAAAATGCATGCAAAGCGGTTAAATTTTTTATATATTAAAATAAAATAACAATTAACGTTTGGTTTTGTTGATATTTCAGAAAAAAACTCAGGTATTTTATTTATTTAAAAAAATTGGTTTTAATATGTTCGTATATGTTCGATATGTTAGTATCGATACATTTTCCCCAATTCTTTATTTTTTTGTTGTTATTTCAGAAAGATTCGGGTAATTTATTTATTTAAAAAATTTGCGTTTATTGTGTTCGGTATTAGAATCGATACTTTTTCCCCATTTCTTTTAAAGCATCGATACCAGAGTAAGTAGCTGGTATCGATACCGAGAGTCGCAAATTTTTAACCCTAAACACAATCGTTTCGTAAACTCATTGCTTAACCCTTTCAATACTGCGGGGATATATAAGTCCCAGATAATGTTCAAAAATTACTGGTGCGAAAAGTATTCGCTTTTAAAGTACTGGGATGGGACTAAACAGTAGTCTGTAGTCAGTAATTCACAACACGTGTTTTGGTTAGCATAACCTAACTAATTCATACTTGGTATACGTTCAGAAGGGTAAGCGTGCTCTTTATGCATAAAAAAAAAAATTTTAAAAATCTGAAATTATGTAAAAATTTTCTTTTACTTATTTACAGCACATTTAGTTCAATTATACAGAAATATCTTCACTGGCCAAAAGTCGTATTGAAAGGGTTAATGAGGCTTAGTTTGACACCTGTTTATTTTAAATAATTTTTTAACTGATGAGTTTAGAAAGTGATTTAGCCTCTAAATATTAATTAAATATAATTTTTTTTTAATTATTATCAACATTTGCTCAATTTGTGATAAATATTGGACGATTTGTACTCGGATGCAATAAAAAGCGAATGATTATTTCTATTATTTTTAAATTTGAAAAAAACTTTAGATATTTGTAATGTTTTGTTTTAACGAAATGACGAAATGAAATTTGAAGGTACGTTTTTTATAAAAGAATAGCTGTGTTTGGTTGGAAAAAAGCTTTTACATAGAAAGATTTTGGATACAACTCTGCTACAAACTGGTTCTAGCAGTCAAATTTTGTTATGAGTAAACGAGGCTTTCTTTCTTATTCTTGAAGAACCATGTTTTAAGAACTCAAATGAATTATTAAAACTTCCTTCGGTATACTCTAAGCCATTCAAAAAGAAAACCCATTAATTCAACGCATACACAACGCACTCAGCCACTGCACAATGTGTCCTTCACTGCACTCCTTTTGCCAATAATGTTTTATTGAATTTTCAGCCGAAAGAGTGCTAACTAAACTCCAACTGAGCCACCGCCTAATCATGTGCCCGCAGTTGAGAGCACGTTTCGGCGCAACTTTCCGGCAATGCGCCACTCGAACGCCGAACCACCCGCCGCCGACCCAATAAATCCAAAGTGTCTTCAGTTTCGTCACAAGTTGCGGCGACAGACAACAGAACACAAGCAGCAACAATTCAACAAGAAATGCAAAAGAAAGATCAAAAAAATATAGAAGAAAGTATATAGGAAACCGCCCGCTGCGTGAAGGAAATGTTGAAAAGTTGCTGCAGTGTGGCAACGCAGGCGGCGGGTGCAGGGATTGCGAAAAGTCAAACAGAGGGTGGGGGTGGGGGGGTGCAGCAGCGGCAGCGGCAGCGACGTGCCAACATGTCTTTGTCGCTTGCGTTTAATTTCTGTGCGTTTCTCTTTTTCTTCTTCTTCTTCATACTTCGGGGTACATCTTTACTTAGCCTTCGTGATGCTTCTGCCATTGTTGCCATACTTTGCTGTTGCGCAGCTGCCTTGCGAAAAATTGCGCCTAGGGACAACCTGCTTATTGTCTTTGTCGTCGACTGCCGCGGCGGCACCAACCCACGTTCGTTCAAGTATTTTCGCATTCCAGATGCGTTGCCGTTTCCGTCCGCTACCGCAAACAACCGCAATATGAGCGGCTACGCTGATGGCATTCGGCTGAGGAGTGGGTTGGGGCGGCGAAGAGCTGGAAACGGGACAAGGTAAGCGCTGCGAGCCGGGAGGCTGAGGTCGCCTGCAGTTGGTTACGGTTCGTGACGTTAGGCCGCCATGGTCGGGAGCATTGAATTGGGTTGTCGCTGTTGTTGTTGTTGTTGTTGTTGTTGGCATTTTGAAAATTGCTGCGGGACTATTTTTGTAATTTATTTTATTTTCTTGTTTTACGAGTTTATTACTTATTTAAGCGGCGCTCGAAAGGGCGCGGCAGAGTGGGAGTGTCGAAGAGCCCAAAATGAAATTAAACAATCCAATTCTGGTGAATGTTGCTGCGTTGTGCTGCTTGTGACTTTTGATTTTCTTCTGCCTCTTTTTGAACTCTCCTTCTTCTTCTTCTTCTTCTTCTTTGTATGCTGCGGGCAACAATTCTTTTCTTTTTTTTAAGAAATTCTACCATGCCAAGTGTTGCCTACTAAACGTTTTTCAGGCGTCGAGCAGTTGCGTTGCGTATTTTGTTTTTTATTGAAAAACAATAACGATGCAGCAGAGAATGCGGAAAACGGCACAAATATTTCGTACAAAATTATTCAGCTCAGGTTTGTGCGATTCCATTGGAAATCATAATAAATGATTTTTACACTGCGAGCCGAAAAAGATATGTCATCCTTTTTCGATGGCAGCCGTTTGATTGTGCCGGCGGCTGCTTTGGCGTCGTTGGCTGGCTGGCTGACTGACTGACTGGCTGGGTTTGATTAATCGTGCCTTTGGCAATTTCTATAAATTCGAGCAGGAATTTCGTCCTTTTGGCATTACGCTTACAAATTCCAATAATGCTTTTAGTGGGTATTTGCAGAGAATTTAAAGCGTTGAAATGCCATTTTGGGACTCGTGCATAAAATATTTAATACCTTTGCAGAGACAATTTTAAATTATATTTGTTTCAGCTTTAATGGGTTGAAAATGTATTTGGTGCTTTACGAGTGCACGCACACATTCACATCGCAGATAGAAATTTATGACTAATTGCACTTGGAGCGAATTAAATTGCTGCCGCTTTTATGGCTGTCGATGCGGTCGTGCTGATGATTCATTTTTATATTCGTGCCGCACTTAAATGTTATCACTGCCAAGCCATATAAAATGCACGAAACAACAACAACAACAACAAAAGCAACAATACAAAAAACAATAACAATTACAACAACAGTAATAATAGCAACAAGAATGGCAAACTGACGTAAGCGGAAATAAAAGGGAAATATGTGCAGGCCATGGCCGCCAGCCTGTGGCACGGAAATAAATTAAATTTTGTTCATTTGCAGCAGAAACAGACTCACACACACACACACATAGACACCCAAACATGCGCCGGCATCCTTCTGCCTAACAAGAACACAAAAAAACATACACAAACACCAAAAACAACAACCAAAAAATGCGAGAAAATGCACGCCAAATGAAAGGAAAGAGAAGCAACGAAAAAAAAGTATGGTGCAAGGCGAAAAAAGAAGTGCAGAAATGTGCAAAAAATGCAATAATCGCTGTGGTTGTAAATTCATTCAGTTGGCTGCGCAGCTGGCCAGCAACCAACTCACACACACACACACACTCAACAACAAACAGCACAGCGCCTGGCAGCAGGACAACAGCAGCGCTCGCAAGAAATGCAGCAACGTGGCACAATAACAACAAGAACTACAATAACAAAAAAAATACTGTACAAATTTGCATTTTGCACAATTTAATTTTTATTATTTTTATGAGGTTGTGATTTAAATTTGTTGTTGCACTCTGACGCAACCCAATAAGTTTGTTTGCCTTCACACATGCACATGTCGGAGGAAATTAAGGCAACTGTGCGGAAGTGCCACGGCTCGGTTGCCACTTGCACACATGCACACATAAATGTAGTTGTATGTGTGGAATGTACGTGTGTGCAAATGAAACTAGAAACTACAACGCCAAGCGAAACGAAATCACATGCGAGCGAAATTAAGGATTTTCAGCAGTGCATTAAAATAACGCCCAGCGGCGCGTACAAGAGTGGCGGCGGCAATATCGCATGCAACAAGGTGAAAATGTCAAGAATGTGCAGCTTATTTTTTCCACCCATTATGCAGCTGCAGCGAGGCGTGTAGCCTGAAAATGAGAATATTTATATGCATGTGGACAAGTGGATAAGCAGACACACTGTTCGTGTTGCGTAAACAAAATGCAAATTACTTATGAATGCCACAAGGCGTGTGCGCCGCAAAGTATGCAAGCAAATTTGTGGTAATAGTGCTGACTGAACTGAAGCAGCACAACAGTTGCGCGGCGTTGTATCATTTATGAAAAGGATTAGTTGCCTGTTATGAGACGGAAAATAATAGGGACTGTAGATGATTGTTTTTGTTTTACATTATTAATTATGCTGCTATGCTCTAAATGATATTTTACCCGTGTTGAAGACAGAAGGAATTTCGTTATTTGCATCTTTACATGTCAGCCATTGCTTATTATTATGGGATGCGCTGGACTATCGAGACCGTTTACTTTGTATACAATAAATCATAAAAAATAAAATAAAATTAATTTTTATATATTTCTGTTTTTACACGGTCTTTTTTACACGGTTTTGATTTAACACGGTTTGAAAATAAAAAAAAATTTAATTTTTTCGTGCTAAATGGAATAAAATCGTGTAAAAAAATTAAAAATTTTCGTGCTAAATGGAATAAAATCGTGTAAAAAAATTAAAAAATTTTTTTTTTCAAACCGTGTTAAATCAAAACCGTGTAACAAAAGACCGTGTAAACACAGAATTAGGTGTACTTTTATAAATATTTAAAATAAAAAAAAACTAGTTTTATGTTATGACCAGGGAAAGGATTTTGTGGAAATTGCCTTTTTTGTTTGCTGCTAGACAGAGCATTTCTGATTGAAAATGAGCACGAATTAGGTCCTCCTGATTAGAAATATACCACTTTTATTTTGCCTTTTTTGCCTTAAAAAGGCAGTTTGCCTTTTTCACCCATAAATGCCTTTTTTAGTGCCTATTTTACCTATAAATGCGACAAAATGCCTTTTTCAAGATTTGTCGAGCGCTTTTTTATTTTTCTTTCGTTTTTAATATTTTCCCCCTTTTGTTTCGCAAAAATATCTTTAAACTAACAAAAAAATTTAGTGGCAACATTGCAATTTCGTTAACTTATCGATGTTTTTACATTGATTTGATCATTCCTAAGCCGTTATTTTTTGTTGTGCAGTGGAAAATTTAAAGAAAAAAACATGCCAAAATCAAAAAGTTCGGTTAGCGCAAAAATTTTATTTATTTTTTTGGGATACAAGTACGGCTTTTGTGCTTTTATATGAAAAGTTAAAATATGAATTTATAATATGTGCCAAAATTTCCATTAAAATATCTTAGTTTTAGTTTTTAAACTATCTTTGAAAACCTTGATCTACCTTTTCTTTAAAAAAAAACGAGGTATAAATCGTCAGATGAAATAAAATTATTAAAAAATACATACCGTTTCCCTTTTTTTTTAGATTTTCTAGTATTTTTTTCTTACTTTTAAATGCCTGTTTTTGCCTTTTTAACAATTTTGAATGCCCTATTTTGCCTGCATAAAGTTTTTAGTGCATTTTTCTGCCTTTTTGGCAGTTTTTAGTGCCTTTCCGTGCCTTTTTTGCTATTTTATTTTGCCTTTTTTATGGGTTTTTAGGTCCTCAAAATCCTTTCCCTGGTTATGACGTAGTCTTGGAATATTTTAAAACCAATCAGTTTATTTTCCATTCTGTAAATCATTCCAAACAAAGATTTAAACCCAAATTAAAAAATTAAAAAATTATTTACAGCAATTTCAAACATAAAAATACACCAAAAATATTTGAATTTTAAGAACACAATGTTAGTAAAAAGCAAATAATTAAATTTGATGCACTCTCTTGAGCTTTAACAAATTTCCACAACTCGTGGAAAACATTTTTTTTTCAAGTTTACACATTTCAGCGAAATTTTGCGCACACATACAAATTTTATTAACATTTATTTTCAGCTTGAAATACGTGCTAACGAAAAATTTCAGTAAAAAGTAAAGAAATGAAAAAGAAAAATAAACCAAAAACACGCATAATAAATAAAATTGCGCAGCATATTGCAAAAAAAAATACCATTTACCACAGACGTGTCGATGGTGTTAATGGGCCGAAAGTGTTAGTGCAGCAATGCAATTTTACTCGTGCTCGCATTGCACAAATTGGCAGTGAAAAATTTTCATTGGTAGTGCGATTTTGCAGCAGCAAAAATATAAAAAAATAAATAAAAAAAATAAATGCAAAAATTCACATATGCAATAAAATTGAAAATATTAAATGCAGTAAAATTGTATGTGATAAAATTGACTAAAAATTGAAAATGAAATAGAATAAAATTATATAAAACAACAACATTAAAAAGTTAGTAAATTAGTAAACACAAAAATGAAGTAAAACTAAATTAAAAAAATTCAAAAAGAATTAATGCAACATTTCACATACATATGCAGTGAAGTTGAAAATTTTGAATGCAGTAAAAATGTATGGGAAAAAATTTAATAAAAATAGAAAAAGAAATAGAATACAATTTAATAATTTTTATATATATTTATAATTATATAATTATAATTTAAAGTTTGATAATTAGTAAACACAAAATAAAAAAAGCTACTGCAAAAAAATAAAAAAAAAATTAATGCCAGATTTCACATACGCAGTGAAGTTGAAACTATTAAATGCAGTAAAATTGTATGGGAAAAAATTGAAAACGAAATTGAATAAATTTATATGAAATAAAACAGTTAAAATGAAATAGTAAACACAAAATGAAATAAAATTGAATGTAAACACAAACAAAAGTAAATGCAACATTTCACATATGCAGGGAAGTCGAAAATATTAAACGCAGTAAAATTGTATGGGAGAAAATTGAAGATAAAATAACATAAATAAAACATTTAAAATTAAATAGTAAATACAAAAATGAAATAAAACTTAATAAAAAAAATTAATTATTAAAAAAGTAAATGCAAAAATTCACTTCTCCAATGAAATTCAGAATGCAGTAAAATTGTATGGGAAAAAATTGAACTTAAAATTCAAACTGAAATAGAATACATTTTTTTGAAATGAAACATTTACAGTTAAATAATTAGTAAACACAAAAATTAAATTAAACTGAATGTAAGAAAAGAAAAATAAATCAAAAAGTAAATGCAAAATGTAACATCCAAACTTAAAAATATTAAATGCAGTAACATTGTATGCGAAAAATTTTAAATGAAATAAAATAAAATGAAATGAAACAAAACATTTAAAGTTAAATAGTTAACACAAAAGCGAAATAAAACTGAATGCAAAAAAAATTAATTAATAAAAAATAACTACAAAAATTCACATATGCAGTGAAATTTAAAATATTGAATGCAGTAAAATGGTATGGGAAAACAATTAAAATGAAATAGAATACATTTATATAAATTCAATATTCAAAGTTAACACAATATCAGAATAAAATTGAATGCAAAAAAAATCAAAAAAATAATTGCGATAATTCACATATGCAGTGAAATTGAAAATATTGAACGCAGTAAAATAAAAAATAAAAACAAATGAAAAAAAAATGACTATGAATAAATTTGTATGAAATAAAACTTATTAAAACAAAAAATGTTGAAACAGTTTTAAAATAAAAGTAAACATTACTAAAAATGTTTTTGTATTTTAAAATACCATTTAAACTTGAAATTGCTTATCTTAAAAATAAAACAAAAATCTGGCTTCTGAAACCATAGTGTCCAGTGTCCACAAAGTTGCAACAAAATAGCGAAAGCCTGAACTTTTTGCTTAAGTTGTTCAGGCAGATGACATAATTTCTACAAAAAAAAATATTTACCTTCGTCTTCAAATGTCAAGCAAAGTTTGCTCAAACCTCAAATGAAAAAATTCAAACTACTACTTTGTACTTTGAGAAAATGTTCCCATGGGAAAATATTTGCCAATATCAAATTCTCTCAGACTTAAGGTCAGACAATTTTCTCGCTCCCTACTTATGGATATGGTCACTTTAAATTTAAATTGTTCACCTGCATTACTTAATTTGGAGACACATTTCCGAAGGCTGTTTTCTGTCGCACATCCCACTTTGTCTCAATAAGTGCGCACAGAAACCAGATACAAGAAACGAATGAATGGAAGAAATTCAGGCAATTTTCCGCTTCAGTCACCGGCCGTTCGTGCTGTTGACTACAATTTAAATGTCCATAAAACTTCCAGCACGCATATGCTTTATGTCTTGACCCTTTTTCTGCTGATTTCTTCGGGCAGCCACACGCCCACACACACAAACACACACGCACATGCAGCGCAACTTGAAATATTGTCGGTGTGCCGGTCGCAAGTTTGGCTCAGACCCTCATTCCGGCAAATAAAGCATATAAATGCGCATAATCGTTTTTATTGTGAACGCTGATTTAAAAAGGAAGTGTTGCAAGTGGCAGTGGCCGGGCGAAGGGCATGACGAAGTAAGTGAAAAGAAAAAGAAACATGTGGAAAAGGTAGAGAAACGTGCGCAATAATAGCGAAAACCCATAAAAAACAAACGTGTTATTGCGAAATGAGCAGCCAGCAAGCGGACGCCGAACATAAAAATCGTATGAAAAGCAAAAAAGCAAAAAAAAAAAATTATGGCAAAAGGCCGAGAGAGGGGCAGGGGTTAAGGTTAAGCAAAGTTCAAGTGAGGGAAGGCAAAAACGGCGCACAACTTTATGCAATGCGCGCTTAAAGTTTGTTTAGACCAAATAAAAAACGGGACAGACAGTGGCGCATCGCAAAGAAAAGCAGTTGCCTTGGAGCAGAAACACACACACACACACATACACATAAAAAATGAAAATTCGGATAAAGTATGAAGCAAGCAAAGGAATGGCACAATGTAAATCAGTGCGGAAGTTGCTGCACGAAAAAGGTACAAACGGCAAAGGTGGACGTTGTGCGAGCGAAATGTTGCTTTTATCAGCAAACAAAACAAACAAAACAGATACAAATACTTATACACACATGTGCAAAAGGTAACAACACACACACATACAGGTATACATACATACATATGTGTTCGTTCAGTACACGTGATTTGATGCTGTGGGCTTGACAGAAGGTCAGACGTTGGCAACATTTGAATGTGATTTGGCCGAGATGAAAAGGTGTTGCAGGCATCAAAACCATTGTTGTTGTTTGATGCTCAAAGTTTGAATTATTTTATTTGGCAGTTATCCTCACAACAAAAAGGAAAAGCTAAAGCGAATGCTGCCTTAAAGAATGGCAAACTGATAAGCAAGTTTGTAAAATTGCGCTGAATTCCGACGTGTCTTTCATTGTTGTTGGCATTGCGCGGGTTGCTCGAGAAACATGTTTTTTCTTTTCTTTTCTTTGCATTTATCTGGCTTTGACCTATTTGCAAAATTTACAAAATGTGTGTGATTACCTGAAGGGATAATTTTGACAGTTGAAATTTCCAACAAAACACACAATTTATCAACTTGAACGCTGAATTAAGGCATTAAAATGGATTTTAAACTTTGCTCAACATTTGAGAATGAAACGTGGGTTTTGTGTGTGGGAATTTAAAATTGTGAAATTTGATAAGATTTTCTGCAGTTGTTATGAACTCGATAGAATGGTTCAGAGATTCAGATATTGAAAGCTAGAAGGCAAAGCTGTAGGGACGGTTGAGAAAAGATGCTTCGAGAGATCTTCAGTTCTTTTGTCGAGGAAGATGATAATTGTTTTAAATAGAACATCGAGCTATATGATATATATGAATGCTATAGCTCCTTGATCAAAAGTTGAGCTTGACCATACCTTAGAAATATTGGAACAAATTCTGATGAACTGAGTATACGAGAGGTTATCTACAGTCATGGTTGCCTTTTTTGGTAAATTTGGACCAAAAGTGCGCTTTTGGACAGCTTTTTGTGATATTTGTGATAATTGTTTTTGATGGAACATCGAGCTGTATGATATAGATGATATATATAAATGCTATAGCTCCTTGATCAAGAGCTGAGCTTGACCATACCTTAACCTAGGAATATTGGAACAAATTCTTATGAACTGGGTATAGGAGATGTTATCTACAGACTGTAGTGGTTGCCACTTTTGGTACATTTGGCCCAAAAGTGCACATTTGGACAGCTTTTGTTCAATTTTGAATGTTGTCGCCTAAATGATGGCAATACGGTTAAGAAATCGGAAGAATTTTGATATGAAAGATATGTTTTGTTTTTATGTTACATAATAATTTAAAGTCGGAAGAAAATATAAAAGATATGTTTTGTTTTTGTGTTAAATAATAATTTTTGGAAATTTAAAAAATTTTAATTTTTTCCCCCCCTGGGGTAACCCATTTTAGGAGAATTTTGGTATATACATTTTTACTGGAAAGAGTGCAATCCGATTTATATGAATAAAAAAATTGTCAGCACATACAAGTTTTAGCGGAAATCGGAAGAATTTTTATATAAAAGATATGTTTTGTTTTTGTGCTAAATAATAATTTCTTGATATTTAAAAAATTTTAAATTTTTCCCCCTAAAATGGTGTAAATTTTAGGAGAATTTTTGTATATACAATTTTAGTGGAAAGAGTGCAATCCGATTTATATGAAAAGTGTTCGGAAGTATTAGAAAATTTGTCAGCACATGAAATTTGTAGCGGAAATCGGAAGAATTTTGATATAAAAGATATGTTTTGTTTTGTATTAAATAATAATTTGTAGACAAAAAATTTTAATTTCTTTCCCATTTTCAATCTAGAAGAATTATGGTACAAAACATTTTAGTGGAGAGAGCGCAATCCGATTTATATGAAAAGTGTTAAGAAGTATTAGAAAATGTATCAGCACATGAAATTTCTAGCGGAATTCGGAGGAATTTTCATAACAAAGTTACGTTTTGTTCTTGTGTTAAACAATAATTTGTTGAAAATAAAGAAATTGTCCTTCCTTCCCTATTTTTAAGCTCATCATATGAGAATTTTGGTACAAAAAAATTTTAGTGGGAAGAGTGCAATTCGATTTATATGTGAAGTGTTATGAAGTATTAGAAAATTTGTCAACAAATTTGCACATGAAATTTCTAGTAAACAAGGATAAGGTAGTGAAAGGAGCCGGTCTGCTCATCATTTTGTTTGAATCAAGAAACGAGCTATGGTTTGATGGTAACCATACTTCCCTCATACTTTCAGCTAGAAGTAGACAGTTTTAGTAGTAATACAGATTTACATAGTAGATATAAAGTCTTTTGTTCAGTCGTATGATTTCTGCTATAAACTACAGAATTTCTACTATATTCTATAGAATAGTCTGCAAAATACCACAGAACAGAATCTATGCCATGTTCTATAGAATTATTGTCATATTGTATAGAATATTTTCTTCAGAATTTCTACTTACTATATTCTATAGAACAGTCCATAAGAATCTAATTTATGTTCTTCAAAATTTCTACCATATTGAATGAAATATTTTAAAGATTATATTCTGCTATATTTTGCAGAACATTGCAGAATAGTATAATATCTATCTGCAGTATAGAATTTATAGAATATAATAGAAATTCTAAATATGTAGTCAGTTCATTGGAATACTTAGTTATAGTAGAAATTCTGTAGAATATGATAGTAATTGTTTGTAGCATTATGCCCCGAACACATAGACGACGGCAGCGACACGACCAGAACGTTCATATGGAAACGATTATTTTGACGACAGCACGACAGCTACTACACGAACACCGAACACAGTTTTCGTTGTCGCCAAACATAGAACCAAAGATAAGTAATATAAGTTTATATTATCTTTGATAGAACTATTCGGTATTTCTTAGGTGACAAAACCAAAGCAATTGGCATCACTGCTTCAAAAAGGATATTTTTTAAGGAATTATTCTTGCTTTTTCGGTGTGATTTGAATAACAATTAAAAATTGGCTGTATTTCAGTTAAAATTTACTGGTAACGAAAATTTTTAAAAATTGTAATTTTAGAACAAATGACAAATGATTGATTGTAGAACGATAAAATTATGTAATATAGCCGATTGCTTTATGATGTAAGTGCGCGAGCACTTTAAAATTTTTAGTTAAGAGCTCAAAAAAACATAATTGTAATGATGTTGCTGCCGTTTTCATTGTAATCACGCAGTTGACTTCACGGCGACGGTCAAAGTCGACGCGATCTTAAAGTTGTATGTTCATGTCGCTGCCGTTTTGAATGTGTTCGAGCCATTATTCATCAAAATGTTCGAAATCGTTGTAGAAAAGATGGAAAAGGCCAAACATAGAAAAATATATGCAAAATAAGAAATAAAATCTTATCTTTTTCATCTGCATTTGATTTCATTCAATCATGTTTTTATATCAACTTCTATCTGGTGTTCTACACCAAATTTAAAATGCCACTTTAATTTGCTGCACAAATTTTCAATTATCTGCTTTAAATGTCGCTAAAAGCACGTCAAACAAATTACATATAGATTTTTCTTATTTATTTACACTTTTAAATGTCTGCATTGCCATGCAGAAAATGTTTTAAATGTCACCACTCAACAATCATTGTCCCCCCTGAAATATTGCAGACAGCAGACAGCAGCCAAAGCAGTCGCTTAAACACCCTTAACACTTAACAACTTTTAAATTCTTGCAATAATCATTGCAACCGCACTTTGGCATTAAGCTGCCAGCGTCCGCCCGTCGCTTAGCTCAACTGCCAAAAGGCCACGCGATGCCACAAATTCCCACCAGACCTGAGACAACTTTTCTGCATGAATGCGTGCCACAACGGTCGGCGGCGGCGCTCCCTGCAGAAATTCCCAAATGAAATTCGATATTATGGAAAGAAGACCGAGTCTGTGGCTGTTACTGAGTCTGAGTCTCAGTGAGCCCTCAAATTGTGGGGTCCGCATTGTTCTCACACGGCGACGACCAACCACCGGCCCACTTGAAGCACAGTTCGGAAATTGCATGAAAAAGCGAAATCATGTTCGGGCTAAAGTGACAGCCAGGCAGGCAGACGATAGCAACAACGCAGACAGACAACTAGTCAGCAAGTGGGGAGTGGGGCCAACATTGAAGTCAAGAAAGTGCGCACAACATAGATGCGAGGGTTGAAAAAAGGCCCACAAATCTAGAAGGAAAAAAACATAGAACACAAAATCAAAGTTAATTGAAGTTTAATGCTGGGGGATTAGTGAAATTTGAAAACATTGCGCACGAAAAATACAGCGTCATTCATTTCGATCAAAATTGAAAATCAAGCTGGTGCCGATGACGAGCATTTTCGCAAATGGCTGGAGAGAAGCGCCACAAAAACAAAAACAACAAAAAAACGCCAGTGAACCAGTGTTTGGGTGTAAAAAACTGCGCTGCGTGTTGTTATTAACAAATATTTGTCTGTCACTAAAATGCGAACATGAAATATTGACAACAACAAAAACCAATGTCAGCGTTGCCACACAAATTTTTTTTTTGCAGCAAGTGAAAGTGTTACGGTGTCTGTGTCCAGTTGTTGCTTGTCTGGGGCCAGTAGGCGCCTCGGCGTGTCGGGCGCCAGTCCGCTGAGGGTGAAAGTTGTGTCGCTTCTGTTTTTGTTGTTGCTGAGTTTTTGCATGTTCGACTGACTGCAAGTGAAAATGAAATTGAAAATTGTTGTTTGCTATTTGTTGTCGTTGTTGAGTGTCAACATTTTTGTTTTTTTTTGTTTTTTTGCGTTGTCCTTTTTGGCGCCGCAGCAGTGACGAAAAAAATCGTAGCAAAAACATAAATAAAAAGCGTTCTGTAACTGTCGACGGTAATGAGTTTAAAGTGAAATTAATTTACGCGAAAGCATGAAAAATGAGCAAAGCGTGAGTCATGAAAGAGCAACGGCGGCAAATGTGCGGACATTGCAGCGAGTTGAGGGCAAATACTTGCAATGGCAAAGTGGTAGCGATAATTTTGAAATATGTTTCAAGTGTTGTGATATGAAAATCGTTTTGGAAAAGCTATAGGATGGGAAAAGAGTGGAGAAAGGGTGGAGAAAGTTGGAGTGGAAAATGGAAAGTAGAGGAGAGAAGTTAGAGCAGAGAAGTTAGAGCAGAGGCGAGTGTGATAAGTAGGAATGTAGAAGGTTTCAAAGTGAAATTCGAATTGAATTAATAAGTTGGAGCGATAGTAGTAAAAGTAGAGGAAATTGGTACAGAAGAAAAGGGCAAAAAGAAGAAGAAATATTTACTTATTCGAAGAAATGTTTACTTAACCCATTTAAAAGTAGTTTCAGATGTAGGATTGTGACCACAAATTTTACCAGAGGGAAGGAGCATTATGGAATATTATCAAAATTGGGTTAAGGCAAAAATCAGTCTTAGTTAGAGTCAGAGCTCTAGCTAGAAATAATTAACTGGAATGGAACTAGTAGCAAAAGCATTGCGATTCATAATCGGGATTGAGTTACAGACACAATTAAAACTAGTATCGAGCTTAAATTAACAAGAATAATCATCCAATCATTCAACAGTATTCGGGGAAAAAAACAGTTAAAGCTGGAATCAGAGCTTAAGACAGCAATTAAGCTTAGATTTTAAGCTTTGAGTGGACTCTAAATAGAAACAACTCACTGGACTGGAAATGGTAGGCGAAGCATTGCTGATTATAATCAGGATTGAGTTACAAACACAATTAAAACTAGAATCGAGCTAGAAAGATTTGAGTAGAAAGAATCATCATTGAATCCTTCTTCACTATTGGGCGAAGAAAACATTTAAGGCTGGAATCAGAGCTTAAGACTACAATCAAGTTTAGAATCCGAGGTTTGATTGAGCTCTAACTAGAAATTGGACTAGAGCTGGTAGGAGAAGCATTGCTGATTATAATCATGATTCGGTTAGAAGCACAACCAACACTAGAATCGAGCTTAAAGTAGAAAGAATCATCATTCAATCATTTCTCACTCTTTGGCGGAGAAATCAATTAAAGCTGCAATCAGAGCTTAAGACTACAATAATGCTTATATTCCGAGCTTTGAATGGACTCTAACTAGGAACAATTAACTGGAATGGAACTGTTGGCATAAGCATTGCTAATTATAATCACAATTAGTTAAGATAATAATTATGACTATAATCAGAGCTTAAAGAAGCATTATAGTAGAATATAATTAGGTTGAGTTAAGAACGGCTTGAACCAAATCTTAAGATCAAAACCAAGTTTAGAATCCCAGTTCTAACTAGAAACACCAGAAAAAACTAACTGATCTAAAACTGGTAATAGAAACGTTGTAGAAGGTTGTAGAACACCGTGCAACAGCATTTTTACAGCAGAAAAAATCCATATGGGCCTGAAACTAGAGACCAAACATAGTAATACTGCGTACTCAGTTTTTCATTTCTACATCCTTTGTCCTTTTAAAAGGACTTCAAAATTTTAAAGGCGATATGTATATATGTAAAATGAAAGAGGAAAGGCACAAGAATTTAAATAAAATTTTTTTTATCTATTTGTAAAAAAAAAGGATATGAATCAGATCGTTTGAAAATTTTAATTCTTTATATCCTTGAAAATTTATATAGAATTTTCTTGAAAAGTAAGTATGTATGTTGAAACCCAAAATCTTCTTGATCACGTTTCAAAATTTCATTACTCTTACTTTATTGGTTCGAAAGTTATTAAAAAAAAGGCGAAAGCTGCAATTCTAATGAAGTACAAAATTCACATTTATTTATTTACCCAATTTTTACCCATTTTAGTAACTATGAAATCAATAAAGCGAGAATTATAATTACTATTATTTAGGTGAAGAAAATACTTAAAGCTGGAACCAGAGTTGCGACTAAGGTCTGATAAGAAAACAGCTACACCTGCAGACACGTAGAAGGACTATTATGAAAATTATTAGTATTGGATTGAGAGAACAATAAAGCTCAGAGCTATAAGAGATTACAACTAAGGCTGTTACAGGGACCGGTAAGAGAAACAATACTATATAGAATAATTATACGAAAAGAAATATAAAAAAAATTAAAAAATTAATTATATTTGGATTAGTTAGGTTCAAACTAGAATTAAAGTTCATACTAGAATTAAAACTAAGCTCGAAAAAATTCCATAATTGAGATTGGAACTTGAACTAAACGCTTTGAGTAAATGTGCTGCAACGGGTTAGAGAATCTTCCGAGTGTTGGTCATAGTGAAAAAATCAATTTCTGTTACTATAACTGAAACTTAGGATTAGTGCCAGGGTTCGAGTTAGGACCAGGCATCATGAACTAAGAACTAATATTGACTTATAATATGGACTACGACTCTGAGTGAGACTAGAGTCAGTTGAATCAGACCAAACTGAACTTGATCCTTATGATAGGACTGATACTGCCAGCAGCATTCCTACTCTACATTACATTGCAACTTCTTCTGAAACTCCAATAAATTCAGTGTGCAGCATTTAGAATAGAATCTCCCAGCCACTTCTCTTCCCCGCTGCTATAAACTTTGCCTCGCATTCCATTGTTTATGGCAAATATTTTCACAATTTATTCACCACTCTGACCACATCTCAGGCAGCTGTCCGCACTCGATAATAAACTCGTATTCGGTGAATTGGAAAATTTCATATCACTTGCGGTCTGAAATTAAAATAGAAGCAACAAAATCTGTTGTCGGATTCCGCATTCAGCTCGCAAGGATTTTCCATTAATTTACCAATTTCAGGATGTTTGTCCTTTTACTTTGCTTTGTTGTAAACTTAAAGTTTCACCCCCAAATCCTTTGAGCGCTCACATTTCATTGCTGCTCATTGGCAGTTCAACTGGTTACAATTTGGGCTGTTCGCATCGACCAACAACACGCAGCAAACACGCAACACAACAAAACACAGCGAAATAAAATCTTTGAGTGCGTCGCAGAATTTAGTGGCTTTTGCCTTCACATAATTGTGGGCTGTCGTTGTGTCGCGTTGGCGGTGCTGAACTGGGCCGGGTCGGAGAACGGTACGGAACCTGCGTACAGGTTCGCATGGAAAGCGCAATTAAATCACAAAACGAAAAAATTCGCTGTCAAGTTCATTGAGCCATTTTCGGCGTGCGGCCTGCGGCCTGCGACCTGTCGACCCACCAAAGTAAACGTGAGCTGCACGCTTTCGCTATTATTTGGTGGCATTTTGTTGTTTTTGTGTTATTGTTTTTGTTGCTTGCGTCTACTTATTGTTGCTACCTTTATTGTTTTTGTTGGTTTTATGGCTTTGTTTATGTTTTTGTTGTTGTGTGGGCAAAAAAAGGGAAATGCGTAAATAACAAACGGAAATTGGGTCAATTTCGAAAAGCATTGTTCAGGGGTTCAATTCTCGGTCGTTGCCACAGACCTGACTGCTTTCTCATCGACTTTTTGCTAGTGAAAGTGAAAGTGTGGCATACTTTGGGGGGCGTGTTAAGACTGGTTTTGGCCTCTGGTGCGTATGAGTAATGCTTTTCGCGCTCTATTAATGAAATGTTAATTTTATGGCCGGAAATAAAATTTAGTTTTGGTTTATTTATGTTTGTGGTGAAATGAGTCAACATCCGATTTGGTTGATAAAATACAGCAACATGAAATTTATGTGAAGCACACATGAAAAGTGCAAAATAATAGGTGACAGCTTTCGTCTGCAAATTAAGTGCTAATGTTTGAATCGAATCGATTGTATCAGTTAATATTTGAAGAACCATAACCAGAACCATTGTATTTTCTATTATTTATAATATTTATATAATATATATTAAGCTTCTTTGTTATTATTTAATTTTATAATTGATAGATTTAAGTTTAATTCTGATTGGAGAAATTAAATTTCGATTGAGGTGCAATTAGAAGACTTAGTTCTTACTGCACTTAATGTATCCTATTCTAAATAAAATAAAATAAAAATAAGTTAAATAAATAAATAAAATTAAGACGTTAAATTGTGGGTAAGAAGAGGGGATCGGTAGTAGGAATGGGGCTGCATTGATACATTTGAATTGAGCTGCAAAACTAAATTGAGGCAGTTCTCAAGTATTAACCAGGGCACGGTCCACAAAAACCTAAAAAAGTCCACATAAATATTAATTTTTTTAATGAAATTTTTAGGGCATGTTTTAGATAAATTAAGTTGTCATTTCTTTAATGTTGCAAGACTGTAAGCATCACATGTTTCCCAATATTATCAATTGAAAGTTGAACTTTGTGGAAATTAGTAGAAATAATTATTTCGTGAAAAGTAAAGAAAAGAAAAAAATTATTAAAAATACTTTTCGTTAAAAGATTAAAACAAGAAAATTATGAGTGAGTACCTTGTAATGTAATTTATTGATTTGAAGTGTTTTATAGTGAAAAAAAAGGATTTACAGTTATTTTTTCGGCTTCGGAAAGCAGACTGCCTTTAGGCTGCATCAGGCCCCAAAACGAAAAGATTTAATGCACTAACGTATACTTGTATGTGGTTTCCGTTTTATAGATATCAAACGGCATTTTTTAAAAAAATTGTCGGTTTTATGGGACAAAAAAGTATAGGAAGTATTAGAAAACTTGGATTCCGATGTTTTCGAAGGAACTGATGAAGAAACTGTTAATGAAGTGTTAGCTATGTTAGATCCAAAGTTTAAAATAGAAAATTCAGTTAAAAGGAGTCAGATTTCCTCTTTCATTTGATACCCATTTCTTCATCATTGCACAACCGAAAATATTTTAAAAAATGTTTGAAATGTGTATGCCCTTCAAAGTGTAAAGTCCTTTAAAATGGACTTTGGAGCAGAAAATGAAAAACTGACTATGCCAAGTTACTACAAAGGACCTCTAGTTTCACGTTTATATCAACATTTGGATGGTTTTTGGCCAAAATGTTTTTTTTGTCACACGGTGTAATAAATGTAAAGTTCACTATCACTCACTGCTTCATAACTCTGTCATTTTTCTTTCGATTCGATTGATGTTAGGCTTAATATTTGCTCAAATAATATATATTTCATCCTAAATTTTAAAACCAGAGGAAATCATTTATTTTATCCATTAAAAAATCATTCGAAAATTTTTGATTTTTGAAAATGGTAAAAAAATTCATTATTGACAACTTTCACCGTCAGTAACTTCCCCAAATCTCATCTGATTTGAACAATCTGTATATTGCTGGAAAGGCTAAGGTATTATCTTCTGACAGCCGGATGACAGCTTGTGTTAGTCGGATGATTCGTTTACGAGATATGTGCTCATAACTAAAACACTTCACGCTTCTTAAAAAAAATGTTTGATTTTCAGTTTCGTGTTCAGCGGCCTAAAATTAATTTAGAAAACACTTTTATTTTAAGGTGAATTTTTCGTGTCGAGTAGTGTCAATAAAACGTGAAACTGTTCATTAGTTAAATTTTTTAGCTTATGTGCCCAGTACGGCCTTAAGGCACGCAAATTTATATAGATTAGATTAGATTAGATCCGGGATTCGGACAACATCTGCCCGAGACACTGCGTCCAAGTGATGAACTATTGTGTCATGTCCCTCTACGTTACTGGAGGAGTTCGTGTCCTCCAATGTTATCTAGGAACTCCTTAAGTTTCCTTAGATTCATTTCAGACAAATCTCTCGTCCTTCCCTAATATTCGCTTTCTCGCGTGTATTAGGGCAGGGCATTCGGTTATGATAAAATATAGGTTTCACGCCCACACAGAAGCAAATTTTTGTATTTAAAAAATGTTCCCTTCTTATATGATTCTAAAACTACATAGTCAACAATTTTTCGACTTAAAAAAATTTTGCGGCAGTAGAGGGTTAAGTGTCAGAATGCTGGTGGTGCCTTTAGAGAGTTTAAGGTTAATGCAGGTAGATGTTAGTTGCTTAAGTTCCAAGTTTAGGACGTTGAAAATTATGGGCACCAAAAATGCTCAACAAATTCGAGTGAGCAGAAATTGAATTGGATTCACTGGGTTCATGGCTTCCATGAGAAGAGGAAGAGAGTCACCTTCTTCGCCACTGTTGGGGCTCTCCCTAGACGAAGACTCCTTGAATCTCCCTTTTTCGACTACTTGGATAACCTCAGTTCAGTCAACATCAAAGACTTGAGAAGGTGTGTCCACACAACAAATTTGCATGTGTGCGTTCTCTAACTTGCAATAAGACAGATCACTTTCTCCTTGTGATATCACAACGGGCCCATTTTGAGGCCTAAGTGTGTCTTTTGGCAACTCTCATAGCCAGGCAACCACTTTAATCTAACCCAACCTAACCTATGTCTTCCATTCAGGTTCAAATCATTCAGAAGGTTGCAATTTGTCAAAACACTTCAATGTTATGAAAAATTTAATTTTTCGCCATCAAGTTTCATATGAAGCCACTTTTCACTTTTGAATTTCACTTAAAGTCACTTTGCATTTGAAGAATTTAATGCCTATTCAACTCGCCAACAACCCACGCACCCATCGGCCCAAAGTAATTTTTCACAATTCCACACCAAATACCCCAATTCCGATTCATTTGCAAAATGAAAGTGAAAAATGAATTTCCGTTACGCGACGCCGCCAGCAAACCGCACAACAGCCTCTAATTGCCAAATGCAGCGGCGGAGTTGCAGTTGCACGTTGCAACAATGCAACACTGGCGGCAACATAGCCGCCGCAAATGGTGCGGCAAACAAGCGAGCGGACGACGCGTGGGGACGCGGCGAATTGTGAAAATTAAAATGAAAAGCGCCTTTTATTAATAATTGAAGAAGGCTTAAGTGCGCGTCGCTGGCAACAACAGCGATTTATTGCTGTTGTTGTCAAGTTGCCTTTGGTCGCTGCTCGCTGGCGCTGTGGTGATGTTCCTCTAGCTTTTGTTGTTGTTGTTGTTTTTGTTGAAAATGCAGCTGCCGCTCAGTGACCAGGCAGGCAGGCAGGCAGTCAGGCAGACATTGAAATATGCCAAACTCGCAATTGTAATTAACACGGCAGTGTTGCCAACAGGAAACAAAAAACGTGCATTTAATTTAATTGCAATTTTATTGTAATTCCTCAAAGTGGCCGCATGAGTGCGTGTATTAATGTAGATATGTGTGTGTGTGTGTGTGTGCTTTGATAATTTTTCTGAGTCACGTTACGATTTGGTGCGCTATGTGTGTGTGTGTGTGTGTGTGAGTGCGCCTAAAGTGACTTAATTGCATGCTTATGGTAGCAGTTATTATGTGTCAACACACATCAGCAGCTAAATACGCCAGCGTGCTTCCGATTGTATGTGTGAGTGTGTCTGTGCGAGGACATCAAAAGGAAATAACTGGCTTTGTGCGCTGAAATTGGAAATGCATAGCGCATTCCTGCGCCATTGTTGTGCGCCAACCAAGGCGTGACGGTCATAAACGTCAACGGAATGGCGTGTTGATTATATTAGTGATAACAACAACAACAATAACAAAGAAAAAAGGCAGCTCAGTAGCGTAAAACGAAGAAGCGCCGCCCGGCGAGTGGGTCACAAATAAAATTGCGCACAAGTGATAATCGGATTATGGCAGACGGACAAACAGTCAGCCAGCCGTTCATTGTGGGGTGAGAGTGTATGTGTGTGTGGGTGGAAGTCGCCGTATCGCACAAGTGTTTTTATTTGTTTTCCTAATGACCACTAAATTCTCCCCTTTTTTGTTGGTAATTTTGCGCGCAACATATGCGGGCAATTAAAGTGCGCCGCACCGCACTTTCAACTGTAGCAAATTTATTTTTCATATTTTAATTAATTTTAATAGTTATGCAAAAACCTATAAAAACTCGAAATTGAGTGAATGTGCCGTCGAGTAGCTGGCAGCTGGCACCCGGATGATGTCAGTGTGGTGTTCTGTGTCTACACAGCAAAACATTCATACAGAATTTTTGCAATAAAGTTGTATAGAGCTGCGTTGATATTCGCCCCTTAATTGAATGAAGTCGGTGCAGAGCACAGCTGGCTGCCGCAATGTCGTTTAAGTGCCGAATATTTGTTGAAATTCGCGACCAACGGAAGTCACTGCTCGAAATTTATAGCATTTTAAAAGTGGAACAATATAATTATGAGAACGAATCCATATACATTCTATGAGAAGAGTGTCGTCTTCTCAGTCAGTCGTTGCTGAAAGATGTTTGCTGCACACACCATTCATTGGCCTAATTTTTTAATTCGTTAAAAATTACTTGATGAAAAGTTTAAGACCACATTATTATAAAACAGAACATGGGTCTTCATGCATAATAGAGTTTAAAAAAAAATATGCCACGCCTATGAAGTTTAAGTTTAAGTTAAAATATCACTTAAAATATCACTGAGGCACAGCTTATGTTCCTAAAATTTTTATTGATGCTCTACGTTGAGCATTCCTAGCACGTTTCAGTCCAATATCTGAATTTTTCTGGGATGTTTAATACATAACAGACAGTGAATGAATTGATGAACATACAGTGACGAAGGTAGAAATAGACGTAAAGACAGGAACATAGACTCATTAACATAGATAAGCATAGCCAAATAAGAACAACCACAGCCACAGACAGACTGACAGAGACACAGACAGACAGACAGACAGATACCGACATATACAGCCAGATAGGGCCAAACATGGGCTGACACAGACAGATAAATACAGACCGGCTAATAAAAAAGTCAGACAAAGAAACCGATAAACAGATAAAGAGGTAGACCGTTTGGTATTAAAACAAAAAGACAGATAAACAGATCGATATATAGAAAGACAGGTAAACAGACAGACAATAAGAAATATAGAAAAACAAACAGACTGAAACATAGATACAAGTATAGAAGGATAGATAGGTAGATAGACATATCGATAGGCAAATAGATAGATAGATGGACAAAGATCTATAGAAATATAGATGGAGAGATGGACAAAGATCTATAGAAGGATAGAGATACAGTTATAGAGATAGACATACAGATATACAGAAAGATACACAAACAAAGTAGACAGCCCCAAACGCAGCCACAAAAACAGACCTAGAAATAGATCAAGACCTAGACCTAGACTTTGACCTAGATCTAGACTTAGACCTAGACCTAGACCTGCACCTAGACCTAGATTCAGAATCAGACTCAGACTTAGGCTCAGACCCAGCTACAAACACAGACAGAAACCATTGACAGACAGACAACCATAAACATATACCGGTAGGCAGATAGAAAGACAGACAGACGGGTCGGACAGACATGCAGAAAAACAAGACATATAGATAGACAGATAAACAGACACCCACATAAGAAGATAGATAGAAAAAAAGAAAGATGAACCACCAGACAGAAAAACAGACACAGCTACAAACACAGACAGACAAAGGCAGACAGACAACCATATACAGACACCGACAGACGACAGATAGATAGACAGGGCAGGTAGACACACAGAAAAACCAGGAGACAGCTAAATAGACGGACATATAGAGAGGAAGATAGATAGACAAAAGAACGATTAACAGATCGACAGACAGACAACCATATACAGATACCGGCAGAGGACAGACGGGCGTAGTGAGACATCAGACAAGTGAATTAGGTTCTCATTTTGGCGGTTCCGTACACAACTTTTAAGCCAAATACCATTTGAAATCATAATTGTCACCCACAATTTTTTTAACAAACAGATATGTGGAGGGTTTGAACTACCAAAACCCTCCACAGAAGTGAAAAAACTAGTGTCCGACCGAAACCACTTTTTTGGGCCGAAACCGAAACCGAATATTCGGTTTTTTTTCAATATTCGGCCGAAACCGAAACTTTTTAGTTCAAATAAAAATCACCATATCAAGCACTTTTTTCAACAAACGAATTTTACATTAAGTAAATAAAGAACAAACAAACAAACATAGCATAAATAAATAAATACTTATTAATAAAAACAATTTATTCATTTTTTAAAAACGTAAACAAGAAGAAATCACCCTTTCGTACCTTACTCGATAATATTCAAAATTAAATAATTTAATATTATATGCTAAAAAAAGAAGTTTATTTACATTGCTGGCATCTAAATTACTCCTCCTTTTACTATATATCTGCTACACAATAAAATGTCAAAAATATTCTAGAAAGTTTCGGTTTCGGCTATTCGGCCATTTTTTGGCCGAAACTGAAACCGAAACCGAAACCACTTATTTGGGCCGAAACCGAAACCGAATATTCGGTCGGACACTAGAAAAAACCCACACTCGCTTGTGTAGAAGTCCGTTAAATACGTTCCTGTCTAAAGAAGACGAACGTGGATATAACTCTAACTAACTATTTCAGTCTTCTACACCTTTTTAGGGTTAATAATCAATGTCAAATAAATAAGTAAATAAATAAATAAATTGATTAATAAATTAAAAAATTAATAAATAATTTAATAAATAAATAAATAAATAAATAAATAAAAAATAAATAAATAAATAAATAAATTAAAAAATTAATAAATAAATAAATAAACAAATAAATAAATAAATAAATAAATAAATAAATAAAATAAATAAATAAATAAATAAACAACTAAAAACATTAAAAAATTAATAAATGAATAAATAAATAAATATACAAATAAAAAAAATAGAAAATAAATAAATAAATAAATAAATAGATGAATAAATAAATAAATAATGTTTTCGAACTAGTCGGAATTGCCTTCATCACTTTAACTAACTGCTGAAGAAGGTGTTATCTGAATAGAAATATATATACCTATAAAACATAGAGACACAGCTGAGAGAAGAAATGCTGAGTTTGACAAGAAAGAAGGGAATAGTGTGTCTTTAAATGTCATTGGTTGTATATCATTGTATAGAATCAAATGATAGATTCAATGATTTTGTTTGAAGAAACACAGAATAGTAATAAATAATATTAGTTGATTGGATGTAAATGACCGATTTCATATTATTATTATTATATTATTTATATCAGGTTGAAGGCTGGGCCTATGCATACAAATCTGTATACACAGAAATCTAAGGATTTTTAAAAAAAGAATGAGGTTTGAATGGTCAAAAGCTATGCAATTGAACAGGAAAATGGTAGAAAAATAATACAGCCGTTCGAACTGAAATCATATGCTAGCCAACTTAACTACTTAACTCCACTACTTAATTTTCACTCAGTTGCAAAATACTTGAATATTTTATACAATTTATTGCTTCTGAACAGAAATAAAATCTTGAAAAATTCTACTCAAACGGGCTGAGTAAAATAAAGCAGCTGAAACTGAAAGCATTTGGAACATTGCCAAAACAAATTCTCATTGTATTCTCGTATTTGTCAAGTGGAAGCACACATCGCTTCAACAAATTACAACCAAAATAAATATGTACTGATTGTGTGGGTATGAGTGCCAGCACGGCGAGTCGACGGCCAGCTGTTGCACGCCTCAAAGCAGTGCAGATTCATGACGAAATTATATGCTATCACCACTTGAGCGCAACCACACGTTCACACCTGTCAGCGGTGCATTAATTTGCGCGTGCAGCATACCAGCAGACAACAAACTGCACAGTCACCCACACAAACACCAACCCACTCTGCCACACAGACACACTTTTATGAGTGCAACTAGGGCAATTTTGCGAATAAATAAAAGTGTCCTTTTAATTAACGCAATTTTGCAGCGCGAGACTTGTCTACGTTTGTATGATTGTAACAAGTGTGTGTGTGTGAAGGGGGAGGGGTAGAGTGAGGGGGAGATGAGGCCGCGTTTGACACACCCGCTTGTAGCACTTTAGAAAATTGCCACAACAGCAACAATTGTGCTAGGTGTCAATTATGCAATTTTAATTAAAACAAATTGCCTGAAAAATAAAACACAACAACAGCGACAAGAGTTGTTGCACTTAACAGTCGAAACGAAACAAGCCCAGGGAGGAGAAAATGCAAATAATGAAATAAATACAACTGGCAGAAAGGAATTGAAAGATAAATCGAATGACTGCAGCGTGTTAGAGCGTTAGGCCACAGCGGCTAATGGCGGCGCGCTGGCAGCGACCGGAACGTCGAGAAGGCACAACGTCAAAGCGGACTGCGCCCATGTGCTGAATGAGTGAGGGCGCGGCGGCTCAATTCAATGGCGGAACGTCGAGCATGGCATGTGGGCTGTCAAGCGGGCATATGTGTGCGTGTGTGTGTGTGTGTAAGGCAGGGCAGGGGGTTAGTTGGCAGCGGTTGCATTTGTCTAAAGGATAACGCAGCGTGCGGGCATGGAACCTGCAGCGCAGGGTGTGTTGTTGCTGTGGCAAAGTGCACGCTGACAGCGCGCGGCGCATGTGGCAGCGCTACGCGCCGAGTGTGGCGTAAAGTGGATGGATTTTATAGTTGTTGTTTATTGTTATTGTTATAGCAATTGTTGTTGTTGTTGTTGGTGTTGTGGCGCTTGTTTGTTTACTGCTTGGCAATGGTGTTGTCGTCGTCGTTATTGTTGTTGTCATTGCAGGATTACACGCCTTGACAACAAAATTAATTATTTTCAAACAGGGCATAGACCCAGGCCGTCAAGCAAACACACACACACACACACACACACACATGCATAGGCAAACAAACACAGCGTGTCGGACCAGCAAAAATGCAAAAAGTGCAAAATTTGTACTAAAAAAAAAAAGGATATTCATTTGATTTCGCAGAGTTGACAGACGTGTGAGGGGCGCGCCGTGTGGTCGGCATAAAACCGATGACAAACGCAGCAGGCGTCAAATCGCAAATCGTGTTTTCTCGTTTTGGTTTTGTCGTTATTTTTATTTGCTTTGGTCGCAGGAAGTTTGCAGGGCGCAGGAAGCGGCCTGGCGTGCGTCAAGTGCAGTGGGCGTTGAATTAGATGTACAACACTGGCACTCGCCTGCAACGCGTTTTAAACCTTTAATCAATGTGCATTGTTGTTGGCTTTAATTGCTGTGTAAATAATGCAAACAAACAGAATGGCGAAAGTGGAAAGGATCGCACCTTTTATCCATTTGCGCGCGTGCTGCCTGAACGCTTCGCCCTATGGCCGCAAACTGTGTCGGCTGTACGGCCGCTCAAAAGTTGCTTCTTGCTGCGCTGCCTACAGCGAACCGTTGGCAGCGATTGCACTGCGATTTTGCATTTTGCAAATTTTCATTTATTGATTCCTTCCTTTTTGGCTTTCTCACTTTTGTGCTAATTTTATTTGTTGCCAATTTTATATAATTATTTTTCTATTTATTGCATTACATGCTGCACTTCAACTCTTCAACTGCAATTTGCATTTAATTTTAAATATTTTTTAAAATTTATTCTATGGCATTTTTTCAACACTTTTCACATATTAATTTTTTTTAATTATTATTTTATATTTTTTTTAAATTGCATTAAATTTTTTGTAATCAACACACTTTATTGCAACTATGCACATTATCAGCCACTAGTGAAATCTGATTGCGGTTCAGCACACTCGCTCACCACTACATCACGTTCCGTTTGGTTCCGTTTCCGTCGACGTTTAATTTGCTACTGAATTGCTGCAGTGCGACGTCCGTGGCGGCACGCAAAGTGGAGTTTGTGCACGCGTCGCACGCACACACAGCCGACGCGCCACGTTACCCGTTGCCCGAATGTCGCAGCTCTGCTTTTCCATTGCCGAGAGCGAGCGTGCATTTCGACTGCTTGAATGGCAATGCTATGCGCTCACCGCAACACGCCGATGTCGGCAACACTGTTGCTGTTGCTGGCACAACTTGTTGTTGGTTCGTTGATATCGTAAAAATGTGCTATTTGCGAGTTAACAGCACGTGGGTGTTTGCCGGGCGCGCTGCAGTTGCTGAAGCAACATTGGAAATGATGCGCAACATTTTTGGGCAGCAGCATGTTGACAGGTTGAAATGTTGAGCATTGTATGGAAAACATAAAAAATGGGTAT
This sequence comes from Melieria crassipennis, assembly GCA_963668005.1. Lineage (NCBI taxonomy): Eukaryota > Metazoa > Arthropoda > Insecta > Diptera > Ulidiidae > Melieria > Melieria crassipennis. Next base: position 11,581,865 of record OY764961.1, read on the forward strand.
AAATGAAGGAAAGGGGTGAAATGACAGTTCGTTTGGCGTGGCTAAGGATTCAATAGGAATAGAAAAGTCTTAGCAAACCTTACTTAAGGATTCAATAGGAATAAAAGTCCTGGCAAACTTAACTTAAAAGAGGGAATGGTTAAGTATCTGAATGGTATCAGAAAGATTTTTGTTCTTGGTTATTGATAATTTCAAGTGAAGATGTTAAATTGAAACAAATGAAAATAAATAATAAAAAAAAATAAAATAAAAAATATAAATGAATTAAATTAAAATAGCAACGAAAAAAAATTTATAATATGTAACTTTCACCAAAATCACATAATCAAAAAACCAACTTTGAAACTCCAAATATAAATCATTTCCCACACTTCTTGCTGCAACAATTTTTACAATCTTCGAAGAAAAAATCTAATTTTTCATCCCCATTTTCAATCCAAACCAACTCGCATCCCTTAGCCAGCAGCAACAACAAATAAATGTAAACACTGTTTTGATTGAATTGCTTGAACGTGGAAATGCATAAACAACGAACAACAAGTGTGACAAAAAATTTACAAATTTTAACAACAACAACAACAACTATGCACTTGTCTGCAAAAATCAAACATCAAAAAGTAAATTATGACAGTTGAGCTGTCACTTAAGCACACTTGCACAAAGTAAGCACACGGCAAAATGGGCGTCGAAAATGCAACACTCAACAACAAAAAACAACAAAGCAGTAGAGGGCGCACAGACACAAATACAGACACATACACACAGAATCAAAGTAGCGGCATGTAAGTGCAATACACATCAATGCTTAAGTTTTGCATTCGATTGTGCGGCAAAAACAACAACAAAAAAATGTACATATAAATAAGAAGACGAAAAGCTAAAGTAAGCAAAATCAAATGCTTGAGGACAAGCAAAGCGTCTTGTGGCATGCAAAGCAGAGGCGGGCGAGCGATGTAAAGTGATGGGAAAAAATGCAAAAATGGGTGACTGCAGAATGCGCTGGGGAATGCAGCGCATAATGGTAGGAAATATAAGAAGAAGCAGAGACAAGGTAGAAGAAGTAGAGATAGCAAACTGACAACTTGCCTGAAAGCGCTGTTTTGGCATAAATGCAGTAAGCAAACAATATTTTTGCAAAAGGGGAACATAGCCTCAAGGGGTTTTTTTCAAGTGAAATTGATTTCAATAAATTTCCCATTTTTTATAAATTGTTGGTGCTTTCATTGATGCAGAATAGGCTACAGTGAGTTGCGCTGAATTTGGCAATTTCAAACAGACTTTAGCAAAATTTATGTACACCTTTTTGCTTAAAAAGATATTAGGAATTAATTTTAAAATTTTGCTAAATTCCCACGCCTCATAAACACTGCATCTGACACCTATCAGCGGCTTAACAAAACATTCAAGCAAATAAACACATATTTTGATTAACTGGCCACCGCTTTCATCAACTAATTTAACGCATTCACAACGCGTCGGCTAACCGTTTCTAATTTATTGTGCAATGTTGTTGTTGTTGTTATATCAAACCCTTTGCAATGGCGTGTGCGTATTCATTTGGCAGCTACCCGTTTTTATTTTCGATATTATCCTTGCAAAAGGGGAAACGCCCAGCGAAAGCATGGAGGCGAAAGGAAAACGAAACATTTAATTAATGGCAACGGCTGCCAGTCCGCAAGAGAGTTGGACGCCAGCACTGCGGCTGACTGCCCCACACGAATTGTTGCATTAAATAGAAATTCTGATTCGGAATCATTGCAGCCACTTGAGTCGCGTGCCGCCCAAACGAAACCCAAACTCCTTTCGGTAATCGATACTCGTCGCTGGTGAAGCAGTGTCGGCCACACAACACTGATCAAACATTCTCACCGTAATTATGCAAACACGCGCCTTGCCACCCGCTCCGAAACTGCCCAACTGCAGTCGCAGTTTGCCCGTGAAAACCGATTTCGTGTTGGTTGAGCTGTCACGGTTTGTGTGTGTGCGTTCGTTCGTTGTCGACCGCCCATACATTTGTCTGTTCATTATCGTCAACAGCATTGACAGCTAGTGGACTGTGCCGCAAAACACTGTGCGGCGCGCAGGCAAGGGCGATGCCACCAACACATCCACACCGCATGTGTTATTCCGGCTGTTGTGTGCTTCTATTTTTTTTCGTTCGTACATTAAACGCTGCTATTGACCCAGCCTGAAAATAAACGAATAACACCCTCTTCAAAAGCAGCCGAAAATAACAACAATAACAATGGCAACAAAGCCAACAACAATAACAGCCACACAACAGTAGCAGCGACGCGTCGGCTTTGCAAGGATGCGTCGTCTGACGGTTGTTCACAATACAAATTGGCCTAATTTGACTTTTGTAACGTCGTCGTTTTGTGCTGGCTGCTTTCTGATATCCAGCCGCACGCACATATACCCACACAGGAATATATATACACACACACACTAGTGAAAGCAAATGTTGCCACCGCGGCAACGTTCAACTTGGGCTCATCCTCATCATCGCCTGATTATCGCATTTGATTTAGTGTTGACGCACCAACAAGCGAGCGGCAGAGGTGAAGGGGAGAAGGGGATGAAGACAGTGGGCGAGCAGCAGGACGAGAGGGCGAAAAGGATAAAAGTCTGTCGTTAGTGTTTGACAAATAAATGCTTGACAGATAAAGCTGTCAAAATAGCATTTAACGCTTTGCAGCGAGGCCAGAGAGAAAAGAAAACAATTACATAGACTTAAATGGTAGTTTCGTAATTGGAAAGGCAATTTTTGGCACTTTCCACCGACACATACGCACACACTGAGTATTAGCATCGCGTGGTTTGAGCATAGAATTTAAATTAATGTAATATTTAAATTATGGTTGGGGCGTCATTTAGATAGTTAAAAGGTTACTAAGATTTGTTTTAATTAAACTCTAAAGTGCTTAAATCTGTTGGCGACAGAGTTAATTTTTGCCTTTGACTAAAAGGCGTTTTTAGAACTTACTTACTGGGGTGAGTTAAAATTTTAAATTTTACGTTTTAGGCTTCAATGTGGTTATATTAGCAACATTCCATAAACAATTTTTTAATTTGTATACTCGGACCCTGTATTTTAGAGTGTTTTTCTATGCGAGAAACCACATCGTTGTGGCTGTAATAATTACTTAAACATAAATCTTTTTACGCATAACGAAAATTCAAATATTTCTTCATTTACTTCAGCCAAAATTAAAAAAAAAGGTATCTTAATTGAAAGAAAACGTCAAATTAAAAAGTTATCTAATTTTTCTGATTCTTCTTCCTTTACTATGTCAAGATATACCATTAAAAAAACGTGTATACTTCTCTTCTTTAAACTTAAATATTCAGTTTATTAATTTCGTATTTTTCCTAAAACTTCAAACTATTCTAAGGACCAACAAAAAATGTATTCTTGAAACCACAGAAGGTTCAGACGTCCACATGTAGCATGTTGCCATATGGCAACAAAATAGCGAAAGGGTTAAAAGACTTGGCGCAACGAATCAACATACATCATATTCCTTATGGACGATGAAGCTCTGATAGAAAGGTGTTCGATGCGAAAGTTGTAGGTCGATACCGAAGTGGTGGACGGTGTCTCCGGTGGAAGGACCAGGTTCAGAAGTCCCTATCATCTCTTGGTGTGACCAACTGGAGAAGGCAGAGGTGCCTGGAGAGATTTTTTGAGGCACACCTGGTAACGGGTTGTTATGACCATTGAAGTTAGTAAGAAAATGGATTTCTTGTAAAGTAAAGTGGACCTGGAATTAAGTACAAAAAATAGTTTTTTCTTTGTACAATGGTTTAGTGGACAACATCGTTTTTTTTTTAATTTTATAGCAATGTTGCATATAAAAATTGCTTCGACGTACTGTGGCAAAATCGAGGTTTGAAACTTTGAAGAAGTGTTTTTCGCCACAGGACCAGTAAGATTTTATTTTTATGACTGAAGATTGCTGAACACTAGAAATACCATTGCAGTTATTTTGATGGCTTTTAATTTTAAATATCTGCATTTTCTTTAGTTTTCCTATAAACTTTTGCTTTGATGACTTTTATTTTTTTTTATTGTGAAAAATTTTATATCTTTCTTAAATTTATTTTGTGAAAAATTAGCCAAATCTGATGTGTACTTTTCGAGATATCAGCAAATATAATATGTAGCCTTTGTAGGTATGAAAAACTTGAGGTCTTTTTAGTGCTAAATTCGTTTTTTAAGCCCTTGTGTGCTGTTACTGCCTAAGTCCAGCAATCATTTAGTTTAGTTAATGAGTTCTTTTGCTTTAAGTTCTTTGCTTCTTTTGTTGAAAATGTTTTCATTTGTATTAACCTTTGTTTTTAAATCAAAAGTAATAAATGCTGGCACTCCATTCTATTTTTTGGCATGTTAACAAATTGTTGTACCAATTTTAATTAATTATAAAAAATATATTTTCAGTTGCCACTTCAGTAAAAATTGCCACTCGCTGCATTGGTCTTCTTTCAGTGAGATTGTAAAATATTGTAGCTAATTTTTTATTAGAAAATTCATTTATGAAAATATACAATTCACTTAAACATTAAATTTTTCACATGAACTCACTTAAAACCTAAAATATTTTTACATGCAATTCGCTTAAAAACGTAATTTTTCACATTCAACAAACACTTCACAGGCCCACATCGAACAATTTATAACTTAAATGCATGGCTGCGCTTTCCAAAATACATCAGCAATAAAATTTTTCACACATTCAAACTAATTTTCAAAAATTTCAAAAATTTTTGACGGGAAAATATTGACGGCGAAACATGCGCCGACTGACAGGCGAAATTAAAAAACAATTAGTTGCCCACACAGACACATACACTCACAAAGCAGTGGTAGTAAAGCAATAAAACCAAAGCAACAAAAACTATTCCAAATATGCCACTAAAAAGATCATTTAGATTGTCGGTGCCTGTGAGAACTGCAGCGGCGAGCGGACCATGTCAATAAAATGCTTAGGCAGGGCGTACGCTGAAATGTCAAAAATGTGAGCCGAAACGCAATGGGCCCGCAAGCGAAACAACGACAACAACGAATGAACGGCATGAAAACAAGTAATGACATCATTTCGAGCGAGCTGGAATTTAATAAGCAGACATTAGAAATCTCGGAATCAATCTGTCAGTGGGCACGTCATAAATCACTTAAGGTGCCGGCAATGAGTAATTGCATTGTGCGAGAGTCAGCCAGCCCGCCAGCCAGCCAGCACCCCCCGCATGCTAATCACTTCGCACTTGGCAATAAAGCGTCTCGATTGTGCCGCTGGCGCCACACACACATTGCGCTTGGCTTTTAGCAACAATAATTTTTTATTGAATTTGTTTTTCCGTTTTTTGTTTGTTGTTTTCGGCTACACAGTTCAATAATTCGCCACATATGGCTGGGCGCATCACATTACGGTTGTCTCTCTTTCGACACGACAGTTGCGTTTTGTTGTAATTGTTGCGGCTGGCTGGTTTCTTGAAATGTTTATGAACGCCAATGATGTGCCTGACACCGAGCGCTGTGAACTCACCAACGCCGAAGGGGTCGAATTCGAGCCCGAGTGCGCGTTTAGGTTAATTATAGATGACGCGGCGCGGCACGGCTGCGGAACGAGCGGCCGCAACGAATAATGCAGTGATTGATGGAAATTGAAATTCCGCGCGCATAGTTTGCACTCCTTTTGTTTTGTAGTGTTGCAGTGCCAACGGCTGCTTTATTCTGCAGCCAATGAGCATGAAAAATCTGCATCATTTTAATTTATAACATAACCTCGAAAATTCCGCAATTTCCACTTGTAATGTGGCGCGCAATTACTGGGCACAGCAGTGCGGCGTGCGACGTGTGCATGCAGCCGGCGAGCGACCGAACGGTGGAAATCAAATAAACATCAGCGAAACGGTGGTTGGCGTTGTTGTTGTTTTTGTTGCTGACGGTGATGAGGAACAGACAGCGTGTAAAGTGTACAGACAAACAGTCAGGCAGACAGTTGGAGAGACAGCCGAGCAACACTGAGCACTGGTGGCTGTGAGCGGCTGTGTTCGTATGACAGTTGTTGCAGCCATGTTTGCCATTTTGAAATTAAATTAAAATTCCTACAATTCGCGGTATTCACGCACCATAAGCGTCGACCACAGGCCACGGCCGCTTGTTGTTGAACTACAATACACATTTTGATTTTGTTGGTAATGTTCGCACTAAAAACATTGATGCTTTGTTTCAAAAAAGCTCATACAGACTCATAAACAATTCAGTGTTTCGGTGTTGAAATTTAAATTTGCCTAAAGCCGTTGTCACTGTATTCTGTTGATGAATTAAACGAACGGTTGGCAATAATTTAATGGAACATAATGAAAATGACTCATAAGATTAGCTAAGGAAAGTGAAATAATTAATATAGGAATCTAGAGATAGCATTGATGGATAGGAACTCTCTCAATCAGTCAGTAGCGCAGATAGATTGGATCAGAGAATTTTGGGGGTTAAATGCCCTGAAATATATATGCTTTACAAAAATTGTGGGCTACAAATATGGTTTCAATTGGTAGTGAATCAAACATTTGTGAATAGTACTCCCCTAAAATGAAGTCCTGTGTGCCCCACTGAGTTCAGTAAAGGACTTAGTATCTGGAGCAGTTGATGCTCGAATCGAATCTATTAAGTGCGCAACTAAGTTTTCGCTGTTTGTCAAAAGATGGCTCCAAAAGTAACAGCTGATCGATTTTAACATATCCAAAGCGTCATGAACCAATCTTAGAAAGAGAGAGAGGGGGTAACAAACCACTTTCACACATTAGTGAGTTTATTTTGATAAATAATCGCAAATAATCGCCATTTGCGGAAAGTGTTGAATTTCTTCTTTCATTATTTTATTATTTTGTTTTATTTTATTTTATTTTATTTCATTTCATTTCATTTCATTTCATTTCATTTCATTTCATTTCATTTCATTTCATTTCATTTCATTTCATTTCATTTCATTTCATTTCATTTCATTTAATTTCATTTCATTTCATTTCATTTTATTTTATTTTATTTTATTTTATTTTATTTTATTTTATTTTATTTTATTTTATTTTATTTTATTTTACTTTATTTGATTTGATTTTATTTTATTTTATTTTATTTTATTTTATTAATAATAATAATAATTGACTGGCACGACAGCCCGCTTACGCGAGACTAAGGCCTAGCTTCCCGCAACCACCCGTGTTGTGCGTGTGAATTTGTACGCGGGTTGAAGGGACCTACAGTTTTATGCCGGTTCCGAACGGCAGGTTGGGAGCTTTTTCATAAGCAATTTTTTACTCTCAGAGGTTTGCCATTTCCAGCTGAGAGGACAGCCACCGAAAGAGAAAACGAGTTTTTCCCGTTATTTTTTTAGGTGTTATTACAGGCAGTATTTGAACCTGAGGTTGCTGCCTTCGACTCGCGGTCCAACGCACTAACCAACTGAGCCACGGCGGCTGCCGTTATTTTATTATTTTATTTTATTTTATGTTTTTATTTGATTTAATTTTTTTATTTTATTTTATTATTATTTATTTATTTATTATTATTTTATTTTACTTTATATTATTTTATTTTTTTATTTGATTTGATTTGATTTGATTTGATTTGATTTGATTTGATTTGATTTGATTTGATTTGATTTGATTTGATTTGATTTGATTTGATTTGATTTGATTTGATTTGATTTGATTTGATTTGATTTGATTTGATTTGATTTGATTTGATTTGATTTGATTTGATTTGATTTGATTTGATTTGATTTGATTTGATTTGATTTGATTTGATTTGATTTGATTTGATTTGATTTGATTTGATTTGATTTGATTTGATTTGATTTGATTTGATTTGATTTGATTTGATTTGATTTGATTTGATTTGATTTGATTTGATTTGATTTGATTTGATTTGATTTGATTTGATTTGATTTGATTTGATTTGATTTGATTTGATTTGATTTGATTTGATTTGATTTGATTTGATTTGATTTGATTTGATTTGATTTGATTTGATTTGATTTGATTTGATTTGATTTGATTTGATTTTATTTTATTTTATTTCTGTTATTCTATTGCTAATTGAAGCAATATTTTATATTATTAACGCATAGATTTCTGAATTGTTATAAGTTTGATTTTTTTATGGGTTGAATTAGTACGTTTCTGGTCTCTAAACAAATAATCATTTGATTTAATTATTTTGGTTTGAAACATAGAAAAGCTCAGTTCAGCTCAACACCAAATCATCACCAGAGCAATATTTAGGTTAGAGGAAACACACTGGAAAAGAAAAGATATACTGAAACACCAACACATAACTCAAGTAAATATAACAAACTTCGTATAATTATCTCTTTAAACATTTACTTTTCATTAACATGGAGTCTCTTTCCAATTCTTTGTACATACTTTTAACTAACTTCCAAAACACTTTAACGAGGCCACATTTCAGTGCATTTTTTGTATAAAACATGAAACTGAAAACATTCGTTTGTCAAATGAACCAAATAACCCACATTTGTCTTGCAACCACATTTGCAATTCTCAGCAATTCCCAGCACTTTCTGAAAATCTTCCACGTCTGGCCACCAACTAGTGAAATGTCAAAAGTCCGTTAACCCAAACCACAAACTTTCAACTCAACTTTATTTTCGGTTTCGATGCGCTCTAAGCACTAACCGAACATTGGTGGTAATTGGGCCGCACAGCATTTTGACACTTGTTGGCAGCTGTCAACACTCGATTCAATAGCAGGCAACACTGGCCAGCAAGCCACATGTGCCGCACGTACACTGAAAGTGCAGCATAAATAATTTATGCCGCCGGCACAAAGTGTGCGCCGGTGCTTGTGCACTGACCGGGCAATGGCGCAGTTCAGCACTGGTTGCCGGCAACCGTAGCGTCATGACCTAAGCCAACTACAGCCAGCTGTCGGCTGTCAATAGCTTATAATGATTTGGCATCTTTTGCGCGCGTCAGCTTTGGCCAGTGATTTGTATAATGCGAATTGACGTTTACAATTTGCAGACGTCATTGCCGGTTGAACGGGCGAAATTCCTCGAGTGCGCACCGCAAAGCTTGTTGGGGGCCAGTTTGAATGTTTGAGCAAGTGAAATGTCTGAACAAATGGATGCATACATTTTTAATGTTTATTGCAATGCAATATGCAAGCAATTTAAATTCCGAGTAATTGATAATAATAAATAAATAAATAAATAAATAAATGTTATAAGTGTAATCCAAGAGAATTCAATTTATGAATACTATTTAACAATTTCTCAAGCGTCTTTCTTCACTCTTTTCACTTTTGCATAAATTCCATTGCAATTCGTAGTTTTGTAATTGCATTCCAATGTCGGCAAATGGCGATGCTGTTGACTCGCGCTCGCAACAATTGATAAACGTTACAAGTGCTTTACCGTCGCAAGACGCTGACTAACGCCGCGTGACGGTAACGAACCTAAAGTGCCTGAGTGGGTAAATATTTTTGCTACAATTTGCGCAAAAAAAATTTACATAGGAAAAATAAAACTGAAATAGTAGTTGAATAGTAGTGAGCGCAGCAAGTGGAAATGTGTCAGACGCACACACAGTGTTGCACTTTAAGCGGCATTTGCGTTGCGCGTCGAGTCTGCATGCGTCTGACTGACTATGACATTTTGTCAAAGGCACTTTAAACTGTTTACGCAAGACAACTTTACTTGGAGTCTTGTCTGACAGTGGAGTAGTCGTGGTAGAAATTGAAAGGCTGTTACTTGGCAATGCGAGAGAGAAGTATCCTATGCGCACATATGCAAGCGTATTGACAGAGAATGTCTGTGTGTGTGTGTGTGGGTGGGCATGCATGTGTGTGTGCCGCTATTTTCTGCTCTTTTTTTCCTGCTGTCATTTGCATCAATTCAATGTTTTGCATGAAATTATGCCAGTGACAAGCATATGAAACCGTAGAGCACCAACACTTCATCAATGTCAGCAGCCAACGACAAAGGCAATGTTTTTACAATACATTTTCAAGTGTTACGCATCATAAAAACTTGGAACTTTTTATTGTATATGAGATTTTCAAGTTTCATTTGTTTTCAAAGTTCCATAAGAAAGAAGTTTCAAAGGAAAGAAGAATTTCTGAAAATCTATTAACACTTTTTCATCAAGTCTAATTTTCAATCTTTGTCTTTAAACGTGCGTGTAATAGAAATTTTATAAGAAATACAATTTTTAAATATCTCTAAGAGTTTTCTAATATTTATTTTGAAGTCTAACTAAAAGTCGGTGTGTTCAAAGTTGCAAATAATTTATCAAAACTTGTTCTTCAAGTCTAACTCAAAATCTTTGTCTTCTTAGTTGCGTATAAAAAAAGTTTTATAAGAAATAAAATTTCTAAAAATTTCGACAGTTTTTCTAAAACTTTTTTTAAGTCCAATTCAAAATCGATGTTTTTAAAGTTGCATATAAAAGATGTTTTATAAGAAATAAAATTTCTGAAATTTTCTGAAAATTGTTTTCAAGTATAATTTTAAATCTCAGAAAGTTTCAAAAGAATACAATTTCTGAAAAATTCAGAAAATTAAAAAAAACTTAGTCTTTTAGTTTTTCTGAAACTTGTTTTAAGTCCTATTCAAAATCGATGTTTTTAAAGTTGCATATAAAAGATGTTTTATAAGAAATAAAATTCCCGAAATTTTCTGAAAATTGTTTTCAAGTATAATTTTAAATCTCAGAAAGTTTCAAAAGAGATACAATTTCTGAAAAATTCAGATAATTTAAAAAAACTTAGTCTTTTAGTTTTTCTGAAACTTGTTTTAAGTCCTATTTAAAATAGATGTTTTTAAAGTTGCATATAAAAGATGTTTTATAAGAAATAAAATTCCCGAAATTTTATGAAAATTGTTTTCAAGTCTAATTTTAAATTACAATTTCTGAAAAATTCAGAAAATTTTAAAAAACTTTGTCTTCTAGTCTAATTAAAATTGCATGTCTTTAAAGTTTCGTAAAAAAATGTTTCATAAGAAAAAAATTCCTAAAAATGTCTAAAAGTTTTCTAAAAATTTTTTTGAAGCTATTTTAATTACAATAGATATCTTTAAAGTTTCATATAAAAGAAGTTTTGTAAGAAATACAATTTCTGAAATTTTCTGAAACGTGTTTTCAAGCCTAATTGTAAATCGTTGTTTTCAAAGTTCCATAAAAAATATCCAAGGGGATAAAATATCTGAAAAATGCAGAACATTTTTAACAACACGGTTTTCAAGTCTAATTAAAATTGCATGTCTTCGTGAAAAATTTTTCATAAGAAATAAAATTTCTGAAAATTTCTAAAAGCTTTCCAAAATGTGTCTTCAAGTTAAATTTAAAATCTCTGTTTTCAAAAATCAATAAAAATAGAAGTTTCATAAGAAATTAAATTTCTGACAAATATCTACTGAAAATGTTTTGAAAATGTTTTGTGTTTTCAAGAATATATTCAAGAATGTCTTCAAAGTTCCATAGGAAAAAAGTTTCATAAAAAATAAAATTTCTGAAAAATTGTAAAAATATGTAAACATTTTGTTTTTAAGTCTAATTGAAATCGCCGTGTTTCAAGTCCAATTAAAATTTTTTTCAAGAAAGAAGAAATACAAATTCTGACAAATCCTGAAAATGTTTTAAAAATTGTTTTCAAGGCTAATTCAAATTGCATGTCTTCAAAGTTTTATAAGAAAGAAGTTTCATAAAAAAACAAATTGTCAAAAAATTTGTACAGTTTTTAAAAACTTTGTTTTCTTTGAAGTCTCTGTCTTTAAAGTTCCATTAAAAAAGTTTTGTAAGACATAAAACTTATGAAAATTTCTGAAAGTTTTTCATACCTGTTAATCTTTAAACAAAAGTACTTCAAAGCATGATACCAACACAGAACTAGTTTCATTGCATTTTTTTCTTGGCAGCCATATTGTGCAACTGAAAACCGTCTTGAAATTTTTCTTAAAACACAAATCTTCTTTAAACACAAATTTCTAAAATCCACTTTTTTGTGAGAAGTAAACAAAAAGAAACATATTTTTCAAAAGGGAATTTTTCACATTAAGTGTTGATTGCTCAACGTTCATGTTCAAGTAATTGAAATATGTAAGTTTCTTCAAAAAGTTTTCCTGAAAAAACTTTCATAAACAAAGGCAATGGAATTCTATTTTTTTACTTTGCTTAACAATTTTCGTAATTTTTTAACTAATTATGGAAGAGTTTTGTTGTGTTATTTATTATTTAAATTGGTTAGACTAAATTTTGATAATCGATTTTCATACTTTGTGAATATTACAATAGATTTCATTAGAAGACTCTGAGAAGATCCTTCTAAGGACTCCCTGATGTAAAGTACCTAAAACATTATTTACAGCGATAAAATTCGAGCACCGAAAACCCCTCGCACTTCATCTCTCCATGTCAGGGTTGTTTCTATGTGTAGCTCCAACTTGCCGACAAGCTTAACTTCCTCTTCTTATACCCAAACTCCACAGCAAATGCAAAACCCGCTAAGTTGTGCTCGGTAACGAAATAAGCTTTTACAGTTTACGCAACATTAAAGCAACGCAACATATGATGCCAATAAACACGTACGACACCAAATCGTACTTACACAACAATGGCAACAGCAACAACCCCATTGCCATCACCACCGGCGCCAGCAGCAGCAGCAGCATCAGCATTCGCACCAGCAATGTTAGCATATTGCGTCGTTCATGGTGTGAATCAAATGTTAATGTAATGTGCGCGACGAGGTGTTCTGCCGCTGCCGCTGCCGGCTGTGGCAGGAGATAAATGGGCGAGGAATGCAAGAAAAATCATGGCTTATTACCGTTTATTCGAGGCTGAGGTGTACACACATGGCATGTGTGGGAAGGGGTTGTGGCGGGGTGCGCAGTTGAGCTGATGCGGATGTGCTGCCGCAGTTTGTCTGTTGAAAAGTGTAACAAATTTCAGCAACGACGACGACAACAATTCACATGAAGCAAATGTCAAATAAGTAAAGAAAAAAATGTATGGAGCGAAAAACGCTCAAGTAGCGTTGAGCTGAAGTTTGTATTCGCTGCAAGGATAACAATAAAAAGAAGAAGAAAACTACGAAAGCATTGCAGCGGTGCGCCTTGAGCTCTACGAGCTGACGATTGCTGGGCGGAACGTGGTGAAGTTGAAAAATTGAGTGTTGCATTGAAAGCGCGAAGGTGTTGCGGCTGCAATAAAGTGTGCGAACAACGTTGTTGCGCGCGCGTACGTGCAATGTTGGCGCTTTTGATTAAGCGACATGCGACTGACTGCACCAACGGGTGGACGGGCGAGCGCATATGAAGCAATATAAATTCAATTGGCTGCAATTTTATGGCCAACGCAATTGTTGCTGGCTGGACAAGTTTGCAGTTTATGAACGAACGAATGACTTTGGCAATTGGCAAATAATAAGGACCAAACTAATCGCATGAGGCAGCCAGCATAAATTGCAAAAAAACAATAAGAATAAAACGAGAATTGTATAACCAGCAGAAATGCGCAAGTGAAATGCTTCAACAACAACAACAACGATGACGACAACAATGGCAAAGGTAATGGCCCCATGGCCAGCATTCAGCATGCAACATGCAACAACACGGAGAAGCATGGTTCGAGCTGACTGCTGTGGCTTGTGTAGCGGCGTCAGGTTGCAAGGTGGCGACGACGGCGGCGACTGGGGAGCGGGGAGGTGTAAAGATGTTAGCTGCCATGTGCTGGCAATTGGAGAGCTACAGAAAAATTGCCAAATGACCCAGAACACAAAAAGCGACTGAAACTGCAAAAATCAATTGTTAACCGGCAGTCGGTTGGCTGCGGGCAAAATGGCCGAGCTAAAAGCTCGCTCGTAAACTGAAGCGCATTGAATTGAGCTGCCAAAGGACATAGCCTACAGGAATTGCAGGCACAAATGAACAACAGCGGCAGCACACACAAATACAAAGACAAAAAATTGAAAAATAGAAAAACACAAAGACAAAAACCAAAACCAAAACGTGGCATTGGCAATGCGCAGAAAAGTGTAGTGGCCATTGCGATTGCATTGAGTGGCTCGTGTGGCGGGCGCATCGAACTAAACGAAGGAACATTGAAATTTTATTGCTTGCAAAGGATCAAATGGACAACGTGCAGAGCAGCTGCGGGTTGGGCTGTGCGGGTTCTGAGTGAAATGAAGTTCTTGCAGTTGACGTGGACAGCACTGCAAACATGCTGGCACACACACACACACACCAACACAGATGCAACACACCAAAACATTGCTGCCTGTTGTCGGTGCCATGTGAAGCTGATAGTTGGTGGTCAATGTGGTGATGGACACTCGCATTCGAATGTCCTCGCATTGCCCCATTCACAAATGCACAGTGGCCATTTTTATACACTGCCAACTGGCCAAATGGTTTTATGGTAAAACGACAGACAGCGACAGCGCTCCTGTCACTGGGCGACTGTTGCTGTTTTCTCTTTTGCTGCACCAATCAATTTAATGTTGGCACTTATTGTTGCACCACAAGCGCACTTCAACACAATGTTGCACGCTCGCCTTGGCGGCACTCGTTCAATACGATTTCTGTTTCACTCGCCATTTATTTCTAATAATTATGTTTCAATAATGCAATCGATTTGAGTGATAAATGAGTTTTATATAATCACTGCAATTTTTAATGGTTGCCATTAAACTCAAAAATACAAAATGATAAATATGACAACAATGAACAAATTTGGTAGTAACTTTTTCGCAGATGTTCCTGGCAACATGTAGCATTATTTTGCAACATTGTCGCCATGAGAAAAGCTGCTAAGCAGCTGCAAAACTTGCCATCTGGTTTGTTGGTCATAATTCAGCGCACAGTAAGAGCCGACTTTATGTGATTGAGTTGTAAAAACTGAATTTGTGTCATTTTGATGATGACTTTGCCATGCCATGGCATACTCCACTCGTACAAAATGTGTGCATTAAATTTGCAAAAGCGCCAAAGCAACATGTCACAATGTAATTTTAAACAATGACATTTTGCTTTTCTAAAAACATATATAATAACTGCAAAAAACATTAAAAACAACTAGACACACACACACACACTCACACAAAACAGCTCAGTGCAGCGCCTCACATGACTTCACATGTGAGTTGGCGAAAAAAATCAAACGTTATTACGACATAACGTTGCGCGTTATGTAAACTGTCATTTCGCATTTAAGATGTCATCAAAACTGAAGGCAAATGTCATAACTCATTTTCGGCCGAGTAAACATGTGGCAGCCAGCAATGTTGTCTGCGGATCTCTCGTCTCTCGGCTCATCCTTGCTGAAGTGAATTTTGTGTGAGTGTGTGTGCAGCACTCTGGCGAAAAGTCACAAATTAAATTGCCAAGTGCTGAAGAAGTACACATGAAAACAGTCAAAAGATACAAGCAAACTAACAACAACAACAATAAAAAAGTGTATGTGAAAAATACAAGAAAATTGTGACAACTTAATAACTGAAAAGGATTTTTTTGTGCAGCAAAGAAATTGACGGCACAGACTGGGGGCGCAAAAATGACAAATGTCTGAAATAAACAACTACAACATGTCGCACACGTAAAATAATGACATCTCATGCAACAGCCAGCGTCGTAAACATAACAATAACAACAAAAATATTGTAGGTAATAATAACAACAACACGTACACATAGAACAGCACACAGAGCAAATGACAGACAGAATTTCAAACACACACGCACACATTCACATAAATTCAGAGCAACGATAAGTTGGGACTAGGAGCACGTTTGTGAACTGAAGGAAGGGGTGGCAGAAGGCAGAAGAAGAAGAAATTGTAAGAACAAGAAGAAGAGCAGGAGATGTAGCAGCAAGAAGAAGAGGAGAAGGAGAAGTAGCAGCAAGAAGAAGAAGAAGAGCAGGTGAAGTAGCAGCAAGAAGAAAAAAAGAGCAGGAGATGTAGCAGCAAGAAGAAGAGGAGAAGGAGAAGTAGCAGCAAGAAGAAGAAGAAGAGCAGGTGAAGTAGCAGCAAGAAGAAGAAAGAGAGCTGGAGATGTAGCAGCAAGTAGAGAAAGAAGAGCAGGAGATGTAGCAGTAAGAAGAAAAAATGAAGAAGTAGCAGCAATAAGAAGAAGAAGAGCAGGAGATGTAGCAACAAAAAGAAGAAGAGCAGGGGAAGTAGCAGCACAAACGCGCATAAATCTTGCCAACACTTGACGATGAATATTTGTCAGCTTTTTGAAAAGCAACGGCTGCCGTATGGAAAGTTTTCATACTTTAACCCTTTCGACCCGAATTTTATCCTGTGTCTCGATATAACTTTTTGGTATTTGAATCATGAAACATTTGCCAAAGAAGTGTGCACACGACATTTGAAGTCGCCACGCCTCTTTGTTAGAGTTCTAGCGCTAGTTTACTTTTTAACAAGTTTAGCTTAGTTTTTAGCTAAAGTTTAGCTAAATTTTGTATCAATATTTTTTAATTACAGAAAAATTATTTGATATTTATGGAAAACTACAAAATTATCACTTTTTGATTTTGTTTAACCATTATCAATGAAATAGAGTTTTGATCTAAGGCGCCCAATTCGTAGACTTCAATTAGAACACAAACTTTCCCTGATATCGCTGCAAATTATTGGAAATTATTTTGGGGATAACAGTAACATTTTTGTAATTTGCTTTGAATTCACTTCTAAAAATATTAATTTGTTGGTGCCTACTTAAATTAAACCCATAAATTGATCGTAGCTTTTGCTATAAAATGATAAATAGGTGAAGTTGCGCTCAGGCAACTTTGGGGTCGAAAGGGTTAAAGTCGAGAAGCAAAAAAGGCAAACGAGATTGAATCTTGGAAAGTTACTTGTTTTCTCTTTGTACTCACAAATTTTTTAAAACATGTTAAATTTAGTTTCATTGTTTACTTTTAGTATGAAACCAAATGATGGTAGACTGACCAGCTCCCAGCACAGAGCAAAGAAACACAGCATACAGTAATATTTTTGTAAGAAAGCACAAAAGTAAAACTGAAATGGAAATTGTTACTTTGTCTCAAGCAAAAAGTGACAGAGACAAGTGAAAATGATTGAAATTCTCGACAATAGACTTTTGGCGTCACAGTAAAAAAAATTGTTGCAACAAAACCTCAACTGAATTGTAGCAAAAACAATGCCATTGTACTTCGTACATAACCTAACATTAGCGCTGTCATATTGACAGTTTGCACAAGCGGAAACGAAGCGTATTCGAAGGACAAAGTGATTTGTTTTTGTTGTTTTTGGAGAAAATACAATAAAATTGCCAACAAAATAATAAAAACAGTTGAGGGAAAAATAAGAGCAGCCCACCCACAATGTGTGCAACATGCGCGTGCAACATATTGGCACAAATGCTACGTGGCATTGATGGCGCACACGTCGAGCGCGCGTAAATTCGCGCCAGTCAGCAGCCAACAGTCAGCACCCAGCGTGGTTGTTGTTGGCAGTGGGTGCAGACGACACAGCAATACACGTTAAGCGGCTAAGCAGTCGTTGGCGCATTTCGGGCGTTTTATGTTGCACGTTGTTTTGCTGTCTTGCGGTGGCTGGCACTTGCTTCAATTTCATTTTTGGCTAAGCGCTGTTTCCTCTTCTAATATTGAATGTTTTTGTTGTTTACCCGGAACTACGAGATACGCTTTGAAATCCGATGCCGAGTGGCGCGTGTGGCGCACGTGACAAATCGAAATAGTTTAAAGACAGAAGAGGAGAAGTGCGCGCTCGAACGTGGTCTGCTGTGGCAGATGCAAGTATCTCGTAGATACTCGTACGCGGTGCGCATGTGCCACAGATTTGAGATATTTCGGGCGGCAGCTTGATATGAAAACGCAAGTCGTAAATTTGTTGAAGCTTTTTATTAAAGCAGCAATATGCCATTTGACAGCTCGCTTTTGTGGCGTTGGAATGAGGAGCGGCAGGTGGAATGAGGAGAGGTGTAAAAGCGTTAAGTTCTTTAAGAAGGGCAGAACAAATATCAGTCAGAAAATGTTGGACACTGTAGGCCTTAGCTGAGAAATTAATTCGTATTGTTTGAAAGACTCTACGGATCGTAAACATGTTTTTTTCGGAGTAAAACTAGCATGAAAGAAATTAACATAAAACTGTATTTGGATAGAAAATTCACCAATAAAAAGAGCTGCATCTGTAATCATGGTGAAGGTTTTATAAATGTTGACTTTATTAGTAAGAAATCACAGGTAACTCTTAAACAAAAACGGAGATAAACAGTAATAGGTACAGTGCGTAGGTAGATAGGTAGAAGTGATCGGTACTAACGTCAAAGAGGTCCATTGCCATAGAAATACTGAGCTAAATCTTTTACTCATGAAACCAGTTTGAATTTCTAACACTCAAAACAGTGAACAGTGATCTATACAGGAACAGTAGGTAGGCAGATAGGTAGAAGAGCTCCGAGTTGCAGACTCTAAAGTCAAAGAGGTCCATTGTGATACCACAGAAATTCGGACTTAAATCTTTTTACTTTTAAAGCAAGTTTGAATTTCTAACAAAAAATATAGTGAACAGAATAGATGATGAATAGATCACTCTTAGATCTTCTAGATTTTCAAACAGTAGTTGGATCGGTAGGTAAGTAAAAGTAGCTACTGCGAGGGGAGCATACCTAGGCCAAAGAGGCCCATTGTAACAACACAGGGATTCGAATTCAAATACTAACCAGTTTGAACTTCTAACAAGAATGACAGTGAAGAGTACTATAGCCTAAATTTCCGAGATTATTTAACCCTTTCGCTATTTTGTTGCCATATGGCAACATGCTACTTTGTGGACGTCTGCATCCTCTATGGTTACAAGAATAACTTTTTTTGTTGGTCTTTAGAATAGTTTGAAGTTTTAGGAAAAATACGAAAATAATAAAATGAATAATTAAGTTTAAAGAAGAGAAGTATACACGTTTTTTTAATGGTATATCTTGACATAGTAAAGGAAGAAGAAGCAGAAAAAATTAGAGAACTTTTTAATTTAACGTTTTCTTTCAATTTAGATACTTTTTTTTAATTTTGGCTGAAGTAAATGAAGAAATATTCAAATTTTCGTTATGCGTAAAAAGATTTATGTTTCAGTAATTATTACAGCCACAACGTTGTGGTTGGTCTCATAGAAAAACTTTCTAAAATACAGGGTCCAGTATACAAATTAAAAAATGCAGTAGTTGGTAGGTAGAGTGGGTGCTTCGAAGAGCGTATACCTAGACAAAAGAGCCCATGGTTATACTGCAGGCAGGCGTATTGCTTCTAAATTTAAGAAGGAAAGATCTTCGCCGGATCGTCGGACGAATCACGGGACACAATTCATATGGCCACAATGGGCATCATCGAGGATTCAACTTGCGCATCTTGTCTATCTTCGCGAGATTGCGCATTTGGGGTTCTGATGTTATGAGGATGGACGATGTTCATTCTCTTACCCTGAGCGATCTCCTGAGATTCATTAAAGAATTCAGGAAATTTGTGCAGGAAGACTTGTAGTTTCTATACCTTCCCTACTATTTGCTTTCTTTAACCACACCTCACTCTCCTCTATCACCTTTTTCTCTCGAGTCTTAAGCACAATGAGCTATCTAGCCTCAGTGCTTGAGAAATTGGACCCTCTAGGGTTCACTTTCTCGGCTCTCCTTATATCCATTCCATCCATTTCATTCCATATACTATATGAAATTCACTCCTTAAACAAAAAATCTCTTTACTCTTAAAGCCAGTTTAAAATTCCAGCAAAGCTTAGTAAACTGTACACATCGATTAGATCTCCTAGATTATGTAAAAATAAGTTGTTCAAGTAGGTTCTTCTTCTAGTCGACTGCATAAATATGTAATAAAAAATTTCTTCTTCCTTCTAAAATATCTTCTTCCTTCTAAAAACTCGTATTCCTTACTTCGATAGTCTAGCAAGTAGCACTGCAACTATCACTCTAGAAGCTCTGGGTTCGATACCCAACCCGGGCTGGTTAAACACTCGTCTACTCCTTTTGTTACTTTCAAGAAGTTGATGAGAAGAGACCAGCACCTAACCTAACTTAAGCTCTTCATCCATACAGCTCCAGCAGAAATGGTTGGAAGACAGTTCCAGCCTTTTTGCTTGAGTACCTATTACACCGTGCGACAAAAATCAAAAATTTGAAAACACACGAAAACATCGATATACTCGCGAAACTAGGGGCCAAATGTAGTAAAACTGCAAAAAAAAAATTTAATAAAACCATTTCAGCATCCTTAATGATATTGAAATTATCCATATCCTATAGAGAGAAGTATTAAATATTTTATATCATAAACTAATAAAGTTAGAAGGACGAATTTCAAGGATGTAGTAGCGTACATATACTGCCTGTAATAACACCTAAAAAAAATAACGGGAAAATTCGTATTCTCTTTCGGTGGCTGTCCTCTCAGCTGGAAATGGCAAACCTTTGAGAGTAAAAATTGCTTATGAAAAAGCTCCCAACTCGCCGTTCGGAACCGGCATAAAACTGTAGGTCCCTTCAACCCGCGTACAAATTCACACGCACAACACGGGTGGTTGCGGGAAGCTAGGCCTTAGTCTCGCGTAAGCGGGCTGTCGTGCCAGTCAATTATTATTTATTTATTATTATTATTCAAGGATCAAGTTTTAAATCGACATTTTTAATACCTCTTCGTACTTTTGCACCAAAACATAAAATTTTCTAAGATTTTAGGGATTTTTTCTCTTTCATTTGATACCCCTATTGATATTCTACAATGCGCTAACTTTTTAAAATAATTTTTTGAAATAAACATGTCTTTGTAAATTGAAAGTCCTTTAAAAAAAATCGTGACGTCAGAGAGAAAAACTAAAAAAGCTGTTTTACTACATTTGGACCCTAGTTTCGCGAGTATATCGATTTTTTCATGTGTAAAATTTGTTGTCGCACGTTGTTATCACCTTAACAGTGATCCATTAGATCACCAAAAATACTTCTAAGCTCTTGTCTCTCTTTAGAGAGAGAAGTTCTATAGAATGATGGATATTTAGAGTCGGCTACACTAGAAAATGAAATCTGTATTAACTTCAGCTCAACGGAAACCGTAAAAATACCACCAAAATTATTTAAAATATTATATATCTTTCATATAGAAACTTTTGACCGAATGCGCTAAGCTGATCCATCCGAGTTATTGAGCTCGAGAGGCTTTCATTCATTCAATTTTCTTTGCTGATGTAATATTTCTTTTCATTATTAATTATGTTTTACAACAGCATCAAATTTAATTTAAAAAAATGTATAACAATATTTTCTATGTTCCAGACTCCAGCAAATTTGTTTACCCAAACAAATGTATTCCCATTCCCAAATATTTCAGCCGCTTTTAATTTGACCTCATTCGGCAATGTACAGAAAAAAATTCACATGGCGGCGGTCGCTTTGTGTTGACAAATTAATGAACACCTGTCAAGCGACGCAGTTGCTTCTATACCAAATCAAATAAACACAAATACATTTCTAAATGTTGCCAGCTTACAAAAATAAAACAAAATACAAAAAAATATAACTAAACTGAAAATAGCAACCGAAAAGAACAAACAAATGTTGGCGCAATATTTCGTAGTGTTGCATCACAGCAATCAAAAGTAAATACAAAAACAATAACAATTATAACAACAAAGCCAAAAACAAAAGCAACTATAGAAAGAGCAAAAATAAACACGGAAATCACCATCAAAAAATTGTCACTGAACAGTTGTTAGCTTATGTTGTTTTTGGTTGTTGTAAGAGCACGTGTGCTTTTTTTGTGTTGTTTTATGACAGTTGCTGTGACAGCAGTCAGATTTGACAGCAAGCAATTGATTTCATTTCATTGCTTCGACTTTTTGTTGTATGTGTGTGTGTGTTAAAAAATGAAAATGTTGAAAGGCAAATTGCTTTAAAGTCATTTCAAGCATAAAAACTACCAAATGGTGGCACATTAAAGCAACAAAGATGAGAGAAATTGGGGTTAAGCACTGAGCGCATAAAATAGTCGCTGACCCCAAACACTTATTTCAGCTGTCGAGCGTCTGTGCACTGAGTTTTCGCCTTAAACGCGCTGACCCAGCAACGGCGGGTGTGTGTGTGTGTGAGTGTGGCCTTTTAAGATGTCCCCCGAGTGTCGCTAAATTGATTGTTACCCAATTGTTATGTGTTTCTTTCGTTGCTCTTCTTGCGCAGCCATTTGGCTTGGCACATGTGCGGCCGACATTCCGTGCCGTTCTCGAAATAGTTGGGGCCGAACTGCGGACAATTGCGGCGATTATTGATTTAAAGAGCATCGAATTGCGACTCCTCGCAATGTTGTGGGCGTTGCGTTCGAACGGGGGGCACCGAGCAACATGTGCACTCCATGTTGCGTCACGATTGGTTTGCTTCGATTCGGCAATGCGCTTAATTAGTTGTGGGAGGGTTAAATGTTTGTACGATTCTTATACTCAATCTGAGTCACAAGAATGCACGACAAACGTGTTGGTGTCTCGCATGTCCTACGAACAACAGGTTTTAATTGTTCCGAATATTGTTTGCAGCTAATGAAGGGGGCGTTGTCAACATGAGGAATGGTCATAAAAATAGCTCAGTGTCTTGCTTGAGCTGTTTAAGCAGTCGCCAAAGTGTTTCTTGCACGAAATCAATTAAGATTTTGCTGAAATATTGCCGAGCTCACATCACCAACAATGTGCGCCACATTTCCAGGAACAGCTCAATGCTCAACGCTCACCAAACTTCTCGGCTTATTTACTGTCTATAACACCATTAACAAATTGACAGCAACAATTGAAGCATTCCCCTCGCTACGAGTACAATGTTTGCTTGGTTTGTCAGCCTCAATGCTGACATAAGCTTCAGCGTCGCTCGACATTTGAGGGCGCACTCACTTGAGTCGTCTGAATGCGTGTTTTACATGCGTTTTGTGACCTTAGCGCGGCCCATAAAGGGACTGCGCGCCGCGTCTCGTTGCACTGTTGGCCTCTTTTGCTATTTTTAATTTCACTTGAATGAAGCTGGGGAGCCCAGTGTAACGAGGGCAAACAAGGATATGCTGCGAACTTGGAGCCGACTTGAATTAAAAACACGCATGCTGCGCACATAAATTAGCGCCGTTTAATGGTAAAACAAACATAAATCACTGAAAAGACGAGAGTGCACTTAAACTCGAACATACACACACATACATACATAGGGCAACATACATCCGTAAGCACGTGCAGTGAACGAATACATGGAAATGATACTTGTGCGGCTGTGTGGCTGCACGCCAGCTTGCTAAGTGTACTTTTATGACTCTGAGTACCTATCTATAATTTCTGAAATGCATTTAAAAGGTTTTCCCTTAATAGCTGCAGGATTGTTTTACAAATATTATTCGTGTCATTTTAAGGCACAATTTAAAAGGTGGTTGAAAGTTTGACTTGAAAAATTCCACAAGCAACAGAAAATTGTTGGAATCATGCAAATGTTTTTAAAATTTATATTAAAGAAAATATTTGAATTTATAGTCATTATTTTGACAGTTTTTCATTTACTGGGAATCTCAAATATAATTCAAAATGAATGCCCTATCCATCTAAGACTAAATCACACTAATCAAAAAATCATCACAACTCTTTTGTCAATACTACAATTATCCTCTCACGGATTCTGATCTCTAGTCATGTTATTTATTTACTTATTTAATTTTTTTATTTTTTTATCTTTTTTTAAATTATTTTTTGTTACTTTATTTTTTATCTATTTATTTATGTATTTATTTCTTGAGATCATTTAAAATCATTGAGATCATTTGTGAGGTCATCACAACTCTTTTTTTAATACTCGTACTACAATTATCCTCTCACGGATTCTGATCTCTAGTCATTTTATTTAGTTACTTATTCATTTATTTATTTATTTATTTATCTATTTCTTTCTTTTGCATTTACTTATTTGTTAATTAATTTATTTACTTATTTATTTATTTAATTATGTATTTATTTATTTATTTATATTATTTATATTATTTAGCCAATGAATACAATAAAGATTCTTATAGGTTAAGTTGGACACATTTTAAATGTACATAATAATTGGAGAAAACGTAAGCTATGCTACTTATAAAAAACATTTAAAGTATACATGCATCGATTTTTTGAAAATTAAAAACCAATCTCGACAAATTTTGAAATTCTTTCTTTTCTCAATTAAGGCTCTCGAAATAGGTGCATTTCGAGCATACAGAACCCTCAAAAGACCAACATGGATAAATTCTGAGCAACGAAAATATTTTGCTGGAATATTAAAGAAAATCCTGGCGAGGAGTGCGGAACAGTCAACAACGCCTCGGAGTACATCAAAGAGTACATCACAGACGAAAGACAAAAGGAGGATTCTAGTCCTATTTTGCAAAGATTTTAAGTTCATCAATAAGCATCTCGATTCATAGATGTTCATAGGATCTGTAAAGCATAAATTACCAATGCAAAGCGTAGGAATAATTATAATTAAATCAATCATTATCTCATTTTGGATTGAATAGTTTTCCTCAGTTCTCACAGTATCACATCTTTAGTCATACTATCAATCAATATCCCATTATATTTTCTTCTCACGGTCCTTCAGCTCTCATATTCAATTAAATAATTTTTTATAATTTTTCCTCTTCTCTCACTGTACACTTTTAGTCGTACTGTCAATCTTTAACTAAAATTTTGATCCAACAGTTTTCCTTTGTCTCTCACGGTCCTTAGTCTCTGGTCGCTCTATCAATTTTTATCTTATATTCGATTCAACAATTGTTTCTCTTCTCAATTTTTCCTCTTCTCTTACTGTACATCTTTAGTCGTACTGTCAATCATTGACTCAAATTTTGATCCAAAAGTGTTTCCTCTTCTCTCACGGTCTTTCATCTCTAGTTGTTCTATCAATTTGTATTTCATATTCAATTAAACAATTTTTTTACAATTTTCCCTCTTCTCTTACGGTCCTTGATCTCTTTGTGTTTTATCAGTTAATATCTCATAGTCGATTAAACAAAATTTTTCCTCATCTCTCAAATGGCCACACGTTTAGTTGTTTTGCTAATTGTTACCTCATTATTTCATCCAACAGATTTTCCTATTCCTGGTTCCTCCCATTTCTAGTCTCAGTACTACATAGCATCAGGCTAGAATGTCTATACTGGGCCTGTAATATTTTATGAATGTATTTCGAAGATCTCACAAAGGAAATGTTCAACGGAAACTTTGGTGGGAAGCGTTGAAGAAGCGTTAAGATTCCAAATGTCATGGATTCAAACAGTTGACAAGGATGTGCACTAAGTTCTAGGCTTAAAAGAGTAGAGGCTGGCGGAAAAAAATCTAAGACTGAAAGCAGTCTAGGACTGTCTAACCAACAATGATGATTTAGAGTCCATTGTCGGTAGATTCCAGCCCAGATTTGCATTTAAGTCAACAAATGTCTTCTTGTTGAAGATTGTAAATTGTTTTGAATTTTTTGTAATAATTTCAATTTAATTTTAAAAACTTGTTTCACTACAAAAGGGTTTTTAAGACATTGACTGTAGTAACGGTCAGTGGTAACCAGCAAAAAACATTTAAAATTTATGGTGGATTTGCTAACATTCTACTATTTTGCTATTGTAAAAATTTAAATTGATTTTGAATTGATTGCTGACAGACCTAAATGCTAATATAGACTGAGACGAGTCAAAAGTAAACCAAAATCACTCGATTGGTTGCCTTTTGTTAGCAATTAAACAGCACCACAAAAGGTCGTTCACCACTCTAAATTTAGTTTTCGTGGTTTGTCTATCTTTATTTTTAAGTCGAATACCATTTAAAACCATGTTTGCCACCCAAAATATTTGTAACAAACAAATTTGTATTTGGGAGATTTGAACCCCCAAAACCCCCATTCCGTGCGCCACTGTAGCCACCATATATTGTGAATACTGCCAACATCTTAAATTCATAATTATTTCTTATCACCAATATTGAAGTAGCCAGCTGTTGATTTCAGTTTTTTCAAAAACAATACATTTACTCATTTAACAACAAAACACATTTGTAAAAAATCTCCAATAAGCCCAGAATATCCACTTTGAAATTTACAGCAAATTAAGTCGTTTTAAGCGCAGCGTACAGCGCACACGTCAAAATTATTTGATACCCTTTAAGCTGCCAGTGGCATATCGCAGACACTCGCTGTCTTCCTTCCCCCTTCCCCTCTACTCGAAATGCTTGTTTTTCCAAAAGCATTTCACTTCGAGTGTCAATGAAGTTGCATTGCAAATGAATTTTCAAGGCTATCACATTGACAGCGCTAAACAAAAACCCATCTCACACAAGACACAACGCACAGACTTTTGTAAATAATTCACCAAAGTGTGCAGTGTGGAGCATTTTCCCCTCTGCTGTGCGCTTTTGAAAGAAAAGCCGTTTCGGGAAGCACGATGAAAAAAAAATTGAATTTGTATCATTTGTTGCCGCTGACTGCTGTGTGCGCTCGCTTTGTGGCTGTCATATGCGTTGTTGTCTTTGTTGTTGCGCTGCAATTTTGTTGGTGTTGTTGTTGTCGTTGTTGTTGTTCGTGCTGTTGACATGAAGCAGGGTACTTAAGCGTGTGTCTCGCCGCACGCAAGTGTGATATGTGGCAAGGCAGGCTGACAGAGCGAGTGGGGGCAGTGGAGAGAGGGGAGTGGTGGACGCAACACTCTCTCCACCATCACCGAATTTATGACCGCACAGATGTTTCCCATCATAACTTTGCGTCTTTTGAAATGCATTGCTCGGTGTTGTTGGAGATTTTTGACTGCTTTGTTTTACTTTGAACATTTTTTTTTACAAGAAGTGTTTTGCTTTTAATTTGTGTAAATACGCGGCGCTGTCAACGTGTTGTAATGTGTGAGTGTGTGTGTGTGTGTGTGGAACATTTATTTATCTATTACGAAATATTGAAATTAATTTCTAAAAAATAAATGACACAAGCTACAAGGATTAAGGCCACACATTTTTTGGACAGCTGAAAATTTAAAAAGGATTTCAAGTTGAATTATTGAAAGAAAAAACCCCATCTGGGGATTAGTGTTGATGAAGTAAAGCTGTGAAGTGAAGCTGCTAGAATGGTATGGCGTGATTTGCTTTAGAGTTCCAAACCAATAGATATGTAATTTCCTGGTTTGAGAGATGAGAACAAAAGAAGGACAAAATAATCCCACACGGGGCCGAATGGTGATTGTGTAACATCTAAACTATTTTTCAGGGACCGTAAAAATTATAAGCTAAATATGAAAATCAATATATAAAACTAATTTTTCGATTTTTTTAACAATTATTTTTTTATTTTTTTTTTTTTATTATCAGAAAATAAAAATTATTAGTTGAGTTTTTTTTTGGGGGGGAAAATAAAAATTATGCGGTGATTTTTATTTTTCACTTGCAGAATGAGAATTTATTTTTCAGTTTTATTTTTTCTACACAAAATAAAAATAGTATAGTATTTTGATAATATAGTTTATTTTTGTATTTAATTTTTCATTTCAATTTTCAGCGAATAGAGAGGCCCTGGGTTCGATTCCTAACTCGGGCTGGTGACACATTCGTCTACTCGCTATCCGCTATCCGCATGAGGCGGATTCGGCATTAAACTATAGATGCCCTCCCTCCTTCCCACATCCTTTTGTAATGTGTGTTGTAACACGTGTTGGAAAAATAGTGTTGCATACACATTTCAAACGGGTGGAATTTTTGATATCACAACGGGCTCACATTAGACATGATTTAGTGTTGTATGGAGATTCTTAATAATAGGTTATCTATGCTCCGCAACCTCTCATTTTATGCGGTTTGGTGAAAAAGTGCATGAGCCAAACAATTTTGAGACAAATTGCTCCACAGCTGGTCAGAAATTGCTCTTAGAGGGTTGAAATCTATGGCTGACCCCCACTAGTTTTCTCTACTGAACATTTTTTTCCAACATATTTATACCGCAACTCCAACCCTTAATGGGGCTCCCATACAAAATGGTCGTTTTTATAAAATAGGCTCCCACTGCTCCCAGGTTGCCCCCAGACGTATCAAATGTATGACGGACACCCATTTATTTTCCACTACGAATGTTTCTTCCCTACATACCTACACGCTATCTTCAAGTCTTAAGGGAGCTGCCATACAAAATTAGCCATTTCCTATGCCATTGGCTTCCCACTTGTAAATGTAGTAGTTAAGTAAGCGAGAAAACATCGTATCTCGGAAACTACTGAACCGATTTAAATGATTTATTTAGCAGTCGCCAACATTCTTGAGTATAAAAAATACAAAATTAATTAAGGTTCAGAAATTCACCACCAGAAGGCGTCTCCCATACGATCGGAGTTGTGAGGTTGTCAACTTTTGGGTTTCTACAAAGCAATAATCAAAATGTACTGTCGAAACCCCATTAATATCCCCATTTCGAATATAATTGCAATCGTTATTGAGCGTTAAGAACAAATTGTTTGATTTTTGTGAGAAAATGTGAATTTTTTATTCAGCATTGAACTGTTTCTGACTATCCATTCCTTTCTAAACGATTTGATACGATTTGATACTGATGACAGGTTGGACCGTTGACATACCTCAGAACTTGGTCCTTGACTATCCCTACTTATTTACTTATTCATTCATTATTTAATAAATATACCAAATACCCTTGCAAGCACTCAACGAGGTCAAACCGCATGGAAGACCGAACCACAGCGACAAAGTGGCGTCACGCACTGTTCAGTTCGGTTTGGTTGCGCCACAGCGACTTAAGCATCCGCCGCAATGCACTTAAAATCAATTATGTGACGGCTTGAGAATCACTCACTCGGCCCGGCAGCGTCGCTGCTAATACGCTTCACGTGCAGCCGGTCACGTGACCACGCACGGCAATGCTTCCGCGACGCATTAAATGGGCACTTTGCTGCATACGTCACACGCTGCACTCGATACGCATTCGACATTAAGATACACGGCCACTTATCGGGTTGCAAAATCAACAGTAGCTGCACTGTGGCACGCACAGCGCTCCAAGGACCTCGTCACCCTCTCCACTGCGACTACACGCCAAGCCTACAAAGTGTAAATAAAATTGAAAAATACAGCCGACACTTTAAGGCCGACCGCATGCACTGCGGAAGCGTTGCGCTATTCTCAACGAGCAGCAGCAAACTTTAAGCCGTCAGCCGTGGCATTGGCAACAGCACAAATCATCAATAAATTAGCACCAACAGCTAAGCAGCAGGAAAAGTTTTGCGCGCGCAGCAGGATGCCATAAAAACCGAAAGTTTAATTTCCGTTTTAGAGAAAATGCCAACCTGCGACACCCAGCCGCAGCGGCTGAGTGGTTTAGCGATGTGTTTATGTGTGTGTGTGTGTGTGCGAGTCTGCTGCGTTAGTATTTTGCGCAAAACTTTCACCCGCAATAATAACCGATTCGCACTTAACTACTAAGTGTTGCACTGCAAGTTTTATTACTTTTCCAACTTCAACTTTGGCACCGTGGACAAGTCGACGCTGTGTATGGCTGTGTGTGTGTAAGTTTATGTGGGAGGGAGTAGTAATTGGCTGGCAGCAGTAGGCAGGCGCTAACTGGCGGACGCATTCTTGTTGGTCAACAAAGTTTGGTGTGGCAGCGGTTGCAGTGCGGCAGCTGTGCGCAAGTTTTGTTGTTTCGATACTTTGCGGCGTATCGTGAACATTAATCGGCGCGCCCAGACAGCCTTTGCTGCAGGGCGGCAGCACTATTTAGGTGGGTGTTGGCAATCTCTTGAATTCCTAGAACAACAACTATTGTAACAGCAACAACAATAATAAAAAATTGTCATTATTGTAATGAGCCTGTGACCGCAGGCCATTGCGGCGGGTACGCAACGATTATGAGACATGTGGACATGGCGATTTAGTTTGGATTTTTTCAGGTCAAATGTGTTTATGATATATTTTTGTATGTGTAATAGGAGTTTAATGCAAGTTATTTAAATAATTAGAAATGCAATCGATGTCATTTGTAGTAGAAATATGGAATGCCTGAGAAGTAGAAATTTCAGTAGAATTATAAAACGTTTGGGGAGTGACCAGTGTTGCTTAATTGCAGCCTTTCCTGGGTAAATGCTGAGAGAAAAATTTTGCTTCTTGTACAAAAAATTTCAACGAAAAGCTTAAACTTAGAATCACAGTTGGATCGGCTTTAATTCATATAGTTAATTCATATAGTACAAAAAACCCAATATCTGTCAACTGTTTTTCTAACTATTCAGGTACAGAAAGCAGAATTTTTATACTATCGGGTGTTTTTTTTAGAGGTATAGAACTTCGAATTGAAATAAAACACAAGAAAATCACCATTAATGTTTAAATATGATTTCGGGCATGTGGCCGCCGCGGCTGGCTCGAATAAAGCCAATTCTACAGGTCCAATTTTCAACCACTTTTTCGAGCATTTGGGGCCGTATGTCGGCAATAACGCCACGAATGTTGGCTTCCAAGTCCCCTAACGTTTCTGGTTTGTTGGCGTAGACGAGCGACTTCACATATCCCCAAAGAAAATAATCCAATGGTGTCAAATCACACGATCTTGGTGGCCAATTGACAGGTCCCTTCCGCGAAATTATGCGCTCATCGAATGTTTCCTTCAATAAATCGATTGTGACGTGCGCTGTGTGGCATGTAGCGCCGTCTTGTTGGAACCACAACTCATCCACATTCATGCCATCCAATTCGGGAACAAAATAGTCGGTTATCATGGCTCTATACCGGTCTCCATTAACGGTAACTGACTCCTCTTCTGACTGGGTCCTCTTCAACATTTTGCTCTACAGCGGCAATTGTTTCTTCGGTGCGCACTGTTCGACGTCTCTGCGGATGCGTATTATCACATAGAGTAAACGTAGTGCGAAAACGACCCATGGTTAACCGAATTAATTGCTCTGATGGACGATTATGTCGACCATAAAATGGACGGAGCTTGCGGTAAACTTCGCGAACTGAACCATTATTTTCGAAATAAATTTGCACGATTTGCAAGCGTTGTTCTTTTGTCAACCTGTTCATGATGAAATGGCAAACCAAACTGAACATAAATGACATTAGAGTTGCCAGATTTGACCACAAAATGCCAGTTTTATCTCTATTCGAAAAGCAAACCTCTAAAAAAAACACCCTATATAAGGTATCCCAGTATAAACTGAAATATATTATCTATGTATATATCTAATGTATGTACATATATTATGTATGTATAAATGATTGTCTGTCTGTTTGTTTGTTAAAATGTTCACCTTGACTAAATGTCGGTAATCTACAAAGTGTGAAAACGACCCGGCACACAGTGTGACTTTTATCATTTTTAGGATGCCAAAAGTAAACAAAAAAATTTTCTCCGATCGCAAAAATGTTTTGGTATGCAATAGAGGAATATACAAGTGTTACGAATATATGATCAAAGCAAAACGAAAAATAACATTTAGCATGATAACCGTTATCGAATTTGTCTCACTGCGACAAGTGCAGAAACACTTTTCTCAATGTGAGATTTTTTGTGAAGTTTACAATGACATTCGATTAAAATAGCTAGTCACAAAAAATTGAGTGATTCCCAAAATTGTTTCTTTTTTTAATAGAGTAAAACTTATTAAGTTCCATAGAGTTCCATGTGATGTTTATGACCACATTAATGAAAAATGTGCGTAGTTTCTTTAATCAATTTTTGCTCCTATTTGCACCAATTTAATTCACAGCCAATCAAACATGGCAGTTCCGAGAAGTGAACTTTTTGATGTCTGGCTGAAATCCTAGCAAAAAAATAAGAATCATGCGGTATTTAAATATATTTTGAGTTTAATTGGAAAATATGTTGTCCACTTCAAATTAAAATCCTGTTTAAAGAAACTCTGCTATAATTTTCGGTCAAGATGGGCACATTCTAGCCGAATATATAGCCGTTTCCTTTATATCACAGGATATTGGAGTTTTTGTCAAAAATCGTTTAAAATGTTAAATGGTTTGCAATAAATCTAATTCTAAAGTATTAAAAAAAATATTTTGACTATTTTTATTTACGTCCGTCCAGACAAACCCTTACACCTTATATGGGGAGTCAAAGAAAAAGTGGGCGGATCACGCCCATTTTTTTGTCTAAAACGATGTTGATCTCTACATTCGTACCAATTTTGGTTAAGTACGAAATAAACAGTTAAACACATTTTCAGATTTGGCTTAATTCTGACGTTCAAGTTAATTTCCGAGCTTGGATGTATTTAGAGACCTATAGTAGAATTTTATGGCGAATATTTTCGTGGTAAATTTTTTCCTTAAAAAGTCCTGTTTTACAGGACATTTTTGGCATTTAAAAAAAAGGGTAAAATTGACTCATAAATATAGTAGCTACAGGGTTAAAATGCTCCACAAAAATATTCTTCGTAGTATTTAACATCAAATTGCTGAACCTATCATATACCTAGCATGTAAGGTTAAATGGTTTTCGTATGCCGATTCACCATAAAAATGTGCAAAAGGGCGAAAACTTTGACCCCCCTAAAAAAAAATTCAGACTTAAACTTTCAAAACGCCGATATACGTATATTTTTTTTTGGTCTCCTTTACCAGAATCCGTTGTCAGTACCTTGTTATTTTTTTTGTGTTGTGCAGTGTAATTATTCTCAATAAGACATTTTGTACGTCGCCTATAACTATTATCATGTAATAAATATTTTTTAGTTGCATAATAACTCTAATAAGTTACAAGTATGTATATTTTTCGTTGTCGATAATTATTATTTTGGGATTTTTGTTTTTTACGTTGCTTCATAACTTTTATTTATGATTTTTTTTTTCATTTACTTTGCCGATAACTATTATTTTGAAAAAAATTTTGTTTACGTTGAATTGATTTTTAATTGTTTTAAATTGACAAACCTAAATTAACTGCAGAAACCTAAATTCCACCAACAACTAAACAATTGAAAATCAATTCATACTCAAAATGTGGTAAGGCAACGTAAAAAAAAAATGTCGTTCATAAAAGTTATGAAGCAACGTAAAAAAAAAATTTTCAAAATAATAGTTATCGGTAACGTAAATAAAAAAAATCATAAATAAAAGTTATGAAGCAACGTAAAAAAAAATGTTTCAAAATAACAGTTATCGGTAACGTAAATACAAAAAAGTCATAAATAAAAGTTATGAACCAACGTAAACAAAAAATCCCAACATAATAACTAACGAGAACGATACAAAATTTGTTTCTCATAGCAACGTAAATAAAATGTATGTTGCATTGAAAAAAAAAATCAATACAACATACAAATAAAATGTATGTTGCATTGTAATAATTACAATGCAATTATTTTCTTAAAAAACTTACAATAGTTAAGCCTCTGGTTACTTGAGAAGCAAAAGTTTGTATTAAAGGAGTCAACGCCATCTGTTTTAAATTTCAGAGATTTACTGACTCACCCTCGTACTATAAATAAATTGGAAAAATTGGCAATTAAGCGTAGCGGATACACTAAATAAATTTTAAAATCAATTTCTAATGGTATCCAACGCTCCAGGTTGCACAAACACAAACTACAGTGAAGTGCAAAACTAATGTCTTTTTCCAACATCCAACCAAAGCGCATTAATTTCGTGTGTTGCATAACATTGTCATAGCTCTAAAATTTCAAAAGTTCCAGCCTAATTGATTTTTGATGCCGCCTCTTTGAATGCAACATTGACAAAAATTGTCATTATGCAACTGACACATGACAATAAATAGTATGAAAACTTATCCGATTAGGAGGCCGTATTTGTAAATCATGTTGTCAACACAGATTTTCCGCGCTGAAGCGTTGGGCGGCACTTTTCTGTCGACAACAACTGCACAAGTGAGACTAGAACCAAAACTCCACCGAAGAACCAAACTCTGAAAATCATTGTAAAAGTGTAAAAATTTTTAATTTTAATTAATAACCCATCCAGCGAGTCATTGGTGGAGACTGCAGTGTCGAACACTTCAGTGCAAACTTCGAGATCGGCGCAATCTAACGAGCTGTCGTCGTTGTTGTTGGGTGTGTTGCAGCAGTGAGGCGTAGTGCCGTTCGCTGGTGTCGTGTCACGCTGCCGTCACGACAAACGTGCCGGTGGCGGCCACCGCATTGACGCATCAATGGACAGAGAGCTGGCGGCAAGTTTCGCTGCGCCGCTGTCATATTTGAGTGGGGGAAAGTTTGTTGTTGGCGCTGTTTTGAAAATTGTGGGCGCTGTCCTGACAAATTTAGACATTCGTCTGCCGTTGTGACGATGCCGCTCAAGTGCTGCGTTCGTGCATATTTGACATTGGTTTGGCGTGTTGTTGCGTCTTTGACGTTCACAGATCGAGCGCCACACTTCCTTTGGGAGATCTCGATTCAGTCTGTTTTTTTGGGGAGTTTTGAGGAAGTTGGCATTGGCGTTAGCTGTGTGTCTGTGTGTGTGTTTATGTGTGTTGCTGCAGTAATAATTTGTCACCTGTTTAGACGTGTTGCGGAAAAAGCAATTAGACACGTAGCACTTGCAATTAAATTTCCAAGCAGCTCAAGCGCGCTCAACTAAGTGGAAGAGCTATTTTTGGTCTGAAGTATTTTTTTGTATATTTTTGGAAAATGACTTTTCTGTGACATTGATGGCGGTGAGTAATGGTCTCTGTTGTTTAGTTAATAAATATTGAAATAGTGCATTTTTATGGGTATTTAAGGCATTTGATTTGAAAGCAGAAAGTCAGGGACAGTGATTTACTTTGCTTCCGGCACACATTTAACAAGAAGTATTACGAAAAGTTGATCATTAAGTGGAAATGTTGGTTTTCAGGTAAGATAAAGTTTCACACATAGAAAAATTGGTATAAAAAAAATAAAAAAAATGCCTTGTCTTCTCTACAGCTTTGAGCAGCGACCCCTGTTTGCTTAGTCTTGCAAGTTTGAAGCTCCTTTAACTGCTCCATCAAATCATCATCGTGCTAACCTAATGAACCTGTTTCCATAAGTAGTTACAGTCCATGTATGTGGAAGTATGTGCACTTCCAAAGCATTCTGCCAACAGTCGCTGTGGTCACATTTCATCAACTAAATGACTTGCGGCAAAAAATGTCGCATCATCAAAGCCATTGAGGTATTACGAGACATCACTGAAAGCACTCGCCGCACATTGACCAACACAAAATCACACACAAACACACACACTACACAATTTGTTATGTATTGACAGCAAGGACATTGCGAGGATAACAGCAAATCAAACAGAAGGCGCGCAGGTAACAGCGGCAAGTAAAATAAATCCGCAAATTCCTGCTATCATTGATTAGAAACCGCCCAAAAACACATAATAAACACAACAACAGCAACAACTAAAAACATTGCTTAATACAAATACAACAAATCAAATTTCATGAAAT
Source organism: Melieria crassipennis (assembly GCA_963668005.1). Classification (NCBI taxonomy): domain Eukaryota; kingdom Metazoa; phylum Arthropoda; class Insecta; order Diptera; family Ulidiidae; genus Melieria; species Melieria crassipennis. The sequence continues at coordinate 11,617,335 of OY764961.1, forward strand.
GCCAAACAGCAAACTGGGGAGAAAAACAGCAACAAAAACAACAGAAAAAAACATTCAATGCCAAAAGTACGTCAGCGACAGGCTAAAGCTTTTGTTGTTGTTGTTGTTGTTGGTACACGAAATGGCACAACCACACCGGGACAAGGAAGCATGACAGAAATTGAATTGTGAGAATTTTCATGAAATTTACTTGTCACAACAACAACAACAACTGTCAATATCAAATAAATACTAAACAACAACAATGCTGACAAACCATTCTTTCGTTGACAGTATTTTATTCCATTCCCGCATCTTCACCCTTCAGCCCCCTCAATGTTCCATGCCAAATTCAAAACTTTCAAGTCATTTGCGCGTTGAATAAATAGAAATGAAAAATTGTGAAAAATACGAAAAAGTGGCCACAACGTGCAAGAAAATTAAAAACGACACACAAGCAAAACTGGCGGAAATGCCGCACGGCAACGGAAACGGAAGCACAAAAGTGAATTTGTTGTCAGAGCAAATGGGGAAATGTAGAAATCAAATGCAGCCATCGTCAGTGGACGGTGACAAAAATAATAGCGGCTACAGCAACAACAATATTAACAACAACAAATCTGCTAACAATAACAAGGCAACCAGCGATAACAACTTTGAAATCCATTCCATCAAAAAAGCAGCTGCGAGACGAAATAATAACGAAACAGCAAAATGGTTGTGGGAGAGGGGGGGGGGCGCGTATGGAGTGGAGGGCGACATTTCACAATTGAAATCAATCTCGTTTGAATTCTTCATTTTTGGCAGCGGCCATGATGGGCCATTGGTGAGTTGGTTGTTGCGGTGGCTGTTGTTGTTGTTGCTGCTGCCAATGGCATTGACAGTGGAAATGGCTGTGTGTGCATTGTTGTTGCTGTAGCTGATCTGCAATAAATGTCCCGCAGCGTCAATGTTGCTACTGCAATATGTCACAAAGCGTGGTGTTTGTTTTTGTTTTTGTTCGACTGAATCCCTCACAGTGGGATGGTGAGTTATGCAATGCAAATTTTTGGAACTACCTTTCGGCAGTGCTTGAACTACTTTACACACGAGTCAAGTATTCATATAAATATTATAGTTATTTAGTTATGTTTTGGAGGCAAATGAATGACAAAAAGGAAATTCCGATGATCCTTGAAATGTCTTTTATTGATTTAGTGATTAATGGGAATTTTTCTTTTATCAGTAAAGTTCAACTTGTTGTCCTTTGGAACCATAACCCATATTTTATATATTACTTGAAAATCATAAACTAAATCAGAATCGAAGTTGGAATTAAATTTCCATGCCACTTCAAGTAGCACAAATTCAAGTCAGTGTAGTGTCCGAACCGAATTTGACGCTCGTCTATGTTTGTGGCAATTTTGTTTTGCTTAGTTTTTTGCAGCGTACTTTACATTTTTTCCTTTCATGTTTCATTGTTGTTGTTGGCATTGATATCTTTAGTACTTTTTGTGCGGTATTTCGTAGTTGGCGTGTTGCCTGTGCGGCATTTGGATTGTTTTCTTTTCATGCTACAGTTTTTCGTGTTGTTTTTTTGTATTTGTTTTTGTTGGTTTTTTCCTGCCACAAATTGGTTCCGGTCCAATAAAGCAAATGAAACCAATTTGTTTACTGTTTTGACTCATATTTTGTGGAGTTGTTGTCGTTGTTGTTGTTGTTGATGCCTGTCGACGGCTGATAATCTGATGACGAAGGATGTGCTGTCATTAGCAACTTTGGAGCTTATTGAGATAGGACACTACACCGAAAGAAGGAGAGCATATTCAATGTTTGATTGTTTGAAATATGGAAAGATGATTTAATAATAAATATGACCAAAGCATTGCTTATAGTTTGAGAGAAGTTTAAACATTTTAGAACGAAGTTTTAATGTTTGGCTTACAGAAATTGAGGAAGGATTCTGGTATTCACATACACAAATGTGTAAATGATTCGATTAATCATCAGTAATCATTTTTAACGCATTGCTACTAGTCAGAAATTTTGAATAAAGTTACTAGTTACTAGTGTCCGATTGAATATGCGTCTTCGGCTTAGGTATTCGGCCTATCCGGTTAATATTGAATCTTCGGCTTCAGCCAAAATAGCCGAATACTTTAGCCGAAGGTTTTCGCCCTGTAATTAAGTCAATTTGCTTTGTTTCGTAATATATCAAATATCGAATTTTATCGATATTTGGGTCAAGATTGCGATTAATAAAAATGATCTCTAATCAGCTATTTATGTCAATTAAATTGTTAGATTTTTTTTGTTAGAAACGGAACACTATTTTTTTTTACTAAAATATATAAATATATATATTTTTTTATGAAGTGCAACAAAGAAATAAATAGAGAAAGAACGGCAAAATTTGATCAGTTTCTTTTTTTTTAAAGAATGTTTATTAGTATTTCAGAGATTAGAGATTTCCATCAGCTTCGGCCTAATATTTTAGTTATGCCATATATTCTGCTTCGGCTTCGGCCAAAAATCTACCTTCGGTCGGACACTACAAGTTACAAACTAATAACCACTTTTATACTGAAGACTTCTATAGGCGTACAGATTCAAGGCACCAAAAGTGGCTAAAACTGAAAAGCTTAAGTTAGTTTATATATCCTTGCTGCAAAGAACATTTGGTCCTAAGATTATCTTCAAGATTTAGGCATAGTGAGTACTTTTAGGAACATAACAACTTTGCACAACTTTTTAAATTTTCACTTGAAATTTTGTTTTAAATGGTTCTAACATTATTAATGTGAATAGGCGGGAATGCTTTCATGCAAAATTTATATTTGAAATTAAATTATTAAAAAAGAAATTAATTAAAAAATTTAGATTATTAAAAATTTAAATAAATAAAAATAATAATAATAAATATTTAAAATTTGTATAATTAAAAATTTAAATAATTAAAAATTTAAATTTTTATAATTACAAATTTATTTAAATTTTGTTTTTTTTTAAATAAATATTTAAAAATTTTATAATTAAAACCTAAAATTTTTTTAATTAAAAATTTATAATTAAAAATTTTAATAATTAAAAATTTAAATTTTTATAATTAAAAAATTAAATTATTAAAAAATATGAGATTTTTCAAGTTTTTTGAAAGTCTTCATTAGAGTTTTTGTTGTAAATTATTTCCTATTTATACAGAAGATAATCATATTTTTGAAAATAATCTTACGTTTCAAGTCAATCCGTTTAGTAGTTTTTGATTACAAAATCGATTAATCAGAAACTTGATTTCAAGTGTCTAACGCTCGCTGCTTTAATCACTTCCAAAGGACTCCGTAGGTAAACTTACGGCTTATCTCAGACAAAGAATGCTGGTGTTCTGTTCTACAGATTTTAGAAAGCCTCAACAAAAAAATGCATCATAAATCTATCACTGAAGTATCGAATTCCACCGCAATATTTGCAATATTTTCCCTTCACTTTGAAGTCTTTCACTTTTCTTCTGAAGTTCTTTCTATCAAATTTCTTCTCCCTCTATTCACATGCAAATATCTTTAGCTAACATCTCGTGCCCCCACACTTTTCCAGCATTTTGTTCCATTGTCTCACGTCAACACCTGAAAACCATTCAGTCCACAGCTGAATAGTCGCTCGAGAGATTCTCATCAGCTCAATTGCGAGCAGTCAATACGTTCCAGTACATTGTTGCTCGCTTTGTTTTTCGGCAAATACCGTTACCCGCATCCGTTGCGCTAGTGCTCATCATCCACCGCCCACATTTCAATCGCTCAATCACCAACTCAACTATGCAATCTGTGTATGGCGCACTTAATTAGAAAGCGCCCAGCTTCGGTTTTATCGGCCGGCTCAATTTCAATGACCCCCCTACGCCCCTCACGAGCGAATCTAATCAAACTTACCGCGCATAATAGGCAGCCGCCGCCATGGCCTGCGCCGTCTCCAGCCGCACCTCGATCTTGCCGTGACGATACGGCAGCTTCGCCGTGCCATCCTCCTCCAGCACCAGCACGTCCTGGAACTCGCCGCTGTCCTCCTCGAACACGATGGGCAGTGCCGACGGCCGATTGTTGTGCTGGTGCTGGCCTCCATTGGCATTGTTGTTTTTGTTGTGCGTGGCATTGGCGCTGGCGCTGGCGGTGGTGGCGCTGGGCAACAGTCCGGCCTGCTGCAACGTGTACTCCACCGAATTGGCGGGCAACTCTGTTGCGGCAGCAAAGTGCACAATGGCTTTGGTTGTTGTCGGCGTCGCTGCGCCTGGCGCGTTGTGCTTGATGATGCCGTTGTTGTTGTTGTTGCTGTTGCTGCTGGCATCGTTGGTTGCAGTCGCTGTCGCTGTGGATGTGAGTGTTGAATGTGCTTTGGTGTCGAGGCCAGCTGTGGCTGTGACTGTGGCAGCAGCAGCAGCAGCGGCGCCCAGCGGATGTTCGCGCACATTGCACTGATTGTTGTGTTTTTGTTGTTGCAACTGTGAAGTTGCGGCTTGTTGTTGCGCTTTTATGACATGTGTTTGCTGTTGTTGTTGTTGTTGACGTTCCCGCAGCTGCTGATAAATGTAGGATTTTTGTTCGCCATCCGCTTTGGTGCGTTGTTGTGGATTATATTGTTGTTGTTGCTGTTGAGGCGCTTGTTGTCTGGTAGTGGGTGGCGCCACATATGCCGGTGGCTGTGCCGGCAGCAGTTTGACGTGCTGCTGCTGCTGCTGCTGCTTCTGCGCCTCCGCGTCTGTTGTTGTTGTTGTTGTCGCTGTTGCAGCTGCTGCGGCCACACTTCGCTTGCCGCTGGGCTTTGAGGCGCGTCCGTTGGTGCCCGATGTCGTTGCGAGCAGTCGTTTCTTCAGCTGGCGCGATGGCGGCAGCGGCGGCGCCTCGTTGCTCTGGTTGTGCTTTGGTGGCGGCAGTGGCGGCCGTTCTTTGATGGTCTCGTAGACGTGGTTGAGCGGCGCAGGTGGCGGCGGCGGCGACGGCTGCGATTGGCGCAAAAAATGCTGGCGACTGTTGACCGGCTCCACGTACGCATCGGAGAACTGAAAGTGTTGCTGGTAGGCGTACGCGCTGCACGACGCAGCCGGCTCGACAATGTGCGCAGCGGGGGGTGGCGGTGGTGGCGGCAGCTTGAGAAAGTGCAGCGGCTTGTGCTGCTGCTGGTGCTTGCTGCCGTGTATGGGCACAAATGTTGCATTGGTGCTGGCAGAAACATGCGTCGGTTGCTGACAGTTTGGTGGGAAATGTTGTAATGGCTGTTGGTGTTGGCGCACGTGAGCAAAGCGCTGTTGTTGTTGTTGCGCATGTTGCAGCTGCTGCTGTTGTTGTTGTTGTTGTTGGTACTGTTCGGTGTCGTGGAATGTTGTTTGGCTCAACAGGTGCTTCTCGTAGATGTCATTCAACAGATTTGTGGCCGTTTTGGAAATGTGATTAAAGTTTTGCTGCAACTGCTGCTGTTGTTGTTGTTGTTGTTGTTGTTGCTGCTGCACTGGTATGCGACTCATTTTTGGGTTCGCTGCATCGTATTGCTGCTGCTGCTGCTGCTGTCGTTGTTGTTGTTGTTTTTGATGTTGCGCATTTGTATTGATTTGTTGTGCCGCTCTGAACGCATTCGCTGCCACTGGCGGCTGCGGTACGGACACCGCAATTGATTGCTTTGTCGCAACATTCTCGCCCAACTCCTGAACTTGCATTGGCAAATGCTGCTGATGACGTAGTGATTGCTGCTGTTGTTGTTGTTGTTGTTGTTGTTGTTGTTGTTGTTGCTGCTCATACCAATTATTTTTAGTTTTGGCAATTTTTTGAGCCGCATGCAAATTGCTGGCATTCTCTAATTGATGCTGCTGCTGCTGTTGTTGTTGTTGTTGTTGTTGTTGTTGTTGTTGCAGTCGTCGCTGCTGTTGATATTGTTGATAGCTTTGTCGTTGCTGTGCCACGGGTGCATTGGTTGCTGTAGCCGCTTTCGACGCCCCATCACGTTTAATTGCTGACATTCCTGCGTGGCGCGGTCGATGCACCGATGCCTAAAAGTATGCAAAGAAAATTACGTTTTTCATTAGCATTTTGAAAATGTTATGCGCAAAAGAAATTTTAAATAATTAATAATTTAATTTATTTTTTTTGAATTTTGTCGAAATATTTGTTTACAATTAAAATGTTATTTATTCAAAATCTGGTTTGAAAATATAATTATAAAAAATATAAAAAAAGATATTAAAAAAATATATTAAAATCAGTTGTAAATAAAATAAAATTATAATGAATACAATTTATGAAATTGAAATAAATTATACATTAATAAAATATAAAATATTTATAAAAAAATAGAAAATATAAATACTAATATAAAATAAATATAAAAACCAAATCTAGTTGACTTTTTATCGCCGCCGTTTATTAATTTTGGTTTACAAAATTTAAAAAAAAATTTAGCTATTTAACACTAGAAAGACCGCAAGTTTTCCATACCTACAAAGACTCCGTATCCGCTGATATCTCGAAAATTATACTCGGATTTGGCTAATACTTCACAAAATATATTTTTTAAAAATTTAAAATTTTCCACAATTAAAAAATAAAAGTCACCAAAGCAAAAGTTTATAGAAATACTAAAGAAAATACAGATATTCTTCTTCTAGTCTTTCTAGTGTTAAATTCCCATTGATTTCTACAGAAATGTCTAAACGTTTATGACCCATTGGCAGTGAAGCTATAAAATTATGACTTTGATCTTGTGTAGTGGTACCACGTAGCCACTTATGCCAACATTAATAACTTTTGCTACACTCGAGCGCATATGTGCCAAAGTGTCAAATAGCACCGCGCGCACGACACAAGCGACACTCAAGTGGCTAAGCCAGCGGCGTGCCATCCGACACCACTGACCGCAGTGCAGTGTCCCACATATGGAACTTGCACTGATCGACACTCTGTGTGATGTCACCTACCGCAGGGCAATGGCACTTGAGGAAAAGTGCTGCATCGACCGAAAAGGTCCCGTGACGCTGATTGGTCACACTTCCGCGACATTGGAAATTCGGGCGGAGCATTGGAAATGCTCAGTAGTATAACAGTTTGTAAATTTAGTATATAAGACCTAAAATTTGAAAAATAAAATCAGCTTCTTGACAAGAGACAAACCTTGCGTTTCTCCTTTGATTTTTGCTCAACACATAGGCTCTTTAGCCATAGCATAATTGGCGCGACCCGCCGCTTCATATAGGTCACCCCGAACTGACTAACGCCTGACCTATCATTGACTGATAGATAGAAATTCCTCACCGTATCCAAGACACTTTTCCCCTGTACGCCACATGGCGATCCTGCCGACCGAACGCAACAAATTGATAACTTAAGTCATTCACAAAATCAATTATTCACAAAATTAATTCTTCACCACACATCAACATTCCACCCACCTACCACATGACAACCCAAGAAGAGATCGATGCCATCTTCGACAAGTGGAGTCGCATCGCCCAACAGGAATATGACCCAGAAGACATAACGACACACGAGGAATACGTGCCACCACAATCTAGCAACAGCGAACCACCAACATACCACCCTGGGCCCAAGTCAGCAGGTCCAAGAGCAATCACAATCAAGGAGTACAAAGCCCGAAACAACCACAAACAGTCAAAGGAATCCAAAACAATCCCCACAACCGCGAGCGCGAAGACACGACGCCCAAGAGCCGGGAAGAAAGTAAAGGCAAGAAAGGAAAAGGCAAACCTATATAGATTGATCCCCGTGACGACCGACCGGATTCTGAAGCACAGTCTAATCAACGAATTGAAAAAGCTGAACTAATGGGCAGCAAGCCGAGCAGAGAAGAGGTTATTGTCTCGAACAATAACGCAGCAAGCGCTGGATCAACAACATCGGTAGACAACAGCAACCAAATATATATTTTAGGAGTAATTGTACTAATCTTAGTTTTTATCCAAATAAACACCTACTATAAGAACTATGTTAGAAAACACACAAAACCAATACATGTAACACAGGTATAAAAGAAAAATAAACAAAAACAAAAAAAAAAAAAAAACAAAAATTATATATAGTAATAATACATAACTCTAAACTCAAACAACACCGAAACAAAAATTAGATAAGATGGACAGGAGAAACAGACAACACAAGAACGGAAAAATTTCGACAACAGAAAAGACAGTGTTAGAAATTGAGGAAATAGATGAACAGAAAAAGCTAGAATTTTTGACAAACCTATGGCAACTAATTGGTATGCCTAGAAAGCCAACAATAGAAGACGTTAGAAATCATACGACACTAGAAGAGGAAACAATACGCATGCTCAACATGTTTAATCTCCGATTCTAAATGGAGGACATTTTTGACGAACTAAATAAAATACTAACAAACTTGAGAAAAACACCGAACAGAAAATACACTCAGGAGACATTAACAACAAAACAACAAGCCGTATTCGCTTTAAAACAACGGTTTGAAGAACTAATAACTGAACACACAGATAACGACTACATAGCGGGCATAAAAATTGCCTTCAACAATACGTACGAAAACACCATACAAATACTTAAACAAAAACAAACTGATAACAATACAAAAGGACAACATCCGCCAAACACAATGGCAGCATTTAGTATCGAAACGGCTATGAAAGCCATCCCGAACTTCACAGGGAACTTCAAAGAGCTGGATACTTTCACTAAAATAGCAGAACTAATTAACAAAAAACTTGACACGAGTGGCAAAACAGAGCTTCTAGAATTCATATTCTACGCCAAATTAAGTCTGACAGTGAGAACAGCACTCGGCAATAATATTCCAACCACACTTGAGGAATTGACAAAGTTACTAAATGAACGATACAAGAGCACAGCTACAGTGTCTCAAATTCAAAACCAACTATCCTGCCTAACCCAAAGAAACCTTGATATCAATACATACAAAAACAAAATACTAAACTTGATTGCAGAATTAAACAAGTTACAAACTATCCAAGCCGGTTCCGACACAACCACCTTAGAGCGAAACGTCATTACAAAAATAAACGAACAATATAGCTTAACAGTCTTCAAAAACGGACTAAACAGCGAATACAAACAAACAATTTTTGCAGCAATGCCAAAAACTTTTAACCAAGCAGTAGAATTGGCGTTAGAACTAGAAAAGGACAACAAACAAACCCAGGCAAGAGTGATGTTTATCAACAGGAACAGCAACAATCGAAATAACAACCAAAATAGAGCAAACTACAGAAATTTTAATCAGCAAGACAACAACAGATACCAAAGCAACAACAGTGTTAGAAACAACAACAACTACAGAAACAACAGCCAACAAGCTAACTACAACCCCAGAAACAATCAGAACAACTATCAAACGAATTCTCGCAACGCATACAACAACGGCAGACCAAACAATCACACTGCCAACACAAATTTCAATAACAGAAATCAAAACCAAAGGAACTATAACCAAAACAACAGTAACTTCAACCAAAACCCAAGGTACAACAACAATGCAAACCGAAACCAAAATTTCAACAACCATGGTCGCCCTACACACATCAATTATATTCAGGAAAACTCGGGCGACCCGGAGGAAGACAATCACATTCCTCCGGGGGAGCAGTAACAAGTGAACAAAGAATCTACCTAATATCAGAGAATCTAACAAACTACGTCACACTGAAATGCAACCAATTTAATAAGCCTTTAACATTCCTCATTGATACCGGAGCAGACATATCACTTTGTAAAACAAATAACGATGACAACCTTGAGATCAACACAGAAAACACATGTAAACTAACAGGAATTTCCACACAAAAAATAGACTCACTGGGAACATTGAAACTGACATTCCCACTAAGAAAAACCAAAACAGAATTAAACTTCCACATGGTCAATGAAGATTTCCCAATCGTAACAAATGGAATCATAGGAAGAGACTTTCTACTCAAATACATGTGCAAAATAGACTACGAAACCCTCACACTAACAATGATAATAAATGAAGAAGAACACATATTTCCTATAACAACCAAACCACCACCACACACCTCACACACAATACCGCCAAGGTGTGAAGTAATATTACCGATTAACATAAATATTCAAGAAGACAGTGTAATACTAAACCAAGAACTTGCAAACGGAGTATTTTTGGCAAATTCCATCGCACCAGCAAAAGGCAAATGCCACGTAAAAATAATTAATACAACAGATAGAACAATAACAGTAAAAAACATCCGACCAAAAATAGAAAACTTGTCTAGTTACACAATAATGAAAACAAACTACAACACCAAAAGTCCCAACAATGAACGATTCAGAAAACTAATATCAACACTCAAACTAGACAACCTAGACGAACAAACAGAAGCAGAGCTTAAAACCATCTTCCGAAAATATCAAACAGTTTTCCACTTGGAAGGAGAAGAAATTACAACAAACAATTTCTACACTCAACAACTTAACCTAGAAGACTCAACTCCCGTATACATAAAAAACTACAGATTACCGCAAACACAGCAGGAAGAGATAAAGAACCAAGTACAAAAATTAATAGACAGCGATATCATAGAACCATCAACTAGCCCATACAACGCGCCACTATTACTAGTCCCAAAGAAAAGCGAAGACAATACAAAAAAATGGCGATTAGTCGTAGATTACAGAAAACTGAACGACAAAATAATCAATGATAAATTCCCGCTCACACGACTAGAAGATGTTCTTGATATACTTGGCAGAGCAAAATACTTCTCAACTTTAGACATGACGAGCTCTTTCCATCAAATACCTTTGGAACAAGATTCAAGACCACCCACAGCATTTTCCACACAAGATGGACACTACCAATTTAAAAGACTACCTTTTGGTCTCAAAATATCCTCAAACAGTTTTCAACGCATGCTTACTCTAGCACTAAGTGGACTTAGCTCAGAAGCATTTCTCTATGTTGACGATATAATAGTATTTGGATGTTCATTAAAACACCACAACGAAAATCTGATTAAAGTCTTCGACCGACTACAACAATACAACTTAAAATTAAATGCAAGCAAATGCCAATTTCTAAAACCAGAAGTCATCTACTTAGGACATTTAATCACAGATAAAGGCATCAGAACAGATCCAACAAAATGCGAAGCAGTACTAAAATATCCAACACCAACGAATGCTGATGAAGTACGTCGATTTGTAGCATTTTGCAACTACTACAGACGCTTCATACCAGAATTCGCATCAATAGTAAAATGTCTTAACTCTCTCCTTAAGAAAGGGACGCCTTTCATTTGGTCAGACGAGTGCAAGACAGCTTTCGAAACACTAAAACAAAAGTTAACAAACACACCAATATTACAATATCCGGATTTTAACAAAACCTTCATATTAACAACAGACGCTTCAGACTTCGCCCTAGGAGCAGTATTATCACAAGGAGAAATTGGACATGACCTTCCCATTTCATACGCAAGCAAATCATTACAGAAACACGATATCAATAAACCAATAATAGAAAAGGAACTTTTAGCTATACATTGGGGAATAAACTACTTCAGACCATACCTCTACGGAAGAAAATTCATTGTAGTCACAGACCACAGACCACTGGTATCTCTATTTTCACACAAAAACCCGTCATCGAAAATGACAAGAATCCGACTAGACTTATCTGATTACGACTTTGAAATCATATACAAACAAGGAAAAATCAACACAAATGCAGATGCTTTATCTCGCATAAAAATCGACAGCGACACACTAAAGGCAATGATTCCAACACAGAAAAATGACACAAATAACGGCAAACAAATGGAAATACTGGCAATTACAAGGAGCAAGGCAGCAACATCAAGAGCAAAAGAAAAAAGCATGCACAATGAAGAAAAAGAAAATATTTATGGTACCAAGACACGCGATAATAGGAAGGACATATCTCAAGAGCCTGCGCAACTCTACATATGGGAATGTACCTCTATGAACGACGTGAAGAACATGAGAAGATTAAATTTTGAAATAAAAGAAAAGCATCGGCCGATGATACATATTGACAATTATGAAGTGCACGTGACTTGTAGCGATGACCCTTTGAATCTAGATTCAATGTTGGAGAAACTACACAGTTCACTAAAGAACCTGCATATAAAGGAGCTAGCCCTTTGCAGAGAAAATTTTAAGTTTGAAAATATAACAATGAATGCATTCAAGGAAAGATACAACGAAATAAATAAAAACAAATGCTCGCCTACAAAAATACTTATATACAACGCTCCACGAAATGTTCAAAGCAAATTACAACAGTACAAACTAATTGACGAATATCACAACGCCAGCACAGCCGGACACTTAGGAATTCGAAAGACGATCCTAAAATTAAAACAACGATACACATGGAAGAACATGAGACAAGTGGTAAAAGAGTTCGTCAACAATTGCCTGACCTGCTGCAAGAATAAAACAATTAGGCACACTAAAGAAGAACTGGTCAAAACAGACACGCCAGCAACAAGCTTTGAAACCATTACCATTGACACAGTCGGACCATTGAGAATATCAAATGGCTTCCGCTACATACTCACAATGCAATGTGATTTAACAAAATTTATTATTGCACACCCGATGGAAACCAAGGACGCACGAACGACAGCAAAAACTCTTGTAGAACAGTTCATTCTCAAGTACGGTTGTTTCAAAACGTTGAAATCCGACCGAGGCACCGAGTTCACAAATGAGCTAATGCACAACATATGCCAATTACTTGACGTGCGACAAATTTTTTCGACACCCTACCATCATCAAACAATCGGAGCACTCGAACGTAACCACAGAACACTGCATGAATACTTACTAGCATTTACAACCGAACACGAATGGGACAAATGGGTACCATATTTCACTTTCGCGTATAATACGACACCACATGTCGAAACGCAGTACTCCCCATACGAGTTAGTCTTCGGAAAATTACCGTCACTACCAAGTGACAAAATATATGACAACAAACAAATCTATGACTTTGACAACTACGCCAACGAAATAAAAGTTAGGCTGAAAACATCCATAGATAAGGCTAGGAATATGATAGATATAGCTAAAGATAAGAGACAGATTAATTACAATAAGAACACAAATAAACCAGAATTAGAAATAGGAGACTTAGTTTTTGTTAAATTAGAATCAAGTAAAAAATTACAAAGTCCTTACCACGGACCGTACAAGATTATAGATAGAAATGGAGTAAACTCCACACTAGACATAAACGGTAAATATAAGGTATTACATAATAATAATCTTAAGAAATTTCTAGGAGATAATGACTTAGCAAATAACATCTAAAAATTGTACAAAATAAAGATTAAAATACATATTACACTAAGACAACAAAACCAATATTTACGCTATCTACAATTACTATAAGCTCAATAATGTTAGCTAAGCATTTCCAAATCCACCTCCGAAAACCCGACCGATATCTTAAAAAATTATTCCAAGTAATAATTTTTCGCTTAAGGGCAATGGTGTAGTGGTACCACGTAGCCACTTATGCCAACATTAATAACTTTTGCTACACTCGAGCGCATATGTGCCAAAGTGTCAAATAGCACCGCGCGCACGACACAAGCGACACTCAAGTGGCTAAGCCAGCGGCGTGCCATCCGACACCACTGACCGCAGTGCAGTGTCCCACATATGGAACTTGCACTGATCGACACTCTGTGTGATGTCACCTACCGCAGGGCAATGGCACTTGAGGAAAAGTGCTGCATCGACCGAAAAGGTCCCGTGACGCTGATTGGTCACACTTCCGCGACATTGGAAATTCGGGCGGAGCATTGGAAATGCTCAGTAGTATAACAGTTTGTAAATTTAGTATATAAGACCTAAAATTTGAAAAATAAAATCAGCTTCTTGACAAGAGACAAACCTTGCGTTTCTCCTTTGATTTTTGCTCAACACATAGGCTCTTTAGCCATAGCATAATTGGCGCGACCCGCCGCTTCATATAGGTCACCCCGAACTGACTAACGCCTGACCTATCATTGACTGATAGATAGAAATTCCTCACCGTATCCAAGACACTTTTCCCCTGTACGCCACACTTGACATTAGTGAAACCACATCCTGGTACCACAATAAAGTTGTCTTCTATGTTTTCCTGGCTTTTGATTGCTCTACAAATTTCTTTCTTTTCAGTTTAAAGTTATATTTTTAACACACATTGAATTGCCAATGTTGTTGGTAGGTATTTTTGTTTATATGTCGGAAGTGCAGCATGTTGCAATTGCAATTAAATTTCAAGTGCCACATGTGCTGTGTAACACATTTTTGTGGCGTTGCTATTTTCAGATTTTTGAGTTTCCGTTCGGCTTTGAAGTAAAGTTATGTGAGTTATGGGTTTGTAGCTGCAGAAAGATGCTCGAACTTTGACTTAAGGACATCCACAGTTTTTAATGAATGACTTTAAAAATTGTAGTTATTGTATTATTTTGTATTCTATACAGATTTGATTTCAAGCATTTGCAGCTTTCGGCGATATTTCATTGCGTATTTAAATGATAATTTTTGCATACAATTCTTAGACCAATAAATTTGTTTAATTTAAAATTTTGTTAGTATATTTTAACTTTTTAATAATTCTAAAATATTTTTAAAATATTAAAAGTGTTATTTTATTGGGTTTACTTACAAAAACAGGCGTTTCCGTGGCTGAAGAGTCGCCATCGCTATGTCTGAAATTGGAAACAAGTAATAAAAAGTGCCTAAATATTTTGTGCTGAATAAAAAATTTAAGATGTAATGATAAAAAAAAATTAAATATGTAATAGTAAGAAAATATTTGTTACATAAAAAGAGTTTTATTAATTTTGCAAAAGCTGCCTTTAGTAATCGATAAAAATGAGCATCAAGAGAAGCTTACGAGAATCGAATTTTTGTTTTTTTTTTCAATTGGAACGAGAATTTCTATGAGAGTTGCAGTGACGCACAAAGGGCCCCAAATCAAAAAAGTCAGATTTTAACAGTTATATTTTAACTTTTATTTTTCCGACAAAAAATAACTGTTATTTTGTGCCTTTTATAATTTCAGACCAAAATAACTGTTATTTTTGACTTTTATTTTATCGGTCAAAAATAACAGTTATTTTGTGACTTTTATTTTTTCGGTCAAATATATCAGGCAATTTGAATTTTTTCAAAGGCCATCTGACCGACTAAAAATCTATTGATACAATTTTGTTCGTCTCGTCAACGCGCACATTTTGAGCTATACAACTTGTTTCGGTCTTTAGTACAACGGCCGCAATGCAACAATTTTTTTTATGAAGGCAATTCACTAATACCACAAACACAAAAACAAATAACAACAAGCAAGAAATACACAAAAAGTGCAAGTAGCAACAAGCAATAATACACAAAAAGTACAAACAAATAAAAGAAACAAACACGAAAATAACAGTAAAAAAGAGACAGGTCGGTCTAGGTCGGCTCTGTAACACCCTGCATGTTTGAATAAAGCGGTAATATACTACCAGATTGGCAAAAATAATTTGTTTTAATGTGTAAGAAAATATGCATGTACGTAAATTCTTGGACGCCATATGGTTTTCTTATAAAAATAGAGGGTAATGCATATTTTTTTATATAAAATTCTTTTTATGTTAAAATTATGTGTTGATATGTGGTACTACCACCACATAATATTTCGCAGTAGGGTATTTTGGCCGAAACTCTTTCTAGTTTTTAATCAGTTGTGCGTAAAACACGTGAAATTTGAAGTGACGACATAAATTGAATTATTAAAAGTGAAAAAAATGGGTCGCAAACGAAATATATATATTCGTGAATACTTTATTGATAATGGTACAGAGGCGGAATGTAAGACTTGTGGCAAAAGTCTGAATGCTGCCCACATAACAAATTTAAAAAGGCATTTGCAAAAATCGCACTCTGAGTTAATGGTGGAGTATGAGAAACGGATGAGGATTGAAAATGCAAGAGATGAAAGTGATAAAAAAATTCGATTTACGGTGGAAATGTCTCCAAATGATGTTAATAATGCTTGCATTGATTTCCTTACAAAACATTCGCAACCATTATCATTTTTTGATACGGAATCGTTTCAAACATTGACGACTCCGATATTCGAGGGTTTAAAGATGCCGAAAATAAATTCTAATAATGTTATGGACCTCGTTAACGCAAAATTTGAAAAACTGAAAACCACTATTACAAAAGCAGTAGAGGGGAAAATGTTAAGCCTCAAAATTGATACAGCCACTCGTAGCGATCGGTCCATATTAGGAATTAATGTTCAATTAATTCTGAAGGATCAAATTACAATATTTACCCTTTCCATGCTTGAATTAAAAAAGAGGCACACTGCTGAAAATTTGAAGGCGTAAATCAAACGCGTTTTGGATAGCTTTAACATAAGCGAAAAACAAGTGTATTCCGTAACTACAGATAATGGAAGGAATATTGTTAAAGCGGTTCAACTTTTACCCTCCCAAGAAAGTGAAGACGAAGAAGAAAATTGTTTGGGAAATCCAGATGAAAACTCTTACGAATATGCTATAAATAATATTGATTACGAGGAAATAATTTCCATTAAATGTGCTGCACATACACTTCAATTGGCAGTAAAGGATTTTTTGGCAGACTGGAACCCATGCATAATTAGTGGAGCTCGTACTTTAGTTAAAACTTTGAGATCTCCAGCGTTTCGGTGAGGAACTAATAAAACATACAGTGGCTGAAAGTTAGAATAGAAAATTCGACTCAACAAAATACTAGTTTAAATACTGAGTCATAGGTTTGACATACACGAATATATTTTATTTTTTAATTAAAAAAATCTAAATACAGTTATACGTAAACAACAATACAATAATGTTGAATGCAAACTTGATTTAGTATTAAGTTGTAATTTGTTTAGTAACCGTTTTTATACATTGGACAATATGTTTACCCAGACACCTTTACAAAACAAAATGTTTGCCATTTGGGAGATTTTTAACTGTTTAAACCCAGCTTAGTCTTCTGATTTGAATGCCGCTAGTATGTGTAGAGTTATTTTGTCGAAAATTTAAAACCCACATGTTATAATAATAAAAAATGATTTTATTATGTCAAATCTGTGACTCAACATTTTTAATATGTACTTATCTTGTTCAGTGGCTTGTTCTATTCTAAGTTTCAGCCATTGTATAATGACACCGCGCAACAGTAATTTGACCCATCCAAATGTTGATATAGGCTTGAAACTAGAGGTCATTCATAGTATCCTGGCGCACTGAATTTTTCAGCTTCTGATCAAATGTCCTTTTAAAAGGATTTCGAAATTTCAAGGACCTCTAGTTTCACGTTTTTATCAACATATGGATGGGTCTCGACAAAAGTGGTTCTTTGTCGCACAGTGTAATAAATGGTAACACATTTCAATTTACTTTTTTTCTGAATGCCTCAATTATTTAGATACAAAATTAAAGATTTGGATATATCTAAGCCTCAACTAGACGTTGCAACTCGTTGGAGTTCCACATACATTATGTTAAAGGGACTTTTGCAACTTAAGGAGTTTTGCATGGACCATTTGCCAGCGCCTAAGCAACTCCAAGTACCAGAATGGGTGGAAATTGAGAATGTTGTTTCTGTTCTAACACCCGTGTATTCACTTACTTTGAAACTGCAAGCTACCCAATTGTTGTTAGGTGATTTCTACAAAATTTGGTTGGATTTGACTTTTCAATTAAAGGAGATCAACACTGAAATCAGCACACAACTTTTAAAACATATTGAACTAAGACAGATTAAATTATTAGAAAAGGATACCATGTATGCTGCCTTGTATTTGGACCCTAGACTGAGACGCACGTTGTCCAAAGTAAAATGTGAAGCTGCTAAAAGACACCTCAAAAAGCTAGTATATTAAATTCAGGGTATACAAAAGGTAAGTTAACTATTTGTGTTTGCCGTACAACGATTTTTTACTAAAATTGCAGCAGAAACAATGCTTACGAAATCTATCTATATATATATACATATATAGTTGACTGACTAATTGATTGACTGACTGACTGATTCAGCAAAGCCCAGCCTAAACAGCTGAAGCTAGATACATGGAATTTGAACTGTTCAAGTTATAAAATGAATCTCCGCTAAGATGGGATGTTTTGAAATTCGTGGTCCGAAAGGGCTAAACATGCGTAATAAGCCTAACTATTCAAATTTGGTAAAATCATTTCAATGGGAATGGGCCTATAGACTTCAAATTGGGTGAAAAAACTCCAAATCACAAATATCTACACGTGTTTTCACTGTTTTAAAAATTAAAATCTGACGGGTCAACAAAGGGGTTAAAAAAAATATGATTTAATGGGTCCATTAACTTCGGACTTGGAGAAATAACTGAAATTAATTCAACGCATGTTTTTCAGTATTTGAAATCAACATCATCATCATCATTTGGAAAAACATGATATTTTAAGCCTCTTAACTTAAAATATTGTAAAATAACTTCAAAATAGAGTTCATTGGACAATTGGAACCATTGAAAATTAATATCTGACGGGTCAACAAAGGGGTTAAAAAAATATGATTTAATGGGTCCATTAACTTCGGACTTGGAGAAATAACTGAAATTAATTCAACGCATGTTTTTCAGTATTTGAAATCAACATCTGACAGGGAAACTTTTTTAGTTGTTTATGTGAAGAACAAGTTATATAAGAAAGTACTTATTTCAAACTGAGTAAAAATTGTTTCAAAGTAATCTTAAAAATCATGCGTGCAAGGCCGCATGCGTGCAAAGCCGCCAGACCTGCTAGTAAAATATATAATTTTTTCAGCAAACATCGATTCCAGATGCATCATCATCGCAGACGGTCGAAGAACAAGCGTTCTTAATTGATGAAGGATCTTTGCAAAGTACCTCTTCCTTATTGAGACGTGGAATTATCGAAATGGAGGTAGCAAGTTCTTCGTCTGATGAGGAAAATATTATTGCTGATGACAACATCCGCAAAGCATTTTTCGAAATTGATGCATATAAGGAAAACCGCATCAATATTGATGCCGATTTGATGGAATATTGGAATGAGAAGAAATATGTGTTTCCTTGTCTTCGACAACTTGCTTTCATAGTGCATGATGTTCCTGCCACTCAAGTGAGCGTAGAACGAGCTTTCTCTGCCTTGAAACTTGTTTTTGGCGATTTACGCTACAATTTGACAGCAGAGAAGTTAGCTGCAATAATAATGTTAAAGCTAAACACAATTTAATAAAATGAATTGACATTTATACTTATGCAAATTTCTTATTTGAAACTGTATGTACCAGTGAGTATTTCTGAATAGTTCCACCCAGATAAGCCAACCGTACTACATGTAGTACACCTGCAAGAAGGTGCAGCGGGAACTGTGCTTTAAATTTGCTAATTGATACCCTGAATGCATTTGGATTTTTTTGGGCAAACAAATTTTGACTTTTTAGTTATCCTTTACATCGGATTTCCGGTGGAATTTTTAAAAGTTTTTAACACGAATTGCTGGCACTTTTTAGCCAAAGATAAACCAGGTACATAAAGTATTGTTAAAAAAACACGTACATAAAGTATTGCTAAAAAACAGATTTAAAAAAGCTAAAAAAAGTTTGCTCAATTCGAAGCGCAACGATGACATCGACATTTTTTGAATGTTTTTGTTTAGAGGAATCTTTCCATTGCGACCGTTGTACTCAAGACTGAAACAAGTTTTATAGCTCAAAATGTGCGCGTTGACGAGACGAAAAAAATTGTATCAATAGATTTTTAGTCGGCCTTTGAAAAAATGCAAATTGCCTGATATATTTGACCGAAAAAATAAAAGTCACAAAATAACTGTTATTTTTGACCGATAAAATAAAAGTAAAAAATAACAGTTATTTTTAACTTTTATAGTAAAAGTCAAAAATTTAAAAGGCATGTCATATTTGTGAAGCTGAGGCCATTACGATCATAATGGTATATTTGAAAAAGTCCACCGACAATTTTTTCGTTATGCCTTTTTGATTTGAAAATTGTAAAATAACAGTTATTTTCGGTCCCTGAAAAGTACTGATTTACTTTTTATTAAACCTTTTATGATAAAAACTGAAAAAATTTTATATTTGATAGATAAATAGATGCAGCGGCCATATTACCACCAATCGCGTTATTATTTTGAGTCGCTGGAGGCGCCATCTATGAGTGAATTTATCTATTCATTGTATTGAATTTACTAAAGGTTTGTGTCTTTGTTAGAATTCGGCTTCTGCAACAAAAATATTCAAAGTGTTGGTTGGAGTCTTTGCTAGGTGAATGGAGCTAAATTTCGAACGTACAGTTTGAGAAGCAGTATTGGTGCACTGAACCAAAAGCGGCAAACGCATTTGGCTGCTTGAGAAAACCAATGTTGTATGTCGTACAAAACGACATACAACATGCGATATTGCATAATTTTGAGTTATAATGAGTTTTAATGAATTAGATGAATTACAAGTGAATTGTAATGAATTACAAATTATGACATCAATAATAAAAAATAAAATTAAAAAATAAATAAAATAAAATAAAATAAAATAAAATAAAATAAATTAAAATTAAATAAAATACAATACAATACCATACAATACAATACAATAAAATAAAATAAAATAAAATAAAATAAAATAAAATAAAATAACATAAAATAAAATAAAGTAAAATAA
This sequence comes from Melieria crassipennis, assembly GCA_963668005.1. Lineage (NCBI taxonomy): Eukaryota > Metazoa > Arthropoda > Insecta > Diptera > Ulidiidae > Melieria > Melieria crassipennis. The sequence continues at coordinate 11,638,018 of OY764961.1, forward strand.
AATAAAATAAAATAAAATAAAACAAAATAAAATAAAATAAAATCAAATAAAATAAAGCAAAAAATCAAATAAAATAAAAAAATAAATTATTGATTTATAAATTCAAATAAAATAAAATTGATCAAATAAAATAAAATAAAATAAAATAATGTAAAATAAAATAAAATAAAATAAAGTAAAATAAAAAAATAAAATAAAATAAAATAAATAAAAATAAAATAAAATAAATAAATCAATAAAATAAAATCAATAAAAAACAAATAAAAATAAAATAAATTAAATTAAATTAAAATAAAATAATATAAAAATAAAATAAAATCAAATAAAATCAAAAAAAAATAAAATAAAATAAAATAAAATAAAATAAAATAAAATAAAATAAAATAAAATAAAGTAAAATAAAATAAAATAATATAAAATAAAATAAAATAAAATAAAATAAAATAAAATAAAATAAAATAAAATAAAATAACATAAAATAAAATAAAAAAATAAAATAAAATGAAATAAAATAAAATAAAATACAGTAAAAAAATAAAATAAAATAAAAAAATAAATTATTGATTTATAAAATAAAATAAAATAAAATTGATCAAATAAAATAAAGTAATGTAAAATAAAATAAAATAAATTAAATTAAAATAAAATAAAATAAAATAAAATAAAATAAAATAAAATAAAATAAAATCAAATCAAATCAAATCAAATCAAATCAAATCAAATCAAATCAAATCAAATCAAATCAAATCAAATCAAATCAAATCAAATCAAATCAAATCAAATCAAATCAAATCAAATCAAATCAAATCAAATCAAATCAAATCAAATCAAATCAAATCAAATCAAATCAAATCAAATCAAATCAAATCAAATCAAATCAAATCAAATCAAATCAAATCAAATCAAATCAAATCAAATCAAATCAAATCAAATCAAATCAAATCAAATCAAATCAAATCAAGTCAAATCAAATCAAATCAAATCAAATCAAATCAAATCAAATCAAATCAAATCAAATCAAATCAAATCAAATCAAATCAAATCAAATCAAATCAAATCAAATCAAATCAAATCAAATCAAATCAAATCAAATCAAATCAAATCAAATCAAATCAAATCAAATCAAATCAAATCAAATTAAATCTAAAACTAACTAATTTCTAATAAATATAAATTACCTGCCACCACTCTTGCGATTCCGATAGGATTTGGTGCGCGGCAACATTTTACATAATTTCGATGCTGCCACCAGACAAGTGAACTGTCGATAGTCGCTGCCGGTTGATTGTTGCTCGCAATGTTGCACGCATTTATGTCATCAATATTTCAGCGGCGTATATCGGCTGAGGTAACAGTGAAAAGCTGTAAAAATTAGACAGAGAATGGAACATGTAAACAATGACAGTTAGAATTTGATAAAAGATAAGAATGACGTGAAGAAGACAAAATGTTTGGCAACCCAACCTGCGACGTTTTAATTAAAATGCAAAACACTTGTAGGGCGCTGTAGTAGCGAAACAAAAAAATATGCCAAGAATGTTGTCAACAGCTTATGAGCAAATTTAAATTTGTTAGATATGCTTTGTGTTTTTGTGCTGTCTGTTAAATTGAGTAACTTTGCATAGAGTTGTTGGTGGCTTACGGTGACATAAGGTGAGCGGCCTTTGAATTCTGTGTAAACTGATATTTTTTGTTCTTGGCTCTGTGTGCTCGATTTGAAGCACTTTTGAGGATTTTGAAAAAGAGGAAATTTTTGTTTAGTTATATCTGTACTAAGAAGATTTCTTATCAGTCAATTAAAAAGAAGATTCGCACACACAAAAAGCGAAATATGCTTTTGCCATATTTGACTCCAAAATACGAATTCGCATGGCCAGCAGTTCGTTAACCAGCAGCAGTCAGAGTTCGCTTTCAAAGGCTCAACGAATGCAAATAACTTTTTTGAATAAACAATTTTAGTAGTAAATGAAAATATAAATAAAAATACAAAATTATAAAAGAAAAATAAACATAGTGAATAACACTGGTTATGAGCACAACTTGAGTAACTAGTTGGCTCCGGTTTGGTTTGTCTATCAGATCTCAATACCCAGTCGAGTGAGGGTTAAAATGTCTGGCAAGCCGACTGACTGACTGCCTTTATTTATAGTCCCAGCTACGCTTGCAGCCTTTTTCTGCGCCCCATGTTGTCTGCTGCCGTTCAAAAGGATTTCAAAACCATTTTGCTTGTCTTTGACTATATAGTTTTTTTTATTAAAAACGAAAACTAAGCCACAGAAAGCAGCATAAAGTGGGGGACGAGAGCGAGAGCAAATACACGCGTCGCACAGACGGAAATGCGCAACGAAAATGATAGTTGGCAAAGCTGCCGTCAAGCAGGATATTGTCACATACGCACACACACACACACACACACATACACACATAAACGCGATTACTTCGTGGCATGAGCGAGGCAAATGCACAGATGAACTGATAAGAGGCAAATAAATCCCAGCTTTTTATTAAAAAAATGAAACAGCAACAACGGCAATAGCAAAACATTGCATGCAACACCAAATACAACAACAACAACAACAGCCATTATGCACTTTGACGCCGTGTAAATACGAGTTGAGAAATGCAAAATGACATTTTTAATGAGTTGCGGCGCGCTGTTGCCGCAAAATATGAGGTGTGATAAAAATCGCAACATGCAGCGGCTGCGGTCGGCGGTCGGCGCGCGCAAAGGTGCCGCGCTGCAATGTCGAAGGCGGCCGCAGCGAAAATTGAAAATTCGCCCAAGTGTGAACATGATTTTTTGCATAAATTTCAAGTGTTATTAAATTACTGGAAAAATCTACTGACTACAGCAACAATAACAACAACAATAATAAATAGTTATGCGTTAATTTTTTCCACTTAATTGTTGCTTTGATTTTTCATGAGGCGGCTCGTTGCCTTTGAACGGCACGCAACAAAACCAACAGCTACAACAACAATGTTGGCGGCAATTTGTAATTAGCGACGGTTTTAGGTGTTTGCCGCAATTGTGCGTTTTATGGCCGCTAATTGCCACGTTGAGGTTTAACGTTTTTCGGCGCACGGCGAAAATGTTGGCGCCACAGCCTCCGAATGCGAGCGTTTGCTGTTTAATGTGACGTTAAAAAAAAGTACTTGGCGGCACATTGTCCTGCTGGCAGCTTAAAATGATAGTTAAATTGAAATTGAACTAAAAATCCAGCATACAAAATGTTCATAATCTCATTTGTGAGAGCTTCATGTGGGCTGCAAATACCGATTATTTGTAGAGCTTTTCGTTTTTAGGCCATTAATTCTCGTTATGGGAATTCTCAGCTAACTGAAAATGATGCGAAATTCCATCAAATATTATGATTGCTGATAGTTATTATCTAACAATTATATAATCTCAGAGGGTTTCCATTGCCTGTCGAGAGGTGAGCTAACAAATTTTGCTTTCTTTAATGTAGAATAATTTGGGATTTAAACCCATGACGAATCCAATGCAATAACCACTCAATTAAAAGATTCGAGTGATTATTTGCAATGAATTAAACCGAACTGAGACATCAACCGACAATTAATTACATCTGAATTTTTCTTAACTGTTCAATCTAACCTTAATGGATGATTAAATAAAAAAGATTTAATTCCAAGATTTAATATCCACAAAGATTTAATATCCACAAAAATTATTAAGCTTGAAGCCAGCGGTTTGCTCTCATAGCACATATTCTCCGCTTTAAGCTTTTTTTCTTTCAGACTTTCGGAGTCACTATATCCTTCTTCTTATATCCTCTTCTTTCTACCTCAACCTCTCCGTCTCTTCTTAGTCTCTTTCTACTCTGTATTTTTCTCTTTACCTCAACCTCTTCCCTATCCTTGTCTTCTCTCGGTCCGTAGCCTCCCTTGTCTCAGGACAGACCTTCTCTTCTTTGTCCTTATCTCTACTTCTACTTATATTTCTACGTCTACTTCTTCTTCTACTTCCATTTCTACTTCTTCTTATATTTCTATTTCTACTTTTACTTCTACTTTTACTTTTACTTCTAATTCTACTTCTTCTTCTTCTATTTCTACTTCTATTTCTATTTCTACTTCTACTTCTACGTCTACTTCTGCTTCTATTTCTACTTCTATTTCTACTTCTTCTTCTACTTCTTCTTCTACTTCTAATTCTACTTATACTTCTACCTCTTTTAAATTTACTTTTACCTCTACTTCTTCGTGTTCTAGTTCTACTTCGACTTTTACTTCTTCTTCTACTTCTACTTTTACTTCTTCTTCCACGGCTACTTCTACTTTTACTTCTACTTCTACTTTTATTTCTTCTTCTACTTCTACTTATATGTCTATTTATACTTCCACTTCTACCTCTTTTACTTTTACCTCTACTTCTTCGTCTTCTAGTTCCACTGCCACTTCTACTCCTACTTCTACTTCTATATCTGCTTCTATTTCTACTTTTGCTTTTACCTGTACTTCTTCTTCTTCTAGTTCTAGTTCTACTTCTTCTTCTACTTCTCCTTTGCTTCTACTTCTACTTTTAACTCTAATTCTAATAATAATTCTTCTTCTACGTCTAATTCTACTTTTATTTCTACTTCTAATTCTGCTTCTGTTTCTACTTTTACTTTTACCTGTACTTCTTCTTCTTCTACTTCTACTTCTTCTTCTACTTCTACTTCTATTTCTACTTCTACTCCTACTCCTATTCCTACTTCTACTTCTATTACTACTTCTACTTCTAATTCTGCTTCTGCTTCTGTTTCTACTTTTACTTTTATTTATTGTTCTAGTTTTAGTTTTACTTCTAATTCTACTTCTACTTCTACTTCTGTTTCTACTTTTACTTTTACCTGTACTTCTTCTAATTCAATTACTTTTGCTACTTCTACTTCTACTTTTACCTCTAACTCTAACTCCAACTCTACCTCAACCTCTATTCCTATTCCTCTTATTTCAGTCTTTCGTCTCTTTTCCTTTGTCCTTCTTACTACCTTTACCTCTAATCTAACTTTTACTCTACCTCCACTGATATATATATGTAGAGAACAATGTCCCTATTTCTGTATATACCTCTCTACATCTACCTCTGTCTTCACCTCTACCTGCACCTCTAAGTCTCTCTCTCTCTCTCTTTTTCTCCCATATCTTTCTTTCATAATTTTCGCACACCTTCATTTATCACAAATTCAATTAAATTTTTCCCTATTCAAAACTGCAACCAAAAAAATTCTTATTGCATTCTTGTTGACAGCAAAGCACCGCGTGCACTTTAACCCCCTTCCCCTCCTTCCCAACACCCTTTCACTTCCCTCACGAAGACATTGCACTGCTTCACAGTATTTTGCAATTCCCCTGCTACAACTTGCCGCGCCGCTCACTAACGCCCACCAAACAAGTGACCGGCCCACTGCGGCGCCGTACAACTCAATAAATAAATTCCCCGAAAACTTCCGCTTCATAGCACAGCGCAACTGTTGTTTCATCTTCACTAAACAGCAACAAATATTTAATATTTTGCAGCCTCATGCCGCGCCGCGTCAAACACACTGCCAGCCAGTCGGCGGCACCCCTTCAAGTGTCAATGAAATACACACCATTAATTCTCATTTCCACCTGAGGCGTTTATCAGCGTAAATTAACAATTAATCTTTTGCACAACTAACCGACCGACCGGCCGGTTGGTTGGGTTGGCAACATTCCCGCTTCCTTCCACTTCCAAGTGATGCGCCATGGAAAACTGTTTCCTTCAGCATCCCGCTTCAAATGTTGCTCTAATGATGTTTGTTGTTGTTGCTTTTGTGCTATTGTTGTTGTACACATTATTATCGTTGTATGCTCGTGATGACATTTCAACGCTCATTGCACGTGCCAAGCCAAGGGGTGCCGACGAGGTGCGAGGTGCGAGAGCGCTGTCGATATGTTCATTAGCTGAGTGAGCCCGCTTGTGTGTGTGTGTGTGTGTATTTGAGGCTCCACTCATCGACAGAGAATAGCACTGCATGTAAAGTGTGTGTTTATGTTTAATTTATGTTGAAATGCTTCATAATTTGACGAGAAATATTTTACTTAGTTGGCCAATAAAGAATTTCAATTTTCAGCATTGGACGCAATGGAATTTTTGGCATATTTTCTGGTGGGTCCTTTGAAGAATTTTGTCAGTTAATATTTTTACTTTTATACTGTTGTTTCTTCGAAATATTTTCAGCAACTGCTGTGCATCAACTTGAATTTTAACCCTGATTAGTTTAGTTAATTTTGAGTTGAAAATTTGCAGACTTCCTGAGGGAAGCAATATTGGCTTCTTCGATTCCTTATTAGTTTAGTCACATTTGTGTTAAAAATTTACGGACTTCCTGTAGGTAGCAAATTGGCCTTTTTCGTTTTTTTATTAGTTTAGTCAAATTTGAGTTGAAAATTCGCGGACTTCCTGAAGGAAGAAAATTTGCCTTTTTCGATTTTTTTATTAAATAGTTTAGCCAAATTTAAGTTGAAAATTTACGGACTTCCTGAAGGAAGACAATTTGCCTTTTTCGATTTTTTTATTAAATAGTTTAGTCAAATTTACGTTGAAAATTTACGGATTTCCTGAAGGAAGAAAATTTGCCTTTTTCGATTTTTTTATTTAGCCAAATTTAAGTTGAAAATTTACGGATTTCTACGCAATTTTGATTTTTTCGATTTCTTATTAGTTTAGTCAAATTTAAGTTGAAAACTTACGGACTTCCTGAAATAAGCAACTTTGGCCTTTTCGATTTCTTTAGAGTTTAGTCAAATTTAAGGGAAGGCTCCCCTGGATTTGGGCAAAAATAAGGCAAAGTTTGTAATTTTTTTTGTGGGATAATGAAAAGGCGTACAAACTTCCGGTTTTGACTATTAAATTCGTCTATTATTTAGGAGTTTAAAAAGTTAAAAAACTTGATGAACTTGACTTTCTAAAAACTTCAAACGCGTTTATCTCGAAACCATTTTTTCCAATCTAACTGAAATCCCCGGACTTGATCTAATGATCCGAATTTCTTCATCTAAAAACTGCTCGAATGTATTTGATTTTCTGTATGCCTTGAACTAACAATTTGTATAAATAGTTATTTATTTCTAATTTTTAAATGTGGTTGAAATTAAAAAAAGGTGCAAAAAATTTAACTTTTTACTTCAAATATTCATTGTGCAAGAATTTTTCGTTTAAATTTTTTGAGTCTAGTTCAATGCACAGACAATTTTGTTATCTTTAAGTAATGACAATGCTTTTTGATTTCAGTCCACTACAAGAGGCTGCAGGATTACAGTTCTCGAGCGATGTTTGGCGCGCAGAGGCCTACGGAAATCGCCATTTTGTAGCCGCCATTTTGAATTTCATCAAGTTTTTTAACTTTTTAAACTCCTAAATAATAGACGAATTTAATAGTCAAAACCGGAAGTTTGTACGCCTTTTCATTATCCCACAAAAAAATTACAAACTTTGCCTTATTTTTGCCCAAATCCAGGGGAGCCTTCCCTTAAGTGGAAAATTTACGGACTCCTTGAAGGAAGCAATTTTGGCTTTTTTGATTTTTTTTATTACTTTAGTCAAATTTGAGTTGGAAATTTACGGACTTTCTTGAAAGAAGCAATTTCGGTGTTTCGGATTTCTTAATAGTTTAGTCAAATTTAAGTTGAAAATTTACGGACTCCTTGAAGAAATCAATTTACGGACTTCGTGAGAGAAGCAATTTTGGCTTTTTCGATTTCTTATTAGTTTGATCAAAATTAAGTTGAAAATTTACTCAGAAGAGTGCCTTCATTTCAAGGAGCGTTCTTATCAAAATGAAAAGTCCTTGCATTGTCATAATGCTCGAAATTCGCTCTATATTTTTCCCCAAAAAGTTGTGAACAAAATGTGTGCCAATTCTTTGACCTTAAAGCCTACGGAAAGTGACTGTTATCAGCTTTTAAATATTAGATTCCATATCTTCTGTGATATTCGGCCATAGAACTTTGTAATAAAGTTGATATATAGTAAATACTGGACTGCCAACCCTTTACGTTCCAATCTCCAAAAGGACAATGACAATGGATTCAAATGTAGCGCATCGAGATTAAAAGTTTATTTTAATTATTTATTTTAATCAGCACTGCGACCAATTTTGACCGCATTAACAACAGCGGTGTTAAAAATCAGCAATTTCTTGCTGAAATGCGAAATGCCAGCGCTGGCATTTGGTATTCTCCGTGGCCCGTTCAAGCTAAACGGCGGTTAAGTTTAACTGGGGCGCACTTAACTTCCGTTTTGCCGCCGCGGCCGCACGCTGAGGCTAATGCCGATGCTGTGAATGTTGTTGCTGCGCATACGTCTTGTCAACCGTCCGAGAAACATTCTCCGGCCTCCGACAATAATCGGCTGCTGACAACAACTGTCTGTCTGTCTGACTGGTTGTCTGGCGGCGCATAAAACTAATAATGACAGTGCATGCGGCGCGGCGGAAACGACGAACGGGGCGAAAGGCAACAAAGAAGGCCGCCTGCCTCAGTCGAGAAGGTATCGGGCTTACTTATGTTGGGGTGCGTAGCGTCGCAGTAGTCATTTCCCTTTCGACTAATGTGCCATAATGGACACAATTTCATTGTTAAAGTTCTGCAGTCGCATAAAATTTGCGGGCGAAATTGTAGTCTGCGCAAAAGTAAAAATAGAAATAAAGCGCAAAAAATACCGAAATGACGAGCGACAACCAAGAAAGAGTAAGTAAGTAAGACGGTGAGTAGGCGAATGAGTGAGCAAGTCTCAGTGGTGGAAGTATGAAAGTAGAAGTTGGGCATTGTTAAAAAGTTTTAGTTATGTGCGCAAAAAGCGAGCAGCTGAGCCGCAGGAGGTGAAAATACAGAAGCACAAGCGACGGATGGACGGACAGACGGACGGATGAAGGCCGGAATGGACGCACGGATGCGCACTTACAACGCGCAGAAACTGTCGCTTGCGTCCTGTTGGGCTGCTTGGTGTCCATGGCGAAGGTTATGCAAAGCAAAAGTGCGTTCAAACAAATGTTGAAACGATTTTTCAATGAAAACAATTTTTTTTTAATTTAATTTTATTTTATTTCTATGAAAATGTAAGAAATTCCACTGCATTTTTCTAAACTACTAATCAACAATAGCAACAACAATAAACTATTAAAAAATATACTAAATAGCACACAATATCGCCAACAATTAATCAAAGTGTTCACTAATGGATTTTGTTTTTCAAATAATTTTCAGTTTTTTTTTCGGCGCAAAGCAGCTGTGGGTTACTGTGCCAATTGAACGCCCAAACCGCTGGTGCGCCACTTTCTTAAGCCGCCACACTGACTAGTCAGACGTGCCATTTTTCGCCGCGCTGCAGTCGCTGTTGTTGTGTAGTTGGAGCGTGTTGCCACCATGTTGCAAAGTTGCATGTGTAATTAGTGTGAAAATGCAGCACAAGATGCACTGCAGTTAGAGTAGTTGCAATTTGTTGTTGTGGTTGTTGTTGTGTTGCATTTTTTCACTTAAACAGTGAACCAGTCTGATCTAAATTCAAACTGTGCGCACACGCCCCCCACGTACACGCCCCATTCATGTAATGCATCATTTGTTACGATGGTGCATTGCTTTTGTTGTTGTTCTTGTTGTTGTTGTTGCAATGAGCTATTTTAGCAGCGTTTTTCACTTATTCATACTTTTGATCCCATTTTTTCGTTGTCATTGTTGTTGTTGTTGCTTGTGAAGTGCGCGCATTTCAGCGATTTCAATAAGCCTAATTGCCGCCACACACACACACACACACACACACTGGCACACACACGTCGGCAAGTATACGGCAACGCATATTTGTTGCGTAAGAGGAGATGGAGAACGAGCGCTGAGTAGGTTTGCTTTATTCTCTACGTCTTTCAAGTATATCGCTGGCGGTATTTATTTATTATTTTTATGAATTATTTTCTCTGCAACAGGTATGCGAAGGACAAATGTGACGGCTGGCTGACGGCCACAGGTTGCTAAAAAGGGTACTTGTGGCGTTGGAATGACGTTGAGAAATGATTGTGATTGAGTGTGTCAAATGACCAGTGGGTATTTTAATCAAACATTTTACGCTAAATGGAGTCTGAATGAATGAATTGAATGATTTGAATTTAGTAAACAGTTACTCATAAAAAAAAAGTTCAAAGATAACTAAAATTACTTTTATAACCAAATTTTTCCCCGATATGGGTTCATTGATTTTACTACCTTAGACCACCAATAGAAGATTAAAATATCTTAAACTAACTTCTAAACAATTCTTTCTCCTATAGGACCGACATATTTATAATCTAGGAATTTTGCTTATCCGGCAAAACTGCTCATGATGGCTGCCGAATTCTGGTGAGTTTTCACAAATATTATTATTTTGTAATATTCTAGTTTTATCGATGGTCTGTTAACATTTATTTTTTGTTTGACTGAAGCATAAATAAATAAAAATAAATAAAATAAATAAAAAATATTGCCTTGATCATAATTGTAAGGTGTTGAGCTTCTTTCTTGGCAACTATGACTCACAACAATGTGCGACTGGATGAACTTAAATCTGAAAAACCCACAATCTGAAAAAACCCACAAATTAATGTGTCTTCTTAATAATTATTTGGGACTCAATTTTTGTTCTATCCATTAGAACTGACTTCAATTTTTGTATTAGCTCCTCTAAGCTTTGAAAACGCATTCCCCGTAATGGGTTTTGAGTAGATAAAACAGGAAAAAGTCTCTGGAAGCGAAATCAGAAGAATTCGGTGGCTGTGAAATTGTATACGTTAAATTTTTGATGAGTAATCATGATAGCATTAAACGACTGTGCTTGTTTTTGTTGCAAATTGAACTCCATTGCAAAGACAGATGCACTCAACACTGCGTCACTGCCCGTCTGGGGGCTCCAGATGGCAATTTGAATTGCATTTTTTTTATTGAATTTTGGATCCATTTTGAGTAAAGTTAATGTTGATCTATCGAGCTCATATGCCATGATATCCTCAACTGATTTTTTCTTAACTTAAAAACCAATGCATGTACAAATTTTATTTTAGAAAAACAAGGTATGCTGAAATGTAGATGAAAATATTGGTGATAGAAGGGAAGAAATTTTGCAACCCACAAAAAGGCAAATCGGGTGACTGGGAGCGCCACACGGTGGCTATTTCAGAAACTTTTTGATCAGGGCGGCATTATACAAAATTTGAGCCATGATATTCTATATCTATGGATGTTGTTTTTGTATCAAATGACAAGCTCAGGTTCAGAGGGTCTTGGCTCAAGTTTAAAAATTAGATATCAAGAGATAATGTCTGTAGGAATAGCTTGTCATGAAGAGGTGTCAGCGACAATGAAACCTTGCAGTGGTGCACATAGGGGAGGGTTGGGGGGGTTTAAACCCCCAAAACAAAAATTGCTGGTACAAAATATGGTTTCAAATGGTATTCGGTTCAAAAGTTGTAAAACCCCCTGCTGACCTCCCCCTCTCCAAAATGAAATCCTGTGTGCACTGACTCTCTGGGTATCGTAGGACGACCAATTCGCAATCTGGGGGCAAGGTTCCTAAAAGCTCTGATAAACGCAGTAGAACTTTAACACTTGGATCTACTAAATTCCATCAAGACCGAATATGTTCACTGCGGAAAGAGTCCCGGAAGTTGTTTCTCCTTAGAAAAGATTCACAACGGGATGTTTAGGACTCTGAAACTATAGAAATGCGTCTCAAGAAGGCTGTAGAAGTCTCTACCTGACTGTCTAACCAACAAATTGCAAAAATCTAACGAAAATGGGAGAAAATGATGAAGAAAAAGAAGTAGAATAAGCAAAAGTAGAATTAGAAGCAGAAGTAGAAGAAGAAGTAGAAGTAGATGTAGAAGTTGAAGTTGAAGTAGAAGAAGAAGTAAAAGTAGAAGTAGAAGTAAAAGTAGAAGTAGAAGTAAAAGTAAAAGTGCAGTGGAAGAAGAAGTAAAAGTAGAAGTAGAAAAAGAAGTAAAAGTAGAAGTAGTAGAGGTAAAAGTAAAAGTAAAAGTAAAAGAGGTAGAAGTATAAATAGAAATAGAAGTAGAAGTAAAAGTAAAAGCAAAAGTAAAAGTAAAAGTAAAAGCAGAAGTAAAAGTAGAAGTAGAAGAAGTGAAAGTAGAAGTTGAAGTAGAAATAAAAGTAGAGGTAGAAGTAGAAGAACGGCAGAAGAACGGCAGCCGCCGTGGCTCAGTTGGTTAGTGCGTTGGACCGCGAGTCGCAGGCAGCAACCTCAGGTTCAAATACTGCCTGTAATAACACCTAAAAAAAAATAACGGGAAAACTCGTTTTCTCTTTCGGTGGCTGTCCTCTCAGCTGGCAATGGCAAACCTCTGAGAGTAAAAATTGCTTATGAAAAAGCTCCCAACCTGCCGTTCGGAACCGGCATAAAACTGTAGGTCCCTCCAACCCGTGTACAAATTCACACGCACAACACGGGTAGTTGCGGGAAGCTAGGCCTTAGTCTCGCGTAAGCGGGCTGTCGTGCCAGTCAATTATTAAATTATTAGAAGTAGAAGAAGAAGAAGTATAATTAGAAGTAGAAATATAAATAGAAAGAAAAGTAGAAGTAGAAATTGAATATAACAAAGACGAAGCAACGTTCAAGGAGAAGAAACTGCATTTACTTGAAATTTTATAATAATTTCATTTAATGACTGACAAAAAAAGGTCGCCTCTAAAAGCAGATCATCAATGCGCTTCCAGCTTTGCGTTTAATTGCGAGCATGTGCCAACACAGTCATGCCAACACACAGATCGACAAATGGTGTGACACATTGAACGCGGAGAACAGCAGTGACACGCACAATTACAATCGGCAGATCAACGACAGCGGTGGGACGCGGCGATGCCAATCAAAAGTGCACTCAATACGCGGCGGCATGCAATTTGGAGCAGACGAGCAACAAAAATCACAACAACAACAACAATACGGAGAGCAATAAGCGAATGCACTGCTACTGTCAAAAGTCGCGACGTTTGTTGTCAATTAATGTGAAATACCGCATGCCAAGGCGGTTTTTGTTCACATATTTTTACTTTAAATTCTTCATTTATATAAAATGCACGAGCGCAGCAGAAGCAGCAACAACAACAACGCAATAAAAGCGACTGACGCCAGACGTCAGATGGCTGCGTGACGTGCATTGGGAGGAAACAGTGTCAACGTTGTGTCTTATTGGCTCTTGCACTTTTTCATATTACGTCAACAACAACAACAACTACAACATGAGGAGAACAACAAAGGCTCACATTGTTGACAACCAGCAGCAGTCGCCAACATGCCGGCTTTTGTGCATCACAAAAGACCACAAACACGTTCGGACGTAAATACAATAAAAATCTAACACGAACTCTAGTCGTAGTAGCAACAGTTGCAATTGCAGTTGCACCTTCACTGTTTCTCTTGGAAGCTTAAATGGCTGTCGGCTTGCATATTCATACGCATTATTCGCGGTCATACAGATATACACACTCACACACAAATAAATAAAATTCTAATTGAAGTGTCAGGCGCGCGCGCGCAACCATTCAATATTGGCTGTTGCCTGTCATTGCTGTTGTTGCTGCATGTTGTTGACATGTTGTGGCGTCGCTGTAAAAGGCATATATTGCACTCTGGGTTGTTCTGTTGTTGTTGTTGTGGCTTTATTACAATTGATCGCCGCACTTTGTCATCTGATATGCATAGCATATAACTTTCAAGCCATTGCCGCTTCTTCTGCTTCTTCGCCTTCTTTCCTCATTTCTGTTGTGCGTCTGCAGCATCGGCGACGCACTGAAGTGATTGCGAAGAGGACACAGAAGGGCAACACTGTTTCATAAATCTACACATACAAGTTTGTACATATGTAAGAGCGCCTATTAATGGCTGTCTGTCTGTCTGTCTGTCCCTGGCTGGCTGTCTGTCATATGAATTTGTATAGCGCTGTGATAAGCTGACAAATTATGATGGACACATCAGTCGGATATTTATTTCATTATTTTGATTTCGTTTTACAAATTACGGCATTATCGCTCTAGCTGTTGTTGTTGCTATTGTTGGCATTGTTATTGTTGCGGTTCGGTTGGTAATTCGAAACCGCTCGGTTGCATGTTGTGGCGGCATAAATTAAGACATATTGCGTCCAGCATTTGAGCAGTTTTGATTGATGCCCAGCTGCTCTGATATTAAAAAGTCAAAGTTAGAACATTTTTCACATTTTAAAGATTTCGATTTTTTTTTTTTTAATTTTCATATGTAAAGTACCTATTGAAATTCAGAGTTCTTTCAACTTGTCAGCTATTTGTTAAATGGTTTCGAACTCGATCTCAAATATTTGTTCGGTTTTTGGAGCATGGCAACATGCGCTTCACTCACACACGCCAAATATTTGGTTTGTAGGTGTCAGTGTTTGCTGTATCAATTCTTGTAGGTCGCAACGATTGTTAATGTTTGCTTGGAACGCGTTAGACGACATATACGCGTGTTGTTGTTTGTGCTGTTAAGCTTGACTTAAAGTGTGAAGTTTAGCGACACAGCTACAAGTTCAACTTACCACGACTGACTGCATGAGGTCAGGCAAGTTCAAAGCCTATTACAGAGCTGTGAAAATGTGGTTTACAGATGATCGAGTTGAGGTTAAAAACAATGAAATATATCTAGTTTTTTAAGAATAGGTTTTTATAAGGTAAGATCTGAGCATTGCCAACCGTACTGACATTTCAAATGTTGACGCACAGAACTGAATGCGCTTGATTACTTATTCTGGTTGGTTTGAGACCCAGAGGAACCACATTCTATGTTATCATAATGGGCGACCTTTCGTTTGAGTGCTACCACTTCTATCTAAAAAAGGGCTAAAAACTTACTTCTATTGTATGTAGATTGGTTTTTAGCCAACGAAAATATTTTTTTTTAACAAAACAGCTTAAATTGATTGAATCGACGGAGGGGAGAGCTCGTCGATTGGGATGATTGACAATTGCATTACAGCAAATGGAATAGAAAAGACATTGTTTTGTTTCTAAAACATTGCCCAAACTTCGTGTCAAGCAGTGGCGCACACAGGGGGGGGGTATTTTGGGGTTCAACCCCTCTCCAAAATACCAAAGTTGCTGGTAGAAAGTATGATTTTGCACTAGAAAGACAATTGCGGTCATTTTGACGGTTTTCATTTTTAAATATCTATAATTTCTTTAGCATATCTTTCAACTTTTGCTTTGATAACTTTCATTTTTGTATGGTGGAAAATTTTATATATTTTTATAAATTTATTTTGTGAAAAATTACCCAAATCTAATGTTGATTTTCGAGATATCAGCGGATATAATATGTAGTATTTGTAGGTATGGAAAACTTGCAGTCTTTCTTGTGTTAAAATTGTATTGAGCTGAAAAGTTCTACGCAAGACCCCCCTCCCCCCCAAAATTAAATCCTTTGCGCGCCACTGGTGTCAGGGTAGTACATTGTTAGGCTACTGCACGAGTTCGACCTCTCGATAAGGGCTCAATGAATAGGCTGAGCTCTACTTAAGTTTGAACCCTCTCTTCTTTACTATCACAGTTGCTTTAAGTTCACCAGAGAGCGAACCAGCTCTACATTAATGCTACAGTTGGGTTCATAATACAAGGAAGATATGTTCGGTTTGAATTCCGTATCCGAATCAGTGGCTTACATTATGATGATGGTATTTTATGATTTAGATATTGCTTATAGATTAAAAAAATGATTATTTTAAATGGATTTTATGATATATAGTTAAAGTTAAAGTTATAGTTATTTTTTTTAAATATATAAATAAATAAAGAAATAAATAAATAAATAACACTACTCGACAGGAAAAATGCTCCTAAAAATCAAAGTATTTTTTAGACTAATCTTCGGCTGCTGAACACGAAACTGAAAATCAAAAAATTTTCTTAAGAAGCGTTTTCGAAAAATCTTCAAAAAACTTTTCCCCTCTTATTTCAGTTATGAGCATATATCTCGTAAATCAACCATCCGACTAACACAAGTGGACCGTCGTTCAGAAGGTAATTAACTGACCTTTCCAACGATATATAGATTTTCCAAATCAGATGAGATTTGGGGAAGTTACTGACGGTGAAAGTTAAAAAAAAATGAATTTTTTGACCATTTTCAAAAACTATACATTTTCGAATGGTTTTTTTTATAGATAAACAAATGAACTCCTCTGGTTTTAAAATCTAAGATGAAACATATATTATTTGAGCAAATATTAAGCCTAACATCGATTGAAAGAAAAATTACAAAGTTTTAAAGCACGGAGTGAAAACATCCACTTTTCATTTATTACACCGTGCGAACACAGTTTTTATTTTTCCGAGACTCATCCAACTGTTGATATAGACGTGAAACTAGAGGTTATTTATAGTATCCTGGCAAAGTCAGTTTTGAATTTTCTGACTCAAAGTCCTTTTTAAAGAACTTTAAAATTTTAAGGACATGCACATTTCAAATATTTTTTCAAATATTTGCGGTTGTGCAATGATGAACCCATTTTTTGTCGAGTAGTGTCGGCTAATAAGTTGCCTGACAGAAGTACGACCAAAGATAACACAAAGCTTGGCTTCTTCATGGCCACAATATCCAGCAAATAAGTTTTACTATTCCATGACTCAATGTCCTTTTATGTTGCTTGACAACTGCTCCAGTATAGTTGAGATTGAAAGTTAAATGGAGTTACTTTTATTGAGCGTGTAAACAAGTTTACAGAAACTTTAGTAGATTCTATTTCTTTCTGAATTGCTAAAACTTTGTATATGTTTTTTTGTAGTATACTTTTCACAACTTGAACCTGCATGGGTCAAGTATTCTAACCAAAGGTATGAAAAATGTAGAATATGTGTGACTGTGTGAGTAGTGTGTAATATTAATGGCATTTTGCCCACACAAGCCGTCTATTAATAATGCAAATTAATGCGCCATTGTTAGGCGATGAGTCAAGGCAACTTTCAAATGTGACCACCAAAGTTTACACGAAAGTGTTTATAGTTTTTTTTAATGCCCATTTAAAGTTTTTCATAGCGAATTCTCGTTGCATTCTCATTTTACGCTGCATATGCACTTTGCATAATTATTATTAATTGCATTTTGAGTGGGTGTGTGAGTGTACAACGTTTGTCTGTGTGTGTGTGTGTGACTGTTTGCATGCCAACTCCAACTGGCATGAAATTTTGAAGAATATTATGCAAATATAATATGAGAGGCCTGAAGCGGGAGGACCGAAGCAAGACCACACATGGCAGACACTGAGCATACAATGCCAAACAATTGGGACTATTCTTTGAAAGTTTGTGAAAGAGATTCGACTTGTTTGTTTGCGCAGCGTTTCAATGGCATAAAAGCGAACGCATTTAATACGCCCTAAGCGCTTTACATACATACATATTTGTACATTTGTCAATAGCTACGAAATCAAACTGAAACTGATGTGTGTGTGCGTGTGTTGACAGTGGCGCCACCGAACTGACGTCCTCTAAGCGGTTTGCAGCGTGAATAGGAAAATTTTGCTTTAGGCGCCAAAATAGAAATACAAAATTTAAATTTTTCTCCTAGAATTAAATTTTAATTTATTGAAATTGATGTGTGGCAAAGCGCATTCAAATATCTCCAAAATGTTTCCTAATAACACAGGACAGTAGCAATAATTGCCAAAAACTTATGGCGTGGCCCAAAAATCCAATTTCAGTCAGTCGACTGCAACGCACACAACGCATTCCCGACACGGTGTGGCACGGGAAATTAATGCTAATTTATTTGTATGGCTGCCGTTCTTACGAATGTCGCGACGTCAAGCCGACACGCCTGGGGGCATGGCATTTGCGGAGACGCCGCGTCCGACCGCTTAGTGTGTCACCATGGCTGTCAAATATCACACAACAGCCAACCAACGACGCGATCATTTACTCGCCACTTAAGCGCACACATGCAGCATGCAGCATGCACAAACATATGTACGAGTGTCTGTCTGTATGTCTGGTGAAGTGCATAAATCAGCGAAAATTGCTGCAAGTTCGTCAGCTGCACAACCAGACAACAGCGCAGGCGGCAACAGGCCAACACCGCGAAGAAGCAACAATAAGAAGCAATAAGATAAAAAAGAGCTATAAAAGAGCAAAAAAAAAATGCAGCAAAGGAACGTCACTCGCGACGTGCCGGTTTATTAAAAGATCACATCGGCCGATCGTGTCTGAGTGCATGAGTCTGCATAAGTTTTGTGCTGCTGCCGTAGCTGTCGTTGGCTGATATTGACGCCGATGTGGATGCTGATGCTGATGCTGAAGATTTATTGATTTTGATTAATGCCATAATGAAGCTCATTTAAAGTTAATAAAGCTGCAATTTAAACCAAGTTTGCTGTGGCAGTGATTTTCTTTGTGGCAGCGCCTGAAGGCTCCTTTACAACGAACACAAAAACCCTATAACTAACTATTGTGGAATTTTACAATATACGATAAAATTTTCTGCTAAAGCGTTTTATTTAGCTTTTCAAGTATGTATGTATGAGTATTACTGAGTATGTATGAGTGTTACATGCTTCTTAAGGGGATTCATTACCTTGGGAGAAAATTTTGTAAATCTATTTTATAAGCCTAAATGATGTATTAACATCTCAGGGATAATGTTCAAAGAGATTTATGTATGACTGGAAAAATATTTTAAAAATTATTTCAAATCTACTCAAACAATACAGAACTTTACAGAACTTTACTTTAAAAATTAAATTTATTTTTTCTCAACACTCAATTAAGAATACAATTAAGAACATTTAAAATCGGAAGGTTAATAAGGTTTCGACAGAATATTTTGATTTTTACATCATATTAACCCAAAAGTTGATAATCCTACAACTTCGTTTGTATGGAAGGCGCACTCTGTTGGTGAATTTTCAAACATTAAATAATTTTGTATTTTTGGCACTCAAGAATGTTGTCGAATGATGAATAAATGATTCAAATCGGTTAAGTAGTTTCCGAGATATGTACTTAACCATTACCCAAAACCGTTGCTTTTAAGAAACGCTTACTTTAAGAAATTTTATAGAAAAAATCCAGGTCAATATTAAAGCCAAACTTACGTATTATAAACTTCAACTTTTTTGCTTTTAACATGCATTATTATATTTTATAGTTTTTCTTCCAATATTTTTTTTGCTATTAAAGAAAAAAGCAGAAGTATTGACAACTTTTTTCGCCAGTGTTGCTTTTAAGCAAAGCTTATTTGCGGTAAAACGTGTTGAAAGAAAATTAGAAAACTTTAAGTCTGTCAACTAGGGGTCAAAATAAACTTATTTGGTGAAAATTAAATATATCGACCAACAGACAAATGGGTTAACTGTTAGTTACAAGTTGGCAGTTGATTTCATAGAAAATAGTCAGTTTTGTATGGCAACGTCTTTAAAAGTTGGAGATAGAGAGTAAGTTTATTTGGAAAAAATATTCGGAAGGGAAAATAAATGAGGGTGAGTCCTACATTTTATACATCTGGGCGCCACCTGGGAGCAATGGGAGCCCATTTTGTGAAAACCATGATTTTGTAGGGGATCTCTATTAAGGATCGGAGATAGAGGGCAAGTATGTTAGGAGGAAATGTTGAAAAGCAAAAATTAGTGGGGGTCTGTCATAGATTTTAACTCTCTAAGAGCAACTTCTGAATAGCTGTGAAGTAATTTCATAGAAAATACCCAGTTTTGTATGGCAACGTCCTTAAAGGTTTGAGATAGAGGGTAGGTTTGTTTTGAAAAAATATTTAGAAAGGAAAATAATTGAGGGTGAGTCCTACATTTTATATATCTGGGGGCCACCTGGGAGCAATGGGAGCCCATTTTGTGAAAACCATGATTTTGTAGGGGATCTCTATTAAGGGTTGGAGATAGAGGGCAAGTATGTTAGGAGGAAATGTTGAAAAGCAAAAATTAGTGGGGGTCTGTCATAGATTTTAACTCTCTAAGAGCAACTTGTAAACAGCTGTCAAGCAATTTAATGAATTTTCTAGTTTTGTAGACTTTGAGCTCAATGCAATGCCTTTACACCCACTCTAGCTCTCCAAATTTTAGGTCACACATTTTTGCGTCAAACTGAAAGGTTCTAGGCGTAGCATAATCAAATATTATTATTTTTTTTCTTATATATAAATAAATTAATTAATGCAAAAAGTTACTAAAGGTACGAGTTGTTTTGAGTGGCAAAAGCAATTTTCGTTTGAAAAATATTTTTAAGTTAATAAAAAGGTGTTTGGAGCTGTAGAAGGTATCGGACTCAAAGGTTGGATAGGCTAAGGAATCCTATAGAAAATAACAAGGAACACATTTGTTCACTTTTTTCGTTATTTCAGATTTAGTTGGTTTCTAGTTCATCTCCTTGGCAACTAGAGTGTTAATTTAGCTAAAGACTCTTAAAGTTATTGATAACAACTACAACAATTTCTTACAAGCCATACAATTTTGTGTCGTATGTAGAGTAATTTATGTTTGAAACTTCCAATCACTGTCAGTATTTCAGAGACAGCAAACCAAAACGCAGCAACAATCACTTCATCCCCAAAGTCGCTCCCACATAAACAACTTTTTACTTGAGTCCACTTGCAGAACTTTAGCTGTGCAACAGAAAGAGATCTCTACAAATCGCATTGGGATAACCATTTGTCAAATGGCTAATTCCACGATTGCAGCTTACATGACTCAAATACGCGTGCACTATCGATAGAATTCCTAAATTGAACTTAAGCACGTGATACCTTTTCCAAACGCCCCACAGCCCAAACCAGAGCCAACTTGAACATGAACGCCGAACGCCAACTTGCCAGCATTGGCGTCGTCACTGCAGTCGCACTGACCCCAAAGTTTAATCCGCAAATATTTTAACTTACTTTATGCACGTGCGTACTTAAGTAAGCTGCAGAAATTCTTTTATAGAATTGTTTGGAAAATACCAAACGACAGCGAGCGCCCCAAATCCCCAGCAAACGTCAGAGCTTAAAGATCCAAATGCTGCCGCTGCTGACTGTGTCGCCTTCACTTCAACAAAAAATAAAACCAAATAAAAGAAATCGTATGAATATATGAAGAGAAAAGTGGGAAGTAGAGGCGAGTGTCTGATTTTTGGCTGTAAAATTGCCGCCACGTCATGCGTTTTTCTAGCCGTTTTCACGCCGTTTTCACTTGACGCGCTTTTCAATGAGCCTTCAGACAGATTGTCTGAAACGCCAAAAACCGTTGCCGAATGACGTTAACAACATTTGCGTATAACGAATTAATTTCGCCAACGAAATCCAACAAACCAACCAAAACAAAAAAAAAATATTTAAACGAAGCGTATTCGAAAACTCAAAGCAGTGGAAATAACTCCTCCATCGAGATGGTTGGTACCATGATACAAAAATAGAAGGTAGAACCGCTGGGAATTTTTTTGACACTAAACGTTTTTATTGACGTTTCTCGTCTTTGTCAAAAGCTTGAGTCGTGATGCCACTTCGTTGTAATACTAAATTAGGGCTACTTAAGGATCTAAGGATTTTTAGATCTTTTTTAAAAGAAACACGCAATATACATTTCAATGTGACTAAATCATTTTGTTTAGTAATATTAGTAACTGTTAGACAAGCAACAACGTAATGAATGGTACAAATATTCATTTTTGTGTAATTTTTTTTTTTTAATTTCTTATTAATATTCATTATTTTTGTTTGTTTTTAAATTTCTGTTCATAAACCGTATTCTAAAAAATGTTCGGCCTAAAAAAACGATTCGTTCGATAAAAAAACGTATGTGTGTAAAAAAGGGATTTTCTAACAACAGCACGGTAGCACATTTTCAAAGAAGAACGTCAAAAAGACCTTTAGTGTCAGATGCGCAATATGGCGGCTGAGAAGAAGCATCGGCTCTACCTTCTATTTTTGTATCATGGTTGGTACCGTTAGTGCGACATGCGGCGCCATTACAAAAAAAGTGTCAAACGGTTTCCAATTTGCTTTGGACAATTGTAACGGGTTTTGTGTGACAGTATGTGGTAACAGCAACCGAGAGCGAAAAAATGTCCTGCTGCTTGTTCTTTGCCTTAAATTTGTGCAATTTTTTCAATTCTGATTTCTTTTTTGCCAAGTCGTCGACTGGCCAGTCGCAATGCAAACGTTAACGACTGCGGCGACCCAATAGGGCTTTGGCGTTGACATTTTGATTGAAATGAAAATCCTCCCAACGAAACGTCTATATTTACTTTGCACTATCGAGACTACAGACTGCAAATAAACCAGCCAGCCAAACCGGCCAAATATACATATGTACAATTCTTTCATATGTGTGCGATGTGCATTCCGGCAAATTTTTCTAGTTACCCCGCTGCTCGGAATTCTTTTGTGAGCGTTTGTGTCCAGCATTGGCGCATTTGGTTGTGGCATCGAACTGTCTGGCATTGTGCGCCATTGTGCACGCAATTTCATGTGCAAACGCAGCGCGTCTCCAGCCTCCGCTGAAGCGACTGAATGTGTTTAATTCGGTCTTGACCGACTGTATTATTCATGTAGTCCTTTTCACAGTCTTCTTTATTACATTTCTTATTCATTTCTAATCGAAAGAAAATTAAAAAATATATATTTACAACGGCAAAAAATTCTTCAGGTAGAAAAATAGTTCAGGAGACAACAGTTTGTAAGTAAATTTAAATTAATCTCTCTACGATAAGTCATATTTCAATAATATTTCAAAAAATGTTAATTTAATTCATGGCTCAACATGTTTAGAAGAAAAAAGTTTGAAAGATTTTATAAGAGAATGCTTAGACTGCAATCTATTTCGTTACAGGTCGATGCTTCAGAAAAATTATCACTTCGAAATATGAAATCTTGAAGCTTTATTAAATCTTTTAGATAAATATTTCAAAATTTAAATGAATATTTATTCCATTGATGGCTTCTCACAGAGGCCGAAAAGGCTATAAATTTTATAAAAGAATATCTCGACTTCAATCTAGTTTGTTCAAAGACAATTGCTTCGGAAAAACGACTATTTCAGAACACAACTCTTTAAACTCTGTTGAATCTTTTAGATTAATATTTAAAAATTTCAATAAATATTGATTCCATCGACGGCTCCTCACAAGGCTGAAAGTGCGATAGATTTTTTCAAAGAATATCTAGACTTCAATCTATTTCGTTTCAGGACGAATGCTTCGAAAAAATGATCGTTTCGGAATATGAACTCTTGAAACTCTGTTTGGATCATTTAGACACATATTTTAAAATTTCAATAAATATTGATTCCATTGATGGCACAGAGGCCGAAAATGCTATAGATTTTTTAAAAGAATAACTAGACTTCCATCTAGTTTGTTCGAAGACAAATGCTCAGAAAAATAACCATTTAAGAACATGAACTCTTGAAACTCTGTTGGATCTTTTAGATAAATATTCCAAAATTTCATTAAATATTAATTCCATGATGGATCCTCACAGAGGCCGAAAATGCTATAGATTTTTTTAAAAGATTATCTGGACTTAAATCTAGTTTGTTCAAAGACAAATGATTCGGAAAAACTACCATTTTAGAACATGAACTCTTGAAACTCTGTTGGATCTTTTAGATAAATATTTCAAAATTTAAATGAATATTAATTCCATTGATGGCTCCTCACAAGGCTGAAAGTGCTATAGATTTTTTCAAAGAATATGATTCCATTTATTTCGTTCCAGGATGAGTGCTCCGGAAAAATTATCGTTTTGGAATTTGATCTCTTGAAACTCTGTTTGGATCATTTAGACAAATATTTCAAAATTTTTATAAATATTAATTCCATGATGGATCCTCACAGAGGCCGAAAGAATATCTACATAAACTTCAATCTAATTTGTTCCAAGACAATTGCTTTGGAAAACGATCATTTCGAAAGATGCACTTTTGAAACTATTTATTGGATCTAAGGGATCAGTCAGTCAATCAGCAGTCGCCGTGGCTCAGTTGGTTAGTGCGTTGGACCGCGAGTCGAAGGCAGCAACCACAGGTTCAAATACTGCCTGTAATAACACCTAAAAAAAAATAACGGGAAAACTCGTTTCCTCTTTCGGTGGCTGTCCTCTCAGCTGGAAATGGCAAACCTCTGAGAGTAAAAATTGCTTATGAAAAAGCTCCCAACCTGCCGTTCGGGACCGGCATAAAACTGTAGGTCCCTTCAACCCGCGTCAAATTCACACGCACAACACGGGTGGTTGCGGGAAGCTAGGCCTTAGTCTCGCGTAAGCGGGCTGTCGTGCCAGTCAATTATTATTATTAT
Organism: Melieria crassipennis; assembly: GCA_963668005.1. Taxonomy (NCBI): domain Eukaryota; kingdom Metazoa; phylum Arthropoda; class Insecta; order Diptera; family Ulidiidae; genus Melieria; species Melieria crassipennis. The sequence goes on from OY764961.1 coordinate 11,662,312, forward strand.
TATTATTATTAATTATTAAGGGATCAATATTTCAATATCTCAATGAATATTAGTTCAATTGATGTTCACATAGCGGGGGTAGCTTTTGAAGATTTTAACAGAGAATGCTTAGACTTCAATCTAGGTCTTTCGAAGATAAACGACCATTCGGCCAAACAATCATTTCAGACAAACTTTTCGAACTTCATCTGTTAGCTGTTTTTCCAAAAAAGATGACTCCACTAGTCAAGTTTTAAAGCCCTGAGGATCTAATTCCGTTATGTATTTAATTAAAATCGAATTCGTATTTAAGTTTTCAAGTCTCTCGTTCAAGTCTCCATTTTAAAACTGTTAGCCATGGAAGAAACTATGAGATGCTCGTCGATTGTAGCTCTAGAGGCGACGAAGTTCTTGGTACCTAGGAAAAGACAAGAAGACACTTGCTCCTATATAGTAGAGTGTAGAAGCTATGTGCTTAATTGTATCGCATCGTCAACTCGTTAACTCGATCGCTTGAGTTCTTCATGTCTAGAAGGAGACACTCGCTACGATATAGTTTATCATAGGAGCTACGTAGCTATGTGCTTGATTGAGAGACTCGTCGTCTTTAACTCGAAAGCCTCAGTTCTTGATTTCCAAGAGGAGACACTCGTTTCAGTATGGAGCATTATAGAAGTTATATGGTTAATTGAGAGACTCGTCGATTTTACTCGAGAGCCTGAGTTCTTGATTTCTAAGAGGAGAAACTCGTTGCAATATAGAGGACTATAGATGTTATAAGGTTGATTGAGAGATTCGTCCTTTTTTAATTTAAGAAACTGAGTTCTTGTCTTTTAGAAGTTAGACACCTAAGCGATATGACGGATCACAGTAGCTATGGGCGTAAGAAATGGTTATAGGTGGTATTCTAAGATAATAATCCCAAAACGATAAAATCCGAGCCCACAAAAACTTAGGGTCCGGAGAAACACTTTTCTGACTTCCCTCTTTTCTATGCTGTCTCCAATTCTTAAAACATAACTGTCTGTCATTCGAAAGGGATTTACATTGATTCTAAAGCATTGACAATCCTAAAGAAATGTCTAAATACTTAGGTACACTTTTCTATACTAAACTTTTCTCATGTTGCCTTCGGGCCCTCGACAAGTCCCATGTTACAACAAATATGCCGTGGCGCCCCAGTGCAGGGCACTAAAAAGTCCTCGATTGAGTTCGCTGCTTCCTTCCGCTCATTGAGCGTTGGTTTCACGTCTCACAGTGCTGCGCGTCTCCAGTCTCTGCAATCATTGTCGGATTTTTAATGAAAGCGAAACAAGTTGCTGACGGTGGGCGAGTGCGGTTGTGCATTGCGTCTAACGGCATTGATAAGGTGAGGGCTGTCCCTGGTTGTAGGTAGCATTGAATTCCGCCTCATCCAATTGTTAACGTGAAATTAAACGTAAAATGTGCGCCGCCTGAATGAAAAAAGGAAAAACCAACTGTAAGCTTCCGCTTCCACACATCTATCAAAGCGGCATTTTCCGGCCGTACTTTTACTCTCCATTATGTGTGGCCCTTTTTTTTGCATATGCAAGTCCGACGGGAGCAAAATTTATAACGTGTTTGCACACAGTGTTTTTCATGCTCTATTTGATGGCCAGCGAAAAGTTTTGCAATATAAAATTTATATGAACTTGTCGGCCGTGCGGGCAGTCAGGCTGTGGCACTTTGGGGCCGCTTAGAGGGCGGCATAAAATTGTTTGCGTAAAGCGCACATTTGTGGCCGGCACACGGGCATACAGAAGGCAGCCGCACACACACACTCAGACAGCCCTGACTGGACACACGGACACGTGGAGCGCGCACCGAGCGGCTTTAAAGACTGCAACGAGCAGTGGAAGGCCCCCTGACGAGTTGTGCGGCAAAACAAAACCCAGAATTGTGCTGGGCGACAAACTTTGGCCACGTTCCGGTGTCGCTTAAATGCAGCCACAAAGTTTATTAAAGGCTGCAGCTGCTGGGACGCAAATTGCTGGGCGCCGGGCCGGTGGCTTGGGGGGAAATCAATTGAATTGTCATGTGGTGCACACACCTATTGCATAAAATTTGACTGAAAATTAATTTCGGATATTCCAAGTGGGTTTCACGTTGACAGGCGACGTGCCCGAGTGGCGCTTGTTGCCTCCGCATGTTACACATGATTTATCCAAAGCCAAAGCACTTTGCCAACGCAAACGCCAATTCAGATCAAGCAACGTGGGGTTTCGGAAAAGCACCCTCGAGTCAAGCGCAGCGAATTTTCGGCAAAGACATGAAGTGCGCCGCACCCTCGCAACTAATCTTCGCTCCCCTGGTACGCTGGCATTCTTCTTTCTTCGTCGTCGCCTCGGCAGTGGGGAGCCTTTTCTAATTGCATATTGTGTCGAGTCGATGATGCGTAAGATTTGAATACATTTGGCATTCGTCGTGCAGCAAGAAAGCTCTCACATTGTCGGTAAATGTGTCAATGAAAGTGCGCGCGATTTCCGTCTCGCGTGGAAGGCAGCGGAGGGCGGCTGGGCAATTTTTGCGGCGCGCTCGTGATGCGATTTTATTGTTTCAACTTGCCGCTTTTCGAGGGGAGACGGGCTTGTTTTCACATAAAAATTCAGCGAAAAGTATGCAAAAGCCATGAAAGTGTTCTCGTTCTACCAAAAAAAAGTTTCCCCCTTTTCAGTGCAACACATGGTTTGTTGCAAAAGTCAGTTCCACTTTTTTACTTTTTTTGTGATTTCAAATTAAAATATTATATCCACTTTTTTCGGCAGACATTAGCATTTTGTGTGCGCCTGGTGTTACTTTTTTTCACAGTTGCACATAATTCATGAGCGGAAAAAGGGACGAAGAAATAAGTGCGCGGTGCGTGTCCTGTGCGCTGTAATCATGCGAGGGTGTGAACAATGGCAAAATGAAATTAGCAGCAATTTCCACCCTGCTGCACAGGAATATGTTGAGCGCAATTTCATGCAGAGATTGGCTAATAATTGTGATGCAAATTTTTCAAATAAATTTATTTAAAATGAAAATGCATAGCTCAGATTTTGGGGTATTAGCAGATTGGATTTAGATGGAATAGATAATCGGGAACAGTGGAGCACACAGGATTTTATTTTGAGCGGTTTTGCGTATAATTTTTGAGCCGAATACCATTTTTTGTACCAGGAATTTTTGTGTTTTGGGTGGGTTCGAACCCCTTAAACCCCTCCCTGTGTGCGCCATTGGTCGGGAAAAACATATCAAAAAATATTTGTCCCATAAGGAAATACATAAGAAGGAAAAAAAGTCGAAGTGTCGTGGGTTCGAAGCCCTAATTTTTTAACTTTTTTCATCAGAATACTTTTGGAAGTAAATAATTCGAGCGATCAAAAAATTGTATCTTTTATTGAATCTTTTTTAACTTCATTGTTTGAAATCAAGAAAAATATGACTGTAGGTTGTTTAAAAAATCAATTGCTTACAAAAAATTTTAATGGACAGCTCGGCCTGCATAAGGATACAAAATTCAATACTTGATATATTTATACTTGGAGGTGTTTTTTCTATCATAATTTCTAAACACATTTGCAAATCATATCCAAACTATGTTGTTGAAATGGAATTTAGATTTCGTCTATAAAGATGTTCAATAAGATTTTGCTAAGTTCAGTTTCACAGTTCTGTGTGATACAAAATAATAATAATAAATTTTTTTTTACGCACACTTTAGAAAGGATTTTCTATATTCGATTGGAAATCCCTATACACACTTTATTTTGGATTGTAAAAACGTCTGCTTTTTGTAGCATGTCCATGTTTGAAGGATGTTGTTTACGTGTTTGTATCCTGAAGTGTTGCAGTTAACCGACGTAGACATAGAATGTTCGTCTAGACGAAAACTAAACAAAGTCCCAAACATAAATTAGACATAATAGAAACATAGAAACATAAATTAGACATAGACCAGACCAGATTAGACCAGACCATACTAGACTAGACTAGACTAGACTAGACTAGACTAGACTAGACCAGACTAGATTAGACTAGACTAGACTAGACTAGACTAGACTAGACTAGACTAGACTAGACTAGACTAGACTAGACTAGACTAGACTAGACTAGACTAGACTAGACTAGACTAGAATAGACTAGACTAGACTAGACAAGACTAGACTAGACTAGACTAGACTAGACTAGACTAGACTAGACTAGACTAAACTAGACTAGACTAGACTAGACTAGACTAGACTAGACTAGACTAGACTAGACTGGGGGGCAAAGGTACGTGCAGTTATGTGCCGTATGCAGCTAGCATGAACTGTACGGCCCAAATGTTCCGACTCTCACCTCCACGTGGTGCCCCCTGGTAACCCGAGCAACCCACCGTGAGATGCAGTAACCAACCTGCATGGATCGTGGGTCGGGGCTGACGAGAGCGGGAGACCTCAGCAGAGCTCTCTGACGAGGTTTTGGCAGACCAATATGGTACGGAGTATCTGATATCATCGGTTGCTGACATGGGACGCGACCAGATCAGGACCAGTCGATCGCAGGCCAAACAAAGCGCGCGATGACAAAAAGTTCCCAACGATGCACAGGTGAACGGTAGCCGTGAGTACACAGAGGACTACATAACCACGACACGGACGCCAGGGTCTGAGACCAGTAGGACCTTGGTGATTATGGCACTGGAAATAAGTTGGAATAGTTGACATGGGCTGGTGACTGTAGTGACTGGCCTTTTAGTAAGTGTGGAGTGAAATCCCACTGAAATGGCGGCCCAGATATTGCTACAGTTGCCTCCGTCCCGATAAAACCTTGGCAGGCCTCGAGGTACGTTCCCAGCCCGTCGCCATTAGGTTGGTGGTGCAGGTTAGGTTGAGCTTGCTCCCTATTCACGCTGACCCGGCTCTGAACGCATGTACCCATAAGGACATGCGTCAACCCTAGCGCTGGCCTCCCTGCTTAGGCATAGACAACCACGGGGTCATTAAGGCGACTGCACTTTCGAAATGGGATAGCGGCCTCGAGGGGGGACCCAACCGCAATGAGTACTGAAAATTTGATGACGAATATGGCAAATACAAAGGACAATGAGAGTACACCGCCGCCTTTTCAAGGCAGCACACGAACTAGACGTTCTCCTGTTATTGCCTCGAGGGTAATCAGAGGCCAAGGAGAAATCGACCACGAAACCCCAGAACCAGGAGGCATCGCACCCAGAGACCCCAATGCTACACCGCGCGCTGTTTTAGGCACTTCAAAACCTACCCCGATTGTCTCAACACCAGGAGATATCGCAAAATCCGCTCGACCAGAAAAGCAAGGATCGGGTAATATAAACATACCGACAGCTCACTACGATAGCACTATTCTAGCACCGATGGTTGCGCTAGGTCGGGAGATAGATGAGCTTATGCGATACTGCAACGCACAGAGAAATATGCACAAGGATGTTTTAAGACGATGCAGCATCATCAGGCGTTTGCATACTGAGGCAATGATACAGGTGGACAAGGAACAGAAGCAGTTAAGAGCGAGAACTAACCGAATCGCGGCAACAGTGTTTGAGACTGATGCGTCTGGCGCACGAAGTGGAACACACTCTGCCAAGCGGGCGAGAGCAACAGCTAGCCCTAAGGGTCCTGGAAAAGTCAAGTCTCCCGCAGCGAAGAAGCAGAAAGCGCTGGATGCGATGGTTACGCCAAAGTTACCGGAAGCGCCAGCTAATAATGAAGCCTGGACTAAGATCCGGAGAAAAAATAGACAGCGGGAGAGTCAGACAATTCGACCGAGGGCGGACGCCATCATAATTACCACCAAAGGAAACGAGTCTTATGCTAACATCCTACGGAAGACCAGCACGGAACTTAAGGCCATGTTCGACGGGGTTCGCACTGTTCGAAGGACACAAAAAGGGGACCTCCTCCTTGAGCTTAATCGCGCGAAGGATACAACCGCAATTACATTCCAGGCGGCCATTGAGGGTGTTCTGAAGGACGAGGCGGTAGTGCAAGTGAGAACACACATGATCACGGTGCAATGTAAGGGTCTGGTCTCCGACATCAGCACCAAAGAGGAGCTCCTTGATGCTCTGGAGGAACAGGCCAAAATCAATCGGCCAGGACTATCTGCAATAAGGAGTATGAGGAACACGTACGGTGGAACGCAGACAGCGTACATTACACTTCCGGCGGAAGACGCTAGAAGAGTGGTTGACCTAAAGCACCTGCGGGTGGGATGGGTCCGCTGTCGCGTGTCTGAGACCGCATCGCCAACAAGATGCTTTAGGTGCTGGGGCTATGGCCACATGGCAGCAGCATGCAAAGAGGCGGACCGAACGGGACTCTGTAGAAGGTGTGGCGAGGGTGGCCACATGGCGTCCACATGCATAAACCCGGAAAGATGTGCACTTTGTGGAGGATCACACGCTGCGGGGAGCTCATTGTGCCCGCGGTACCAGGAGGCAAAGAACAAGAGACGCGGATGAGAATTATTCAAATTAACTTGAACCACTGCGCGGCCGCACAAGACTTGCTGTGGCAGAGCCAGGTGGAGCTGAGAGCAGACGTTGCCGTACTGGCGGAGCCGTACGTTGCGATAGATTCGTACAACTACACGTCGGATCAATCGCATAAGGCCGCTATCTGGCTCCTGGGCGACAAAACCCCACAGTCCAGTCCGAAGGTGGCAAACCAGGGATTTGCATGGGTGCGAATCGAAGGGCTCTACATAGTTAGCTGCTACGCACAACCGAGCATGCCAATAGATGAGTTTCAACAGATGATGGGAAAAATGGTAACGGAATTGCGAGGTAAGCGTCCCGTTATAGTTGCAGGAGATTATAACGCCTGGTCGATGACATGGGGAAGTAGCCGCACTAACCAAAGAGGAAGGATAGTTGAAGAGGCATTTGCTACAATGGATCTAGTTTTGCTAAACGAGCCGGGGCGCTACACGTTTGACACTGGCAGTAGGCGATCGATTATTGATCTGGCCCACGCAGACAGAGCTACGGCAAACCGTGTAAGGTGGCAAATTGCGGAAATGTACACTCACAGCGATCATAATGCCATTATGATCGATGTGGACCAAGGACAAAGGCATCCAACGTGTTTGCAGAAGGTCCAGCGGGTCTCGTGGAAGAGGAGCGCATTTGATGTGGAGGCATTCCAAGTAGCATGGAGTGGATTTTCATACAACGGAGATACGGCAACAACCAAGGCCATGCAGGTGGCCAAGCAATTAGAAAATGCGTGTGACGCGGCAATGCCAAGGCGAAATGCCACAGTAAACAGACCTCCCGCATACTGGTGGACGGATGAAATTGCGGAGTTGCGTAGAGCTTGCATAAAAGCACGAAGAAAGGCTCAAAGGGCGAGGGGCCGACCAAACTTTATGAACTTGCATTCTAACTTTAGAGCAAGCAGGTTAGCGTTAAAAAAAGCAATAACAGCCAGCAAAAATCGCTGCTTTAAGGAACTCCGTGACAGCGCTGACGCGGATCCGTGGGGACAGGCGTATAAAACTGTTATGAAGAAGGTGAAGGGGCCAAGAGCTCCACAACCCACATGCCCAGATCTATTAGAGAAGGTGGTGAGCGAACTTTTCCCCCGACAAGAAGGCATGGGCCAAGTCGGTCTAGACGAAATGAATGACTGGGCGGAAGTGCACGAAGTAGCGCCAGAAGAGGTGTTAGCCACGCTCTCGCGAATTAGTGATGGTAAAGCTCCCGGCCCGGACGGGGTACCAAATGCAGCACTCAAGGCCGCAGTGCGCACAAGGCCCGATGTCTTTGCGGACCTCTACAGCGCGTGCATCAAGGAAGGGACCTTTCCAAAACGTTGGAAGCGACAGCGTCTGGTATTATTACTGAAACCTGGCAAGGCACCGGATGAATCGTCGGCTTACAGACCATTATGTCTGTTAGACACGGTAGGCAAAATATTTGAGCGCATTATATGCGACCGCCTACAAGTGTGCCTGGAAGGAAAAGAAGGGCTCTCCAATCAACAGTTCGGCTTTAGGCGAAGGCGGTCTACGGTTGATGCCATACGCACGGTGGTAGGCATAGCCCGCGAAGCAACGAGAGGAACGGGTGGATGGTCCACCATAAAATACTGCGCGGTCGTCACCCTGGACATTCGAAATGCGTTCAATTCAGCCAACTGGACGAAGATATTGTTGGCTTTAAAGAACTTTGGCGTCCCAGCATACTTGCTGCGAGTGATTCGCAGCTACTTTTACGAGAGACTACTCGAGTACGACACGGAGGATGGGCCGAAAAAGTATGCGGTATCTGGTGGCGTCCCACAGGGCTCTGTTTTGGGTCCAACTCTGTGGAACGCAATGTATGACGGCGTCCTCAAATTGGATCTCCCCGCAAACACTACATTAGTCGGTTATGCGGACGACATTGCGCTAGTAGCAATAGGCAAGCAGATATTGGACGTTGAGCTAATTTGTAATGACGCAGTATCCAGAATTCAGCGCTGGCTAAACAATGCAGAGCTTGACTTGGCCGCCCACAAAACGGAGGTAGTGCTGGTGAGCGCGAGAAGAAGAAGAGAAGAAATGGTGGTGAATGTTGGAGGCCACGACATACGATCTAAGCCCGCCATCAAATACCTAGGAGTACTGATAGATTCACGATTAACTTTCAAGGAGCACCTAAAGTCAGTCGGTAAAAAGGCGGCAGCAGTAAACGGGGCGCTCTTCCGCATGCTCCCCAACATAGGGGGACCGCAAGGAGCCAGGAGGAGACTGCTCTCCACAGTCACGGATTCTATCGTCTTTTACGCAGCGCCGATATGGGCAGGCGCAAAGCACACACACATGCGTGAGGCAAGGCAGGCTTACAGGATAAGCGCTCTAAGGGTGGCTTGTGCATACCGAACGGTATCCGAGGAGGCGGTATGCGTGATTGCGGGGAAAGTACCGTTTGACATTCGTGCACGGGAGTTGCAGCAGCTGTATACAACTCAAGGCATAAAACCGACAATAGAGCAGAAGTTAGAGCAGCGGAACAAATCGCTTAACGAATGGCAACTAAGATGGGAGCAAGTAAGCAAAGGTCGGTGGACGTACGAGCTGATCCCCCGAATAAAGACGTGGATGCAGAGAAAGCATGGAGACGTAGACTACCACCTAACGCAGCTGCTGAGTGGGCATGGGTGCTTTTTGTACTACCTACATAAGTTTAATTTAGCGGACACTCCCTTCTGTCCAAATTGTCAGGGAGAGGCTGAGAGCGCAAAACATATAATTTTAGACTGTGGACGCTTTGACCATGAGCGGAAGGAGCTTGCACAAGTATTCGGAAGTTCTCCGACGGTGGAGAATTTCGTTATGGAGATGTGTGGCACGACAGAAAAATGGAATGCTGGGTGTACATTTGCTGCTCGAGTTATGTTAAAGCTATGCGATATAGAGCGGGAGCGAAAGCGCGTACAGCGACAACAACAGCTTGTGGAACAGGAAGTACAATCTGCAACATCAATATTGCTGACAGGGGAGAGGCAGTTACCAGATGAAATGGGCTCGACACTACGAGAAACATGACAAAGACCATGACTGACGCTTGAGATACAATACTCAAAACGGCCTCCTTGACGTAATTACCTACCGGTATCCCAGGGGGGACTAACCGTCGGACAGTGAGGGGGTTTTAGTGGGTTAAAGTCTCACACTGACTGGGTGGCTTTCGATGCTTTCCCCCTCAATAAAAAAAAAAAAAAAAAAAAAAAAAAAAAGACTAGACTAGACTAGACTAGACTAGACTAGACTAGACTAAACTAGACTTGAAAGCATATATAGGCCAATTTGATCTAATGTGAAACTAAACACTTTGGTAACCAACTATCCCGAAGCTTTTCAAGACGTTGCCGTCTACCGTTGAGATATCGACAAAGTTATCGGTGTGAGAGGAACCAATGTGTTTTTTTGTTATTGTAAAGTTCCGTACAGGAGGAAATGAGCAGAAGAATCTATGTATCTTCGTTTTCGTCTCTACAGCTTCAAAAGTCAGTTGCCAGTCGTTTTAGACTTCTACTTCAAATCTGAGTACAAATGATGCAGTAATCATTGATAGTAAAAAAATAATAACAATTTTCCAGAAAAATATAGAATACAGGTCTCCCTCGTATAGCGCGGTACTTCTACAACGCGTTTTCGATATAACGCGATTAAAAAAAAACAGTTTTTTTCATTATGTTTTTTAATTTTTTAAATAAAGTATGAATTTTGATTTTGAGTTGGAATGTACATACATCTTTAATTTAGTACCTATTTTATTTTGGAAAAAGCTTATTGGAACATAGCCCTAAAATTTATATAAAAGTTAAGTCTTCTATAACGCGAATCACATAACGCGCAATTTTCCTGGAACGTAACCACCGCGTTATACGAGGGACACCTGTATTGTTAACTTATTAGTTATTATAAGGTGAAAATCAAATAATTCACCTTAAACCCCACTTAGTCATGTAATTTATCATTGAAAATATTGTTAAACAGTGCCACGATATGAACTTTCAAAATCTGCCATTTAAGTAATTCCATTTTCACTTAATACATAACTTATTAAACTTCACACAACTTATTAAAACACACTTTTTCATTTGCAAATTTAATTCGTTTAAAAGTGTTCAAGAGCAACTTTTCAAAATTCCATGCGGCAACCCCGTTTTGTAACCTTAGCTTCACTGCTGCGGCGTCCACACCACTTTGCACGCTAAAAGTATTTACATATTTAATTTTATTAAAAAAAAACCAGGAGAGAATGTGAAAAAAGAGAGCAAACTTGGCAATGAATAGCATGAATACAAACAGCAATGAAAAGTGTGCTTACACATAGGAATTTTAATTGTAATTTTGCTGCGTCTTTTTAGCAACTTTTCTGTTAGTGCAACTTGTGAAACCTATTCATTTAATTGAATAACTTCTTGTGCAATTTTTCCAACTCACTTCAAGCTGCCGCTGCGATTGTTGTCGGCGCCCGCCGTCGCCATCGCCCGCGCATCGTACGTCACGTCACGGCAAAGGAGGAAAAGGTCATTGTCTCATTACATCCACCATTACGTCCATTACACTTGCGCGCAGCATACCAGCGCGTGTTACGGCCAACGATGACGACGACGACAACGTGCCGCCGCTAACTTCATGCAAAATTAACGCATCCATTCAAGCGCTGCGTTGCGGACTGGCGCGCTCAGGCCGCCGCACTGGTTTCAGCTGTAGGCGCGCCTCAAGTTCGGCCGCGACTCGCTGTCGATTGGAGCTGTCACTGTCGTTGGCTGCTTGCAGTGTTGCCAACTTTGTATTTGTTTACATGCACATTTTTGGTGGCGTTGTTATTGTTGTTGTAGCTGTTGGTGGCGTGCTTCTTCAGCATGCAGTGTGCATATGAATGCATGCAATTTAAATGATGGATTTGTTCATAAATTTAAAATGAGCTTCATTCAACTTTATGGCACAACAACAACTACTGCAACAATCATGTGCCGCACATCTCGCTCGACATTACGAAACAGATGTGCAACATTGTGCCGAGCTGGCGCGCCTACTGACGCCACCGTTGCCTCTTGGTGCTCTTATCATGTGTCAGGGTTGCCAAGGTGCACGTAATTGCGCTGCGCACATTCCATGCAGAGCTGGAAAGTCAACAAACTTGATGCCGCTTATTGTGCCACCGTTGCTCTTCGCCACGGCTCTCCACAAGTCTGCGCCGTTTTGTTGCTGTAGCCGCTTGCGTTGTTCCTTCAAAGCGTCTCAGTGCAACGTGAAAGGGTCCGAATCCTTTGGAAATCTGCTCGCTGGTAGGGAAATTTAAATGCTGCCAGGCATTTTAATTTCATATCGCACAGTAGTTTAGTGCCTCCACTGTCGCCCTCTGTCGGCACTGCTTTGGGCCCCCCCCTCACCAACTACCCACAGAGCGGCTGATTGTTGTTGACACTCTTTGCATGGCATCGCACACTGAAGGCACTGTTGTCGGCAATTTCGTCAAATTAATCAGCAAAACTGTTTGCCTCGTTTAATCGCACTGAAGAGGAGCAATGCGATGCGGCTTGTGCTCGGACTGCCGAATAATTGAAAATTTATTTCGCTTTGAAAAGCCGTCCAACCCTTGTTCAAGCAGCCCAAGCCGAAATAGACACAAAGATACATTTTCCCATGCTTCATTTTAAATGCACTTGTAAAATTTTCAATTTGTCAACGCTCGTTCATGGCAAGGGAAATGCCAAAGGATTACAAATATGGATGGGGCACATATGAAAGCGGCCACTGCCGCTGCAGCATGGCTCATTTAATTGTCTACACAGTCAACTTTGCAACGCGTTTCCCAAAGAAAATCCATTACAACACAGTCACCCCCCTACCCAGAGCGCGACCAACCAACCAACCAACCACCGGTTAGCACTAACCTTTTGCGGCATGGAAGCATTGCTGCCTGCACTTCACATGTGCGCGCTACAAATTACATAATAAAGGCGAAAATTAAATTTTCACCAGCAATGTGAAATGCCCACTAAAAAATGACAAATGTGCGTAATTCCGAGGGTAATCATTCGGGAACCCAAGCAGGAATTTATGATTTGTTGGTAAAGGGAGCAAGTTGAATAGGGGTTAAAAGGGAATGTAGCGAAATTTCGAGAAGTTTCAGTGTCAGTGCCGCAAACGATGTCGTTACAAGTGGTTCAGCTCTATTGAACTGCCGAGCAGCGAACAAGTGGATTTAGTTAAGTGGCAGTGGGAAATAGTAGGGGAATTGGAGTGGGGAATGAACAAGGCTGAGAGATGACTCAAGTGATAACTGTCACTGAACTGAATCAAGAAGTTAAAACAGGAAACATTTGTTTAGATCATTTGCAGATATATAGCTTGTACCCTGTATAGGTTTTCCTACTAAAAGACGGAAATGGTCCATACCCTTTGCTAGAAACTGCTCAGTGTTTAAGAATTTAGAACAATTCACTAAGCTTGAAGTTCACTCTATCAGCAAGGAGCTCAACAATGATAGAAAGGAACAGACAATTGTTAATTTCTACAGAATCATTCAACTATTAGAAGAATATTGAAGGCTTAAGGTAGATAAGCAGGGAAAACAGCGTACCAAAACAATCTAAGCGAAGTTCCCAACCATCCTGCTGTCAACTGGCGCTATGAGCAGAAGCTCACAACATAGGAGGCGTCGTTCCTAAGCGGCGGTATATGGCAGTCTCATCACTTAGGACTTCCTGCGGCAGGCCAATCATCTACCCTGGTAGAAAAACACAACCGATTAACGTAATCAACACAAGGCAATGTCTTGTGAGGCCCTGTGCTCCCGAGAGAAGTGAACAAGGAAAAAAAAGGTAGATAAACATACTTCTGGGAAATGGTCACTTATTAAGTGCAGTACTATCTATCGAGTTAAAAGTTACCAAATCAGTGAGAAACTATTTTTTTCCTCATAGTTCCCTCCGCTTGGAAGCATAGGGCCTCAAATACCTTGTGTTGGTCAATTGAGATCCTACCAAGGTGGGTAATTAGCCTACCGAGAGCATTCCTAGGGGATGGGGCTGCCACCTATCGTCCTCCAGGACAGACACGTCCGTATGGTAAAAGTTTCTTTTTACTAAGTAAGTGGTATTAGTGCTCTCTGCGCATCCGTTGGTAATAGGTAGAAGGAGATGATACCAGAGCGTTGGTGTCTACTATGAGCGCTACGTCATTTTCTATTAGTTTGTATTGACACTAAGATTTTTTCTGCTTGTGCGGCTACCAGATATGGGGATTTGCTGCATGCATTCTTAATAAAAACTAATTGGGCGTGAAAAACCAAAACTTGTCACATGGTAATGCATTGAATTGGGTAATGTTTAGATAAGAAACAATTCTTAAGTCTTAAGTCCATAAGTACTATTTTGAGCAGTACGCTTTAACCCTAATTCCCAGAAGTGAGCCTAACAGTCTCACTGTGGATTTATCACTTCAAATGGTGATCAATCCAAAAGATTTTCGATTCCATTATTTTATGTAATCCTCTAATGGAATGTTCGAATTATATTGCATTTATAAATTTCACATTTTAGACAGTTTTTGTACTGTTTAAACAAATGTTTTCAGTAATTTAACTCATATAAGCCTGACAGTCTCACTTCTGGGTTTACGTTACTTTTAAAATTCTGGCAATTCGGGTTAAAGGAATATGCTAGCATCCTTAACTCAATGACGTCCTAAGTCGACTTAAGCGTTTATTGTTTTTGACCACAAAATTAGAAGAACGACAACATTGGAAAATTTGGAAAAGAGTGGCGACCAGGCCTTAAGTGGGAATCAAACCCATGACCTCTAGGATAGGAATCCAGGGCTGCTGGAAGCCCTTACGCTGGGCTACCGTGGCGGCAAAGATGACCTTATGAGGAGTTTATTGAGGAGTTTAGGAATGTCAGCCGCCGTGGCTCAGTTGGTTAGTGCGTTGGACCGCGAGTCGCAGGCAGCAACCACAGGTTCAAATACTGCCTGTAATAACACCTAAAAAAAAAATAACGGGAAAACTCGTTTTCTCTTTCGGTGGCTGTCCTCTCAGCTGGAAATGGCAAACCTCTGAGAGTAAAAATTGCTTATGAAAAAAAGCTCCCAACCTGCCGTTCGGAACCGGCATAAAACTGTAGGTCCCTTCAACCCGCGTACAAATTCACACGCACAACACGGGTAGTTGCGGGAAGCTAGGCCTAAGTCTCGCGTAAGCGGGCTGTCGTGCCAGTCAATTAATTAATTAGGAATGTCAAATAGGCGCCTAAGAACAGAACAGAACAGAGAATGTCAGAGGTTTCATTGGAGTCCTTTCAGCACATTGCAGACAGTACAGTATGAAAATAAAAAGGAGAGCGTTTCTAGAAGAGGGCATCACGTTCTTAGTAACTCGTTTATCATCCCGTATTGCAGTTGCTTTCGATTCAGAGTTTCAAAGTCCATCCAAGCAGCCAAAATATTAGCCAATATGATTTAACTAAATCAATCGTCGTCAATCAGTGTCAGTTGATCAGCTGTTCAAGACATATTGAATGCATAGCAACGCATTACGAATTCACCAAACATTGTATTCAATTACGACCACATAAAGCAATTTTCTGCTCTATTTTTATTGCACTTTCAGCAATACTTACCGACTAGTTTATGTGTCGCATTTGTAGCATTTGCTGCTAATTAACTTTTAACATCCGCCAACGCTGACACAAGTCCTGCAGTGGCTCCTGCCACCGCGGCCACTTGTCACTATCAACCATACCACTTGACTCCCGCCAACACTGCAGCCAGCTGTAAATTCCACTCTGGCTACAAAAATCTTCACCTTCTTCTTGTTGATGCGCAGGATAACGCAGCGTTGCCACAGTTACATACAATACAAATGCAATAACAACCACAAGGATAACAACAAAACCTGCCACATTAGACATTCAAGTGTGGCAACACGTGCAAGCCATTCGCTCGTTTGCCGTCTAAAAAATATGCTGCACATTGTAGAGTGCACAGTTGCCGCCCGTTCGCTGTCGCATTTAATGCACACAACGGCTTGGAGTGCGCACACTTGTACGCGTTGGCTGGCTTTCGGTTTGTTGTATTTCGAATTTGGATTCTGACATGGGAGAATGACTTTCGACGCTCATCAGCGTCAGCTTTGGCAGCGCAAATCCATGAGCGCTCCTTGTGGTCGCCAACGTCAGAAGCGTGTCCTGACGTTGCCTCAACGACTGTGTTTGAGGTTGTGTTCGTTTGAGTTTTATGTGGCAACTGCCACTTGAGATTTTTACGATGCTGACGTAAAGGTAGTGCAGCGACTGTGCGTGTAGGGTTGCCAATGATACTGAAATTTACACAAATGCAGTGGAAAAAATATTTTCATTGCAATGGGGAGAGGAAATAATTACGACTTAGAAGAAATTTTTAAGCAAAAGACACTTGACTTGAAAAGCAGCTTACAATTTTCAGGACTTCAGGCCCAGATCTTAAATATTTTTTACTTCAAACTCTATCTTCACTCAATTCGCTTACTTAATGTGTTTTTGTTTTATCATAAATTACATTCAAATATTCGCTCAGTGTATACAACTATGTTGTGTGCGGTTAGATTGATGTCGCACTGTTAAAATTTCAAATGCTGCTTGGTGACGATAGTTAAACTGCCGTTGTTGTTGTTAAACACATTAGAAATGTCAAACGTGTTGTCAAGTTTTATTTGACTTCCGTTTTAAAAGCGAAACACTTTGCTCTCCAACAATGTCACTTGTTGTCAGTTAAAATGTATCGAATACTGCAATCGCAACTTGGCTTCTGAAAATGCCAGAAAAACTGCAACATTTTTCAAACAGATGCTTCCATTTCGAACTTTGAAAACTTTAAAGTTTTCTTTGCACCATTGTTGAACAACAGTAACATTGATTTTCATTGAATTTTCCACACCGTACGGAGTGCATGGAATCTGTTTAATTTTTCACTCACAAGAGTGAATTTCAAAGGAAAAACACGCCGGCGGGCACTTGAGCCATTGGAGCGGCGGAATGCAGGAAATACCTGCGCAACTTCATGCTCCACATAATCACACATGTACACACACACACTGACACTCGCACGCACACATTCACATGCCACATATCGCTGCATAAAATAAGCAAATAAGCGAGTTTTCCTTTTTGGAAAATTCAACACATAAGCAAACAAAATTTCAAAACATCTGCACTAACGGCCGGCAGCGAAATTGCGACGCAACAGCAGCACCTACATACATGTGTGATGAGCGTGGCGCAGGCAGGCAGGCAGAGGGACGAAAGCGGTCGGCATTTCCTTTCCCTCGGCCATGTGTTGTACGCTCCCGACTGAGCAACGTTGCAGCAACACATTTTCCCCAAAACCCCAAAGCGTACAAGTTCTGTTTCTCGTTTTTTTCTCGCATGCAAGTTTTTTATATAATTTTTGAATGTCTTGTTTTTCGGTTTTTCTATTTTTGTAACTTTTGTGTTGTAAGCGAAAAAAATCTTTCAAAATTCAAGTTGTTGTTGTTGCGCAAGTGTAAGCAACAAAACATCAAAGCGATGCTGCGGCCGGCGGCAACTTCCCGAAAACGGCAGAATTATTATCTGCGGGGCATCGGTAGCGCCAACAACAACAACAACAACAAGAACAACTATTGTCTGTGCGTCAGCGACAACTCCGGCGCATAAAAGCCTTGATGGATTTAGCGTGTTTTTGTTGTTGTTGTTGGCTGCCATTTTATGCAATTTGTAAACATTTTTGCATATCGCTGCAATGTTGCACATTGCGTGCAACTGCAACTGCTGCCGCGTTCTGCAATTGGTTTGGTGCTATGTTGCTAAGCATTTTTCGCGCACGTTTTCCTTTTCCTTTGCTGCAATTTTTTCATTTTCAGTTTCGTTTCACTTAGTTTTTTGCGCGCACGCATTTAAATTAATTTCTTTGGCTTTGGCTTTTCCGCGCTGCTGCGGCGTGATTTGAATCGGCAAAGTAATTGACCAGCAGCGCGCTCCATCATGCCAGCTGCATCAGCCGTGCGTGTGTGTATGTGTGTGTGTGTATGTGCTGCGTGCTTGTGGTACGAGCCACTTGGGTATTGGCTTTAATAAACTCGACCATGGCCATTGAGTTAATCACCGCTTTTATGGAGTTGATTGGAGTTTTTTTTGCCATATTTTTTATTTCGGTATTGTTTGCGGCCCATTTGCAATCTGTGTAATAATAGACAGTATCTGTATCTGCAGCAGAATCTGTAGAGCATTGCGTGTAGTGTCCGACCGAAACCACTTTTTTGGGCCGAAACCGAATATTCGGTTTTTTTTTAATATTCGGCCGAAACCGAAACCGAAACTTTCTAGTTGAAATAAAAATCACCATATCAAGCACTTTTTTCAAAAAACGAATTTTACATTAAGTAAATAAAGAACAAACAAACAAACATAGCATAAATAAATAAATACTTATTAATAAAAACAATTTATTCATTTTTTAAAAACGTAAACAAGAAGAAATCACCCTTTCGTACCTTACTCGATAATATTCAAAATTAAATAATTTAATATTATATGCTAAAAAAAAAGTTTATTTACATTGCTGGCATCTAAATTACTCCTCCTTTTACTATATATCTGCTACACAATAAAATGTAAAAAATATTCTAGAAAGTTTCGGTTTCGGCTATTCGGCCATTTTTTGGCCGAAACTGAAACCGGAACCACTTATTTGGGCCGAAACCGAAACCGAAACCGAATATTCGGTCGGACACTAATTGCGTGCTTTTTTAAATCAACACAGCTTGTGCGGCATTAGAGTGACCAGACAAGGCAAATAATTCGGTGAAAATTGCAGATAAGTATTTTGCGAGTTTCAGTTATGCCAAAATAATAAGTAAATAAAATAGAAAGTAAATAAAGAAAAAAAGTAAATAGTAATAATGTACATACAATTAAAAAAAATAAATAAGTGTTAATTGTCAAAGGAATAATTAAATAATAAGTTATGTGTTGATATTGGGGAACAAATGTGCTTAGGAACATCTTTTGTATCTTTGCTGTCAGTGGGTTTTGGTATCTTCGAGTGGAAATTATTTGAAAAGTTATAGTCTTTTTGTTGTTTTATACGGTGAATACTTATATAGGGCATTTCACGTCAAGCGGACAACCCAAAAAAAGTGACGTCATGAATTTTGTTTATATTCTGGTCAGTTATACTTCTAGTAGACGTGGATGTGTACACACAAGTTTTTTTTCGTATGATGTTTTTTTGCTGAGTTATGAGCTTTTAAAAATTCAATAAGAATAAAGTCGTGAATTTTTGGATGCTTATTATCTGTATCAATTAATTTGTACAAAAAACTAATAAGTATTGTTTCTGATAGTAAAAAAGTTGTTTTTTTTTGGTTTTTGTCGAATTCTAAATTTTAATTTTTCTGACGTATAGTAAACCGGAAGTGAAAATTTGAAATCGAGATTTGAGTAACTTCGACACAAAATTACATAAAATCCATTATTTTCAGCTATGTGTATGTACTGTATGTGCTCTAAGTCTTAAACGGTTGGAGATCACATTTTTTTGTGGAGAATGAGTACATTTAAGGCTTTAATTTACGTTAAAATAATTTTAAAAAAAGTGTCGAAGTTACTCAAATATCGATTTAAAATTTTCACTTCCGGTTTACTATACGTAAAAAAAATTAAAATTTAGAATTCGACAAAAACAAAAACACAACAACTTTTTTACTATAAGAAACAATACTTTTACAGATATAAGCATCCAAAAATTCATGACTTTATGTTTAGTCAATTTTTAGAAGCTCATAACTCAGCAAAAAAACATCATACGAAAAAAAAATTGGGTGTACACATCCACGTCTACTAGAAGAATAACTGACCAGAATATAAACAAAATTAATTTTTTTGGGTTGTCCGCTTGACGTGAAATGCCCCATATGTTAGGTTAGGTTAGACCCTAACCGTTAGGGGGTCTCACATAGACCAACTTAGTGGTCCATAGTGTTACCAAATCGTTGAGCGGAGACCTAAAAACTGTTTTTAATAAATTTGGCAAATCTGAGTAGGTCGCCACTTCTCTGCTCCGCAATACATTCCAAGGAGGGGAGCGACGCGGATCCGAGGCAGCTGACTCTCATAAGTATTTCTAACAAGAACCTTAAGGGGGTAGTCAGGTAGAATCGACCATATTTTTAAATAATTTTTTTTCATACAAATTTTTATTCCACATTAACGATTTTTTTATATGTTATTGTACATACATAGTTTTGAGTACTGAAACAAATTTTTTATAAATTTTCGTTTATATCCGGGGAAGATATGGGCGACCGGAAGACGCCATTTTGAAATCTGGCTGACACGATTTCTCCATTTTGGATGATCTGAAACATACCAAACAAATTTCATTTTGAAGTACAAATGAATGGCTCTCGTTTGAACTACAACGGTAAAAAAATATTAATAAATAAACATTTAGTGCAATTGTAAAGTTTTTTTCTCTTTTTTTGCTTGTTTTTTGTTAATAATTGTGTCATAACTTTGTTACATAGAAATGGACAATCATGATCGTAGTTCATGCGATAGCCAACCCTTTTCTGAAAATATAAAAAAAAAGGTTAAGCAAATCGGTGCAGTAGATCGGCCGTAATCGTGTCAGCCAGCTCAAAACAACAGCATCTACTTCACGCGCCAGGTGTGCGATTCGAGCGCGCGAGCCCTTACAGCTAATCTAATTTTCAATCGCTTTCGGATACTATCCGAGGTAAAGGAAGGTTTCTACATGATTCCTAAGGGTTTAAATAGACCAAAACTAAAAAAAAAAAGTTTCGATTTTTTTAAAAAAATCTACCTGACTACCCCCTTAAGGTCGCCTTACGATCTTTCAAGTTAAATGAACAACAAAAATACCACAACACAAATGTGCTAACAAGAGATGTCACTTTTGTTTTGATTGTTTGTGGTATCACAACAGGCTTTCTTGGCCTAAGTGAGATTCGCTTTAGGACAGACACTGCTCCCTACCTAACTACCTACTACTCCTATTATTATCTGGTTCACAACGGGTTTTAGGGGCCTAAGTGTGCTTTCTTCTTCTACATAACCTACCTACCTATCTTCAAGAGTTGAGCACTTTGAGTTTTGAAAAATTACTTTTAAATCGACATCTTTGGCAGATTTTGTAAATAGTTTGAAGTTACACAATTTTGTTGAAGTTGAAGGTGAATAGGTCACCCTCGTAATCCTTCGGGCGAATAACATTAGATGCTTTTTGGCGGTAGGAATCTCGTATGCTGAGGGACACCAATCATTGGCATTTAGGAAGCTTTTCATCTCCGGTGAAAAAATCTGTCAAAGAGCAAAATTTGACATTTTTCAGGTACTACGAATTGTTACTATTTATATTCAGTACCACAAGTTGTATTGTCTCGATACATAATAATATGTATAATTGGAAAACTGGAAAAACTATTAAATGAGCCTATTGATTTCAAATTTGGTGAAACTGCTTCAAATCTAAAATGATTCGACCCGTATTTTTCACTTCTTTGAAAATCAAAGAGTTAAGGGGTTTGTTTAAAACAACTGCGAAAACACATGAATGGGCCTTTTCATTTCAAAATTGGTGAAATCATTCGAAATCAAAATTAATTCGTTTTTTATTTTTTCAAAAAACCAAATCTGGGGTCAAACAGGGTCAACGATAGTTGAGAGTTTGTATGGGGAAACATGATTTAATAGGTCAATTGACTTAAAAATCACTTCAAATGAGATAGAATTAGACAAGTATTTTTTTTTTAAGTTTACGGGGTCATCAAAATGTTTAAGAAAAATGTGTTTTATTGCCTTAATCGTTTATAGTTCTTTTTTTAACACAATCTCCAGGATATATTAAGTTTAAAACAAATTTCAGCTCCAGTGGTTTCACATCGCATCACATCACTTTGAAAGGTGCTCAAGTGTTCTACTAAACTACAAAGCAAATATTTCTCTCAACGATTTCTCTTAGCTAAATAAATAAAAAATGTCGCTGTGATGAATTATAACCTGAACCAGTGTTTACTTTTGAAATATTACTTTAAATCACAATCGCTCGCTAACAGCCTCTCACCAGTCCCAATATCACCAACAGATCCTTACAAATAGTAGCCGATATCTGCCTGGAAATCCGCATCAAACAACCACTTATTTCTTTTTTTCAGCAAAGTCTCATTTTAAATGCTTGCCTCCCTCTGAATTTGACTTCGTTAATATTTCCACCCTCCACGGGGGAGTATCGATTTCTGCACAGACGCAAATCTGCTTATGGTAATCCATCAAAGAATTAGCAACAGTGAATCAAGGAATTAGCAACAAACAAACACAAGATGAATCGTTGCAACGCGGTGAAAGTGGCATTTATTTCCTCGAGATTTCCCCCTGCTTCACTTATCGCTCAAGCAGAGTGAAATGTGCAAGTTGCAGTCATAGTCAGCCGTTCTCAAAGCAGCAGCCACCTTTCATAGACAGCGACAGCAGCACCGCAGGGAGCTGCGTGTTAATGGGCGCAAATGTGCGTCGTAAGCATAAAACCAACATTAGCGGCCATTTTGGGGACAAACGCTAAAAGGCGTGCAAAACTTTTAGTGCCTTCTTCTGTCGACCCCATCGCTTGCTCTGCTTTTGTTGCAAATTTCCTACATCAAACAGATAAACGCAACAATATCGCCAGATTCGAGTGAATTGTACACAACAACTACAAGTTGTGTTGCATAGTGTTTTGGGCTGAGTTGAGGGAAATGAAAAGCGAATTGGGGCTGATAGCGCATCGACGGCTGAATTTGACGGTCGTTTGAATGGCTTGAAAGATGCTCGCCAGAAGGGGGCATGTCAGGCACACTGACAGCCTGCTACCTAGTTGCACGTGTTATTGTTGTTGTTGTTGCTGGCTGATTGTGGTGCGCACCAACAGCTGCTGGTGCGTTATGTTTGCTATTGTTGTTGTTGTTGTTGTTGCTGTTGATGGCATTTGGCAAATTAATTAAACTGCTCTGCGAATTAAGCCAACAACATTGTAGTGTTTTTTATTTTGTTGTTGTTGTTGTTGTTTATTTATTTTAGTGTGTTGCTGATGCAGACAAAATGGCCCGAAGAGTGGCAAAAAATTCGCTCATCATTGATGCAGCTTTTATTGCTCGTATTTGCTGTAATCATTGTTGCTATTGTTGTTGTTGTGCTATGCAAGTTGCTCGTGCTTGCTGCTGAGATTGTTTACTCGGCGCTTGTGTGTGCGTGTGGCGATTCGCGCGCGTGGCGTTGCTTGCGCTTCTAAACAAAGACGCACGTGTGGAAATGTTTTCAATGAGTTCGCTTCGCTTCAGTTTCTGTTGTTTTTTTTTTTTGCTTTTTCTTCGATTTTTCACTTTATTCTTTTAATTCATTCTTGTTTTGTTTTTCTTTTTACTTAAAAATTTTTCGCTGCGTACATAAATGCTGCGGTTGTGTTTGCTACCACACAACTTTTTGTTGTTGTTGTTGTAAATGTTTTTGCTGTTGTTTTTGCTGCACATGGGTGGTTTTTCCGCCGACATTTAGTTTGCGTTGCACTGCTTTTAATGTGCTCGTGTTGCAGTAATTGGAAACCGCAACGGCCGCAGCAGCAGCAGCAGCAACAATAACAACAACAACGGCAACAATTACCACCAGCACGGCATCGGCAATAGTTACAAAGCAGCAACAGCAGCAGCAGCAGTAGTTGCTGTCTGCGCTTAACTTCTGACGAATAGACCAGTTTTTTTGTTATCTGCGGTCTTCGTTTGTTTCCCCTTTTACTACTTTTAGTTGTTGGCTGCAATTTTGTTGTTGTGCTTTGCGTTTTTTGTTCGGTTTTTTGTAAAACGAACGCGAACTAAAGTTATGTGGTTAATTTTGGTTGTAAATGCATTAAGACGATTTATTGTGGAATTAAAATTGCGGCCGCTCCATTCACAGGCGAACACAAAAACATTGCCAGGGTGACCAGATAATTGAAATAGGCAAATAGGTACAATTCACTTTTAGTATGCAGCTGCATGGAAAGTTGAAGTGATAGAAAATAATTGATTATATACACTGGAAAATGTTATAGTCTGTAGAATAGATTGCAATGTGGAATAGATGGACAACAGTACGAAAAGACTGAGAAATGAACAACGAAAGGACGAACAGGCTAACAGATGAATCGACGAACCTGTGGAGAAAAATATTTCTGGGACTACCTAACTAACTAAGTAGATAACTGATTAATTAAATAACTAATTAACTAAGTAACTAACTCAAGTAAATAAGTAAGTAATTAACTAACTAATTTAACTAACTAATTAATCAATAAACTAACTAACTAACAGCAACTGACTACTAATTAACTAATTTACTAATTAACTAACTAACTCACTTACAGCAACTAACTAACTAACTAAACATCTAACTAACTAATTAACTAACTAACCGACCAATTAATTAACTAACTAACTGAACACCTAACTAACTAACTAACTAATTAATTAACTAACTTCCTAACCGCAACTAACTAACTACCTAAATATCTAACTAAATAATTAACTAACTAACTAACTAAGGAACTAAGCAACTAAGTAATTAATTAACTCACTACCTAACAGCAACTAACTAACTAAATAATTAACTAACTAACTTACTAACAGCGACGAACTAACAAATTAACTCACTACGTAACAGAAACTAACTAACTAACTATCTAAATAACTAACTAAATAATTAACTAACTAACATCAACTAACTAACTTACACCAACTAACTAACTACCTAACTAACAGCAACTAACTAACTAACTAAACTCACTACCTAACAGCAACAAACTAACTAACTAACTAAATAACTAACTAACTAACTAATTGCAACGAACTAAAAAATTAACTCACTACCTAACAGAAACTAACTAACTAACAATCTAAATAACTAACTAAATAATTAACTAACTAACAGCAACTAACTAACTAACTAAGCACCTAATTAACTAACTAACTAATTAGCTAACTAACTAAATAACTAATTAACTAACTAACTAACAGCAACTAACTAACTAATTAAGTCACTACCTAACAGCAACTAACTAGCTACCTAATCAACTCACTAACTAACTAAATAACTAACTAATTAACTAACTAACCGCAACTAACTAACTAAATATTTAACTAACTAATTAAGTCACTACCTAACAGCAACTATGGTAACTAGCTAACTAATCAACTGACTAACTAAATAACTGACTAATTAACTAACTAACCGCAACTAACTAAATATTTAACTAACTAATTAACTAACATCAACTAACTAACTAACTTAACATCTAACTAACTAATTAACTGACTACCCGACCAATTAATTAACTAACTAACTGAACACCTAACTAACTAATTAATTAACTACCTAACAGCAACTAGCTAACTACCTAAATATCTAACTAAATAATTAACTAATTAACAGCAACTAACTAATTAACTCACTACCTAACAGCAACTAACTAACTAACTAACTAAATAATTAACTAAGTAACTAACTAACAGCAACGAATTAACTAATTAACTCACTACGTAACAGAAACTAACTAACTAACTATCTAAATAACTAACTAAATAATTAACTAACTAACAGCAACTAACTAAACACCTAATTAACTAACTAACTAATTAGCCAACTAACTAAATAACTAAATAACTAATTAACTAACTAACTAACTGACAGCAACTAAACAACTAACTTACAGCAACTAACTAACTAATTAACTCACTACCTAACAGCAACTAACTAACTAAGTAACTAACTAACTAATTAACTAACTAACTAACAGCAACTAACCAGCTTAATATTTAACTAACTAATTAACTAATTAACTTGAATGATGAACTAATAGAATGAAGATGAAATGCTAAGATAAATAACACAAGAAATTTAAGGATGTGATGACTCAGGGAAAATTTTAAAATTAGTCACATTTCAACTAAGCTAAGATTTATTTTCCATAGTTATTTAAATGTTTACCATCAAAATTGTGAACTATAAAAATTAAAAAAAAAAGTATAACTTGCAGCATTGACAAACACCATCGCGACACAACAGTGACAACGGACACAAAAAATCCCGTCGCCTTGTTGTCAAAAATTTAATTAATTGCGAGGAAAATCTGATGTTCCCCACCACACCGCCCATCAAAGTCAATTCCGACTTATTAGAATTACACGCTGCCGAGCCTGACGCGGCGCTCGCAGCAGCTACAAGTTGCCGCTGCAACTGCTGCCCGAAGTTTTTGTGTATTTTACTAAGAAAATTTCCGGCAAATTTGGCTTTCGTTTCGTTGCTTTCCGCTTTGTTTGGTTTGGCTTTTGTTTTTGATGAAATGATTGACACGCGACCGTGGAGCGCGCTGCCAACAGTGAAAATGCTGAAGACAAATCGGCAAGCAACAACAACACATGCACGTGAAAACAGATAGCAGATATGCCAAACAACAACAACAACAACAACAACAACAAGAACGGCGAACAGCGTAAACAAGTCGCAGGAAAATGTTAAGTGAAATTGCAGCCGCAGACTGAAAGGAAACCAGGAAACATTTCAGGCTGCTGATACAGCTACAACAACAATTTCTTGTAATAAGACAATAAACCGACCTGACTAACCGACCGACAAATTTGAACAACCGACACAGACCTTACACGATTATTTTTTGGGCACAAGGTGCGCGTCGTTGCCGCCTCTCGTTCGCACTCGTTGCGTGCGGCCGAGACTTGGACTCTTTCACCAACGTTTGCATGTACTTTTATGTGTGTTTTTTGTGTTTGTGGTAGCAGCGAAGCGTTGATGAATGTTGCTGGCGCAGCGACCAACGCGCTTGGCAAAGAATTTTACAACATTTTTATTAGCGTTCAAAGTGATTACATTGATGAGCAGCAGGCAGCGAGCCAAAGGCACGAAAAGCCAACGAAAGGCAAGAAATCATTCACCTTGAAGTTGAAGTTGGCTGCGAGTGTTGGGTGTTGACTGCTGCCGTGCAGAGCTGGAAGCCGCAACCGAAACGGACTGCAGCACACTGCAGCGCCCCAAGCGGACGTTGCTGGTGGAGAGTACAACGAGACACGCGAGGCGTGTTGCATCGTTGAAACGTGAAAATTTTTTTTAGTATTATTTTTTCATGTTTATCGCTGCCATACCACATGTTGTAAATATGCGTTTTTGCTTAGTAGAAGTTGCGCGCTTGGACATAAAATAGTCGTAAATTTTTTTCCGACTAATTAGTTGTCACTTTGTTGTGATTTTGTGGCAATTTATGAGACAAAATGTTTAAGTTTAACTAAATTATGAACAATCAAACAAATCCAGGCAGGCAGCAGGAATTTTAGCTATTCAGCTACTGAAAGACGGGAACATTTAAGCAAGTTGCAAAGTGGAAATTTCATAAACTTGCATCGTCAGTGGGCGTAGGAGGTCAGTGAGGTTAAGTGGAGCGCAGCGTGTTGGGGTATTTATGAATTTTCGGTGATTTTTACATTTTATATGATAATTAATATTGCCACACTAGAACGACAGATACGCCATTTAAATGGGATCAAATAAGAAAAACGCACATACGACAATACTTTATACAGTCGGCGTGGTTCAATCGTTAAGCGGCTTTAA
This sequence comes from Melieria crassipennis, assembly GCA_963668005.1. Classification (NCBI taxonomy): domain Eukaryota; kingdom Metazoa; phylum Arthropoda; class Insecta; order Diptera; family Ulidiidae; genus Melieria; species Melieria crassipennis. The sequence goes on from OY764961.1 coordinate 11,689,479, forward strand.
AATCTGCAACTTTCATCTATTGTTTGTATCATGAAATAAATTTTGTTATGTTGTGGGTTTTTTCTTTTAATTTGATACCCTACATTGGACTGTGAGGGCTTATTGACCTTAAAGTGATGTCTATAGTGCTGAAGTGGAAGCGTGGAAGAACTGACATTTTTGAAGTATTTGCATTGTTGGACACTTAGCAGTATTGCTTCAGAAATGATAAGAGGTCAGTGGGGGGTTCGGGGCAAATTCCCCAAATCTCTGCTTGGGTCAAATGGTATTTTGTACAAAATTATGTACTAAAGTTTCGCCAAAATGGAATCCTGTGTATGCAACTCATAGAGAACTATGGAGGCAAACCGCCATAAACTAAAATCGGAACCAATTTTACATGGTAAGACCAATCCTGAACACAAATATATATTTTTTCGTATATGTAGTCCGGCCATACATCCTACGGTGCATTAAAAACTTCCCCTAATGACAGTCCAGTGCTGCCAGATACTTGAAATTACTTTATCCTAAATCTTTAAAAGAGCTGACATTTCCTCAAAAAAATAAAAAAAAATTCTCCAAAGAAATTATTTATACTTTTTGGCATTATAAACTAAGAAATTAAACTTCTCATAAGAAATATTTTTTATTAGTTTTTTTATTGCAGCCTTTTTATTCACTTAGCTTCAGCTTAACAACAACTTAACACTAGAAAGACGATTGCGGTCATTTTTACGGGTTTTCATTATTGCTTTGATGACTTTTAATATATATTTTTATCGGGTTCTACAATTAGTTCTACAATTAGGGTTCTACAATTACAGTTAGCCCAATCCGATGTGTAATTTTCGAGATACCAGCGGAGATAATATGCAGTATTTGTGGATATGGAAAACTTGCGGTCTTTCTAGTGTAAACTTAACACAAACAAAACATTTAAAAAATGAGATCTGTATGAAATTCGCTTTTGTAAACTTCCTTTAGGCACTATGAAGCATAAAATTAATTTAAATTAAATTGGACACTTCAGCTTTCAATATTCAAGGCTTCAGTGCCACTAATGGTTTCAAATGTATCAATATCAAAATCACCGAAACTTTCATCTAAACAATTTTTTTCTCCCAAAAATTTTCCTAAAAAGCCAGGAATCTCCTGATCTGGCAATACTGAACTCCAGTCCAGATAAAACATAGTTCTTGGCAACAGATTACAGTGTACAGGGTCTCAACTAGTCACCAAAGCCCATCACAAATCCTTCCACTTACGAGTCTTTATTTGTATACTTGAAACTCGTACGATTTTATTGCATAGATAAATGGCATTCACTCAACGATCCGCAGCCATCATTGCTACATAGAAATTGAAAAGAAAAAAAAGCAAATTGCATTGAACAGTGGAACAGCAAAAATAGAAAATTAAAAACATGGCAGAACATAGAATAACAATTCGTTCAATTTGCACCAATTGACCGTTCGACTCTGATGGCAAGGCAAGGCAACGGCCCAGACTCGGCTGCGGCAATAACAATTGAACTAATCGCACAAATGCAATAAAACTAAGTAAAATTGTTGAAGTAAAAACATTCTAGTGCACTCAAACAATCCTAACAACAACAACAACAATGACAATGAAAACAACAAAATCGCATATTGCAGTTTGCAAATTTGTTTGGCTTAGCATTGGCAAAGTTGCAAAGTTTTGCCATTGTTTTGCGTGGATTTGGTGCCATACTTGGTCCTTGCGATTTGTATAATTTATATGGGCGAGTTATTGTGTAGAAAAATGCAAAACTTACTGCACAATTTATAGCGATTTATAGCAAAATACGCCCAAGCGCCTGCGAGTATGCAATACAATTTTCGGTTGTGTGCGTGCAAACAAACGAGCAGGTCCATTACCCTTGAACAAACACAAGAAAACTCTTTGCAAAATGTGTAACTGCAGCCAAGCGACAGACACGAGCGGCAAGCGGCAGCCAGACTTTCAGTTAAAGGCGTAGACAATGTTTGGTGCTTTTGGCTGGTTTAGTAATGGCAGCAGTTGCCAAATCAACATCAGCATCTATACTTCAGTACTTTGCCGTGTCTGCGCCTGCAGCTTCAGCTGTCACTGTGTGGCTTTCAATCGTGCTGTCTATTTGTGCCGACTGTCAAAACTTCCAGCGCAGAGGAAAGTGCTACTGTAAGGAAAAAATTCTTGAAGATATTTGACTGCAAGCATACCAAAGAAAGTGCAGCTGAAAGAAAGTGAGCGCGTGTGTCTTTGGTTATTTGTTTGGTGTGAGCTTTTGATGGCGAAAAATTCAAAAAATTTATAAAACATCAATGCTATTCTCGAGCTGCATATGAAAAGTGATGTGGAAAGGCAAGAAAACCGCAAGCAGCGCTTCTTTGCTTCACTCCTGCACTCACTTACATTCCATGGAAAGTTCATCACGCATTCCTGACCAGCCAAAGAAAAACCCTCACACACATTGCCGTTGCGCAAACATTGGCGTCGTCTCGTCGTCGCATATCAACGGCACATTATCAAAGCGTCCGATTTTACTGCATATTTGCCCAATAAACAACGCATTTAACATAATAATTCTGCACAATTATTACCTTTTTTTCAACAATTCTCACCAGCATGCAAAGCAATCGTAAAGTACACGCGACACACCAGCCGCGACATACCAATGAACAGGGCACAGACGGACAAATGTTGCCGACAGCGTTGGGGCTACGATGACTGCAAGAGCGACTGTCACCGGTTGACGTGCGGGGTTTGGGTGAGGGCTCGGTCGCCACGACTATACACACACACACACACACACACACTGGCGTGACAAACAACAACAACAACAAATATGAACGCACGAAAGTCCAGGCTCTTTCACACTTTTACGTACTTGCGTGCGTTACTCTGTGTTGGTGTTGGTGTGTTGGTGTGTGTGCATTGGCAACACTGGCATACACCCATTAAAACGGTTGATGCGTTTCGCATATTTAATCGAATTTCGCGTGAAGCGTTGGACAATTTTTTTTGCTTGCTTGTTTGTCTGCAATTTGGAAAGGTTTACATGGTTTACGGTTTATGGTTTTGCAGTTAGCCTTGTTGAGTGTGTTTGGATATGTGTGTGTGTGTCTCTAGTGTTGATTATGAGGAAAATGTTGGGTTGAGTGGTACTTGAGTTGTTTGCTAGCAAATGTTGACAGCATTAGCTGAGCAATTTATTTGTTGTCTAACGATCAATTGAAGTGTTTTGAATACGTTTAGAGTGATCTACAATTTTGAAAAAAGGTCTTTGAAACTTGTACACTTAATCCTCACTTTGCGCGGTTTGACGGGAGTTTTTGAACAAAATTACTTATTCGTTCATATTTAAGAAAAAAATCGCGCACAAAAAAATCTGTATAAATAAAACCAAATTTTCATATCATTTTCCTAACTCGTACCATTAAAAAATGTCATAAGTAAAAAGCTTTTTAGGTTTATTTAAAATAAAAAATTAATTTTAACCCTTTATACGGTACAGTTGAATATCTGCAACAAACCGTAAAATTGCCCGTAATTTCGGAAGTAAGTATCAAAACGACTCTTTTTTGCTATTTTACAAATATGCAACGTTCCTTTTTTTGAAATACTGGCATTAAAAAATTTTTTAATGCCAGTATTTCAATTTAATTTTTTTGAAATACTGGGGAAAAAGTAGCTAAATTTTACTTGACAGCACTTATTTGACCGTTTTTGCGAAAAGTTGCACGCATTTATTTTAGTGAAACAAATGTGATTCAAAATTATTAATAAAAAACACACAAACACTTTGCGAAAAATGAGGAGTAGGACTATGCTAAAACAAACGCATTAATTGCTTTAAAAAATTTTCATTTCAAATTAAACATATTAAAATAAAAAAAACAAGTTTTAATGCTTTGTTGCAGATGTGCAACCAAATGTTTTATACAATAAAACCTTACAAAATGAAGTATATTAAAAAATAAAAAATATGTGTTATTTTTAATTTAACTCTTTCGGTACAGCTTTTTACTGGGGAAAGTTAAAATTTTAAATTTTACGTTTTAGGCTTCTATGTGGTTATGTTAGCAACATTCCATAAGAAATTTTGAAATTTTTATACTCGGACCCTGTATTTTGGAGTGTTTTTCTATGAGAGCAACCACATCGTTGTGGCTCTAATAATTACTTAAACATAAAACTTTTTATGCATAACGAAAATTTGAATATTCCTCATATACTTCAGCCAAAATTTAAAAAACAAAATATTTAAATTGAAAGAAAACGTCAAATTAAAAAAGTTATCTAATTTTGTCTGCTTCTTCTTCCTTCACTATCTCAAGATATACCATTAAAAAAACGTGTATACTTCTCTTCTCTCAACTTAATTATTCAGTTTATTAATTTCGTATTTTTCTTAAAACTTCAAACTATTCTAAGGAGCAACAAAAATATAGTATCCACAAGTTTTTTTACCTAAAACAGGCACTGAAAAGAGACTATGCCATATGGCATAGAAAGGGTTAAGTTTATATCAAAAAAACAACATTTGACGAAAAAATTCGCTGTTGCCGTGTAAAGGGTTAATTCCGTTTTACAACATATTTGAAAAAATAACATAAATTCATTGCAGCAAAAAAAGAGATCTAAAGAAATCATACAATACAAAGATTGCGGTCATGAAACGTTAAGACGTTTTTCCTTTTAAGTCTTCATACATATTGCGGTAACCTTCCATTAAATTTTGATGATTATGACAAAATACCGTAGAGCGTTTTTCATCGAGATTATTATTTAAAAAAAAAAATGTTTCAAAGTCTCTTGCTTTTTCAAGTCCTTTAAGTCCTAGATGTGTTCTCAACAATTTTTAAATTACATTTTTGGAAAATTTTGTTGCAAAAGAAAGTTAAAAAGTTAAGAAAAGAAAACCCCCAAAAAAGGTAATTGGGAGATGTTAAAAAAATCCGCAAAAAAACCCACAAAAAACCGCGCAAAGGGAGGATTAAGGGTACTAGAATATCTCTTTGGTTTAAAAGTGATTACAATCATTAATGCAATACTTAACACTAGAATGCCCGGCCAATTCATACTTCCTATAAAATCATCTTAGGTACAAAATAGGAGGTAACAATTTTTGTAGTTTTTTAAATTTATTTTGGTTTCAAAAATTAGTAAAAGACACTTAAGATTCCTTTAGAAAGCTTAAATAAATTAAAAAAAAGGTTATATTAAAAAAAATGTACAACTAAGTAATTACTGATTCCCACAATGATTCGCATATTTCTGCAAGATTCTACACCGAAATTTGTCACAGATCCCTTACGATAAAAAAAACCGACATTAAAGAAGTAACATCAACGTCAACGCGTCGTCCATGTCAATTAAGTCTTTAACATGACACAGTTTATTGAACTCTACCTTTATTTTGCCCTCGACAGCCGCTCCGCTCTCTCACCATCCACCAATCGTCTTTCAATTTGCACTCAACAGTTTTGCATTGTTGTCAACGTTGCGCATTTCGACGGGTTGTTGGCGCTTAATTTCTTTAAATAGGCGGCAGCAAATGTAAATGCAAACAACAGTAACGTGGAAAAAATCGCAACAAGAAGCAGGCAACAGTGCGGCGCAAGGAACAACAGGAAAGCAGTAAAATGAATTGAACATAGAAACGAATCGAACCAAATTGCATTGCATCGCATCGCATCGGAGCGCATTGTAGGGCAGCCAATCGAATGAATCGAATTGAAAAGCTGTGGATTTTGATTTTATTTACATGATGCGGCCGGGCGGTGGGGGGAGAGGGGCGCGCTCAATGTTGCGAACTAATTGATTGTGCACTAATTTATGTGCGGCGCGCGTACCTCCAACCCAGCACAGTGCAGGCAGTGTTGCTGCAATTGTTGCGAAAGGGGGCGCAAGTTGGCCGGCATGCCGACTGCTGACGCTGATAAGTGAAGCTGGAGGTTAAGTGCGCAAAATATGGCTGCTCCTCGTCGTCGTCGTTGTGAGATGTTGTTGTTGTGATGCTGCTGAGACTGAGGCACACTGCAGTTGGGGCGATTTGTGTGTGTTGTGTGTGTGTGTGTACGCAACGCACAAGGGGAAACGTCATTAACATAATTTCGCGTCCAACGCAATGCGCGCAGCGGAACGTGGAGCAATCGAACAAGATCGGTAATTGATGTGGCGCGGCTGCGGGCGGTACGCGAAGCGATCCCAGCCGGCACTTGATGCTATGGCAAAGTGCTTTAAGTGCTGGCAGTTTGTGCTTGTTCTTCTTCTTCGTTTTGTTTGCGTACACATTTTTGTGGACTTGTTGTTGTTGTTGTCGTTGGGCTTGTTGCAAGTATGCAGCGCAAAATTCAAATTGTTGGGCGGAATTTGCAGTTGTTTAATTTTTTTTGTTTTTTGTCAGATGTAAGAAGCCATTGTGGCTGATTCACCAACTTGCAACTTGGCTTTTAGACAGTTTTTTGCAACTTAAAAAATTCCTTCAGTAATTTGCTTGAGTTTTTGGTTAAAATATTGAAAGAATTTCGACAAGAATTTCAACTGATGTTTGGTTAATTTTCATCGGTGTTGACAGATTTTGTTGATTTCGAAATTGAAAAAAATGGCTACAGTTATTTTTGGATATGTTCACTGTAGTTCATAGCATTGAACCCAATGACAAGTTTGACAGCAATTTGTTCAAGTTTTTGGTTGAAAGAATTAAAGAATAAAAGGTTGAAAGAATGAAGTTCAAGAATTGAAGAAATTTCAAGCAAGATCTTTAGCTGATGTTTAGTTAATTATTACAATTATTTGTGCAACATTGACATTATCCTTCGGAGCATTGAACCCGATGATAATTAAAGGAATTTTTAGAAAGCTGATGTCTGGTTAATTTTCATCAGTGTTGACAGATTTTGTTGATTTCGAAATTGAAAAAAATTAATGCAATTATTTGTGCAACATTTACATTATCCTTCAGAACATTGAACCCGATGACAATTTTGACAGTAATTTATTATAGTTTTAAAGGAATTAAAGGATTTTTAAGAAAGAAGTTCAACTGTTGTTTGGTTAATTTTCATCAGTGTTGACAGATTTTGTTGATTTTGAAATTGAAAAAAATTAATGCAATTATTTGTGCAAAATTTCCACTGTTTTTCAGAGCATTGAACCCAATGACAAGTTTGATAGTAATTTTTTCAAGTTTTTGGTTCAAGAATTGAAGGAATTTTGACAAGAATTTCATCGGTGTTGACAGATTTTGTTGATTTTGAAATTGAAAAAAATGGCTACAGTTATTTTTGGATATGTTCACTGTAGTTCAGAGCATTGAACCCAATGACAAGTTTGATAGTAATTTGTTCAAGTTTTTAGTTCAAGAATTTAAGGAATTTTAAGCAAGAACTTTAGGTGATGTTTGTATAATTTTCATCAGTGTTGGCAGAATTTGTTGATGTTTAAATTGAAAAAAATTATTGCAATTAATGGTGCAACATTTCCACTGTAGTTCAGAGCATTGAACTCAATGACAAGTTTGATAGTAATTTGTTAGAGTTTTTGGTTAAAGAATTGAAGAAATTTCAAGAAAGAAGTTCAGCTGATGTCTAGTTAATTATTACAATTATTTGTGCAACATTTCCATTACACTTCAGGGCATTCAACCCACTGACAAGTTTGACAGTAATTTGTTCAAGTTTTCACTTAAAGAATTGAAAGAATTTCAAGCAAGAACTTCAGTTGATGTTTGGCTAATTTTCAGCAATGTTGATTTGTTGATTTTGTTGATTTTTAAATTTAAAAAATGTCCACTGTCTTTCAGAACATTGAACCCGATGACAATTTTGACAGTAATGTGTTCAAGTTTTAAAGGAATTAAAGGAATTTTAAGAAAGAAGTTCAGCTGATGTTTGGTTAATTTTCATCGGTGTTGTAAAATTTTCTTGATTTTCAAATTGAATGAAAAATACAATTAATTGTGCAACATTTCCACTGTCTTTCAGAGAATTGAACCCACTTACAAGTGTTCCCTTTTCGATGCAATAAACGTTTTTAATTTCACTAAAATCACTCTAATTCGAATGCAGCCATTAAATGACCCCCTTGCCCCGGTTTAGTGCTTAAAACGTACTTACGTTAGGAAAATAAAATAAAATCTTTGTACGCTACGCTCGTAAAACAAAACTGTCAAATTATTTTGGCAGCATTACACCTAAACACCTTCGCCCTTAGGGCAAAGCATAAATGAGCGAATTCATTCGTAAACTGTTCAACGACAATCGTAGAGTATGTAGAAGACGAAGCAACCGAAAAAGAAGAAGAAGAAGCTGCACAAGTACATTAGCATAATTGCTGCCAAATCAGGCGGCGACATTTCGATTTGTGCCCAGCGACAGGCGCGACGCCTAATGCGACGTAATGGCTGGCGTAAGTGCCGAATGCTGAATGCCGAATGACAAACAAGTGTTTAAGTCATGACTTGCACAAATTCCAATACACTCGAAGAAATCTTGGGAAGAAAAATAATGATAAATTTCGATGAATGCTTAGAGTAGATCCAAAAGGATTCCCTTGGATGTGGACTTGTGGATGGATGTAGACTTGAATTTCACATCAAATACCTCATTTAGGGAAAGAATCGTTCAGATCGCTTTGAAAAGTTAGATTACTTTAAAAATTTTTCGGATCACTTCCAAAAGTTAGTTTATTTCAAAAGTAAAAGCTTTGATGTTCCTTTCGAAATATCAAAATACTGCCCAAGATGTAGCCGTATGAAATATTTCACATTAAACATCTAATCTAGGGGAAGAATCTTTTGAATCTCTTTCAAAAGTAAGATTATTTACTTTAAAAGTTCAAAGTTGAATGCTTTTTTCAAGATGACAACAGATTTATCAAGATGTAGACGTATGAAATAATACCATCGAAACACTATATCATCAAAAAGAATCCCTCGGATCACTTTCAAAAGTTAGATTACTTCAAAAGTCCAAAGCTGAATGCTTCTTTCAATGTCAAGACATTTCCGTATGAAATAAGTATTCCACTTTCTAACACCTCATCCCCGGAAAGAATCTTTTGGATCACTTTCAAAAGTTAGATTACTTCAAAAGTCCAAAAGATGAATGCTTCTTTCAAGATGTCAAGGTATTTCCGTATGAAATAAGTATTCCACTTTCAAACACCTCATCCTCGGAAAGAATCTTGTGGATTATTTTTAAAAGTTAGATTACTTCAAAAGTTCAAAGTCTAATGTTCCTTTTAGGATGTCAAAAGATTTCCGTATGAAATAAGTATTCCACATTCAAACACCTCATCACCGGAAGGAATCGGTCGGATCACTTTCAAAAGTTAGATTACTTCAAAAGTACTCCTTTTGAGATATCAAATCACTGCCCAAGATGTAGCCGTATGAAATATTTCACATTAAGCACCTAATCTAGGGGAGAATTTTTCGGAATAATTTGAAAAGTTAGATAACCTACTTCAAAATTTCAAGGTCGAATGCTTTTTTCAATATGTCAGATTTCCAAGATGTACCCGTAGAAAATAAATACTGCATAATAAGTATTATTCAAACACTTCATCACCGCCAAGAATCGCTTGGATCACTTTCCAAGGTTAGGCACCTGATGGTTCTTTTAAAATATTAAAATATTTCCCAAGATGTATCCATATGCAATATTCCACAAATCTAATCTTTGGTAAGAAACTCGCGGATTGCTTTTGAAAGTTAGGTTTTTGAAGCTTCTTTCGAAGTATCAAAATATTTCCCAAGATGTATCCGTATGCAATATTCCACATCTCCCAAAAAATTCTCTCAGAGCGCTTTCGAAAGTTAGGCGTTTCATACTTTTTCTCAAAGCCAAGGACTTTTTAGTTTACTGTAGAACCTTTGTTTATATCCAAAAGTGTGAAACTTGACATTCTTCTTTTTAAAGAATGCAACTCAATTTCTCAGTGTACGCGTAGCTATTAATCCGAAATTCATTAGAAGTGCCACGAGACAAAACGTTGTACGACACATGCTGTGCAATCGCTTAAGGTGATTAAGGTGCGCACCAGAGCGGCAGCCAAACGAATTATGACCCAGCGACAAAACAACAATCTGACAGTTGCATTTGTCACCAGAAATTGTGTAGTTTAGTGAAAATATTAGCTGCACTGCGACCACAAACAGCGCAGTGGCAAAAACACCTTTCAATAAACATACATAAGTCAGAAAATATTTCTGTAAGAAAACACTCCAGTAAGAAAATATCTGCGTATTTTGTTTTTGGTATTTTCTGACATATGTAGTAGAATTATGATTTCGACATTTATCTGACTAAGTGGCCATTATGCGCGGGCACACACAAGGAGACAGCACACATACACAAACATACAGCCAAAATAAAAGAGAAAATGCCCAATGCGACAGTCAAGTGAGCGGATGATTAGTGGCTCCGAAAATAGGCGCTGGCGGCACACGTTGATCAGAATGAATAGATTAGCCGGAATTTGAGCGCAACTGACAGATTTCCAGATGGTCTACTGAAGAATATTTTCGGATTTTCTGTTGTGAAACTTCAAAAAGAAATTCGAAAAAATATTCGTCTGCTGAATACAAAAATATTGTACTGTCTACAATTTTTACAACAACAGATTTCTGAGAGCCAGATTAGCTGGCGTCGGCATTGAAATTCGCTGCAGCTTTTCATCGCCGATGCCCACACGCTCAATTAAAATGAGCTTAATGTGCGGCCCCAAACTGTAACTGGCCCAATTACGGCGCCAAATCGCATTCATACTCGTAACACAACAGCAAAGCGAAAAGCGTAGCGCCAAACGTTCGTCAAATGCCCGCGGGCCATTGTAGGCCGGTCGGAATCCCTAATGCCGTATAAACGTTATTTCAAGTAAGTAGCTGAAAGTACATTTAATAAAAGCGAAAAATTTCAAATAAAAAACAATAAATAAAATGCGTATGAAAAAACAGACTTCCAAGCAAAAGTTAACAGAAAAAGGGCAAATATAATGTTGTGTTAGCTAACCTTTTGAGTTAGTGTTTTCAGTGGAAGCTTCATAAAAATTTAATAGTCCAACGTGGCCATGGCACAGAGCTGCCACTTTGTTCGCTAGTTGGCGCAGGTAAGGCGGCAGTCGGCGAGTGCCGCAGAAATTTTTGACGAAAGCCGGTAAAGTGGCACACGTACATGCACAGAACGGAAATCAAGGCATAATAATAACAATCACACTGTGTAACAAAAATGAGAATCAATCAAATTGAAAATGAAACCTAATCAAGTTCAAACTTTTAACCCTTTCGACCCCGAATTTTACCCTGTGTCTCGATATTACTTTTAGGTATTTAAATCTTGAAATACTTGAATAAGTGTGCACACGACGTTTGAAGTCGCCACGCCTCTTTGTTAGAGTCCTAGAGCTAGTTTACTTTTGAACAATTTTAGCTTAAAACGGGTTAAATAAATTTTGTATCAATATTTTTTAATTACAGAAAAATTAATTAATATTTATGGAAAAATAAAAAATTATCACTTTTTGCATCTAATTAACCATTATTAAAGAAACAGGGTTTTGATCAAACGCGTCCAATTCGTAGACTTCAATTAGAACACAAACTTTTGGGGATAACAGTAACATTTTTGTAATTTGGCTTGAATTCACTTCTAAAAAATATTAATTTGTTGGTGCCTACTTAAATTAAACTCATAAATCAATAGTAGCTTTTGCTATAAGATGACAAACTTTAGGGTCGAATAGGCTGAAAGAGTCACGGGTTAGTAGTGCTGTGAGCAATTTAAATTTGAAAACAAAAACCAAAATATAAGGGATCAGTTTTCGTGAACAGTTCTTCTATAGCCCCCTCTTTTAAAAGAATCACAGATTACTAGTGCTGTGAACATTTCAAATTAAGAAAAAACCAAAATATCAGTTTTCGTGAACAGTTCTTCGATTGCCCGGTTCTGGACTTGTACTCAGAGTGTAGATGGTTCAACTATAGAAAAGACAGCAACAGAAGTACCTCTAGGTAGGTCGGTAGGTGTGGCTGCCCCAAGGTGAAGCACACATAGGCCATGACGCCCCTTGTCATGACGCCACATGCGGTCAAGCCAAATCCGTTCACTCATTAAACCAATCGGAGCTTCTTAAGAAAATTACGACTAGTAGACACCGAATGGTCTTATAAGCTAGATCCCCTAGACTATCGAAGGAGAAGTTGCCTAAAAGGGCATTCTTCTTCTGGATAAAATAGAACAGGTTCGTAGTGAGTGAGGTAGGTGAGAGTATCGAAGGAGAAGTTGCCTAAACAGGCCATCCTTCTTCTGGATAAAGTAGGACAGGTGCATAGTAGGTGAGGTATGTTCTCTTCTTCTCTTAGAACACCTATCATGGTTCTAATTTGGATTTTATTTAGTGAGAGGAGTTGTTTAGAACACCGAAGGATCAAAGTTGGCCATATTTGGTGTGAGATACCTCAAATACACTCCGGACATCTCTATGTTCCAGCCAAGGAGGCTTTCAATATTTCATTCTCACTAGGTTAGGCTAGGTTTTAGTGGCAGCCTTTTCCTGAAAAGCTCACTTAAGCACAAAGAAATGGCTCGTTGTGATATCACATTGCGATGGTGCGACTCCCCCTTTCAAGGCGCTGGGAACAACGAAGAATCCAGTATGAACCTCGCTATCTCCCTGATGTTTAACACGTTCGCGGACAGTAAAAATTTCAGTGAGCTGCAATTTTTGCTATTTTTGTGGAAACTATAAGCACTATCTGAAATCTGATTACACATATATTGTTAGAGTTGTCAGATTATCATATTTTAACCGTTATACACAATGAATGCTATAGCATTCACGACGATATAGATCAAATTTTTCAACTAGAGTGACGTGAATGCTATAGCAGTCATTCATAGAAAACATGAGAAGAAGAGGTTTATTATATTTTTATAACTTTATTTATTCAACAGTAGTTCTCTCTTCGTGTATATATAATAACTGGACGCGGACACTATACTTCAAACCATTTTGATTAAAAAATCTCTCATAAACGGACAAAATTCAGAAATATGCGCAACCAGTTTTTAAGAATCTGTACTACGCTATAATACCTACAAATCTCTCTCTTATTCGAAAATGACTATTTAAAATTAAATCAATCAGTGTTTAGGCCAGTGGCGCACAAAGGATTTTATTTTGGGGTGAGAGTTTGCGTACAACTTTTGAGCCGAATACCACTCGAAACCATATTTTGTACCAGCATTTTTTGTGTTTGGGGGGCGGTTTGAACCCCAAAACCCCCGCCTGTGAGCGCGACTGGTTTAGGCAATCAACCATTACAAAATTTGTTCAACCAAAGTAGTACTAAAATGTGAACACTTGTACAATGTGTGTACTTTACCTATACATATAATAAATATTAATAAAATTTTCAATATTCATAAATTCGTCCAAAATATTAAATAAATAAACGAGAAACACTTGGATACAATTTTAACTAATTTGTTGTGCACCCCCCCTCCCCCATAAGCGGACATCTCCCTTAACCGGACAAAACCACTGCGATGGTGAGTGTCCAGTTATGAAGAATTTCACTGTACACCGAAAAAAAATAAAATAATATGAAACTACTTGATGAATCAGTTGCTAATTACTGTGAAATGTATATTCATTACAAAAATTAAAGTTTATAAAAATATAAATGAATAAAAATTGGCTTTAAAATTTGAATGCTATAGCATTCACGTCATTTTGCATCACTATGAAAATGACTGCTATAGCATTCACGTCCGCGAACGTGTTAAAATTGAAAGCTTGGTTAGGCTGATGTAGAACGAGGAGCCTAGGAATTTAATTCTCACTAAACGAAAGCAGCACTTTCAGACTAAAAAACATTTAAGTCGGAAAATTGATCAGAAATGCATAAAAAAAATCCTCGACAATCATTGAATGCGAAATTTTAAACCACTTTTCGATAGCGCCAAATTTGTGTTGCACTGTGAAAAGAATGCGAAGAAGCAGCAGAAAAATAAGAACTTACCCGAGCAAAGAAATTCCTTAAACTTTATAATGCTTGATGTTCTTATTGTTGATGAATTTGTTGTTGTTGTTGTTCTTGTATTTGTTTATTTCGTTTCGGAATGCCGGCAGCAAAAAAGTGACTTGCTTTGACGTATGCGAAATTGGATGGCCAAGCAAGGCAGCAACCAGACAGGACGAGGCCGAGGTAAAACGTCTTGCAAGGAAGACAGTAGCATGGAGCAGGATTTTATGCCAGGTAATCCATTGTTAATCCTTGTTAGTGCCTTGGCGCATACCTTTGTTGAGTGATTGCCGCTGCCGCTGTCGACGGTCGCCTGCTGCGTTATTGTTCTTGCTGCTGTTGCTGTTGTCTTTGTTGCGTATGCAGCCGAAGCACGAGTACAACAACAACGAGAGTAATTTTCAATAAAGCAGTTTTATTTTGTTTTTAAGCAGTTTGTTTTGTGTTTGTTCGCTGTGCGAGCGGTTTTTGTTTGGATTTGGGTTTGGGCGGCAGTTGGCCGAAATACGTTTGCACCGTTTCCTATGGCCAGGAATGTTGGCAACGCAAGCGGGCAAATGGCAAGCTTTGTGCTGCAACTTCAACTTAAGCCGCCTTAAGCCGGCAGTCACTGCACATAAGCGCAATTACGCGGAGCAGCGCCCAGTAGCTGAAAGCGCTGAATGCTTCTTCTTTGCTTCACTTTTCACCCTTTTGGTGATTTTATTCGCGTGCCCTTTCGTACCTATTGTCACTTCGGAGCGTCCCCGGGGACTTACACTTTTATGGCTTTGTTAGTGTTGTTGTCGCTGTGCTGCATTGCCAACACTGTGAAATTGATTGAACAGCTCGCACTGATTACGGCAGCGTCTAATTAAATTTTTATCGAGCATTCTTGAAATTCCTTCGAGTGGCCGTCCGCTGACCCATATTTCATGCACCCACCGGGTCTGTTTGTCGAATTGTTGTTGTGCTTTTATCAGCTGCTCCGTGCACCTTTGGGGAACTTCAAAGTGCGCGCGCCGCCAGTGTCTTAAACCGTTGTGAGGCGACCAAATCGCTTTCGAAGCGCTTGGAAGGTGTCTTGTTTGATATCGTAAAAACTGAAATTGTTACAATTTTGTTACAATGTAAATACAATTAAGTGAGCTGTCCCGCTCCGTGGGGACACCTTATCAATGCACATTTGCCGCCGCGTCGCTGCAGCTTTCATGCGGCCAACACACTCGGCTGCAAGCCGCCACAGGCAGCTGGGCGCGCGCCTACACAATGCCACATATCGCCGCACAACGAGCACAACAACAATGCAACGCGCTTCGAGCCGACAGCAAATCAATTAAAATTGAATTTTCGATATGAAATGTTGGCGCGCGACAACACTTTCGATGTGTCGTATCACAATTACACGACTGTCGTAAATGCAGCGCCAAGTTGCTTTTGGCACTCACTCACTCACACACACACACACTGCCGCTCGTCGTCTATAACGATTTTCGTTTTCGAATTTCAATGCGCTCAACACGTCAAAACATCTGCTTGAAAATGCGGTTCGCGGCAAACTGAATCAACTCGCCGCAACTCCGTGCCGCAATACCAATTGGAAGCAGCTGAATTCGGTTCGATGTTGTGTTGCGTTGTTGTTGTTGGCATGTTGCCGTTGCTGTTGTTGCTATTGGTGTTGGCTGCTTGTTGCCGGTTGCAAGTGTTCTATGTGAAATGAATTTTGTGAACTGTTGTTTTTTGTTAGCATTAAATTTTGCCGGCAAAACATTCATTATGGCCAAAAGAGCAACGTGTCGAGGTTGAATAACTTAGGTATGAAGTTGGCAAAGCTCAAAGAGTGGAAAGATGCAAGAAACCACAGATAAGTGAAAATAATTAGCGTGAAGTGTAAAATGTTCGGTTTGGCCGCTTTGTCGACGTTTTTTTTTGCCTCAGGGTCAACGCTTTAAAAAAATATAATACGAGTATTGAGTAAAGCCACAGTTCAGAGGGTTTCTTTAGTCCTGTCCAATGGTATATTCAAACTAAATTTCTCTTTTTCTCTTTTTTTGATTATTCGCCTCAACTTCTGTCAAAATTGTTTTAAATTATACTAGCTGAGCCCCGCGGATTTGCACGCAAGTTTCAAGCCATTGAACCCAATATGTCAAGTTTCTTCATACAACATTGTATGGTCCTTACCACGCCCCTTTTATACAATGTCCCGCCCATTCTTCCAGTCAAATGGTGCGACTTAGTTTCATTGATGTGCCACTTACAGTTCCAAAGTTACGCGGAGAATTTGAGTTAAAAAAAATGTGCCACGCCTCTTGTCCAATGCCCATCAATATTTACCAGTAGAATGCACTTCTATGGGACAACGGTATACAAAATTTTAATGCTGTCCGATTTATAATTCAGAATTTCCGATTAAAAATTTGGGTTTTATGGGTGGTGCCATGCTTTCTTCTACAGTACCCACCCCATTACCCC
Source organism: Melieria crassipennis (assembly GCA_963668005.1). Taxonomy (NCBI): domain Eukaryota; kingdom Metazoa; phylum Arthropoda; class Insecta; order Diptera; family Ulidiidae; genus Melieria; species Melieria crassipennis. The sequence goes on from OY764961.1 coordinate 11,705,950, forward strand.
TATTGAAGGGCACGTCTTAATTGTAAGTCTGACATTGATGTGTCACCTGTAGTTCCAAAGTTAATTAAAACATGTGGGCTGCTTGAAAGTACCACGCCCCTTGTCCAACGCTTATAAAACGATACCAGTGAAACGATACACCTAAACGGTGGACCTATACGAAATTTCAATGTTGTCCAACCTATATTTCCGAAGATATTCCATATTAAAAATTCAGGTTGTATGGGAGGTGCCACGCCCAGCTGTCGGGTCGTATTCGCACTATATGGTTTATCGAGATTTAATCAAGGCGAACATTCCGTGAAAGATTCAGCTCAATCGGTCGTCTAGTTTTTGGGTTTTAGTGTCATGTGACCAACAAACAAACAAACAGACATTCATTTATATATGTATTGATGTACTATATATAAATACCAGCAATGATAATGAAATCGCTTAAACCTCGTGCAACTATATGCAACTGTCAGTTGTTTTGTCTATTTGTGGACAATCCTTCAAAACATTTAACAGGCACCTATCAACCCCAGAATGCGTCTTTAGTCGTACTCATCAGTCCATCTGTCTAAGCATTCAAAGATTCCCACATTCAAGAAAACTTGTTTGATATAACATCTGTCTAGTTCTATTTCAAATCATGCCTTTCTATAAGTTTCACATGTTTACCAATCAACTGCACCTCCCTCGAAAAACTCTCTGAGTTCTTGCCGAGAATCTTTTTGACCATTGTTTTCTTTGTTCACTTCTCCCGCGAGCATAGGGTCTCCACACGACATTGCCTTGTGTTGGTTACGTTAATCGGTTGTGTTTTTCTGCCAGGGTTAGTTGGTTGGATTGGCCTTGGCAGGTAGTCCTGCCATCAACCGCCGCTAAGGAACGACACTTCCAAGCTACCACTCATAACGCCATCTGTTGTGTAAATGAGGTGACAACAGAATGCTTGGGAACTTTGCTAAGATCGGTTTGGTGCTCTGTTTTCGCCAATGCCCGTTTCCCCTTACAGACGTCGCTGGTGCACCGTGTAATATTGCGTAGGAGTGAGTGGGAAAAGATCATCTGAGGGTCGGAATTTTTGAACTGGGGTATGTTGCTGGGCTGCAGAATATTTAGAGGGCAGGAAAAGTTGAAAGAGTGCGGGACCATGCACCAGGTAGCAGTCGAACCCATGACCTCTGGGATGATAGGCTGCCATAACCATTGAAAAATAATTTAACCTTTTCGAAAACGATCGTGGATAAGGCTACTATCAATGCACCTATCTAATCATAGATCCAACCGTCTATATTTTTATGCGTCCGCCTTTCTTTACATTCATCTTTCGGTTTCTCAGTCTTTTTGACTTACTGATCTACTACTGTGTACAAAGAATACCCGGAATTCGATTTCTTCGATTATCGTGGTGTTGTGCATTATGAGTTCCTTCCGCCGGGCCAAACTGTCAACAAGGAATATTACTTGAGGGTTATGCGTCGTTTGCGTGAAGCTATTCGCAAAAAGAGGCCGGATTTATGGAGAGACAACTCTTGGTTTTTGCATCACGATAATGCACCATCTCACACGGCATTGGTTCTTCGTGAGCATTTCGCCAACTCATATCGTTCCACAGCCACCGTATTCGCCTGATTTAGCTCCTTGTGACTTCTGGCTATTCTCCAAACTCAAAAGACCACTTCGAGGACACCGTTTTGAATCGATTGAAGAGATTCAACGTGAATCGCCGCGCGCATTGAAGGCCATACCGGAAGGTGACTATTTGGCATGCTTCAAAGATTGGAAAGTCCGTTGGCATAAGTGCATTGCATCGGGGGGGAGGGGGGGGGTCTACTTTGAAGGCGATGAAATTGATTTGGAAGAATAAATAAAGATTTTTTGAATTATAAACAAATTCCGTGTATTCTTTGTACACAGTAGTATACTAATCTTCTAGAAAACCCCCTTCTTTAACCTCTATGTGTTTAAGCGAGAAGTCTAATATTAGCAATCTAACGTAATGCTATCTTTATTAGACCTTTTCATCTAGTCGCCTGACTCATTTTCCTAGCCTGTATTCAAGGTGTTCTCCGTTCGTGATTTATATAGACGTGGCTGATGTCCTGGTGTTCAATGTATTTTAAAGATGATTGTAATCCATGACTACTCGGAGATTAATTATGATAGTAAAAAATACCCCGATACTAAAAATCTGATTTTTGGAATCAGCAAAAAGGCTTAAGTAGGTCCTTTAGATTAAGCCCGATATGCTGACTGTACTACATGTAGTACACCAGTTCAAAGGTACATATTGTGGTGGCTGTGCTTTAAATTTGCTAACCAATGCCCTGAAGTGTAGGTATAATTACATATAGGACCTTCTATTAGTGGATGGCTTTGAAAAGATGTGGAAGTTATATAGTAAATCTTATTCAAATTACTGAAAAATCTGTTTAGCTACATGGAACTGATGATGAAAGCACCAAACCGTAGTAGAAGTGTGTTGTGAAGTATGGACCAGCTACCAGATCACTCCAGATACTATCAATAGTGAGTATGGACCTTTTGAAACAATCTAATTTACAACCTACAAACTGATGCATGGGTAATTATTCAATTATTGTGTGCTTGAGTTCCTTACGTCTTCTAAAATTGTAACCCATTTTCAAGGCACAATTAAGTCATTCGAAACCAAACTTCCCAACATCTTCCCACTTGACTGTAGCAAATAGCAACTTTCTGTTGCTCAACCAGCTAATTTCCCTGCAGCTGACAGTCACTTCCTATTTCGGGCGGCACTCAAACTTGTTTGCTCCATTTCCAGCGTCCATCGGGCAACGCTTCTAATCTTTCAGCTCACTGCTTGTGTGCTGTTTACGTATTGGCGCCTCGAGTGTTGCTCGCACCAGCAGCGCAGCTCCAAACCCATCTGCATGCGATGCGCAACTTGTAAATTGCCGCCTATCGCTCTTTGTTAATTCTCACTTTAATAAAATCATCATGAGTGGCAGCGCAGTGCAGTGTTTTATGGCTTTCCTTCTTTTTCCACTGCGTCTAATTGCCGCACGGTCATTGCTACTTGTGCGCAGCCGTTGCTCCTGCGTCCCTGACTGCCGCTGCTCATCGCAATGATATTCGAGTGCTGCCAGCAATGCGATTAAAAATCAATTTCTCTCAAATTACTATGCATGTATTTTTTTTTGGAAATGCCTACTTTTAACTATCCGATAAACGCTGCACTTTGCCGCCACTATTCGCGTCAATGTCTGCGCTGTCGGGCAGCGGAATGCGAGCAGTCGATCGCCGCACAAATTTGGCGCGCAGCAATTCTCGAGCGTGTGGTTTCGTTGCACAAATTGCAGTTATCTCGCGGCGCCCCAACGCTGATTATGGTTATTTGTGTCGCTATTTGTATATTTTCACTATTCCTTAAATTTCCATTAACCAGACAAGACAAGAAAAAATCAAACTTGAAGCAAGATCGGTGAATGCTAATGTTCGACTCGCACACCATCAAACCCAAAACCAATACGCCATTGTAAACAGCAACTGGCAATCCAACGCGCAGACGGAGACAGTCGAAGCGACAGCCAGATTTTGACATTTGAGATTGAGTTGTTAAATTTCACTGCATTATTCAGTCGGAAATTGTTTGCCAAGCAAAAACGTTTTAAATTAATTTATAAATATTTATTGTCAATAAACTTTGCGCTCTTTCAGCGCGTCTGCAACATTTGCTGCAACTTTTGCTGAAAACTCGTCAAAGCAGCTTTTAAGCGCAGCATTTGTTTGTTGTTGTCTCTTTGTGCACAGCTAAATTTTCTAAAGTCTGTTGTGACATAAAAATATCGCTCGGAAATTAAACAAAAACAAAGCTAATTGCTGGCATGTTGTTGACAAACATGCCGAGAGTTCGGCACTGACGCGGCGTGCAAACAAAAAATTGCAATTAACTCGAAGCTTACGCTGAGGCTGAACGCTGATAGGAAGTGATGTGATGGCTGATGTTGGGTTGACCGAGTAAATTGAATGTTTTGTTAGCCCCAAAAAAGGCAGCGGTACAAAACATACGATAAATTTTTACATGTGTTTAGTTGTAGTTGAAGAAGTGAAATGGTGTCATGAATTTTCTACTAATACTTGTATTTGTTTATCTCAGTCCAAGATTGAGACCAAACTTCTATCTAGAAATTTTTAAGGAGTAAATCAATCAATCAATATTTGTTTACGAGGGCTGAATATCTTTAGGAAAATACTAGCTATGCCGGATTCAAGTAGATTCAAAACATACCCAGGAAACTCGCCGAATCATTAGGCAATAGTCAGGTTCCTTTTCGTTCCCCAGACGAAAGGAATCACTCGCGAGAAATTACTCCTTTCTTCGTCGCGTCGAGTAGGTGCTTTCGCTTAAAAGTAATCTTGTGAAGTAGGTCTCGATAGTCCGCGCTACCCGCTGGATTCTCATACCGAGATTCCAATAGGTTCGAATCCTAGCTTGGGATGGTGAAACGTGAAAGCGTCCACATGAAGCAGATATAAATTACAAGAATCGCACAAGTGCGGTCTTGGTAGGCATTGGCAAAATGAAATGTAGGAAACAAGTATTGGATACAAATTTCAAACGGGTGTAATTTGTGGTATCACAACGGACCGATATAAACCCCTAACTGTGTCTCCTACCTATAGAGAGATAGGATACAATTTTTAGATATAGATATAATCGTTTGATCTATAGATAGTTTGTATTAAAATTGAGCTTCAGTCACACCCCTACGAGAGGTCAATCCTATGTATGAGATTATAAGAATACGTAATTGAGTTCATCCCAACAACACTGTTTAGGTTCCATCTAGTCTTTCCATTAGAGCCAACGTCTTGCTTTTAATCGGCATTGCCTTAAACTTTTTGTCTGGATGTTGGCGTCCATACCAACAACTTGATCTAGCCAGCACAAATGTTGGATCCTGGATTCCTTCGCAATATATCCATTCAAATACGATCGTAAGAGCCGAAGCGAAGAGTAACGATGTGAACATTCATGGGATCGTGATATCTCCAGGGCAGTGATGACCATTCTGCTACCAGTGAGTACCACTGACGCCGACAAATTTGTACAAACTGATTTATGAGTATACAAGCTTGAATATCATGTTTGTTCTATAATCTAGATGGATATTTAGGTCAAGAGAAACTGAACTGAAGAAGGAGCTTGGGAACGCCCAGCTTGAATTTATCGAAACTAAAAACTGTCAGGAAAACTATCTACAGCAAGTCTTTCATTATACAAAAATTACTAATTGATTGAAATTTTGCCAGAGTGTGGGATTAGCCCATCGCTGCATAATTATGTACCCTCATCCTAAAAAAACGTACATAGGCACCTCTTAGTGTCCTCCTAGCATAGTGAAATCCCTAGATAAACAAATGGTTTATATTTTCATATATCCTAGCAATGGTCCATGGTAGTATGGGCAATGGTAGTATTTCTGGTCCCTCTTTTCGTATATTTCTAAAAAGTATAATAGGCAGCAATCTAGACCTTTGCACCACAGCAGGACATATCACGATTTATCCAAGGCTCAGCTTGGTTTCAACACCATACCGAACACTGAAAAAGCGGAATTTTGTTACGCTTTCTCCGGGCATCTTCATAGACCTCCGAGTATACCAATGGAGCAATAGGCAAGTTACCTGTCCAAAGTAACCAATCCTAACAAAATAAGTTGTGTTTTGCTAAATTTGTCGAAGTCATTTCTTGGCATCATTCATATCTCTTTTATGTACTGGAAGAATACAATAAGGATTTTGTCAACGACTTTTCTTTTTTAATCTAAGAAAGATCAATTCTTCTTCTTTTTCTACCTTGTTCTCAGTAAGCACGACAATACTGAAGATGCCACCCATATAGATCCATGGCACCAAGTCATACAAAAGTTATTCCAAAGTTCATTCGATTCGAGTTTAGTTGTCGAATTTAGGAATCTTTCAAATACAGAGAGAGTGACCGAGAAAAGTTCCCCACAATTATGCCAAATTTTTCTTGGAATATCTCATTCTCATAAACCTTCAGCCTCACCTCACCTCATCTCCATTTCACATCAATTCATCTATAAAATGTCACATAAAACATTTCAACTTCAACATTGAGTTCCATTCCAATTTGCCACACTTCAGAATTCACTTAAGACATGTGCCGCAATTATGCTGCTGCTGCAAATCGATAGCAATTTGTCAGCGATTTGCTGCTGCAGCAACAATTTCACGCCAACACAATGCGTGCGCAGCAGTTGGCGTCATCGCATGGAAATCGCTCAATTAACGCTGCCAGCAATGGAGCTGTTGGTGGTGACGCCGCGGCGCTGCTAAGCACTTGTCACATTGGCAAATATAGCAGCGACAAGTGACAGACGACAAGGTGCAAATGTGTGCCAACGGCAACGACAACGACGTGCAATGGAGAGGAAATTGCAGCGAGAATGGGCACAGCGACAGTGCAATCAGTTGGTGGGCTGTTGATGCTGCTGAGGACTAAACCGGTTAGCAGAGCAAGCAACTAGACAGTGCATAGAACTTGGAATAGCAACAACAACAACATCAAGGCAATGATTAGTAAATGCATTCAAAGTGAAATGAAGCGGAAAAGAAAATGATAACGAAAATTTGCCACGGCTACACGAACAACATGCCAGCAACATTGCCAGTATAGCAGCAACAGTTTGAAGTGATATGAAAAAAAAGAGAGAGAGAAAGCAAAGACTGGCAACGAAATGAACCACACAACCGGCTTCGATGAACTCGCCGACCGCAACTGTCGTCATCAAACGTAAACAAAAATCAGCTGTTTGCATGCAACTGCGCATGCTTCAGTTGTCGTTCGTAGCCAACGTGTTGCTGCAACTTGTTGTATTTTGAGTTGGAAGTTGCAGCACGCGCGTTCCATGTTGGCAGTGATTTTCGTTGTGTTTCGCCAAGTGTTGTCTGCTGTCTGACGCGTCGTCCTGCCAGCCATTTTTCACTCACGTCTTACTTTTCACGTTTTTCAGTGCAACTTCCTTTTGGCTGTTTTTTAGTGTTTGTTAATAATTGAGGAAATGACAATTTCCTGGGCGCACAGATGATGTATGGGGCTCGAAGTAGGTGACGCAGCTCGGCAGTCCCGTTCCGCCGGCGATCAAAGGTGTTGTAATTTTTAATTTAATTAAAATTTTCGCTTGACATCTACAGATGAAAACGAACTGATACTGCGCTGAGATTTCGGAATAAACGCAAGAAAGTGTGCAAGTAGGTTATGGCCGAGCGGAGCTGTGGAAGTGAGAAAGTCAACGAGCACAGGCCACGAAATTCGTGCACAGCTGGGGAAATGCGATGGTTGTAATTCAAGTGTAAATAAGGAAGCGAGTTGCGCATTTTGGTGTGCAATGAAGTAAATCATGCGCAAGGGAAGTGGCAATGGGATGATAATATCACATATCACAAGGTTAATTTACAACAATCGCTTAATTGTGGTCTAAATCTTTAAAGGCTGCTAGATAGTCGTTTCGTTTTTATGAGAATAAGAAATGGAATACGATAGCCTAATCACCATGGCAGAATTTCAATTGTACGTTGACCAGCACAAGGCCTTAGCCTTGTTGAGGGAATGTGGTCCCAAGTGAAGTGAGTGAGGATTTTTAAAAGGATAATTTAATTAAGTACTTTCCTACTAAGCAGACCGCAACAACCCGTTCTCTCCAGGCTTGTTTTCTCCAGTTGATCAATGGAAAGATTAAAGTTGCTTTAAATCATTGTGTAAAGTGTGGTTCTAGTTAAATGATTGGATGGATGGAAAGATGGATGGATATAAGGGGAGCCGAGGAAGTGAACACTCAGGTTAAGTAGCCCATTGTACTTAAGGCTTAAGAAGAAAAGTGAGGTGGGGTTATAAAAGAGATGGAAACAAGTAAGTAGTAGGGAAGGGAATGAAATGGAATGGAATGGAATGGGATGGATGGGAAGGGATGGGAAGGGAAGGGAAGGGAAGGGAAGGGAAGGGAAGGGAAGGGAAGGGAAGGGAAGGGAAGGGAAGGGAAGGGAAGGGAAGGGAAGGGAAGGGAAGGGAAGGGAAGGGAAGGGAAGGGAAGGGAAGGGAAGGGAAGGGAAGGGAAGGGAAGGGAAGGGAAGGGAAGGGAAGGGAAGGGAAGGGAAGGGAAGGGAAGGGAAGGGAAGGGAAGGGAAGGGAAGGGAAGGGAAGGGAAGGGAAGGGAAGGGAAGGGAAGGGAAGGGAAGGGAAGGGAAGGGAAGGGAAGGGAAGGGAAGGGAAGGGAAGGGAAGGGAAGGGAAGGGAAGGGAAGGGAAGGGAAGGGAAGGGAAGGGAAGGGAAGGGAAGGGAAGGGAAGGGAAGGGAAGGGAAGGGAAGGGAAGGGAAGGGAAGGGAAGGGAAGGGAAGGGAAGGGAAGGGAAGGGAAGGAAGGGAAGGGAAGGGAAGGGAAGGGAAGGGAAGGGAAGGGAAGGGAAGGGAAGGGAAGGGAAGGGAAGGGAAGGGAAGGGAAGGGAAGGGAAGGGAAGGGAAGGGAAGGGACGGGACGGGACGGGAAGGGAAGGGAAGGGAAGGGAAGGGAAGGGAAGGGAAGGGAAGGGAAGGGAAGGGAAGGGAAGGGAAGGGAAGGGAAGGGAAGGGAAGGGAAGGGAAGGGAAGGGAAGGGAAGGGAAGGGAAGGGAAGGGAAGGGAAGGGAAGGGAAGGGAAGGGAAGGGAAGGGAAGGGAAGGGAAGGGATTACACGTCTTCCTGCACGAAATCCCTGGATTCTTTAATTAATCTCAGAAGATCCCACAGCGAAGGCGGGACCTACACAGAGAAAATGCTCTGTGCTGTCCTCGATGACACCCATTGCGGCCCTATGCTGGCCCCATGGATTGTGTCCTGTAATGATTCCGACCATCCGGCGAAGATCTTTTCTCTCTAAACTCAGAAGGAATAACCCGCGCTCCCTGTTCGGGAGTTAAATGGTTACTTCTGATTCTACAATTCGGAGTTCTGAGCATTAAAAAAGAGTCTTCAAGTTTCGAGAATGTCCCATTGAAAATGCTGAACAAACCACCAACTCAAACTCATCTAACCCACACAAAAGTATTTTCGTACAGTTTATTTGAATCAAACTTTATTGTAGGTCAAAAAAATAATATGCTGAAAAATTGTTGACAGTACACCGATCCCACATTATGTATGTCTATTAAAAACCAAAATCAATTTTTTCGATAATTAATTTGATAGTCAAGAAGTTGTTGCCAGTTAAGAAGAAGAATTTGATAGTCGATGACAAAGTGTCCACGCAGACTCGCAGCGGCTAGGGTTTTACGGTCCGAGACGGACCGATACTTTTGAAGCTGCCAAGGAATTCGTCTACCTTGGCACCGCCATAAACATCAGCAATGAAGTCAGTCTGGATATAAAGCAAAGGATACTACGGTTTCGGTAGGCAGCTGAGTACCAGAGACCTCTCTCGACCGGCAAAACTTGCACTCTACAGGACACTTTTTGTTTCCGTGCTCCTATCTGGCGCCGAAGCATGGACACTGTCGCGTAACGACACAGCAGCCCTTGGGGTGTTCAAAAGGAAGGTACTTCTTCGGCCCTATTCGTACTGGCGACGACTATCGTATACGAACCTACAACGAACTGTATGAGCTGTATAAAGACATGGACGTAGCGCAGCGAATTAACATCCAGTGGCTACGCTGGCTTGGTCATGTCTGCCGTATGGACGGCGAAGCTTTGGGGAAAACGGTGTTCGAAGGGGTAGTTGGAGGTTGACGACGAAGAGAAGGGCGTGTTTCCGTTGGAAGGACCAAATGGAGGACGCCCCATTGAAAGTAAAAAGGTAAGATTTGATGGTTTTTAAGATGGTAAAATCTAAGCAAGAAGAGTAAGATTTGATAGTTTTTCTAAAAATGAACAAACAAAATTGTTAAGTGTCAAAATTGCTCGTCGAATTGCTGTTCTCTTTAAATCTATATCCCTGTATTTCCTGCTCTCGGACTTGAATTTAAAGTATGATAGCCACATGTAGTGGTTTGAATGTAGTAGATGTGATGGCCACTTGTTCCAGTTCCTCTTCGACCTCACACTACAGTGATGTCTGTACTACATAACATTTGGTTGACTCGTTTTCAAGTTATTGCTTTCGAAGTGACGCTACCTCTGAATTTTTGTAAACAATGGAAAAAAGTGAATTTCGTGTTTTGATAAAACATTGCTATTTGATGGGCAAAAATACAGTGGAAACAAAAGCATGGCTTGATAAATGTTGTTGTTTCCACCGTATTTTTGCCCATCAAATAGCAATGTTTTAACAAAACACGAAATTCACTTTTTTCCATTGTTTACAAAAATTCAGAGGTAGCGTCACTTCGAAAGCAATAACTTGAAAACGAGTCAACCAAATGTCATGAAGCTTTGACAGAATCTAAGTTAAGGATGGTTTTCCATGTACAACACAATAATTCTTAATTTTTGGCGCCATCTCTATGTCAGGCCAAAGACTTTTCAGCCCATGTAGTATTTAGAAGCTAGAAGAGGTAGAAACGATACAAGACTGCCTGTGCCACTACTCGGCTTTGCCGTCTTCGTAGCCTGGGTACAAATTTCTGAAAACTATGCCAAATTAGCTGACATTTTTTGGTTTGTCAAATATTCATTCCATGTCGCCAACTAGTTAAGCTTCGTGTTAAGCTTCGAGCTGGAGTCAGTGTACCAATAAGTCGATTCAGACCACTTCAAATATTTTTAATTTTTGTTTATTTAAATTTTTCATGATTTATTAATATGTTTTTTTATAATTATATTTTATTTATACTGAAAAAAGTTGTTAATGCGTTGTTTTTACATTGCCGCCACAGCAGTCACACAAAACGTCAAATATCTGCATAGACATTAGTTCAATCAATTTGTAGATTTTCTACGTTTTTTCGCTTCGGCAAATGTTTGCATGACATTTTATGGTAATTTAAACTGGTGGATTGGTGGTAGAGAAAACAATGCAAACAAATCAGACGGACCGGCGGCACGCATGAACTTTTGCCAGATTGCTCAAGTTCATTTAAATAAAATGTTGGAAATCGGTGTTTCTTTTGTTTTTGTTTGATTGTTTAGTTGTTTTGTGTGTCAGCAACACTGATCAGCGGTTGGAAATCTTAATTATGCCAACAACAGCGACGACTTGGTCGCCTCGAAGCGCATCCACCTCTGGACATTTGCTGCAAATGTTGATTTCGAAGGTGGTTGGTAGAGCGGCAGGTCGGGCGGGCCTGAAGCGTGTAACGTGTGTAACGCGTGCGCCAGTAGCGGCTTAAGAGGGGGGGCGGAGGGGCGGACCGCCCCGGGCCCCGGGCTGCGGGGGGCCCCCGAGAGAAGCTTGTAACTATATAAAAATTTAAAGTTTTTCAAAACTGAAACTTGTAAAAAACTATTTGCGCTCCACAATGGTTGTTGAAAGGTTGTTTGTCACTTTTATCAATTGAAAGAGACACAGTATCGACAATTGACTTTGAAATGACAATAACAAATTCAGTTCAATAAAAGCAAGAACAATAACAATTGTTTGCAAATTTTCAAAAAATGTTTCCTCGAAGATTGCAATTTTTAACTTAAAATTTTGTGCAAAATATGCAAATACAAAATTATAAGTTCAAAATTAAATATCACAATCTTAGAGTTTGCTTGTAAACTAGTGTGAATTACACAATTACTTAACCTCTTTAAACTTTGTAGAAGTCAAACAAATTTACAGTTATAATTATTATTATTATTACAGTTATTGGTTGGATAAAAACACATGTCCCGGAAATCCGGTTTTCGAAGGCAATTCTATGCTCCTTGTAAGTAAGCTAAATATGGGCTTCTTACATGCTGCTGGGCTTCTTACATGCTGTTATGTAGGGGAAATATGTTTTTTCAGGACTTTTTTTATAAAGTCACTGCTACTGGGTTTTATAAAATATTTCTGTACATTTCTGAAGATTTCTACTCGACACGAAAAATACACCTAAAAATAAAAGTGTTTTCTAGGGGGGGGGGGGGGGGGGGGGGGGTTTGTGTAACTTTCTTGAGAACTTTGAAATAGAATAAAATTTAGATGTATGAATCTACAGAGTGAAATCCAAAACATGTATGTTTTCCATACCTGACATATTTTGGTCCTGAAAGTTCAAAGTAGAAAATTTAGTTAAAAGGAGACAATTTTCCTCTTTCATTTGATACCCATATCTTCATCATTGGACTACCGCATATATTTAATATTGAAATGTGTATCTCCTTAAAATGTTAAAGTCCTTTAAAAAGGACTTTGGGTCAGAAAATTTAATACTGACTATGCCAGAATACTATAAATGATCTCTAGTTTCACGTCTATATCACAATTTGGATGGGTCTCGGGAAAAAAAAATTGTTTCGCACGGTGTAATAAATGTAAATTGGTGTTTTCACTCACTGCATCATAACTTTATAATTTTTCTTTTAATTCTATTGATGTTAGGCTTAATATTTGCTAAAATAGTATATATTTCATTTTAGATTTTAAAACCAGAGAAGATAATTTATTTTTTCTACAAAAAAAATATTCGAAAATTTATGATTTTTTAAATTGGTCGAAAAACTCACATTGTTACAACTTTCACCGTCAGTAACTTCCCCAAATCTCATCTGATTTGGACAATCTATATATCACTAAAAAGCCACTAAGGTATTATCTTCTGAACGACGGACAGCTCGTGTTAATCGGATAATTCTTTTAGGAGATATGTGCTCATAACTGAAACAACAGGAAAAAAATCGTTTTTCGAAGATTTTTCGAAAACGCTTCTTCAACAATTTTTTGGTTTTCAGTTTCGTGTTCAGCGGCCAAAGTTAGTCTAGAAAAAACTTGTATTTTTAGGTGCACGCGATTGGCCCATTTTTTGTCGACAATCGAATCCTCCTGCTCGGGTAGCTTAAAAAAATGGCCAGATCGTAGTAACGAAGCAAGATTTTCTGTTTTCTTCGAGATATAAGATGGCATTTGGAAATGACAAATTTGCTCCCCCAAAAGTTTTCCTAATTTCACGAAAGTTTTTATCAATTTTGGAAAGATGTAGTAAGATTATCCTTTTATCCATTTTTCATTTTTTTCTCTGGGATTCTATTGCTTTCTATAAAATTTCAAGCAAATATATGTACGTTTAAAATAATTTGTCTCGTCGTTTAAAAATAAAAGTCCGTTTACTGTTCACTGGAATACAAATTTAAAAAAAAAAAGCAAAAAGCATAAACGAAAATTCCCCTTTGTTTGTACGCAAACTTATGCTGCACCGTTTTGTGGGGCCCCCTCAGCCGTCGCCGCCCCGGGCCCCCGAGCACCTTAAGCCGCCACTGGCGTGCGCAGCCCCAAGTTTTATGTGTGTTTGTGTTTTTTATGTGGCTGCGTCTAACTAAGCTCAGCCCCAATGCGATTGCATTTTAAGTGGCTGCAGCCGTCGACCTGTTGTTTTGTTTTTGCTCTTCGGAATTGGGCAAAGAAATGTGAGCTTTGCTATCTGTTTGATTTGAATTTTATGGCCGTTATTTGTACTTTTGTGCATTTTGTGCATCGTTTCATCGGTTTTATGTGTGGTTTTGATGGCGTTTGGTGGCTAATAAAATTGTTGCACGACATTGGTTTTATTTACTGCTCATGTTGGCGCTTGTGGGAATGGAAAGTTTTCGCTGGTGAAATGTGATTTAAAGTTGTATAAAACTACAATTTGAGAATATCCAGATTTTTGTACAGATTAGCTGATATGTTTTTTATTTCCGTTTAAACGGCAGGAAGAATTTCGAAAGTGAAGTGAAGAAGCTTTTGAAATTTATGCAGTAACAAAATTTATTGTACAATAAAGAGGCCAGTACAGTGAGCGCGCGTTAAAGTGAACTGCTGCGCGTTGGTTAATGCCAGGGGCAAGTAAGTAGCTGAGAGGAGTTTTCGTTTGGGATTATACGAATTTTTTATTGTTTAAAAAAATTTGTTTCTTAACACTAGAAAGACCGCAAGTTTTCCATACATACAAAGAATACATATTATATCCGCTGATATCTCGAAAACACTAGAAAGACAGCAAGTTTTCCATACCTACAAAGACACATACCTGCATATGACATCCGGTGATATCTCGAAAAGTACACATCGGATTGGGCTAATTGTAATTGTAGAACTCTAATTGTAGAACAAATTGTGGAACTCGAAAAAAAAATAAAAATTATTTATTATCTAAGCAAAAGTTGATAGAAATACTAAAGCAAATACAGATATTAAAAAATGAAAAACCGTCAAAATGACCGCAATGGTCTTTCTAGTGTTAAGGCAATGAATTGATTTGGTATAATATGATAAAAAATGTTCAGAACTTTTGCAGAATTTAACGAAAAAAAAGTCACCCGTTACGTTTAAAGTCAATCTTCCATAAATAAAATGAACAAGTTCGATATCAAGTCCGATTTTCCGTCAAACTTACCTAACTGGTAAAAAAAAAAAACAGTGTTGCATACGCATTTCAAACGGGTGGAATCTGTGGTAACTATCACAACGGGCCCGTTAAGACGCCTAAGTGTGTCTCATACAGAGGCAGCCACCGCAACCTAACCCTAACCTACCTAACTGGTCATTACAACCGCGTTAAAGGGTGTCACCTGCTTTAAAAGCTCTCTCCAGGCACCTCTGCTTTCTCCAGTTGGTCACACCAAGAGGTAATAGAACGTCATTAATTTGGAAGACACGGTGTTCCTCCACGCCGCCGACCTCCAACTAATGCGTCGAACACCTTTTTTGTCGGAACTTCATAGTCCATGAGGGGAAGTCACTGGATCATTGGTCGTACGCATTATAAAGTCATTGCCAGTACGAACATTTTACGCAGGACTCTCCTCTCAAATACCCCGAATACCATTAAATTGCTTTGCAACACTGTCCATGCTTCCGTTTCATGGAGAAGAACAGACAGAATGATTTTCTTATTGAGTGCAAATTTTGTCGGTCGATAGAAGTCCATGCTATCAATTCCCTGTCAAGACCATAGTAGCACCTATTGACAAGAAGCCAATTTCAAAGTATAGAAAAATAGGTTTCTTCCGACGGTTGCCTTCTCAGCAGGAAGTGGCAAATCACTTAGCAAAAAATTTGCGTATAAAACTCGCCGTTTGGAATCGACATCAAAGGCCTATTGTGAAGACCATTGTGATACCATAAATTCCACTCGTTTGAAATGTGTAACCAATACTGTTTTTGCAAAATGTGTTGGAACACACTTATCAAAGGGATGGGGAAGGGGGGAGAGGACCTACAGCAACAGGACCTACAGCATTTGTTGGCAATTTCCTTTCACACTTGGAGGTTTTGTCATTGCCTGCCAAGAACGCACTTGCGCGGTTCTTGTAATTCTCATCTGCTTCATGTGGATAGCAATAGAAGAAGACGAGTGTCTCACCAGCCCTAGCTAGGAATCGAACCTAGGGCCTCTGGTGCTACCCACTGGACTATCCAGACCGACTGGAATCGACATAACAATGAGTTTTCTTTCTTCTTATAGTTTCTTGTTGAATTGAGTTTAATTTTGATAAAAGCTATAACTAAGTTGCTTATATACTGCATAACCCAACATAAGCCCTGTCAAGAGGGGGATCAGGAATGCTTCTATGGGCTGAAGATTCATTCGGTGAAAAGTGAAAAGCTTTACTGTGTCCAGAGCTTTCATCAGCAGATCGGTGACCTGTTTAGTTCTCAACACTTCTTTCGCCTTCACCAACTTCCGTGAAGTTCTTCACACCTAGTAATCCGTCAGCTCATAGAAGCAGTGTTGCCAGATTAGGGGGTTGCAACATAGATTTAGGGTTTATTTGTTTGGATTGGGGGGGGGGGGGACTTTTATGATAAATATTTCAGAGGAAAAGTATTTCACAGACATTTTTAATTTACGCTTTTTAAACTGTCTGTGGCCAACCAGGTTGCATTTTTGTTAAATCAACACCTTGTTCAGATATATTGGCTACTGGGTCTTTTTTTTTTATTTCATGTACCAAATAAAATTAGCAATTTTCATGAAATATTCATTTTATGTGGGCATTATAAATTTAGAGGAAAATTTTCGTTTTTAGGGAGAAATGGACTTCATTTTAGGGGGATTGCTTGAAATCCATCTGGCAACTCTGCATAGAAGTATCAACCTAACCAAAAGACCCGGCCATGGCATAAGGTCACTTCTTGTTAATTTCATAAGCTATGCGCTCTGATTGCTTTAGCGCGCGTCTACTGTACTACGAGATTGTAATGCAATTTTCCTTCAAATTGCTTTAATGTTTTGTAAATTTACCTTATTTGAAGGAAACTCCCGCCTCCCCGCAATAACCACAGACACACACGCCACCAGTGGCGCACACAGAATTTAATTTTAAGGGGTTTTCGTACACAACTTTTGAGCCCCATACCATTTGAAATCATATTTTTGCCGCACACAATTTTTGTAACAAACAGATATCAAACTACCAAACCCCACGCCCCCTTTCGTACGCCAATGCACGCCACCTAACCAGGTGAAGTTGCTATAAACAAATACAAGTTTTCGGCACTCCACCGCCGTCGAGTGTAAATGCAAACGTAAACAACAATTGAACCGCATTCGAAGCTGTGCTAAAGTTCAATTGCAGCGCTAATGGCAAAATGGAATATTTAAACATCTTCGATTAACAACAACAACAACATGCTCCATTATTGCTAGCAGAAATCGAATAAAGTTTTTCTTCTTCATTTGCTTTACACATTTGTTTATTTTGGTGCAATAAAAAAAAATGCATAAAAAATCTAAACCGGAAAAATGAGAAAAAAAATAAAAAACAACGCAGCCCACATGCGCCAAGTGTAGAAGCTGTTGCACTCCTTAAAAAGTCATAAAATACAAACCGAAAAAAATAAATAGAAAAATGTTAAATCCGCTCACCGCAAAAGTGGCTGCATATATGGCGGTCCTCCATACACCTTCGCCGCCTTTTTGGCCGCGGCTGCCACATTGGCGCGCATCGCATCGCTCGCATCGCACCGCAGTCGGTCACGCTGCGTGCTTTGCGCTGTTGCACTTAGGCAACCATTAAGCAACAACAACAACAGCAACTACAACAACATCAGTTGCAATTGCCACTGCAATTGTTGTTGCCGCCTTGTTGCTACTATCTCCAACGCTGCAACCGCATCCCGCAATTGCGTTCCGTTGTTGCTTTACATTTCCATTTCTATTTCCATTGCGATTTTTTCCTTTTCCACTTGGCACCGTTCCGTGTCTTTTCCAATGCCCAGCAGCGGCCAAAGTGCGAAGAGGTCATCGTTGTTTTGGTGGAAGTGCGGTCGGCGTTGTTTTTTCGGCCATGGTTTTTATGCCCAACGAACTTAAATTTGAATTTGTGATGGGTTGGTGCTGCATTCGTTGTTATTGTTGTTGATGTTGTTGTACACAATATTTTATGCATGCGGGCGTGATGCTTTTCTTGTGTTTTTCTGACCTATAAAAATATTGCGTTTAGTTGCCACTGCATCGTTTTCCGCGTTCGATTCTGAGAAACTAAAGAAGCGCAGACAAAAAAAATGCACCTCAATTATTTGGAGTATTTCGAGTAGTCGAGATTATTTGTTGCCATTGCACTTCCACTTGTGCGCTATTTACTTTTACCATTTTAACAATTAACTTGCTGTTTACTTTTGTTGTGCTGAAAAAACTTTGTCTTTAGATTTTGGTTCTGTCTCGCGCGTCTGACGTTAGTTTGCCGTTGCCCTGTTGAAAACGTTTAATTGCAGCTTTAATTATGCTTATTTGTTGTTGTTGTTGATGTTTGTTATGCTTTTTTGTTTTGTTGTTGTCACGCAATTGCATGCAGTAATGTAATTTTTTCCATGTACTTGAGTCGCTGCAATGCTTCACAGGCACAGGATATGTGTGCACCAGCGGAAGCGAACTGTGAAAGGGTGCAAGCAATAAGCAAGCAGGAAGTAAAAGCATTTCTAATTGCAACACGTTCTCGCATACATATTTCTCGTATACATATATGCATATAACTAGCACATATGTATATCCATATGTATGTATGTAAAAGCGATTTTCATGTCCGTAGTGCAGCTGGTTTAAAGTTTAAGCAAATTTTTAAATTTAAAATTTAAGTCAAATTTATTGCATAGAACTTCAGGACTCAAATCTACCTTCTAAACTTCCCATTCAAACAATCCGCGGTTGAGATATTGACAAAATCTTTTTTCCGAGTTGGTACATCTATCATCCGGTGCTCAAATATTTGTTTGAGTGCCATTTGTCGGAAGTTTTTACGTAATGGTTTTGTAAACAAGTCCGTATTTGTAGTATTCTGGGAATTTTGCAATGTCCAATTTAGTTGAGGAAAGAGCTTGTCTGAAATTTTTTTTTTAACAAAGTCTCTCATACCGAGGCCTTAGGTTCGATTCCATGCTCGAGCTGCTGAAACAGTCATTTACTCCTATCGCTATTCACATGAAGCAGATGAGAATTACAAAAATCGCACAGGTGCGCTCTTAGCAGGTAATGGCAAAACCTCCGAATGGGAAAGAAAGACTGCCAACCAAAGTTCGGATTCGGCGTTCAACTGTACGTCCCCTCCCCTTCCACCATCCGCTTGAAATGTGTGTTGTAACACATGTTGGAAAAAACAGTGTTGCACACACATTAAAAAAACGGGAAAATAAGTGGTATCACAATGGGATTTTCAGGCCTCCGACTGTATCTCGTATCGAAGTATCCACCGTAACCTAACCTATCAAAGCATAAAATCTAGAGCCCAACCGAAGGTGACATTACGACCAAAGCCGAAGCCCATTCATCGACTGCAATGCTGACATTTGTCTTAAACCGATGCCGAAGCTGAAGGTGAATAATGTATGCCTTATGTCCTAGAAGTATGCAATGTACCTCAAAAAATGTTCGTTCAGTGTTGTTTCTTGCTGTACATTGCATACTTTTAGGCGTCATGGTACATTCGGGAACTATAGCATAGACGATTTGAGGAGATGTACTATGTTTCGAGAATGAATTACGCTCCGGGCAAACAATTTTAAAAGGCGGTCGGGAATGATGCTGCCCAGTGGCGCACAACGGCGGAGGGGGCGGCGGGAAGGTTTTAGGGGGTCAACCTAACCCCTAAATACAAAAATTCCTGGTGCAAATTACGGTTTCAAATGGAATTCAGCTCAAAAGTTGTACGGAAACCCGCCGAAATTATATCCTGTGTGCGCCATTTGTGCTGCCAGTTAGTTTTGATTTCGGCAATTGAGTATGAATGTGCGACTGTGTGCAATTGTAGTTAAATTGACTACTGTAGTTAACTGAACTAAAGAATTTCAGTTGGGTTTTGTTTTATTTTGTCATAATCCAGCGATACGAACTGGTCTGCGTTGGCCAGCACAAACTGATTGCTATAACGAAATGATTATGCACAACCATTTTGATAACTGGCATTTTTGAAATTAAAAAAAGAAATTATTCACCTTAGGTGAATACTTTGGCTTTCAGCCTGTATTTTGGCCTAAACCAATTATGGGCCGAATGTGCGAAACAAATTAATTGTTCGAGATCTAGTTAAAGGGTTTTAGGAAAAATGTGTGTTGCAAAAGGTCAAAATTGTTAAAAGACAACTCGTGGTTTCTTCACTGGTGGGCACCAGTGAAAAAACCACGAGCTCATCTTCTAAGCGAGTATTTAACAAAAAAGAAAGGTTCATACTGTTTCGAAAGCTTTGCATTCACGCCACATGGCCTATTCTGACATTTCTTACTCCCATGACTCAAGTTGGCGAAAGGCGTTGTAAGATGATTGAAGCGATTAAGGAGAATTCAGAGGAGCTAAAGTTGATTGCAAAATCAGTCTATGACAGTGGCGGATTCATGGGGGGGGGGGGGTGGGGGTTGGGGTTGAAACCCCCGAAATATTAGGATCGACTTTAAAACTACATACAAATTAAAAGGCATTTTTGGGCATTTTATGAATATTAAAGAATTACTTTTTGAAACCCCGCCCGAAATATTTTTCTGAATCCGCCCCTGCTCTATGAAAAGTTTTTTCCAGATTGGAGGAAGCGTATTGCCTTGCACTTGAATCTCCAGAAAATAAAATAAATTAGAATAAGAAAGAAAATAAATTAAAAATAAAAAAAATTAAAACAAAAATAAAAAATAAAATAATAAAAATAAAAAAATAAATAAAAAATAAAACAAAAAAATGAAAGAAAATAAATATCATGAATTCTTTTTAGTTAAAAACTCAAACTGACTGATGGAGGAGAAAGCAATAACCCTTTAAAATCGAATTCATAATTTGCTCTCGAACACTGCAACAAAATTTTGGTCAGGCCTTACATATCAACAACTGACCACAAAATGTATCAAACCTAAACCAAAAAATTAAACGGCATAAATAAGTAAAGCTGTGACTAATGTCGAAGAGTGAGCCAGACTAGACTAGTGGTGCACCCCTTTAAGAGCTCAAGTTTGCATAAAAATTCAATTAAAATAAATGCCTTTAGCTAACAGTTTCATTTAAATAGTGCCACAAGACCATTCGAGTCGTCATATGGCGGCGCTATCAACACTGCTGTCCGCTGCTGTCTGTTTTATGTGCGGCAATTATTCACCACCAGCCTCGGCACAGCATCAACACATTCGCAATAATTTCCCTTTTGGATGGCGGCGTACCCCATCTTGTGTTATTATTACCCTAAATGCACACACACACACACACATACAAAATTACACAAACAAGCGCACGGAGCGAGTGCTGTAGTCTGAGTGTTGCCGGCTGGCTGCTGGCATTTGCAACACAGCACTGCTGCAGCATCAACTGCAGAAGAATGCAACACTCAATATGACAATGAACCACATTTTCAGGACGAATACCAGAACGGCAGAGCAGAGCGGAGCACAGCCGAGTACAGAACGCAGCCGAGGCAGGCCAAGGGCCAACGGCAGACTCGCAGCGTCGCTTTAATAACGCCACTAAGTGCAGTCAGACAGCACAGCTTCACTACTTGTGTGTGTCTATGTGTGTGTGCGTGTGGGGGGAAAGCGCAGCGCCTGCAACATTTTCATGCATTTTCGCAACATTTTATAATATTTGAAGTAAAACAGAGCCACTTGACCAGCTGGCATGGCCACCAAGCCAACAGTTGCCATTGCCATTGTTCTTGTTGTTGTTGCTGTTGTTGCACGTCTGTAGTGTGGCGCTGAAGGGACGCAAATTCTGACCGATTTTACTGCTGGCAGTGTGCGGTTGCATTTTATGCTCATTAGTGTTGCATTTACGATTCGGGGGACGCTGAATTTTAATACACTCTAGTTTTGTTTTTGTTTTGTTGTTGCTGTTTGTTTTAGTTGTTTTTTTTTTGTATGATTGTTTGTTGCTGTGTTATTATTTATGTATGCAGCTGAAGGACAATGCGTTTTGTGTTTGCTCACTGAGGCATTAGAGAGGTGAAAGTTTTTTGACGGCGTCATGTGCCACCATAAATGTGGCCAGTGGCTACTACTCGGCGGCAGGGTGGTGTCGTCAGTGAGGCGCTCAGGGATTAAAAATTAAAATTTGAATAGCTTGAAAATTAAAACAAGATATTTTTTTTAAATCTCATAGCTTCTTGCTTTCTTTCTGTATCTATATCCCTTTCTCTTTCTTTTTTCTATCTCTAGGTTAGGTTAGGTTACGAAAAGGGTGTGTGCGGCATTTTTTCTATCTCTGTCTCTATCTCTATCTCAATCTCAATCTCTATCTCTCTCCCTATCTCTATCTCTATCTGTATCTGTATCTCTACCTCTATCTCTCTATCTCTATCTCTATCTCTATCTCTATCTCTATCTCTATCTCTATCTCTACCTCTACCTCTACCTCTACCTCTACCTCCACCTCTATCTCTATCAGTATTTGTATTTGTATTTGTATCTGTATCTGTATCTGTATCTGTATCTGTATCTGTATCTGTATCTGTATCTGTATCTGTATCTGTATCTGTATCTGTATCTGTATCTGTATCTGTATCTGTATCTGTATCTGGATCTGTATCTCTATCTCTATCTGTATCTGTATCTGTATCTGTATCTGTATCTGTATCTGTATCTGTATCTGTATCTGTATCTGTATCTGTATCTGTATCTGTACCTGTATCTGTATCTGTATCTGTATCTGTATCTGTATCTGTATCTGTATCTGTATCTGTATCTGTATCTGTATCTGTATCTGTATCTGTATCTGTATCTGTATCTGTATCTGTATCTGTATTTGTATCTGTATCTGTATCTGTATCTGTATCTGTATCTGTATCTGTATCTGTATCTGTATCTGTATCTGTATCTGTATCTGTATCTGTATCTGTATCTGTATCTGGATCTGGATCTGTATCTGTATCTGTATCTGTATCTGTATCTGTATCTATATCTGTATCTGTATCCGTATCTGTATCTCTATCTCCATCTCTATTTCTGTCTCTATCTCTATCTCCATTTCCATCTCTATCTCTATCTCTATGTCTATGTCTATCTCTATCTTTATCTCTATATCTATCTGTATCTGTATCTGTATCTGTATCTGTATTTGTATTTGTATTTGTATCTGTATCTGTATCTGTATCTCTATCTTTATCTCTATCTCTATCTCTATCTCAATTTCTATTTCTATCTCTATTTCAATTTCTATCTCTATCTCTATCTCTCTCTCTCTCTCTCTCTCCCCCCCACTAATACCGCCACACTCAACACTGTACAATGTCTGCTTATAGCACTAAAAATTGCCAACACAATTGTTTCGTTTTATATTTGGTTCCTTACGACAATTGTAAAAAAGTCGTCACTCAGCGCACAAAGACGTTCTGTGCAACGGTGAGGAGGAGCTGTGACGGCAGAGTACGCCTCGCTACTTTAACCATGTCAAAAACACAAGCTGGGCACTCTTACACTCTACAGCCGCACTTTTTGCTCTTATTGCTGTTGTTTACTATGTTTTTTTTAGTTTAATTTTTTTTGTCGAATTTTTTGTTTAGCTTTTATGTGCAAATATAATTTCCTTTATCTTTTGTAAATAAAAATAAGAAGATAAGCCAAGTACAGTTTAAATCCTTTCGCAAGCTTTTTTTTGCTACTGCCAAATAATTCCACCAAAAACAACAACGAAAACAGCAGCGTCATATTACACAACAACACATAGTGAGATAACAAGCAAACTACTTATTGTGGGCATTCACTTTTCGTTCTAAATATTTCAGTTCAATTTGGAAATGAAAAAAAATTTTGAATAAGCAAAGAATGTTTAATCAAGGTTTCGATTTAAAACTTAAGAAAGTATAAGTTTTTATTTCACATTGAATAATTATAAAATTGTATTATTTATTTATTATTTGTTTTTTTTTGGCAACTTTGAAACATAATTTAAAGAAAACAGTACAATGTATTTAATTCATCGTTATTTACGACTTTTCTTCATTTGGTTCGTTTCCACAGAAACGAATCCAACAACCCATTAGACCTGTCAGGACGGTGTTTAATTTTGAAAACCAAAATACTCTTGGTAGAAATATCTCAAATTTTTGAAAATTGGGGCTACAAAATTATGTTGCATACTCACAAATTCTGAAATAATCTTTTTATCTCGATGACATATAATTCGAATAAATATTTTGCATGAGTCATAAGATCTGAACAATTGTTTTGAGGGGATTTAAAATCTTTCAGGGACGTATTATCCCAGTAGTCCCGAATGGGTGAAAGGCAACTTTTGCAACATGTGGACAAGCGTTTATATGCAAAAAGATTGTCAAGATCAATTCCCACAGATTGTGTTTTGTTAGCACAAACGCTGACATGGTTAAAACAGAAAGAAAATGTGTTGTTTATACTTTAGGGAAATTACACATACTTAATTATTTGTAGAGGGAAATGATGTCGCTTTAACTTGAATACAATTCCAAAAGAGTCCAATGCAATTTAGTGTTAGTTATTCCATCTTTTTTAAATCTATCAAAACTTATTTCAATATGAAATTTTCTAAATTTAACTACATAATTGGGTTCTAATTAAAATGTGGACATTTATTTAAAATTAAATAATTCACTTTTGTGTAGGTAAATAGAAGGAGATCTGAGTACAATTCTCATTCGACGTTTAAATGGACAGAAAACCCATCAAACGAACCCTGATTCATGACGATAATTGGTTAATGAAACGAACTCTTTTTCACAATATTCAGTGACAATTTTTCATCTTGAACCATTTGAATGTTCTTACTGCACTAAAATGTTGAACATGTTGACCAACATTGAATTGTTGATGGTAAAAGGAAGGACTATTAATTTTTGTAAAAATTATACCCCCAAAACTTTACTTTTGTTTAACTGTTATTTCTAATGTTAAGCAAATTGGTTAAGGAGGTGTAATTTGTGTACGAAGTTGAGAAGCTGATGGTTAAAAAAGTATTAATCTTTGTAAAAATTCTTCCTCTAAAACTTTACTTTTGTTTTACTGTTTTCAAGAATTCAAAACAGAAACTCAAACTAAAGAAAAACATTTTGGATAAAGAGAATTTTATGCAAGAAATCGGCCTCGATAGGTCTTCTATATGTATACGAGTTGTGATATGGACTGGATATTGAATATTCCAGCTAGATCTCTTCCTTGCTCTGAGCTCTTCCATGTAGGTGTTTTTAGGACCCTGTATGCGCAAAATGCACCTATCTCCAGAGCCTTAATTGAGTTCAATAGAATCTCCAAAAATGTTGAGATTGATTTTGAGTTTCAAAAAATCGATTCATGTATTCGTTATAAGTAGTACTTTTACTTTCCTTAATTCTTACGTTTGTACAATGTTCATTTAAAATGTGTTCAACTTAGCCTAAAAGAATTTTTATTGTATTCATTGGCTAATTAAAATTAAATAAATAAATAAATAAATATCTTCAGATTTAGCGACACTCACAAATTGTATTTTCCATTGAAGGGGAAAGTTAGGTGCCTTTATTCTATTAAAAAAAAACTTAAATGCACCGACTCGTACACAAAGCAGAGTGTATGCCCACAGTATGAATTTCACAACTTTCGTACAATTTTGACGCTTTTTCTGCAAGTTGCAGGAAATTTAAGCCGGAAACTGAAACTTCTTGCAAGAAAGTAGCAAATGTAATAACCAGCAACATGTACGAAATGAAACCATGAAAACCCACATACGGATATGTACACAAATATATGTATATCTGTATGTACATATGTATGTGTCTGGCTATGTGCGTGTGTGTTGGGTATTTGAAAAAACTATATCTGCTTATGTACAGCCATGAATGCACTTTTTCTAGCCACAAAAGTGTGCAGCATAGCAGCACAACAACAACAAAAACGACCAACAGAGGAAATAAGTAAGGCAACATGCAAAAAAATACGGATACGGCATTAAACAATGTGCAATGAAATGCAACACTGGTAGCACTGGCACATTTCGCTCCTTGGTTGCAGCCATTTGGCATTGCAGCAAAAAAGTTCTAAATTTTTTCTTTCAAATATTCCTTTCTTTTGCGTTGGCTTAATGCTGACCAGCCATTTGAGTTTTCGGCGGAGAGAGTGGAGAGCGGAGTTGAGTGCGGTTGCTGGTTGTGGCAGTTACGGAATCATTTGTATCCTACACAGAGCAGGTTCGGGGTTATTTGGAAGGCGTTGTCTCTTTCTAGAATATGGAAATGGAAAAATAATATAGGCAATATTTTTATATAACATCACCCGGAGAATAGTTTTCGCAACTTTTCGCACAACTTTAATGCTTTAGTATATAAAAATTAAATTCCTGAAAACTTGAGGTGTGGCTATTATTTCTAAATAAAATATATGTATACATAACTATGTATAAAATAAATTTTAAAAAAATATATAAAATAAAAAAATATAAATATAAAATTAAAATTAAAAAAAATAAATATAAAATAAAAATAAATAAATATAAAATATTAAAAAAAAAAAATATTTCTATTTTACGAAATATAAAAATCTCAATGTTCATAGAGACAACTTTTCCCTTTATGAATATTTATCACTGAAATTAGTTGTACCATATCCTCTTCACAATTCTCTGACATATTTCAAGTCTTCATAGCAAACAATTACCGGCAGTGTAGAGCACAAATAAGTCGCCTTGGACTCATCATTTTGACTTGTTTAATGCACACATTGCATGCTGCATGTGCTCGCCATACCACACATTTCGTTTCCGCTTTGATTTCCTTTAGTATTCTATGCGATTTTCTTGTTGGGTGCAGATTTTTTTTTTCCTGATTTCAGACTTGCACAACTTTTCTTACGGTTCACTTTCATCTCCCCGCTCGCTAAATTGTTGTGGCTCGTTAAAAATTTGAAATTGTTGTGCAAGGAAGTGCACAGCGTTGCCATACTTATAGAAAATGTTATAAATACCAGACAGTTTGGCATATGACAGCCAAAAATTGCCATATGCCTTGCTACCTGTGCCTGAGGCGGCACGGGGCTCGTTCGCCCTTTGCAGCGATTTTGAAATATCAAATTCTCGTGTCCCCGACGGCGGCCAACGGCGTTTTATGGCCAACAGCAGCAACAGCAGCATCAAATAATAATGGCGTGTGGCACACAGGAAGCACATAAACGTAAATTCCTGCCATTTTTTTGCTTATTTTCAAAAGGCGCCCACGATTTTACTGTTGTTGCCATATTTTGTGCTCTTTTTTTGCATACAACAAAACAACATGGCACGTGAAACCCCCTAAGCGCCCAAAAGCTATATACTTAAGCGACAACAACAATAAAAAAATATGCACAGGACATGGACAAGCGAAATTCCATTGCGCTCTGCTTGCAGCTACGAATTATGGCCGCAACCAGAACGCAGCAGCGCAAGACAACACAACTAACGGTAGACGGCAAGGAAGACAAGGAATCAAATTGGCGAAGAATAGACGCAGCACCAACCTAACGGTGCAGTCAATGGCGAATTGAGTAATCGCAATAAAAAGCCAACAAAATGCGGCTCTCGTGGCTTTTATGGCATTTTGACATTGAAATCGCATTCGAGTACTAATAAAAAGCAACAACAATAAAAACAAATCAAATATAAGTAATATACACCTACTTCGATATTTATTGCAATGCCAACAATATGCCACGGCAACAACAGTTATGGCAACTTTGGCACTAACACTAAAACCTGACAGAAAATGCCAATTCAACAGTTTTAGTGTTGGCCACACACAGCGGCGCCCGCAGACGTGTCGCCCACGGCAGAATAATAAAATACCCGATGGGAATTGTTGGCCTTTTATGGTTTTATATTAAGTCGCCATATGCCAGTTTGAATACCTTTGAATCTTTTATCAAATATTTGTCACTGAGTTGAGTTCTAAAATATCAATTTCGGATACGAATTCGTTGGGTTAATGTGACTTATAAAATGCTGAAATACTTGTTACATCTTGTTACACATATTCCTTAAAATATTAAGGTCAACAAATGGCATCTCTTTTGCTTTATATCTGCTTATAGATTTTTTTATAAGAGTTATGTTTTCGTATGAATGCAAAGCACTGCAATGGTGCTGTAAGGATGGAAAGCTTAGGAGACTGGGTTTTGAAGCAGAGTTTATGGATGCTGATATCGAGCTAATTATCCCTACGACAACCCCCAAACAAACCTAACCTAACTTTTTAATCAGTTCTAAGCTATAATTTTAGAAAAGTGCATACCAAACATCATACCAAATGTTCTAAGCATTAATTACTGTGAAGATAATGTTATATTGTGTTCGTGTTGTTATAGACCGCATAGTCTCGGAAAAGCATTCCCTTAGCGCGGGAGTACCGCAGGGTTCGGTCCACTCTCCAACACTTTTCCTTATCTTTATCAACGACCTATTGTCGTCAAGGAAGAATCCCATCTACTCGTTTACAGATGACAGCACCATTTGTCATTCATACTCCTTCACAAAGCGCCCCAACTTTGCGGAGATTGAGAGAGAACGGCGACCTACAAACAATCTCCAAGTGGTGTCAGGCAAACAGGGTCGATTTTAATCCTCGCAATACCCAATGTTGCCTGTTATCTCACAAACTCGTCTCCTCACATCCTATCATATCCCGGAATCGGCATTTCTTGATGTTCTAGGTAATTCCATTAAGAGCGATCTTCGATGGAACCATCATATTTTTGGCGAAAGAAGCAGCCAAGTGACTCGGCTTTCTAAAGCGGTGCAAAAAATATGTCACTTCGTCTGATAATAATTAATAATTTAATAATAATTGACTGGCACGACAGCCCGCTTACGCGAGACTAAGGCCTAGCTTCCCGCAACCAACTTTGTGCGTGTGAATTTGTACGCGGGTTGAAGGGACCTACAGTTTTATGCCGGTTCCGAACGGCAGGTTGGGAGCTTTTTCATAAGCAATTTTTACTCTCAGAGGTTTGCCATTTCCAGCTGAGAGGACAGCCACCGAAAGAGAAAACGAGTTTTCCCGTTATTTTTTTAGATGTTATTACAGGCAGTATTTGAACCTGAGGTTGCTGCCTGCGACTCGCGGTCCAACGCACTAACCAACTGAGCCACGGCGGCTGCAGACTTCTGAGACTATACATTTTTTTAATTTTGTCTATGGAACGAATCACTGTGCATAGTACTATGTCCAAAGGGGAGAGTAGGCCAAGGAAAGAGATACTATTACGCGAAATATCCGATCGACAGAGGGACTTCTGAACAGAAGGACATGACCATATCGATCCTCAGCTATTAATGATAACAAATATACTTTTCCCCCATCAGCCACGTTTTTCATCCTTTCTTCTAATCTTCAACCTTTCAAATATTTCACAAATAAAATCAAAATTTCTTGATATATTCTTATCACATGAACACAATAACACACCACCAATTCTTACATTTCCTACTGGGCCATTCGAAAACATATTCCTCACGATTCTCGTAAACATTCCAACCTGCCCGAATCCATTTCACTTGCACAAAACTAAGTCCACAAGAAAGAAGCAGCAGAACTGTGAACCAGACAAAGTAGAAGAAGACAGCCGCGCAAGAAAAAGAGGATTGTTCCGGAAATGAAATTGACATTTGGTGCAAATAAAAGCGGCCATTTGCAGCAGTTAATAACATCCGCTGTTTGTCGATAACATTTGATTGTCATACGATATGGTCGGGCAGCATGGACTGACGTGTGGGTTGCACCCCTTTTTTGTCGATTTTTATGCTCGCTAAAATGGCTTCATGTGAAGCTTTGGCCGCTTGAAGCAGTCACATGCGAATAGTTGTTGTTGTTGTTATTATTGGCGTAATGCGCCAGCGGCCATTGGCCATTAGCACAACGGCTTTCCATGCCACTATTGACTATTGGCGCATGGATTATGTTGACAAATCTACGCGGCGTTTGCACAGTTGTTGTGCTGCTTCTTCTTGTTTTATTTTGTTGTCGCCTTTTAGACGCGAGCGTTCTTGAATTTTTTGTATGTGGCATTTGTGATGTTTTGGTTAAAAATGTGTCATTGCTGACATGACAAATGTTCTCAATAGCGTTTGTTTTCGGTTTGTCTGTGTGTGTGTTTGTGTTTGTGGTTTGTTGTTGATAGGGTTGAGTTCTGCAGTTGATGCGCTGCAATGCTAAAAGTGCAGTTGACAAGTGTCATCCATCAAATGACATTTTAATAGATTGCAATGTACACATAATTACTATCTGATTGTTGTTGGTCTGTGTGAATACATTAGAAAAAAATAGTAAACACAAATGTTTTATGGATATTTGTATACACATTGATATACACGTACTTATGTAGGTACATATATTGTAGTGTCCGACCGAATATTCGGTTTCGGTTTCGACCCAAATAAGTGTTTCGGTTTCAGTTTCGGCCAAAAAATGCCCGAACGTCCGAAACCGAAACTTTGTAGAATATTTCTTACATTTTATTGTGTAGCGAGTGAACAGATAGTTAGTGCAGCCGAGCAGATATACATATAGTGAAAGGATGAGAAGGCGAATTTACATGCCAGTAAAATTCGTTTGTTGAAAAATTATGATTTTGATGCTTGATGTAGTGATTTTTATTTCAACTAGAAAGTTTCGGTTTCTGCGGAATATTAAAAAAAAAACCGAAATTTGGTTTCGGTTTCGGCCCAAAAAAGTGGTTTCGGTCGGACACTAATATATTGCAATATAAATCCATTATATGAATTTGATTTAGTTCATTGATATTTCAAGCACCAATCATTCAGTCAGTTCTAGTTTGCCTTACAAAATGGAGTAAAAATGCTAGTCGATTCTCTTCTTTAAAAATAACCTCTACTACACATTAGTGTCAAACCCTTTTTTATATGTTTGCGTAAGCATTACATTAAATTTTATCATACAATTGACAGACAGCGCATTTATTTTTATTCAAAAGTATGCACATAACTCCGCCGCTGACGGCGATTATTTATGATTCTATTAAAAAACGTATAAATCAAAGCTAACAACTTCAATGAAAAAGACTCGACTCGCAGTTCCCTCTGCGCAGTTTGCCTCTTTTTTACGCGCATTTGTGTATGTGTGTGTGTGTGTGTAGCGTACACGCAGCGCGCATCAGGCACAATCCATCAATCTGGCTAGTAATCCCACAAAAAGTGCATGTGGGTGAAATCGACACAATATCTCACCCCCTTCCAGCTGTTTGCCTCCTTCTTTCCACCCGCTGCCAACTCGCCATGTTTGTGTAATTATTTTACAATAACAATGCGCTGCACTGTAATGCTGTCCATTGTGTTCAGTGTTTACCCAAAGTTTGGTTGGCGTTTTTGTACAGCAGCTAAAAATTCATTTGGTATGATTTGGTATTCGTGTTTTATTTTTCTTAATTTTCCATTTTTTGTTTTTACTTTCATAAATAATAAACTAAAACGAAAGCGCAAAAAGTTTAAATAATATATTACCGTCACAAAACAAACAAAACCAGCAGCAATTAAAAACTTTGAAATATATCCTAAAAGCTCTAAATATTTTTTTTATTTTTTAATTATTTATTTTATATTTTTTGTGTTCTCATATTTGTAGCAACTCTCAATTTAACAATGAAAAATCGCAAATATTGCATTGCGTTGTACAAATTTGCAGCAGCGCCACCAAAATGTTGGTTCGGCTGGTTTTGTTGGTAGTTGTTTCCAGTCTGTTGCCAGTTCAAAGTCAATAGTTTTCATAATTAATCCCATTTATGCGCACAACAGTCGTTGCCTGTTCTGCTTTATTGTTGCCGAAACAACAACAACAACAAATTGAATTAATATTTTTGCTGCTTTTAGTTTTGGCGGCCAGCAATTTTTTCCAAGAAGTTTGCATGTAACTATGTATGTCGCAGTTAGCTGCGTATTAATTTTATCGATTTTCCATACACACGCAAAGTGGCAATTTTCGAGTTATGCTCTATGCTGCTCGCATAATCCGGGCGCAAATAAGTAGTCGGCCCCGAGTTTGAAGTAGAAGCGTTGACTTGCGGCCGCCATGCATTGCATGTTCATCCATCATAAACGTTTCGTTATTCCCGCAATGTTGGTTTTAAATGGGGATTTTCATTTCGCCGCCATACAGTTAAGTTCGCGACGCAAATTAAGCTCATCAGTTGAGTTCGCATATTTGATTAAATAAAGGCGACAACCAGTGGCGAGGCGTTGGTTTGTTTTGGGCTTATTTGATATTTTTATTATAGGCTCGCTATTTCTATTGGCGCTTAATAACTTTATTAATCGCTTAATGGATAACAGATTGGAATTTGAGTTTTGTTTAAATGTATTTTAAAGAAACCTTTAAGAATTCTATAGTTAACAAAAGTACGCTGGCTGCCAAGAGTCATTGAAGTTAAGTAATTACTGATTACGTTTGAAGTTAATGACTAAGAACTAACCACAATGTTTGTATGTAAGAAAGCTATGATATATCTAAATATATATATTTGGATAGGAAGTACCTATGATCGATAGACGGTGGGTGGTTGAAGGTCAATGACGAACAGAGTTACTGTGTCTCTGATGGAAAGACGCAGTTGAAGACAACCTATCATCACTTGGTGGGACCAACTGGAGAAGGCAGAAGTGCCTGGAGAGAACCTTAGCGGCAGATCGTTGCCCTGTAAAGGGTTGTTATAATCAGTTAAGTGGCTAAGTAAGTAAGCAGATCATTTACAACGAGGACAGTTCAAGTTTTAGGTAAACAAAATCGTAGCTGTGACTCAGTGTGTTCCAATGCTGGTCAGTGATACGTGAGTTTCGTGTTAGATTGCTGTCTTAAAGCATGTCAGGTTTTTTCGCGGCAGTTATTGTTAGTTTATTTACTTATAAACGTATATTTATTCTCCAGTTCACAAATACATACACACTGCAAATGAAACTGAATTAAAATGTATAGATACGTTTGTTTGTTCATACCCACCAAGCAAAATGTGAGAAATAGGCAACAATCGCGTCAGTGGCAACAAATTGGCGACTCGACGATTTATTGCCGCAGCGATAAATTAGCAACATGTTCCAAAAACACGTTGTTTTCGAGGACTTTGAAATATCGAATTGATATGCTTTGTATTTCAGTGAGATTGATCGCATTTAAAAATTTTTATTAATTCGCCGACGGTTCATTGATCAACAGCATTGATTCCAGCTCAAAACAATGAGATCAACATTGAATCTTTGTATGCAAATGAAATTCCATCCCAACCAAAACTGACTGACTTTTTATATATTGATAATTTTCCAAACAATATGATGTATTTAGATATGAAAACGAATCGTCCAGGCGATAAGAAAACGACTCGTCACGGCGATAAGAAAACGACTCGTCACGGCGAGTTGTTTTCGGCGGACGTTTTAGAACGACTGGTGATACGAAATCGATACGTTGGCGATATTACCGGCGATAAATTTGCTGCCGGGAGCGCCTCGTTTTCTTATTGCCGGCAACAAAAAATGTCTGGTGGGTATGTATCTACAGTTTTCTTAAAATTTGATGAGGTTCTGGGTGTTGCAAGCCTAAGATAATTTTAATTGTAATAGTTTGTAATTGTAATTTTTCTCTTTACTATACCTAAGATCATTGTTGGACGGATTTTTTTCTCGAAAAAATCTATTATTAAGCTATTATAAGTTTGCTACCATGTTATAGCCTGTTAAATTCCCTTTACAATGAAATATAAAAAATTCAGAAACTGTGTTATTTTGCTTTCATATTAAAATTTAAGTTGAGGTGAAAGCACCTGTTTACCTGTTTAAGAACGATCTTCTGCAATGAAAGGATTTGAACAAAAAATACTGTGCACACCTGACTGTGCCCGATGTGGGTGAAATGTTTTTTTAATATGGCAGGTACTTTGTACAACCCCCTTCAGCCATCACTGTCTGAATATGGTGACGAAGGTGATTTTGAAATTGTTCTGGACCAAGAGTCAAGTTAGAAAAAATTAAAAAAAAAATACTTAAAAAACATAAAACTGTACATTGTTATATTTCATTGTAAAGGGAATTTCACAGGTTATAATATGGTAGACAACTTATAATAGCTTAATAATGGATTTTTGAGAGAAAAAAACCGTTTTTAAAAAATGTTTGTAAAAAAAAAATATTTCGCATATAACATAACATATTACATACTTAATGTTATACAACAATTGAAAGAGGAAGAAAATACCTTTCATATGACACCTATATCGTTAGAATCGGTTGCTAATTTCTTGAGAAATTCGGATATATAACTGGGACTTTGAGGGCTGACCACGCCCTCTGTGAATGTTTCCGCAGCAAAATTTTAAGTTTGTTAGACTAAGAGAATACCCCTCTTTCCGATAAAAAGAAAACAATTTTTTTAAGAGGGTGTGGTATTCTGCACTTGTTCCCAATTTTTTAATAAATAAAATGAAATTAAATGAAATGAAATAACCAAAGTAAGTTCTGGGATTATTCAACCTAAAACGTCTCAGAATAAGCATTACCCTTTCCAAGAACAATTTGGAATGACAGATCCACTCACAGAAGACTTACTTACGACAACTCATTAAAATTCTGCCTTCAGAAGAAAGAAACGTATGTTAGTCGGGTGATTCGTTTACGAGATGTATGCTCATAACTGAAACAACAGGGAAAAAACTGGTTTTTCGAAAATTTTTCAAAAACGCTTCTTAAAAAAATTTTTTGATTTTCAGTTTCGTGTTCAGCGGCCAAAAATTAGTCTAGAAAATCCTTTTGTTTTTAGGTGCACGCGATTGACCCATTTTTTGTCGAGTAGTGTAATAGAATAGAATGCTTAGAAACATTTAAAAACGTGCATCGCTTTCCTCATTCAATCGATTCCCCTACTACATAAAATTCAAATAACTAATAACTTTAATATCATTCTCGAGTGACACTTAGCAGTCAAGTTGTCTCTAAAGCTCCACTATTTTTAAACAGACAACTAAAATTTGAATTGAAATCATTCTGCTTCGCTTTGGTTCACTGTAAGCAATGCTAATAAAACCACAGCGACAAGGTTGACGCGCAGCAAACGCGTCTCGAGCGAACAGATCGATTGCCAGCAGCTGCTAAATTTAGTGCATGTACCTGAAAAACGCCAATGGGTAGAATAATGTTGCGCCTTGGGGCAACTGGGAGGCAGCTGAGTGCACGAAGCGCGAAAATGCCCCAAAGGATGCAGCAATGTGAATTTGCATGTGAAAATTTAGCACAGCGACAAGCGGCCGCATTACATTTTGCATTATCACGTAAGAGTAACAGGGGACAAGCATAAATCATGAGAGTTGCACTACCAGCAGGCGACAGACAGACAGACAGACGAAAGCGACACACAAACAATTGGCAAAACAGTTGAAGGCAGCCACGCGCTGTGGCAGCCGGCACATATAGAGAACCATAGACACACAGACAGACAGACGGACATAACGTGCAAACTCATTAATGATGCAACAAAATGGCAACAACACAAACGAGCTGCGCGAAACAACACAAACAAGTGCGAAAAGCCGCTGGAGAGAGTAAAAAATTCAAATGCTGGTGCAAAATGAGAACAGGAAACGGAAGGAACCGGCTGAAGTCAACAATAAGAGCAGTACTGAAAAAAAACAAAAACAACAATAACAACAAAACCTGCACTGGCTTGGCATCCAACGCCCATCGCAACGCCATCGAGCAGCGGAAATGCACTTAAATAAATTAAATTACACACACACACACATACACACATGTGGGTGCAAATGCATGTGTGTGCATTTGTGTGAGTGTTGGTAAGTCAGCAGGAGGCAGCGTTCGTGACGTTGAGTGGCAGTTAAGCTGCTTGCGGGTGTAACGAAAAGCGTACAACATTCATGTGGCAGCCACAGCAGGAGCGCAACTTTAAAGCTGCGCATTGCTTCTAGTTTCATTGACATTGGTAACACTGACAACAGCGCAGCCGACGAGTTCAACGCATCTTCAAGTGATTTCGCTTATTTTGCGCGAAATTGTAGAGCACTCGTTATGAATGCCCCGAGCAGCGACGCAACGCACCACATCGCATAGCCACAGCCACACAAACACCAACAACTGACGCCACGCAGTGCCCGCATTCAGGCGCTCGCTCGATATGGTCGCGCCTCAGTGCTGGCAGGTGAAAATTGTATTAATCGCGGATTTAACATGTTCTACACATCTGAACAACCCGCACCCCGACAGCCCACACTGGCGCAGCATCAGCTGTGCGCTGCTTTCGTTGGGTTTTTGTGGTCGCTGTGCCGGCACATTTGAATGCAGAAGTGCGCAGAGAGCGCCAACATATGGCAACAGCGCCGCTTGTTAGCCTCATTTGCACAAAAAATGTACAAATGAGCGATGCAAATATTGCATGGCTTTGAGAGTTAAGTTAACTTAAAAATGTTTCATTTTGTGTAAAATTGTGACAAATTCTGTTATGAAAATGTTGTATAAATTGACTAAATTAATAGACGTCTGCCATTGAGTCTATAGTCCATATCCTTGTCAGTCAGCCAGCAGACAGCTTATGTTGTAATCTGCCAAAAGGTGATTAAATCAGTCTGGCAAACGCCGGCGGTCCCAATAGGGACATGTCGGGTGCACGAGCGAGTGTACGTGCACTCGTTCACACATGTCTGTCTGCTCTTATGGATAATAGCAAAGTTGGGCAAACAAAAGGGGAAAATTGCAGTCATTTTAAGATGCATTGACACGTGCAGCCATCCACACTTGCACTCAACCACACACACACTCACACATAGCAACAAATCCATCTCACAGCCAGCCAGCATCCTTTCTAGACACAGTCGCCCTCGAAACTAGCCCAGCACATTGTCTTAAAGCGTTGTCTAGCGCACACAAAGCATAGTATGCACATAGTTACATACATATATACACACATATGTACATAAATGTATATATATGTGTGTGTATATACGCTTGCAATATTTATGAAGTGTGCAAGTTCATTGTTAATGCAATTTTTACCCACCTGCAACGCCAACAACTCGACTGTCCCCAATGTGAGAAGTGAGAATTCAATCTGGCGAGGAGTAACAATTGCACGTTGTACTATATGTTGCATGCAGCATCAAAGAGCAACTCTTTCAATAAAGCCCACAACAGCCAACCAGTCGATAGAAATGCGCCCTGATGACATAAACATTGTGAAAAAAGTGTCAAGAGTAGAAAAAGTGTAGTAGTAAAAAAAAATGTTGTATCTGCCATAATGAAGATGAAGTTCTGGAAGAATAACCCTGAATAACAAAGCAAAGTCAAAGCGAAGACGCTGTTTGATATTTATGTGTGTTCTTCGTTCGAGGTGAAAATAATTTCTAAATAATTTTTGTAAATTTTTTATCGATCTTTCGTTTTTTTTTCGATCTTTTAAGTTAAGACTTTCTCAAACAGTAATAATAAAAATTAATCGATACCTAATTTGCTAAAAATATAAATTGATTTCTGATTGATTTTTTTAGAAATACACTTTTCAGCAAAGTTTATTATTTCAGTCATCGTTAAATGGCAAAAGCTTGTACTTCCATTCGCTGCCTTTTTCGTTTCTTAATACGTCCTTTCATTTCATTCTATCCATTCTATTCAACTGCATTTTATCGATTCCATTAAATTCCATTCAACCATTCCATTCCATTCAATTCCATTCCATCTATTCCATTCACTTCCGTTCTATCCATCACATTCTAGTCTTTTCCATTCCATATATCCATTCCATTGTATTATATTACATTTGTCCAGAAACCGGAAATAACAGTTATTTATTAAAAATATATTTGAAAAAATTACTATAAAGGAAAGGTCATACAAATAATTGAAATATACATTTCTTTTCGCACGTAGAATCAAACATGGCAATAAACTTTTTTTTTATCATTTTTATGGAAATATTAAAAAATAAGAATTACCTAAGAATTATTTTATATTCATATTTTAAAAATCCTTTAATAACAATTCTTTTTGATTTTTTCATATACATAAGTCCAGATATAACATTTTTTTTCAATTTTTGTTTTAGTTGTCCTATGATAACAATTATTGGTAACTTTTATTCAAAAAAGTCATCAATAAAAATCAGTCAGTTACTTTTATTTTTTCACTGACTTTTTTTTATTAACCCATTTTCGGCCGCTGGTCGATTTTTCGACCAGCCACTTTGAAGGAGAGTAGCTCTGCACTTAGACATTATATCTTTAAACTTTTGATGCAGAAAATAGCTTTGGTCTTTTGGTAACCCCTCGAAATAATAATTTTTTTTTAAACGATAAATTTAGAGATGTTGGCAAAGGCACGAAAAAAGCATTTTTTTTAGTGATATTTTGAATATTCTGAAAAATATATAACCTTTTCAAATTATTGATTTATTATTGATTATTTATGAAGCCTAAAGACCAAATTTCCACAATCAATTGATATCCATAAGATTATGAAAATATTTTTACCTCTCAGCACCGCGTACTTTTCAATAGTCGAAAAATCGACCATTGGCCAGAAGTCTTCATGTATGTACATATATAAGACAACAATTGTTTGTTTTCATGCTTGATTATTATTTGACTAAAACTATGTACATATATATTTGTTTTTATTTGAAATTGAATTTTCATTAATTTATAAAAAAAAATTTGTAAAAAAAAAACAAAAAAAATCTAAAAATATTCTTGATTAAGGTCCTAAATGTAAGTCCTTAAAGGAATTTCAAAAATATTGACTATTTCTGGTAGCGGCCGAAAATGGGTTAAACTATTCTTCTCTATATCTCTCCATCTTTATCCGTTACTGTACTTATACAATCAGTCGCCTATACATTTTTCTATATACTCGTATCCATTCGTCCATCTAGTTGCTCATTAATCCATTGAATATTCAAACATGCAACCTTCTGGCTCATAATCTGAATCGGTAGGCATCCACTCATCCATACATTCATCTTTTTGTCGTTCCATCCAACTATTCTATTCATTCACTTATTCTTCTTTTTCCCCTCCATTGATTAAGCATCTATTTATTTATCTGTGCATTTGTGTCTTCGTCTGTTGCTTCACATATACAATCAACCGTCTATCTATCACTTTACACACTCCTTCGTCCATAGACCCATCCATTGAGTCTTTGATCAATGATCTTTGATCATGTACAACCCTCTACCTCTCAATCCGAATAAGTAGCCATCACAGCCTTCGAAACCCGCTGTCTTAAAAGTTATGCCATCAATCAATCAATCAACCCTCATTCGGTGCACAGACAAATACGTGTAAAGGTATGTAAATTTATATCAAAATTGTTCCCTAAAAGATTAAAGTTATTTATATGGTCGCTTTTGAAATTTTCCTATCTCCTTTTCTCCCTACTCTGCTTTATCTTTGCCTGCTGCTAGCACACTCGAACCAATGCCAAACTTATCAACAACAGTTTATGTACACATAGCACAAAGTATAATATTTTGAAGTTTTTATCTATTTTCAAATTGCACCTGAAAGTATGCGTTGATTTTGGTGAATTACCGCAACGATTTTGGGCAATGATAATAAAGTTTGAGATAAAGAGCAATTTTGGGCAACAATAAACAATGAGCATTTCGCAGCAGAAAACTCATCTACTCAGAGACTTTTAGAGAGGAAAATTGAGCTCGTTTTCATTGCATGCTACTAAATTATTTAACATAATTAAATTAATACATTTATTATAAAGATCTGTGATGACGAAAATTGTTTCCCACAAATCATGGACAACAAA
Source organism: Melieria crassipennis (assembly GCA_963668005.1). Lineage (NCBI taxonomy): Eukaryota > Metazoa > Arthropoda > Insecta > Diptera > Ulidiidae > Melieria > Melieria crassipennis. Next base: position 11,745,214 of record OY764961.1, read on the forward strand.
ACTTCACATTGTTGACAAATAAATAAAGGAATCGCCTAGTGCGGAGTCCACTCAAGCGAGCATTTAATAAACAAAATTAATATTCATAATTATTGCCACTCAATTTGTTGCCAATTATGAGGGCCACTGCCAACGTCAGTCGTTACGCATGCAAACAATGCCGCAAGCAGCACTCTGCGTTCATGTTGGCGGCTTGTTCGACGAGCGCTTAACACTTTTACACGCTGTCTACATGAATTTGTCACCCTTTTCGGTTTAATGCTATAATGCTAAGTGCGTTTGTGTGTGTGTGTGTGTGTCAGCGAAATGCGGGCCCATGAAATCTTGATTTGAATGCTGCAGCCACTCATCAGCGAGCCGCTAATTGTGACTCATTCACTGGGTGCACATTTGTGCTGATTGAACAAATTGGCAGCCTCTCACTGTGGGACAGAGGAGTTTTTAATTATTATTTTTGTATGCTAATTGTGGGCGCATATTTCGATCGAAATTTCATAATACTTTGCGCAGTTTAATAGTTTAGTCCGTTCAGAATTTTCGGACATTTGGGACATCAAAAATGCGCAGAAATATGAGGTTAAGAAATATCGAGTGAATTAGTACCATCGTTTGGTTACTCTACAATACAATATTATAGTAAAAAGGGTAATGCAAAGTAGATGGAGAAGTTCAAATAGATGGAAAACTTAATTAGTGTGTGAAAGTTTCTAGATTTATAATGAGAAAAATAGTCCTCAGGCATTTTTACTTCAACTTCCACTAAAGTATTTCAAGCAATTACTCTTTTTCTTAGTTAAAAACATAAGAAAAATTGGAATCTGTCTTACATATTCACACAGCTCACATTTGATTCCAAAGCTTAAAAAAATGCAGCCTTAAAAAAATGCAGCCTTCATTAACCCTTTCGCTGCAGGTTTTTACTAAGGAAAGTTAAAATTTGAAATTCATTGATTCGGTCTTCTGTGTTTTTGTATCAACAACATTCCATACTAATTTTTTAAAACTTTTATTACTGGAATTTATTTTTAAAATGTTGTCGTATGAGAGCAATCTTATCGTTGCGGCTGTATTAATTACTTACGACTTAATATAATATAATTAAAAATATAATATAAAATTAATATAATTAATTTTTTACGCATAACTAAAATTGAATACTAGTATTTCTTTATTTACTTCAGGTAACATTATTAAATATATTATTGGGGGCTGTCGTGCCAATTAATTAAATTACAAAAAAATTAATATTATTAAAAATAATAAAAAAAAAACTTATCTGAATTCAAGTAAAAAGTAAAATTAAAATTATCTCTTATTTTTTCTGCTTGTTCTTTCTTTACCATGTAAAGTTATAAAACTCAAAAAACGTGTTCTGCTCTTAAATTATTGATTTCGTATTATTCCTAAAACTTTAAACTTTACTAAGGACAAATAAGAAAATATATCCTTGAAACCATAGACCGTTCAGACGTCCATAAAGTGGCATGATGCCATATGGCAACAAAATAGCAAACGGGTTAAACAAACTGATATCTCATCTAACTAAAAACTGCGCTAAAACTTTGCATTGAATAATGTTTACATTCCCACTGCCTTATCGACACACTTAGGCACAACACCCACCCCTCACACTAATTGCAGCTGGTGTGATTTCAACAGCGCGCTTAACGGATACTGTTAACACTTCTTCTTCCTGCTTAGCCCCGCTCGGCCGTCGCTTCGGCGGCGTCTTTCGCACGCGCCGGTTCGACAACTTAACGCGGCATCTTGAAGAACCCCATTAAGAAGGTGCGCCAGTTGAGTGTTATTGTTATTATTGTTATTGCTATTGTTGCGGTGTTGGCGGTGTCGATGTTGCTGATGCTGCTGAAGTTGTTGTTGTTGATGTTTATGCATTGTTTTTGTGGTCGTTGTATTGGTTGTTGCTGAGCAAGCAGTGCTTTTAGTGGTGAATCATAAGTCAGTGGTTTTTCTCGCAGGTGTACAAGGTTATTCAACCTTAAAGGCGGCAATTACAATGAATTGTGCTACGGCGACAAAGTTATTTATGATTACATAGAAAATTAATGCCATAAATATTTAACTGGGTAATGTAGAATTCGGTTTCGAAGGATTATTGCTTTGCATTTTCAACTGGGCGGTGTTGAATTTTGGTTTGAAGGATTATTTTCAGTACAGTGGACCAGTTACTTAGTTTAAAAATTGGTATCAGAGCTTAAGAATAAGGATCATAGTACCATATCTACCACTCTAAAGTATTTTCTGAGCTACAAAAAAAAAAGTCTACTTTTTCCATTTTCTTGAGTGGTGTTAGTCCTTAAACGAACCTAATTTGGAAATCTGAGAAATTCATACAAGTAAATATGTGGTCTAGCTTTGTTGATCTAACAATTATTAAATTCGTATTTATAATTATCAGACTGAATTATACTGAAGGGCGACATCAAGCTGTAGAAGCAACTTTTGACTTCGTGTCATGACTTTTTCAAATCTAAAGCTGTAAGAAAAATCGTCGAAGGAAGGGGAAATCCGTGTATCCTTGGACCCGATTCTCAGAGTGACAAAGAAAGAGCAAAGAGCTGTTGAAACGTCTGAAGCAGGTTTGTTGTCCGTCTTTCTTTTAAAAAAAAAAAAAAAAACGAGCCAACGCGCAGGATTAGGAAATCGGATCACGGCGAAGTGGTGGGATAAAACGCATTGACTTCGGTTTGGGTGACTTTGTTTGGCAATAGTTAGATAACGACTGACATAAAGTACGAATAGGGGGTCCGGGGAGTAGAAATAGTGGGGGAAATAAATACAAAGGAGAAAGAAAGGATTGGATTAGTGTTAGGATCGATAGATTACTAGGGACAGCATTAATTTAGCCACAGGGGATTCCCCTCTTAATGCAAATTGTTACATTAGCTTTATTCACAAAAGCAATGGAACAACTAAAAAAGTGTTCCACAGTCTCTGCAAACTTGATATCAAAGGCTGCAGAATCGCCCAATTGCAAACCCGAGTATATGTTAATCAAGTAGGTTGAAAACAACTGAAATTCAATGGAAAACGGTGCTTTCAATAAATAAAAATAATAGACTAGTTCTAAAAGGATATGAAGGTTAAGGACCTAAAAGATCTATTGTGCGTCCTCTATGGACTTAAAGTATTGCATATCTCAGTAAATTAAACCTTCGAGACAAATTTCAGTAGCGCTTCTTAACTTTTAGATTCTCACTTGAGATCTTTTGTTAGTCCCCCAGATACTTTTTCAACTGTACATAGGAGCAATGCACTCTTTAAGAATGTCTATTACAGTCTCTTTTTTTTATTTACAGATACTGCAATATTTGTTCCTTAAAAATTTCCAGTCCAATCAGATGATAAACTAACTTCTTATATTTTATTTCGATCCGACTTTTTAATTTTTTTTCTACTCTAGCCAAGTGATAACCTAACTTAAGCACTTTTTATATTTTGTTTCTATTCGACCTTTTTAATATTACTTTACTTGAAACTTATGAAAAATTACTTATGAAAGAGCTCCCAACCTGCCGTTCGGAACCGGCATAAAACTATAGGTCCCTTCCACCCGCGGGTGGTTGCGGGAAGCTAGGCCTTCGTCTCGCGTAAGCAGGCTGTCGTGCCAGTCAATTATTTATTATTATTTTTACTTGAAACTGTCTTTAAATTTTAACTAGTTTGTGCACATTTCAAGGATTCTTACTTCCCTTCTTACTGCTCATTTAATATTTTAAGATTGTTTCCCTTTCCTTTTTGATGATTTTTAATGAAGCTATCTTTGATTTTCCAAAAACCATTTTTAGAAAGTGCATATTTAATTAAAAATTTAAATCTCAAAAAAATATTCTATACATTTTTCTTAGCGTTTTGTGCACATGTTCCTTCAACGTTGTTCACCGTTGCTGCTGTGCCACTGTGCGCATAACACAGCACTCTACATTTATGTACAACAACAACAATTTATGCATAAAGCACAGCCATCGTATCGTCTCATTGTGTGACTTAATTGACGAAGTCTTTTGATTTTTGCAAAGAATTAAGATTCTTTCATAGCGCCAGAGTCAGCTACCAGCACGTAGACAGCAGCATCGACAAATTGAATCAATTTCATTAAAGATTCTCTTTTACCAATTTCTTAGCACACTCACACAAGCAAGCAGCAACAGGACCTGTGACAGCGTGCAAATGTCGACACGGTTGTCAAAAGACCGGAAAGGAAGCGACAACAAGCAGCAATGCCCATTAGCAACAACAAATTTCCTGCTTCACTTCTTCCCAAATGTAATGTGTCAAATGCAATTAAAAGCTTTTGTGATTATTATATAAAAAATCGATTTATTCATACAATGTCGACTTTTGTCAACTTTTTGTTTTACAAATTCCATTCTTCGACTTATAAAAAACGATTAAAATGCTTTAAGATGATTGGTACAAAAAAAAATTAATAATGTGAAGACTTATTACAACTAAAAAACAAGAATCGTAAGTATTTGTTTTTTTGTGAATAACGCATACATTCACAACAACTAAATTAGTGTACTATGTTTTGAAACAAACAGCCGAATTTCGCATGCAATCGCCGCCGTCGACGGAGCCGCAAGGCAGAGTGGACGAGCCAGAGACAGAGAGAGAGAGCGGGATAGAATGAGCCACCAACAGCTGGTCGGCACATGGTCACAGAGTGAGGTAAAGCGACGGTTCCGTCTCGCCGGCGATTGTACTACTTCTACGCAAAGAAACAACAAAATTATTCGCTATAAAGATGAGAGATGTTCCAGCCGAGTTCTTAAGGCAATTGTCACACGTTAAAAAAGGTTTTTTCCCCTTTCATTTGCTTAGCTGAGATTAATTGTTAAGTAAACAAAAAAAAAAACAATCGAAATGAAAATCGTTTAAAAAAATCAAACAAAAAATGCACAAGACTCGAATTTCGTTAAAAAAAACTAAAAACAATAACAAAATAATTGGTATACAAGTGCGGGCGACGCAGTCCACTGCAATACTTTCAAGATGAGATTTCGTCAGACGCATTGTGGCCTCGTGTAGTCGTAAGTGGCGGCGTTGCACTAGTGCGACGGTACACCATACGACGAGCTGGGCGCCGACGGTGCCGACGGAACGGCCGGTGCACCATAGTCGCCGGACGGAGCGGGCGCAATGCTGTTCGGATAGGGGCCGGTCTCCTCCTTCTGGGTCTTGTAGCGAATGAAGTAGACTTCGGGCTTGCTGGGCTGTGTGGGCGCCGGCGTGGGAATGATAATCTCGGGCTGCTCTTCGGGTTTCTTGACCAACACATAGACCAGGGTCTTCTCCTCGTTCTGTGGAATGGGCGGAATCACTGGCGCTGTGGGTACGGGCGGTGATGGCGCCTTAATGAAGACGATTTTGTAGTGTTTCTGCGGAGGCGGGAACGAAATGGGTTTCCTGCAAAAGAAAATAAAGTATAGGAAAATGTGGAGTGTTAGAGGGGAGTTTACAATTATTTATATGTATACAAGTATATATTTATTTGTTTTGAAAGTTTGCAAAGAGTTGGAATGAGATGGGTTTTCAAAAGAAGTTGCTGATTGTTGTACTTGTACTTGACTAAAGAAAGAAGATGTAACTGTTTGCATTAAGTTGTACTGGGCTATAGAAGTTGTGGCAAAGTGAGTCAAAGAGGGTCTTTGACTATATCCACAGCTGGAATGCTCTAAAAAAGGTGACCGCATCTACATTGGAGGAACAAAGTAAGTAGACTCCTGTAAACTTTTTTTACAATTTTTTTCTTCGACTTATAAAAAAGGATTTATAAGATTTAAGATGATAAGTGCTGGAAGAGACGAAGCGTTACATTATCGAAAAGGATATACATAGCTGTGTAATGTATCTTTCACGACGTTTAAATACTCCTGTATGTCGTAAGTGACAGGCTGCTATGGCGAATTTGGTCAAGACCGATCTACAGCTGCATTGCTTTTTTGTTTTTTTTTCTTGTACACTCCCCTCGGGAGCATAGCACCTCCACAAGACATTGCCTTGTGTTGGTTACGTTAATTGTTTGGGTTTTTCTGCCAGGGTAGCTGATTGGCCTGCCCCAGGTAGTCCTAAGTGATGGGGCTGCCATCTACCGCCGATGTTGTGAGCCACCGCTCATAGCGCCATCTGTTGTGTAAGGGAGATAACAGCAGGATGGTTGGAGACTTCGCTAAGATAGGTTTGATGCGCTGTTTTCGTCAATGCCCGCTTCCCCTTACAGGCGTCGATGGTGCACCGTATAATATTGCGTGGGAGTGAGTGGGAAAGGATCATCTGAGGGTCGGAATTTTTGAACTGGGGTATTTTGCTGGGCTGAGGGCAGGGGCGGATTCAGAAAAATATTTCGGGGGGGTTTTAAAACGTAATTCTTTAATATTTATAAAATTCCTTTTAATTTGTATGTAATTTTAAAGTCGATCCTAATATTTCGGGGGGTTTGAACCCCCAAACTCCCTGAATCCGCCACTGGCTGGGGGATATTGAGAAGACAGGACAAATTGGAGAAGTTGGAGTAAGCAAGCTTGACGATAGACACTTAAGCTTTAAGGGTCGATTGTAATATTAAGAACGATTTGTCTTGGCTTACGGTTGACTGAGGTAATGTGCTTTGCTTTAGGATATTTAGGTTTCACCGATCACTTTTACGTCGATTTGCAACAGTAAGGTGATCTATCTGTTACCGCTAGAGACCTAATAGGATCTATCTATGCATGACCGACCTGGCAAGCCAGCTTATCCAACCAAGATTGTTTCGATGATTTGTGGGGCCGATTTGAATTAAGTTTGGATTAAACAGTTCAATTGGGTTTGGGTCACACAGGATGCCTTGTCTATATCGTTTATGGTATATGGCAGAATTACATATGGCTGGGTTATATTAAGTTGAGATCGTTGTTTTCATACACGAATGTATCCTTTACTAATACCAACAAGTTGTCATCAGCAGTCTCAAATGATCCATACATATCACCAAATTATCTACAAGTTCAACTATTTACTTGATGACCTTTTGGGTAAAGTCAAATAATTGAGTAGCTTGGGTTAACATTTTTCAACTACAACAATAAGATGTGTTCAAAAGATTTGACAGAGCGTATCGATTATTAGAGAATTATTCTATTTGGAAAAAATCTATCTTGGCAAAGATATCTCTAGCGGACTTATAGGGAGAAACTCTAAGAAATTTGTTTATTTGAGCAATAATTTACTTAGTTTTATAGTCGATTTCTTGCAGACTGAACTTAATAGCAGAGAGTTTTAGGTATTAAGATAATACAAGTTGGATCTAATGTTTAATTTTTGCTCCCATGTTGAGTAGTTCTATTCGAGAAAGTTACATGAAAGCGACCCACTGGCACTAATTTAACATAGCCAACGATTCGAAGTGGCTACTATCTGCCTAATTAAAGTTATGACTGCGGCTGCTTTGTCCATACAAACTTCAGTGGCGCGCGAAGGGGGGATTTTGGGAGTACAAACACCGCCAAACACAAAAATTGCTGGTACAAAATACGATTTCGAATGGTATTCGGCTCAGAAGTTGTATGCAAAACACCCCACTGACAAACTTCTTAATGTTTTATTTTTTTTTAATATACCTTATTAAAAAAATTTTTTATTTAGTGTTTTTTCCACATTAACTAAAATCCCGTAGTCACAATTTGTTTACAATTCTTCAAAGCGTATCAGTCAACTGTCCCACTTCACTATCAAAGCATCTATAGGGATACCACAATTAAAGATCAATGCTCCAATAGCTAATTGTACATACATTTTCTCTTCATTTTCGTTACCATTAATGCCAACTCGATTATAACTTTTATGTTAAAACATAACTTTATATTTGTGTGCGTGTGTATGTTGCGTACGTTAATGACATTAAAGTTACATTCAAATGTCTGCGACCTTATCAAAGTCAACAATCAATCCAAATGCTCGCATAACTTGTATGTTTTTTGCTCAACATTTTGTTTTGGTTTTTTCTTAATTAGTTTCTTTTGCTTTACTGTTACACTATCGGCTTTTTATGGTTAATGAAGTTGAAGTCGAGCGTTTTTTTTGGCCATTACTTGTGTGTGTGTGTGTTTGGTTTTCTCGATGCATATGCAAATTGGGCAATGTGCGCTTCAACTGTAGGTGTAATTGTACCATTGCGCTACATGCTCTGATTCATTATCTATCGCTCCATAAAGCATACATAATTACACATGCAAAGTAATTACGGCAATAAGCCTAACGGCCGCGGCAACAGATGCCAGATCCGTTTTATATAATGCCGAGAGCTAATTCATGGATTTCAAACAGTCACTCAAGCAATGTCTGAAACACAATGCCGCACACCAAGCGCGCAGTGGGTGTGGTTGCGTAGGAGGGCAGCGCGTCAGCTGGTACCAACTCGAGTGTTGCTTGAATGCAGCCGAGTGCTGGGCTGCTGCTTTCTAGCTGGCACTCTTTCCAGCCCCAAAACAATGCATCGCTCAAATTTCCATCGTGCAATCGGTCGGCAGTCAGATGTCGTAAGTTAATATGCCATAAAATGAATTGAGCAACGCTTTTCAGTTGCGAAATGATCCTTTCGCTGCGCCGCTAATCGAATTTCCGCCACCAAACATATGGAAATGTGTGTGCTTGTGTGTGTGTGTGTATGTGTGTAATTTGCTCTGTGTGGCCCGCGCAATTGTGGCTGGGAGCAATTGTAATCTTAGCGCCATAAATACTCGACTGAATTTTTGTTGTTGTTTTTGGTTTTTGTTTGACTGAAATTTACTACCTCTTCGTACGCTAATTACTCACTTTGGCCAAAGCTTACTTAGGTAACGCTTTAGTCACGCTTTGGCGCTCATCTGCCGTCCAGCGCTGCAACTTCAGCTTTTTCAACTACTGTTTTTTGCATTGTTGTTGTTGTTCACTTTAGCGTCTATTATGCTTAGGAAAAAACACAGTTGTAGAGAGGGCGGCAGCGGTAAGGAAAAACAACAATTACTCTTGAATGCTCGAACAAAAGTTGGCGATAATTGTTAACATAGCAACGCTACAAAGTTTTGCTAAGACAAATTTTGCTGCCAACAACGTAAGCACCAGTCATATGCTTTTCCTTTCAGTTGTTGAATTAATATTTTTTTTTTTTATTTTTTGCTTATGCTATAATTTTTCATTTTGCATTTTTCTCTTGATTTTATAAAAATAATGTCATAAAAATATCATGCAACCTGGCAGGCAAACTATTGTTTGCAATTATTGCTGTTGTTGTCTTCATTATACGAGCATTATGGTAAATTGTTGCAATCAACAACAACAACAACATCTTTAGGGAGATAGCAAAATGCTTAAATGTCAGCGTCACACTTTTACTTTCTAGGCGCGTTGCACTTTTACTCTCGCTGACAGAGTTGATTTAGGGGAGTAAAACGTCAGACGTTGGTTGTTTGTTGTCTTAGATTTCGCCTTTTTTTTTTTGCCTAAAGACATTTTGCAATATGAAGTTGTTGTTGTTTGTTTGCTTATGTTGCATTATTTGAACAACTTATTTAATTTTTGGTACGTCCAAGTTTTGGCCTCAGGCACATTGCAAAGTGTGGCATAGTCTTTGTCGAATGAGGTGTTGTCAGGCTGACAAAATGTCAGACTTGGTTGCAGCAATAAACCAAACTCTGTGTATTTTACATAGTGTCTGAGATTTGCTGTTGCATTGTGGCATTATTAGCGCATTTTGTCTTCGGCGCCGTCATCACATGTAACGTTGTGACGTTGATATGGTTGGCCACTACCCACTTCCATTGCACTTTTTGCCAAGGAAATGCCTACAAAGCCTGGTTTCAATTTGATATTTGCATATTTATGTGTGTATGTGTTGACATAGTTAACAATTCCTCATAGCTGGTGCATTTAGTGTATTTCGTTGCCGTGCAGTGCAATTTGTATGGCTCGCAAAACAATGCACTTGCACCAAAATGCTGCAATGTGCCGCTCTTTGAATAGTTTAATTTGTTATTTTTATTTTGAAATTTTTTTATTTTTATTGTAATTTTTATTTTGTAATTTTTTATATTTTTGCAATTATCTTCGCTTTTTAATAGCACAATCAACTGAACATAATACCAGCTGCGGTGCATGTGCGACATGCATGTCAGGCACGTTAACACACTGAAATTTAGTGGCTGAATTACGACTTTGCCATTAAATGGACTAAGTTGAGCAGTGCTAATGGAAAACACATGAAAAACCCACATAGAAAAAATTGCAACCAAAACAAAACACAACAATTTAAAAGCTTCCTGCATTGCAACGCTGCCGTGCAATATTTGTGGCAACAAAGAAAACTGTGTTGTAGCAGCCAATCACTCGTAGGTCTGTGCGAAAAGGAAATGCATGGACCAGTGGTTGCTGATGTGAGTGTCGTCAATGCGGAACTAAAAATTTGGGAAAAAAAGTGCCTCATTGGATCGGTATTTGGTTCTTCTATGCATTTGTTCATAACTGAGATTATTTGATGCTGCAAGCAAACTATGACTGTTCCATGATTCGAATATTTGATCTTCTTGTAAGAAGTTTTCTTGTTGCATATTGCGAAGGAAATATGCTTTCATATAATTTCAATAATATGCTTTCAAATATTGTTTTGTAATGGGTTTAGGTTTCGAATCATTATCCCCAACTCAGTCATTAGGCATTAGAATTTAATTGATGAAATAATAAGTATCCATTCGCCTAGTCGCGCAAGATGCGCAAGAGGTCCTGCGATAATAGCGACGCAGTTCTAAGTTCTACATGAAGAACTAACGAATTTGTGTTCATGTTTTGCTTCAAAAAATCTGTTGTACTTCTAAACTAATCGTTGACGTTCGTTTGTGCATTTGAATCCAGGCTTAAAATCGAATAGATTTTAATTGAATTCAAACGAAGATCGATTAGAAGTTGAAGCTTTCTTTAAAATATACCAAGAGTATTGAACTTTACTAAGCACTGAGTGTAGTGTCGACTTTTAAAAAGAGAGTTTAGAATGATCAGTTGATGTTTCTCCCGATAACTCCACTTTCGATGTTTCATTACCACTTTGATCCTTCATTTATATTTGAACGCACTGATCTATTATAAAGTATTATAAATTGGAAAATCCTTCCATTTGTGTAAGACTAAGTTGTATTTTAATAACTTTGAAATTTTGAAATATTTGAAGATTTGTAATAGTTTGAAAGTATACGTCATCAACATTGACTCGACGAACTCACATTCATTGTTTTGGTTGTATGGGCTGAAAGGTCAAAAGTGATCACTTTGTCTCGATGTTTCATCAGCAATATCTTTGTTTATTCTTGAACGTACTAATCAATTTGATGCGAATCAAACAGTGGAATCGTTCTTTGAGTGAAATTTCACGTCTTTCAGACTAATTTCAGATTTCTTTGAGACTTCTTGAAAATGGTTTTGATTCATCGGATTTGTTAAAAAATTATAAATTAAATTTGAATTATTTCTGACTTTTCTGAGACTTCTTTGTGACTTCTTTGAAAATGTTTTGATTCATAGGGATTGATGAAAAATTATAAAACTTCACTTCTTTCAGACTTTTAGAGGCTTCTTCGTGACTTCATTGAATTTGAAGTTGAAATGGTTTTGATTCATAGGGATTGATGGAAAATTATAAATTAAAGTTGACTTATTTCAGACTTTTTTGAGATTTTTTTCAGAATTTTTAATGACTTCATTGAAATTGAAGTTCTAGTAGTTTTGATTTATTGAGATTGATGGAAAATTATAAATTGAAGTTGACTTGATTCAGACCTCTTTCAGACTTATTTAAGACTTCTTTAAGACTTCTTTGAAGTTGAAATGATTTTGATTCATCGGAACTTATGGAAAATTATAAATTAAAGTTGAATTATTTCAGACTTTTTTGTGAATTTTTTGTGACTTCTTTGAAATTGTTTTGATTCACAGGGATTGATGGAAAATTTTAAATTAAACTTCACTTATTTTAGACTTCTTTTAGACATTTTTGAGAATTTTTAGTGACTTCATTGAAATTGAAGTTCTAGTATATTAGTTTTGATTTATTGAGATTGATGGAAAATTATAAATTGAAGTTGACTTGATTCAGACCTCTTTCAGACTTATTTAAGACTTCTTTAAGACTTCTTTGAAGTTGAAATAATTTTGATTCATCGGAATTTATGGAAAATTATAAATTAAAGTTGACTTATTTCAGACTTTTTTGAGACTTCTTTGAGACTTCTTTGAAATTGAAGTTGAAATGGTTTTGATTCATGGGGGTTGATGGAAAATTAGTAATTATAGTTGACTTCTTTGTGACTTCATTGAAATTGAAGTGGAAATGTTATAAATTAAACTTGACTTATTTCAGACTTTTTTCAGACCTCTTTGAGACTTCCTTGTGACTTCATTGAAATTGAAATTCTTATGGTTTTGATTCAGTGGGATTAATAGAAATTTAAAATTAAGAGTTGACGAATAATGATTGATGATTGGTGACTTTTTAGTCATACAATGTCTTCATACGAGTATAGTGACAAAAATATTTGTGTGCAGCTAGTTTGGGCGTTTCGATGGCGCTGTCCACATATGACATTCAAATCAATTAAAGATAGCAATAAAAATTGGATACGGTTGCACACCAGGAGGCGCCCATAACTTGCTGTCACACCAAATATTGCCAATAAATGTTGCTGCAACGTTCGCTTTTGATTTTGACAGTTGTAAGTGTATCGAAAAGCAACAAAACTGATGGCACCTTTCTCTTCCGACGCCATAAGGAAGTTAAACTGTGCCATTAAATTGTCTACGATGCCAAGAAAACTCGGCAGCAAAAATTTAAGTAAAAAAGCAACAAAAATCAAACAAAAACAAAAAACAATAATAAACTGCACTTCCAACATACCAACAAACTGCCCGACAATCACTTTAGCACGCCGACGACAATGAGTGGCGTGACAGCAGATAGAAAAACAATAACAAAAAGACCGCAACAGATAAAGCAAACTAAGGCAAAGTGTGCCGAGTGCAAAAATGATCGTCAAACGATCGAATAAAAACTCATATTAGAGCGGCTGGCTAATTCGAAATGCAAGCAATGTGCGCTGCCAAGCGGTCGCTGACATGTCCAGCAACAAGTGACAACTAAAAGTTCATTGCGGCGAGCGCACAAATTGCGCGCAGATTGTGTTGACGATTTTTGTCGATTGCAGCGCATCGCATCGCATCACATTCGGCGCAACCAACCGACCAGTATGGAATATTGTTAGCGATGTTGCATGACAGTTGCACAAGTGGCTAGCAGCAATATTTGTGCAATCTTGTTTGATGTTTCGGGTTTTCGGAATTTTTAATGTTTTCTGATTTTTTTTTTTTTTGTTTTTGCCAAGGAATAGAGAGTGCAATCGACAAGGCCGAATCTGCTTTTGGTGCACGCAGAAAATGCGATTAAATATATTTTTTCAGGTTGTCGACGTTGGTATGCAGTGACCGTTTATTGCTGCTGCTGTTGTTGTTGCATTGTATATTGATGACCTGTGCGGCTGTTTGCTGGTCGACACATCACACGAAATTGCAATTGCGGGTTTTTTTGTTGCTATTGCAAAAATCCAGCTGCCAGTTTTTGGCATTCAGCGAACATTGTTGCTGGCGGTAATTAGATTTGCAATGCAAATTAATGGCTAATGGCAAATGACGGCGCGCATTAGAAAGGATTTTTTTCGAAAATGTTTTCACTCGATGCGCATCGCATGAATGTTGCAATGACAGCGCACGTCAAATGGCGCTGGGAAACGCGCATTGAAAGTGTTTGTTGTATTGACAGCATATTGCTACAAATTCCACACACAGACACACAGCTGCACAAAGGTGATTTTATAATTAATTATGGAAATTGTGTTTCGTTTACACGCAAAATTGAACAACAACAAAATATTAGCAGCGAAGAAAATTCCAATGAGTTGCTTGGCAGCGCCCGATTGCCACATTCAACTCAGGTGAGTCGCTTTTTCATTTGCCACATTATGTTTGTATACTATAAATAAAAAATCAGAGGGGTAAGAAAAAGGCGTCTAAGTTTCCCGCGCCAGACCGCACAGAGCTAATCAACCCCAGCCACAGCCGCAGCCGAATTTGTGCTGCATTCATTCATGAAAAAGATGAATGGCACTGGCGGCGGATTTGCGCCTTCAATTGCACGTAAAGCACAACGCCAGCACTGAGCAAACGATCGTGCGATATGTGTCTATGTATGTGTGTGTGTGTGTGGCAATTGCTCGCCGCATGCTTTTGTATCCATTACAGTTAACAAGTGTTGCTACGTGCTCGACACACTTTTCTGTTGCATGCCGACCAGCGCGCAATTTTTTTTCGTAGTCTCCGCACGAGATTTGCTCTTTTATTCACATTCGCTTTGAACGGCAATATTTTCTTTCAATTGTTGTGATAATTAATTTTAATCATACAACTTGTAAAGTTGCCATAAATAAAGTTGTTACCATAAGCGCAGCTGTTGTTGTAGTTGTTGCCGTTGTCGGTTGTGTTTCGTTGCCTATTGAGAGGCTGATATGTTTTATTGCTTTATTGGTTTATTGGTTTATTGGTTGTGGTTTTTGTTTGGCTTAGTGTTTATATTTATTGCAGCATTGCTGTGATTTGCAACAATTACCGCTGCAATTATTTCTTTAGTGTTTTTGTTACATTTTCCAATATTTTTTTTAATGAATTTTTCTGGTGGTTTGAGGCTTTACAGGAAACTTTAAAAAATAATTTCGAAATTATTGCAGTTATGTCTCTCAATCAAAAAGTGTGTCAGCCAGCAATGGCCGGAAAGCGGTCAAAGCCCAAATGTAAATAATAACAAATGGTGCGTTGCAATGTTCGTACTTGAGGCGCGTACAGTGTGTGTGTATGTGTGTGTGAGGTGTTCGGTTCAAACATGATTGATTTGCGGCCAATATTGGTTTAGCTTTCAGCTTAACTTGACACTCTGCAGCACGATGATTGATTTTTGCAGCTAAAGCTGAGGCCAGATTGGGCACAACTGTGACCTTCAGCAGCTATTGTTGGTGATTGTGGGATTTTTCATGGAAGTAAGACACCAAAAGTTAATGGCAAACAAGTTGATAATGATGCAATTTAAAGGAGAAAAAATAAAGAATTTAGAGAAGGATTTTCCATTATGGATATTTGAATTTTGATACAAAATTTTCATTGTGATTTATAAGAATTCAAACGAGGCCATGAAACTATATTAAAATTATATATTGAGCAATTTTTGGTAAATGTCCTGTGTTGAGTTTTGTGTAATGATTCAAGTGAAGCCTTCGTAGAATTCATAAAAAAGCCTTCAAATTATATACAACAGATGTACTGGCCGATTTTTGGTAAATGTCATGTGATGATTTTTGTGTAATTATTGAAATGAAGTCTTCAATCTACATGAAACTGATTTATGGACCAATTTTTGGTACATGTAATGCGCCGAGTTTTGTGTAAGCATTCAAGCAAAACCTTCAAACTACATAAAACTGATATTTTGACTGATTTTCGTTAAATGGTATACTAATGTAATTTGAGTCTTGATAAAAAAAAATAAAAAATATTATCATTGGGATTTATCAAAATTCAAGTGAAACCATCAAACTATATCAAAATGACATATTAAGCGATTTTCGGTGTTGAATTTTGTGTAAGGATTCAAGCGAAGCCTTCATACGGTTCATAGGAAGCCTTCAAATTATATACAACTGTGTACTGACTGATTTTTTATAATATCATGTGATGAGACGATTGAAACGAAGTCTTCAATCTACATCAAATTGATATATGGTCCAATTTTCGGTCTATGTAATGTGCCGAGATTTGTGTAAGGATTCAAGCGAAGCCTTCAAGCTATATCAAACTGATATATGGATCGATTTTTTGGTATATGTAATGTGCCGAGATTTGTGTAAGGATTCAAGCGAAGCCTTCATTCTATATCAAACGGATATTTTTACTGATTTTCGGTAAATGTCGCTCTGTTTTGTATAAGGATTCAAGCGAAGCCTTCAAGCTACATCAAACTGATATATGGACCAATTTTTGGTATATGTAAGGTGCCGAGATTTGTGTAAGGATTCAAGCGAAGCCTTCAAACTATATCAAACTGATATTTTGACCGATTTTCGGTTAACGTAATACACTCTCTTTTGTATAAGGATTCAAGCGAAGCCTTCAAACTACATAAAACTGATATTTTGATTTTCGGTAAACGTAATACGCTCTGTTTTGTATAAGGATTCAACTGATATACTGACCGATTTTTGGTCAATGTAAATGTGATGAGTTTCGTGTAAGGATTCAAATAAAGTTTTCTATCTACATCAAACTGATATATGGATCGATTTTCGGTATACTTAAGTAATGTGATAAGTTCTATGTTTTAAATTTTTACTGTTTGGCAAACATTTGAATTTGGATTTTGTTGTAATTCTAATACTTTTCAATTAATTCAATTAATAATTTTCAAAATTGGACATTGGGCTACACTTATTTTGTGCTTCGAAGAGTAAGGAAGAGAAGACATGAAGTGTGGAAGTATAAAAGAATATAAACAAAAACATGTCAAAAAGTATTATTTGAGAAGGTGATTTGCTTGAACATTTAAGGAATGCGAAATGCATGAATTCAGAAACATTGCATTGGCTCTAGAGAGATAATGTTGAAAAGGATAATAAGTGGCTGAAGGCAGATTGCTCTCTTTCTGCAGCCGGATACTGTTTTTGTATAGATAATTCAAAAACTTTATATACTAAATTTTCGAACTACCTTAAACTATTAATCTTCTTTTTAAAAACTGTTTTTTTGTTTTTCACAAAAAGTCATAAAGGAACCAGACTTGTCGCTGTTCCATTGTTGCCTCAAAGCCAACGACCGCAAACTGTTTCTAACTGCCGCCCTTTCGCTTTCTCCCTTGGCGCGCACTTTGCCCCTTTTTTGCCATCTCAAGCAATTTAATATGCACATCACTTGCGCTGCAAAGGCCACTTTCACTTGGATATTAAACTTTGCAAAGGGCCAACGCCAACACTAACTTTAACACTAACTCCAAACTCCAACTCCAATTGCAAGTTGAGCGCTCACTTTCGTTATCCTTTTCAGTTGCACTGACAGTGACAGTGGCGCACTGTTCGACTCACTCACCTGGGTGGCAGGTACTCGGGCTCTGGTGGTGGCACGTGCACGTAGACGTGCTTGTGCACCACTGGCGGCTGCTGTGGCGGCCCGTATTGCGGTACTGGTGCGCCGTAGCCGCCGCTGGGCGCTGACGGCACGTAGCTGCTGGACGGCGGTGCGCTGTAGCTGTCACGTGGCGGCTCAGGACGTGCGGCAGCCAAGCCAGCCGCAACCAGCACAAGTAAAACCTAATTGTGGTACAGTATCGCAGGGAGAATAGAATAGAAGAGAAGAGGAGAGTGATGATGAGTTTTGGTTTTTTTTAGTTTTGTTGCTGGGTTTATGTGATAAATTCTTGATTTGAGTTTTGCTTAAAAAAGTAATGCACTTTTGTTGTTATTTTTTGTAGTGTCTGCTTAGATTTCTGCTTCAATACTGCATTATCCTTTTTTGTATGATTGATTTGATTTGATTTTTTCTCATATTTTTAAATTATTTTCACTATGAATGATCGACTTTGTGGTGGCACATACCGCACAAAAACGCTTCATTTTGTTTGTTGGATATTTTCGAAATCGCCTCGTTAGTGTTCACAGGAAACGCAAAAGTTGCTCGCTCGTGTTTCAAACAACGCACACAATTTATACCAAATTCACTGTTCAACGCGGAACGTCTTTCTGTGTGCTTCAGCAATTGCAGCGGTTTCTTTTATAGGTACGCGCAGCAAAACCGCCAACCAAGCCAGCCAGTCAGTCAGCCAGCCAGCAACGGCCGGCCGCGTGCGTACCGCCGCCATGGCGCTAACGATTTTCTTTGAGGGGGGTACGGCTGCAGCGGCACCTCGTCGCGCTTCTTTTGCTGCTGCTGCTCCAGCTGTTGTTGTTGTTGTTGTTGTCATTGCTGTTGCTTCTTCAGCAGACGCTTATTGCCGCTGTTGTTGTTGCTGTTGGTGTTGCTGTTGGTGTTAGTGTTATTGTTATTGTTGTGGATCGTGTGCGATCACTTTCGGTTTCAATGCTTGAAGCCTCTCCGTCGCAGTCTGAATTTCTTGCGCTCTCTGCTTTTACGGCTTTGCTGCTTTACCGCTCTTGTTGTTGTTGTTGTTTTGCTTTTGATTTTGATTTTGCACTTTAGCCATATTGTTATAGTTGTTGTTGTTGCTATTTGGTTTTTGTTTCATTTCATGCCAATTGCAACTTCGTAATGAACATTTCGCCCGCTCGATTTTCATTCACCCAACCATCATTCATCATTCATTTTGCACGAATCACAATTTGAAAACTTTTATTGCTTTTAATACATTTAATGGTTTTATTGCTTTTATGTGGCTGCAGCCACTACTGGGCCGCACTCATTGCGTCTACAATTTCATCTGCAACTGCAACATCTTCGTCATGCCTCTCAATCATGCCAAATGTTGCACACTCACAGCTGGCCGCCTGGCTGACCAACTCGCTGGCCGGCTGGCTGTATGGATGGATGGATAGTTGGCTGACTTAATCCATTGAACGGACACGTCGACAGCTGGAAAGACAACGCGATTTTAGTTTTGCCTCCACAACAATAACAGCCGCCGACAAGCAACAATGGCACTTAGTCGGCAACGGCATTCATTGCCAGCATGAACATTTGCGCTCTGGCACTCGCGCTGTTTTTTTGTTTTTGTCTAAATTGTGTGTGTGAACTTTTGTTTTTTTTAGCTTTTTCACTCATGTTTCTGATTTTTTGCCAGTGCCTATTAATTTCATAAAACCCCTACATGGCCAATTCACAATAACGAAATTCAAGTACAAATCGCCAAAAAGATTTATGGAAATACTTCTTTGCAAGGGCTGTGGTTTTTATTGTGTTAATGCTGTGCATTTTGATGTTGCTGTTGTTGTTGTTGCAAACGATAAATTCGCAGCATGTAAGGCAATCGTTGGTCTACATTAGCATTTCGAGTAAATTTATGCAAAATAAAGAGTGTCTTGTGGAGTTTGAGAAATGTATGTGAATGTGCTTTTCAGTTCAACAGCGCCTTAGGAAGTTTTGTGGCACCAGTCAGTGTTGCGTCAATGCGCTGTCGTTTCAATGTCTGGTTGAACATTTTTTATATCCACTTCAATATCACAGCCACTCAAATCTAATCCTTGCCAGCTTAGTTTACTGTGCCTTGCTCACTCCATGCTTAATTAAACGAAATCACAGTCTTAGGTTGGGTTAGATATGATTAAGTGCGGTTAGGTTAGGGCTGGTTAGGCTTCATTTAACTGGCTGCCCATGAAGTGGCGTTTTCAGACCCGAATGGCCCACATCACTAGACCCTTTTTCCAGCTAAATATGACTGCATCTCTCCTAAATCGCCCAGGTCGCAAAAGAAGTATTTAGCTGTTCAGATGAAAGCGATTGCAGTGCAGTTTCACAGAGGTTATTCGACACTTTCTGTTTCTTCCTGGCTGGGTCAGTGTTCCCTGAATCCCTTCAGTTCTTTTTTGACCTCTTTTTATGATATTCAATGATATTTGACGCTTTCTGTTTTTTACTCGAATTTGCAGCGTCAGCAAAGTCAAAAGTCATTCTTCGTTTCTATTAACCCTTTCGACCCCAAAGTTGCCTGAGAGTAACTTCACCTGTTTTTCATCTTATAGCAAAAGCTACAGCTGATTTATGGGTTTAATTTAAGTAGAGAAACTAATATTTTTAGAAGTGGATTCAAAGCACATTACAAACATTTTACTGTTATCCCTAAAATAATTTCCAATAATTTGCAGCGATATCAGGGAAAGTTTGTGCTCTAGTTGAAGACCCGGTTTCTCTAATAATGGTTAAATAAAATCAAAAAGTGATCATTTTGTATTTTTCGATAAATATTAAATAATTTTTTTGTAATTAAAAAATATTGATATAAAACTTATTTAACCCGTTTTAAGCTAAAAATTTTCAAAAGTAAACTAGCTCTAGAACTGTAACAAAGAGGCGTGGCGACTTCAAATATCGTGTACACACTTCTTATTCAAGTATTTCATGATTTAAATACCAAAAAGTAATATCGAGACACAGGGAAAAATTCGGGGTCGAAAGGGTTAACACTAGAAAGACCGCAATTTTTTCATACCTACGAAGACTACATATTATATCGCTGATATCTCGAAAAGTACACATCGGATTTGGTATTGTAGAACCCTAATTGTAGAACTAATTGTAGAACCCGATAAAAAATTAAAATCATTAAGCAAAAGTTGATAAAAATACTAAAGAAAATACAGATATATTAAAGTGAAAAGCCGTCAGAATGACCGCAATGGTCTTTCTAGTGTTAATCGGACAGTGTCCTGAAAATCCCTACAGTCCCTACTTGATCTCTTTTTAAAGACATCGGTTTTTTGAGTACTAAGAATTGAGATTTGGCTTAATTTTGGTTCAGTTATGGAACATTAAGCACAATAAATTACTCAGGATATAGTTTTCAGTCTGGAGGTCAATGACTACGGCAAGCCTGAACTAACGTTCTTCGTTCGAAAAACGAAAAGGGGCATCATTAAGTAGCCTGTTTCATCGAATTCCCAATGGGACTATTTTAAGCCTTCAGAAATCCTACATTACTCGATTTCGACAAAATCAATCGGGGCACTTAAAAGTTTCCCTCTCAATTTTCTATCCCAACTTAACTTATGTGTCTAAGAGCTAACCTGATGCCTCGCACCTCATATAAAAATATTTCCTAGGTGTTGGTCTTAAAAAAAAAGTTGCGATGGCTCAACTTGTTGCGCTATTGGTCCTATACTACTCTCAAACCACTTTTTTTTATTGTCTCAAATAAAAAAATTTGTTTAGGTTGTCCTGAACCTGTTTCAGTTAGCTTTTGGTCGCTTTTCTATGCAATGGTCTCTTCCATCTTCTTCGAGTTGTGATCCAAAACATTGTCTTTTCATCTTCTTCTTCTTCTTTGGGTTCTGAACTCGAAAATATTTGTGGTTGAAGCAGTAGCGCAGACAGGATTTCATTTTGGGGGGGCCTTGCGAACAACATTTGAGCCGAATATCATTCGAAACCATATTTTGTTCTAGAAATTTTTTGCGAGGGTTTGAACCCCAAAATCCCCCCCTTATGCCAATCATTTTAAGAAAGGTTTTAAGTTTTGCATTAGAATCAACAAATCAGAGAGAGTTTGTTTATGGCCGTTAAGTGAGATTGTGGAATGGCCTAATTGCAGAGATTTTTGTCTATGACCTATGACCTTGATGGGTTCATGTTAAGTGTCCATAAATTCTTCCTTCAGAACCCTGCCTGCTAACCTCTAAAACTCTCCATAACCAACGCATTTCTTTGCATTAATTGGATATTCCCTGCACACTGCCTCATACATTTAAAAATTGGAGTTTCATCAAAACAATAATAATCAGCCCTATTCCGAGTGTCGTGTGTCGTTTTTTACGCCTGTCGTTTTTTGAGTCGTGTCGTTTTTTTCGACTGTAGTTTTTTGAGTCGTGTCGTTTTTATTTTGGTATTCCCGAAAATTTACGACACGACAGCTTTTGTACAAGATTGAGTCAGCATAAAATGTGAAAGCTTCTTCTTGTTGAGCTGTCAGCAGAGTGATGTTTCAACTGTAGGAGTATGTCCTGGATGAGTTGAAGCCCAAATTAAAAAGGCGCGTGCGATCATCGGCGATACCTACGGCAATAATATTGGCAACAACATTACGCGTTTTAGCAGAAGCTTGGGGCTGGCAACGACTTTAAGTTGGGACTAGCGCAGCCGACTGTTTCGAAGTGCTTGACAGAAGTGGTCACTGCCTTTCAAAACGTTTTATGCCCCAAGTGGATACAGTTTCAGATGAGTGACCAGGATAAACGTGACGTAATGCAATACTTTTACGCAAAAACGAATTTTCCTGGTGTTATTGGTTGTGTCGATGGCACTCACATTGCGATTCTGTCACCAAGAACAGACCGCCATCTGTTTTACAACCGGAAAGGGTTCTATAGTCTGAACGCAATGGTTGTAAGTATCACGTTATACTAAATAAAATAGATGTGTAAATTATGTAATACTCTAACTAGATTTGTGACCATAAAATGAGAATTCGATTCTTCGATGCCAGATATCCAGGTGCCAGTCACGATGCCCTCATATGTTATACCAGTGAAACAAAATTCATTTTAGAGCGAAACCATCAAAATGGTGAAAAAAACTCTTGGCTACTAGGTAAACAAGCTGACATCATATACACCTGCAAAGCTTTGGTTAACAATTCAGTTTTTCAGAAGATGCAGGATATCCGTTAGAACCGTGGTTGATAACTCCCTTTAGAGCTGTGGAAAGCAATAGTCCCCAGAGCAAGTTCAATGCAGTGCATGCTAAAACCCGAGATGATTATTGAAATTACCTTCAACCAACCATCACCATTGCGCACTGGTGGGCCTAAACTGTTTAGTTTTTCTGCAATGGTGCTCCACTCCTTTTTTGAATACAACTTTCCCATACCTTTGATGAATCCCCGTGCTAACTGAGGAAGCTTCTCCATCTCCTCAAGTAACATTGCAAATTGAGACTGATTTGTTACTTTTAACTAAAATTAAATAATAATAGAACAAATCTAAATTAATTTCCTAATAAACAAGTACTTAAATACTGACCATTTTGCAAAAAAATCTCACAATCTTTCGCTTTCGACTGCCTGTCGTGAACAAAAATGCCTACGACTCATATCAACGAATTTTTCTGTCGTATGTCGTTTTGAAACGACAACGGGAATCTCAAATCGTAATAGATTTAGTCGAAATTTGTGTCGAAACGACAACGAGAATGCGACTTGTCGAAATTTTCGACGAACGACTGTCGTTTCGACAACGGGAATAGGGCTGAATGTGAGAAGTACCTATTCTACCTAAATTCATTCCAATGTCTCTCAACATTTTATCTTCTGCCACTTATAGTGGTTTATGTCACGTTTCACTTATCAAATCCAACAATAAAGAACACAAAGAGTCGTCAGCTTCCTTCAAACGATTCAACTTTTGAGCTCACACTTATAAAATATTTATGTTACATATAAACTAATCCGATTATGTCATCTTATGGCATACTGACTCCGCACATTTGCCACAAATTCATGTCACAATGCTGCAGGTCCATAATCGTCAACACTTTCTAATAATCATTTTCTGCATTTAACGAACTTACGTAAGACGACTCTTCGCTTCAGCATTATTCATTGTAAATGGATGGCAATCCTGCGGCAACATTTTGACAACCCGGATATGTGGAGCATCACGTCGAGCACATCCAGCACCATGGCGCACTTATTTATTTCCCATTTTACTTATGCAAATTCACTAATGCCGAAAAAACCGCAAGGAAAAGCACAAAAGAAACGAAATATTAATAAAGGTGCGCAATTTTGCCGCATTGAGTGCATCAAAACATCGACAGCTGCAACAACTCGGATGGCTCAAGTGTTGGCTGTGTTACCAATTTGCGTGTTACGCAATCACAATTCCCATATTACCAAAATCAGTGCAACACGAAACAATACTTCCCTTTGCTTGTACTGTTGTTGTTGTTGTTGTTATTGTTGTGGCTACTGCAACAGCAGCTTTTGACATTAAAATCGGCAGCAGCTACCAATGCGCCAATCACCAACATGCATTCAGCGCATTAAACCAAATATTTAGTAGCACCAAATCGATGGTTGCAGTGGCAGAAGCAGAAGCAGGATCGAGAGGGGTGAGAAAAGGGGCAGAGGAGCAACGGCGACCAAATGGCTGAAAACCAAATTCAAGAAGCAGATGAGTGCCATAAACTTCACATACAATCACTTTGAACTACTTTTGCACAACGCGGCCTACGAACAACAACAACACTCACACACACACAACGCCAACATAAACAAAAACATGAGAAAACAAAAGCGTCAAAATTGGAACAAATAAGCGAACTGAAGAAAATCGAAAAACCAGAGCAAAATGGCAACTGCAGCGAATGTGTGCGAGTGTGTTTGTCTGTATGTGTGAGTGTGTTTAACTGCGTGTATGAGTGCAAGTGCGCGTATTTTGGTCAAGTTGTCGGTCGTCAGACGCATGCTGCAATCAGCCATAACATCAACATTAACAACAACAACAACCCAAGCACTGCCATCGACATAAACATCATTATCGGCACTGTAAACATCATCGACAATTACATTGGTGGCATTAGCGGCAGTGCAACAAGTACTGCAACAACCACTACACTACACTACACGCCAACAAGTTACGGCGGCGGCCGCAACGCACTGACAATTGCTGCAGTTGCAACAGTGGCAGCACAACGATTGCCATCGATAGTTGAAATGGTAACGCATCGAGTGGTTGTGGTGGCATTAGCAGCTGTTATTGATGTTGTTGTTGTTGTTATTATTATTGCTGTTGGCTTTGCTTGCATTGTGAATGCTTGACTGCACTTGAGGACAACATTTGTTGGTTGCAGTTGTTGTTGTTTTTGTTGTTGGCTGCGGATATTTTTCCCCGTTTCTTTCAATTGCAACAAATTCAAGTGCGTGCATCAGCGGCAGTGGTAGCGATAACAACAACAAAAACAACAGAAACAGCAACATAACTGCCAGCAATACAGCAATGAATTGCAGATAGCAACTAAAGTGTCAACAATGCATTTGCGTAATGCATTGGCGGCCATTGAAGGTTAGTGTCGTATACGGATTTGTTCGCTTTCCGTGTGTCTGGCCGCGTTGATGCAACACCAACAATAGCAACAACATTAGCATCAATGAGGGAAAAAATCATTAAAGCTTAAGCAATCATTACAATTGTTGTTGCTTTGCGTTTGTATCGCTTTGCCATTGGCAACAGCCAGAAGAGAAGGTGACAAATGAAAGAAGAAGAAGCAGCAGCAACAGCATTAGATGTCTTTATTTTGATTTTCAGGGTGCACTATGGCGCGAAACTGTGGTTTATAATATACAAATTTTGTTTAGTCAATCTTTTTTTAAGTTTAATATTTTAATTTATTTTTATTACACTTTTTAATTAAAAAAAATAACATAACAACAGCTGCTAGGACTACTGGCTTTTTTAAAGATAATTTTAGGTTAAGGAAATATTAAAACTGACCGGAGCAAATTCTTTTTTAACAATCTAAGGAATTGAGTCCAAATAGTGACGCACACAAGGGGGATTTTGGGGGATCAAACCCCTCCCCCAATTCAAAAATATGGTTTCGAATGGAATTGGCCCCAAAGTTGTACGCAAAATCCCCGCCCCTCCACAAAATGAAATCCTGTGTGCGCCACTGAGTTCAAATGAGTAGTTATCGATGTGGATATAACCAAAGACATCTGAGCTATTATATAGTTATACTCCCTTTGGTGTAACTGCTGGCCAATGGGTCCCACATAGATCTCTGTTGGGTCCTCAGCAATACCAGATGGAGATACATATACGAGTTGAACTTTTAAAAAGACCTTGAGTTCTAGTGCCAAGGCTTCATCCAATTCGGTGAACTCAAACGCCTGCATGGTGGCCAGACATGGTCTTGCGAGATCAGCGCAGAAGATAAGAATGCGATCCAGAGCTTCTGACGTATTCTGCGTAAAATCCATTCAATGCGTGTAGGCTGCCAAAAGAAAATGTCTCGTCTGTGTTGGCTTCGCAGTCCTGTCGAGACAGTCCTGTCACGAAATTTGTACCATCACACTCATGTGACTTTACCATGGCTTTTTCAGCTCGGCAGGTCTGAGTAGATATTAACAATTGTCTCTTTTTCTAATAGTTCCAACTGGTTTTGTTAGGTAGAGGAATTGAGCTCACATAGCTCTCTGTTGGCTTAATAATGCTTCTTTTGAGAAGGACAGTACATACTAAATTAATTTTCAAACTATGTGTATAGTATTCAAGCCAACATGATTCAAGGATATACTTAACTTTTTTCAATCAAATTTCAAATATAAGAAAATGTAACCCCTTTAACCTCAGCGTTCCAGTCTGAGTGGCCAATTCGGCGAAACAAGCCTTTTTACTGGTGTCCGACCGAATATTCGTTTTCGGCTTCGGTATCTGGCTTATTCGGCCAATTTTATATCTTCGGCCAAAACAGTCGAATACTTTAGCCGAAGGTTTTCGCCCTGTAATGCAAGTCAATTTGCTTTGTTGCGAAGAATTTTATCAAATATCGGGTTTTATCGATATTTCGGACATCAAGATTGCGATTAATAGAAAATTATATATAATCAGTTATTTATGTCATTGAATTGTTAAGTTTCTTTTTCTGTTAGAAATGGAACGCTAGGACTGTTTTATATATTTTTTTGTTTTTATATTTTTATATATTCTTGTATTAATTCTTAAGTGGAACAAAGATGTGAATAAAGAAAGAACGGCAAAATTTGATCACTTTTTCCCTTAACCCTTTTGACCTCGAATTTTACCATGTCGATATAACTTTTCGGTATTTAAATCATGAAACACTTGAATAAGAAATGTGCACACGACATTTGAAGTCGCCACGCCTCTTTGTTAGAGTTCTAGAGTTAGTTTACTTTTGAACAATTTTAGCTTAAAACGGGTTAAATAAATTTTGTGTCAATATTTTTTAGTTACAGAAAAATTACTTAATATTTATGGAAAATTACAAAATTATAACTTTTTGATTTTATTTAACCATTATTAAATAGACAGGGTTTTGATCAAACGCGCACAATTAGTAGACTTCAATTAGAACACAAACTTTCCTTGATATCGCTGCAAATTATTGGAAATTATTTTGGGCATAACAGTAGAATCTTTGTAATTTGCTTTGAATTCACTTCTAAAAATATTAATTTGTTGGTGCCCACTTAAATGAAACCCATAAATCAATCGTAGCTTTTGCTTTAAGATGACAAAAAGGTGAAGTTGGTCTCAGGCAACTTTTGGGTTGAAAGAGTTAAACGAAATGTTATTAGTATTCGAATATTTTTAGTTTTTTTTTATTTTTTAGAATATTTTTAGTATTCAGCTTCGGCCAAAACTCCACCTGCGGTCGGACACTACTTTGTATCAAATCATCTGATTGAATCTAAGCCAACCTGACTTAACCTAACGTACCCTCGTTTAATCTTTCTTTTCTATTTTCCTAACTATTTCACTTTCTTTCTTCATTCAGCTTGTGTAGTATTTAAAAAAAAATTATATGTTTTCTTAACATTTCCTACTTTCATACCATTGTGCATGCTTATGAATTTTTCCTACCCTTCTCCCGCTTTTCACATTTAACCATATTTCAACAGACAATTATCAACTTTGCCTGCTCATTGTTGTTCTGTTGCTGTTACTGTTGTTGTTACTGTTGCTGTCACAGTCGCTTTGTTTACCATACCAATCATAATTTGCAAATCAAAAAGTTGATGTCTGTTGTGCAGTCCGCTTGATGCGCGACAAATGCGCCGCTGACGCGCGTCATGGCCGCCACAAGCGGCGCTGCACGTTTTTCTCACACGACAGTCGAGAATGGCCGCTGCGTCGATGTGGTAACAACGCTTTGTTTATTTCCTTCTTCGGCTGCCGCCGACTGCCGCCGGTGACTGCAAATTGTGCTGATGAATTGTGCGCCAAAATTGTGCGAGACGCTGCCATTTAATTGCAAATGTTGCAAATAATGTTTGTTTGTTTGGTTTGCTTGTATGTTTGTTGTTAGTTTAGTTGAGCGGCGGACTGGCTTGCACTTTGTTCGCTGTCTGGACAAATAGATTTGCGACGCTCGATGCGCAACGCTGCCGCATTGCAATCAGTTGGAAAGTCAAGTCAAGTCAAGCCAAAGACTGCTCTATTCATCTGCTTGCCGTTGTCAGTGCGGTGCGGCAATCCATTTTTTCGCCTGCGTGTCCATCATGGCAAACGAGCGAACAACAACAACAATAATAATAACAACAACAATCACAAACTGCAACTTGCATAACACTTCGGCAATGAGTTGATACTTTTTCGGTTATTTACTGTTTATGTTTGCACTGCACACTGCGCACATCGCACGCCCCCCCTCCCGCCCACTCAATGCCGGCACATTCCCTCACTGTCCATTCGGATTGGTACAAAGTGACTTTTTCTTTTCAAGTCGCCACGCTTAACTGTCACTTTGGCCGCGCTGCCGCATATTAATTGTAACCAACGCACAGCTGCTGGCCACAACACCCGCCGCAGCCAGCCCAGCTGCACCGCCCACCGCTGACGTCGGCACCAGTGGGATGCCACACATTGTCCGTAAGTGATGCGTTTTGCATGCGTACACCGCCACATTTTTTATCGGCGCGTTGCCGGCATTTGTCACTTCCTTAATTTTCGGCGCAGCAATGGCGGCGCTTCTTCGTGCGGCCTTCCTCGTCACCTGCAATTATCGCGCGTCGCATTGGAGCGCCTCAACTGCCGGATACGATGTCGTCCAGTTGGCGCTTAATCCGCTCAAGTGTGGCGTCGCTGGACAGCCGTGCAGGCAGGCTTCCTTATAAGTGAATGTGTCGCCAAGGTGCGGTACGGCGTGTGCGCTTTTATTACGCATTCGCGTCGCAAACGTGTTTCCCACATTTGCAAATTGGTAGAAATTTGCGCACAAACGGGCGTCGAAATTTGTTAACTGTCATTTTTTATAATTTTCGCAGTCCACGAGCGTAGTTCAAGTTTTACGAGCCACAACTGCGAATTGTAAAAACTTCCATTAAATGCTTTTCATTGCTAATAACATTAAATTTTATGGCTAATTTTTTTACAGTTCATTTTTATTGTCTGGCTTTTGTGTGTGATTTTTGCCAATCATTGAGCTTTTGGGGAGATTATGATTACAAAGCATCCTTCAATTAGGGTTGCCAGATTGAATGTTTTATTTATTGGTTGATGAAACTGATGTACTGGTAGAGTCGGAGTGCGGCTATTAGTGACAGAGACGGCGCGATAAGTTGTAAGAGAGGCGGCCAACGGTCTCCACGGTGTGCAGTACTGGGTTCTCGCTGGCGAAAACCGGTCATTGTTTTCCTCGACATCGGATTCGCATTTGGGGAAGTACCTCGTTTGACTTCTGCCAAGCGAGATCCTTCAGCAAGGAGGCCTTCTGTTGGCCGGCTGCCTTGAATTTGTTGACGTGATCAATGTGCGGTCGTACAACGTCAGTCACTTTGATCTTGGCTTTTTGATTGTAGATCTCCTACATGGGTATCAAATGAAGGAGGAACATTTTTTCCTTTTAACTAAATTTTCGAACTTTCAGGTAGGGAAAACATGCATGTTTTGGATCTCAGTCTGTAGATTCATGCATCTAAATGTTATTCTATTTCAAAGTTCTGAAAGTTCAAAATAGAAAATGTAGCTAAAGAGGAGACAACTTCCTCTTTCATTTAATAATCATATCTGTATTATTGCACAACCGCAAAAATTTAAATAAATATTTGAAAACTGTATGTCCTTAAAAATTTAAAGCCCTTTAATAAGGACTTTGGGTCAGAAAATGAAAAAACTGACTATGCCAGGTTACTATATATGACCTCTAGTTTCACGTCTATATCAACATTTGGATGGGTCTCGGCAAAAAAAAAAAATTTTCGCACGGTGTAATAAATGTAAAGTGGGTGTTTTCACTCAGTGCATCATAACTTTGTCAGTTTTCTTTCAATTCTATTGATGTTAGGCTTAATTTTTACTCAAATAATATATCTTTCATCTTAGATTTTAAAACCAGAAAAAATCATTCAAAAATTTCTAATTTTTGAAAATGGTCGAAAAATTTACTTTTTTACAACTTTCACTATCAGTAACTTCCCCAAATCTCATTTGATTGGGACAATCTGTATATCGCTAGAAAGGCTAAGGTATTATCTTCTGAACAACGGACAGCTCGTGTTAGTCGGATGATTCTTTTACAAGATATGTGCTCATAACTGAAACAGCAGGGGAAAAACTGGGTTTTCGAAGATTTTTCGTAAACGTCTTTAAAAAAATTTTTGGATTTTCAGTTTCGTGTTCAGCGGACCAAAGTCCAGAAAATACTTTTTTTTTAAATGCACGCGATTAAGCCATTTTTTGTTGAGTAGTGTTATCGGCGTCTTCACATCCAACTTGTCATCGACGACATACTGAATGGGACGATCGAGTTTGGAGACAATTAGCGCTGCCGTTGTAATGGTAAGTGAGACACAATCGTCAGTTGAAGACACAATTTTTATCTTTGCTTTTCTCGTAGACATTCTGATTCTTGTCCCATGTTGCGCCCACCACCGGCAACTTGATGATGAACTCCAGCCAGTTGAGGCGTGGGAGCAGATTCTGCGTGTCCTTGGACAAATCGACAGCGGAATTGAGAAATAAATAAATACAAAGTAAAAATAAATTATTGATATTGCTTTTATTATGATAGGTACAAAGGTGATAAGTTAAAAAAGGGGTGTGTTCAACATGCATTTCCACTCGGAGACTCTCCTCGGAGTCAATGGTCCCATTGTGATTTCGCTTAGTTAGTTTTTGGCGCTGGGTTCCATGCTGAGTTCCATGTAGATCTTTACTAGGTATGTTATATGCTAATAAAAAACTAAACTAGAAACATTTCATCTATTTTTTTTTTGGTTTAGATGCCAAATATTCGGGTAAGGTCATCCGAAAAGTTGGTTATCCCATTTTAGGTGATATTTGAAATCAGTAGAAAGACGCAACACTTTCGTAAAAGTTACATTATTAGTATTTGCATGCAACATACAAGCTCCGAGATTAGGAATGGACCTGTTAAAAGTGGAGTGTTTATGCTCTACTTGGATCATTCATCAAATGTTTAATTAAATTTTCTTACACAGAACTGATCACAGGGTCATAGGTTTAAGCGATTCCAATCGCCCGCAGTGGATAGACTGAGTTGTGGAATTCTTACTGTATTCATTTAGTCCCATAATCCTCTGAAATCTTTCCATCTATCTATGTCCAAGCGGCCTGAATAATGACACCAGCACAATACATAATGTGTTCAATTAACATTGACAGATGTCATCATTAAATCGTCTAACAACAAATCAATGTCTAAATGTTTCAAGTGCATTTCAACATTTTGTAGTCTGACCCCCAGACCGCTGCGAATTCGAAGACAAATTACGCTACGCATTGCGGTTAACCACTGACCGCATCTTTGAATGTGCGATTTTGACAGCGCGCCACTGCCACAGCAGTTGTTGAAAACATTCCACAACTTAATTGTTAAAATTACAATTCCCTGAGGAAACATACGCAGCGACTATAAAAAAGCGACTCGAGGCGATTCATTTTTATTTATTTACTTTTAATCAAAATTTTTTTCATTTACATATTTTTTGTTGTTATTTTTTTCTTTTCATTTTATGCATACGCGTGTAATTTGCGCCGAGAGTGGTAAATGCAAATCATTTAAAAATCATACGAAACGAATGAGCAAATCTAACCTTTAAATAAGCGAAACTAATTAAATTTTATTTCGTTTATGTTAACAAAGTAAAATGGAGAGGTTAGCCAAATCAAGTTGAAAATGAAATCAAGAAAATAAATCCATATAGGAGTAATGGAGAAAAAGGCTACAATAAATCAAAAACAAAATCAATACAAAACGTTTTGAACAATTTTGCCAGTTGTTATGTTTGGTTGTGTGTTGATGGCTGCGTAACCTTCAATTTTGCAGACACACACACACTCACACACACGCAACTATCGAACAAAGTTTGAATATTATTTATTTGCTATGCGATTAACTCAAATCACATGCAATGATCAGGTTAATTTTTTTAATTAAAGACAGAAAAACATTTAAAATTACCATTTGACGTGCAGTAAAATTTGGTTGCCGAGTGTTAAATGCAAAGAAAAAGTCAAGTGGCGTTTAAACTGGGCGTTAAAAGTCAAAGTGCGCTATTGAATGTTGCATGCCACAAACACGCATGCAACACACATGCACCGCATGACACTTCCGCACTGCAACCGATGGCCAATTAAACCAGCCACCACCACAGCGAGTGCCTAACGAATTTTACCAAAAGGCAGCAAATAAGCGCAACAACAACCACACAACTCATACAAATGACTGAGATGACTGTAAATATAAAAAAATACACCAATTACACACAATTTTGTGGAATTTCGGTGCAACGCACAGCTTCGCATGCAGCGAGCGAGCGGCGTTAAAATCTTGTTGACTGTAATAAGCTGCCAGCAGGCCGTTAGTAGGTCAGTCAGTCAAACAGGCGTTCAGTGCAACGGGCAGATGCTACAGCTTACGTCACACAGTGGGGCGTCCGTGGCCAAAAATAAAAAAATAAAAATATTTTTTTTTTTAAATCAGTAAGCACGATCGAAGCCAAATCTCCAACTAAGCTATATCAAAAGGAATTTGAATACATTTTTCAGTTTTGTAGTCTCACGACGGTTTTAAACTTCATATATTGCGTGAACACAAATTTAAGGAAAAAAGGAAATTTAACCTTGCGAAACTAAAGATGTTTTTTCTTATGTTATTACTTACTTATTATTACTTAAGTATGTTATTACTTTTCTTATGTTATTATCTTATGTTATAGTTATTATTTTAATATACCTGATTTCTTATTTTATGTTTTAGGTTTTTATAGTCAGGCAATGCCTTTGTTTTGTTTTGGTTATTACTGTTCGCTAACTACCGTTATTTGAACGTAGAGCCATTTTGAGCCCTAAAAAAAGTTTAAGTGCAAACTTCAAAATTAAATATCTCGAAAAGCCCTAGGGAGCCTTTCCAATTTCGATTGTTTCACTAAATTACAAGTATGTAGAACACGTTTGCAAAGTTTCAGCTGCAGAGGCCTGCAGACCCGCATGTAATTCATTTTTTTATAGTGGCATCTTTTGTACAATTACGTAAGCTATTTTATGTGTAGCTGCCGTCGCGTAGTTTAACTCGACCGGCTGGCACTACAAATGCATGCAAATATTTGTGGAAAATAAACTTAAGAGCGAATTGAAGAGGGGCCAACATGAAAAACATCGAAAACTTAAAAAAATGGGAAAATATACATATGTATCGATTAATTCATTTAAGGCTTATACGAACTTTAAAAGTAGGCGTGGTAGCCTAGTGATAGCCTAGTGATATTGTATATAAAATTTTATCTTTTTAGTGTTAGTAGTGGCCAAGTTATCGAATAACAACGATTTTTTTCGTGGGCGTGACAGTAGTCCAAATTTCACAAGTTTTCGTATTTTTCTTAATTACGCTTAAAAATGGGCGTATACCAAATTTCGCCAAAATTAAACCACGTTTACAATTTTTGGCCATGCGATATATCGGGACGCCCCACTGTGCGTCACATCGGCGGAATGTGTGCGCGATGCACTGAGACGTTTTCATTGAAATTTTGGTCAGAAAATGCAATGCAATGTGAAAGGTTGAGCGATGGTTACGTTAAATCAAAATAGTTGTAAGGAATAAATTTTGATTGACGCACAGGTGGTCTGAAAAGTTTTGGATCTAATAAAGATAAAATAAAATTGTTTTTAAATTTATTGTTATTTTTCTACATAGTCTTTGTGTAAGTCTACACAATTTTGCCAGCGATGCTTCCATATTTTAACCCGTCCAAGTAGAGCGTTGCAAATGTTCGATCAAACATGTTTTTGGTCTAATGTAAGCAAACAAAAAAAAAGCATCCAACGTACAAACAGCTTTCTAAGGCCTACAATTTTATTCAATGTTTACGTTCTTTTGAGATCTCTGGCCCAGTATTGCCAGATACCTGAAATAACTTTCTCCTAAACAATTCTTCCTCCTAAAATTACACAAAAAGGCCAAGAGTGTCCTAAATCTTGGAGGAAATTTTCTGATCTGGCAACGCTGCTCTGGCCTCTGCTGTTTCTCTAACTTCAATTCTACGGCTCTACGACTACGACTAAATGATGAGTTCCTGTACACAGCGTCTAACTTGTATTTAATTTTTCTAGTAATGACTGCTCTGTACTCAATTGACTGACTCACATTGACTAACTCAAACCCAGAACCAGAATTATTTGGAAAAGTAACCTAAATTTACCCATTTTCAAATACAAAACAAACAATTTACTTATAGCTTGTTTCTTGCTTTGCCCAACCACTTGAAAGGGTCTTTTCTACATGGTGAACATAAAAGAAAATGAGGAACAAGGTTTGGGTTTACCTTGAAAAAAGTTTTAAAACTGAAAATAAAGTATCTAAGTAAAAAAAATCTAACTATTTTGGTTAGAAGTAATCAAATGTGTCAACCGTGCTCAAACCATTGTCAGACAACAACTGCGAATCCAAAAATTCTGAAATTTTGGTGAGTACCTTTCAAAAGATGCGCCAACATAATCCTTAACTTTTGTTGACGAATGCTGTCATATTCATCTTGAGGTCGAAAACTTTTCAGACCATCTTCATATATAACCTTATCTTACATACAAGAATTTTTCAATTGATGTTTATCGATTCAAAATTATTTTTTGTCTTTGTTTATTTAGTTAATGATAAGTTTTGTTATGAAATGTTAAAAAAAAACGATTCAATTTCGATTCTTCGTGTCTGAGCTTTCTCAGAGATTTCAGAGATTTCTTTAATGACCTAAATAAATCTCTTAAACATTTTTATGAATTTCAATTTGATTCTCGTGTTTGGGCATCTGTAATAAAAGTTGTTCTGAAAGTTGTTCTTCAGATTTATTCTTTCAGTAAAAAGATATTTTAAAAAATTATTAGGATTTTCAAATGAATTCTCTTGTAACTTTACTTGTACATACCTAAAAGTTTTCCAGTGACATAATTCAACCTTTTAAACATTTTTATATATCAATTTGATTCTCCATGTCTGGGCATCTGTAAAGATTGTTACTCTAATTGTACCTAAAATTTATTTAATGACATAAACAAATCTTTAATAAAATTGTATAAATTTCAAGTTCATTCTTCGTGTCTAGGCAACTGTAAAGTTGGAACCAAAGTTGTTCCAGAGAATTATTCCATAACTTAAATAGATCTTTTAAAAATTATTCCTAATAATTTTAAATCAATTCCTTGTGTGGACTGTAAAAGTATTAGTTTACTTGTACCGAAAAATTCTCCAGCGACATAAATCAACTTTTTAGTTAATAATTAAATTTTTTATTTCTAATAATTTCAAATCAATTCTCCGTGTGTGGGCTGTAAAAATTGTAAGTACTTTTACTTGTACCTAAAAATTCTCCAGTGACATAAATCAATCTTTTAGAAATTGTTATGAATTTTAAATGAATATTTGAGCTGTAAAAATTGTAACTTTACTTGTACATATTGTACAATTTTTTAAATAAATCTTTTTAAAATCGTTATGAATTTTAATAAGCCATTTGAATCGCTTAGGGTTCAATTCTCTATTAATTTAAACCAATAATTTCCAAATATTTTAAAACAATTTACTCACAAAAAAAATTAAACATTCTCATAAATTCTTTGGTTTATTTTTTTTTTTGTTTTTATTTACATACATTTTGTAACTCATTAGCTGTAGGCCTCCTGTGCCAAGTGAGAATTTTGACATGTTTTTCTTTTTATGACCATAATTGAAGTGATGGGATTGTGCGAGGTTGATTCCCAGACAAATCTCAGCATGAAACTTTTGATCTGTGGCAATATCACAACATAAAAGTATAAACATTCAAAAATATATATGTATGTGTATGTGTGATGATTGCATTATTGCATGTTGCATAGCGCGTCACTGCATGTGAACGCTGCGTTGCCGGCATTTGGCCACATTGATGCACTTTGTGCGACAACAAGAAAAAAGCTTCACATACGAAATTCAGTCTGCTCAATTTCAATTGTGTCTGTTTGTTATTGTTTGTAAATGACATTAAACAATTACTATGCAGTGAAAGAAATTAGTTTTTGAAAAGCAAATCATAGGCTAGTAAAGACTTTTAATGAAGTCCGTGACACACACATACACACAAACACTCTCGATTGCACTTACATAACACCGTCCAAGATAGCTGAATACCAAATCTTCTTGGCAGCTGCTGTCTTATCGACAAGCTTCAACTTTGGCTTCAAAACTTTTTGTTTTATCTCAAGTAAAACGTGATTTACGTTCAACTTTTTTGTTTGATTTTCGATTTTATAATTTTTCAATTTCTTTAACAAAATGCGGGCATAGCAACAGCAACAAAAAACTCCAAAAAAATGTCTTCTTTCCACTTGAAGCCGCTTTTCAGCGGGCAACTCACATACTCATAAAAGTGTTTTATGTGTATGTGTATGTGTCTGTTTGTATTCGCATTTTTTAACTATGATATATCGTTCACTCGCTCCATTCTCCCGCTAAGCGCTGCTGATGCTGAGCTCTTGGTTTCTGTCTTGCTGTCGCTGTTGTTGTTATTATCGTTGTTGTTGTTGTTGGTGGCAGTGGTAAAAGTGTGGTGGCTGGCCCACTCGTATCAGTGGCATAAATCACGTAATTGTTCATGATGAGTTTTGCTGTGAAGATTTCATTACACATTTTTCGCCCGCTGCCTGCTTGGTTTTCTGCTCCTCTCCACTTTGTGGGCAGTTTTCGTTGCTACACACACACACGCACACACTCAAACTAACCGCACAAACACCTCACTTTGTAGTTGCAGTTGAAGTGCTGGCTGGCCTATTATTATTGTTGTTGTTTTAATTATTGTTATTGTTTTTCTAAAAGAGATTTTTGTAATTGACTTCAGATACGAATTTTTGGCTTATTGCAAAATGTTTGCTTTGTTATTTCGACTTTGTTATTGTTATCTGTTTTAATTGTTGCACTTAGTACTCTGCCTCGTTTAATTTGAATTGGATTACAACATGACAAGGTCTCATATTAAATTACAAACCAAACAAAAGACAGTTTTACTGTTTGCCATAATAAGTGCATGAAATGTTAGAAAGCGACTTGAAAACATTTGAAGTACAATAATGAACGATTCAATATCTAAGAGGCGATATGATATTGATGGATGTGTGAACAGGTTGCCATATGAAACACACTTTGGTGTGTTGAAAATTTGATAGAGTTGATGTCAATGTTGTTGTTAAGTTTATTAAAAACATTGCTTAAGGGAAATCATGTTTTTTTTTGCTAATCTTCGTATACATAGTAGTAAGTAGTTCAAAGCTTAAAACATTTTCAATAAGAAATACAGGGTGGTGCAAAAGTTGTCACCCAGTGTTCTTTCGCTTTAATATGTTCATGAATAAACGATCGTTCATTCATTAGTTCATTCATAAACAAATTAAAGCCAACGACAACTTGACAACTTTTGCGCCACCCTGCAGAAGAAGTATACAACGATGAGTAAAACTAGATCTCCGATGGATCAGTGACTAAGCGGACAAGCGGTATTGAAACAAAACAAACTCAAAAGACTTTCATTGTTGCTCTGGAAAATCTTAAATTAAGTTAAACTGAAAACATGGGTTTCGACATTTGTTGTCCTTAGACTCGTAAACTATTCTGACCCAAGCTCAAGATTCAAACACCACTTAAATCTCTTAATTTAGCTGAATGAGGCAACCATCTTTTCGGATGATCAGACGCGAACATGAAAAACAAAAAACAAACAAAACAAAACAAAGTTTAGTTAAAATTTTCCCCTTTTGCATTGACTTTTCATAACAAAACAAAACTTTAACTGAACAAGCAAAAACAGTAATTATTTGTAAAGGTGTGAAAATCACTTAAAAATTGTTATTTGTAAGTTCAATCTATATGGACTCGCAAAAAAAATGCTTGCATAAGGTACATAGAACTCATTTTTGCAGAAACTGATTTCTTCAGCAACTCATTTCTTTAGAGCAATAAAGAGACTAATTCAAATTAAGGGACATTTGTATAAAAATATAAATATTTTCTGAAGTTCGAAAAAATTTGTACCACACTCGAATCCCAGAATATTGTCAAAATTACCCTGAATCGGTGACCCTGTTAACCCTTTCGCTACACGTTTTTACTGGGGAAAGTTAAAATTTTCAATTTTACGTTTTAGGCTTCTATGTGGTTATATTAGCAACATTCCATAAGAAATTTTTTAATTTGTATACTCCGACCCTGTATTTTAGAGTGTTTTCCTTTGAGAGCAACCACATAATTACTTAAACATAAAACTTTTTACGCATAATGAAAATTTGAATATTTCTTCATTTACTTTAGCCAAAGTTAAAAAAAAAGTATATAAATAGAAAGAAAACGTCAAATTAAAAAGTTATCTAAAGTTTTCTGCTTCTTCTTCCTTTACTATGCCAAGATATACCATTAAAAAAACGTGCATACTTCTCTTCTTTAAACTTTAATATTCAGTTTATTAATTTCGTATTTTTCCTAAAACTTCAAACTATTCTAAAGACCAACAAAAAATGTATTGTTGCAACCATAGAGGACGCAGACGTTCACAAAGTAGCATGTTGCCATATGGCAACAAAATAGCGAAAGGGTTAAGGAACTTAAACCATAATCCATGGCCAAAAGCGGAGGTCAAGCTTTGCGTTAAAGTAAATAAAAGTTATCATTCAATCATATATTTTCCGATTAAGTTGGGAAAGGTTTTGAAAAGGATTTCAAATTGTTTGCTGTCTACTAGCAGATATTTTGTATTTTATTAAGTAGTATATTTTTTTCTAATTAAGTACCCAGGCCTTAGAATATATTTTACCAAAGATTATAGAATAGTATTATAGTGTCTTTCATGGTACCAGTTGGAATTTGGATTTACCGAGAATACTGAAAACTGAGATTTCTTTCGTGACCTAAATAAATCTTGTAAAAATTAGTAGGAACTTCAATTCTCTATGTTTGGGTTGTAAAGATTGTAACTTTACTTGTACCTAAAAGTTCTCCAGTAATATAAAACAATATTTTAAAAAATATTATGAATTTCAATTTGATTCTCGTGTCTGGGCATCTGTAAAGATTGTTGGTCCAGGTACATTATAATCTCGATATTTCGGATAATTAAAAACCAGGCACTGTTCGAAATATCGAAATGTCTGGACTTCCAAAATTGCAAAAAATCAATAAAAATACTACTGAACACTTGTGAAACTTATTTTTAAATGAATTACAATTATATTTGCTTAAAAATTCTATTTTTAACTATAAATTAAAAGTTTTAATTTATTAATTAAATTTAAATTTATTTTAAATTTATTTTAAATTTATTAATTAATTAAATTAATTTTAATTTAAAACCCACATTCATGATCCTATCCTCTACTGTAGAGGCAGGAGGCGGCCATTTTGTATAAAATAAAACTTATTTTTAAATGAATTAAAATTATTATAATTTTTTTAATTATATTTTTAACTATAAATTAAAACCCACATTCATCATACTATCCTCTACTGTAGAGGCGTGAGGCGGCCATTTTGTATAAAATAAAACTTATGTTTAACCCTAATTCCCAGAAGTGAGCCTCACAGTCTCTCTAAAGATTTCAAATGGTGATAAATCCAAAAGATTTTCGATTCCATTATTTTATGTAATCCTCTAATGGAATGTTAGAATTATATTGCATTTAGAAATTTAACATTTAAGACAGTTTTTGTACTTTTTAAACAAATGTTAACAGTCTCACTTCTGGGTTTACGTTACTTTTAAAATTCTGGGAATTAGGGTTAAATGAATTAAAATTATTATTATTATTTTTTTAATTTTATTTGTAACTGTAAATCAAAACCCCCATTCATCATCCTATCCTCTACTGTAGAGGCAGGAGGCGGCCATTTTGTTGTATGACTCATCCACTTAATAACCTTCGATCAATTACTTATCAGTTCGCTGCGCATTTACTCGATATTAATAAAATTGAACAACCCTAACGCTGACAACAGGCTTAACCCAAATAACCACCAACAAAAAGCGTTTCACGCACATCCTAGAAAACAAAAAATTAGACTCACAGTTCAATGAGAAACAAGAAAACAAGTGCAAGAAGCAGAAAAGCAAAAGATGTCAACCGCAACACAATGAGCGATGATTTTTCCACTTAATCGACGTCGGCCACATCAAATGTGCCAGAACCATGAACGCATTTACACGAAAACTATTTTCGGACTCCTCCTTCAATGACATGTTGGCGTTGTTGTTGTTGTTTTTAGAGCTTTTTGCTGCTGTCAGTTTGCTAGCTGTTCTTTATGTTTTTGTTTGTTGTGTCGTCTTTTGGTGACAACATGATTTTTTGCACATTATCAACGCAATTTCGAGCAACAACGAACGCAATCGAGGACAGCCAACACATACGAACATATCGTAAGTAAGTACAACAAAAACCCTAGCAGTGATGACATTGACGAACAAAAAAATTAAAATAATAAGCGAAAGCTTTTATCTGATATCAAAGATCTAATTATAGCATTTTAACAATGCCAGATTTTTGGAGCATTCGCCTTTTAGCCTTTTGCGCTCAACCACTGCCAATGATTTTTAGGGGTTTTTGTTCTTGGCGACGTCAGCGTGAATGCAGGCAGAATGCTGCCGGTGCCGAATTACAAAATACACAGCCACCAACAAAAATGTTTCATCATAAAGCTAAATGCCCAGCAGCAAAGCAAGATTCGATCAATGGAAAACGTGCACCAGCGACCAGCTGTCAAGTGAACATCCTTCAGACATTTACTGCCACATTTTATGTTGCAGCGCGAACTTCAAGTGCAGTCGAGATTCAGTTAAGCAACTTCTGCTTGGTCTGCGTTTATTAAATGGTTCAACATTATAAATATTGTGGGCGTACAATTTATATAATTTTTTTATATATTTTTTGCCTTTATTTTATGTGTTAATTTACAGTAAATATGCCTTAAAAATTATAATTAAAACGTTCATTTAAAATATCTCATTTATTACACGCTTTGAGAATTTACACAGCGACACAGCTGTGCCGGTTAGTACTTAAATCACCAGCCATGGCCCAAAGCGGAGGTCAAGCTTTGGGTTAAAGTTAAACATAATAATTCAGAAATATATTTTACGACTAAGGTGGGAAAGGTTTTGAAGAGGATTTTTAAGTGCATAAAAAAAGCATACTTCTGTTCCTTATTGGAGTGTTTCGAGGTCAAGCTTTGCTTAAAAGTTAACGCACAATAATTCCAAAAAAATGTGGCAATTAAGGTGGGAAAAGTTTTGAAGAGGATTTAAAAATTGTTGCTACTTTAACAGCAGATATTTTGTAGTATATTTGCATTTTCTTTCTTTTTAAGTATGCCAATTCTTCGTTGATTAGTTACTCAATTTCTTTTGAAACATATTTTTATTTTGCTATTCAAACAATGCTCGAAATAGTTTTGACGAAAGTCAGAGGATTAATTCGCATGAAGCAAAAAAACGCATCTCCATTGAAAGGATTCAGTTGAGGAACTAATTTTCTGAACGTGAAACATTGCCAGCAGATACATCTT
Organism: Melieria crassipennis; assembly: GCA_963668005.1. NCBI lineage: Eukaryota > Metazoa > Arthropoda > Insecta > Diptera > Ulidiidae > Melieria > Melieria crassipennis. The sequence continues at coordinate 11,786,761 of OY764961.1, forward strand.
CATAGTCATAGATTTGAAACTCTTAAGGGGTCATTCTCATGCGCGGACAGGAAAAATGGACATTTTTCAGAAATTATTTCCTTTGTGAATACGAGGAATTATCAAAAAAAGATATTCCACTTTAATTTATTCATTGTTATGGTACAAAAATAAAAAATAAAAAAAAAATTTTTTTAATTTTTTCAAACACTTTTATTCGATTAAAGACACGGCTTCTGCCGCGGCATGGTCAGCTGGCGGGGATTGTTTTGAGTCACAGGATTATCTGAAACATAAATTTCAAAGAAATTCTTAATCAGTATGAACGTACCTTTCGCCCGTAGTAAATTTGAATTTTTTCATAAGAATCTCACAAAATGGCAGGCATTGGAAGTTAGACCAGTAAAAAATGGTTGTTTTTGAAGATTATATCAATGAAAAAAAATATGAAATTTTTAACATATCAGAGTGAATTTACTAGGGGCGATAGCTAACGGTATGTAGAATGACGTGACAAAATCTCAGAGAGATCGGATGAATGGTTTTTTTTAAATCATCCCCGCCATTTCAAAAAAAGGCGTTCCGAGAAAAACACGTTTAAAGTTTTGACTAACTGATTGAATCCTTGCTAGAAACCTTGACCGCTCGTTATATAAATGTCTGTAGAAGCCGAAATACTTGAAATTTTCCAATAAAATTTTGACAGCACTTTCTTCAAGGATGATACATTCCAAATATGTTAAAAAAAAAATTGATTTTTACAAAATTTCACATGAGAATGACCCCTTAATTGTGACATATTTTTCTGCAATTAAAGGCAGTAAAATATGCCACATTCTCTTCAATTGAGAGTTAAAAGAGCTTCCCAGGATAGAAATTTGTCGAGTCGAAAATGATCTAATAACACAATAGGGGTATTCTCGATGTCTTGCACGGAGGAAGAATTCGTAAAAATGCAACCGTGCAAGACTGGAAAATGCTACACATCGAGAACGCACAAAAAAGCACACATTGCAAATATTGCAAAAATGCCGCAAACAGCCACAAACTTTCTCCATTTCTTTTTAATTTGGTTTTCGGTTGATCTATTTCTACCTGCAAGCAAGACATACATATATGCAAATTATATAAAAAGGTTGAAATAAAACCAAATATAAAGACAATACGCTTGCGCACACGAAGAAAATTAAATGGCTGTCGCACAATCGCGATGTCACACACAAAACAAGGTTTTTTGCGTAGCATGACATGCAAAAAATGCAAACTTTTTTGCTTGTATTTTGTTGTTGTGTCGTTGCTCGAAATGCATGGCCATGTCAATTATGCATTTCGTGCACGATGTCAGGGTTATGCAAGACATCGAGAATACCCCTAATGAAGTCGTGTGTATTAGCAATAAACACTAAAACAATGCTTTTTAGGAACGTCGGTGGATGGAACGCCAAATCACTTCTCAGAGGTCTGAAAGCTAAGCCTTTTCTATTACTGTGAATACACTCATTAAAGGTTTTCAACACAGAGTGTTCAATGTATTGGCTTCTAACCCAAAAGAAATTGCGACAGGTACTATATAGGATTTGATATATAGCCATATAAATTCGTACAAGTTGAATCTAAAGAGCACACAAAACAAATAGCACTTTCCATAGTTTTTACTATCCACGCAGAGAGAGAATTCTGAGGTCCTCGGGATACATGGTACCATAGATAATACAATAAACTATATTATCTTTAATTAATCTTAAATTAATCTTACTTACAAGGACACTGTAAGCCTTGGGGTGGACATATAGTACCACTCGATCCTTTTTGATTTGCAAAAGACACTGAAATTCTTGCTACTGAAACCCATTAGAAGGAAATAGACATTCTTTGAATTTTTTCTGGGGGTTTATTGTTCCAATTGGATCTTAAAGGATTACTGGTAACGAATTGTACTGAATTACTTTGAGATAATAATTTAAGGTTAAAGTTTGAGTTATTGTCATTGTAACAGAAAATTTTTGATACTTAGAAACAGAGTTGTTCTGAAAAATTTGTCCAACAACGTGAATAAAGGTTTCAAAATAAAATCTGACTTAAAGTCTTGGCAAACTTTCGTAGATGTGGTATGTCGTTGGTATTTATTTGAATATAATTAGTCTTACTTTGTACAATTAATTGATTAAATAATTCAGTAAATTTTAAAACAAAATTTTGATCTGATTTTTTACTTTTAACTTTAACATTAAATATTTTATATTGACTGATTAATTTAATTTTAGATTTTTAATCATTGATGTAAACAATGCATGAATAAACAATGAAGTTTTGGCTGAAAGGATATTCGATGTGTGCGTTGTAGGTCAATGGCGAAGAGGGAGACCGTGTCCGTGGAAGGACCAAGTTGAGGACGCCCTGTCCACAACTGAAGAAGGCGCCTGGAGAGAACTTTTGTGTGAGGCCATAACTCGGTAATGGGTTTTTATAACTGGCCATAACATTCAGTAAGTAAGGAAGGAAGAAATCAATTACTTAATTATTTTCCTTAATCAAATCTATTAGAAAGTGTGGTGTGTGGTCTGTGCCATTTATCTCAAAGCAAAATTTCGGTTAGTACTAATGTTTCTAAATTTATAAAAAAAATTCCCATCAAAACCTTATTTTCCCACTTTTATGACTTAAAAAAAAAAACAAATAAATTTACTATTTTAAACAATCAATTGGTCTACACAACTACACAAATTGTTACACTATACGAAAAACTTTTAAAAACCTCGTTTCTTAAAATTCGTTTCTTTACTTCTAAAACTATGGAAAAAGAAAATTATTGTTTTCATGTCAACATTGATCTTTACATTCCGAGCAGTGCGACTTTCGAGCTCACTCACTCACTCATTAATCCAATTTAATTGTCAATTGATTAATTAAATTTTTGTTGTCTTAGATTTTTCATGGGTACATTTGAGTATGTAGTGTGTGTATATAATTATTGTTGTTACTTTGTAGGAACTTGTTCATTATACATATTACGAGTACATACATGGCTACATACAAAAAGGTAGAAAGGTACAATTCGCCTACAACACAGTCACAAGTTGTACGTAATTGAATTAAAATCATAAATATTCAAAAATTCATATAGTACATAGTAGAGAAACTGAGTGAACGTAAATTGGCATCTACAAAGAAAGTCTGCACATCTGCAATGGATTTTGCATTATCGTCAACGACTCAGGCGCCGCTGTTGACCGCCATCCGGCGTTCGCGTTTAGTAGTAACGTCCGTTCTCGTAGACGCCGCGGCTGCCGTATTTTCGTGGCGCCTCCAAGGTGTCCATGGAGCTCAGTTTGTTCAGCCAGGAAGCGCGCTGTGCCAGCGTGTTGCCATTGGCCTCGTTCGGTGGGCGCTGCTCCTGCTCGTTGCTCGACTCCAAAATCTGCAAAGTGAAAGAGACAAGGCGGCGAACGTTTTAATAAGGCGCGACAATAAAACAATAATGAAATACAATACATGAAAATGCATAAATAATGCAAAAACTGTGCGAGTGCTCAAAGCAAAGTGAGCGAACATTGCTTGAAAGTTGCATTTCATTTGTGTGAAGAGTTTTTGTTGTTGTTATAGCAAGCATTTCTCATATCTGTATGTGGGAAGTTGGCGAATGAAATATGCAAAAATGTGTTAATGCGATAATAGATAGATTGTGGGTTTTGCTTTGAACATCTGCACGGCTCTCGGTCCGTCCAGGTAGCGTTCAGTGTTGACTGTGCCACGAGCACTTTTGCAACACTTGCAGTCGTTGCTGATAGTGTTTAGTTAGTGTGATGATGATGCGCCATGCCAACGACAGCAACAACAACAACGTCGCAGACAGTAACGATGACGGCGTTGTGGTTGCTGATGGGGAACGCATTGTTGGCGTTGTTGTCTCGCGCCTGCATGCTGCGTTGCGTTGCGTCGCGATGTGAACTGCGATGCGATAATAGCAAATTAACTTGAACAAATGAATTGTTACTAATTAAAGTGTGGCAACTTGGCACTCGCACAAAATATGTCTGACTGTTGCATGTTACAGCCTACTGCCCCCCTCCCCCCTCCCGACGTAATAGTAAGCAACAGCAGCCAACAATGATTGGCAACAAAAAATGCTACTGACGTGGTTGGCGCAATTTTGTGTCACCTTTGCTTTTTTTTCTCTCTCTCTCTCTCTCTCTCTCTTTCAATGCAATTTGACGAGACTTTATTTTCATTTAGTCACTTAAATATTCAGCCAGTCACTTGACTGTAATGCTTTGTGTGATTGTTGTTGTTGTTGTGCTGTTTGTATTTAATTGTGCTAAGCAGCCTTTCGCCATTTTAATTAAGATTTTAGCCATTTTTTTCACTCCCTACTTAGTTGATTTTGCCTGAGCCTACGTTTTGCTCTTCCTGCTCGACCAAACACGAGCGACCTATTTGGCTGTTTGTCTTTTACTTATTGCTTTGAAAGAAAAAATCAGCAAAAAAAAATATTTCCTAAGGAAATTTTCCTTGTAAATATATGTGTATGTCTTGTTGTGTTGTGTGACACAGGCTTCAACGTTGATTGAGTACTGGGCGGAATTGAATGGTGGATTGTGTGTGTGTGTGTGTGTGTGTGTGTGTATAACTTTAGGACCGTTTTCGGCAGCGCCTAACTGTAAATTGAGTAATGAGTGGGTGTGTAATAGGATATTAGGACTCTTGTACTTGACAGACATGGGGGTTTTGCACTAAATTCATAGTGCACTATGCTTTTCACTACCACTAAATAAATTTAGTGGTAGCTGAATTTTTTCCACTAATCACTGAATTTTATTTAGTGGTAGTGGTAAAAAGTACCACTAAAAAAAAATTAGTGGAAGAAAATTGCACTACCACTAAATAAAGATCAGTGATTAGTGGAAAAAATTCAGCTACCACTAAATTTATTTAGTGGTAGTGAAAAGCATAGTGCACTAAACAAAGACATCCATTACCATTAAATAAACCACTAACAACGATATGCGCAAAAATATATGTTTTATTTAAACAACTTATTTGCTTTCATCAAGACTAGACGTTCAAAATTGTCATCAGTGACATTAGTGGAAAAGAATTAGTGATAGTGGAGGAATTTTCAACTATCACTGAATTTTATTTAGTGGTAGTGGTAAAAAGTACCACTAAAAAAAAATTAGTGGAAGAAAATTGCACTACCACTAAATAAAGATCAGTGATTAGTGGAAAAAATTCAACTACCACTAAAATTTATTTAGTGGTAGTGGAAAATTTCCCAGCAGACCTCTAGTGGTAGTGGTAGTGGATTTTAGTGCAAAACCCCCATGTCTGGTACTTGAGTGCCGAATTTGTGACCCACTGATGTGAAATGGGAAAATTACATGAATCGCACAGCACTTAAAACCTAAACGATGGGCGTAAAGCATTGGTTAAGTTTTTGTGCTAACAATTTTGAAACAAAATCGGTGTGACCAACAGTAATACCAATTTGCCAGCAGCTCTGGCAGACTTTGACAGAATTTTATTTTGTAGCAAGAAATCGAAAATAAACTAATTTTTTTGCAAGAAACTTTGCAAAGAAGACTTTGACAGAATGTTATTTTGGCGCAAGAAATCGAAAATAAACCAATTTTTTTTGGAAGAAATTCCTATGAGTTTAGTTTATTTATTTTTTAATTTGTTGTAAATGTTTTTAGTTAGGTTAGGTGTGGGACCAAAAAAATCTCAGGAATACATTTTTCAGTTCTTACCGGTTAAAATATTTAAGTACGAGTATGTTTTCGTTGCTTTGGTGCAAGAAATCGAAAACAAACTAATTTTTTTGCAAGAAATTCCTATGAATTTAGTTTATTTCTTTTTTTATTTAGGTTAGGTAAGAGACCCAAGGAACCACAGAACTAAATTTTTCAGTTCTTACCGGTTAAAATATTTAAGTACGAGTATGTTTTCGTTGCTTTGGTGCAAGAAATCGAAAACAAACTAATTTTTTTGCAAGAAATTCCTATGAGTTTAGTTTATTTCTTTTTTTATTTGTTGTAAATATTTTAGCTAAGGTTAGGTGAGAGACCAAAGAAATCACAGAAATAAATTTTTCAGTTCTTATCGGTTAAAATATTTAAGTGCGAGTATGTGTTCGCAGCTTTGGTGCAAGAAATCGAAAATAAACCAATTTTTTTACAAGAAATTCCTATAAGTTTAGTTTATTTGTTTTCTTATTTGTTGTAAATATTTTTACTTAGGTTAGGTGAGAGTCCCAAGGAAGCAGAGAAATACGTTTCTCAGTTCTTACCGAAGCTTTATGAACTGCTCCAACTCTAGACTTGACATAATCTCAACTTGAATCTAAATGGAGCAGAGCTTTAGTAGCTTTTTCCCAAATTTTCATAGCACATTGCAACCCCCACTTGGCTCAATATTCACTACCAGCCATGCTCAGCCCATGAACGTGAACTGTCACTCTACAGTTCAGTCTCTCTTCAGTGTTGTTGTTACCAATTTTGACTCAAACCACTCTTCACGCTTTTAACGCATCAAAGCCGCGCCGCAGGTCAACGCCGCAGGTCACATTTAATATATAAAGCAACAACTCGAAACTGGATTAGGAAATTTAACCTTGTCATGACTGCCCATTTCTTCAAGTTCCCTCACACAAATACTATGTAGACAAAAAAATTCCACTACTCATTGGCGCGCAATTAGAAAAAAATAGTCATTTATCACGCAGCGTAAAGGCTTCGCTTGCCAAAGCGGAACCAGCACTAACGGCAAACATACCAACAAACATTTGAAATTACCGGCGTATCGCAAACGCAATGCAAATTGGTGCAATAACTACAGCAACAACACAACAACGAAACGCAAAGTTAAGCCGCTTTACTTTTTAAGCGATTTATTGCACTCTGTCGGCTTTTCAGCCCGCTGAGGAGGAAGACAATAACAAACACAACAACTATAACACCAACAACAAAATATAGCAAGGCAACAACCAAATAGTTGTCAAATATTTTCACACAATCCGAAAACTGGCCAAAGAAACGAAGCGAAAGTTCAAGTGCATGACCTGGATTAAAGCCAAGAAAAAAAAACAACAACAACAACTGAATAAAAAACTAACCAAGTATTTAAAACAACAATTTTGGCGCCTGAGGAAAACATAATTCCACAGTAAGGAGTAGCGGCGAACAACAATCAAAGTGTGGGCCAACGTTAATGACAACAATCGTCGCCGAAATTGCGACGAAAAACAATTAACAAAAGTCGTTTAGAAAAAAAATTCAATTAACGCGCTGCAACGGTTTCTGCAGCGCAGACAACACGCAGACTTTTCGTCAGCTGTCAGCAACGTCAAATTAAATGTCGCAAACTTCGGCGCGCGGCGGTGCAATGCGTGTAATTTTCGTTTGAAACGCGCGCAGCGGTCAAGTCGGACTTGGGGTCGGCTCTGTTTACAGTCGTTTGCTGAACGGCCAATTTACCTTGCCACGTTGTTTTTTTTTTGTGTGCGTGTGTGTGTGCATAGTTTGAATAATTTAATGGTGCACGCATTGTAATTAAAAAATTATTACGGTATTAAAAACAGCTGATTTCTGGGTAGTTATATATCAGCAAAATGTGGCTTTAGCTTTGAAAATACGCAACTGCAACATTTAATCTAATTAGATATTTTAAATAATAATATGGGAGTTCACTCTTGGCAGCAATTATACAATAAATAGTTACTAGTATTGAACCCAAGGGTCGTATTTGTGCATTCATCATCATTGAGATCAATCGTACACATTTGAGACGCTTTCAAAATATAACAATAATATATATAATAATATACATATAACAATATAACAATTGTATACAAAAGTATATGAAATACAAAAAATCACCAATCACAGTTATGATGCTACGGTCACTGGAGACTGGTCTAAATTTTAGTCATAACCATTATGTGTTCAAAAATGTGTAAGTACAAACTAAAAACTATTTAAAAAATATTTTAAATTAAGCTCAGTTAATCCTTGAACTTCATTCCTCCATCTTAATCGGCAAACTGCCAACAAAATATTTCTCATTCGTATCATTAGTGCAGATCCAATGAAAAGACTTTTCAATTTAAAGATCGGTGGTCTCATGATTTGTGTGTATACGAGTATTTCAGGCACTTAAAATTCGAAAATAGTTGATTAAATAAAAAAGTCATTCTGATAAAACCTATCAAATCAATGACTATCAACCGAGCTGACTTTTTGCCAATTAAAATCACAATTTACATTATGAACACAACATTATTGATGAGCCAATTAACCCGAAAGTGCTGTATTTTTTTTTTCAAATTTTACAATAACGTTTTTTGAGGGAATTAATATGAAGCATAATTAAAAGATTACATTTTTTGAGAGCATGTTTAGTATGACCATGGAACATTTTTTTTTTCAAATTTCAATAATATTTTCGGGAGCTCAGAATGTATTTGGAGGAGAATATATTAGGGTAGACACTGGCACACACAGGATTTGAACTCAGAGGGATTTCATGCACGACTTTTGAAGCCAATACCATTTGAAATCATATTTGACGCCTAAAATTTTTTAACAAACGGGTACTTCGAGAATGGTTTGAACCCCCAGAAATCCTCCTGGCATGCGCCACTGAGCAAGGATCTGGCTAGGGAAGTGAAATAATTCACTCAAACATATTTGTTTAGTTGGCTGTTAAAATCCCAAGTCATATTTTTATCTGGACTTATGAACAGTTGAAAGAAACCCATGGTTCTTAAGGCAAAATCTTCTTAGAAAAAAGCAGCAGAGATATGTAAATAAAAATTACTGTGTTGTTCACTTCGCTCTTAACCCGAATGTGTCTATATAATTGTTCTTTCAAATTTTGTCAAAACATGTTTTGAGCGGTTAAATAAGAAGCATAATTGAAAAATTACATTTTTTAAATGCATGTTTAGTGTGACCATATGGTCACGCTAGGCGTTACCGGGTTAACAGTGCATTTGTTCTTTTTAAATACTTCAAGATAAAAGTCTGTAACATATTGAATTCATTGGAAACTCACAAACATTTCCAATTTAATCACAACCACAACACAAAATTTCACTAATAGTGAACACCACTAAGGCATTTAAAAAATTATTAAAAACTATATGCCAGTCCGTGCATGAACTTGCAAAGGTCATTTGCACTGAATTTGTTAGAACTCACAAACATTTCCAATTTAATCACAACCACAACCCAAAATTTCACTAATAGTGAACACCACTAAGGCATTTAAAAAATTATTAAAAACTATATGCCAGTCCGTGCATGAACTTGCAAAAGTCATTTGCACTGAATTTGTTAGAACTCACAAACATTTCAAATTTAATCACAACCACAACTCAAAATTTCACTAATAGTGAACACCACTAAGACATTTAAAAAATTATTAAAAATTATATGCCAGTCCGTGCATGAACTTACAAAGGTCATTTGCACTGAATTTGTTAGAACTCACAAACATTTCAAATTTAATCACAACCACAACCCAAGATTTCACTAACAGTGAACACCACTAAGGCATTTAAAAAATTATTAAAAACTATATGCCAGTCCGTGCATGAACTTGCAAGGGTCATTTGCACTGAATTTGTTAGAACTCACAAACATTTCCAATTTAATCACAACCACAACCCAAAATTTCACTAATAGTGAACACCACTAAGGCATTTAAAAAATTATTAAAAACTATATGCCAGTCCGTGCATGAACTTGCAAAGGTAATTTGCACTGAATTTGTTAGAACTCACAAACATTTCAAATTTAATCACAACCACAACCCAAAATTCCACTAATAGTGAACACCACTAAGGCATTTAAAAAAATTATTAAAAACTATATGCCAGTCCGTGCATGAACTTGCAAAGGTCATTTGCACTGTTTTTATGTCTTGATAATTATTTCAAGTTTTGGCCAAAACGGATCGTTGAAAATGTTCGCTAAGTCTTTACTTGACTTTGAACTGCAGGCATGTCAGTGGTTAATGGTTTTCTTTTTTCCCCCTAAAATTGTTCATCATAATTGGAAAAACGGTGCATTCGATGCGCTTTTCTTAGGCATATTTTGAATGTTGATATTTAAAATGACTAATGGAATTGTTGATTTGCATTACAGTATTTTTTGGCGGCTGTCCGAGCAACGATTACAACAAAGCGCGCCGTAATAACTTAATTTAGGCAAAAACGCTGCAGATGCTGCCTTATGAAATAGTGCCGACATTTGCAGTGAATAGTTGGCAACGTTTAAACGGCGCCGCAGACATATCGACAGTGTTGACTTAATTAGCATTCGCACTGCTTTGCGCTTTAATTAAAGTTTATTTTTGGCCGCTTCATGCAAAGTGCAGTGCAATCAGTATCAATAAACAATTTGCAATTAAAGTAAACGATTTTGTATTTATTTTCTATATATATCACTCGACAGTCGACCTTCAATTTACAGCGATTATAGTTGGCTGGGCTGGATTATTCGATTTTTCGGCGGTTTTCAAGTGCGGAACAAAAAGCCAAAGCGGCCTTTTGTGTTTGGCGCTGCGCTATCGGCGATCGAAAACAACCGCAAGGCGGCGCGTAATTGCTGGGTTAGCGTCTGCTCCAGTTTGGACGTGCGCGCCGACCACGGCCGTGTCGGTCAGCTGTCAGCGGTTGACGCAACGATTCGACACTGTGCGCCTCATTGCAATTGCATTAATAGCCACAATGAGTCAGTCAAGTTGCTGGCTAACCTGCCACTTCAGCGGTTGGTCACATTGGTCGAGTGGCGATTTCATTTGGAGAAATCATTAATATTTTCTAATTTCGTTTGAAATTATTTTTCACAAATTAACATTTTTTAAACACTGCACTCGGCAAAAGCCAGTCGCATTGTTGGCGAAGGAAAAAGTGGCCAAGCGATGCCAAATTTTCAACGAAAATATGCAAAAGTGATTAATGAAGTCGAAAATATTTGCAATTATGCAACGAATGATCTGCGGCCAATGTTGCTGCCGCTTGCCGCACACTGGCCTACACTATGCAACCCAACAGCGACGACAGCAGCAAATCAAATTTTCCACGTAAGCACTGCAAAGTGTTTGTAATTAATGATCCAAAAAAGTGTTTAATTTATGGCAAAGCCAAAACAAAAAAAAAACATAAAACAAACGAACAAACAAAACATGTAAATGACTTCCTTTCTGGCGCGCGCGCGCAATGAAGAAATTGGCCGCACGGCAAGCGGCCCCTCAATCACGGCAAATCGCCAAGCGGATGTGCAACTTGGCGCTTTAAAACGCTCCTTCATTTTTCTATATAGCCCAACGTACATATGTACATATGCACTCGTATCTGTGCATACATGTATGTATGTTTAATTGCGCTACAACGCTGTCACGTGGTGAATTTCTGTAAAATTATATTTTTATTGTGTTGAACTTTTACCATTTGGCGCGCTGCTAGCGAAATGTGCAACAACCAACAACAACAAAACTCGCCAACAAAAGCAAAAATTAACAAAATAAAAATGAAAATTTAGCTGAGCAACAAATGCGATAATGTTGGCAGCAACACCAACCAAACAAATGCTGGCAATTGTCGTAATAATTTAAGCCGCCTCTCTTTTTTTTCAACACTTCTGCGTTGTGCGGTGCAAGGCAACAGCTGGTCTGGTCCGGTCGCGTACAAGTGGTAAATTTTTATTAATGACAAAATAAAAGGTAAACATCATGGCAAGCAATTAAAGAGAAAAAAACACATACACATACAACAACAAAACAGTCAAAATTACGCTGCATTGCGCACTTGAATCGTGTGAATTACGCTGCGTTTGGCCGCCGGACGACTTCTTTGTCTCGGCCGCTTTTTGGCGATATTCACGCATTTGCTGGAGCTGGTCGAGTGCTGAAGCCAGGCGCGGCGTCAATATTGTTTTTCAAAGAGGTGCATTACATAGATTGAAATGGTTGAGGCTAATACGAAGGACGTGTTGGAAGGATGAAAAAAGCAAACAACTTTGTGGGGATCTGCCAATATTCGTTCCATACTTTTCCGTATTGTTGTGAAATAGTCAAAGGAAGGAAGTTTGTTTCAAAACGTATCAACCTAATAAATCATCGCTAGATATAAGTTGAAAGTCTACAAATTCTTTTGACCTGAGAAAAGCAAGTTTAGAGCCTTTTTGTCGACACCCCTTTTTGTCAATTTTGAAATCACTTCTGATAGCACGGAAAGAAATTGCCTGTACTTCGTTATGTCTGAATTTAGTATCTCTGGATAAATCATTTCTAGATATAAATTGAAGGTCTACAAATTTTTCTGGCCCGTGAAAAGCAAGTTTAGAGCCTTTTTGTCGACACCCCTTTTTGTCAATTTTGAAATCACTTCTGATAGCACGGAAAGAAGTTGCCTATACTTCGTTATGTCTGAATTTAGTATCTCTGGAAAACTCAAAACTCTCGTACGACTTTTTTCTGCTGTATAGCAAAATGTGAAATGCTGAACTCAACCGCACTCTCTTCTACAAAAGTATTCAGTTGTTGCCCTATGCCGATGATATCGACTTGGTCGGCCAAAACAATCGAGCTGTGTGTGCAGCAAAGCGACTGGGTTTGGTGTCAAACGAGCGCAAGACGAAGTCACCAAGCAAAGAATCCCAGACTCCTGCGATCTGTTGGAAGTTACAGCTCCGAGATAGTAAAAGACTTCCTCTACTTAGGAACCAGCATTAACGCCAAAAACAACGTCAGTCTGGAAATCGCTCAGAGAATAACTCTTGCCAACAAATCCTACTTTGGGCTCCGTAGGCAATTAAGGAGTTGATCTTTTTCTCGAAGGATAAGAGTAATGCTTTGCCTATAAGTCGTTTATTATGTCCGTGCTAAGCATGGACGATGACAAACACCAATTAGAGAGCTTTGGAAGCGTTAGAAAAGTGAAAAATTCTTAGAAAGATCTTTGGCTCTCTTCGCGTAAACGACGGGCAGTACCGAACTCAATGAACATGGACATGTCCCCCCCCCCACCTGTAGATTTCGTCGGCACCGCCGAGGTAAATAACAAGGGAGGGAAGAGGCGAGGCGAGGAAGCGGACGCCCAAATCTGAGATGGAAAGACCAAGTTGACGAGGACCCGATGGCACCCGAGACAGAAGTGACTGGCGCAGGCAAATCGAGGCGGCCCAAACTTACAGACGCTTTTGGTGCCAATTAAGGAACAAACCAAATCAACTTCTTTTGTCAAAAAACTGCTTCCGAATCAGTGTTGTCTGAACCTGAACTGACTTTCCCCAAAATCTAAAGACCTACTGAAATTTTCTCCCATAAATGTAAAAAATTCCTACAAATTTTTTTTATAATTACTGTCATTATAAACTAAATAAACGCATTTCAAAAAAATACTAAAACTTTATTTAAATATTTTTGTAATACTAAGATTAACGTACCCCCCCTCCCCTCCTCACAAACTACGCTCTCCAATAGCGTAGCATTTCAAACCAAACCTTATACCAGTTGCCTTATATCCACTGGGCATCTTTTATGGCCAAATTTGATTGACGCTGCCAAATCGAAAATTTAGACGCTTACAGATGTGTCCATTTCAACAATTGAAACACTCGAAAAAACTAAACGCACAACAATTTAACCAATTGAAATTGTCAATAAAAGATCGAGCTATAAAAAAGACCCCCGCACAAAATTGCAAAATTTTCAAATGCCACTAAAGAAAAATCGACAATTGCGCGAAATGTGCGCACAAATACAAATTTCAAGTAATTTATCCGAATGATGATCGCACTTTGCACATTTTATGATTCAATTAAAATTGTAATGAGTGGTGGCGACTGATACATATGTATATTGATGTGATGGAGAGGGAGGGGGAAGGGGACAAAGAGTGCGGGGTGCGCAGCGCTGTGAAGTGTCTGTAAATGTGAATTATGTAATGTTTCCTCAAGAGCACAACTTCAAAATACTTATTACACAAAATCACTTAGAGCCAAGTGTTTCAGTGTAGGTGTGTGTGTGTGTGTGTGTTTGTGTTTGTGTGGCTTGCTATGGAGTGCGCGAGATTTAAACGAAAAATTTGCCAAATGTTGCCACAGGTCTTTTTGAAACGATGAGCCGTGAGTTGGTCGGTTTACATGTCGCACTGTCTAATTGTTTTAAAATTAGGGTCAAACGGAAAGTGGTAAATGAGAGTGAATAGAGAAAGGAAAAAGTGATAAATGAAGTGAGAACAGAGGAGGGAAAGTAGTAAAAGGAGTGAAAAGTGAGAGGAAAGAGGAAAGGAGAGACGATTTTTAAGCGATTTTTATTTTCTTGTGAATGAAGTTATATTTTTTTGCAAAGTTATATTTCCCATATTTGTGAAAATCGTTTTTCGAACATTTTATGAACATATTTTGTGTTATGAAAAATTAAATTTTTTGACTAAAATTTATTAGTTAAAAATTGTATGAAAATATTTTATTATGAAAATTTGAAAACATTTTATTGTAAATTTTTTTGGTTTAGTTTTTATGGTTGAAACTAAAAGAAAAACATTTTTACTGTAAAAAATGTTTTTGGTGAAAATGAGTAAATAAATTCTGTGCAAAGGAAAGAGGAAAGGAGAGATGAAAAGCGATTTTTATCTTCTTGTGGATGAAGTTATATTTTTTTGCTAAATTATATTTTTCATATTTGTGAAAATAGTTTTTCGAAAATTTTATGAACATATTTTGTGTTATGAAAAAATAAATTTTTGACTAAAATTTATTAGTTAAAAATTGTATGAAAATATTTCATTATGAAAATTTTAAAAAATTTTATTGTAAATTTTTTTGGTTTTTTGTTTTGACTAAAATGTATTAGTTAAAAATTGTATACAAATATTTCATTATAAAAATTTGAAAAAATTGTATTGTAAATTGTTTTGGTTTTTTTGTTTTGACTAAAATGTATTAGTTAAAAATTGTATGAAAATATTTCCTTATGAAAATTTGAAAACATTTTAGTGTAAATTTTTTTGGTTTGGTTTTTTGGTTGAAACTAAAAGAAAAGCATTTTTACTGTAAAAATTTTGTTTGGTGAAAATAAGTAAGTTAATTCTATGCAAATAAAAACATTGTAGAATATTGTACAAATTTCTTTCCCAAATGACTTGCAACTGAATTCAAAACTATTAATAACAATTTTGGAACTAATACCTAAGAAGGAATTAATACCTTAGGCTTATAAATCCCTCAAATCTGTTAATACTTCTATTTATTAGTGGAGAACTCTACTTTTTAGTGGAGAACTTCACTACTTAGGCTCGACACCAACCACACAGTGCAAGCAGTGAAATAACGCAACGTAACCGGATGATACATCGTGCAATGTCTTCTATGAAGCTCTCAAAACTAGCCGAGGCTATCATTAAGCTGAACATGCCTCAAAAGCAACAACAACAACTCACTGCCAAATACAGCGACCCAAACACTGGCCGACAACGCACCCAATAATGACAGCCTGCAGTCAGTGCACGTCCCGCCCACTGCGCGCGAAACACCTGAAGGAGCAGCGGCCAAGCGACGCATCACAGCTGCGGTAATTGCAGCCAAGGCAACTGCATCGCGTCGAGTGCGGCATTAAGTGCAATTTGAGTGCAACGCAGCATCGCTGCGCCCGTTGCACAACAGCCACGCACGGCGCCACTCGTAATGGCCAATCGAAGCGGTCAATTAGCAAAAAATTTGCACGCATTTTGAAACAACTTCTGCGCATCGCTGTCGATTCATTGATGCCACTTGTCTTCTTCGCAATGCTGCTGCTGCTGCAGCTCGATTGCGTATTGTGATGTAAGTGGCGCAGTTGCAACGAAACGGCGCGTAATTGAATTTAAGCGGCGCGCGCTCAAGCTTCCATATTTCCGCCACGTTTATTTAATTACGACGCGCCGGGTGCGCTGCCATTTGCTGCGGTCATCGCTGCCGCACCATCGGCAGGACCCATCGACCGGTCGTCGGCGCCACTTGCAACGCCAACCAATCAACCAACCAACCAGCCGCCCTCTACGCCACTCACCTGCAGCATCAGCTCGCGCAATTTGTCCAAATCGTCGCCGTGTGACCTTGTCGGCAGGTAGCGTCCCTCGCACGGCTGCTGCTGCAGTGCGAGCAGCAGCAGCGGCAACAGCCACAGCGTCATGCACACAGCTGTGGCGCTGCCGGCGCATCTCTTAGCCAGTGTTGCCATTGTCTTTCCGGTTTCGGTTGCGGTTTATGGTTATTGCCTGTTACGCTGACTGCGGCCGCACTTAAATTATTTTTCGAAAATTTCACTTTTATTGAGGTTCTGCTTGGGCCGGCCGGACTTTGCTTGTCTGTTTGCCTTTATTGTTGTAATCAGCGCCACTGGTCTGGTCTGTCGTTTCGCTGCTCGATTTCAAGTTTACATACGTCGAATCGCTGATAATCATAAAATGAAGAAGAAGAAAGATACGGAACACAATTAAAAACTCGTAAAATTATTTACGTCGAAATGATTTTTACGATTTTATAATAAGAAACATGTGTGTGTGTGTGTGTGTGTGTGGGTCGAGTGCAGTGTCTGCGCACACACCCAGTGCCGTTGGTGTTTATGGAAAAAGTAATTACGCGAAATGACATAAGTGAATTGTATGCGCATTGCCATTACGTTTGTATACGCGTCATGCAATAAAAATTTGTCCAACCCAACAACAACAATAACAATGCGTGGAATAGCTTAAGAGTTAACAATAAATGACAATAATTAACCGAAATAGTTCGCATTGAAATGTTAAACTGGAAATGCCGGCTTTGGTCACAAGACTTGCCAAAAGTTAGCGAATGCCGGTTGTGTGTTTTCCTTTATGTTTGTGTGTGTGTTTGTATGTTACACATATTGGCTCAACTTCAAGTTTGTGCTAATGTTTGATAAATAAATATAAATAAATATTTAAATATGGGTAAAAGAATATTTTCTTTCAAAAAGCAATGCAATAAATTACCTCAATGAAGTCAATTTGACACACTTTTGTCAATATTCTATTCTTTTGTTATATTCTAGAGTCAAGTGCCTCATAGGGCTAACTTGTGATAAATTTCTAGATACGTTAGACAAAAAAATATATATAAAAAGTGGGTTGCTCCGCGCATATGTATGTTCCAAAAAGTTGGAAGTTAAGAAAAAAAATAAAAATAAAATAAACTAAAATAAAATAAACTATAATAAAAAATAAAATAAAATAAAATAAAATAAAATAAAATAAAATAAAATAAAATAAAATAAAATAAAATAAAATAAAATAAAATAAATTAAAATAAAATAAAATAAAATAAAATAAAATAAAATAAAATAAAATGGGGGTATGTGGGGAGGAGAGGCCGTGGGAAATAAAATAAAATAAAATAAAATAAAATAAAATGAAATGAAATGAAATGAAATGAAATGAAATAAAATAAAATAAAATAAAATAAAATAAAATAAAATAAAATAAAATAAAATAAAATAAAATAAAATAAAATAAAATAAAATAAAATAAAATAAAATAAAATAAAATAAAATAAAATAAAATAAAATAAAATAAAATAAAATAAAATAAAATAAAATAAAATAAAATAAAATAAAATGAAATGAAATGAAATAAAATGAAATAAAATAAAATAAAATAAAATAAAATAAAATAAAATAAAATAAAATAAAATAAAATAAAATAAAAGAAACTAAAAGAAATAAAACAAAATGAAATGAAATAAAATAAAATAAAATAAAATGAAATAAAACGAAATATAAAATAAATTAAAATAAAATAAAACAAAATAAAATAAAGCAAAATAAAATGAAATTAAATATACAAACAAGTCAATTAGTCAAGGATTATGTTCTAAAAAATTTTTTACAACTCAAGACTTCACTAAAAACTGTTTTTGACTATATGAAACTATAGCTCTTGAAATTTGAATATAGAATGAATGCACAAATATTTTAAGGCATATTTTTGTTAGTTTATAGACGTTTCTGACACACACACTGACAATTTCTCGTCTGTTAAATGACCAAAAAAATTTTAGTTAGGCAAATTTATTATTATTATTATTATTTTATAATTTATTATATTATTATCTGAGACACAGAAGCAACCTAAGACATGATCAAGTAGATCTATGTATAAGGTAGGCAAGTAGGAGCGGCAGCATCTTGTAACAGAATACACTTAGGCCATGAGACCTATTGTGGTTCACGGGATCTTTTAACTTCTCTCAAAAGTCGCACCAACCTGAACAAGTAATAAAGCTTATTAAACCGTTTGTGTATGAAATGCGATAAGCTTCCATATTTCCTTGTTTCCTTCCGTTTTTCCATAACTCAATAAAAACGCCTTTATTCAACCACTTCAACCTCATAAATACTCCTAAATTAGTATCGCAATTTCACGCTACACTCATGCAATATTTCCTCATTGAGACCCCAGAGAGTCCAAGTCTCAAGTAGAGCGCATAAAGTTTCTACAAAATTGTTCAATCCTCCATATTCCCACACACACAAGCTGGGAAAATGAAAAATAACTGAAAACAAAAAAAAAAAACAAGAGCACCATTTCGCCCTATCAGCGGCACCGCATGCCGCAGCAGTCCAGCCATAAATCAGCAAATCATAATAACAAACTTCAATTTCACTGAAACAAAGTCAATTGACAATAAATTGCGAAAAACAATTCGCTAATTTATTGCAGCACCGAGGCGCAAGCCGGCCACATGAAAGCGAAAATTCCGCTAAAATCCGCCAAAGTCGATGCGGCCGCGCACTTATGGCGTCCAAATTGTTGGCGCGCACCCACAACGCACATAAAGCACAGCGAACACAAAGTGCTACAAATAACCTGCAACAGAAAAAAAACTAACTCGACTATGTATTATGTAAATTAATTGTTGTAGTTTTTCATTTTGCGCTTTTTTTTCTCTTATGGAGTGGGCGAGTTTTTCGTTCATGTGGGCAAAGTTAACGAGGCGTGTACATCTCAAGCAGATGTTGCAAGCTGGCTGGCTAATCACTTTTCGGAACTGGCTTTAATGTTGTCAGCCAGTCAGTTATGTAGTTCGAAAAGCCATTGCGAAACACTCAGCGTCAGAGTCATTTCTTTTCGCTGCCTAATTGACGCCGTCGACAGTTATGCAGTCACAACGGTAGGTAACCCAATTGCTCAATGCGGCACGTAGGTATCATCAGAAAAGGAAAATCGAAATTTTTGTGCCATGCGTTGTTATAGCATTTGTGGTTATTTAATTGGCCAACGAATTGAAAGCAGTAATTAGCACTTTTTTTGTACATTTTTGGCTTTCTTTACAACGCAAAGAAAAATAAGAAAAGACAAAACTGGAAAAGGTTTCTGCTAAGCAATAACAAAAGACTTTGAATTTGGTACAACAAAGATTTTACAAAAATAGAGAAATGGATTCAGTTAATTTTTTTTGCTAATTGTTGGGGTAGGTTAAGATTATTTTGTGAGGTCATAACGCACAAATAGGAATGATCTATGGCCACAAGGTCAGCAAGTGGTTTTGTTATGAAAACACAAAAAAAGGATAATGAGATGTAATTTCTGTAGGATCTACAGAGAGACTTGCTTTGGCCAATTTGATTAAGAAATCATTGATTAATAAATTTTATTTTAGCTTAATCCAGCTAAGCCAAGTGTACTTTATGCAGGATACCTCAGTTAGCAAAATTTAAGCACATTAAAGGCAGCATCCGGTACATGTACCCCGTCAGTGGCGCACGCAGGATTTCATTTTAGGGGGATTTTGATTACAACTTTTGAGCTCAGTACCATTTGAAATCTTACTTTGTACTAGCAATTTTTTATTTAGGGAGGGTTGAGCCCCTATCCCTGTGTACGCCACTGCACCCCGCACAGTCGACATATCTGAGTTAGACACTTAATTCAAAACCTTTAAACGTTTCTACGAAAATATTTACTTTCGCAAGCAATTGTTTTTTTTTTTGGTGAACATACAACTTTATGAAATTTTAATGTCATTCAAGTTAGACCTTTTTAAAATGTAACTATT
Source organism: Melieria crassipennis (assembly GCA_963668005.1). Taxonomy (NCBI): domain Eukaryota; kingdom Metazoa; phylum Arthropoda; class Insecta; order Diptera; family Ulidiidae; genus Melieria; species Melieria crassipennis. The sequence continues at coordinate 11,806,800 of OY764961.1, forward strand.
CCATTGTATATAGCAAACTGCATTTTCTGGTTAGTAGTAATCGAATTATTTAATTTTGCTCAATTGATACTGATTGGCATTTTAATTTTATTTCATGCTTTCCATATTTAATTCAGCAAATGTTTTTATCAAATTTTGTGCTGCAAAAAGGAGAATGTTTGGAAAATTGTAAAGCTTGATTCTAAGAAACTTAACTAAAAATGTAAATTTATACTGAAAAATGTGAAACTTTTAGCTCCACAAGTTATGCTTATTTCTTATAATTAGTCAGTAGCTATTGACAAGCAATTTCTTCACTATCCGAGATTTAAAAATATCTGCTAAGGGAACCCCGAGCGCAAGAAAATCTGTCCTTATATTTAACTGGTTGAATGTTAATTTTAACCCATGACCTCCTTCAACGCACTTATATGTGAATTATATTTATAACCCAGCCATACTTTTGTTATCTATATCAGTACTACCGATTAGTGTTGACCAATTTAAATTCCATAACCTCAAAATTGTTGCACAGTGTTATTAACCAACAATAACTTAATGACACTTTTATATAGTCTTCAAGAAATTCAAAATGCACTGAACAAGGGTCTGCTTGATTATTGGTTATTATTACCTAATCATTTTTAATATTTCACCTTAAAACATTACTAGTTCAATTTATTCCCAAATTTTTAAAAATTTTATATATATAAATTTTAGACAATTTTCGCATTTTCTTGAACAATGCAGATACTTTAACCAATGCTTAATATTTAACAATTACTGTAGAAAACACTAAGCCAGTTTATGGTTAGCACTAACTAGAACTATATTTCAAAAAGTTTGCAGTACTTAATGATTTTTTTTTAGTTCGAAAAACTCTCCACTTGACTTCTAAATGTTTCTCCACAATTCACAATCCAAATAAATATTTTTTTAACTAAAATGTATCTACTTTATTTTCTCTAATTAATTAAACTTTAATCATTATCAATTAAATCAATTAAAATGTTGAAAAAAAAAATGTTTGAATGAAATAATGTAGAAATAAAAAATATATATCTAAAAGTTATCCAGTTTTCAGTTATGCAGTATTTTTTTAACTATGCAGAAAGTGATGGAACAGTTTTTGGTTCATAATAATCAATTCTGATTGTATATACAGCACTTTTCGCTTAAAGCGAACTGTACAGTACTTTTCGTTTATAACGAACCCGTTTAAAACGAATTTCCGCCTAAATCGAACCAATTTCAAAAGTACGCGCTTTATTTTTCGCTTATTACGGACCCCTTTTAAAGCGAACTTTCGGTTAGCCAAAAGTACTGTATTTCATCAATAGATGATATTTCAATTTGTATATATTTGGCTTGGATTAGTTAACATTATACTATATTTTTTAACTTTTCACTCGGATTTCATTTTAGTTTGAACTATACAATACTCACGGCAACAAGTTAATAAATTGATATAAAATAACATTTCAACCACAAATTAAAAATTCAGAGCTTATAACACTTTCTGCTTTATTTTTACATTTTGAATTTTTAAATTTGAAAAACTTGTCACTTGACCTCCAAAGGGTTTTTCATAATTTTCGTAATCCGAATAAATCTTTTTTTTAACTAAAATTGATCTATTTTAATTTTCTCAAATTAATTTTTGTAATCATTTAAAAAAATCAAATGAATTTAATTTTTTAAAACCAAATTGTTTGAATGAAAAAAATATGAGTTACCTAGCCTTAAGTTATGCAGTTTTTTTTAATATGCAGAAAATTGTAGAACAATTTATGGTTAATAATAATTAATTCTGATTGTATATATTTAATAAATAGATAATATTTCAATTTGAATATATTTTGCTGTGATTAGTTAATATTCTACTATATTTTTTTTTACTTTTCACTCGAATTTCATTCTAGTTGCTACGAACCAATACTCATTGCAACAAGTTAATAAATAGATATTAAATAATCACAACAACAATTTATAAATTAATCACATTTCAACCACAAAGCACCAATTCAGCGTTTATAACACTTTCTGCATTTATCACATAACTGAAATATGTTGCAATTTTTTTGTTTGTTAATTTCCACGCAGACGAAAATTACAAAATTTTAAAGTTGAAAATTACAGCAATTTTTAACAACAATTAGAAAACAGCAAAACTATCACACACTCTCTCTCTAACTTTAGCAATTTTTCCCACTGTTTATGCTTTTAACACTCTTTACCTTCGTTCGAGAAAAGTCGTTAATAATTCAAAATTATTCTTTTCAAATCAGTTCAAACGTTTTGTTGTTCAATATTTTGCGTCACTTGTGGCGTATTTAACGTTCAATGCTCACTGTCGCTCGCGGCGCACTTGTCTAGGATAACGCTGTGAAGAGCTTTAAGGCACATCCTCGGCGAACGTTTGTATTTATAGCCGAAAACTCCCAACAATGCCAAATACTTTCGCTCGCCACTGTTTTCGCTTTCGCCCAGCATCGCTATTTGGCGCACACCAACAACTAGCGCTGCGCAGCAACTACAACAACAACAATTCGCAATAGCAACACAGCCAAGAATAAACTGACAGAAGAACGCGCAGTGCGTTGAGGCTGTCGCTGGGTGCCGGGTGGCAGTGGGCCAACAACAGCGCAATGTAGACCAACAGCAGCCGGGCCTTATCGGCCAGCACGCACACTAGCACACGAATACAAACACACACACACATACACACGCAATAACGGAACAAACAAACTGGAGCCATGTGGCATCGCCATAGCGGTTACAGTTTCAATTTCAATTTCAGCTGCCATCGCTGCTTCTTCTTGCACTCCATCATCAGCAGCATCAACTACTATTTTGTTGTTGTTGTTGTTGTGGTTGTTAACAGCAACAGACTGACTCGCTCGCTGACTGCCTGGTTCGCCGACTATGCGACTGACTGGTTGCTGCGCCATTCGGCAGGACATGCGCGCACGCGGCCGCTCGCGAATAAATTTTAGCGCCTTGTGCGACCACGTAACTAGTGTCTGTGCAAATGTTTGTCTGTGTGCGTGTGCGTTTGTATGTGTGCGCATATTTTCAGCATACTTCGTGCACACTTTGTTGCTGCCTTTCGTCCAGTTGCCGGTGCTGCCTGGTTGGCGCGCGCTCGCTTTGAATATGTGGGGCAATAATTTTATTAGTTGACGCGTTAGTGGCGCAATACTGTTGGTTGTTAGCGCCGCTTGTACTATTGCTTGTTGTTGTTGTTGTGGGTAATAATTGTTGCTAGTGGCGCTGGAGCCGGAGCTGGTATTGTGGCGACAATAACAAATAGTTTTATTTGTTTAGAGTTTGCTCGCTGTCGGCCGGCGCAGGACACAAAGGGGTCCAGTCGCTGAATGGATGAGATTGTGGTGTGGTTTCATAGTGGTCGGTGTGGGCTGTTGAATAATGGAGCCGGACATGGTGCGCCCAATGTCGGCACAGTTTATGCGCGTATAATATGGCTGGTACAGTGGGCACGTTTTATTCATTTTGAATCTGAATAAAGTGAAGATTTGTGAAACTTGAGATCAAATGTGGAGGACTCTATAGAATGTCAGAATATTTAATAATTTTTTAAATAGCTTTAAGATCTTACTTTTAGGTTGGGCGTAGAAATTACTAGAGAAACTAGTTGTGCTAATTTAATCAGTAAATCTGCTGAGTAACTTATTTTGTACTGATTTTTGTGAACTCGAAATCAGTGCACAAAATACACTAATTCAACCGATTTTGTTGTGTAAGAGCAAAAGTGCCTAAAAATTACCTTAAATCATTAAAATATGGTAAGTGGTTAGCAATAACCGAAAGTATTTTTCAAATTCATTAACCATTATAGAAGTAAAACAATATATACTGAAAATAGTTAGCACTAACCGAAAGAATATTTCCAATTAAATGATATATATTTTCCATTTTCCGTAAGTAAGTAAGTGTATTTGTGTCAAAACACATCCGCAATCGCCCAAAAAATCGCTTTAAAACATCAAAATACGGCAAGTGGTTAGCAATAACTGAAAGTATTTTTCAAAATCATTACTCTTTACATAAATAAAAAACGCAAGCGCCCAAAACATTGCGTTAAATCATCAAAACTAAAAATGGTTAGGACTAACCGAAATAATGTTTTCAATTCCATTAATCATAACATAAGCGAATGAGTATATTCTTGTCATAAAACATTCGCAATCGCCCAAAAAACCGCCTCAAAACATCAAAATACGGCAAGTGGTTAGCAATAACCGAAAGTATTTTTCAAAATCAATTACTCATTACATAAGTTAGAAATGCAAGAGCCCATAACATTGCCATAAATCATCAAAACTAAAAATGGTTAGCACTAACCGAAAGAATGTTTTCAATTCCATTAATCATAACATAAGAGAATAAGTATATTCGTGTCATAAAACATTCGCAATCGCCCGAAAAATCGCCTTAAAACATCAAAATACGGAATGTGGTTAGCAATAACCGAAAGTATTTTTCAAAATCAATTACTCATTGCATAAGTAAAAAACGTAAGCGCCCAAAACATTGCCTTAAATCATCAAAACTGAAAATGGTTAGCACTAACCGAAAGAATGTTTTCAATTCCATTAACCATTTCATAAGTAAATACGTAAATTCGTGTCATAACACATCTGCCATTGCCCAAAAAATCGCATTAAAACATCAAAATACGGAATGTGGTTAGCAATAACCGAAAGTATTTTTCAAAATCAATTACTCATTACATAAGTAAAAACGCAAGCGCCCAAAACATTGCCTTAAATCATCAAAACAAAAATGGTTAGCACTAACCGAAAGAATTTTTTTCAATTCGACTGACTATTACATTAAAATGCCATCAATTTTCATTCTTTTAAGTCTATTAAAAAAATTTTAAAAAAATGTTGCTGATCACTTTTTGCTATCATCACATTGTTCTGCGGCATTCAAAACTCATTGAGGGAATTTTATATTTTCAATTTTTCTAACCAAACGGCGAGTGGGTGTTGCCCACTCTGCAGCATGCCCAGCCATTGAATAGTTTTGCTTTTCCTCACATTTAGCTCAAAGAATTTTTAATATCCTTCAACGTCCTCCGCGCAAGTGTCGATACTTTTCGCCTAACGCTTTCGAGTGAATTCGCAGTTTTTAGAGCAAAGCCAACTTTGAACTTTGCGGCATGAATCACCAGCATTTTTGGCAACAAACGGGGAACTAACAAATAACAACAACAACATAAGTACGGCGAAAATTCATTTGAAAAAAAAAAGAAAGCAACAACAGCGGCCGCAGCGAAAATCTGCAAAGCGTTGGCTGACTGACTGTTTGGCCTCGAGCTGCAACACGACAATGAAATATGGTAACAACGATGACGACATCAGGCGGTAACAGAACGCCCGCTCGCTCATGACGTAGACGCGTCACTGATATTCGATGCTTTTTTTATTTGGTAATAACGGATTTTTTTCGCTCTTCTTTTAATAACGTTGTTTGATTTTGTTTGTTTTTTTCTCTATTGGCACTTTTGGTAGGTTGTCATTGTCTGCTTGGCTGGTGTTGTTGTTGTTTTATTGTGGCTGATGACTTTCTTATGGAAATATGCTGTCAGCCATTGTTGTAGTGGCGGATGTTGTCGTTGCCTTTTTGCCTGTTATTGATGGCAAATGAGTGGCTGACTGTTTCAAGGGGTGCGTGGGTTGTGTGGGGGGTTGGTTTTTGCGCATTTTTGCAAATATAGCAAAAACGGTGCAAATGATAAAATGATGCGTTATTCAATACTTAAGTATCTGTGCTCGACACATTCCCACCCACCCTCCAAATACCAACTAATGCGCTAATAGGCATTGGTTTGTTGTTGTTTGATGCTTTGTTATCGCCGCGCGGCAGTGTGGTGTGTTCGTTACGTTACGTTGCGTTGCGTTGCGTTGGTGACATTAAATGTGACCTCGATAAAATGTTGAGACAAAGAACATCGAAATATTGATGGCATTCAGCCAGCAATTCAATTTTAACGCAATAACTACGCAGCTGCTGGCAGCGCTGGCCGAACGTTCTGCGCAATGACAGCGCGCTTTGAGGGCCAAAACACTCGATAAGGTTCATGTTTGCCTGCTAGAAAATGACAATAATAATAAATATGCAAAACACACACACACACACAAATGTGAACACCGCGAGGATGAAAGACATAATCACTGCCCACACAGCGCCACTAACTCACAGCGAAATTATCAAAGGCCACAATAAAGCAACGTCAGCAACGTTTTGTTTCTCATATTACAACTTTTTTCTATTTATAGCGCACAATTTATGGCAGAAATCCACCCATGCGATTTTTCCAATTTGGCGTATTTTTGTTTTGGAATGCTCAGCTTGGAATTTGCAGTTTCCGAGCGAAAACTAACGACGACACTAAAGTGGCAATGTCAATGTCGCCATCCGTCGTCGAGGTCACAACTGCAGACATGGCCAAAGCCGGAGACAGCCACATCGATTGGCCCGCACGCGCCACACCAGTCGAACGTTGCCAACCAGCGATTTCACTTTTCTTCGTTACACTTTTCATTGCTGCGCTTCCGTTTCCACATTTTTTCGTTATCGTTCCCCTCTCGTTGTATCTCTTCTCTGCCTGCCAATGACTTTGCGCTCGAACAAATAGTTTCGTCACTTAGCATTTCTCAACCGTTTCAATTTTCATATTTTCATTGAGAAATTCCACACAACTTGGCTGAGTTCCGCCCACGTGCCGTCCCCCTCAACGCCAAAGCGTGGGACTCCCATTGGCGTCGCCAGCCATTTCGGCTTCATTGCTTGACTTTTGATTTTCATACATATTTTCACTAGCTTTGGCCAAATGTCGCCGAAATTTCACCACATTTTAGCCAGTGTTGACTCAAGCGTCGATGTCCTTCGCGCTGTAAGCATTTATTTTGGCGCTGGTTCGCCCGTGTCTGATATTCGAGGACACATTTAATGGTCGATTTGTTTCGCTGATTTTAATAGCAACCATTTCTACACATTTTCTCAACTTGTTTTGTCTTGTTTTCATTGCAAATTTTGTTAATAATGGCGAAATGTCAGTATGCCAGAAAATATTTCTTGCTGAGAAGTTTCATCTTAAAGTTACACGAATAACTTAGATGCCGCCTTGACAGCCGTAAGTGATGGCATTTTCATTGCAAAATACTGTCGCATGAAATAAATAAGTAAATGATGTCGCATAAATCTAATAAATTCATCCATGTTAGATTTTCAAAGTGATATTTTAACACATTTTTGTGTTTTGCTGCTATCAGTGGCATGACTTCATTATGAGGTGGGAAAAGTTTCACAACTTTGAAATCATTTTTGCCATCCATAATTTTGTAACAGACAGATATTTGGGAGTTTTGAGTCCCCAAACACCCTTCTGGTGGGCTTGTGACTGGTTATTCGTAAACAATTGGAATGTGAGTTTTTAAATGTAATTACAGCCTAAGTCCTTAAGGTGACCTTCTACTGTAGATTATTAATTTTAATTTAATTAGTTATTAATTATTATTATTCTAGTTTAGAGAAAAATATTTGTTACTATTTTGAAAATCGAAAATTTAACAAAAATTGCGGCTATTTGAAAACTAATAGGAAGACATATTGACCCAAATTTCAAATCAAATAGTTTAGTAAATCATGAGATCTCTTTTGAAAATTAGTTTTAGGAAATACTTTTGAATTAATATCTGAATTTTAAAAATGTAAGTTAAATATATGGAAGGTACTGGATAATTAATGCTTTAAGTGGGACTAAGTCAGTTATGACTATTCTGCTATAGAAATCTAAAAACTAAATCATGGATTAGAACCATGATTGGTGTTTTGGCTTTTCACTGTGTAATTGTCATCTATTCAAAAAGGTTTTGTTTGCTTTTTAATGGCTTCTATCGAAGCTGTCGAGGTAGACGAGGAAGAGGAAGAAATTTTCTTTTCACTTTCTATGCTTTTGTTTTTTAGTATCTATAAGAAGTAAGACTCGCCTGGGCAACTTTTCGACAATCTAGCGACTCAAGCCGATAGGACTATTTTCAGCCTGGATCGTAAGGAGCTCAATGTTCAATGATTGGATAGTTGGTTAAAGTGACAATACTCCGGCAACGCGGTTAGTATTGTTATAAATCATGTCGGTGATTTGTCCTTATGGCTACTGGTGACAATGCTCCTTGCGTGGATTTCATTATGCCTTCAAAATCGGTAAAAATAGCTACCCCAACCTAGTTAATTGAGTAAGCGAACTTATTTTTGATTGATTGTGGTATCACAATGGGTCTTAAGTACACTTTGGCCTGGGGCAACCACACCTACTTACCTAAGACCTGGGGCATCACGACGGTCCAAACTAGACTTTGTACACCTTCATGTATTATCTGACTGAAGGTAGCCTTCTCTACCATCCTAACTTCGTAGGACTCCTAAATACCTAACTAAGCCCTGAGAGTCCTGAAGTATCACGACGGTCCAAACCGGATTTTGTATGCCTTCATGTCTTATCTGACCGAAGGTGGCCTTCTCTACCATCCTAACTTCGTAGGACTCCTACCTACCTAACTAAGCCCTGAGAGCCCTGAAGTATCATGACGGTCCAAATTGGATTTTGTATGCCTTCATGTCTTATCTGACTGAAGGTAGCCTCCTCTACCATCCTAACTGGTATCACGACGGGCCAAACTGACTTATTTTGGCTTATCTGACTGAAGGTAACCTCCCCTACCACCTTACCTATGCAGTTTAATATTTATGAACGATTTTTTCAAAATTATAGTATTTCAGACATAGTAAAAGTTGATTACTTTCAATTTCGCATATATTCAAAAAGTAAAGAATATTACAACAAATAAATGTTTCATTAGAGTTAACCTAAGTAACCCAAGAATTACGTTAACTTCTTGAAAAACTTGAAATTTCTAGCAACATATGAAACTTTGGGATGTTTAAATCACATCTTGATGAGTTTTTCTTGCTAAAATTGTCTTTCTTCTAAATTAAGCCTTCCTTCTGAATCTATACCTTTCTTCCTGTTAAAATACGACTCAAATAAGGTCAATAAGCACTTTTTTGACAGCCTGGGTCATCCAGCCGATAAGACTATTTGCAGTCTTATTATATATCTTTTTGTCATGAGCTCCACTTGGATCTGTTAGCAGAGAGTATGAGTCCAACTAGTCTATCCCAAGGGGCCTCTTTTATCTGCCTAAGCCAGTCCAGTTCGTCAACACTTTTAGTTTTGCGCTTTTCATAAAATGTAGTTACGTAAAGTACAATGAATTTAAATAAATTAAAACTAGTTTGTCCATTTGACACACTGCCAAACTTATTTTTCATATGAGTTCGCCCAGTGCCATAGACCAACTGTTTCCGTGGTGTAGTGGTTATCACATCCGCCTAACACGCGGAAGGCCCCCGGTTCGATCCCGGGCGGAAACAGAAACAACAACTTTTTGTACTCGTAAAATTAGAAATTTTTCTTACAGCAAAGTTTTATGAGTATGTTTGCTAATTCAGGAAGCCGGAAAGAGAATGAAAACTCATAGATACAAAAATTAAAAATTAATTTTGATTCAAATATTTTTAAAACATATTAAAAACAACAACAAAATAATAAAATACTCGTACAATTTTTAAATCAAAATTTAAACACAAATATTTAAAAATATTTAAAGAATAATATGGAAGCACTTAAAAGGCACAAAAACAAGAACAAAGAACTGTTAAACCCATAAACGTATAAAATGGCAATCCTGTACAAATGTTAAAAATTGAATTTAAAATTGTATTAGTTGAAGCTACAAATCAAAATCGCATTGGCAATAAGACAACAGATGTGCTTCAAACAGCTACAAAGATTAAAATGCATAAATTTTTCTGTATCAAATTTCTGCACACACTTTTCATATTGAAATTTTCAGAGTGAGTGCATATGTAAAATTTTGAATTTTTTAACATGCAACACACACACACACACAATTCGATACATGATAAGCACAATAAGCAGAAAAGGGTCACCAATAACTAAAAAAAGATATATGTATATATAAAAAATGTACATCTCACAAATAATGGGCTACAAGACAAAAACAGCAAATTGTGTGTGCTGTGATTGACAGCTAAAGTTGAAGTATTGCTGTCAGCGAAACAGCATCAAGTCAATCATTTAATATGCTTTGCCTGGGCAGAGTGTTGGCGGGCCCAAGTACCAAAAACACACACACGCACATGTTTTGTCTGCATGTAGATATGTTTGTTTGCATTTACATGTAGATGGAAGTGATTGGGCGCGAAATTCAATTTGAATATTTGAATTCAGCTGATGGCATCTTAAGGGGATTAACACTGAGCTGTTTGTTGTTGTACCAAACAACAATGTATGCAGTGTGCAGTGTGAAGTATTGCTATCAGTGTGTAGAGATTTAACAAATTGCGTTATTAGTTCTTGAAAATGCATATTTAAAAAAGGTTTACACATTGACATGTGAGAAATGAGTGCGTCAATAGTGGACAGCAAGAATAAATTGAATGCTGCGCAATACAAATGAAACCCATGTAAGGAGCAAACGTATGTGGAGCTGATAAGCCAATGATGCTGAAGTGAAGGGTCGCAAAATGTTGTATTATTCAAAAAAAGTAATTGTGCCTGTTTCCGCCCGGGATCGAACCGGGGGCCTTCCGCGTGTTAGGCGGATGTGATAACCACTACACCACGGAAACAGTTGGTCGCTGTTGGCCAGCGTACAAATGTGACAGACGATCGTTGGTGGTTTTTGAGATAATAATACAAGTTTTTAATTTTTTTTTTTTATTTTGTTCATTAGTCACAAGAAGTGTGCTTGTTTGTTTTTATTTTATAATTTATTGTTGCATAGTTGGCAGCAATCACGCTCCACATAGTGAACTGCTTGACAACTGTCTGTGGCTAAAAATAACAACAACAAAGATAAAGCAACAGAGCATTGGAAGCGGACAGCTTTAAAGACACCTGAACAAAGTGGAAAGTAGGGCGTGGGGCCGATAGATAAGATGGGAAAGAAATAAATTTAAATTGTTGAATAATTCAGTATGGAGTGATAGACATTTTTTTGTTATAGTTTTGTCAAAAAGTTTGAGTAGGAAAACCATAAAAATTGTATTATGTACTTATTGAGTTTGTTGTTATTGACAATAAACATTAAAGTATTAATCGGATTTAACAATCATTTTTAACCATTAAACAAAGAAAATTTATTGATTCAATTAACGCTTTTGACCCCAAAGTTGCATAAGAGCAACTTCACCTATTTGTCATCTTAGAACAAAAGCTACGATTGATTTATGGGTTTAATTTAAGTAGGCACCAACAAATTAATATTTTTAGGAGTGAATTCAAAACAAATTACAAAAATTGTACTGTTATGCCCAAAATAATTTCCAATAATTTGCAGCCAATAATTTCCAATAATTTGTGTTCTAATTGAAGTCTACGAATTGGGCGCGTTTGATCAGAACCCCGTTTCTTTAATAATGGTTATATAAAATCAAAAAGTGATAATTTTGTATTTTTTCATAAATATTAAGTAATTTTTTTGTAATGAAAAAATATTGACACAAAATTTATTTAACCCTTATAAGCCAAAATTTTTCAAAAGTAAACTAGCTCTAGAACTCTAACAAAGAGGCGTAGCAACTTAAAATGTCGTGTGCACACTTCTTATTCAAGTATTTCATGATTTAAATACCTAAAAGTAATATCGAGACACAGGAAAAAATTTTGGGGTCGAAAGAGTTAAGAAAACTATAAAAATTGTACATATTACAGTGGTGTCTGGATATAGTGAACTAATTATTGCAAGGCCTGTTCACAATATTGAGTTTGTTCACTATATCAAGGTTAACATTTTTGTTCAAAAACTCGTTTTATTTGCTCAAAAAACACTTTTTGTTTTTTGCTTGAAAATTTGTTTCCCTATTTAGAGGCTCCATGTCAAAATTTGGGTGTTCACTATATCGAGGGTTCACTATACCCAGACACGACTGTATGTATTTATTGAATTTGTTGTTGTTGACAACGAGCATGAAAGTATTAATCGGACTTAACAATCATTTTTAACCATTAAACAAAGAAATTTTATTAATTCAATTAAGTATAGAACTCTGATTAAATAGTATGAAATAACTCAGAGCTTGAGGACTTTAAGCTTCTAATAAAAGAGGAAGAATTGTAATAAAAGTTTTAATATGCACTAACGAAACAGCACAACTGAAAATTATATTAAAATTTTGAGTGTCAAGTAGATTTGTTGTCCACTTAAAATGTTCGGGGAGCAGCAGTTATTCCGCCTTTTTGGTGAGTAAATGACACAGAAACTTTGCTGTCGAGCGTCGAGTGCCGGATTAGAGTCTTTTATGGGGCCAATGAAAATATGTAATTGCAGATAGCAGAAGAAGAACAACGCTTCTCTCAAACTCTCCCCTCTTCATCCCATTCATCCATAAGAAGACGACATGAGGAAATGGCCGCTGTGTGAATTCAGGACACGTTTTAAATCAGCGCTCGCGCATGCAGCAAATGTACTGCACACAACTACACAGACAGATTTACAATCATTGCTGCAAAGGAATGCTGCATACATATAGAATGATTGTTCATATAAAGCTTGTCTTTTCATATAGTCCAAAGTAACCCTGAGCAAAGTCAAATCAAACATTAATTCCAAGTCACTGTTGGAGCGTCCAAGGAATTTCGCACAGCTCGCAGTGTTTAATTTAGTCGACTGGCAGCGCGTTGTTGTTGGAGTTGTTAGTTGACTTCAATTGTTCTTAAACTGGTCTTGGTTGAGTTTTATGCGTGACTGCGTGCTGGCGGCACGTTCGCAAAAAATATTGCTGGCCATTCATTTGTTCAGAATCTGCGGAACCTGCCCAACTGATTGTCTGAGGCAATAAAATTCAATTTCATGCAACGCTGTGTCGTGAACATGAGTGAAATGTGTGGCGTTGTTGGCGGCATAGAAATAATACAAGGCGGCAGCAACAAATGGCAAATGTAAGCAACAAATTGCAGATGACAATAAAATCGTAAAGCAGAAAACAGAAAACAGGCAACGTCAACATTGGGGAAATGAAGTGAGTATTAACAAGCGTCAATTATGTAAATGCCACGGCTGACTTCCTGCGCCCAACGTCGACACGGCCGCGCGTCACAATGTTGACATGTCACTGGCGTTTGTTACGCCAAGCGTTGCTACCTCCAACACCAACAACAATGGCATTGCCATCAACACATTCTCACTCGTACGAAATACTGAAAATGAAAATGTTGCTCATAATTGTTGTGATTTGCAAACAGGAAACTAAGCGCGCATGAGCAAAATGCCGAAAGCAAACAAACGAACAAAATATGCCAAAAATTTGTAGCCGACATGGTGGAAAAACACCATCAAAGCTTTTCTTCACAATATTCAATTTCAGCTAAGCGCCAAAGTCGTCGAGTGATGTGAGGAGACACGCGGCAGTGTGTTGAGTTGCTTGGCTCGTAATAGTTTTGCGACAAGTGGGTGGCCGTTGGCGCCACGTGTCCGGCAATTGACCGCCCAACAGGAACAGCGACGAGCTGGCATGTGCCGAGAATACATAAACTGACCAGCGCACACATTTTTGCTGGGGCAGAACTGTTTTAGTGGGTAATGCTTTTATTGGTAAATTTATGTTGGCGGTATTCACACTGAGCAGAAAAGTTTGTATTGTCTTGCATATTGAGAACTTTGGCGCGTTGGTTCGTTAGTGCGGTTTTATACTGTCAGCAACCACAAATGAAATACTTACAAAAAATTATGTTTGTGTTCAATAAAAGTACAAAATATTGAAAGTTCGATATAAAAACTAACAGGTTACAGGATGCGACGGAGGCATACCAAGTAATAGGGAGCACCCGTACTTCTACTTCTTATTACCCATTTTGAGTGCCCTCTGTGATTGCCAGGAGGAGTTTAATTTTTCTATTCCTGCTGTCAAACGCCAAGTTCGAAAAGAGTCAAGCGACTGATATGTATAACTAGTCCCCACCGAAATTCCGCTTCCGATTCGAGAGTCCATGTTTAGCCAATGGAAAGCCCAGAAAATCAGCAAAGCCAATAGAAAATCTTGAAATGCCGGTAAAATCGAAACTAACAAAATTAAAAAATTAAATTAAAAAATTAAGTTGAAAAAAAATTTAGTTTAAAAATTAAATTTAAAAAAAAATAGTTTTAAAATTAAAATTTAAAAAAATTAAATTAGAAGTAAATTCTAAACTAAACCAAACTAAAACTTCAAAGTACTATCCATCGTTAACTATGACTTGTGCCCATCTTTCAGGCAGCATACAGATTACGTGTTAACCCTTTCGACTCCGAATTTTACCCTGTGTCTCGATATTACTTTTTGGTATTTCAATCATAAAACACTTAAATAATAAGTGTGCACACGACATTTTAAATCGCCACGCCTCTTTGTTAGAGTTCTAGAGCTAGTTTACTTTTGAACAGTTTTGGTTTAAAACGGGTTAAATAAATTTTGTGCCAATATTTTTTTAATTACAGAAATATTATTTCATATTTATGGAAATATACAAAATTATCACTTTTTGATTTTATTTAACCATTATTAAAGAAACAGGGTTTTGATCAAACGCGCTCAATTCGTAGACTTCAATTAGAACACAAACTGTCCCTGTATCGCTGCAAATTATTGAATATTATTTTAGGGATAACGGTAAAATTTTTGTAATTTGCTTTGAATTCACTTCTAGAAATATTAGTTTGTTGGTGCCTATTTAAATTAAACCCATAAATCAATCGTAGCTTCTGCTATAAGATGACAAAGTTGAAAAGAAAAATTTGAAGTTGCTCTCAGGCAACTTTGGGGTCGAAAGGGTAAAACAAAATTATGGCCTTCTTAGGCGATCCAAGAATAGACTTAATTTTTTACTTCTTCGTAAGAAGTAATGTGCCGCTCGGCCATGAGTTATCGACCCAAAAAAGTTATAGTCGAAAGGAGCAATGTCTGATAAATACGATGGGTTGGGTAGGACATCCCATTGAAATGCCTCCAAAGTTTCCTGATGTCTTTTGTAATATGTCTTTTGTAATTTGCGTTGTTGTGCAAAAAGATCAGCGCTTTCCGTAAATTGTGTTTTGTTGATACAAAAAAGGTTGACATAGTTAGAACACAAAGAAAGTATATTGTTTTTACAATATACATATACATTACATATACTAATTTTTATAGGGAAATTATGGCGTTTAGCATGAACACAATTACAAGATGGTCTAATGCGATTTAATGTTGCTTAACCCATTAAAACCTGACCCCAGAAAGGCTTGTGCGATTTCCATAAAATTTTACACAATCTTATGAATTGACCTAATCAAGAAAAAAAATCAAGCAAAAAATTCATACCATGTTTTTTTTTGGTCATGTTTTTCGCAAACATTACACAAATAAACAAAATCAAACATTTGCGGAAAATAAAATGTGCCAATAAAATATCAGCTGCTTGGATTTTGACATTTTCACGCGTTGCGTTGTATGAAAATCGGCAGTGTTTAGGCCCAACGTTGCATTCGCGCAACACAAAACTTAAAGCATATTTTTTGTTTAAAAAATAAAAAAAAAATTTTTAAAACTTATTTTTAAATAGTTTAGCATTGCAACATGCAGCCCACTAAGGAATTTTGATAGGTTTGAAGAATAAGTATTTTTGATTGAATTTCAAAAATTCCCCAAAAAAAACCTTTGACTTTGGATCGAAAAAAACGTACGAATATTTAAATAATTTTGAAATTTGAGTATGGCAGAATCTAAAACGATCAATTCTAATCCAATTCTACCCATTTTCAAGTCTTATGTCTTTATGAATTACTTAATATAGCTAAATTCCCAAATGTTGCGCAAACGCAACGCTCAGGGCTTAATGGGTTAAGCCATTCTTTGTAAATTATTACAAATTTATTTGTGCCCCCAATAGAAGAAGTAGAGTAGAAGAAGTCTTGATCTATGCAAAATTCATTACAACTTTCCTTACCACATTTAATTTCTAACCTATGAAAGCTTGAAGCCTGAAATTTAGCGTACATGAAATTAGGAATTTGCTGAGGTAAAAAAGTTCTAGATATTCCAAAAGAAATCCGATTGTTTTTAAATAATTTTAATTATACATTCTTTAGTTTGTCCTTTTACAATTTCTTCACCGAACAGCGCAGTGTGAATACCCCTAATGTTTGATATACTTTATATCATGATCTGGCACCATGTCGTACTCGTTTTCGCTGTCTGTGACTGATGACTGCTTTCATGTTACCATAGTGCAACTTCAACTTTATAGACGATGGTCACCTTAGACCGAAACAATATGAAAATCTCACCTTCTAAACTAATTTGAGCAAATTTTCTTTTAGTTTATTTGGCAATGTTGGTTTTGTTTTTGCAACAGGCAACAATGAAGGAGAACAGCTGAAAAGTAGCTATGGTGACTATGGTCGCATATAATTTTTCCGGCTAAATGGTCCTTGAATGAGTACGTGTGGTGTTAGGTTGTGTGTGTGACATAGTTCAGCCAGTTTTCGTGATTATTATTTTTGTCTTGAATAAGTAGTTATTATGTTTTGTTGGGAGGGTCCATGGACACAGGCACTTAGGCACTGATGTTCTTTGTAAGAAGCTGTTTCACTGATGCCAAACCAGCCTCATTTCTCTGCTTAGATTCAAACTTTATCAGCAGAATTTTCTGGCTGCTCGTCGTCATGACATAAATCAACAGTGAAGGCCGTCGAATGCGATAAGTATCGCATTTTTAATGCTAGCAGTTACAAATTACCCCAAAAGTACCCGAAGCTAATGTTTATGTGAAGAATGTGTGCGTGCGTGTATGTGTGTTAAGAGCAGCAGATCAAATATCAAAGAACCGCGACACACCCTTTGAAACAATTTTCTGATTTCTATCAAAACCAACTATCATGTGCTGAGTTCAAGTGTGAAAATGTTTTCAAAAATTCATCCATAAATATGTTATTATAGATGTTTGTATGTTTGACTATGTGAAAAATATGTTTAAAGATTTGTTGTTGCCTTACAAAGCGCAATAACCCCTGGAGAACTTTTCATATGATGTCTAACAATGTTCCTCCTCACTTCTCTAAAGTTTCTTTCTCATTTCTATGTAGTTTGCATGTCAAATTGATTCGACTACCAAACGACAAACTGTCATTAATTATGATACTTAAGCACATAAGTACATACACGTGTGTGTATACATATATATATATAGATATGTAAATATGCAAGTGAATTGACTCCTCTTTTCAGTGAACTCACTCTTTATGCCTCAGCAAAACTCGAAGCTGAAACTTTTAATGAAAACATTTCAATTAAACAGTCAAAAGTTGCTATACGAGTGTTGTCAACAGGGCAATAAATTAAAATAGCAAACTTAACGCACAGCATTAAGCTCTCAAACCTGAAGTAGAGTTAATTTGTCATAGTATGAAAATTAGTTTTGGCAGCAGACAAAATTCAGAGTTCAGAGCACAGCGTAGAAGAATAAATCAGTCGATTTTCTAAACAGAAAGAAAGAACTACGTAAAAATATTCCTAGAAATCTATTATTAGAAGCAATACAACTTCTGTAATGAAATGTGTAATTTAATTTGTGGCGCTAAAAGTTTAAGCATTTAGATGAGCTAAAGTTTTTTGATTAGCTAATCGCATTCAATAACGAAAGCAAATCCAGTGGCAAAATTTTAGCAAATCAAGTGGCAAATAGAGCATTAAATCTTTCATTTTAATTCATAACTTGAACAAAATTAACTAATCAGACTTGGTTCTCCGTGACATTGTCAATTTTTATGCAAAAATTATAGAAAAGGAATAAAAACAAGAAAGCTATGTAAAAATGTTTACACTGAAAGACAATAAAAGAACTGGAAACTTAGCTGTTTTCAGCACTTAGCAATTCTTGTCTTATTTCTCTACTTCACTGTATGATTATGGTTCCTGGCAATTACAAGAATGGAGTACAGAAAATTACACTTTCATATTGAATATAATTTCGACCATCTGACCGCCGCGGCTGCAGAATAAATTTTCAATTACTTTTTCAAGCAATGATTGCTGTATTACAGCAATGGTTCACATAATGTTGTCTTCCAAGATGTCCAAAGTTTTCGGTTTATTCGTTTATTAAAAAAAAAGGCGGAAGCTGCAATTCTATTGAAGTACAAAAGTTCTAATTTATTTCAGTATCAGTATTTTAAATAATAAAAAGATAAAAAATCAATGAAGCGAGAATACTGAAATTTTGACACGTGATCAAGGAGATTTTGGGCTTTAACATACATACTTTTTAAGAAAATTCTATATAAATTTTCAAGGATATAAAGGATTAAAATTTTCAAAGGACCTTTTTCATATCCTTTTTTTACAAATAGATGAAAGATCAATTTTATTTAAATTCTTCAGCCTTTCCTCTTTCATTTGATATAAATATTGCCATAGTGTAGCGAGGTTAAGTAATTTTTGAATTTTTTTATTTTTTATACCCTTCAAAATTTTGAAGTCCTTTTAAAAACTGAGTACGCAGTATTACTATGTTTGGTCTCTAGTTTCACGCTCATATAGATTTTTTCCGGTGTGAAAATTTTTTTTAATTTTTGTCGCACGGTGTAATTAATTGAGGTTTGAATCCTTAAATCCTCTTGCGTGCGGCACTGTAAATAAGTATGCATGTATGTATGTATGAATATATGCAAGTATTTTTGTACTTATGTATCAATTCTAGGCCAAAGTATTACTTTCTGATGCCGCTGTTGTGAAGCTGTCATAAATAATCGAAGCCGCTCCTCTCAGCATCGCATAAAGCGCAATCTGACTCTAAAAGGAGCCTTAAATTGCGTAGTACTTCTATCATCGTTTATGCTTGCCGCTGCTATTCTTACATATTATTTCGCATTTATGAACTTGAGCTGCCAACCGCCAAATTGCCGCTTAATGTTGCTCACGTTTTACATCGACGCAGCCTACGGCGACACTTAATCATCGCTGTGCCAAGTTTATATGGCAATATCACTGACGTATCTACAGATTTTATGACAAATAAATTCTAGATTAACATTTACCTACTGAATTGGCCATAAAAATTATTGGCCACTTATGCTTGTGGCAAATTTTAAACTGCAAATCATAAATTATTAACAGCAGAGCGGATGTTGGTAGCGAAAAAGGATTCCGATTTTTTTCTTATGAGGTCTTCACAGTGAATACAAGAGTTAAGATTTCGGGTTGATAAAATACAGCATTGAACGTTCAATGAGAAATTTATAAGAAGTACTTTTCTCTTGCCATAATTTGTTAACTTGGTCAAGGAAATTTGAGATATTATTTGTAGATCGCAAGAGGTATGACTGCTTCTGGCAATGTAACTTTGATTCGCTAATGGTGTGATAAATGTGGTAAACTCTTCTCTTAACCCTTCCGGGTCTACTGGGATAATACGTCCCAGCAAGTTTTTAATGCTCCTCAAAAAATTGTTTCAAATCTTACTACCCACGAAAAAAAATATTTTTTCGATTTCGGTGGTCCCGCATAAAAGGATGATTTCAGAGTTTGTGAGCATCGAATATAATTTTCTAACCCCAACTTTCATAGTATGAGAATATTTCTACTGAGAGTATTTTGGATTTCAAAATTAAACTCCGTCCCGAAAGGGTTAAAGTTTCTTGGCAGTGAGAACAAATTTTGAGGACATTGTTTAAGACATTTTTGGTAGTTTGACTATCTGTAAAGATTAGTGTATTTGTGGTCAGAAACGATAAGATTTTAGAAAGCATTGAGTTAAGATGCAAACATATTAATTTCAAGCTGTCTGCTACTTCGGAACTAAAACAATTATTATTTCTGGCAGAGACATGTTGTCCTAGGAAAACAAACTACTTAAACCTTAACAGAAGTTTGACGATTCTTAGTTCTTAGTTCCAAGTAGACGCTAACTGATCCCGAAGTCAGAATCACTCACGTAAATTAAGGCTTTCACAAAACACAAAATTTCCTATAACTTTCAGCTCGTTTTACTATTTTCTGCTCTCAACAGGTTCAACCTATTTAAGCGTAAATTACATTGGAAAACATCCCATTCAGTCCTAAGTAGTAATGACTTTTAGTGCCAACGCTGGCGGCATAAATCTGCCATAAATAAAAGTGTCTCTTCGGCTTCGTTTGTTGCGCATCACATAAATTGCTCATTGCTCATTGGTTGTTGATTGACGTCAAACGATTTTATGTTCATGTACTTATTTCCGTTTTTTTCATATGTGAAAAGCATTAATTAAAGTTGCTTGCTTAGATGCAGAACGAAAAATTAAAGCATTATTGCATTGTTTTTATTGAAATGCAAAAACATAAAATATGGTTTCAGCATTTCATTATTTTTTTTATTGTGCATGAGAATTTGTCGTTAGTTCCTTTTAATTTCAATTTCATTTTTTCCACCAACTGTTTGATATGCACACTCGATGTTGGTTATAACAAATTTATGGCAAATGTGAATCGAATTGCCATAAATCGCCTTTAAAGCATACAACCGACATAATTCAACTATTATCGACACCCGACAAACATAACAACAACAATCACGCACGGCATTAGTCTGCAGCGTAAGCTACGCGCAACGCTGAAGCAAGTGGCGACGCCGCATGTAAACAGAATTCCTAATGACTTGACTTAGTGGCCAACGTAGCTGGTTTACCATAGCACCGAAGACTTCGTATAATTTAGTTAGCAGAAGAATTGAAATTTCTTTGACAGCAACAAAAAAACACCACAGACACAAAGCCACTTTAGCGCGCAGTGAATGCGCTCCACACATAAGTTTTGCGAATAATCTCGTCTGCGTGGTTGTGTGTGCTTTTTTGCCGCTGTTCTTCGGAGACCAAAGTGTTTCGGAACTTATGTTATGGCCAGCGATATGCTCCCTATTGACGCCCGACCGTTTCATTTGCCAGTAATGATGGTTTTTGTGGAAATTTGCTACGAAAGCTCAGATCTGAGACGCGAATTGCAGAATAATGCAGCAACTGTTGCTGCTGCTGCTATTGCCGCTTCTTATCTATGTGCGGGCCACAAGCTTTATAAATAAAGTGAAATGCATTTGCTGTGTGCGTGACAAACATTTACTGACGCCACAGTCTACACTCGATTTCATTCATTTTGCCATCAGCGTCAGACAATCTTTACTGCAGGCCTGAGGCTGAGAATCTCTGTTGCTGCGCTCTTGCTTTGATTCGCATTTGTTTTATTCCAAGTGACATTTTCGGTAGCAGTTTTCGAATTTGATTTTGGAGAATGTCACACAAAAATTGCCGAAAACTTACAAATGACTTTTAATGGCAGCCAAAACTGTCAATTTGTATTTAATTCGATTGTTTGTCTAATTTTCTTCATTTTGAAATACACAATAATGAAAAGTTTAATATTGATTGATGAAATATTTTTATTATAAATTTGAAAAATCTATTCTCAAAGAAAATGTCCTTGAAAAATCGCATGAAGCATAAGAAGCATTAGAAATTCCATCACTGTTTTCATTCAGTATTTTAAAATTTTCCATATAACGAAAAAAAATTTCTCTCATTAGTCTATACTATAGAATGCTAGAGCTTTGAAACAAAATTAGGTATAATAACCCAAAATTATAGACAAAATATTAATAAAATGTTCCAGCGCACTACGCATTACAGAGAAAGTTCGTTTCTGGCCCGCACAGCGCGGTTGTGGAATGGTCTCCCTGCGAATATCTTCCCCAGCACTTATGATCTCGATGGGTTCAAGGCAAGAGTCCATAACCACTTCACTCTTAACCCTATCTCCTAACCTTTATATCTTTCCTGAACCAAGGCAATGCCTCGCATTAATAGGGGTCATCCCCTGCGCGTTTGTTCGAGTTAAAAAAAAAAAAAAAAAGATTCTATGTTATTTTGTTAGATATAAAAATATTATAGATATGAAAAATACAGAATTTTAAGAAAAATTCTTCAGAATTCTTAAAAAAAAAGACGACAAAAAAATGTTCATCTGTTTCCGCCCGGGATCGAACCGGGGGCCTTCCGCGTGTTAGGCGGATGTGATAACCACTACACCACGGAAACAGTTGAGGCTCGTTGTACAATGTACACACTTTAGTTGGGGCACAAACCATTTCAGGCGCTCGTACAATAAATGCTGTGCAAATAACGAATAGCAGTACATATTTTGTTATTGTACTGATTATTGCATAATTATTGTGTTCTTGTTTATATTTTCATGAATGAATGTGAAGAAAGAATGAAGATAACAATCGCAACGTGGTGCTTAGGGAAATTAACAAAATTATTTGCCAAATTTTTTTTAAATACTTTTTTATAATGATATAAAATTTTTAACGTTATCTACATATATACAGTGGACGTCCAGTATAACGAACTTCCCGTTTAACGAATTTTCGATTTAACGTACGGCCACATTTTTTCCATTGATGGTTCTATATTACGAACGAAAGTGAAATTTGCTATTCGACATAACGAATATTTTTGTTATTTTTCACCCTCGTCAAGAAACCGTCCAATGCTTGGTGTTGTCAAGTGAACGGTACTTCAATAGTTTTTGTTTTTGTTACGTTAAAAATTTCAAATTTACGTCAAGTTACCATTTTCATATTCGGTTTGTAAGCATTGCTGATCATTTTCGCAGGATTTTTTTGCATTCGGTCGGCTTTTTTTCTTTTAAAAATTAAAATTTCAATAATCAATCAAGAAAAATTTTCATACATTCATGTATTTTGAAAATGCTTGAATAAAACAAGATACAGTGGTGTCTGGATATAGTGAACTAATTACTGCAAGGCCTGTTCACAATATTGATGTTGTTCACTATATCAAGGTCAATATTTTTGTTCAAAAACTCGTTTTATTTGCTCAAAATACACTTTTTGTTTTTTGCTTGAAAATGTGTTTCCCTATTTAGAGGCTCGATGTCAAAATTTGGGTGTTCACTATATCGAGGTGTTCACTATATAGGGGGTTCACTATACCCAGACACGACTGTATTTATTTAAAAACTGGATATGTGAAAGTTATTTCTTTAAGAAGGATAGTTTAAAAAAAAAAAAATTTGGATCAATTTAACGAATTTTTCGATTTAACAAATTGGGGGTACAACATAAGATTCGTTATATTGGACTTCCACTGTATATATATATATATTTAACAGAAAAAGTTTAAGCATATACATACATCTATATTTTTGTATTTTATATATACATACATAGATTATATTCGTAGTAGATATTTAGTGACTTGTTATGTACATCTTCATTGGTTAAATTTATTTAGGCAAACAGTGCGTAAAATACCATTTTTCAGCTGTATCTTCAAACGAAAATTTGTCATCATATATAAATTAAAAACAAAATAAATTAAAAAATATCTTTATCACTATTTATAATTAAAAAAATATAAACGCCTGTTTCCGCCCGGGATCGAACCGGGGGCCTTCCGCGTGTTAGGCGGATGTGATAACCACTACACCACGGAAACAGATAACAGCTCGTGTTCAAAGTTTGTATAAGAACTTAAAGCTCATTTTGTAGTTGAATTCATGTTTATTGTATACGAAAAAGCACACTTCAACACAAAAACAATTTACTATATCTACGTAAACAAATGAAAATCCATTTTTTACACAATTCGATTTTCAATCTTGCATCAATCTGTGAATAGCATCTCTAATCTTGTTTCAGGCAACACAAAAATGTCAGCATTACATGAATTTTAAAAATTTGCTCACTGAACGAACAAATAATTCATATTTTCATCCACAATTACAAACAACATAATCAGCAGAATTTGCGCGCATTGCAAATCGCAATCGCCGTTGCTGCATGAAATTGTGGCAATTTTCAGCACAAATCCGGATTGAGTGATTCAAGTGAATTTTTAATGGAAGCAGACAACTCATTTGACTCAGCGTAGTAAACGCACATTGGCGCAATTCATCAATTTGTCGCACGCCCCACACAGCCGCAGCTGCGACGCAACCTGACGCAATGCCTCGCATTGCACAGCGGTCGGGGCTGTATCAATTTTCATTGGCATTTGCATAAATTGCACTGTTGCGCTCGATTTCAATTGAGATGCGTTGCACTTTGGCGTTTGTTGTTTTTTCTTTCTTCTGTGCGTCTGCTCGTTGTTTTTAGTATTCTGTATTGCAGCGCTGCCGGTGCGGTGCAGCTGCATGTACTCTTGAAGCAACTACAACGATTAGCTGCGCAGAATCGGCGCAAAAATTGTCTGGCCAATTATGGGCCAATAAAATATGAGATAAATTATGAACACATACAACGTTTTGTGGGGATTTTTATTTGGTAAAAATCGACTTTGGCGCGGCAGCAACTTGCAACGCGCAGTTGCAACATCGAAATGCGTTGCAAAAGCCGTTGCAGCCATTGGAATTCAACGGACAATCACCAAACACACACACACACACATACATACACACGCTGACTTATCTAGCAACATGGCACACATTGCAGCTGAGCGGAATAGCACAAAAATCCACACAAAAGACGCGACTAAAAACACTTTCAAGCAAAAATTAACTAAAGACGCGTCTGGCAGCTGCCGGTGCGTGGCCGGTGGTAGTGCAAATCCCGCTTGTGCAATTGTGCCGCAACACACAGTGGACAAAAATCGAGAAAATTAAAAAATAATAGCTACACTAAACTCTTAATTTCAAGCGTCTTAAGGGAGTGTTCCCGGGTAGAAGTTTGAAAAAATCTATTTTTTTTTTTGGCGTTTTATTGTACCTTATACTATATACTATCACGCCCCAAAGTCGTTTTTCAATCCGCAAACTCAGTACTCACTTTTTTGCATGTTAATTGAAGTAATCTCAGCTCTTTTTGCTCCGCTGATACATTGCGCATGATACTTTAAACGCGTTTTTCTCGAAACCACATTTTTTGTACTGGCCGATAACTTTTCTCAGCAACTATGAGAGGTATCGACTTGAAATTTTGGGAAAATGTTCTAGATAGTTTTCATTGGATGCTAAACCAAAGTTTTCATCAAAAAATTATTGTTAAATATATTTTCAAGCACTCTAAAGGTAAAAAAAGGTGGCAAAACTGGACAATTTTTTTTCATATGGCCGCCATTTTGTTTCTAATCAACATTTTGACTAAAACTGTGGTTTAGCATCCGCGGAATTTATTGCAGATTGATAATTGCATACCCATTTCTGTTTCACATTACTGGTTCCTGAAATTTCTTATCGGCCAGCAGTGAAAATCAGCGTGACAAGGTCACATTGACCATTGAAAATTTGTACTTAGAAAATAAAATTTTTTGACACAAATATGAGTTTCTGTTCTCCAAATAATAAGGAACAACAAGCAAAAAACCAGAATATTGCATGTTGCCTTGTAGCTCCAAAATAAGCCTAAAATCGGCATTCTAGACGGGAACACTCCCTTAAGGCAGGTTTCTACCTTGTGCGGCCGAGAAAACATGTTTTTTTGAAACATTTTTGATGGGAAGGTTTTTAAGATAAACACTGGAAAATTTTTCCAGATGTAGGTATATGTTTATTGTACAAGTAAAAAAAGTTTCAAGATAAAATATGCAAAGGGGGGGAGGGGGCCATCGAGCAATGGCGGCAGGACTTCCTTACTCGCGGAAGTCCTGCCGCTGTTTGAGATGACTTGAAACACAAAAATCAAATTTTTTCTTATTCTGTATCCTTTTGTCTATGGCTGGAACTAGGATTTTAAAACACAAATGAAAAATGAAGGATATATGCGATTTTGACTAAAAAACTCAATTTTTACCTACATTTTTCAATACAAATTTCTATTTTTAATGAGAAAAAATTATTATTTCTTGAAGATCCTAGTTCGTGCCATAGCTAAGACCTTGATAAATGACTGTTTAAAATTTCGTAGCTATTGCTCAACTCGTGTCGCCTAAATCACTTCCGCAAGGTCAAAAAATGTAGTTTTGAGAAAAACGCGTTCAAAGTTTTGCTTCAGCAGCTCGGCGCGCTCGACACCGCTACCTGTTTCTATAAATTGCTTCCGTAATTCGAAAGATTTCAACTTCAAATTTTGGGAGCGTATTCTACAATCATGTATTAATCCAAAAATGCATGAAAAAAAAAATCGATTTTTTTTACCGCACAAGGTAGAAACCCCCTTAAATGCCTTTTCGAGTCTAAAAAAATGAGTCCATATGGACTCTCTCACCTCTTGTTCATTATTTTTATTTAATTCTTTTATATTTTGTATTGAGTTGGTGCACTGTGCGGTGCCAAGATTGTCACTGAATTGCAAAAACGCATACAATTTTTAATCAATTGCTCAAAGTGGCGAATCCGTGTTTTATGCGCATTAAATCATCATAAATATTTTGGCCAGTTTATGCTTTGGCGACTGTGGCCAGAACACTTGTGGTCATAAATATAAATATTTGTTGTAGTAAAAAAGTACAAAAAAATTTCATACATTTACAAGAGCTGCATTGTTGTTATGTGCAGTTGATAACTGAAACTTCTTGAAAAACTTGCACATCGAAAATTGGATGTGAGGCAATTTTAAAATGTATTTCTTAAGTTAACTTCATCACTATTGTCCTTGTCTGTAACTAGTTGATGTCATACGATAAAAACATCTATTTATTTATGTTTTTGTTTACCATTCGCTGGCAGTTCAAGTTCATGTGCACTTTCAATTATTCCCGAACTTAAAGCTAATCACAAAAAAAAAGTTGCGCATGTGATGGGTAATGAAAATTAAAAATGCATTTCCCTAATGAAATTCCCACACCTCTATTCAGCTACTGCAGTTACAACAATTTGCAGCATTTTCAAGCGAATGCATCATCAATGAATTCATGCGTTGGCCAGGCGAACGTTGCGTGAATAAATCCACCAATTGCGTCGAGCGAGGCGTTTGGGTGTCGTAAATTAAATTTGCGCTGAAAAATATGCATTCAAAATAATACGCAATACTGGGGAATGTGTTATGTTTAAGTATTTGTTATACATATATAAAAAAAAAAATACATAAAGTAGACAGTGGTGTAGAAAGGAATAAGTCAACACATCCATCCTGAAAATTGTTTCAATATTTGATTTGAATAGATTTTGGAAGAAAACAGGATTTTACATATTTTAAATCTGCGTTCTGTACAAAACTTTTGAGCCCAAAATACCATTTGAAATAATATATGTAACAAACAGATATTTGGGAGATTTGAGAGCCCAAAATCCCATTGCGTGCACCACTGTATCCCATATATAAATAGTACGGATATGTACTCTCTATGCATCGCGTTGTATTAATATGTCACGTTTTGCGGTTGTGCCTCATTTATGAATTGTTCATGCAATGCCACAAATTTCACGAATAGCTTTGTTTTTAGTGATGAAGTGAATGAAATTGCATAAATCAAAAATGAATTTTAAATTCATACTAATACAATTTACATAAGTAGTTGAGTACTTTAAACATATTTTAAAACTGAATATTTAAACTCAGTCTTTAATTTACTTTAATTTTCATTCTATGACTTTAGTGTTAATTTTAATATGATAACATAATTGAGTATTGATAAGTTGTGAAATTAAAATATGTCTTTTTAAAGCTTTGTGCAAAATTCAGGAGAAGGCATGATGCCCATACTTACATAGAGAATCATTGTGGACATACTTAACTTGGCCTGTCAGGACTCAAAATCTTTGAGTAAAGAGTAAATGACCTGTCAATAAGTTTTTGTATTGGATTTTGTAAATTTGAGTTGTTCAAAGATACATGTATTTCACTGTCTTGCAAGCCAACGTCACAGCAATCTGTGCAGCCTCTGACTGGTTTAGGGTAAACGAGATATCGACAAGAGATATCCTGATAGTATGGTACAGCCAATCTACTCTTAGGGCTCTGGATGCGGTTATAATAACATCAAAGACTGTCCTTAGCTGCAGCAGATATATCAATTACACTGCCAGGCAGCTGTAACCTTCGTACCCATACGAGCTCTACACACAATGCTTATTAAAGATGGGCTGAAAGGAACACAGGTTTCCTTAAACGCTAATTTTGGCCAACCTTAAATCTTCGACGTTTTAAAGAAATTCTCTCACTAAACAGATCCCAAATCAGAATCATAATCGATAGTCGATAGTCTAGGGGATCTAGCTGATAAGACCATTCGCAGTCTTCGTAGGAAGATCCGATTGGTTAAATGAGTGACCGGATGTGGTATCACAATGGGCCGATTCTCTTGGGGCAGCCACACCTACCTACCTAAAGGCATGGGCATAGCACAGCGAATCAACATCTGGCGGCCACGCTGACTTGGCTATGTCTCCCGTACGGACAATGAAGCTCTGACGAAAAGGTCTACGACGAGGTAGTTCCAGTTCAATGACGAAGAAGACCGTGTCTCCGGTAGAAGAACCAATAAGACCTATCATCTCTTGGTGTGGACAACTGGAGAAAACGCGGAAAGCCGAGGCGCCTGGTGAGAACTTTAGCGACTGGCCCTAACCCAGTAATGATTGTTATGGCTCGTTAAGTAACCAAGAAGTGTAAATTTTTACAGATGCCATCTAAGCTGAATGAGTACCGTCAAGGCGGAGCAATTTTTTACTACTTGTTAGTTAATCATTTCAGTTAAGCACTTTAACCATTGATATTTAGTTAGTTTAGCACTTCAGTATATTAGTTAGTCTTTGGTCAAGGGAACAACAGACAGTGCGGTAAGACGTACTAAATAACTGATAGCTTCATACCTCGAAAAAGATAATCAACTATTCGTTGTAAACTTTTAAAGTCTTCTTAGCTCTTTCGACCCCAAAGTTGCCTGCGAGCAACTTCACGTATTTGTCATCTTATAGCAAAAGCTACGATTGATTTATGGGTTTAATTTAAATAGGCACCAACAAATTAATATTTTTAGAAGTGAATTCAAAGCAAATTACAAAAATTTTACCGTTATCCCCAAAATAATTTCCAATAATTTGCAGCGATCAGGGAAAGTTTGTGTTCTAATTGAAGTCTACGGATTGGGCGCGTTTGGTCAAAACCCTGTTTCTTTAATAATGGTTAAATAAAATCAGAAAGTGATATTTTTGTATTTTTCCATATATACTTATTAAATATTTTTTTGTAATTAAAAAAAGTTGATACAAACCCGTTTTAAGCTAAAATTGTTCTAGCTCTACTAGCTCTGTACTAGGTCTAGAACTCTAACAAAGAGGCGTGGCGACTTCAAATGTCGTGTGCACACTTCTTAGGGAAGTGTTTCATAATTTACATACCAAAAAGTAATATCGAGACACAGAATCGGGGTCAAAAGGGTTAGAGTAAATAAAAATAATTTAAAAAAAAAACATTTACAATGAAATCACATTCCTGGATACTACTACACTTGTATAATCTGAACAAATCACTTACATGTCACATTTGCAAAGCCACATTAAAGTGTGAAGTAGATAACGACATCTAGGGATCTTTTCGAAAACCTTTTATAAGGTCCAAGGTGCCAACAAGTCTCAAGCTATATGAAAAATAGAAATACTTAGTTCTATGAGAACAACACATCAGCCGAAGACGCAACAGAATTTTGGTTTTGGGATTGACTTGCAACGCAATCAGTTACCAACTGACAGTGGCAATCACACAAAACTCTTGTCAAATTGCATTGTAAATAGTCTACATGGATTCTTAATCCCCCAGCACTTTTAGCGAAATTAAATATTGAATTTTATTTATAATAAAAAACAACTCCTTTCGTCACCAACGACTCATTGTGGACGCATTAATCTCACTTTTTATGACTGAACCGAATGCAGGCGCTGCGTGCGTGTGTGTGTGTACAACAGGGAATGCTAGTTTTGTTAGTAACAGCAAAAAGAAATTAATTTTCCTCTTCAAAACGCAAAAACTCGCCAAAGTGAACAACGATGCGCGCCTTGGAAAAATCAAATCCGAAAATAAGTATGACATCAGTTTTCCAGGCGGAACCAGAAGTAAATCCAGTCAGCTGGTGCTGGTGGCTGTGGCGCACTTGGAATCCTGACGACTAACACTACGCGACAAGCACTCGTTAGTGGGGCAGAAGAAGACGAGAAGAAAGCATGTTGAAAACGTGCTCAGGTGTTGGTAATGCAAAGAAATTTTGCACGTTCTATAACTCTTTCTACCTTTACATACATACATACATAAATACTTACATATGTGCGCGTGCACCTTTTGATATTTTTGCCTTTTTACTTGCCTTTGCTTTCGAGTTTAATTCACATTTTTTGCATTGTTTGTGCTTCCATTGAGAGCGCTGCAATAGTTCGTGCGGTTGTCAAATTGAAGTGTCGACAATTGGATGCGCTGTGCGCACGTCAAAAGGTGTCAGTCATGGCAATGTGGAAATCTTTGATGTTTCGCCATTAAATCGACAAATATTTCATGTAAAGACAAAAATTGGTTTGGGAAAACGTTTTTTAAAAATACATTTCGTTTGTTAAAGCGTAAATTTTTCATTGCTCAAAATTTCATGCAATCGAAAGAAATACACGAAAAATAAAACAACAAAAAAATAAAAAATTAAATAAAAACAAAAGCTTCAAGTACAAAAAAGTGTGACGGCAACCCGTTAGCCAAACAAAATGTCCAACGCAAACGATTGCAAATCCTCGAAAAATGTTAATGACCTTCAATGTGCTGCATGACGCTGCTCTCTGCTTGCCGGCGTGTTGTCTTGTCGTATTGTTGCAGTTTATTATTGTATTTGCTGTGTTTCATTTAAACTCTTTTACTCTTCCTTTCTGGCTGTTGTTTTATTTTGCCGCTTTGTTGTTGTTGCTTGTGCGGCCGTAGGCCACAGCCGAAGTGAACCGTTGAAGCGTGCAGTTAACGCTGATGAAGTTCGTGTGTTGCTGTCGCCAGTAATGGTGACGATGTTGTGGATGGTTGCATTGTTGTTGCTGCTGTTCTTGTTGCTGTTGAGTATGATGCCAAAAAGTTGAATGGCAAAAAACGGACAGCGAGTGAAAAAATCAAACGAGTTAAAAGCAAAGAAGCAAAATGTCATTTGATTGCAACTTCCACAATACGAAAGCAACAACAAATCGTTCCTGGCATTTGTTTTTGCTCATTGCAAGCACTTGAACCCAGCACCCAGCCACGGCCGCCTCCTGTTCATGTTGGCAATTTGTAGGCCCGGCGTTGCCACTCCGCACGAGTAGTTGAGTGGTTGACTGACTGACTTCCCGGCGCGTCGCCACTGTCATTTCTATTGCTCCGACTGTGGCTTGAACGCAAATGCTGACAATGAAAACCAGCAACCAGCAAAAAAAGTAACAAGAAAAACTGCGCCATTTGGAGTTGCAATTTTGTTCGACGGCTTCTATTATCTGTAATTTTTTTATATCTGCTCGCTGCTTAGCCGCATTTTATGCATTCAGCTAAGCACCTGACAAATTTTCGCCCTGAATGTGAAAATGCAAACAAACAAATTCAAGCCAAATGTACTCAAGTACACAAATTTCGAGCTTTTGTCTGTTACAGGTCAACCGCAACGCTCAACTCGGTGAGCGCTGCTTAGTCGCATTCAAAAATGTCGGCTTGCCAAATGCTGCAACGTCAAAAGCATTTGGTTTATTTCACTGCTTTGGTTTGCCAAATGCCACAGCTGCCACAATTGCTAATGACTTTGAGATTTAGACAGGCAAATTTATATTTGAATAAGCAAAATAAGTATTTAATGGTCCAAGTGTTTGAAATGGTGTTGGAAAAAGTTAATACAAATTTTTAAATAGAAAACAGTTTTGTATACAGTTTGTCAAGTAAATGTGTGCAAATTTGAAGAAGGTAGAAAATTATTTTGAAAAGTTTATAATATAACAGAAATTGCAATATTTTGAAATTATTTGAAAAATATAGATTACTTGAATATTTCACTCTCATACAATATCAAAGTAATGTCTATTTGATTCGCGTATTGAAGGGCGAATTGATTTGAAAGTATCTCCTGGACGACCCAGAAAACTGTCTGACAGAGAAGAAAGAAAAATCATCCGAAAAGTTCGTGAAAACCCCCGTATCTCAATAAGGGAAATGGCTTTGGATATAAAAATAGAATGCGGAACTGATGTATCTCATGAAACTGTTTGGAACTGTACGGCGCCAAAATTTCAATGCAATCTTGGTTTTGAAAGAATACGAATTTTTTGACAGTTTGAAGTAAAGCTTCATATCATTTTTTAAGTTTTTACACTGTTTTCGTGTATCAAATAGACATTACTATTAATCTATATCTAAAAAAATTTCAAAATATTGCAATTCCAATTATATTTATAAGCTTTTCAAAATAATTGTTCAACCTTTTTTAAGTTTGCAAACATTTACTTGACAAACTGTATCTAAAAAGTGCATTTATATAGAAAAAAAAGTAAGGCCTTTCCCAGTCTCTCGGTGAATTTTTTAAACTCTGCCACTTTGAAATCAGCCAACAATTCTCTCTCTTCGAAGTATACTTTCGAGATTCAATTTAGTATTCTAAAGAGAAGCATACAATTTTAGTACAAACCAAAACTTTATTTTCCCTTCACAATTTTATAACCACATCCATTTAAAATTCATTTCAAATACATTTTTTTAATGCACTCAACACCTGACAAATTGGAAAAAGAAAACTTCTGCACACTATAAACAACACTTGAGACGTTGGCTGTGACGACCCGCAATTAACGATAATAGAAAAATCCAATTTCGGGCACATGTGAGTACCCCCACGTATCCCATCACACCCACTCAGACATGCCAAGTCGAATTCTCCCCCATGGCTTTCGTTGACTTTCATCATTCATTTCTGGGATATTTCTTCAACTCGCAGCACGCAGTTTCGCTAAAGAAAAACCCGTAACGCAGTCAAATGCCTAACGCCACGTGACCGCATTGTCGACTCTTGCTGTGTGACCTTTTGTGTTGCACTCCCACTTTTTTCCTTAAAGCATAAAAAAGTGCCGGGTGCAGTTTGCGCCGGCAAGTTTTCTGCCTTAGCAAACTTTGGCGCCTTTAGCGCAACACAATGAAAGCCATTTTTTAAGCAATTGTCCCAGCGGCGACGCTCTCTTTTTTATATATTTATACAATTTTTTTTATTTGTACATATAATGCTTTGTAGTTGTACATTTATAGAAATTAATTTGTCAGCAAGCGCAGGAAATGTTCTCTATTCCTCAAACATTCCTCTTTGTACGACGCTGTATGACGTTAGTCTGCGTTGTTGGTTGGAGTTTACTTATGCAATTGAAATGTATTTACAAATAATTTTCTTGACAACAGTGTTTTTCATTTAACAATTGTAAACATTAGTAAACTTTAGAGAAAATATAATTTTCTTTATATTAAATTTTTCTCCAACTACTTTCAGTATTTTCCAGAGGCCTTTAACTTTAATACTAGTTGGATGTATTTTATACAACAAACGAATGTCTTAAAACGAATATGAAATACAAAGATTCCATGCGTTCCTTGCATCCTCACATCAATAAATCTCAAATACTTTAAAGAGCTTTTGCCATATGCGTGGACACTCACTTTTGTGAAAGCACACAAAGGCACTTAAGTCTATTTGTTTAGCATATGCCGGCGTTGGCCCAAAAGCAGCTTATGGCCAATAGTGCATGCAACAATAGGCACAAAGAAGATATTTTTATTGTTGTTGCTCTGAGTGTGTGTGTGCGTATGTGTGTGTATATAGCGAGATAGTGTGCTCGCCTAACAAAACCACACTTGCACACATTTTCCTTATTTAAAGTCTGATTAAATTTCTTTAAGCGTTTTATGTCGATAGTTCGAATAAACATTTTCATTTTGTATAAGCTTTGTAAAATGTTGTTTTTTTGTAGATAAAAATATTTCACTTTGTATGAGGGACGATAGCAGATTACAAATCTGTTTCCACAGTGATTCAGTTTATTTTCTTACAAACACATTTTGCAAAGTCTGTTACGTGTATATGCAATTCTTACATCAAAGATATTCAAATGCTTAACCTTACCTTCCTACCAAAGACAAAGCCACCTCCCACTCCGCTAATAAAAATGCAAGCCTGATGAAATTGTGGCAGTTCAATCTATATTCATATAATTGTTTGTCCTGACTGACTGACTGATTGATTGAATCTTCATCTGAAGCTACAAATATGAAATTTGATTTGATTTAATTTTAGTTACCTCTTGAAAAATGAACCTCCGCTAATACGGGAATTTTTGAAATTCGGGGTCTTAAAAGACAAAACTTGAGTTAAGGTTTTGTAATGAAGAAACTTTATTTTATTTATTTATTTATTTTAAGTCTACAGTACAATGTACCTTCCAGACTAGAAGTAATATAAAGGAAGAAGTAATCAAGTTCAAGTTCAATCAAGTCAAGTAATCAAGAGGGTTATCCCTCTACTGCCCCATACGGCCTTAAGGCACGGTCCACTTTCAACTTTCAACTGATAATATTGGGAAACATGTGATGCTTACAGCCTTGCAACATTAAAGAAATTACAACTTAATTTATCTAAAACATGCCCTAAAAATTTCATTAAAAAAAATGAATATTTATGTGGACTTTTCTAGGTTTTTGTGGACCGTGCCTTAAGGCCGTATGGGCAGTAGAGGGATAAGGTTCGAACTTGGTGAAAATCGAAATCAAAAATAATTCGACACGTATTTTTTATATTTTCGAAAATCAAAATTTAACGGGGTCAACGATGGGTTAAGGTGCATATACGAGAAGACTATGAAAAAAAGCATGAACCGATGGGTCTATTGAATTTAAAGTTGGCGAAAACACTTGAAATCAAACATAATTTGCCACGTGTTTCTAATTTTTTTGAAAAGAGTTACAATTGGTATGAAGAAAAATGATTTTTTGGGCCTTTTGACTTGAAACTTGATGAAATTACTTTACATGTAAAGTTGTTTATCTTTTTTTCGACGGGGTCACCGATGGGTTAAAAGTGTATATGGAGAAACTGTGAGTAACCTGAATTAATGGGCATATTGACTTAAAACTTGGTGAAAGTACTCTTAGTGAGAAATAATTCGAAATGTGTTTTTCACTTTTTTGAAAATCAAAATCTAACGGGGTCAAGAATGGGAGAAGATTTGTTGGGCTTTTTGACTTCAAACTTGATGAAATTACTTTATATGTACAATAATTCGATACATGTTTTTTAATCTTTTTTTTTCGACGGGGTTACCGACTGGTTAAAAGTATATATGGAGAAACTATAAGTAACCTGAATTAATGGGCATATTGACTTAAAACTTGGTGAAAGTTTTTCACTTTTTTGAAAATCAAAATCTAACGAGGTCAAAAATGGGTTAAGAGTTTGTATGAAAAAAAATGTAAATAACCTGAATTAATGGGCATATTGAATGCCAACTTGGTGAAAGTACTCTTAGTGAAAAATAAATCGACCCGCGTTTTTGATTTTTTCAAAAATCAAAATCTGAAAAAGTCCACGATGGGTTCACTCAGTATGGGGAAACATAATTTAAGAGATCTATTAACTTAAAATATGGTGAAAGCATTTCAAATGAGAAATAATTACATAATTATTGTTTCATAAAAATCTAGTGGGATCAGCAAAGGGTTAAGATAAACTTGATTTATTTGGCCCATTAATTTCAAACTTGCGTACAAAGCCGCGGGGCTCTGCTTAATCATATAAAGGAGATTTCTCAAACATTGGGTCCCACTTTAAAATTGTTTATTGTTTAGATCAGAGATCACTATTCATCTACGCACTGACGCCAACGCTATCTTATATTCGTACACATGGTTCGGCTGCGCTGCTGCTCGCGAGTAGCAGAAAAAGGTGACAAAAGTGTCGCACATAGTCATGAAATTGATTCCAATGTTTAGAAAACTATTTAGCAATCATAGAAGTTTCTAATGTTTCTTCATTTGTTATGTCATTAAAACATTTATTGCATAGAACTAATCTAATAAAATTTAGTATACTCGTTGATGAAAATTTCATCACAGTCAGCACTCAACGCACACATTGGCAACTTAATCACTTGTTAAATGTTCTCACATTGGCGCAAACATTTGCAGACAAAGTTGCAATTGTGCAAGCCCCCCTCTCGTCGCACTCAGCCCGCAAAATATCACTGAAAATAATTTACAACAATTCAGCCGCATGGAGAGCTGCTGCTTTTGTGTGAATTTGTAAGTTTCAAAATTTTAATCAAACGCAGCTGCGTCTCACGCCCGCGGCAATCAGCCATCAAGAATAATAGCAGAAAACGAAAGAGTACGAAAAAAGAACACCCACGCCTCCCTCGCACTGGCACAGAAGCGTCAAAGTGTGCGCTACTCCACCCCCACTTTGACAAATGTTATTTTAATCCCGACTACAACCGCTGAGCTGAGCACTTTTCGGCACTTTTATGTGTGTGCGCGCGTGCTCTCAAATTTCAATGTCACATTTGGCTGCTGTTGCAGTCACTTTTGGCACTTTGGCCACCGGCAGCCAACCCTCGCCGCGGCCTTTCACCCACTGCTCGTCGAGTGGCATGTCATCAGCTGTTGAAGGGTGTCAGCCGCGTAACCCCTTCAAGTGCGACACAAACATACATCAAAAAGTGTTGTTGCTCAATGTTTGCTTACCGGCTTGTTAGGCTGTGGGTGTGGGTGTGGGCCGTGTTTGTTTGCCGCGCATTTAAATAAGTTAACTTTGAAGTTTTTACTGCGCGACAATTTGAACTAATATTTACACTTGCCGACAGGTTATTAAAATTACAAAATTACGCAGCCTGGGGCAGGCAACAAGAATTGTTGCTGCCGAGCGTTGTCAGCATTTTTTCTTGTCTCCGCAATTCGATGCATGTTTTTCATTTATTGTTTTTGCCTTATGATGATTTCATTCCAAGAGGATTAACGCAAATTAAAAATATCAGGCAACATGTGGTGCTGACAGCATTCAAATGGCGGCAGCCGCAGCGCTGACAGCTAGTTGCATCCTCGTTGCTGCTGTCGCCTTGGCAAACTTGTGCGCTCGTACTTACTACTTTTCATGTCTTTGTGTACAAAAAAATAAGTTATTTCTGTATGGCGGTGAAAGAAAGATACGGTGAAAGTTTTTCAAAAGAATTTCGGGAAAAATATTCAGGGAGCTGCTTCTGATTGAATTCACTTTTGCACTGCTTGCCATAAACTTGTTGCATAAAGTCTTTTTTTAACAAAGGTTTACCGCTTAAGAAAAACCAAGTGAAACAAAAAATGCAAAGTATTCAAACATGAAAATTTAACTACAAAATTGTATGAATGTATATTGCACAAGTAAATAAGTATGAAAGTTGGAATGTACAAGAAAGAAATCTCTGTTGCTTTGCTGGTCTCGAATGTGAAGATTTTCTGTGAAAGCACAGGGAAAAGTTTTTTAGATGAAATGTAAAAAACAAACATCTCACAATAAATTGAAACGAATAAAGTGCCTTATGTACTAATGCCAAGTTCTACAAATGTTAGGAGGAATATAAGAAGTAGTAGCAAAGTCTTAAAAGCTAGAAAAAGAAGAAGTAAATTCGAGTCGATTTAGAATAAAATTTAAATTACTGTCTGGTCACGAGGTCTTGCCAGCAGTCATACTTAGACCACAAATGGTTCCATTGTGCAATTCTTTGGACAATTCTTTCTTGCTTTGAGACAATTTAATTGTTGATGAAGTATACAGGACATCCCACAAACCCAGATATATATAAAAACAAGCACTGGCGTAAACAGGATTTTATTTTGGGGGCTTCTGAACACAACTTTCGAGCCCAATACTAATTCAATCATATAAGGCTCCCACAATTTTTGTGACAAACAGATATTTGAAAGATTTAAACACCCAAACCCCAATGTGACCTTAGCAACACAGTCGCCCTCAACTGCCGGTAACTTCTAAACTATTAACCCATTGCTGCCGGGTACCAGTTCCGCCCATACGATTTTGATAAAATTTCATACACGACCTAGAAGTGGCCCAAAATGATCAGAAACATTTTCAGCTTTATATCTCTGCACGTTGCTGAGATATTCATTAGGTATTTTGTACCCATTACAAAAGTTGTATTTTTTACAGGTGAGTTAGGAGGCAGATTTTTGTGAAGTTCTAGGCCACTACGTGTCGCCACATTTTCCACCTCCGGAAAATTCACGATTTTTGGAGTCTGGTAACTCTAGCTAGATGGCGAAATTTTTGGGTGACCTTCACTAGGTTAAGGTAGTTCCATCTTTACCCTAACTATCCCTATTAATGGTTTTGAGAGATCTCAAACATTGACTTTTTTGTGATTTTTTTAAAAAAGCAATTTTCATGGGTAAAATTTTACCCATTAGGCAGCAATGGGTTAAATAAGCCTGAAATATAGCGCATTTGATAGACGAAGAAGACGTCCGCTCTGTAAAAATCATCGCTATCCCAACGAAAATTGTAAAAGTCAGAACAAATAGTTTAAACACCAGTAACTTCTGGAGTGATAAAGGTTTAAAACTAAGCACCTTTAAAAGGCCTCTAATTTCTTAACTTTCGAGATGACTCTGCTTGGTGCTCTGTTCTCAATCATGTCAAAAAGACAGAGAGATTATTTTGATGACTTTTGTCCCAAAAAGAAGGTGTACAACAACAACAGTGTAAATGTGGAGAGTTAAGTGCTTTGGAGTATTTATCCCCACCTACTCCACAGCATCTACAGGCAATCCATCCATTATGCTTCAATATTACTTATAAGTTTTCCTAGTTTGATTCTTAGTAATCATTTCCTTTTAACTTTTAACTTAACTGAGGCACAACTTGTTCAATATGGGGAATGCATTCAAGTTAAAAAGTGCAACGCAACAAGCAACGCAAAATCCTACAAAATTGCATCTGCAGTCACCGAACCCAAACCCACAACCAGACACTTTTCAACTGCGGTTGCAACTTTCACGCGCCGCACTGCCAACTCGACAAATGCCGCTGACACTTCTAATCACTGTGGCTTTGGCAGCGGCCAAGCAGACACTTAAGCACGCGACTCAAGTATGCCAGAAGCCGTTGAAATGGCGCACGTTGGCCGGCTGTGAGGGTGGCCGCAGTCGACTGCTCGTAAGCTGGGGTCGAGATATTGAATTGAGATATTTTACTGGACGGTCGTAAAAATTAATGATTATGAGACAAAGCGGATAACGTGCAACAACATCAACAACTTCTACAAGGACACTGATGATGAAAACAAGAAATGTGCGCAAAACAGCAGCGAAAGCGCAATGAAAAGGACACACTGCAGCGTTGGGGTTGATTCGAATGATACGAGAAGGACAGAGGGGTGGTGAGGTCGAGCATAAAATCTAATAAAGTCATAAAAACGTTAATGGAAGTGGCGATTATTTTAAAACCAATAAAAATGCAATGTGCATTGGTATGAAGGCCGGCGTACAGTAATGGTGATTGTTGTTTTTGTTGAATTCGAGCAATGATGGAATAGATACGTGCGCATTTTTGGGATTTTTAAGAGTACAGAATTAATTGGATTTTTTAAGGGTAAACAACAAATTGAAAAATACTATTTAAATAAATATAATAAAATAAATAATTTTTAAATATTTTTGGCAATGCTTTTAGAAATTTAAATTTTATGAATTGTTTTTGTAATATAAATTTGCATAATTTTTCAAAATGAATTAAAATTATAATTAAAAAATATTTCATAGTTGCTAGAAACTATTGCTTACTATTTGAAGAAAATTGAATTTAAGCGCACGAGTCGTCATGTGTTTCCGTGGTGTAGTGGTTATCACATCCGCCTAACACGCGGAAGGCCCCCGGTTCGATCCCGGGCGGAAACATGTTATCAATTTTTTTTTCTCATTTTTTGTAAATTTTTATTTTTCATAATTTCTTTCGTTTTCAATAAAACATTTTCTATGTTAAAAAAAATTGTTGGCATGTTAATACCTGCAATTGCAATTAGAACTTTGAAAAGAAAAGTTTGAGTGCTATTGACTTAAATGCATGAATGCTGTTCAGCGCAACTTTCCGCTATTTTCTCACGTATGAACATCGCTACCCCTAAAAGTATGCCAATGTTTGTATAAAAATGCTGAATAGGTGATTAAACCCGAAGCTGCTTTAATTTTTGACAAGAAAATTCTCAAATGTTTAACAATTACTTTCTTTTAAAGCTATTCTGAATAATAAAAATATTTTTTGAAATATAATGAAAATAATAAAAATAATAATAAAATAATGAAAAATAAAATAATAAACTTTAGTAAATAGTTTATAAATCAACAAAAATTATTCATTATTTTTTTTAGATTAATTTTTTAAATTTAACTAAAAGATTTAGCAATTGAAATATGAAGATAAAAAAAATTTAGCTACTACTACGCAGTCCAGGTGTAATTTTTGCCTGAAAACTGCAATAAAAGTTCAACCCACTTTCATAAATGTGCTGCTTTGACTCGACGCCCTTTGTGTATGTTACACATGTAATTTTTGTATACAATTTGTGTCAGCTTAGCCAGTTGACGGCATCACACAAATTTTTACTAATTTCATTATGGCATTCTAATTCTAAAGATGTTCCACACTAAAAGAGTAACTGCTCGGTGCTTTCATGCATTGCACACATTGGCTGGTGAGTTTGTTGTTTGTTGTTGTTTCATTGCAATTAGTGAGCAGAAATTTTTACATATACAACATATAAAAAAAAATAGAGAAGGCGAAACGAGTGCAATCTAATACTTAAGTTACAAGTTAAGTTAAATTTTAATGCAAAAAATTTAAGTTTTTTGCAACGTAAATTCTTTAAAATTACTGTATAACCCGCAGGCTGATCCAGTTGTATGTCTAACATATGAAATTTCTTTCAGTGTAGTAATACCATCAAATTTTATTGGTGAAGGAAGGAACTAAATTGCAGGTAAATAAAGTCCACATACAACTTTTTATTATTTACACTAATATATATTAACAAACAAAAGTAGCAAACAAATAAATCTCCATCTGGAGTGTTTTTACTACAACTTAAACCTTTTTACCAGTGACAGTTTTAAAAACACTGAACACCACCAAGTGAGTACACAAACCAAATGTGGTAAATACTTTGAATATCAGTTGTGTGGTGAGTTCAAACTACATTTTGTTTGTAAG
This sequence comes from Melieria crassipennis, assembly GCA_963668005.1. Lineage (NCBI taxonomy): Eukaryota > Metazoa > Arthropoda > Insecta > Diptera > Ulidiidae > Melieria > Melieria crassipennis. The sequence continues at coordinate 11,848,037 of OY764961.1, forward strand.
CAGGTGAATAAAAGTTCATACAGTTGGCTCACAGGTTATGTCATAGAAACGTTATTTCATAGTTAACTTCATCGCATCGGTGGTTCAGTGGTAGAATGCTCGCCTGCCACGCGGGCGGCCCGGGTTCGATTCCCGGCCGATGCAACTCAACTTTTTTTTTTTATATTTTGTTTACCTTTTTTTTTTGTAAATTCCTTTTTGCTAAATTACTTTTTTTGTAATATTCTAAAAATGTCGAAATAATAATAATTTAATTTATATTAATTAACTATAAAAATGTACATATATTACATTTCCAAGTATGTACTGTATTCGCTTGTTGCTAAGACCAGTAGAGATATGGTTTAGGTGCCTATAGGGAATATTTACTTTGTTCTAAATTAAGACTGCCTGAACCGATCAGTTAATTGATTAAAGCATCATATCTATAAAAAAAGGATGTCTTTATTGCCAAAGTCCTCAGCAAGCTTGTCATTTACGAACTTATTGGAGTTGATTTTTACCAAAAGAAAAACTCTATACGAATCTGACCAAATATGTTACAGTGGTGTCTGGATATAGTGAACTAATTACACTGCACAACAAAATCAAATTTTTTTTAAATAACACGGTTCTGACAACGGATTCTGGTAGAGGGCACCAAAAAAAAATTATACCTTTATCGCCGTTTTGAAAGTTTACGTCTGAATTTTTTTTTAGGGTTGTCCAAAGTTGTCCCCTTTTTGCACATTCTTATGGTGAATCGGCATACGAAAACCATGTAACAACCATGTCACATTTTAGGTATATGATGTGTTCAGCAATTTGATGTAAAATACTACGAAGAACATTTTTGTTGAGCATTTTAATCCTGTAGCTCCTATTTGTATGGGTCAATTTGACCCTTTTTTCTAAAATGCCAAAAATGTCCTGTAAAACAGGACTTTTTAAGAACAAAATGTACCACGAAAATATTCGCCATAAAATTCTACTATAGGTCTCTAAATACACCAAAGCTCAGAAATTAACTTGAACGCGAGAGTTAAGCCGAAACTGAAAATGTTTTTAAGTGTTAATATCGTACTTATTCAAAATTAGTACTAAAGTCGCCTACAAAACTTGATTTTTGAGGGTTAAGGGGAGGGTTTAAAGTCTTTCCAAACATATAAAACTTTACATTCATTTCATTCGTGTTCTTTATTAATTGAATTTATTAATTTTTATCAAGTGCTGATTTCATATAATTCTGACTAATCGTACATACTGTAAAATTGTAAAATTTGTGTTTGCAAATAACTAAACTTAAACTAAAATCGATAATCTATAATATGTAAGCTAACATTTAAGCCTAAACAATGCTATAGCAATAGACAAACATGACAAATACAAAACGGCATTAATGGATTTCATAAGAAAAAAAAAATCAAAATCATAAAAACTACAATAAACAATAAAAATTAAAAAATTTAAATGAACAATTTTGAAAATTAAAAATATTACAAACTCAATTGTTACACAAGGACATTGCTAAATTTAATTTATAATACGCATCGATAAGTCAATTAATTAATAAGTCATTAACATATTTAATAAAAGTCTGTTTTGCATTGCAGCTTAATTAAGCATTTTTGAAATAGTCGATTTTTTGAATTGATGCACTAAATAATTTTGTTATTTCGAGAACATAGTAGAAAGTGTGCAGCTAAAGAAAAAATCAAAACTTTTGGACTAAGTTTAAAACCTAAAAATACAAACATTTCTGAATCTTAGTTTTAGTTTTTAGTGTACAGTTTTTGCTTGTTGGCTTTTTGCCATTGGCTTAATTCGTATTAATTACAACTTCATTGCATTGTAAATGTGTTGTAGATACACGAGGAATCATCTAGGACAAAGTGAATTGCCAGCAAATCTGTTGATACAGTAGGTGCGAGCGAGATAGAAGGCTTGTCACACTAAATTTTCAAGCATGCGCCACTCCTCTTCCTCTTCTTGCATTCATATTTTCTTCGCGCTCCAGCTCGTCTATGGCTTGCAGCGGCACACGCAGCACGACGGAAACAGAAACCAATCCATGAAAATGCCCTTGCAGTCATTGTCCGGATCGTAGGCCAGCAGTCGGTGCCACTTGTACTTCTGCTCGCAGCCGCAGTCGCGCGCACACCGCGAAGTCTCCGGCTTGCTGTCGACAAATTGAAAAATGTTCAATCACTTCAAACCGAGCCTAACAACTGACTGAGCCGCAATACTTACGAACAAATCTCCTGGTGTATGGCCTGCTCGAAGTGTTGCGTGTTGACAATGGCGCGAATCTTGCCCGCCGAGTTCGAGGCCCAATACGGTGTCACAATTTCCACTTTTGACTCGCAAGCGTCCAATCTGTCGCAGAGAACAAACACCAATCAAACATTAAAATGTCGCCCAATGCCCGTCGAGGTTGTCTCACCTGCCCGTCGAGGGGCCCGCATTGCTGCCCACATTGCTCGGTCCCTTGTTGGCGTTGCGATTGGCCTGTCGCTTGTTGCGCAGCTTGCCGAAGTAGCTCTCGCCCGCCTCCTCGGCGTGCGGCTCGGTGCGGTCGTCTGGCGTGACGGCGGGAAACACGCCCGGCGGTATAAATATGTCGGGCTCGTCTATGAATCTTCTCTTGCGGCGCTTCGTCTGCTGCCGTGGCCCGTCTGGCTCCAGATTCATCTCAAAGTCGCCGTACATGCGTCGCATCAGCGCCTTGTTGTCGTCGATGAAGCGTTCGATTTTATCGCTGAAAAGAGTGGAGGCGGTCAGCCGAAAGCAGAGATAGTTTTATTGGAAATAATTAGCAAAACTTGTAAGCAAAACAAATGCCAAGTTTGCGCATTAATTGAAAAGCTGCCAGTCGAGTGGGCTGTGCGTTGTCGAGAGGCGTTGGCTGATTCATTCATGGAAATGGTTGTGTGTTGTCCATTCATTCATTAATCTTTGTAAATGCAGTGAGTGCGTATAAATGAGGCAGTAAAGTTTTTTACTTGAACGAATGCAGTAAATTTCTCAATCACATTGCACGCCCACGCGACATTTCGTAGTGGAATTTACTAGCGTTCTATGCTACTAAAAAGTGAGGTGCAGTAAGAATAAATAAAAGCAATGCGTAGTATAAATTTAATAATAGTAAACAAAGTGTAAATGAATTCCAAAGACACATTGAGTGTGAAAAATTTGTGTTATAAATTTATTTATTTTACTTTGTTTTCTCAATTTGCGCACACAAACATTTCAAATACCTGATTTCTCATACAATAAAAAACGCCACTAAAGTATTTTCGTGTTGAAAATTCATAGCGAAATACATACATATTTACCGTTAACGCAAGAGAGAAAGAGAGAGTAAAATAAAAAAGTATGTCAAGCCTTGAAGAAAGCAGTGAATTGAGAAGCTTTGCACAACAGCATCGGTGGTTCAGTGGTAGAATGCTCGCCTGCCACGCGGGCGGCCCGGGTTCGATTCCCGGCCGATGCAATGATTTTTTTTTTAATTTATTTTTTAAATTTATTTTTTTTTAATTATTTTTTTTTCTAATTATTGTAATTTGGTAAAACCTAACGCCTGCCTGTTCACAAGTAATTATGGTCTCTCAATATAATTCATTGACTCTGGCCAATGCTTTCCGAGTGCATACACGTTCAAAAAAGCCAAAGCGTACAGCGTTGGCGCATCACGTGTTTCCCCGCTGCCCAGCGCAGGCGAACCGAACCGTACGTGGTTAGTCCGCTTGAGGTCATAGAACTTTGCAAAACACATCCGCAGGAAGCTGAATAAAAACTTTCCATTTCGCTTACTGCTTTTACTGCTGCCTCTTTGTTTTTTATTTATTTTTTTACTCAATTCATTTATAAATGTTGCTTCTTTACACATTGAATAATTTAAAAATCTGCCAAAACGAGTCAAGTCGCTGGTGACGAATTTTTCTTGTAGTGTTGGTTGAACAGTTAACTTGTTGTTGTCATTATTGTTGTGGTTGTTGCTATTCTTATTGTTATTCTTACCGTTGTTGTAGTCGCATTATAATACGACAACAAGTGCAAAGAACAATGACTTTGATCGATAAAAATGCCTCGCCAAAGAGTAAAAGTGATTTCATTTAAATGAATTTCGTAGTTTCGAGGTAATTTGCGTACATTTCGGCAGACGATCAGCGCTGACGACAGCGGCGCGCGTCTAGTTGTGACTCGGAATTTAAGTTGTTTCGGTAGCGTGCAGCAGTTTCAGTTTATTTTTTTTATTATTATTTTTTGCTTTTTCATTTCTTGGTACTTTAACCCTGAGCAGCAAGGCAGCGGGTCGTCCAACAACACACACACACACACAAACTGTAATTAATTATCAGCAAAGCTGTTAATGGCTTTTGGCTTGTGATCATTTGGGCTTTGCGTTGAAAAATGCTGACAACGTGTGTTCATTCAATGAAACATGTTGTTGGTTTGCAAAGATTGGTTCAGTTTGGTTTTTGAACGAAACATGCGCGTGCAAAATATTTAATTGTTTATTTAATAATTGTGTGCGTTTTTTGCGTGGCTTCAAGTTTAAGATCGAGTATATATATTTTTATGTTTTGCTATAAGAACAACTCACATGGGGTAACTATTGCCCGCCGTGGGGCAGAACAGCTGATGGTAACGTTTAATGCATGGCACACCTTTAATTATATCACCGCTCACATCCAGTCCCAAGGCGACAGATAGCGCTGTCCACCAGATCTGCAAATTACAATTGAAAACATTACTAACTACATAGTTGATAATAATGAAAGTTAAAATAATGATATTTTTATTTAGCGATGATAAATAAATAATAGCTACAATTTCTGCATCTAATCAGAGCGCCAATTCTTGCATCTAATCAGATGCCATTCAATCATAAAATTTTAAAATGTATCATTATTTATATTCTATCAACTATTTCACCTATTTATACTGCAAATCAACTAAAATCTATGTGCATATTAATCGACTGCATTAGAATGCCGCTCATGTTGCACAATGACACCAAAAATGTCTCAAATATGTTCAAACTTTTACGACTCGAGTTTTTGGATTTCCGCTGCGACAACTATCGATTACTTTTACCAATTATAAGCCAATTGTATTCACATTCACATATCTACATATCTATGCACACATGTGGCCGCTCCGTTCATCTCTCAGCTGCCGCGCCACATTCATCAGTGCGAACAACAACGCTCGTATTTTCGGCATTCCAAACAGGTGTTGCCTTAAAATGTATCTCAAAAATACATCATTCTTAATGGCAGCCATAATTAAATATATGGATAGAAACAGTCAGCCATGCATGCTTGCCCAGCGTGTCCGAGCAGCAAGAATACAAATAATGGTGCGACTGTTGCAAATGAATAATAAATAAATACGTTGGTAAATGAAGCACGCAGTTGCTGAATCAGACTCAAATATGCTTTGGTTGCTGCGCTTTAAGTGTTTGTCATTTGCTCAGTTGGCTAGAAAGAGATAGCTTTATGAGAAGTGATAGTACATTGCAAAGAAATTGCTATTGTGGTGTGACATTTGTAAAAGCATCGGTGGTTCAGTGGTAGAATGCTCGCCTGCCACGCGGGCGGCCCGGGTTCGATTCCCGGCCGATGCAATTTAATTTTTTTTCAATATTTTTTACTTTTACTATCACTAAGTAGATTCATAAATCTACTGTAGACAAAGGCTTTGTTCATTTGAAAAGCTACATAATGAAAAAATAACCAAAATATACTTTGTAAAAATTAACTAAAAAATAAAAAAAAACCAAGACTAACCAATGAGTGGACCTATGAGAAAATGATATTAATTTATGTAGAGATGTCATACATATGATTAATAAAATTATTTCAATGTGTTGAAAATCCATAAATTTGTATTAAAATCGCAATATTTGCTTCTTGGTAAATACATAACTTTACTGGTGTTGTAGCTACTTTTTTTTGCATTTGCAATAAAGCAAAAATATAAACATTTAAATGCTCCAATTCGTACAATTTAATTCATGCTACAATTCGTAGCATTGACTCAATGTATTGCAACGTATTAACAAAGAAATAGATAGAAGAATAGAAAGAGACAGCGTTATAACAAGTTTCTCGTAGCTTTAGACAAATCTTTGATTTGGTCAGGAACTTATAAGAGCATCGGTGGTTCAGTGGTAGAATGCTCGCCTGCCACGCGGGCGGCCCGGGTTCGATTCCCGGCCGATGCAATTTAATTATTTTCATATTTTTTTCTTTTACTATCAATAAGTAGATTCATAATTCTACTGTAGACAAAGACTTTGCAAAATTTTTGAAATTACAGTGGTGTCTGGATATAGTGAACTAATTATTGCAAGGCCTGTTCACTGTATTGAGGTTGTTCACTATATCCAGGTTAACATTTTTGTTCAAAAACTCTTTTTATTTGCTCAAAATACGATTTTTGTTTTTTGCTTGAAAATTTTCTTCTATATTTAGAGGCTCGATGTCAAAATTTGGGTGTTCACTATATCGAGGTGTTCACTATATAGGGGGTTCACTATACCCAGATACGACTGTATATTCAAAATCTACTTTGAAAAACTAAACTAAAAAATTAAAAAAAACAAGACTAACCCATGAATGGGCCTATGAGAAAATTATATTAATTTATGTAGAGGAGAGATAAACATGACTTAAAAAAAATTATTTTAATGTGTTGAAAATCCATAAATTTGTATTAAAGTCGCAATATTTGCTTCTTAGTAAATACATAACTTTAGTGGTATTGTAGCTACTTTTTTGCATTTCCCAATAAAGCAAATATATAAACATATAGGGAAATTCTTTGTAAGGTGCCACCCCATGGCTTTTTTGCGTATAACTCGTTAGAAAATTAACTTATGTTAATAAGCAATTTTAATATACCGTTGGAAAGAGGGTTTAAAGAGCTATGATCCAAGGAAACACCTAATTTGAATTTTTCGTAAATACTATCATAATTTTTACTGTTTTTTTTAAAATTAATTTTTCTTTCGAAAAGTTGCATTTAAAAACTACAGTACTTTTCGTTTATAACGAACCCGTTTAAAAGGAATTTCCACCTAAAACGAACCAATTTCAATAGTACGCGCTTTATGTTTTCGGTTAAAAGTAATTTTATACCCACTTTGATGGACCTAATATTCCTGTACCATAACACTTGACGAATCCGGAAAGTTATATATAGATATTTAAGTTTATCTATATCTCTATGTGTATTAGTGCTGGAACCAACATCGATGTAACATCGATACATCGATGTTTTCAAATCTATTTTAAACATCGATTTTTTTTCCGATGTTCGATGTTTTTCTCTACTTTCCCATTACTATTAAAAAGAGCGCGAGAAGTTACAAAAAAAAAACTAAAAAATGCATATAACATTTATAAAGCCTATAAAACCAATCTGGACATGCGGGTATTTATAAACCGCGTATGGTGAATGGATTTTGCCTATAGTCAAATAATATTTTGCTCGTGGGTGGCACAGAAATGTTTATTCTGTTATTAATGTTCACTAATATGTTAAATTATCGTTTGTTGTTGTTGTTAAATTCTTTTAATGGGTTATTTTTTTTAACACACACCCCTTTAATAATGTGGCAAATGAATTGCTAAAATTTTTAAATATATGTTAAGTTTTAATATATTTCAAAAAAGTCCCCATTGGAAAAAGGTCGATACATCGATGTTCGTTTCCCAAAAACATCGAAACATCGATGTAAGCAAACATCGATATTTTTCCAGCTCTAATGTGTATGTTTTTAACTGGTTTAGATGCTCCAATTCTACAATTCGTACAATTATTTAGATAGAAATAGAAGAATAGAAAGAGACAGCGTTATAACAAGTTTCTCGTAGCTTTAGACAAATCTTTGATTTGGTCAGAAACTTATAAGAGCATCGGTGGTTCAGTGGTAGAATGCTCGCCTGCCACGCGGGCGGCCCGGGTTCGATTCCCGGCCGATGCAACCAACTACACCTAATTCTGTTTTTACACGGTAGATTGGTTCCAGGAAAACCCGTGTAAAAAAAAACCGTGTAAAAAAAGACATTGATCGTATGCAAAAATAGGTGATTGGTTCCTTAACTCTAAAACCTATTAAAATTAGACAAGACAATAAAAATTAAAACAAGGATTTTTTAAGAACAAGTATTAATGTTTATTTTAAATTAAAATAAATGTAAGGTTGGAAAAACTAATTTGCCTATAAAAAATGTCTTTACCAAACACGTCTGATTGCATTGATAGTTCACAAAATATTAACACATTTCAAGTGCTCTGACAAGTAAATTTGCTTGTTTCCACAAAAAGGTAATTTCCCTAAATTTGTGATATGTACATATTTCGCAAAAATTAAATTTGACAGCAAAAATTTAAGCCCAAAAGAGTTTGAATCGTGCTAAATGGAATAAAATCGTGTAAAAAAATTTAACATTTTTTATTTTCAAACCGTGTTAAATCAAAACCGTGTAAAAAAAGACCGTGTAAAAACAGACTTAGGTGTATTTTGTTTTGAAGTTTTTGAAGTGTTTAAACATAATTGTGTTTCTAGTACTTATTAAAAAATATTTTAGGTACAATTATATTAGGTACAATGCGACAATTTTAAAGTCAATTGTGTTATAAACTGTTTTCTCAGAAGGAATGCGCAGAAAGAGAAAGAAATATATATAAGTATCGACAGCAAATTGAACCCCAAATTCGATTCACTGCAATAAGATTATGGACTCAAACAAGGAATTTTTCATAATTTGATTGCTATGATTCGCAACACTCATTAAAACGTCATTTTCATTAAAACAAATTATATGTGAAAATTTTAGTATTGCAATGTCGACATATTGCAAATCAAAATTGTTTTGCTTAACTTGAATATGGTAGAATTATTTTATTTTGATTTTTTTTAAGTTTTCCTAACAATAATTGCTCAACCAACATCAGAGCATAACTCACAAAGCTATTCATCTCATCACTGCATCAAGATTTTCCACGGCACGAACAACATTGCAACGTAGTTGTGCAGCAATGATGTGTTAACATTTGACAAATTCATTTGACCCAGTTCAGTTTTTGCTACATCATCCCCCGCCCCCCCTTTCGTGACATTTTTCTTAATGCAGCATGAGCTCTAATTTCAAAATCGTGCCACAATTAACCTAAACTTAACTAACTCAACTAAAGCCAATGAACTGACTGAATGTGTGTTTGGTCGACACTACACTAAAGACAAATAACAATAATAACAAATAACAAGTTTAATTGTTTTTGACTACACTGTGGCATCAAAGTTATAAATCTTAAAAAAAAAAAAAAACAAATACACAAAAAAAAATGTGCCGCAAGTGCTCGTGCAGCTAATTATATATATGTATTTTTTTTATAATCTTATAGAGTTTTTTTTTTCAAAAAGGTTATTAGAACAACTAATAATTTAATTTTAATAATTGACTGGCACGACAGCCCGCTTTCGCGAGACTAAGGCCTAGCTTCCCGCAACTACCCGTGTTGTGCGTGTGAATTTGTACGCGGGTAGAAGGGACCTACAGTTTTTATGCCGGTTCCGAACGGCAGGTTGGGAGCTTTATCATAGGCAATTTTTACTCTCAGAGGTTTGCCATTTCCAGCTGAGAGGACAGCCACCGAAAGAGAAAACGAGTTTTCCCGTTATTTTTTTTTAGGTGTTATTACAGGCAGTATTTGAACCTGAGGTTGCTGCCTGCGACTCGCGGTCCAACGCACTAACCAACTGAGCCACGGCGGCTGCTGCAAGCTAAATGTCACAATGTTGAAGGAAGAAGTGGCAGCAAATTACACAATAATTTGGCAATGCAAAAGTGTAGGAATGCAATTTTATGGCTATACCTTTGGCTTTGTATTCTTGTGGCAGGTGCAAGCAAAAATGCTTGCCATTCTAAAAGCTGACAATGAAGACACGTTTTAAGGCTTTCCGGCACTGTTAGCGTTACGATACATCGAGGTCAGATGTCACTAGCAGCAACACAACACTTCTCTTACAAATAAAAGGTGTGGGCAGACACTCTAGAGCGACGAATATTTGTTGCCGCATTGACAACATTATATGTAGAGTATAGACTAAAACAAAGCATTAAGCTAGAATGAGGCTGAGCAAAATTGGGCATAAATGCAGTATAGCGGACCCTCGTGAAAAAAATAAATAAGTATGTTATTACGTAGAGATTTAGCTTCGGAATCTAACGAACTACAAATTTTGCCTGGGAAACACCCACAAAAGGCGTGGCTCGGGGTCAAAGTTCAAAGTTGGTATCAATATAACTCAATCAATTCTCAATCGATTTACACGACATAAATATCACACGAAATATTTCATACCTTTCTATTCATATTTCATACCTTTCTATTCATGTACAACATGAGATACGTGATATGTACTACATAATAAGAAGTTTAAAGCGAAACATATTTTGTTTGTACAAATTTTTCAAAAACGGATTTTATCCTCCAAAAAATTCAGTATTAAGGTATAATAAGGTTGTTACCATATTGTAGCCTGTGGAATTCCCTTTACAATAAAATATAAAAATGTATACTTTTGTTTTTTATGAATATATTTTTTTAATTTTTTACTAACTCGACTCTTGGTCCACAGCTACTTCGTATTCAGCTTCGCCATCACTTTCGGGCAATGAGGGCTGAAGAGGGTTTGATATCTATATCGTGTAAATCTATTGAGAATTGATTGAGTTATTTTGATACCAACTTTGAACTTTAACCCCGAGCCACGGCTTTTGTGGGCGTTTCCCAGGCTAAATTTTTAGTCGCCGTGGCTCAGTTGGTTAGTGCGTTGGACCGCGAGTCGCAGGCAGCAACCTCAGGTTCAAATACTGCCTGTAATAACACCTAAAAAAATAACGGGAAAACTCGTTTTCTCTTTCGGTGGCTGTCCTCTCAGCTGGAAATGGCAAACCTCTGAGAGTAAAAATTGCTTATGAAAAAGCTCCCAACCTGCCGTTCGGAACCGGCATAAAACTGTAGGTCCCTTCCACCCGCGTACAAATTCACACGCACAACACGGGTAGTTGCGGGAAGCTAGGCCTTAGTCTCGCGTAAGCGGGCTGTCGTGCCAGTCAATTATAAAAAATTATTAGATTTCCAAAAAAAAAGGGCCATGTAAGCCAATTTTCGGGTTTTTTTTCATGAGGGTTCATTATACTGCAATTGTTCCCAAAATTGTCCAATGTTGAGGATATAAGCGATTTGCTGGCCTCTATAACGCATCGCACTAACTGCAAAATAGTCAGAGTTCGTTCGTTCAATATAAGATTTTGCAAAGCTTAAAATATTTTTGTGAAATACTTTCAATCAATTTGAAGCCAGCACTTGTCGCTTATCACTAACGGCACGTCCCAGTGAGCTCGCACTGCTAAAAATAGCACAGCGCCAACTTATCGCTAACGCACACAATAAACTCTCACTCGGCCATTGGCCAACACTATAATTTTTGTTGTTGCTAACAACATCACCAACCAGCTGTGCTCGTATATTCAAACAATAATTGAACTGTCTTGTTGCAGCCATAAGAAAATCCCGTCTTTCAAGTCTAGCTTTGAGCTTAGCTTTGGATGCTGTTTTAACATGGTTGTTGTTGTTGTTGGCTTAAATCTCGCTGAATGCCATAGAAAATGTGAGGTATTGAGAAATTAAGTAAGGAGCATCGGTGGTTCAGTGGTAGAATGCTCGCCTGCCACGCGGGCGGCCCGGGTTCGATTCCCGGCCGATGCAACACAATTCTTTTTTGCTAATTTCGCACACCACACTTTGCCCCTTTGTGGTTTGCTAATTAAACTAAATAAAGTATGAAGTGAAATTAGTGTATTAGTAATAAATACAAATAAATGGCATTTATCATTTCAATAACAATTCAGCAGAATTCAAATTTTGTCGCAATCGCCACACCGCCAACGCCAGAATCTCAAATCAAAATCGCACATTCTAACGCATTTCGAAAGCGCTATGTGTGGTTTGTGTGTGTGTGTGTGTATGTGTGTGTGTTTGTTCAAGGTGCTACTCATCAAACTTGTGTCCAATGTTTCTAATATATTTTAATTAAATTTGATTTGGTTTTTTGTGCGATTGCTTCCCTTGTTTTTTTTGTTTTTTTTTAAACGCACACATTTCTGTCGCTGTCATTAATGGGTTTGGCCACAATGCAGCAACACAATGGTATTAAATGCGATTTGTTGTTGTACAAGTGTTTGTGTGACTGACAGTGTTGGCCGCACGCGACTGGTTTTGTGTCTTATGGATTTTTGTTTACAAACACATTTGCATAAGTAAGATTGATTGACGGCGAAGATGTCGTTTTGAAAGAAACGCCATGGGAAAACAGTTGTCAGCTGTAGCCAGCTGTGAGCGATCGACGTGCTTGGAGAGCGATTGTGGCGGTGGAAAAGAGCGCAGTGCCTCGAGGCATTGGAGACATTAGCCGCGATGCGACACATATTGCACGGTGAACTTGTTTCAATGCGACAGTTTCCGTGGCATGAAGGTGATTAATTGAGGTCTATTGAGCGGTGCATAATATAGACATCAATCGTTGGTTGATTGAAAGTTCAGAGTTGAGCATAATCAGAGCAAGTGATGGTAATCTTTTTAAATGAAGGCCAAAGCTATTGCGCCACTTTGTTTTCGTCAAACTACAAAATATTTCTTTAAATTTTAATTAGTACACTGCAAAAGTAGGCAAACTGACACTAATAAAAATGAAACTAATATTTATTAGTATTGTCATGCAGTCGAAATTCGATAATTTTTGTACTCAAATTGCAATCAGTGAATAGATCCCTGTTCCCACACATATCAAAAATTGATTTTTAATAATAGGTAATATTTAATTTAATTTTGCGGACGGGGAAGGGTTTCGTAAACATTTTCTGAGACCCATATCATTTAAAATCAGATTTGCCATTCCCAATTCTTGTAACAAACATATATTTTTGGCGGCCTTGAACCCTTAAATCACTCTTTGCGTGCGCCACTGATGGTTTACCTATATTTCTGAACCAAATAAAATGAACTATTGTGATTTTGGGAACCTATTAGAAGAGATACTTTTACTGGTTACAAATTTGTTCTCAGATCCGTGCAAAAAAGTGGCTAAACAAAACATAAAAAACATTTATAAGAAGACAAAATTCATTTGAATTCAATTTAAATTCATTAAAATTAAAATTAATATCACAAATAAACTTAGTGCTATTTGTATAAACTTCGTTGTATTTGATATATTGAAATGTGTTGAAATGGAACTGAAAAAATTGAACTGAAATGGAAAAGAAACTGAGAACCGTATTTGCAAATGTTACCAAGGGTTTTAAAATAACTTTTTAAATACATATACTTGGAATTTGGAATTTACTATCTACTACTACTATGCTTGGAATTTACTATCAAAGTTACCTCAACACTCTAAAATATATGTGTACGTATTTTTATGTAAATATTTCTATAAAAAATTTATAATATTTCAATATACTTTCTATACTAGACTTTCAAAATATTTTTCGTAATTTTACCAACTTATTGAATTGTAATTTCTTGTTTCTGAAAGTACAATCTCAAGAATTCTAATTTTAGTTTTTAAAATTTATTTATTTATTTATTTTTTTAAAGTAATCCAGAAGTGAATACAGTTCGTACAGATTACTACGAGATGTACATAAGTGAAATATATAAATATCCTAGCTAATTAATTCATTTCATTAATTAATTTCATTTTTAATTTTTTTAATTTTAGTTTTTAAACAAACCAAAAATTAAAAAAAATATACATACATAATTAAAATAAAACCAACATTCTCAAACACTGGTAATAAAAATGTTTGTTCACCATTTTTTTTTTATAAAACAATTTGCATGTGAATGTTTGCTGTTGAGTTTCTTGTCTTTGAGGCTAATTCGTTTAGTGAAGTATTGCTAAAAGGTTAACAACCAGTGGCGAGAGCGCCATAAATAAGCTGAGGCAACAACGACAAAGCCACACCAACAGAAGCCCCATGAAATTGGTTGGAACGCCTTAACTAAAACCTTCCGTTTGCTCTGTTTCACACCTTGCACACAACGAACGCCAGACTCTGTCGTCGTCAATTCCGCTGCTACTGTCGTTGTTAGTGGCTGCTGCTACTAAAGATCACCGATCACGTCGCCAGCGCTAATTTGGACATCGACGTCGACAACGACACTGTCGGGCGTTGTTGTCGTCGTAGTCGTCAACTTGAAAGTCTCAACAACAACAAAAAAACTCGTGATTGGTTCAAGTTTGTGCTTTTTTGCACGCAATCGTTCTGTCAGAACGTCAAAGCCGGCTTTTTTTTGTTTATGTGTTTTGTGTGCGTTTGCGTGCGAGTTGTATGCGAGCGTGTGTGTGTTGTTTTTGTTTTTAAGTTTGGCACTTTTTGCAATATTCTCATTTTGCCAGCTTGCACGCTTATATCGATCGCATTTGATCGTTTGCGGAAATAATTTCGATTTTGTGATGAATGAAGGTCAGTACCGGTTTTGCAGAATTGAAAATACAAAATATAAAAATGTGCAAAATAACGAAAAAAAACACTAAAATATATAAAAAAAACAAAATAAAACAAGCCATTAGCATAGCGAAAAATATGCAAAAAAGTTGACAAGAAATGGCAAAATCGCAAAAAATCGCTTTTGAAGTAGAAGTAAAAAAAAAAGATAATTTTTTTTTAAGAATTTGCGGCTTAAAGCATGGCCCATATGCTCATATTTACAAGCAGAAAAGACAACATTCGGAACTACGCCGCAATCGTGTAGTCATTCATGCAAAACGTTCGGCATTTGGCTATTGACCTTCGCTGCTTCCCGGCGGTTTGTGTTGTTTGCTGCTGTTATTCTTGATGTTGTAGTTGTTGTTGTTATTGTTATTTGCAATGGCAGGCTAAAGTTTGAATGATCAGCGGCTATCGATGTTAATTTGTTGACGAACGCGTGTTGAGCCACGCACGTTAACTTTACAAAAAGTTGGCTGCTTGAGCGGATAATTGAATGGACATCTTTCATATCCACTTGGCAACACTTTGAATGGAATTTGTGGTTGTTTTAATTGTGCTTTCCAAGCACGTTTTTGCGCCAATACTCCTGTCCATGATTTGCACGCTCAGCTGCTCACCGTTGCCGCTTATCATAACTTTATGATCGATTTTTTCGCACCTTTTTGCTGTCGGCAATTCTGTGAAAGCTTGCCGCTCTGCTGATCGTGTGGCCGATACTGTCAACGAAGCACACAACGCGTCAGTGCGCCTTCAAATGTCATTTGTCCATGATTTATGCAAGTGGAGTTCATGTTCATGTTGGTTAAAAGCGTTGAAAATAAAAACAAAAATACAAAGTTGCCAATTTTACAATCGAAATTTGTGGTTGTTTTGTACTTTTGTGATCCCGTGTAGCTGATTTCGCTTGGATATTTTGTTTTTGCACAGCAACTACGCGAGTCTGGCTATGCATGATTCATATTTCGCTTTCAGTCAAATGGCAGTGTGTCTGGTTGTTTCTTTGATTTTTTCTATATTTTGTATATACATTTCGGCATTGTTGTTGTTGTTCTTTTGTTTTGCATAATTTTCCGCAATTTGCATGCAATGCATTGCAGCGCGTTTTCGACAAGTCTCCGCGTGTGGCGACTCCTTAATAAAATAAAAACTGTCAAGTTGACAAGTCAATTTCATTTAATGGCCAAAAGCGTTAAGTCCAACCATGGACAATGCTGAATAGTGATGTCAACGCTATTTGTTTTATTATCGAGCTGATGTTGTGCACAGTTTGGTGCTACTTATCTTCTAGCATTCGTCAGCGGAGAATTTACAGCTGACTTGTTGTAGTCAATAAGCACACAAGTATTGCGCCATATGTAAGGTAAGCACACAAGTATTGGGCCTTATGCAGTGGCGCACACAGGGGAGGGGTTTTGGGGTTTAAGCCCCCCGAAATATCTTTAAAATAGTACAGAAATTTAATTTATAACCGTCGCATATATATTCAATCATCAATAACGCTACTCGACACAAAAAATGCACCTAAAAATAAAAATGTTTTCTAGACTAACTTTGGGCCGCTGAACACGTAACTGAAGATCCAAAAATATTTGTAAGAAGCGTTTTCGAAAAATCTTCGAAAAAACATTTTTTCCCTGTTGTTTCAGTTATGAGCACATATCTCGTAAACGAATCATTCGACTAACAGAAGCTGTCCGTCGGTCAGACGATAATACCTTATTCTTTCCAGAGATATACAGATTGTCCAAATCGGATGAGATTTGGAGAAATTACTGACGGTGAAAGTTGTAAAAAAGTGAATTTTTCGACCATTTTCAAAAATCATAAATGTTCGAATGTTTTTTTTTTATAGATAAAATAAATTATATCCTTTGGTTAAAATCTAAGATGAAAGATATATTATTTGTGCAAATATTAAGCCTAACATCAACAGAATCGAAAGAAAAATTACAAAATTATGATTCACTGAGTGAAAACACTATTTTACATTTATTACACCGTGCGACAAAAAAAAACATGTTTGCCGAAACCCATCCTAATGTTGATATAGGCGTGAAACTAGAGGTCATTTATAGTAACTTGGCAAAGTCAGTTTTTAATTTTCTGACCCAAAGTCCTTTTTAACCGTAGACCTACGTTAAAAAAAACGACTATTCTTACGTTGGGGTCGTTTTCGACCCTCATATGAATTATTACAAAAATGAACGTTTATTTAAAAAAAAAATTTTTTTGTACGGTTTATTCAAAGACAAAATAAAATACAACGGAAATATTTATTTATAGTTTTTAAACACTTTTAAGGCATTATACACACACATTGCGGTTGTGCTTATTTTTGCAGATATTTTTTAGCCATCCGCAGCAGAAAATGTCTTTGTTTTAGAATTTTTTTCCAGGCAAAACCTTTTTTATTTGAAATCAATAATAATTAACATTTTTACATACGTTTGCTATGAAATCACGAAGAAATTCAAATACAAAAAGCTTGGATTGACAAAAATTACACTAATTACAAAAATGCAAAGCCAACTTAGTTTTAAAAATATAAAACGTTTTGCTTTCGATAGATAATAGTCCAAGTAAGAAAGTCATGAAAAAACAGCTAAAAATAATAACAAATTTAAAAATATTAGAAGTACAAAAACAAATTTGGTCGAAAACGACCCTAACGTAGGTCTACGGTTAAAGGACTTTAAAATTTTAAGGACAAACACATTTAAAATATTTTTCTAAATATTTGGTGTGGTAATGATGAAGATATGGGTATCAAATTAAAGACAAAAATTGTCTCCTTTTAACTAAATTTTTATTTTGAACCTTCAGGACCAAAATATGTCGGGTAGGGAAAACATACATGTTTTTGATCTCAGTCTGTAAATTCATACACCTAAATTCAATTCTATTTGAAAGTTCTCGAAAAAGTTACACAAACCCCTCCCCCGAAACAAAATCCTGCGTGCGCCACTCGCCTTATGTAATGTTGTTTGCTCCATTTTTTGGACTAAGCAAATAAAAGTGCTTTTAACACCTCACATAAGATGACCAAAGCACAAATTCATGCACACAATAGAAAAAATAAAATAAAAATAAATAACAACAAACAATGTGCGTCTCAACCTTCGAAAAGATTAAATAGCGCGAAATATGAGTAAAGCTCAGCAACGAGCAGCGCAACAAGTGTCTGTACGATTTAGCGCAGTTATGAAGAAATAAAAAGTACCCTACACTATAACTGCGAGAAAAGTTGCAAACCAATCAAAATGGTATGAAAAAGATCAGACTGAAAGAATAATGTAGAATGCCGCAAAAATTTCAAGTATGTGATGCTTACTAATTTTGGTTATTATTAAAAACTGTTTCAAACCACAAAAAAAAATCATTTTCTTTTGATATAATCGTATATAACAAAAGCGAGATTCTGTTTTTCAAGCCTACACTTTCGACTTTCAAACAATACAAACATTGAATTACGTTTGTTTAGTAGAAGGATTGAAGTGGCCATCAATCATGGCCGATTTCATTGATACTTTGGCCACATCTATTGCCGCCAGCTATGACAATTGTCAAATCAAAGCAATATAATGACAAATTAATGAGACAGCAGCATATCTGTAGTAAATGTGTATGTCAAATGAACATTAAGAAATGACATTTATGGACACATTCCACATTTCTAGCGCCAGAATTCTAATTTACATTGCTCGCAACGCTGCGTGGCATTGGGTGTTGATCGTAACTGTGCGGCAAGATTGCAAATAATTTATGAGAGCAGTCAACAAAAGTGTAAATTAATAAATATTGTTTGCTGAATTGACTACTTACTGGTATTTGTACGAATGAGCCATTGTTGATGGTGGGATATGAGAAGAGTGGTACCACCGGTGCAGTGCCATTTTTCAAAAATATGGGACCCTGTATTGGGGTGACGGTGGGCATTGATGATTTTTTGGTGCCATCTGTAAATCATAAACAATTAAAGTGTGTTTTAGTTCATGGATCTATTGGTTTCATTATTATTTATGAATAAAATATATGAGTTCAAATATGTATTCATTCTTAACCTCTAAGTTCGTGTATTAAAAAAAATAGATTGAACATTAAATGGATTTGAAATGTTGATATCTGCACAATGATGATGATCTGCCTGATTTCTATGCCGGTTATCCCGGTGATTCTTCATCTCCCGCTTATCACAACTCAAAAGACTTAACACACAAACCTCCAAGTTGAGGCTTTTGTACAATTATGGCTTCATTCGCAAACAGGTAGCAAAAGCTTATTGAATCATTGCACACATAATATGTATGTATGTATGTATATGCAAAGGGCAGAAAGACGGTCACATTTAAATGTAAGGCGTTGCAAAACTTTGTAAGCACCTAGTTTGTCATGCATAGATGAAGACATATTTATCTCATATTGAAAAGTGAAATAGATGAATTATATGATTTTTAAAGCAGTATTGATTTAACCCTTTCCGGTCAATTTCCACATTTCTTGAGATAAAAATTGTTCCTTCAAAATATTGACTCCTATTGAACATTTAGGCGATAAAATACAAACAAATTTCAAAAAAATCATTTCGGTTGAGAATTACAGCTTCATCAATTTTGTACGATATATCGTACAATGGTCCGCAAAGGAGTAAAAATTCATGAATTTTTGGTTTTGGTTTTTTAAGTTTTATGAACAATGCATTGATTTTTTTTTTATAGAAAACATAAATTATTACATCAAAAAATCAAAACGTGATTTCAGTTTGATCGAAAGTTATATAAATTATATATATAAACAATTGATTCATATTTATTCGGCCTTAAATAATCGTTGTTGTTGTTGCAAAGCCCTTTTCCTCTCAATAAAACACAGAATAAATTAAAATGCACACAGTTTTACAGAAAGGCACTGAATAAAGCCCATTTTTATTATCGTAGTGGGAGTGGCAAGAACGCACATCTAATCTTACATAACCCGTGTCTGCCCAGTAAGACAAAAACTCGTCTAATAATTCTTATTTTTAATGGAAAATTGCCGAATAGTCGAATTTTATTAGCCACGTAGTTTACAGATGGGCGTGGCAGGCATGCAAACGCAAAAATTCTATTACCAAACCCATAACTTGAAAAAATACAAACCCAACTTGCAACCTTTGCCTTCCATTTGTACGATATATCGTACAATTTTTTTTAGAGACTCGGGAAAAATATTTAGATGCAAAAAATTTTAAATTTAGTAAGTTTTATTAATCAACTGAAATTCCAAGTTTGAAATTGTTAAGCTGTTTGCAACCAAAAATTATTATATATTTAAAAATTCCTACGCAGAAGTACCGTCATTTGCTGGTTTTTTAAAGCGTTGCTTACAAAACTCACTCAGTATGAGTGTAGAGGAGTGTAGCCACAGCTATTATGATTTATATTTCTAAACAGAATGATTCAACACAGCCTATTAAATGAAAATTAAAAAGCCGTTCCATAAAAGGTGCGTTCGCTGTCAAATAAAAAACCTTCGAAAAAATTGTACGATATATCGTACACATTTCCGGAAAGGGTTAACTATATAATCATATTTATATATTATATGTTATGCTGATTTTTTGGAGATTAAATAAAAATCTAACAAAGGGACTTATGCAGCGTGAAAGTAAGTAAGCAATACTGGCCGAAAATTAGTGCTGAAAATGCACTGCTGCACTAGTATCTCTCTATGTATATGATAATTTTTTACTAAAATAAACTTTAGTTCTGATTTATTTTAAATTTGTAAAGCATCGTGATGGCAGTGTGGAGTATAAATTGATTGGTCCATACGGGCGTATTCCTTTTTATTGGTTCTTTAAAATTAAATTAATGACGTTGTTTCAAAAAACAAAGATAGGCTACAGCCAGGATAAAGTGGCTTTCGAGACTTGGAGGAGCTTATTTGGAAAACAATCGTAGCGTTAAACAGCTGAAGCAGAGCATCAGTGAGTGCAGCAAAGATTCACTGCAGCACACATACGTATTTAATTTGGTTTTGAATTTTATGCCAGTCATTGTGGAAGTCTTGAATTGAGTTGCTGCCTACTCAGCAAGCAAGTCGTCTCATAAATAAAAGTGCTTCGCAACATCTTTGTCGCAAAGCAAATCAGACAGACACACAGCGCACCAGTCAAACAGACAGCTATGGCCACATCAACAACAACAACAACAACAACAACAACAACAACAACAGCAACAACCGCAATCGGCAGCTCTACAGCATTAGGAGGCAGCGCATGAAAATTTGCTTAATTGCTGCAGCGATGGCAACTAACAACATGCAGTCACACACACACACACACAATGGCATTCGGGCTCAAATTATACCGCCACTGTTTGCAGCTTGAGTCATTTTTTTTGTCTTTCTCATTTACAATTTGCATGCAATGAACTGCGTTGACACAGAACGCCCACAGCAGCCGCGCTTCAACGACAACGACAACGACAAACAGCAACTGCAGCGCTGCACTGTGCAACTGTCGTTTGGCTGCTGTTTGGAAATGAGCAACACTCATTTTTGCGCAATGGCACACTTCGTACGGTAGCGACCGCATGTGACATTTCAGCATTTTAATTGACAGTTTTGCAGTATTTGTTGTCGGGCGCATTCCAACCGCCGCACACTGTGACGCATCAGCAAAATTGTCCTTTATTTGAATGTCAGCTCGCAATTTACAGTAATTGTACACCGTAAACGCTCGGCACGCCCGCTGACCGGCACCGCTCACCGCTCACCGGGCAGCGTGCACCGGTGTGGTTGGTTTTCCCCCACGACAGTGCAATCGCTCGAAATTTATTTGTCACTGTGGCCGTTGCTTTCGTTGTGTGGTTGCATGCATTACGTTTGTCACTCCACGGGACCGGCGCGGTCGAGGACATGTGGAGTGTGGGGGAGCTGCAGCAGTGCAGGCTGAAATTAACTGCACAAGTGCAGTGCGCTGCATGTAAATTATACGCATTCGGTTTGTGGGTCAATTGAAATGCAACACTGCCTTGGCCCATGTGTCGGTCTTTTCGCAATGCCAGCCGCCGAAAATGCGGTCATAATTCGTGCCGAAACCAAGAGCCTTAATATGCAGTTGCCGAGCGTATTTTGTTGCTGTGGCTTTTCAGCCGGATTGGTTGCACTTCAAAGTGCAACAATTTGCTGGGCAACTTTCTCTTTTGCACTAAATGCATTTCGAAAAATTTCTTCACCTACAGACACAAAAAAAATGCACAACGGATAACAACCAAAAATAAACAAAAACAACAAAACTATTTAAAAATAAAGCCCACTGACAATGCGATAAGAAAACGCAGTGCAGATAAAACTGAAAATCAAGAGAGACGCGCGTGCAGCAGCAACCAGTCGGCAACAAGTGTGAATGATTGTCGCTGTACATCGACTGGCAAAACAACCAAATAGCCAGACAAAGCAGGCTGGCAGACTGTCGTATCAACAGACAGCACAGTCGGTTGAAATTTAGGGTCGATTTTTTGTTATAATTTCTGGTTGTAATTGTCGGCTTTATGGCGCTTCGGTTTATCCGCGCAAAATGACAAACATTCGCGTTATTGTTATTAAATAAACAAAATCAACAAAAGCCCAAACAATGAGAGCAGCAACAATAAACGGTTGTTGTAGCTTTTGTAATTTTGTTTATTATTGTTGGTGTTGCTCTTGTGGCCTTAATGCATAATTTATTGCGTTACAGTTTTGCTTTTTGTGCGGCTGGGTCATGACATATTGCATAATGTAGGAAATGCATGCGTAGACAGTGCGAAGTGCAGGCAGGTTTACATAGACAAAAATACCGCTACTTTACTTATGTGTATGTGTGCGATGTACACAAGTATGTTGATGTATGTATGAATGCATGAGCTAGTTTAACATATTTCATGTAAATTGTAATTCATTGGAAAAGTAAACAAAAGACTTCAGCAACAAACTTGCACATGAATTGCGCATTAATTGCCAGAAGTTGAGAAATGCTAATGAGTTCGACAAAAGTGGATTGCATTAACAAAAGTTATGTTGTTTACTCGCACTTAAGTGTTTGTAGGGGAATTTGTTTTAATTTTTGTTATATATAATAAAAAATAATAAAGACTATGCACTATTTCCCAGTTTAATAAACTAGTATTTTATACAAAAAAACTTCATTTCATAAACAATAAACAAACCGCTGCTTAAACCGTTTTAACAAAGCATATATATCAAACTGTTTTTGCTGATTTATTGTAGATATATTTCATATGCATAGATTGGTTCGTGTTTATATTTGTTTTTCATAGTTTATTTGTCAGCGCTTTATATTTTTCACATTTGATTTAAATTTATGCATCGCAGTGACCACCCGCTGAGCGGCAGCGGGTGCACAACATCATTTCAACTCGTTCGTCTTTGTGACAGCAACTAAAAGTCTTATGGCGCTACATAAATTTATGGGAACACAAAAAATTGAAATTCATATAAACTTGAACTTCATTTTAAAAAACGTTGGCAAAACCCTTCAAACTTAAATTTCTAAATAATTACAAATCTAACTTGGAAAAAGACACTAGTATTTACAAAAGAAGCTTAATTTTCTTCAATAACTTTCAGTAAAATTTAGATTAAAAATTGAAAACCTGATATTAGAAAACATTAATGAAAATGTATCTTTAAAAATTGTTTTTTAATCATTTTTTAAATATTCTTTACTAGTGAAATAGCTATTTCAAAGTTTGAATGCACCTAAAGCTATAATTTTTTCTAATCGATTGATCAACTTAAACCTAAAACAAACAATTTCTATCCTCTTAAGCCATTTTCATCAGCAGTTATTGTGCCTAATTTACCGGCAAACAATGTTAAGATATTTTAAGCTTAATCCAAGCAACTGACTAAGCCACCAACAAGCGTCAATTGCCAAGAATTGAACTTTACTGAACTGCGACGCGCAGTGCCGCAGCACAACGAAACTAAATGCTGCGCTCAACTGCACTGAATTCAGTTAAAGTGGACGTCAGATGTGGATATGCGGTACTCGCAGTTTTTCAGTTTGTGTTGTTGTTGTTGTTGTTGTTGCACATAAATGCGCTCGTACCTATTGGCGTTTGGATGAAAACGCATATAAACGATTCAAGGCAATCGAGACCTTTCATTTTACATATAAAAAAATTTGAATTTAATTTTGTTGCGCGCACTGTTTGTGTATACAAGTTTGTGTGTGTGTGTTAACTATGCTGGCGGCTGCCTTTGCTAATGTTTATGCTAATACTGTTGCTGTTGTTGTTATTGATATTGTTGTTATTTTTTTGTTCTATTTGTTATTATTGCTGTTATTGTTGTAGCATCGTGCCGTGTCGTGTGCTCAGTTGTTTATCAGCATTCAGTCGTTCGATCAGTCGGCAACGGCAGTTATCTGCTGCACTGCATAACGTGCAACTTAACGATATGCGAATTACTGTGTGAACTTTTTGCTGACATATGGAAAACTTTTCAATCGCATTCTTTTGCTCTAGTCAGCGTGACTGACGGGTATATATGTAAATATTGAAATGTTGTGAAATTGATTTTGCACATAAGTAAATTGCCATTTATCAGTGCAGCTCGTTGCTCAGTTCACTCTACACCAACTCGCACTTTTATCTTTGCTTTAGTTGAAGTCAACTGTTGAGTGCTTTTATCGCCGTTTAATGTATAACGGAAGAGTTTAAGCTTAATTAAACTTGTGCTCTAATGATTCGTTACTGGTGTTGTAGTTGTTGTTGAATAAAGTTCAAACATATGTCGTTGTAGTTTAATGGTGCAATAAATAATTTGCCTTCAATAATCAAAGGTTGCCGTTGACTCTAATTGACGTGCAACAAATTGCAATGCGATTTGCACTCATTGCTAAGTATGGTTTTTGCTCAGTTGGCACAATCATTTGTTCATTAATTACAAAAATATATTAGAGTCTATTTAGCCATTGTTGGCAATTTATTAGCTCACTAACAATGTTCTAATTACACTGATTGAATCAATTAGGGGTTTCAGATTACTATTTGAATTGAAGCAAATACATACAGTGTGTTCAACAAAAAACGTTCTTCTCTCACAGAGTGTACATTACATTTATTTGGAAAAATGTTTTATTTTTGAGAAATAATAATATCTATTTAGGTTTCGACAGAATGCTTAATATGGGGTCCAATCTTCTGCATGGTCTTTAATAGCGTGACATCTTTGGCGACAACTGGCAGCCAAAATTTCGGCATATTCCACGAAAAAAGACCTCTACGGTCTTATGAGAAATCGAATAAAATGTTTTGGTGATTTTATATTCTTTTTTGATATCTTAGCTTTCATTATTGCCCAAACATTCTCTATGGGATTTGCATCTGGTGACTGTGAGGACCAATCTAAAGTTGCAATATCGTGATTCTCTTTCCACTTAGTGCATAGTCTACTTTTGTGTTTCGGGTCGTTATCTTCTTGTAGTATCCAATTGGTGTTATTTTTCCAATATAATTTTTCAGCAGACTTCAATAAACAATCCTTGTACAATTTCAGCATTCTATCTGCATTTAAAGTTCCGGTGAAACACTTTAGAACGCCAAATCCTTGGGCAGAGAAGCATCCATACACATGAACCTGCTGGGGATGCTGTTCAGTTCGTTGAATAAATTGTTCACCTTTTTTCAATCAAACATGTCTAATTGGATTAAACAACACAAAAGTTGATTCATCAATAAATATTACTTTCGTCCAATCACGATCGATATTTGTGTAAGTCCACTGAAGACGCTTTTCAATATGCTTTTTTGATAGCAACGGTTTCGACAAAGTACCGCTACGTTTTATGCCTGCTTGCTGAAGCCTGTCGCGAATCGTATTTAAGGATATATCCAAGCCCTTCTCCGATAATATAATTTTGGCTTTTCTCAGATTGACCGTTTGGTTTCTTTCAAAAAGCCCTCAAAGTTTTCGGTCTCTTCCTGGTACGTCGTCAACGTTTCCTGTTTCTGCATAACGTTCAGACCACCTCTTAACAAACGTGCAGGTGGTTTTAAGATATTTTGCAAATTTTTTTAACTGACCATTTAGGTCCCTTAGGATACTTTGTCAAAAAGCTCGCTTCGAAACATTTCTTAAATAGCACAATCATTTTGGTTACACGTGTAGCAGCGGAAAGCACAAATAGAATTGATTAAATTTTATGCGTCGACAACCGTAACAATGTGCATTTATGTAAAAACAGAACCGGTAAATGTTTACTTAAAAGTTAACCGAATAAGCGAATAACGTTTATTGTTGAACACACTGTATATGAAGTCTATAGTACAGAAAGAACTTGAAAACTGCAGAGTTCACTATAAAAATTTGTTCGAAAAATTTAAATTTGCTCTTAACAGAATAATTTTAGCTTAGGACTATTATGGGCTACAAATTTGATGACATTAAGTCTTTAGTACAGAAAGAACTTGAAACTGCAGAGTTCGCTATGTATGAAAAATTTTTCCGAAAAATTTAAATTTGCTTTTAATAGCTGTTTACTGTTAATGCCACAAATTTTATGACATTAAGTCTTTAGTACAGAAAGAACTTGAAAACTGCAGAGTTCACTATGTTTGAAAAATTTGTTCGAAAAATTTAAATTTGCTCTTAACAGAATAATTTTAGCTTAGAACGTTTATGGGCCACAAATTTGATGACTTCAACTTTCAAAAAGCCTCTGAGTTATCAACACAAATTGTCAAAACAATCAATTGAGATACAGAACTGTCACTCAACCTACCCAGCGTTGCATTCATTGCAATGGTCGCTCCACACACTTTTGGTTGCTCGCTGTGCTCGAATTTCACTCGACACTATTCTATTTACCGACACACATTTTCACCTCAGAATTTTCACTTGCAACCAGAATCAAACTTGCATTGCACAAATGAATTATTAAGAATTAACTTTGCACTACCAGCGATTGCAGCAATGCGCGCAAGTGTCACTTTCGATTTCAATGAGCCGACTGTCGCCGCCGCGCCAATCGCTTCAACGCCTAAACTGATGAATGAAAAATGTCAAAACGCTACACAAACGCTGACAAATTCTGATTTGGGCTTCGAGCAGTACAGGTTTCTCGCTTCGCGCCGATCGTACACAACAACAGTCAATGCGCGACGACAAAGTAAATAAATAAAATTAGAAGTCCGAGCTAAAGCGGCAGCCAAATTAGCGTTCGCGCCGACTGTCAGCATGACCAAAAGCAGCTGTAGAAGTAGAAACAGCAGCAACAGCATCTCGACAACAACGACAACAACAACGAAGCCAAGCAAAGACATTGACAGCGGACAATTGGCGTCGCGCACCGCCAGCGGAAACCCAAAAACGAGTAACGTCAGTTTCGGCGTGCATGTTAAATGCTGCGGGGATGCTGCTTTTGGCGAAAAGTTGAAATTCACAGCAATAACTATTTGACTGGCAGCATGCGACCGGCATCGCCACACGTACTATGCGGTACTAGCAGCGCCACACACACACCAACGCAACAGCCAAAGCGGCAGTCGAGTTGGTGTTGATTTTCGCACATGATCTCATATCAGCTTTTTGCTCTGCTCGTTTATCAGCTTGCCGCTTTGCCATTTTCTATCGATACATACTGGCGCAACTATTTGGCCCACGTTTATGCTCGGCAGTAGCCGCTAAGTGTCGCAACAACAAGAACCAACTTCCAGCGCTACCACATTAGAAATGGTCTGTCTGGCGATTAGTTAGCGCGCTGCGAGTTTCGGAACATTACTTAATATTCACTGCCAGCTGGCGATTATTCTAAGCAATACAACAACAACAACAAAGGTAATAGGAAAAATATTGCGCCCTCCTGGTGCGGAGCCCTCATTCGGCAGTGCTCGCGTGTGGTGGTTAAGTAAATAAATAATCACGTTTGTTGCGCTACAAAAAAACAAAAACAAAAACAACATTAAAAAGCAATGGCAAAGAATTTATCGAAAACAAAATTGAAAGTTAAAGCGAACAAAAAACACACAACAATAACAACAAAAAACCGACAGCTCAAAGCGAAGGAGGAATATGAATATTGGGCTCTAAAGTGTGATGGAAGTGACGCCGTTGCCGTTGATGCTGCTGCTGCTGCTGTTGGCGAATTGTAATTGAAATTCAATTACTTATTCAGCGGCTGCACGCCTCGCCGGAAACTGCCACAAAGCGCCATCATCGCCGCCAATTATAATCACGCTCAGATCGGCTGCACAGTTGGCGTAGTGTTTTATCATTCTTAATTGTTGTTGTTAATTTATAAATTTGCAAATTTATAGCGGCCGCCGGTGTGGCCACTCAAGCAACGCCACTGACACCAATGCCGCCCAATGTCTACTTTGCCAGCATCTGCGAGCATCGACGGGCGTGAGAAATGGCCATACAAACACACAAACCTATACACACACACATGCATATAAATACAAAGCAACACACGCTGAACAACAAACAGACAGCCGTGCAACTTTGAGGAAATAGAAATGAGGAAATTATTTATTTTTGCTATAATTCGCGTAACGAAATCGAAGAGGAACGCTCATGAGTCAATGGGGAATTTCGGAATGTCGGCTGGGATGCGGCAACTGTCGGCATGGCAGGCGGGTGGAGTGGCGCGTGCTTCGCACGAAAGACTGCCGTTGAATGACAGTTGATCGAGTTGAAGAGTTCCGTCAGGCATTGTGTCTTCATTAGCGATTGTTGATGCTTTCAATGTTTGCTTTTTCTTGTTTCTTTTTTAAGGTTTTTTTCGTGCATTAAGTATGCTTGCCGGGTTTATTATTGT
This sequence comes from Melieria crassipennis, assembly GCA_963668005.1. Lineage (NCBI taxonomy): Eukaryota > Metazoa > Arthropoda > Insecta > Diptera > Ulidiidae > Melieria > Melieria crassipennis. The sequence goes on from OY764961.1 coordinate 11,876,399, forward strand.
ATTGTGGGAAAATTTCGGGAACTATTGTGCCTCTATGATGGCAATGTCCAAAAATAGCCAATGGTAAGTTAGTGTGATAATGTAGCTTTTGGTTTTTGAAAATGTAAATTGTGAAAGGAGTGGAACATCAGTGAGAACCACAGCTGTGGCCCTATGATGGACTAAGGAGGGCGTCGTTAAAAATTGTGACATGCAATTTTGCTAACAACTTCGTTAATAAAAATTCAAATCAAACTTTCTTTGATCAGGTGAGCCATGAAAACTCTGTCATTGAATAGTTTATGCCCATTTAGAGCATTGATTGAGTATTTAATGATAAAATGGTAATGATAAAATGATGATAAAATGATAAAATTAACGAAGGAACAATGAAAGCTCTCATGAGGGGTATTCCAGAAAAAGTTAGAAACTTTACCCTTAAAAGTGTATTATAATTTTTTTCAAATAAATTCAAAAATATACATAAAAGACATGTTAAAGAAAACCAAACTTTTCAAAAATTGGACCAGTGGTTGCTGAGATGTTTTAATTTTTCCGTGGCACAATTTTTAACGATGCACTCCTTATGTACTACTATATTTTTTTGGCAGTGTCCATGTCCAGTGGCATGTAGACATTGTACCCCAGAACTATGTACTTACGTACATATATAACTATATATGTAAGTATTTAGAGAAAGTACATACATTGCTCTTTCTGGTTAATTGTATATGATGAGCTCCAGTGGCGTCCCCAGGATTTCGGGAAGGGGGGGGATATTCAAAAAAATTCAGTTTTACGCCATTTTTATACTTTAATTTTTGCGTATTATTTTTAATACATGTTGCATAAAATTGTACATATGCACATACATACATATATGCATACATATGTACATATACTAAAATAAAATTATTAAAACGAAAAATTCAAGTGACACGTATTTTTAGGTCATAAAATCCCAACTAAAAAATTCAAGTTTGTTTTAAGTTATGAAATTTTGAAAACTTCTTCTAGAAGAATTACGAAAAACTCAAAAGAACTATTTTAAAAAGCATAACACACCAGCTATGTAAAATAAATCCAAAAAATAAAATATTAAAATGTATGACGTTCCGAAATTTAATTATGATATAGGTGAACATGTTTTCAATGTTTACACACAATTCACCAAAAAAATGTACCTGCATTTTTGTCAAATTTCAACAGCTAATGCAGGGTTGGCATGAAGCCGGTGTTTGACTACTATTTACTTTGGTAAATAGTCGATACTTTTGGGAACACTGAAAATACAACTATTCTGCGAGAACAAGTGCAATACTGATTTTTGTATTCATTTATTCTTAACCTTTCTGCAGGCATCCGGTTCTGGCCAGACCACATCGAACTTCGGATCCACTTTAGTAATGTTGTAGTTAAGCTATCGAGCTCATATTTCATGATATCCTCAACTGATACTTTCTAAGTACAAAAACCATGGCCTCGCCAGACCATGGTGTATTTTCATAAAAATTTGCCAGTTAGTTAAAATTTTTTTTGCTATTTCCCACGTAATTATTGTCAGACTGCACAGTGATTCGACTCCATACAACCGTGGTCCGCTCATAAAATTTTGTATACTAGTTAATCATAGTCTGCTGAATTGACTGCTTAAACTGTTGTAGTTTGGCAATGCCTGAGACTTAAATTTGCAAATTTTGTCATTTTTGGAAAGCTACAGCACCAAGTGTGTTCGCTAAATTTTTCAGATTTTACATTTAATCGGTAACGTCAACATTGATAATTCCAAAGAGTAACAGAAATTGTCTTAGGACCAGGGACATAACAGTTATAACGTTTACAGAAAAAAATTGGAAAATAACTGTTTCACTGTAACAAATATTTTAATTGTTACTTATAATTATTATTTTGAAATAATTATTTTTACATCTATGTATAATGATTATTCGTGACAAATATTTTTTTCTGTTGCCGAATAACTATTATCAGCAAGAAATATTTTTTCCATTGCTCGGTAACATTTATTTTTTGGAAAATATTTTTTCCGTCATCGCATAACTGTTATGAGAGAAAAATATTTTTTACGTTGCTCGGTAACGTTTATTTTGTGAGAAATATTTTTTACGTTGCTCGGTAACGTTTATTTTGTGAGAAATATTTTTTACGTTGCCGTAACTATTGTGAATGGGACATATTTTTTTTACGTTGACTGATAACTATTATTTTGAAATATATATTTTTTACGTTGAAAATACCGCCACACACAAGAACCAAATGTCTGATCGGTGAATGCGACTTAACCTTCACTCTGTGCATGGTTTTTACACCCTAATTCCGTGCAAATTTTTGACCCAGTATAGTTTGTATAGGAATGAGTAAAATAATAGTTTTTTGGGAAATTATTATATTATCATTATGGTATGAAATATTATTAATGTTGTTGTTTGTTTTTTTGTATTAGTATGTATTTTATGTTATTTATTTGCACATCTTCTTTGAATCTGTTATTCCACCGGTGAGTGTGCTCGTGATTTAGAACTTGAGTGGTTCAGAACTTGGATAAGTTTTGCATACAAAATGTATTGGTGCCGGTATTTTCAACGTAAAAAATATATATTTAAAAATAATAGTTATCAGTCAACGTAAAAAAAATATGTCCCATTCACAATAGTTACTGGCAACGTAAAAAATATTTCTCACAAAATAAACGTTACCGAGCAACGTAAAAAATATTTCTCACAAAATAAACGTTACCGAGCAACGTAAAAAATATTTTTCTCTCATAACAGTTATGCGATGACGGAAAAAATATTTTCCAAAAAATAAATGTTACCGAGCAATGGAAAAAATATTTCTTGCTGATAATAGTTATTCGGCAACAGAAAAAATATTAGTCACGAATAATAGTTACGAAATGGCGAAAAAAGTATTTTTTCCCTCATAATAGTTATTGTCCAACATTTATAAATATCTCTTAAAAATGGGCAACGTTTTCGAATTTTTAAAAATGCATAACTGTTATTTTGGGTCCCTGCTTAGGACCCTTTAGTTTTGCAAAAAACGAGAATAATAGACGTATGTTTCGCATTTGTGCAGATTTTTTCATTTTTCATGTTGATTGCATACTTTTAGGGACGACGAAATAAATTTTGTCAAAAAAGATGTGTTTAGACCACTTTTCAAATTGAATTATTTTCTGAAATCGGAAGATATCGAAGCATGTAATTACATTATCCGACAAAGAAAGAAGTCTTAAAATACAAAAATCCAGGAACATACTTTCACATACTTTTTAGATATTTTCCTCTAAGTTTAGCCAATTTTCAGATTTTTAATTTAGAAAAATATTTTTGATTAAAAGTGAAGTAAAAGTCTCAACTTTGCAAATTTTGAGAAAATATTAAAAGCGAAAATAGCCACATTATTTCTTAATCTATATTGAAGGTTTTAGCAACTTCTTGGTAATCATGTATTTTTATAATTTTTTTTACTCAATAGACTAAAAAACAGAAAATATGTGTTTACATTTTTTTGTGAAAAAAGTTTCAACTTTCAGCCGCTTTTGCACAGAAACTAATTAATTTTTTGCACAGATTTTTTTGGGTTTTCTTAGTTGGAGTTTTACCTTTCAATTGACATCAAAATCGTTAAATTCTGAGACTATAGATTTTTTGAATTTTGTCTATGGAACGAATCACTGTGGAATGGCTTAAAACATTGTTTCGTTTGTTCCTTATTCAGTCCTTTACGGAGCATAGGACTTCAACTAGGCTTTTCCATCTGACTCGATTTGAAACCCTCATTTCGTGCCATCCCATGTAATCGTGACATACGTTAGTTGGCGCAAAATCTACCTGATCCAAGTGTTTTTCTTTCGCCTTGGCTTTTATTTTCTTTTGGGTTAGTAAATTATTGTTTTCGTTGGAAAATATTGTCTGAACATATTCAAAATTAATATTTATCCATTGTACTCATGGCTATGTTCGTGTTTTGGTGTCAATTCAATTACATTCCAGATGTGAAGGAAGTATTTGTTGTCTTGTCGTTCCGGTTTTTATCAATTGGATTGTTTTCTGTGGCAGAGATGGAAGGAAGGGAAGGCTGTTTTGAGGATTAGACTTGGTTTTTGAACCTCGACACTGGAGTAAAAATCAGAGAGGACAATTTCTCTGAAAAAATTGCCTAAGCAATAGCGGAAACCAATGCTTAAGAGCAATAAAATTAAGATATTAATTAATTTGCTGCTAGAAGTAATATTTGGCCCTGAACAAAACGAAGCTTCTGATACTGATAGAAAAAATGGTCGTTTAAATAGTTCAATGTGACGATAGCGACGACGAAGGCGACAAAGAAAACGGCCAGTTCAACCTGAACAATAACATGTTGAGCATGTTCTGCATGTTTTTCTTTGGCAAAGCAGTTCAGCATTGTCAACAGCTCAAGGAATCCAATGCCCAATGTAAAATCTCAATGTTTTTGACGCATGTAACTGAATTATATCGTTGCAATAATTGCATTGGTCAAGCAGTTGAAGCAGATTTACATTTATAAAATTTCTTTCTTTTCCTTTTTTTTGGATTTCAAAATTAATTCATTGAAGTTGAAACTCGCTATTTACTTAATTATTCTAGTATATTTGTACCGTTTTACGTAAATAAAATGTAGGCAAGCAAAACAAATCAATGTGTTCACACTTTCTGGTTTTTTTATATCCTTAACAACAATACTCGACTATCCTCTTGTTTACATCATGGTCTGGCCAGATCATGGGAGCTACTACTAGGTTTTAAGTAGTACAGTAACAGTAGAGTACAGTAACAGAAGAGGTAACGCAAATTATAAAAATGTTTGCAGAATTCCATATTGTTACATCAAATTGGATAAATGAATTTATCCACCAAGGGGGGGATCCATCCCCCTAATCCCCCCCCCCCTGGGGACGCCACTGATGAGCTCAGATCTGTGTTTAAATTAGAGTTCTGCCTAAATGGTCGACTTCCCTCTCAATAGCTGTGCCGCAAATAATATTGAGCATTATTTTGTGACTTTTGTGGTCCATAAATAATAGTTTTTAGGATGTTTCCAATATAGTCAGCCTTCTACCCTCCGAAGCTGGTCCTTCTACCCTCTGAAGCTGATCACTGTACAACACAAAAGTCTTATCTCCTTCCACACATAGCCAACAGATGGCATTCGCATCAAGGCCAAGACGAGCTATGTATGGTCTAAAGTTTCCATGTCTCGTTATCGAAATATGAAAATTTCAAATAATGGCAAACATATAAAAAGGAATTATTATTATTTATTTATTTATTATAATTAAAAGTACAATAAATTATGAGCACTAAATAGCTACCAGGGCTATCGGCTTCTATAAAACAATAAAAATATCATAGTAGGCTGTGCCAATTCCCAAGTTTTTCAATCCAAAATTAACTCGAAAAATTCATTCCCAAATTCCAAATTCCAAATTTCATTCCATTTTATCCCATTTACTATGTATACTATAGTATGTGTAAAGTACGCCATTATATTTAAATGAATTTATTTTGTAAACCATAAAAAATAAAAAAAACAAATACTTATTTTATTTTAATCTCGTGTGCATTTATTCATATTTGCTACTTAAAACCCAATAAAATAAAAAAAAGTAAAAAAAAAGTAAAGTAAACAATATTGTAGTCAAAATGACAACATTTTAGGTAGGTAGGTCGGGCATTCTAGTGTTAATCATACGATAATTCTCCCATCCAGACCACGAACCTTTTAGCTTATAATACTTTGAAACTTAGTCTCAGTTTTCTTTGAAGTACAGAGCGTGGTTTTGGGACATGAACTTTTAAGGTTTTTTTTAATTTCTCTTCTTGGACAAATATGTTCCGCATTTATGCGGCTTCATTTTCCATTTCCTTGCCAGTCTATCCTGATCGCTTTTATTCCACCTTTGTGCTCTTCAAATCAACTCTCATCAAATATCTTCTAAACTACATAGAAACCAACATTTAACTCTTCATCTCATAAGTACAAATAACTTATTTTTCACTCTTCTACACACTTATGGCTCCTTCTACACACCACTCCAGCCTCTAGCACAATTTTTATTTAACAATTTTTTTGTCACTACAGTTGTTGCTTGTAGGCCAACGTTTTTTTTTCTCATGCCCCATGTTTACAGTTTGTAGACATTTATGGGAATTTATGTTTGACACGTACCGCCGTACAACCGACAGCAGCCCGAACAACAACTACAACTCTTTCTACACCGCGCCAAGTGACACACGTAATTGCGCGTCGAACGCTTGTCACTTTGGCAAGCTGCAGCAACACTCGCACTCAAAGTGTGTGTGCGCCGCTTGTGCATGTGTGAGTGTGTGTGTTTGGCCTGAGGGGGCGCTATGAACTTTTTCAAAGACACATAAATTCGTATTTCACTATGAGACAAAACAAGCGCAGAAAATGTGCCGACAACGAGATAAACGGTACGCAACAACAACGCTTACAATACAATCGCAACAAAAACATAGCAACAACAACCTGTTGAAATATGGTTTATGAGGTTAATTGGTTTTGAAGAGCATTACAGCATTAGTGGCCATAATTGCCAGCCGTTTTTTTTTACACAGTTTTCTATTTATTTCGCCATTTACGACAGTTGCACAAGCGGCGGCTAAGGACTTTGAGCATTGTACAACCATTGCAGCGGACGGTTGAGACGCTCAGACAGTGAGAGCATTAACTATTCGACGAGCACATTTTCCGCATTCAAAGCGCAAAAACAATAATGCGTTGCTATGGACTCAAGGTCAGTTGAAATTTCCGAACTCACACACACACACACACATACATACACAGGCCGAGAACATGGACGGTGTGTGCAGTAAAATGTCAACTGCAACTAATTGGCCAGAATTGTGCGCGACATACACAATTCAGATATTTGACCAGTTGCCAATTGTGGGCGTTAACGTGCACTTATGTCAATTTATGCGAATGCGAACATTTGGAAAATACGCAAAGCTTGTTTTCTCACAGAAATATTCCGCATTTTAAACGATACGTTTTGTGGCCAATAAAAATAAACACACACAGGAAGACACACAATTTTTCTAAATGTAACCGAATTGCTTAGCTGTATTCACAAGTTCACAAATTAAAACAACAACAACAAAATGTGCCTTAAGGGAGTGTTCCCGTCTAGAATGCCGATTTTAGGCTGTTTTTCAAAAAATTATTTTGGAGCTACAAGGCAACATGCAATATTCTGGTTTTTTGCTTGTTGTTCCTTATTATTTGGAGAACAGAAACTCATATTTGTGTCAAAAAAATGTATTTCCTAAGTACAAATTTTCAGTGGTCAATGTGACCTTGTTTTCACTGCTGGCCGATAAGAAATTTCGGGAACCAGTAATCTGAAACAGAAATGGGTATGCAATTATTAATCTGCAATAAATTCCGCGGATGCTAAACCACAGTTTTAGTCAAAATGTTGATTAGAAACAAAATGGCGGCCATATGAAAAAAAATTGTCCAGTTTTGCCACCTTTTTTTACCTTTAGAGTGCTTGAAAATATATTTAACAATAATTTTTTGATGAAAACTTTTATTTAGCATCCAATGAAAACTATCTAGAACATTTTCCCAAAATTTCAAGTCGATACCTCTCATAGTTGCTGAGAAAAGTTATCGGCCAGTACAAAAAATGTGGTTTCGAGAAAAACGCGTTTAAAGTTTCGACGAATGTATCAGCGGAGCAAAAAGAGCTGAGATTACTTCAATTAACATGCAAAAAAGTGGGTACTGAGTTTGCGGATTGAAAAACGACTTTGGGGGGTGATAGTATATAGTATAAGGTACAATAAAACGCCCAAAAAAAAAATCGATTTTTTCAAACTTCTACCCGGGAACACCTCCTTAAATCGACTAAATCGACTGCATGCAGTCAACAGAACAACCAAAGAGGCAGCAATTTTTAGCCAACGGCACAAATGAATGGGTCTAGCAATCTTCGCGCCAAAGCATTTTTTGTTTGGTTGTGTCTACATAACATACATACATACATTCGAGTATGTATGCGCTGTTGTTGTGGTGGTTGAATGTGGCGTTGTGCTGCGCATGCGTGTGTCTGTATGCAAATGTTAATACCGGTGATAATAAATAATAGCGCATGGTTGTCTGCGCCGTGTTGTTGTCATTTAGCATTGTAGTTGTTGGTATTTATTGTTGTTGTTTTTCTTATTTGTCGAAATCATTTGCTTTAACTGCCTGCTTGCCTGCTATTCTTATAGCCGCTATTTTTTTTAGTTTGTTGTTGGTATTATTGATGGTCATGCGTATGTTTGTGTGTGTGTTTGATTGTGTGATTTTGGCCTAATTTGAGATTTTGTTTTTAATTGGCCGCAAACGGCCTTGCAATTTCAATTTCATTTATAGGCCTTTGACCTTGTCGTGTAACGTTCGTCACTGCCACACATTGCATGTTGCTACTGCGTCGTCTTCTTCTACCTCATCTTTTGCTCATGCATTGTTGCTGTTTTGAAGATTTGATTGAATTGATTGAAGCAGCAGCGGAAGTGTCGATTGCAACCAACGCCAATCAATTCGATTTCAGCCACTCAATGCTGCGCTTTGTACAATATTTACTTAGTTTTGTTTTTTGTGCAATATAAATTGTTTACTATGCATTTGTAGCGGTTTTAACTGACGTTAGTTGTTGTTTGCGTTGGCTGGCGTTGTATGCTGAAAACTAGTTTTCTTTTGCTCATTTGTTTTATAGTTTTTCGTTGAATATGTGCAGGAATGTTTCTTCTAGCATGGCTCAGACAAATTAGCATCTAGTGCTCACATTTGGAGATAAATGAGTTGATTTAGGAAATATTTTAGATTATTGTTTCATGTCAAATGGGAGTGTTTTGCAGATGTGTGTGAGGTAAATAAAAGCAACAACAACTTTGGGGTGCACTGATTTTTGGGTTTGTGTCGGGCATTAAAAAATATAATTAAATTTTTTTTGGCCGTGGCGAGAAATTATGGAATTTACTTTTTGGCTAAGCGCGACGTGCGCGTCAACTTGTTTGCGCTCATTTAGCGCATTGGGAATTTTGTTAAAAATCAATTAATAATTAAATTTTGCAAAATATCAAAAATTCCTTATGAGTATACAAAAGACTTAAGGCACAAACTGTTACGTTATAAATTGTTGTTGCGTAAACGGAAATTTTTATGTGATTTTTATTGCCTTCTTCAAATATTTTATTTTATTTTATTATTTCATTGAAAGCTGGGACAGCAAAGAGCCAAGCTAATGAGAAGGAATGCTATAACTTTAAAAGCCGCATGATCTACTACAGTGAAAGATAATCCGACTTATATTGTTTGAATAATTTTTTCTCATGAGTTGAATACAATTTTAAATAATGTAAATCTTCCAGCCAAGGTTTCGGAGTTACTAAATATTAATCTTTAAAATAGATATGTGTTGTGTTATTTAAGAAACGTTTTCACTTTTCATAACAATATCGTTGATTTTAAAAATTTTGTAAATAATTGATTATACAGCACAACAAAAAACCACTTTTTTTTCTGTTGCATGGAGTTTTTCTACTGTTTCTTACTAATTTGGGTGCGCTGATTTCGAATCTATCCTCACATTTTTTCTAGCAGCTGTAGTTAGTGAGATATAGGCACCGTGTCATTTTTTCAGTTTTTTCTCTACTTTTCCATATTTTTGATTGTAATTTCTAAACCAAAAAACCGATTGACATGATTTTCACCTTATCGCATTAACAACACCACACGGCTTCTTTTCCGATGCAACTTATTTTTATAAGTTTTAAAATGCCGCGGTGATTGGACCTCAAAGTCGGAAAATATGGAATTTTAAGGCGTTTTCTTTGATGGTCAAAAACATACACATTTTTTGTAAATCAATTAACGAGTATAATGTATAATGAAAGCCGACACATCAAGCAATACAACAAAGCCAAATTATTTGGCGGAATACACATTCGCATCGAAATAATAGCAAAAATGTACCATAGTCATTTTCATACTTTTTCCTTAAAAAATTAGAAAAAATTTTGAATTGCTCGGAACAAAAAAAAATTAAAACCTTTGCATATTTTGAGGCACCTAATTTTTTAAGGAAAAAGTATGAAAAATGATGAAAATGGCTATGGTACATTTTTGCTATTATTTCGATGCGAATGTGTATTCAGCCAAATAATTTTGCTGAGTTGTATTGCTTGATGTTTCTTCTTAAGATATTCATATACTTCGTAACTTGATTTATGAAAAAATTTTCGCCATCAGAAAAACGCCTTGAAATTCAATATTTTCCTTCATTGAATTCTTATTACAACGCCAATTTAGAACGCATAAAATTGATGAATGTCAAAAGATGGCGACTATGTATATAAAAATCATGTCGATAGGATTATTGGTTCAGAAATTACAGTCGAAAACGAGAAAATAGCCGAGGAAAATTCGAAAAAGTGACACGCCCATTTTTTGCGAAAACTAGAGCTGTTACATAGAACGGAGTATGGTTTTGAAAACAGCGTGGAAAAACGATTCAGGTTCATGTAAAAAACTCCATGCAACAGACATGCTGTGCTGTGTTATCTTTTAAAATGTTTTAAATATTATGGCATTTTCAATTATTTCTAAACTGAAATATGAAATGTATTTTACTACTGGGCCGAACTTTCTATATCACCAAACAAGTTTTAACAGTTTTCTGCTTTGCAAAAATCTAAACTAAATAAGAATTCAATATCTTTCCACAACACATACTACTTTTACAACCCTGCCTTATTTATGTTTTTTAATTTTTAAATCCTTCGTTTAGCACAATGAACAACATGGCCTAAGTGATGCCCTAGAGGCGGCCACTTGATCTAACTGCTTGATTTTATTAGATGGATTAAGAATTAAAAATGGTATATTCAATTTTCTTAGCATGAATTAAAAAATTGTATGGAAAACTTCTAGTTAGCCATAAAAATCAAATCAAACTGTATGTACATACAGGATGCCGTGCATAGTATAAATAATTCTCACCGACTACCACAATTATTCTCTCCTCTATATTAAGTACACAAACGCATAAAAAACGTGTTTGTGTAACTAGTGTCTTTAGTTAAACATTAAAAACAAACGACTTAAAGCACAAACTTACTCTGATGCCCATAGCGACCTCCCCACTTGTTGCTTCTCACATTTCATTTCTACGCTTCTGCAATTAGCACTGCCAATTGCACATACACCATCCACTCACCTTTCTGCGTCTGCTCGTTCTCGTCGTAGTAGTCCTCCTCTCCCTCCTCGGCGTCGTAGTCGAGCACCGCATGCACCTGTGTGCGCGTGCCCTGTCCCGCCTGCACACGCGTGAAACCGGGCGGTCGATGTGGGTACGCCTCGTTCGCGTTGGCATTGCCATTGCCATTGACATCGGCATCGCCAGCCGCTCCCACACCATCGGCACCGGCACCGACATCACCAGCGCCAGCCGCCGCATTCGACGCTGGCGCTGCGCCGTACACCGCAGCCGGCGTTTCGACGTTTGTGCCAAAGTTGTGCTGCTGCGTCTTCGACTGCGCCGCAAATGAGGAAGTGGTGTGCGCATAGGAATTGAAATAAGGTTTTTGCTGTTGCTGCTGCTGCGGCTGCGGCTGTGGCTGTGGCTGTTGTTGCTGCGTTATGCTGGTGCCCGTTGAGAAGCGATTGTAGGAGCCTTCACCGTAGGTTCTGCTGGATGCGGAAGTGGTCGCCTTGTAGGCAACGTTATTGCCGTTGATTTGTTGGTGCTGCTGCTGCTGTTGCTGCTGCTGATTGCTGCTGAAGTGACTAAAATGCTGCTGCTGTTGTTGTGTCTTCTGAGCGAACTGCGTATTGCGCGCACCGGGCGGTGGTATGGGCGGCAGATATGTCCTGCCGCTCTTAGGACGATTGCTATTGTTGTTATTGTTATTATTGCTATTGTACTGATATGTTTGGCGCACGGGTTGCAGCTGCGGCGGCCCGTACGGATTGTTTTTGTAGTAATCCGACTCGGGCGGCGGTGGCGCACCGTCGTTCTGCTGTTGGTGATCGGCCGGGGCGTACAGCAAATTGTTGGTGTTGGTGGCCAGTTGGTGTGCGGTATGCAGCGGCGTGAGTGTTGCACCCCAAGCGGGCACCGGCTGCGCCAAAGCGCCGAAGGGCAGCGAAAAGTTTGCTAAAGCCATTGCAATGTATCGACTGGATGCGGGGTCACAGTGGCAAATGCAACATTTTCAGAATTCACTATAAATGATTCAAATTTTTTTTTTACTAAAAATAATATCAAAATCACTTTTGTTACTTTGTTTTATTTTTTTTTATGGCCAAAATTTATGAGAAGCAAAAGACAAATAAATCGAAAGACTCAAGCCACAAACTTGACACGCTAAAATCATCAATTTATCTTGCACATAGTTGGCGAAAATTTCCTTAAACCAGTAAAATTTCCTTGACACAATGTACGCCGTGTCACCGACGACGCCCTTCCACGCGATGCATCGTCAATATTTACACACGCCCCACCGCAACAAACATTAATGTGCAATTAAAAGCGCGCGCGCACACACACACACTGAACAACACTAGCACGAAGCGTTGAACAGTTTTTGTTTTTGATGCTTTTTTCAAGATGAGAAAAAAATGAACAAATATATACAAATACGAGACACGTTCGTCGCACGCGCGCAGCCACTGCGTACACTGAGCGCCAACTGGAAACTCGAGACTCGAGAATGAAGCGCCGCCAACAACCGTTCAATGCGAGTAATCGCCAACGACTGACGGCTGTGTGCTGTTGTGTATTTAAAACTTTGAAAAAATCAACAATGGGCTCAAGAAAAATGAAAAGTATACGTGCTGAAAGCAATTTAAGACTTCAATGTACCGCAGCGCCGACACCAGCACCCGCTCAGCAACGCACTATCAGACCGAAAAGTGAGTGAGCTCGAATTGACAGCAACCGAAGTACCACAACAACAAACTGCACGCCATGAAAGCAAAAGTGATTTTTTATTTTGTCTTTGCCACCCAAACGATTTCAGGCAATTTGTGATTGAGGCAGGGATTTCCCGCTCTTTGGCGAGCGTTACTCTTGTGCGAGCATAACTGACTGATGACTGGCCAGCTGATGGTTGGCTTTTCGTTGGTCCGCTGGAGGGCCGGTTATTGTGGCGCTCTCAAAACTCTGCAGAAACGTAACGAACTGAGTGGCAGCGCAAATTATTGGCGCTCTCCACCACACCAACTTTGCGCCAATCGCGCGCGCAAATGTGGTGAATTTGCGGCGGTAATTGAATGCCTATGAAAATGTCATTGTATCAGGTGTGAGTTTTGAAACTATAACATACAACTGCATATAAGTATACTATAATGTCGGTTAGATGGATGTAAAGTGGAGCGATGATAAATTATACTTGTAGGAAAACCCAGCTGGTAAAACCGCTTCTTAAAAACTGTCATGCTTTTGATGTTTGGATAGAACATTTTTCAAATAAATTTGGCATAAAAAAGTGTGAAAGATATTTGATTAATTTGTGTAGATATGTTATGAGAATTCTGCAATCAAAATATTCGAATGGTCATTGGAATATGATTGCTTTAATTTTGGTTTGGGTTTTTAACCTCCCTTAATATCTTTTGTTGTTATGTGCGCTATTATTTGGACTACAAGAAAAAGTTTAAAATTGATTGAAGATTCTAGATTGAAAGCGTGATAAATGTAAAATATTAAATAAACTAAATTATTTAAATTAAAAACAAATTGAGAGAATAAAGACTTGAAAAGATGAGTAAACATATTCTAAATGATAGTGGCACATTAAAAAGCTTTCAGAATATTACAGAAATTAAAACAAAAATTATTATATAAATTTTTATAAAAATTATTATTAAAAATGTCTTAAATCTTTAATTGATATTTTTAACAGTTAACTGAACTTCAGAATTCACCCAAAAAGTCATAAAACTTACTACTACTCTAACTTTATATTTCATTTCCAGCTACCAAATCCCAGTGAATAGATGACGCAAAACTGGTGACTAATTGACTAAGTCTTCATTAACAGTGACAGCGGCAGGCAGTTATACAAATTCTTGACATATTTCAAATTTCCCTCAAATGGTTCGCTTTGCATAATACAAATATTTAATTTCTAGTTTACGTTCTTTAGCGATGACTGGTTTCTATTTCACGCAAAAACCAAAGACTTGAACAACAAACTTGCAGTCTTCCTACTAATGTTAATCAACACAAGTGTTTTTACACTTTGCGCTCCACAGTAATACTTCTTACTTTCCGCCTCCCCTTTACACACCCTCTCCCTCACTCTCTTTGTTACTTGTCACTTGTCACTTGCAAGCTTGTTTACCATTTCACGTAATTAGGTCCGCTTTTAATTACTTAATCTACGCTTACAGTTAGAGTTGTACGTCAGCGGGCCGGTCACTTATTTACCTAAATGTAATCATACGAGTATTTTTAATACAGCCAACTCATTCAACACATTTTCTGTCTAAATACTTCAAAAACAACAACTTAATCGATCAACGCAACATTCAAGCAAAAATATGTATGTGTGTGCCTGCTACAACCAGTAGCCCAGTTGCTGTAATTTGCTTATTATGATTGCTGCCATTGTTGTTGTCGTTGTTGAAAATAAATTACACATAAAACACACAGCTCAACTATCTGTCAAGCGGCTGACGCGTTCGCTGCGAAGCAAGTCAAGTGTCAATGAATAAGACTACCGTTTGTCTGTGCGTCTGTCCGTCTAGCTGCTTGACTGCGCGCCCTGTACAACGCTGCTGGGCAACGCGCTTTCGCTGGCCTGACTAATACCAGCAGGAATGTGCGCATCGTCAGTCAGCCATTGCCTCTAACTTTAGACATGTTGTTAACGCTTCAACAACAACAACAACAACAACCCACTACAACAACCCACTATTCATCCGTAAACGTCATCGGGGCGCACTGTTTCGGAATCCCCAAGCGCAGCGGCTCTTCACGTTTCGTTGATTTATGAAGTGATCTCATTTGAGCGGCGGGAACAACATTACGCGCTGTCGTTGTAGTTCCTGATTGCAAAATCTGAATTGTAAATTAAACAATCGAGCGTAAAGTTAGCGAACTGTGCCAGTTGTGTGCTGGGCTGCACTAATTCCGGATGGGGTTTTTCAAGTGCCACGGAAAAATTGTGTGCAATTATAGAACAAAAATCGCAATAGAGACGTGTTGATGAGAAAAATGAACTTCATTGTGGGTTGATTGGTGTTTGATAATCAACTGAAGGGGAAGCACACACTTGTGTTTTACATACATAAATATACATAAATATGCTTGCGATTGTCGCTGATACAAAGTGACACGTTCGAGTCGACTTTGTACTAAAAAATTAGCAAAATCATAAAGTTCAAAGCAAAGATAAAATATGTTTTATTTTATTTGAATTTTATGAAAATGTGGACTGTAAACAGAATGTTGGCGTTTAAGTAATTTTTATTTATAGCAAATACATTCGAGTCTGATGGTAGTGTAAACGTTTGGATTTTGGCTGAGTGTGGAAGTTGGATAAATAGTCAAAATTCATTGGAGTAAAAATATAGTTGGAGTTTAGTAGCTGCATAGCTGAAAAGCTTTGCTTTTGCTTTCCAGAACTCGGCTTCTTAGAATACTTACAGGTGCATCGACTTTGCTACTCCCCCAAAAGACTTTTTCTTGGGGTAATTTTAAACCAAACGATGTATAGAAAAATTGTGTAAAAGTATGAGTAAAGAGCACATTTTGAAAGAGTTTTCTCTGTATGACTTGCGTTTTGAACATAGTTGAAACGATCAAGTAGCACCAGTTCTTTCTAAGCTTAAAGGTTGCAACTGAAAAAAAAACACAAGATCGAAAGGCGCCTGCAGACAGCATTTTAGGCCAGTCATATTTCGATAACGGATCTTTCTAGCCACAAACATACCTATATACATACTTAAATGTATATACGTCAAATGTTATTTAGTGCAGTTGTAGCCGACTTTACACCTCACTCCTCACAACAAATCGAGCGTATCGGCCAATCAGGCGCAAAGTGGGTGTTTCGTGGTCTATGCAAATTAGACAATTAACAATTACACCCTACGACAAATCAATGCACATGCGCCGGAGCACAGCAAATAGCCAAATGGCCGACCATTGTCCACGGTGCGCGACGGTAACAGTAGCCGGCATTTAGGTGCCACTTTGGACATTTACTGAATTGTCTTTTATTGCTTTGGTTTGAATACACGACAGCCAGCGTTTTATTGTGACAAGGTGTGGTGTGGTCACACCAATGAAAATACCCAGAGAGGCAGCCACTTATAGTCGTAGTACCTACATACTTCTTGCCGCCTTGCCGAGCATGTGTCAGTATGTGGCTTGTCGCAAGTGGCGGGTGGCACAGCTGCTCAAATTCGAAAATGTACGTACTTGTGAAGAACAGTCGCAACTATGGCAATTATGGCGCATAACAAGCAATTTCAGTCTATGGGCAGCCGTTGGCCCACTGGAGCGTTCACTCGCCAGCCTCACCGCTGTGTGGGCTGTGCGACATTTCAGACATTTTCGCACGCTTGAAAAAATATTTTGACTTGTGTAATGGACACTCGAGGTTTCAGCTGTCCTACCTATGTATGTAACTATGACAAATTTGCTTACTATTAAAATTCTAATTCACTAATGAATGAAGCACACCAACCCACCAGTCAGCGCAAGTGTTGCCAATGCCGCGGCGAATTGGCACTTGTGCGTCGCACAAAGAACTGTACCGAAAAAACCATTACAGCTGTTGAAGTGTTAAGCGGCGCTGCTGCCACTGCAACGTGTGCCAGCAGTCAGCTCGAGCAGCGCAAATGGCACAAGTTCGTTGACTGGACGTATTGACCACCGACGACTGACGCCTGTCGACGGAATGGACAATGCTGTGCAGCGGCCTGAACTTCACTGTTGGCATTTGCTTCAGTTTCAATGCCTGAAAAGCACCAACAAACAATTGCACAAAACCATACAATATCTAACAATCCAAACAGCACAAGGTTAGACCCCCCGAACACATTTGCCCGCACCGACTAAAGTGCGCCTAATGGTTAGAATTGCATGGAACAGGCGCGGGGGAGAGGTGCAGCGAAGTAAGTAGAATGAAACCGAATGGAGTGGTCAGTGTGGATAAAAAGGAAATACCAGTGCAGCTGAGTGTGTGTGTCCGCCTTTGTTGGTTGGTTGATGGCGCTGGTGATATTTAAATCGAGCATTATTCACGGTACGTGATAAGCTTTCAGTTTCAGTTTATATTTCTTTTCATTTAAGTTTTCAGAAACTTTGTAGAAAACGTATTTGGGTAGTTCCTTTTCTGTATTTAAACGCTAAGTAGTGGTAGACCTTCAATGTTATGTCTTCAAGCTAACTTGTCTGATATTTCATGGTGCCGCATATGACTGCAAAGCCTTTGGTTCATTTCGGCCATTTAAGCTGTTTGCGGTTGGTGTCAAAAAGTTTATGACGGTTGGAAATATCGGCAAAATGTTAAATTGCTTTTAGGTGAATCATATGCAGACTGTGGAATAAAACTGTGGCAATAATAAGATATAGTTTTAATAATATGACAGAGCAACAACTTTAGTTTGAGCGCTTTGTTGAGGGTTTTTTGCGGGGATCGTGGCAGTTATAAGTTTTATTATAAAAATAAGAGTGTTTAAGAGTTATTTTTTTGTGTTTTATTTAATGACTCAACAAATAGCAGTTTTTTTAATTTATATATTAAAAATTCTATAATAACAATTATTTTTTATTTTTTTATTATTAGTCCAGTTGTCTTATGATAACAAATATTGGTGACTTTTATTTAAGACTTTAAGTCATCAATAAAAATCATTCAATTTTTTTATAATTAAATAATAATAATGATAACAATTACTGGTGACTTTCATTTAAAAAACTCATCAATAAAAATCATTAAATTTTTTTTAATTAAATAATATCGAATAAATAATAAAAATAATAAATAATTTTTTTAATTTAAAAAAGTCATCAATAAAAATCAATCAATTTTTTTGTAATTAAATAATATCTAATAAATAATAAAAATAATAAATGTTGTTTATTTATAAAAGTCATAAATAAAAATCACACAGTGACTTTTATTTATAAAAGTCATTAATAAAAATCATTCAGTGACTTTTATTTTTTAAGTCGCAATATAAGTCATTTTCATTAATCGTATTAATGGATTCATAAAATATCGAAATGTATATATATTCTTGATCGACTTAACAAGACCGGACTTGCCAATTTTGCTTCCTGGAAGATTCACAACTTTTGCATGCATTAATGAAAATGACTTTTATATTGTGACTTAAAAAATAAAAGTCACTTACTGATTTTTATTATTGACTTTTATTTATAACTTACTTACTGATTTTTATTGATGACAAAATTTCTAGAAAGTTTCGGTTTCGGCTTTTCGGCCATTTTTTGGCCGAAACTGAAACCGAATATTCGGTCGGACACTACCAATAATTGTTATCATAGGACAACTAAAATAAATATCGAAAATCGATCTGTGGACTAATAATAAAAAAATTAAAAATTATTGTTATTATAGAATTTTAATATATAAATAATAATATAATATAATTGTTATTAAAAGATTGATTGAAGATTGAGGTCTTTGGTTGATGAACCAACCAAAAGATTTTTAAAATATATGTAAATAAAAAATTATTCTTATTTTTTAGTTTAATTTAATTCATTTTAATTAATTTAATTAATTTTTAATTTAAATCATTTTTTTAAATTACAAAATAAAAGCTTTATTGCCAAGTTTGATTCTCGGTGCGAAAAGAAATGTATTGGTATATTTCATTTAGTTGTATGACCTTTATAGCCCAAAGGCTATACAAGGCTTGGCTAGACCAAATATAGCTTTCATAAATAACTGTTATTTCCGGTCCCTGCTCTTTTTTTGAGTGGAAGTGGTAATGCGCTCAGGTTAAGGATGCAGTTTGGTTGCTTCAGTAACTAGGTTTATGATTATAGAAAAGTTAGTTGGGTAGGTAGTCATGGTTGCTTCGAGAAGGCTCACTTACAAGCCCAATCGCAATTGTCAGATAACAGTTAATATTATAATTTTCAAATAAACTTCCAGTACCTCCCTTGCTTTCATTAGTCAGTCAAGTTCAAGTATTAGGCATTTAAGGCTGCAACTTAAAATGCACATTAACCACTTAACACACTTAATACGTTCGCACCTCCCAAACCCATTCACACCTTTTTTGCTATGCGGACAATGCGTTGCCGGACCTGCGCCACCTCACAATTTACCCATTCCCTACATGCAACGCTGACTCTTTTCCATAAATTTGCCATTTTTTTTGCCCGCTCATGCTGTGACATGTGATTTAATTAGAATCTTATTTCAATTAGCAACAAAGCGAGCCATAATTAATAACTTCTTATTCATGTTGGACGCTTTCAATGGCTCCGCAAGTCTGCTACAATTGTGTGTTGTTAGCGTTTTGAATATTTTGTTTATATTACCAACGGCAATATGCAAATGCTTACTGCACTCAGTGACATTTCCTTGTACACAGGCACACACATACGTGTACTACATGCATTGGTCACAAACAACAAATACAAATGAACTTTACTGAAGTTGTTCAGTAGCAAAAATATAGAGCAGCGGCTTGATCGTATTGAATGGCATTCGCGATGGCCGTCGCTTACGCCCACGATGGGTCGACGTTTGGGATTTGCTGCACACTCAGTGCGAGTGCTTATCCGCATTACATTTTGACAGACGGATATGGGCGCATTAAGTGAAGGGGACACGGGAAATTGCGCTTCCAACGAACCAGCCAAAATGGACTGTCATCATTTCAATCAGCGCTGTGCGCAACTGTAGCGAGCCAACAGTCGTCCACAAGACAAAAATAAAATCATAACAACTGAGAAACGACTTTTTGTTAACTGAATTTAATAATTAAATATTAAATGCATTAAAACGAAATTACGAAAATTTCAACAGCCATAAGCAAGGCCAGCTCTTTGTGTGGCGTCAGCAAAAACAACAACAATACAACAAATATGCCAAAAGTCGCGCACGCTGCTGCTGCGTAAACGATTTGGGCTGCTCTGGAATGTCGGTTTATTGTACAAAAATATTTCCTTTCAATTTTCGATTGTTGGTATCGTGCTTTGGCTTTCAGCCAGCGCTACCCTAATTCTAGCTACACTTCCTTATGGCCACAAAGTGTTACCGACCGAATAGAAGCATTTGTAAAAGAGATCAATTGGGTGAAAAAAGAATCGATTTTAATTGTCTGCTTTGTTGTGGCAATGGGCGTGACAAACAGACAAACAATCGTGCGACCGATAGCAGCCCAATCGGTTGAGGAAATCAGTAATAAATGATTACCTTTGGCAGATCAGCCAGAAAAAGGGTTCATTAATTAATTTAAAGCCACAAATGAAATGAAATCGCAAAGTACATTGTGTGTGTGTGTGTGTGTGTGTGTATGTGGATGTGTGGTCGTGCTTTAAATCCGCTTCCAGCTCAATGGAAACTGGTGCACGGCCCGTTGCCACTGCTACTACCGCCACGTTTCACAGGTTGACATTAGCTGCTGAAACCAACAACAACAAACCTAAGCCAGTACTACAACAACTACTAAGATTATTTAGTGCTCTATAGACACTAGTAGCCAAATAAGCAATAAAAATAAGCAAATAACCAAGACGCAGACTCATAATTGCGTTGTTATTGGAGCATAATTACGAACGGCAGCTGCCACACGCCGCCGCTATTCGTGACGTCGCGTCGCACAGTGTTGCGAGTTAATATAGCGGAGTGACAAAAATATAAGGAGTGGTCGTACATAAATTAAAATTGGGATAACGTTATTGTATGAGTAAAGAACTTACTGCGCAAAATTTCAATGAAATCGGACTAAAACTTCGACCACCTCCCATACAAACGGATTTGAAAAAACTTCATATTAAGAGTGAAAATTATCTTAGTTCATAAAAGCTACGTTCATAATATTTGGATTTTAATATAAATTTATTTATAAATGTGTTTATAGATAAAATGCGCTTTTTTCAAAAGTGATTGAAAATAAAATCTCGATAAATTGCTCCACAGCTGCTCAGAAGTTGCTCTTAGAGGGTTAAAATCTTGGACTGACCCCACTAATTTTTCCTCCTGAATATTTCTTTCGAACATACCTACCCCTTATCTCCTCTCTTTTTTAGAAAGTCGGCTCCCGCTGCTCTCGGGTTGGTCCCAGACCATACCATATGTAAGACTGACCCCCATTTATTTTCCCTGCCGAATGTTTTTTCTATACACACCTAACCGCTATATCCAATTCTTAAGGTGGCTGCCATACAAAACTAGTAATTTTCAATGGAACTGGCTCCACACTTCTAAATGTAGTAAAGTAAGCGAGGAAATATCGTATCTGGGAATCTGCTGAACCGATTTGAATGATTTATTCAGCGACCGCCAACATTCTTGAGTGCAAAAAATACAAAATTAATTCAAGTTCAAAAATTCACCACCAGAGGGCGCCTCCCATGCAAGTGAGGTAGTTAAGTTGTCAACTTTTGGGTCTGTACGAAAAAAAATCGAAGTGTAGTGCCGAAACTCCATTAACCCCTCTATTTCGAACATAATAGTAATCATAATTGATTTTTCGAAGCTATCTTCAAAAATTGTTCCATCAGCAGCAGAGCATTATTTGACCGATTGCGTTGGCATTCAACCAAACGGTGAAAATATCGCGAATTTGCACTCAAGTCTTCACCGAAAAATGCCAATAACAAATATGCGCAACTGAAAATAAAAAAACAAAATATCCAATATCCTTTTTTTTTAAATCACCCTTAAAGCTTTAACTCAGTTTTTATTAATTTGTTTTTTTTGTTTCATTTTCTTCATAACGGTACTGCTCAGAGGTGAGAAGAATCAGCGGAATTTTGGTCTTCCCAGATTTAATTGTATTAAACTTAAGACAACAGTAAATTTTAGGGAGCCGCTCATAAGTAACTGATTTTGAAATATTGAACCTCAAAGTGAAAGCAAAAATGTGCTGTTTGTACACAATTTTTTTTCAACGCTGTGAGAGTGTACTTTAAGAACGCATAACTTCTATATTAACCAATATTTTTTTTTAAACTTAGGATTTTTCTTAACTGAAATATTTCCAACAAAACCTCATACTCAGATTTTTGTGGTTATAACATTGCATTTTGGCATTTTTATCACTACTCACAACACTGTGCTCGCTAATTAAACAGCATTATTCGTTGTTGTTGTTGCATGGCACAAGTGCACTGCGTACTTGCGACAGACACGTCAAATCGATAGACAAACGCGCATGCAAATAACGGCAATGGCGCGTTAACAGCTGGCAAACGGACAGACAGACAAACAGACGGACGGCAGTCGTGACGGATATGCGGCTAAGGAGTCGAATGCTTGCAGCTTGATTGATTTGTGAGCTTTCGAGGAACACAGCACAACAAGGGCGAACAACTCTTTGTAGCGCCTCAACTTAAGTGAAATGGAATAGAACAATGGAAATAGTAGAGTAGAACAGACAGCATCAGTCAGCTAAATATACGTCGTTTGCGTATATTTAGCATAATTAATGAGTGGTTTTTGTTTTGGAACTGCTAGAGGCGCTGCTTGGCTGGGTGTTGTTGTTGTTGTGTTTGTTGTTGTTTATATTGTTACGAAAATCCAAGTTCGGTTTGATTGTGCTTGAAAATAAAACTACTTCAGTGATTCAGCGCAAACGCAGACAAAAACCAACAATTGCTTTATTCACAAATTTCACACTTTGCTTGTATTTACACTTGTTTCTACTTTGCTTGCTCAGCTAAGACTCTCCTCGTTGCGCCGCGCAGCGCTGCTTATATACCAGTTTTCTTATCGCGCCGAAGTTTCTTGCAACTTCCAATTGGAACACGCTCGACCATTCTCGCACAGTTCGCGAACCATCCTTGCCATATCGGAATAACACCAAGCGAATTATACCAAATTCGCCGTACTTGAAAGTGCATGCCTAAAAGTATGCTTGGAAAAGCGTTCGTGCATAGACAAGCATTCAGCACATTGCCGTAATCGCAACACTGCCCACCACTTAGACTTGTTCGTCCCGAACAAGTGCCGAGGCTCCGCCGGAGTAAGACGCCAGGCGCTCCAAATGGACTACTTTCAACCTGGCGTTTCTGTTGCAGCAGCGTTGAATCCTGTACACCACGTCATTAATCCTGGTCACGACCTTGTACGGTCCTTCCCATGACGTTTGAAGTTTTGGAGACAAACCTTTCCTCCGCTGCGGGTTGTAAAGCATTACCAGATCGCCTTCTTGGAACCCCGCTGTGTTAGCCCGTAAATCATATCTGGCTTTCATCTTATCGCTTACCAGTTGGATACGGTTCCTTATAAATTTGTGGATTTCTTCCAGCTCCGACCGCTTATTGACTGCGTAATCAGTCTTAGCGCCTTCCGTCGTGCTGACCACTCCGAACTTCAAGTCAGCAGGCAACCTCAGCTCCGTGCCGAACACTGCTCGGGCTGGAGTGAGTGATGTCGTATCGTGCGGGGCTGACCTATACGCCATCAAGAACAGCGGAATATGCATGTCCCAATCCTTTTGATTTCTGCCTACTACTTTCCGCAGATATTCTTCCAGCGTCCGATTGAATCGTTCCACCATGCCGTCGGACTGGGGATGCAATGGACAGGTGCGAGTTTTCCTTATTCCTAGTAGCTTACACACTTCCTTGAATACCACAGACTCGAAATTTCGGCCTTGATCCGAGTGCAACTCCAGCGGAACGCCAAATCTGGCCACCCAGTTGTTTACCAGCATTTCCGCGACCGTGGTGGCCTCCTGGTTAGGAATAGCATACACTTCGGGCCATTTGCTAAAATAGTCCATTACCACCAGCACATATTTGTTGCCTTGAGTGCTAAGTGGGAATGGCCCGGCGACGTCCATGGCAATTCGCTCAAAGGGCGCTCCCACGTTGTACTGCTGCATGCGGCCCCGAGATCTTCTTGTCGGTCCTTTCGCCGCCGAACATCGTTCACAGCTTTTAATCCAATCGGCTACAGACTCCTGGCATCCTACCCAGTAGAATCGTTTTTTAATTTTGGCGACAGTTTTTGTGATGCCTAGGTGCCCTCCGCTGGAGTCGTTGTGGTATGCTTCGATCACCTCGTTGATCCTGCATTTCGGGACTACAAGTAGAGAATTGCTGGTCCGGCCATCCTCACTCTCCCACTCGCGGTATAGGCAGCCACCAGACAGCCGCAGACTTTGCCACTGTGCCCAGTAAGCCTTCGCGATCGGGCTCTCACCGGCCATCTCCTGCCAGTCTGGACGTGCGTCCAGCTCCTTGCCTTGAATGATTTTTGCAATATCCGTATCCTCGCGCTGGTCCTTTTGTATCCTCTCCGCCGACCACTCTTCCTCTGGCATAACGCTTACCAATCGGACGTCAACCATCTGCTCTTTGCTTTCGGCTCGTGAACAATGCCCGCATTCGGTTTTGCACGGACGGCGTGACAAGGCATCGGCATTTCCATGGCTGCTACCCTTGCGATGCTCTACCGTGTAGTCGTAGCTCTGCAGCCGCTCGATCCACCGCGCCAGTTGGCCTTCAGGATCTCTAAAGTTCAGTAGCCATTTCAATGCAGCATGATCTGTGCGCAGGCGAAACTTTTGCCCATACAGGTATTTGTGGAAGTGTTTCACGCATTCCAATACTGCCAGCAACTCTCTTCGTGTCACACAGTAGTTACGTTCAGGCTTTGACAAAATTTTGCTGTAGTATGCTATCACTTGTTCTTGGCCATCTATCATCTGTGATAGCACACCACCAATACTATGCCCACTTGCATCTGTATCCAGCACAAACATCTCTCCAGGCACGGGGAAGGCCAGAATTGGAGCAGTGCACAGTTTTTCCTTCAATCGAGCAAAAGCCTGCTCCTGCTCTTCGCCCCACGCGAAGGCTTGATTCTTTTTCGTCAGTTTGTGCAAGCTGCCAGCTATGTTCGCAAATCCAGGAACGAATCTTCGGTAGTAAGTGCACAGGCCTAGGAAACTGCGGAGTTCGTGTAGATTGCGTGGTCGGGGCCACTCTTTCACCGCTGTGATTTTGCCTTCATCCGTTTGTACTCCGCGGGCGGAAACCGTGTGACCCAGATACTTGACCTCCTTTTGAAACAGCGAGCACTTCTTTGGGTTTAGTTTAAGGCCGGCGTTTTGTATTCGCCCAAATACCTCCCTCAGCTTTTCCAGGTGGTCGTCGAAGCTCTTGCCCATCACGATTATGTCGTCGAGGTATACCAGACACGTCCGCCAATGCAGCCCTTTTAGCACACGTTCCATTAGCCGCTCGAATGTTGCTGGTGCGTTGCAGAGTCCAAACGGCATGACGGTGAACTGCCACAAACCGTCGCCAACACTAAAAGCCGTTTTCTCCTTGTCCTTGTCTGCAAGCTCCACCTGCCAATACCCGCTGCGTAAGTCGAGTGTGGAAAACCACTGTGTGCCTGACAGTGTGTCCAGGGTGTCATCGATCCGAGGTAGTGGATAGCTGTCCTTCTTGGTCACGTCATTGAGCTTTCGATAGTCTACACAAAATCGGGTACTGCCATCCTTTTTCTTGACTAGCACGACCGGCGAACACCAAGGGCCTGACGAAGGCTCTATGACCTTTTCTTTACCCATGTTTTCTATCAAAGTGGTGACCTCTTCCCTCTTGGCCAGAAGAACTCGTCTTGGCTGTTGGCGGATCGGTTTCGCACTTCCGGTGTCGATGTTGTGCTTCACTATGGCTGTTCTTCCGCCAGCTTCTGCTGCAAATATTGACCCATAGTGCTGTAGGAGTGACCGCGCCTTCTGTTTCTGTTCGGCTGTCAATTCGCTGCTCCACTGGTTCTCCTGCGGTATGGCGTCCATGTTAGAACCGCGTTTCCTACTTCCTCCGGGTGGACTGCTTTCGCAATTGACAACTGCTTCAGCCTCTCTACACTCGCCAATGACCGCATCTTTTCCGACAAATTTGGGTGTGTTCAGTGGGTTGAGTATCCTGACTGGTATTTTGCCATTTTTGGGTTCCACTAATGTACGTCCGATAATTATGTTGTCGTATCCTTGTTTTGGCGCTTCTACAACCCACAGCCGACTTGTCCCATCGTCCTCGTCCACCTTTGCCCACACAATCGCCTCGGAATTCGCTGGTATCTTCTGGTGTTGACACGAGATGACTTTCCTTACCGCCACGCTCCGCTCATAGCCGGTGTGCAGGGGGAATTCAACGTTGGCATACCTCAGCACATTTTCTTTCAGGTCCAGCGTAAAACCGTGCCTAATCATGAAATCCACGCCGATAATCACGTCGTCCATTATATCCGCGACGATGAACTCATGTTCCAGGCTGCTGGTGCCGATAGCAATTGTTTTTGTTACTTTCCCTTTTACCGGCGCACGCTCGCCAGTCGCAGTCCTCAGCTGTATGCCATGCAGTGGTTCCCAGTTCTTCAGAAGCTTTCTTTTTATGATCGAATATGACGCTCCAGTATCCAGTGTCAACACGAACATCTTTCCATCTATCTTTCCCTCAATCGTCAAGCTGCTGGGTTGTCGTTTCAACTGCGAGACAAGGACGGTGGGGCAGCAGGTTGTGGGGATCAGCTCACGCCCCTTTGGGCTGACCCGTTTTAGTTTAACGACTCCTCGTCCTCAGCCCTGCGCTTGTTGGCTGAGCCGCGATTGTCAGTGTTCCTCGCTTCAGGCGATTGCGATCGAGAACGGGAACGCCTCTTTCGTTGACGACAGTCTCGTGATATGTGCCCCTGCTTGCCGCATGTCCAGCAAACAATCTTAGAGGAAGCCAACCGTGGTCTGACCGGTGTCTCAGAGCTTATGGCCTGGATCGGAATGTCGCCGTCGGGCTGGATTTGACGTATCCTTGCAGGTGCATACCGAGTGCATCCAACCCATGTCGCCTCATATGTCATCGCGCTGGTCACCGTCTCCTTAAATGTCGGCTTGCCCATCATCAACGCACTGCGACGTGTCTCCGGGTCATGAAGACCTTCAATAAACGACTCAATCTTCATCCTCTCGAGATCTTCAGCGCCGAATTTCGGGTAGCACAACTGTACGAGCCGCTCAATGTCTGCTGCATATGTCTGCAGCGCCTCGTTTGCTCTTTGCCTGCGGTTCTTCAGCTCACAGTAGTACAGCGTATGGTTGTGCTCGTTGCTGTACTTCGCTGCCAACGCTCGCATGATGGCCTCGTAATCACTTGTCGAACATTCCGGAACTGACTTCATTACCTCAGCCGCAGGACCTTTCAGCGCCAGTGCCAATCTCCGACCTTTCCTGATATCGGTCCACTGATTTTCTAAGGCAGCCAAGTCGAATTGCAGTTTGAATGTATCGAATTGCGTAGCACCATCATAAGTAGGCACTTCTGTTCGGGTGGCAAAACTTTCCGGAATCGGCGGCAAACATTGTCGTGGCTGTACCTCTCTCAGTCGTTCGTCTATCTTTCTGTGCATCGAATCTTCCAGACTGTCAACTCGTTTGTTTAAGGATTCACCCAGGTCGTCAACTCGTCTGTTCAGAGAATCATCCAGGCCGTCGACTCGTTTATCCAAGTGCTCCACTTGAGCTCCCAGGTGCTCCACCTTCACATCGAGCTTGTTGGAGATTTCTTCCACTTTCTGTTCCAAACGTGCAGAATTTTCCTGCAGCTTGGTGGACAGCTCGCAATTTGCGCTTTCGAGTTTCGCTGATACTTGCGCCGATATTTCATGGGTCGCCGTTTCCATTCGCGCCAGTTTCGCTGCCATTTGCGCCGAAAGTTCCTGATTCGTGGTTTCCAGTTTCGCTACCATTTGCGCCGAAAGTTCTTGATTCGTGGTTTCCAGTTTAGCTGCCATTTCTCGATTCGCCGTTTCAATTTGCGCCGACATGCCTTTAAGTGCAACCATTAGCTGGCTCATGTCCAATGCTTGTAGTGGCGCAGTGGCTGCAGCCGTACTTTGCAGCGACGCAGCACCAGCAGGCGATTCCTCCACCTTGGCCGACGCCCCTTGCTCCGGCGTTCCAAACTCGTGTGCAGCCCAATCGATGCCTCGTGATTCACACGCCTCTCGCAAGCGCAGCTGCAACTCCACCTTTCCGCCAGCAGTCGGCAAATTCCAGGCGGCCAGCTCCTTCTTCAGCTGGTCCACCTTCAGCAGCTCGAATTTAACCATGTCTGCGTTTTATAAATTTTGTCGTTGTTTACTTTCAGTAACACAATCCCACTTCTGACACCAAATGTTACGAAAATCCAAGTTCGGTTTGATTGTGCTTGAAAATAAAACTACTTCAGTGATTCAGCGCAAACGCAGACAAAAACCAACAATTGCTTTATTCACAAATTTCACACTTTGCTTGTATTTACACTTGTTTCTACTTTGCTTGCTCAGCTAAGACTCTCCTCGTTGCGCCGCGCAGCGCTGCTTATATACCAGTTTTCTTATCGCGCCGAAGTTTCTTGCAACTTCCAATTGGAACACGCTCGACCATTCTCGCACAGTTCGCGAACCATCCTTGCCATATCGGAATAACACCAAGCGAATTATACCAAATTCGCCGTACTTGAAAGTGCATGCCTAAAAGTATGCTTGGAAAAGCGTTCGTGCATAGACAAGCATTCAGCACATTGCCGTAATCGCAACAATATGCTTGTGAGGTTAAGTTATGCGCACGGTGCGTCGTAGCTTTAAAGTAGAGCAGTGCGCGTCATCAAGCGGTGCGACTAATTTAAGAAATGATCCGCCATAACGCAGCACTTTTCGCTCGCCGCAGCCAGCTATGCAGATTTATGGCGCGCAGCAATGTCAGTTCTTCAGTTGTCTGGTATGCTGTCTGCTGGTGAAGCGCTGCAGTTTCGAGTATTCAAACCACTTTACGAACTATATGAAAAATGTGTCGATGGTTGGTGGGAATACAATTTAGTGAATTTTAATCAAGCAAAATGTCAAACCGCAACAACAAAATCTGTTACTTTTTTTAACAAATAAGTTTTTGCACCAACTGTGGCACAGGCTGTGTGTGCTAGTTGTATTTTCAACTGTCATATTTTCAATTGTCATAAAAAAACATTGGTTGATTGCGTTCGCTAGCTAACTTTAGAACGTTTCAAATTATCAATGAATCCTTGTTATTCTTTGACTGTTTGTTAAATTTTTTTTTTAATTTTTGTTTGTTTTATTGTTGGTTTGTGCTGAAATGGTAAGTTGTCAAACTTGGTTTGACCAGCAGTAAAGACTAAAGTAGATGAATGCCCAAGAAATGCTTAAAAGTAAGCCAAAAATATTGTCAACAAAAACAAATTGCAAGTTGTAAATCAGTCTGTAGGCTAAAAGTCTGATCCCCGCTGTTCGTTTATGAGAGCAATGAACCACTAGTGACATGATCGCGGTTTGAAATTCCAACTTGACTAACAACTTATGACTCATGGATTTGAAATCTATGGAGTTGAATCTATGGAGGCACACATTAATTAAAGTTCTTTCCTAAACCATTTTGTGGCTTAAATAATAAAAATAAATAAATGAAAAATTGGACCATTTTTGGCTGGAAATATTTCACCTTGTCAAAAGTGTCCAAAAATAATTTGCTAATTGGCATAAATAACTCTATCCCAACTATAAAATGCTGATAAATGAGCTGAAATCAGCAAGTTTTGTGA
This sequence comes from Melieria crassipennis, assembly GCA_963668005.1. NCBI lineage: Eukaryota > Metazoa > Arthropoda > Insecta > Diptera > Ulidiidae > Melieria > Melieria crassipennis. The sequence continues at coordinate 11,906,211 of OY764961.1, forward strand.
CTAAAACTAGTCGCAAATAATTTTATTTAAACTAAAAAGAAACTTTGAAATATTGCATTGATTTTTGATGTTTATGAATTTTGGAATTTTGATATATTTTAAAATATTTTTAAAACATATTTTGTTTGCAAAGTTCTTTATACAAAGCAACAAAGTTGTTACAATAATTCAGGACGTGCGTTTTATTTAATTGAACCTTTTTTAAAACCTTCTTACAAATTTCGCCATCGTTGCTGACGACCAAATCACAAAACCTAAACCCAAATATTACAGACTAATCTCAGTTTTGTAGTATTTAATTTGTGCACAAGTCCGCGCACTTTCAGTTTAAAAACTCAACTTAATTTCTGACAGTTACCAATCAAAATTTACGATTGTCAAGTTCTTGACACTCACACGCTCGGCAATTTTTGTTTATTACAATAAATTTTTTTGACAGCCTTGTGTGCGCTGGACAAAATAAATGTTGGCTTTGCTGGCGCTGTTACTGTCACTCCCACTCTGTTGTTGTTGCAATGTCATTGCTTGCTGCACACACAAGCGTCAGTTTGAACTGATGACTGTCAGCTTGTGTGGCAGTCGAGTGTCAGCTGCGTGATGCATACGCGTCTGGTTAATGAAAATAACAACAGACACAGTCAGAGTGGCAGCCACAGCGCTGAAGCAGACTTTGGATTGCTGTGTAGCTGAAACATGAAACATGATATTATGCAAACTAAAGGAGGAATATGAATTGACAAGCTGACAGACAGCAGTCAGAGCCGAATGAAAATGTAAACAAAATAATAAGAGAAAAGAGATAAAATGTTATAATTAAAAGTGGCTACTTGGCGGCGTGTGGGTGGCTGACTGAGTGGTGAGCGTTGGCTGGCCATCAGCGGTTGGTAGGCGCCGTGTTCGTGTGGCAGAATTTGGTGTTTGAGGAATTGCTTCGATAGCGGAAAGTTGCCATAATGATATGTTTTTGGCTGTGCCGACGAAGAAACAGAAGTAGAAGTTGTCGTCTGGCTCCTTTTATGGCTGCGCAACATTGTCTATGTTGAATATGTTTAGCGGATTTTGCGTGAATTAAATGTGCTTTTAAGGTAAACGGCAACACGGTGCGTATGAGTAATGTTGTTGACTCAACTAAAATTAATTATTATTATTTATGATAAAAAAATTTAATTAAGATTATTGGTTTGAAGGTTTAGAAGCAAATCTTTATGAAGAAACACATTTTTAAATAAAAAAAATGTGCAGAGTGCCATAGAGAGTAGTGGGGGGTTAGGACTTGCGACAGAAATGGTTCTTGTACCTCTTCTCCAAGTACATATTCTCAATTATTCTCAGCAATTACTAAACAAAAATTGCTTTGTTAGTATTTACACAATAAATAACATTTTCATACCTATTCAACTTTAAACTAAAGTATAGGGTGTATGTTAATTTTCTGAGTCAAAGTCAAACAATTTCAAAAATCCATTCTTTTTGCAGAAATTAGCATTTTCTTGCAAGCCCAAAATTTAAGTTACAATTTTCATTTAAATGAACATAAGCATTACGCTTAATAGACGCCCAGCTAATTTATTACTTAAGTTTCCTTTGGCAACTTGAGTGTCTCTTCCGGCATACGACTGCTCCAGTTGTTGTCCATATGCGACACAATGTGGGCAAAGCGCTGTGTGGCGACGAACAAGGAAAATATGCAAAACACTTGATTGTGTGCGTGGTAGGTGTGGGCATTGTAATTCATCGCGCAAACCTTCTATTTGCCTGCGCTTTAATTGATTAGCCTGTCTGTGAACGATTGCTGTAATTTGAATTCGCTTAAGCCATATTATCAGACAGACATATATCAGCATTAGCACCTTTTGACATGTTCAGCGGAAAACTGTGATTTTTATAATTTTCTTTCATTATTTTAAAATTCAAATTATGCATATTATATTGTAAAATGTGCGCCGTTGATAGCATTACAAATGGTGCGCCACTTCAATACCGCCCTCCAAGTTTGTGCCTTGAGTCTTCTGTTTTCCGAATAGCAACAATCATTGCATTTAGAACTCGATTGCGCCAGCAGCAATACAGCCATTCATCTTCTCATGAACTCAAGTTTGTGGCTGCAGTCTTTTGATTGCTTCACTTTTAATTTCAACTGCCAATTTCGAAGAGAACAATCGCTCGCTGTAACAAATTTTTCAAGCACAAAAATGCCACAACGAAAACGAAAATGAAAACATTCACATTGCAGACGCTCGTCACTTGCCGCTTGCAGTTGCATAACAGCGCCAACACGCAATGACCTTCAGTCGAGTTGTTTAAAATATTCCAAAAAAAATTAATTCCAAAAAAGGCAACCATAAACATTAACACCAACAAAAACAACAACAACTCGAAGAGACAACTGTCAACATAATTGTAATTGTAGCTTGTGTTGTTGTTGTCGTTGCACGAGTGCAAGACACGCAAAGTGCGACATTATCATAAATTATCAGGGACCGCCGCATGTCTGCGGCCGAAGTCATCAATAAATTGCAATTAAACAAACAAACTGTAAATACAACAAGCACTTCATTTGCCTTCACCAACAGCTACAACAACGGCCACTGTAATAGCAGCCGCCAACATCAGCTGAAACATCAACTTTTCGTGGGCACACACACACGCACACATACATAGACAACTTATCTGGGCGGACGTCATTCCTCGCCATAACTCATTCACAAAGTATCAAGCCATACGCGCCTACCTGCAACACACACTACACACTCGCTTATGGGCTGTGCGATTTTCGGTTTGCACGCCTGTTTGCACGTACGCTCGTAATTCATGTGACAATTAATTATATACATCAATTATGAGCGCGTACGCACTGTGGTAAACGGTAAACGGCGGCTGCGCATGCGTTGTCAGTTGTAAATAATAATTAAACAATTATCTGCAATTGTGCAGAGCAGCGAACTGGCACGCAGGCAGACGGCAATCGAACTTTTATTTATGATTTCATAAATTTCATTTCGATTTTCATTGAAGCAATAACCAATGCACGAAGTGAATAAAAACGATAACAGCGAAATAAATATTTGAGATAAGCGAAATTTTAGTTGACCGATTATTTACACAACGTGCAGGCAACATGTTGTTTGAGGTTGATTTAGGGAATTGCTTAGTTCGAAGAGGCGAATTTTTGTCCCTTAATATATGAGAGATCCAATGGGAATTTGGTGAACTCACTTTTTTATGAATAATGCTAGTTGGTTGATGTAGTTTTAAAGAACAGTAGTTTTAAAGCTTTGTCACTAGAATGGATTAATAACACATTCAATAAAAATTGTATCCCTTTTCATTTCCTCATCTACAACTGGATCAGTGAAAACACTTAATCAGTTCATACTTTCAATGTCCAAGATTGAAGCCCTTCAGCACTCTGCAATTCACGAGTTGTGAACGTAACGCGCCCCATAAAACAATCATACGTAGAAATAACTGATATTTCAAATTCTTTTAAATTTGATCTCTCACTTTGTTTATTAATTCAACATTTTCTTTTATGACTCTTGCCACAAGAACTAGAAGATGTAAAATCTTTATGGAACTTGGTAAGCCAGTGTCCAGCAGCAGCTGTCAGATTCTTACCGACTAAAAACCATTCCTTGTTGGGAGATTTGCCCTGAAGCGGACCACATAGTGAGTGCCTTTTCGTTCCCATAAAGTTCGTGCATGGTCTTTCAGAAATCTGCCGTTCGAACTCCTTCCAAATCACACGTTTGAATGCTATTGTTATGCGTTTTGAAAGCGATTTGAATACACTTGAATACACAATTTGCATTTTTCATGCAATTTCTTCAAATTGTATTCAAATGAATGTGATTTGAATGCACTTTCTTTATACGCTCAATGGTTTCACATTCCACATATTCTTTAATTACAAGCCAAGTTACCCCACAAATCATTTGATTTTATCTTTTGACTTTGATTTTAGACTTCAGTGGAATAGCTACACAGAGTATTACTCAAGTTTTATTTTAGTCATTTATGGAAAAACGCAATTTATTTCTTACAAAATAACTAAAACAAAACCAGCAAATATACATTCAACAATCCGATTAACGCAATCGTACAATACAAATAGGTAAAACAACAACCACTCAACAAATGCAAAAACCAACAACAACTCATACACTGGCATATGTTATGTACCAATTGCAATGACGCGCCGTTTTCGACAGTCAATAAAAATGGGTTAACAGCCATTTGGCATCAAACAAATTAAAAAAAAAATTACAAATTAACAGAAAACAATAAAAAGGAATCGCCACATTCACTTGTGGCTATTATTCATGTCTAGGCGCTATCAAATTACCACGATGATCTCAAAAAATGATTACATTTCAATATTTCGACATCATTACCGCCCCACCAGCCACCTGCAAAAGCAGCAGCACAGCAGTACTCGAGGCCTTGAATCGACATAAACTGATTGAACCATTTTTTATGGTTCGACCTCTTTGCCAGACAATTTCATTTGCATGTGCAATCGCCATTAGCAAACGGCCGCTACACATCATTTGGAAATAACTGGCTCAAGTTGAGATGAGTGCGTGAACTATTCGTGAACGGTGTTTGAAGGCATCAAACTATTATTTTTCATTACGTTACGGTGAAGATGTTATTAGTTGTTGCAATGTTGGCAATTAATTGCAAGTGCCTACAGGCAGCGCTGGCTGAAGTGAAGCCGAGAGAGCAGCTAAAGTGCAGAGGCACGTGGGCGCTCGCGCAACTGTTTGCCATCAACGGCACTTGGCTGCTAGCAGTTGCATCAAGCGATTTTTATAGTTGCACAAATGCCCCGAAAATGTTTAGATTCAATGTGCATAGCCAGCCAGTTTGTTGCTTGAGTCTTTGGTTTCTTCATGACTTATTCTTATATTAAATTGTGATACAAAAAATTCGAAAACACCAAAAACTTGCACATTTCATTTATGCTGCTCGCCCAACTGTCGTTTAGTTGACTTGTTCATTTGTTCGGCTGTCCCTCCAAATGTTCGTTGGCCTGCTGGTCGGTTCACTTTCATTGTGCACAATCCAATTAATAAAAATCAACATGTGTACAATTGTAAGCACTCCTTAAACGGCTTTTCATATCGCCTTCCGCTGTCAGCCGCCCAAGCGCGCACACAACCGCACTTGATCTTGAACCTGTTGGCAGCTCTCCTGTTGGCGATACGCGTCACAAATCGAACTTCCAATCAAACTATAAATTACGCATAAGTACCGAGATAACAACAAAAAGTGCCAAACGCCAGCGCGTATCTCGTGCTACAAAGCCAACACCCTCAATTCCAACAACAGCAACAAAACGAGCAGTGGCTAATTTTTTGGCTCCAAAGCATAGCAACCGCCGTGACGGGTCTTGGTGCTGGTTTTTGTCTGTCGATGTAGTTGCTTTTGGATTTGTTTGTTGTTGGAGCGCCGTTTTGCGTTTTCATTTTCGGATACGACTGATTAATTGTTGCACGCTTCGAAATTGGTTCTAATTAAATTGGTGTCCGCAGATGGCCGCAGGCGGTGCTCAACGTCGAGAAGTTGTAGCGTGCAAGTGGTAGAATTTGCTGGACAACTGTTTGCGCGGCAGCTGTTTTCAAAGCGCACTTTGTGTTTAATACTTTTCGAATTTGAATTGCTTGAATGAGCTTAATAGAGTCGAGTTGGCCTGGCTTGGCTTGGGACAGGTTTTGCTAAACGCTGATACGCTAAGCTGCATGTTTTATTGCTGGAATGCGGTGACACTTTTTACGCTCTAATTGCCATTGTTTGGAACTTTTTAAACCGACGATTATGAAAGCGAACGCTTGTACGTGTATAAAGACTTCCTTATTAAAATTTTTAATATGCCCTCATAACACTTTTTAAGCGTTTTTTAATTAACTTTAAGCATTTATTAGAAACATATATACCGATGTTTGGTTGGTAAGAAGAGTATAAAATTATTGTTATTTTGTGGGCAGAAATTTAAATAATATAAAATTAATTTCAAATACTATACAAACATAAAAGAAATGAAAATCATAAAAACTCGGAATAAACTTATAAGAACTCAATATTCTCATTTCATTTTAAAGTTAAACAAAGTGACTATTAATACATTTTTTATGTGCACAAGCTCCATGCCATGCCATTCTAATCGCAATTTATTGCCCAGCAGCAGTAGCAACACCCCGACAATACTCCAGTTCCATGGCCAAAAACTGCGTCTGTCGCAGTCAACAGCGCTGCTTATCGCCAGCATCAGAGCACACTTTGCACAGTGGACATGGTTACTGGAAATGAAGTATAAAATCATTACAATAATGAAGCTAATGCATGAATCATTTGCAATTTGTAACAACGTTTACTTATTAACATGAACCAAATGAGATCTGTGTGTGTTAATCTTCCGCATATTTGTGTGAAACATACCCAACTGGAAGCAAAGGGTAGAGCCTTTGACTTCCAAGTGTTAAAGGAATATACAAGGAACATATATGCAATATTTTTGAGGTACCTGAGCGGCTTAAGTACCAATCGTACATCGCGCATAGTGGCAACAAATGTTGGCTATATAAACAGAATTGGAATTATAAATAGAAAAACTTTGACAAATTGAAAATTTAATCAACCAAGAATTTCCATTATCCATTGTATCCACATGGATGCGATTTTTATGCAGTAATATTGGAAGTTGGCCCCACCGAACGGCGTCAGCAGCATTTATGGAATTTCCAATAAAGCGTAACAATCGCCTTAATTACAATTAAAGCTTCAGCACAAACTGTACGATTTGCAATCGAAAAATCGAAAGTGAGAATAAACCATTTAAAAAGGGTGTGGCGTTGGCGTGGTGCTTATTAAGTGTTCCAATAAAAATTTATGGACAACAAAAGCGTGTAGCCAGCACCGCCGCAACAATCACCACCACCACCATCAACAACGGCAACAGCGTCAACGCGTCAGTTTGTAAGCATATTAACAATTCTATACTATATGAGAACAAAATTGTTTCTTTCTGCGCTTAACGCGTTGTTTGCGTGTGAGTGTGGCGTGGCAATTCCAATTCGAATTGAAATGACAAATCATGCTTCTGTGCAATTTGCCATAATTTCAGTTTGCATTAAATTTATATTATCCCATAAATACACTTAAACAGACCGTTATTTTTCGTAAACACTTAAAAACAAATTTATTTCAGCTGTAGTTGCGATTGATTGCGTGCGCGCTTGATTAGTTTTTATGTTTGTTGTATCTAATTATATTTATTTAGAATTATTTCATGTCGCCAAAAGTTCGTTTGAGTTCAGCATAAAACACTGCGTTTATGTTCACATGTGACAGACCAACAATAAAAGTGGTTGTTGCTTTTGTTTGTATTTATTGAAGTTTTCAGTTCATTTCTTAAAAGTTTCATAGCAATATTGATATTTGTAGTTGGTTGGTTTATTATGAAATTGTGGCTATTTTATTAACTATCAGATAACTTGAAATCGCTGCGCTGGTGGCTGTTTTTGCCTGACATTAAAAGAAGCAGTCTGTCTATGCAAAAGAAAACAGTACATAATATCAAAACATTTACAGCTAAATACATACACGTATATTTCATACAAAATAATGCAACTATTTACGAAAAGCAAAAATGCGTCTATGCGGTGAAATTCACACATTTTCCTTCAAACTTAAACACTGTAGTGGGGGAAGGAAGAGAGAGAAATTAATTTCAACTTTGCGCTACAACTATGAAATTATTTCAAAGTCCTCGTCCGACTCGGCGTCCGCATCACAGCTGCGCATCATGCCTGGAGGTGTGTGTACGTGGTTGACGTTCTCAAAGTCTGCAAAGGAGACGGAAGTAATGCATAAGTTGCGAATGTGGAAAATATTGGTTTATACAATTAAACCTAATTCTGTTGGTAAAGTCAAATCTAAGGATATTTGTGGAGTAAATTTTCACAAAAAGGAAACCACTTACAAAAATTGTTTAAACATAAAAAACTAATACATAAATAGCTATATATTTTATATGATTATTACATTTATGTATATAGAAACAAATTTAAAAATATAACCAACAAACTAAGAACATAAGAAATTACAAAAATTAGTTACATATAAAAATACTAAAGCAAAAAAAACTTCATTGGATAGCACAACATTTTACTACAAATACTGAAACGATTAAAATTCAAATAACCAATGAAAGTAAATACATTAAATAATCACGTTTGCAACACAATGTAAAAATAAATATTGTTTATAAATCTTTGGAGTGATTTCCTTTTTCAGCATCAAATTTGACATTACCGCACCATACACAAAAACATGTCTACTTGGGTAACAAAACTTAAAAGATAAAAACTGAAAACCTTCAGAGTCGCAAAAGCTAATTGTGCGATTACAGCACTTGTTATCATTTGTGCCTGTCGCTTCGTAAACTGTGCTGGTCGTCAAATTGCTATTGGTGGCATCACTGGAGGAGGCCCCCGCCGTTGATGCCGCTGTGCTCATGCTGCTCGCAGTACGGGAAGTGGTAGTAAATTGAGACTCAATACCTGTCGCCATTGAAACCCATTCCGGTGAACGGGTTTTGGTGACTTCAAAAAGCGGTTGCGTACTAGCAGGCAGCACTTCGGTGCGCAGCTTATCGAGCAGCACCTCAAAGCCGACACGTGACTTGCAGAGGAAACACTACAAGGAGAAATCAACGTAATAAAAAAACGGAAAACTGTAAATTGAGTGGAAAAGTAAGCCACGTACCACCGCGAGCGAAGGATCCATTTGCTGAAAATGTATGCGTCCTGCATACTTTTGATGGAAAGTCTCGTCGAAATCGATTTCGTCCTGTGATGTCTTTTGGCCCACAGAGCCTGAACGCTGCGTTGTGTGCGGATCGAGATAGAGTACTTCGTCGTCCACGTAGCCTAGAAAGTAGAGCGCCTGATTAGGGCGGCCACCAATCATGCCACAGCTGCCCACCAACTCGAAACAGCGCTTCAGCGCTGCTATGTAGATGGGATTGATTTCGCTGAGACCCAAACGCAGCGGAATAATGAGCAGTAGTGGCTGCCAAGTCTCGTCGTTTTTAGGGTTCTGAAGGCAAAGCGAATCTGTGGCAAAGAAAAAGGTTCGTCTATAAAGAGGAAGGCGTGTCGAAATGGCAAACACTTACAAATGTCGTCGGTCACTATAATATTGTCTAGAGCTACGTGCACCACAATCGAACTCCACTCATCGTAGCGCACAAGTTTTCTGCAACAACAAAAATTAGTAAACCAAATTAGAAGTTCAAATCGAGAAGGCCTATGTAGGCTATATAGCTTATGTAGAAAATATCAACTCACTTTAACACCTGTGCCACTGTGTTTGGCCCGAACCATTGGCCCACCTTCTTGTCTTCCGAATGTCCCATCAACGCAATCTGATGTATCGAAAAATAGCTCTTTCGTGAGTCCTCAAAACGATTGACAATCTTCAAGTAGGTGGAATCGCGTGCTTCTGGCGTCCAGAACCACTCGCGGCCTAAGTGTAGATCAATCAGCGCCTGGGCCAGCACCATCTGGCCGCAACGCAGCATGCAACCCCAGCCTTTGTCGGTGGTGAGCTGCGGTTCACCCAACGGCACAAAGCCACGTCGGTAACTGCACCACAGCCGCGACTGTATATCGCGACGTATCCGCTCCAATTCTGCAAGCATCAAACACTCATATTGCAAATATCTTAAAATGTTGCTATTTCAAACGTGTACCCTGTATGGCGTTATAGCGCTTGCCCAACACCCAAACGTTGGTGTTCGCTTTTGGTATGTCGTCTGGCTCACCAACTGCACCCACCGCGCCCGCCAGCACGCCGTCCGGACCTAGATATGTATCGAACACGCTGTCCATCTTGCGCGCAACATTGGCGTATAGCGCGATTAAGCGATCGATGTTTGCGATGCAGTGCAGGCGCAGATAGTAGACACGTTCGCTGCGGCGGAAAAGCGTTTCCGGATGCAGACACAGCCACGAGCACTCGGCCAACAAAAGGCTGCACAGGAGCACAGCGATCACTGCGAGCAGCGGCGGTAGCCACCAGCTACTGTTCGAAAGTATGTTGAACGTTGTGGCGGCGAACCGAGCAGAAGACGAACCTGCAAGCCCAATTAAGTTGTAGAAAAGTTAATTAAACAAGTAATAACAACAAAACACCCAAAGTCAAATGCTGCTGGTCTGCTTGCCTCTCGCCCGTCTGCCGTTGTTAGCTCTATGACAAAACAATGACAAAGCTGTTGGCAAATTTCACTCGTCCCGCACACCGCGCAGAAGACACTTCGCTTTACACTAATTCCAAAATTTGTTTGCTTTCGCGCAGCTTTGGCGTTGCTCTGCTACCGTTTCGACGTTCGCCAAATTCGCTGATTATCGGTAGTGAAATTACGTTGTTTGTTTGCCTGTTTTTCCAACTTTTAACTGCACATTACGCGATAAAAATAAAAATTCAAAACAAAGAGCACGCTTCTTCTTCTTTTCCAGCCAAAACGCCATTCACAATTGCGCTTATGTCATCTTAAGTAAAGTTGACGCAATCCACGGTGGATTGGGTTGGGTTTGCTCAAAAGTCAAAATTGCTGTTATATTTTTAGCACAAACAAAAAATAAATCGAAATATTTTAAGCTTTAGAAAAATGTTTAAGTCCCATAAAATGTGTACAGCTCAGCTGAAAAAAATGAATGCCTTAAAACTTTAAATAAAAAAAAACAGTTTTTCTGTTTATAATATAAACTTATAAACTTTATATACAACAATTTCTATAAAATCAGACACTTTGACTTATATTTCGACTAGTCCGTTACTAAAAGGTTTAGTTTAACTTATTTGATATTAGTGACTCAAGTCAATAATTGAATTTACGAATGTTTACTATAAAAAACGAGTCTCCAGTAACTTGCACGCTGCACAATCGTATATTTAAGCATAATATTCCACCTCTTTCATAAGTTTAGAAAAGAAAATTATTTTGCAAAAATTCATGGTCAACATTTTAATTTATTTACTGCTACCTCACTTTTAAGAACGTGCAAAATTTATTATTCAAGTCGAAGAATTCATCGTCCTCGCCTTCGTCTTTGTCCACCATATCAGCATTCGGATCGGCCGCCTCTTCCGACTCCTGGTTTCCTTCGGCTTTCTTACGCTCCGCTTGCCGCTTCTTCTTAAGCAACTTCTTGTTCACCGTTTGCGCGACTTCATTCAATTTTTGTCGTTTCCTGTCCGGCACAAACGCCTCACACCAATCCAGCAGAAAGCAGTAAAACTCAAACATCATTGGCGAATCGCGGAAAATAAAGTTCTCCACGTAATAACGCGTGTCTAAGCGAACGCGCAGCAAATCGTACAAATTGTACAGTAGGACGCCGCAGTACAGCTGTCCCATGTGTGGACTTTTGTAGGGGAAATCTAGCAGCGCATTCAGCGAGTGTAGCTGAAACACAATTGACTGGAACTCGGCAAAACCATGCAGTACAGTGGTGGAGAATTGGTCGTACTTTTTCTTGAAGATCTCCTGCATGTGAAAGTGCTTCAGTAGGCCCTCCTGCACCAGATAACAATCCGACTTCGGCACAAAGTCCATGCGCTCGGCCATCGGCAGTGCTAGTAGCTCTGCTTTAACGCCACGCTTGATGCCTTTCTGCAGCTCCACCGCACGCACCAGCCGCTCTTTCTTGATGATTTTACCAAAGCGTTTATCAAACGCTTTTACGTCGCGCTCAGCTGGTATTTTGGTGTCAATAGTGCGCAGCACAACCACGCAGATGAGCAACGCCTGCAGATGCAGCAAATCGCAGTGGCACGACTTTTGCAGCCAATATACTATGGCCAGAAAGTACAGCTGCAAATCGGCCGGCAGCACATCGGCCGCTGCGAAAAGTTTGGCCGCATCCACGTTGTGCATTGTACCTTCGAAAATGTGATGCAAGAGCAACGGATTTGGATTATTTGGCAGAAACCTGCACGGCAGCTGTTTCATTTGGTAGCGATGATAACAAATGTTAGTTATGCGGGTTGCGCGCGTCATGTAGGTGAACTCAATGGGCAATGGTGTGCCGTCCTCGTCCAAATCGGGCTGCGTTTCCGCGCCTTCTACGCAATTTAGCAGCGAGAATATGTGAACGAGTATGGGCAGCGCCACTTCGTGGCAGTCGTTGTGCGGAAAGTGCTCGATTTGCGGGCTATTTATGTACTTCTTTAAGTGTACCAAGTCCACAAAGAAGCGCGGCAAATGAGCTGGATATAACTTCTGCAGGAACCAGGCAGGAAATTCTGATGTCTTATCCTCAACCTCGTTGTCGTCGCTGTTATCTTCTCCGTCGGTCTCTTCATCAGGTTCATCTGGCTCGATTTCCAAATGATTTTCTGATTTTTCAGAACCTTCATTTCCGTCGTCACTAACTTCGCCTTCACTATCATCATCTTCCTCTATGCCATCATCGCCTGTCTCACTTTCCTCGTCCGTATCCTCAGACTGCTCTTCTTCCAAAGATTCTTCCTGCTCACTGAAATTCGGTGCGGCCAATTGGAAAGCATTTTCATAATTCTCCACAAAAAAGTCGTACGAGTTGCATTTTTCATTCGAGTAACCAACAGTGGCCGCCTGCACCTGTTCCAACAGCGATTCGCGCTGACTCTGTGAATGATAGTGAAAAATAAGACAGGCGTGTAGAGCGTAAACCTACCACAAACCTTCCGCAAACGCGCCAATATTCTATCCACGGCACTTTCTAACGTCTCCTGCTTCAGCCACTCCAAAATCACACGAATGCGTCGCTGCTGTTGTTTCATTTTACGACTCCGGCCCGCTCTGCCCATGCCGTTCGCAAAGAAATTCTTGAAGCTCGAGCGCGCTATGTAGTCATTTCCCAGCAGAGCGGCGAAAAGCGGCAACTTCTCCTTGCTCAGTGCACGTCGCGCTATCAAGTTCTCAATGCGGTACATACAGCAATCTAGATACTTGTATGTCTTGCCGCGCTTCGGTGCACGTTTCTCCACATTGTCCACGCGGATTTCCCCCACAATGCGATTGGCTTTGGTCAGCTTCTCCACATGCTGCGCCTCATTCTTGCGCAGCTTGCGCGTGACCGGCTGTAACCCCTCACCCTCCTTCTTTTCATGTACGCGCTTGGTGTATGCTTTCACAGTGAGTGTCACCAGCGGTATGTACTGCACGTTGTGTATGTAAAAGTCCGAGTCGTAGCTGAGCACGGGACAACCCAACTTGCGGCTGAGTGCCGCCAGCTCATCGTCTGCCTCGAACACGCAACGCATTACCGGCACGCCGCAGTCGCGCGCCGCGTCCACAAACACTTCCTTCATCAGTAGCGGAAACACCGGAATCGAGCCGCACGGGTTGATGCGTTTGATGACGGCGATTTTGCCGCGCAGCCGCTTGCCCACTGTACGCAGCTTGCGTTGCTCATAGCCACCGTCCTTTAGCACGTAGGGCTGGATGTTGCACTCGGCCAGCACGTGGAAGAATTCTGTCACGGCGCGATAGAAGTCATCATAGTTGCCGCCAAAGGCCGAGTAGACACCGGTCACATCTTTGTACAGGTTACAGGCCAGATTGTCGCCATCGATGACCAGGTTGCAATCGTGCAGCTCGTACGGTACCAAGTACTGTTCTGCATGACGCGCTATGAAGCTCGTCAGGCCACGCACTCCCATTGGTGAGTGCTTTAAATTTTCTTCAAATTGCGTTAAAACATAAAGAATTTGTTTTCGTGATTTTGTTTTTATTTCGCCATGCGTTCTGTTCTTCTTCTTTGTCGGTGGGTATCAGTCAGAATAGAGACGGATGCCACTTGACAAAGCGGATTATTCAATTTTAAAGACGTTGTAAAAATCACCACGAATAGAACCGATCTGGAAAGAGTGAGGGGTACTGCATATTATTATTAAATGTTAAGACTAGTCAATAAACATTTATAAACTGTATAAAGGAGCACCTGGCAGCCGCCGTGGCTCAGTTGGTTAGTGCGTTGGACCGCGAGTCGCAGGCAGCAACCTCAGGTTCAAATACTGCATGTAATAACTCCTAAAAAAAATGACGGGAAAACTCGTTTTCTCTTTCGGTGGCTGTCCTCTCAGCTGGAAATGGCAAACCTCTGAGAGTAAAAATTGCTTATGAAAAAGCTCCCAACCTGCCGTTCGGAACCGGCATTAAACTGTAGGTCCCTTCAACCCGCGTACAAATTCACACGCACAACACGGGTAGTTGCGGGAAGCTAGGCCTTAGTCTCGCGTAAGCGGGCTGTCGTGCCAGTCAATTATTATTATTATTAAATTATTATAAAGGAGCACTATTTTTGCAAAACCGATTTTACACTATAAGAATAAAAGTATTTGGAACCTTGATGCATTTTCTTTGCATGCGTTCTCAACATCGTTGTCCTGCCAATAGGATATTTGTGTGTAACAGTTTCAATACAACCCTGTAAGTGAAGTTAAACATTTCCCTTATTCTCCCCACATTTATTTACATTTTGTTTTTCTCACCATCTAACGACCACATGATGCCCATGCTGTCAGTACCGCAAACGACGGCTTTGCGTAGTGCTGGATACATTTTGATATTTTTTGCTGTGTCTTTTCAATTACAGTGGAGCGTGCACGTACATTTCTCACTACGCTTCATGCATTTCTGTTCTTCGTTTATTGCCAGTTTTCACAGTTGATTTGACCAGAATTCATTATTGCTTAGGGAGAAATACTGAAGAATATTACCAAACAAGATACGCTGCGGAATTGTGAAACGTTTTTTGTGCAACTACGCTGAGCAGAAAGAAAATATAATTGGAATTATTAAAAGTGCCTTTCCGTGTGGCCGTCAACGAAGTAGCGAGAAAAATGTGAGAAGCAGCGAAGAGCAAAATAAGAAAAAAGGTGAAGCAAAAGAAATAGAATTTGGTGCGAATGGAAGCAGCCAACCAGCAAGAATTTAACCATTAGTGTTTTGTGCATTCAGCGTTGACTTTTCAACTTGAATGATTGGAAAAGGAAGATCGCAAAGAGGACCGTGGTCGGTGTGAACAGAGTGCAATTCCACGAACATAGCCGGGAATGTAGAGTGCAGGCACGGCCAAACCTCAACTCAGATTCTGTCCAAAGTGCCGAGGACTTTTCCTCCCGTTTACCAATCACCCAACCAACCAACCAACATTTTCGTGTTAATTGCCTTGTGCGTTTCTGCTTTGTGGTCGCATTCGTGTCGATTTTTTACTGCTCGTGCTTCATTTGCGCTGCGTTCGTTGTCGCCAACGCCAACGTCGCGGTCGTCGTAGTCGTCGTTTTCGTCGTCTGTCTTTTGTGGTGTTCATTCATACGTGCAGACGGGCCAAAGCAAAGGCGAAAAGCTAAAAACGAAAAGCAAAATCGAGGAGCAAGAAATTCTCGATTCCGCTTTGTGGCGCTTTTCTTTAATGGGCGCAGTGCGAGCGCAACCACTGGAGCAATCGAGACAGCAGGCAGGCGGGCAGTCAAACGCCAAAAAGCTACAGTTGTTGGTGTTGTTGTTGCCATTGCGCTCCGCCAACTAGAGCCCAGTGCCCAGTGCCCGGTGCCAGTGTCGGCGAGTGCGGAAAATTTGTGAAAATTGAAAGCGAAAGAATTGCAAGAAATCACCGCAAAAATATATACGAAATAAGAAAATAAAATAAAAACGTGTGGCAAAAAATAGGAAAATCCCAACTGCATATTTCCGCGAGCGGCCAACTGAAGAAGCGCGACATGAGTGAAGGTCCAAATAGCTCAGTGCAAGCGGTGGATTAAGTCGAACAAGGTAGGTGCCGGCCGTCAACGAGGCTCTTGCGGCGCAACTCTAAAACCGCAGCTGCAATTCATTTCTATTGGAAATGTACCAAGTGGGGCGAATCGAATTAGGCTATACAGGGTGATGTGTTAAAAATTAAAGTTGTATTATGTTTAGTGAAAATGTTTTAGTATCTAACTGGCTGCGGTACAGGGTGTGCCGAAGCAATTGCTTGAAAATTTAGCAATTATTTTGAACCAATTTTACAGCTGCATTGAGTATGTTGGAAGAAAAGGCACTTAATTTTGAACCAATTATAGTCTATTAAGTTTTTGCTTCCATGATAAAATATTTATAATGCATAGCTAAAGTGTGACTCATCATCACTGACTGGCGCCTAAAATGTCAACAATTCATAGTAGCCAAAGAAAAAAATTTGTTTCTGCAATGTGCTCATAAATATTTTGCTCAAAACTGATTGCAAAACTCAAGTAGATTTTCAACATAAGTGCCAAAAATGTCTGATTGTGTAGTAGTTAAACTGAATATGTATATCCGGTAATAAATCACCAATTGTGTCATCAAGCGATGCAGAAGAGTTCCCATTAAAAACTTGTAACTCTTTCGGAACTACTGGGATAATACGTCCCACCTAGTTTTTAATACCCCTTAAAATAATTATTCAGATCTTGTGATCCATGCAAAATATTTATTGGAATTATATATTCCCCGATAAAAGTATGATTTTAGAATTTGTGGATATGTAACCTAATTTTTTAGTCCCAACTTTCTTAGCATGAAAGCAATCTACCAAAGGTTTCTTGGTTTTCCAAATTAAACTCCATCCCGAAAGGGTTTAGTACGAGAAGACCTTGGTACCAAATTTCTACAGCGTCTATAAATCTGCCTGACTAATTGTTCAGCCATGCAGATTGTGTAGTTATCGGTGCATTTGCGGTAATTTTAGGTCCTTTGTATGAGAAGAAATCATTCCTTTACGTTGAAAACTGCAAGAAAACACTGAATCTTTTCTGAATTTAATTTGGCGAGTTTATAAGAGAGTGAAGAATCCAAACAGTTAATTTCAATGCAATATTGTAAAAGTTATAGTCAGTTAAAAGCATCTACTGAAATTTAATCATCCTGAACTTAGCAGCTGTTCAAATTGCGGGTTGTGAGCGAGTTTCTGTTGAACAAAACTCTTTATTTCTTTATTTCTGAACAAATCATCTGTCATTTTAGCACCCTGTAACCCAAAACTGTTGAAATTTGATGTTCCTTGCTGATCGGATATTTTTCTAGGCTTAAGTGAAGTACAACGTAATCCTCGTGTAAAAAAGAAATACAGTCGTGTCTGGATATAGTGAACTAATTATTGCAAGGCCTGTTCACTGTATTGAGGTTGTTCACTATATCGATGTTAACATTTTTGTTCAAAAACTCGTTTTATTTGCTCAAAAAACACTTTTTGTTTTTTGATTAAAATTTGTTTCAATATTTAGAGGCTCCATATCAAAATTTGGGCGTTCACTATATCGAGATGTTCACTATATCGGGTGTTCACTATACCCAGACACGACTGTTAGTATGCTCTTACATAGAAGATTGGCTCCTGAATCTAACGAACTAAAAATTTTGCCTGGGATATGCCCACAAAAGGCATGGCTCGGGATCAAAGTGCAAAGTTGGTATCAAAATAACTTAATCAATTCTTCGCACGATAGGGGTATCAATCCATACTCCTTCCATAATATGTACTATAAGTTATAAGCAAAAAATAGTTTTTATATAAAATTTTGAAAAACGGATTTTTTTCTCGAAAAACCCAATTATTATGTTATAATAAATTTGTTACCATATTATAGTCTGTGGAATTCCCTTTGATACCCATATCGTGTAAATCCATTAAAAACTGATTAAGTTATTGTGATACCAAATTTAAATTTTGCCCCGAGCCACGCCTTTTCTGGGCGTTTCCCAGTCAAATTTAGATTGATTGATTGATTGATTTAGATAATTAAATTAGATTTGCAAAAAGAAGCTCTATATAGGCCGATTTGCGGTTTTTTTTTCATGGGGGTTCGATATACTGCACTTGTTCTTTTTTCTATTTTGCGTTGCTAATTTGCTGTCTTATTGCCGTAAATTGCTTTCAATTTTCATTAGAAAGAAGAAAAAACTATCAAAGTTTGGCCTAATGTTTTTTCTACTTGTTTAATCATTAATAATCTACTAGTTAACTATTTAAGAATATTTACTCCATGAGAATTTCTTCTTCAGTTGACATGTTCTATGAGAATTTCTTCTTCAGTTTACATGTTCTATGAGAATTTCTTCTTCAGTTGACATGTTCTATGAGAGTTTCTTCTTCAATTGACATGTCGCTTTGGGTATTTCTGCCTGCTGGCGGTTTCGTTTGGTTCTCAATGGTCTAACAAATTCATTGACTCAGCAATGTGGCTTTAAAGCAAATTGGTGGATATTTTTTTTTGAATCCTTGCGTGCAACACACGGCGCTTCCCTGTAATTTCGAAATGCGCACAACGGGCCAATTCCCAGCATTCCAATTGCCACAACTTTCCCATGCGAAAAATCCGAATGGTTTGCTCACCTGCCAGCTTGGCTGGCTTCCCACGCCAAGTGCACAGGTAGAAGTTAGCCACTAATCGGCACGTTCAGCGTGCAGCACTTTAAGGACACACACGCTTCGTCGTGCAACTGTTGCAGGTCGCCATGTCTCCGGTGCGGCCACTGGGCGACACACACACTGAATGCCGCAGTAGGTGGCGGGAAAATCACACAGCGCCGAGTGGCTGCGCAGAAAAATGCCGAAAATTAACCACCCGCCAGGCGGACGGGCCAGCCATAATCAGCCGAACGAAAGCAAATTCATAATTTTCAATTGAAGCCAAGTGAAAAGCAAAGAAACGAGCGGAAAAAGCGCAATTGAGATAAATGTGCAGAAAATTGCTGCAATTTCCCAAGCCCAGAACTGGAGCAACATTCGGCAGCGGCGGTGGTAAACAGACAAATAAGAGCAACTGCGACCACAACAACAAGAATGCGTAATTTGAGATAAAACGTCGTTGCCGCTGCTGCTCGTTAGCGTTGTGAGGCACTGCGCGCTAATAAAGTAAATAAATTAATTTAAATCAAAAACATTTTTCCACAATTTGACTCTTCAGCGCCACCGCTGGCAAACGCCCCGCACTGCGCGCGCCGGAGTAGTGTGGTGTGTCAGTCAGTGTGCTTGTTGTCGTTTTGCTGAAATCAGGTTGATTGCTTATCATCAACAACGCTTGCCAAACGATCAGCGCCACTGCTGGGCTGAGTAGCGCAATTTCCTGTGGCACTGTTTTTGTTTAGTGTTTGCTGTCGGTTGGTAGAACACATTTGGCAAATTGTGCGAAATTCGTTGGCTGCAGAAAAGTCCAAAAAACACAACGGCAAGTGAAGTAGAAATCAAAAATGTAACCACATTTGAAATGAGCACAAAAGTTCACTGGAAGCTCGGAGCACGTTGGCGTCTCTGGTGGCCGACGGCAAATGCGTGCCCCAGAAACCGTTTCCAAGAACTGAAGGTTGCCAATATTTGTTTGGCCACAAATATTTGAGCTTGAGAGGGTTCTAAATAATGCAGAATTGGGCTGAGAAACATTGATTAGATTGGGTGTGACTGTATGTGATCGGCAGTAGTTGCTTTTGTAATTGACTGCCATAAAGCAAAGCATATTCAATTAACCTTTAAACCTTTTAACGTTTCAATTGGATTTGTTGTCTTGTGCGGCAACCAATTAATTTGTTGCTGACAAGCGTAGTGGCAGTGTCAGAGGTGATGGCCGTTCGAGTGCTGAACATGATAAATAATATGACATACGCCTGTGGAAAGGGTTTTCAAGTCTTAAAAATATTATTTTATTAGTAGCCTTCTTTGTATACTTAATTTTTTTTAATTCTATGTAAGAACACTTTAAGTGGTAAAGCCTTCTTCCCCCCACACTTTCACTCATATCCTGCCAGCATATTTGTTGACCATTCGTTTTGTCTCTCATGCTGCGGTTTTCGTAACCAGTCGCTTGCTATAAACTTCTTTGCATTTGCCTATAAGTGCAGTGACAATTGCAGTTGCATTTGTCAACCGAAATGCACTCAGCGCCGCCACAGCCAAAGGGTGGATTTTTCTACACACAAACACACACATTTTCAGCACATAACCATATTTTAGTTGGCATTCTTTCTAAACTACTTGCAGTGGACACAGTGGCTGCCTTTATTGTTTTTTATTTGTATTTTCTACGAAACAAACGAAATAGCCACGCAAAAGAGGGGGGCCAGGCTTCACCGCAAACTGTCTGCGCGTGCTGCACTTCACGGTTGGAAAATCGAAATTTGATTTTGTTCCAAGTCTGCTCAGCGGGCTGCGGCGTGCAACTACACACGTACTCTCGTATTTCTGTGTGACCATTGTCGACACTCGGCAATCTGCGCTGTGTACATAAATCGTTGTGTGTGTGCAGTCGCCGGCGACAATCACAGCCGGAATAGCAGTCGGCACGAATTGTAAATGGTGTGGAACTAAAATGAAAATTTGAAATTATTTGCAATAAGCACGAAACATTGGTTTTTGGCAGCAATAAAACAAATTTCTTGTCCTTTTAAGTTGGCCAACGTAAATAGGCGAACAAATGGCAAAGTGGATGTATGGGAATTTTATGTGCCTTTCAGACATCATTTGAGAAGCCTAAATGTTTTTCGTTGGCAACTCAGTTTCCTTTAAATATAAATAGTTTCAGATCTGTCATAAAATTTTCTTTAGTTAAAGAAGTTGTGGTAGTTTTTCAAGCTGTTTTATCGTCTACTTTCATTCTTCTATTCAATTGGGAATTTTTAATTTTTCATTGATTAATATCTTTACAAATGAATTCATAAATGTTTCATAAAATTGAAAAAACAAAATTTATTCAATTGGGAATTTTAAATTTTTCATTGATTAATATCTTTACAAATGAATTCATAAATGTTTCATAAAATTGATGCTTAATTCTATGAAGTTCAATAGATTTTATTTTACTTTTTCCAAACTTTCTTGTCACCAACTGATAATAATTATTAATAATTTCTTATTTATATTTCTGTCATAAAATTTCCTTTAGTTAAAGAAGTTTTAGAAAGTTTTCAAACGAGTTTATCTTCTACTTTCATTCTTCTTTAACATTTTTTATTGGTTTATATCTATAAAAAACAAATTTTATTCAATTGGGAATTTATAATTTTTCATTGATTAATAGAATGAATTCATAAATGTTTCATAAAATTGAAAAACAAAATGTTATTCAATTGTGAGTTTATAATTTTCGTTTGATTAATATCTTTTCAAATTAATTCATAAATGTTTCATAAAATTGATGCTTGATTCAATGAAATTAAATTGATTTTTTTCCACTTTTTTCAAACTTCCTTGTCATCAACTGAAAATAATTATCAACAATTTCTAATTTGCAATTAGCATTTTACTCACATTGTTATGGTAAGAAAATTTGTTTTTTTTTTTAATGTCAATTTATATATTTATTTATTAATATAAAATAAAAAATTTAATCAAAGTAAATTTATTACAATCTAAAGTTTACTCATTTCCTTCTAAAGACCAAAAATTTCGCAATAAAATTTCCTCAACTCCTGACAATCCTCTACTGCCACAAAGTAATACAAACTGTGCTCCGGTTGTTGAATTCTCTGCAAAATTGTGCAACAACAGCAGCTTAAATCTTATTGGGTTATCTTTCTTAATTCGCTCGTTTTGTCAGTGGCAGTTCACATGAGTTGAGTTCATTCAGTCTTATATTGTTGTTGCTGTAATATTTAAATATCACCACAACAACATCTCAATGAGATTCTTTTAATTCACATTCATTACGACGCAAGCAACACACCTATCGAGTTGCTCCAGCAGCAGCGGCTGCTGTTGTAGCTGCTGTGGTTATTGTTGTTGTTGTTGTTGCTGTTTGGATTAACGACAGCTGTAAACCCAAAGTCAAAACAAGCAAAACCCCCAACAGCACAAAAGATCACAGACGAAACGACAAAAACGGCAGCTACAGCAGCTCCAGTACCCGAAACTGAAGTGTAAAAAACCAAGTTAAACATTGCACGGCGCCCTTGTCCCGCACCAGTCGCTCGGCCACGGTATGCCGGGCACTTTTGTGCGAGTCTCGCACGCACATGCGAACGCAAACGCAAACGCAGACTGTGTCTGGCGGCGGTGGCTGCCACAGCCACCAGACGTCAACAGCGTCTCGCAAGACTCATTCATGGTCTCGCATGCTGCATGCCATGCTGGGCTGTGTTGTTGCTGTTCACTTTTTTCATTAGAATTTTATGCGAGCAAACAACGACAGCCGTCGCTTGAGGCCTGCAAGAAGCTGGGGAAGAAGTCGAAGTCGTAGTGTTGGTGCGGCAAGGCGAAGACGGGAAGCAGCCGAACAAATACCAATTTCATTTTCCCACTTTATGTGTCGAACATGAAAATCCCAACTGACAGATGACAATATTTCGTTGAGAACACATGCATCATGTACATATTTATGTGTGGCGTCTCTTTCGCGCACAATGTTGCCGACGCCAAAGAATCGAGCTGCCAGCTGCACAACTGCGCACGCGTGCACTTGGTGCATTGCCACGGCGCGGGGCAGGAACGAACATTTGTTCAATGCTCCCACAAGTGTCCTGCACCGGTTACTGTGCGCCGCTGTTACGATCGACGTCTGCCAGCGGCAGTTTATGGGCCTGTGTGCAGCGCTAATGAGTCGCCGCCGCTTGGCGTTTGCTTTTTATGTTTTCTTAATTTGAAAATTTTCCAATTTGTTTGTACGTTGGATTGTGAGCACTGATGAATGAATTTGTGTCGGCGATTTTCAGCTGCGTTGCTCATCCGCGAAAAAATAGCGCATGCGATATTCTTCCTGCTTAGCAGCTGCGCAGATGATTTGATGTGCGGCATTAGACAGTTGAGTCGAGTCACAGGAAATCACTTGATGCTCATTTAAATGACTAACGCGCTCAATTAGCTGAATTTAGTACAACGTCTAACTGCCATCGGTCGTGTAATTGTCAAAGCAGCAGCAGTCGCTGTGCAATTATTCAATTGCTCTTGATTAAGTGCGCAAATTTGTCTAGCAAAGTGTGAGAATCTGGATCTAAGCGACTAGCTGACTGCACGATTTCGAAAGAACTTGATTTGCTTGAGCTTTGATTAGGCTTTGCCGAGAAAAGGCGGTTTAAAGTGGTTTAAAGCAATTTTGCAGTTTCATGAATGAACTGTGTGAGATGACACTTTTGCTCGGCGCAAGTGTGTTCAATTGATGTTACAGCCTTGCCAAACGAATGCCGCAATCAATGCAAATTTATCGTGTGGCACTTCCGGTTTTGTGCAATGAATATTCGACGTCGTAATGGCGATGATGAGTCAACTGCCGACTGGACGTTAACATGCAACAATGGATTAACTTAGGCGGGAAAATATACTGAAAAGTTCTATGCGAAGTTTATATAAAAATAAAATATGAAAGATTGTGAAATTTATCAATGAAATTTCGTTCATACACGACCGTGAATTTTAAGACATTTTGTAGAATTCTCAAAACTTTCTCCTGTGACTAGTTCCTGTCCTGCATACCTAAATGAAAAATCTCTTCACAGCCCAAATCTGTACGAAAATAGTTTCCAAAGTCACATGCATTTTTAAAATAGCACATACGCACGTACAACAACAAGATCAGCAACAACAACGTAATGCAATCAAATTGCAAACGTCTAATAAACAAACCGCACCGAATGCGAGCAACGCATGCGATACGTGCAGCACCACAGTCGAGCCAACAGAACTGCCGCAATGCAGGGGCGAAAAATTTTGAAATATTTTCTTTAATTCAGAAAACGTTTCCCCCAAATTACACACACCGACACTTAATTAATAAACAAACGCTACGCCAACAGCAAATAAAGTAATTATTTCCTCTCTCGTAAAGTGTTATAAAATATTTATTTTTTTATAAGCCAACAACAACAATAAAGGTAGTAGCACCAAAACCAACCAACAGTAACAGCATTTACCAAAGCGTTGGCAACAGCGGCATCCGTAATGGCCAGTCAGAAAGCAAAAAAGGCAAAACGACGAAAAGCGTGAACGAAAAACTTCAACTAAAAATAACACTACAAGTTCCGCTGGAGTAAACTTTCGAAAATTCAATTTCGAAAACAATAGAAAAAATCACAACAATGTAAAAAATAATACTAAGTTGCACAAGTAAGAAAGCGATGGTGAGAGAGAGAGAAGGGCGATGAGGAAGTCAGAAATGGAAAAGCACGTGCAGGCATTATAATTTTTTCTGTAATATTTTTTTATTGAATTAAGTATATGAAGACCACAAAATGCAAGAACAACAACAACAACAACAAAAGCAACAATAATAATGGCCACAAACAGTGGGCGTAATGCAAACCCACCAGCAGCAACCAGCACAAACGGCACGGAACGAAATGGAATTGATTGTACAATGCTGCTACAGCAACAACAACAACAACAACCAGAACAACGACACTATGAACAATTGCATAAAGCCTTAAAATATAATTCGCATTGACAGAAATCGCATTGAATCGATTGAAATGGCAACGGAATGGAATGGCAGGAAATTGGCCACGAAGGTGGCGCGGCGTTGCCTTGTCAACGTTTGCGGCTAATTAGTCATTGGCGCAACATTTGCGAGCAAATTAATGCATTTATTTATATTTTCGTTTGTTTTTCGCTTTCGCTTTTGTTTTTGTTATTTTAATATTTGTTGTTTGCTTGTTTGCAATTTGCAATCACGCTGTGGTGCACACATACACACAAATGCTCAGCGGAAAACCATGACACCACCACACTCACTAAACTAATGAACGCCCGTCTTTACGTTGCCAATGTGTGAAACCATAAATCCGTCAACACAGTTGAGAACTTGCAACAACAACAACAAAGTGAGCAAAAAATCAAAAGTAAATCGCGTTTGCGCGCATAAAAACATAGAAGAAAACCAAATAAAAAAACACTGCAAACGGCTAAAAGAAGTCAAGCAAAATAAAAGCCGGAACCTTCTGCGCGGGAAGTACGCATTAAATCGAACGTATACGGTAGCCGCCAGCGTTCGCCAATAAAATCATACACAAATTTCACGGTCAAAATGGAAATCGCCAGCCGCCAACCCAAGTCCCAGTCAAGCCGCGCACCGCGTGCGCAATAATTTTATGAATGAATTTCAAGCAAAGGCGAAATTGTATTCCCTCTCATACCCAGCGCCAACCAACTGCCACCCAAACACGGCCTGCACTCCCAGCCGCCGCCGATTGACATTCAGCGCGGCTACACGCTGTAACGATTGACTGTCTGTCGCATTAAGCGGCAAGTCATAAACTTGAATGGTTACTGCCTCGTCGACGCTGTGATATTCAAATTGAAATTGCTGTCTAGTTGCGATTATCTGTCGGTAGCGCTGCTGTTGTCGGTGATGTGGTGCTGGTTGTTGTTGGCAAAGCATACAGCCACCACCAACAGCAATAACCCGAGAGCAATGCAGCAAGACAGCATCCAGCTTGACTTACGTCATTGCGTCAGGCGGTCTATTTAATTTAAAGCCCGGTAGAAGCCGCAACCCAGCCAAGTCAAATATGGTCAAAGTAGCTGCTGACTGCTTAGCTTTACGGCTGCTATTGCTATTGTCGTAAAGTTCTTCGCTCCATCTTTCCATTCATCTGACTGTCTGTCTGTCTGTATGTATGTTTGTCTATTGGTTTCTTTGTAAATTGTTGTATTTTTTGTTGACACTTCGCCTTACGCTTACGTTGAGGCTAAAAATATTTATGTTTGAAGTGTTGACTAATGATTCGATTGTTAATTTTTGGTGTGCAGATGAATTTTTTATGTGATAAATTAGTCGATTGTTAGCGACTGGTATGCGGTCAAATTGTGTTAACTGTTTACGAAAAGCAACGGTTTTGTGGTAGAACATTTGCATTGTACACACAGAGTCTTCTGACAGTGGAGGCATGCAGCGACATATTGGTTTATTTTGAATTTAAATACTGTACAAAACATAATGATTACTTAGGTAGATAGGTTGTAGTGGCTGCCTCTGTATGAGACACACTTAGGCCTCTATATGGGCCCATTGTGATACCACAAATTGTACCCGTTTGAAATGTGTATGCTGTTTTTTTTTCAACATGTATTACAACACACATTTCAAACGGATAGGAGAAGGGGGGAGGCTGCACCTACAGTTTAACGCCGAATCCGAACGGCGGGTTTTTGGCAAGTTTTCCTTTCACACTTGCAGGTTTTGCCATTGCCTACCAAGAGCGCACCTGTGCGATTCTTGTAATTCTCATCGCCTTCATGTGGATAGTGATAGAAGTAGACGAGCGTTTTACCAGCCCAAGCTAGGGCCTCGGTATAAGGAGCCAGCGCGC
Organism: Melieria crassipennis; assembly: GCA_963668005.1. NCBI lineage: Eukaryota > Metazoa > Arthropoda > Insecta > Diptera > Ulidiidae > Melieria > Melieria crassipennis. The sequence goes on from OY764961.1 coordinate 11,932,513, forward strand.
TACCCGCTGGACTATCGAGGCCGATTACTTAAGTTTGGCTGATTAGTAGATTGCGCATAGAACCATAGACATAACCACGTCAAGTTCCGTACACAAGTCGTAAAAAAAGCAATTTTGAGAATCTTTATTTTTATATATTGTTGGGAGTGTCACGAGGCACGTAGACATTACTATCCATGGTACCACAGCTATAGTTTTGGTCAGCCCCACCGCTGTGTGATTCCGCAGTCTCCTTCCGAATTGGCAGCCCTTGACATCAGGTTTGGTCTTTGAGTATATGAACATTCTTAGTGAAGGCTTATTTGCTTTGAAGCCTGATAACGATATTTGTCTACTTTAGAATATGGAAACATGTCTAAATTTATCTTAAACCGATAACCGATCTACACAACTTCCTCGCCAAGACCAAATGGTTCCCAAAAGATCGCGTTGGGATCTACAGGGATCCCAACAGATAATGGAAGGACACCGGTTTTCCGAAAAATGAAGGGATTCACAATGAACCCAACAGGGTCTCCGAGTGGAAGTGCTTGCCGCACACACCCCTTCCGTAACCTAACCTATCTTAAATGCTCGTTTTGCTTCACCACCAAAGGAACGCAGTTTTACCGTCTTGAAAAGATTAAGATTGATATGAGAAACATTTCCTATTATCGTCAAAAGGCCAACCGGTGTAAACCATAGCTAATTCTATGCAAAAAAGAGCATAATAAAGTAGAACATTCTTAGTGAACTGTCATAAAAGCTAAGTTATTTCGAAGCCTGATAAGGATATTTTGTTACTTTAGAATATGGAAACATTTCTAAATATATCTTAAATGCTCTTTTTGGTCCACCACCAAAGGAACGCAGTCTTACCGTTTTAAAAATATAAAGATTGATATAAGAAACATTTCCTATTATCGTGAAAGGGCCAACCGAACCAAAAAGAGCATAATAAAGTAGAAAAATCAATTACAAATCTGTTTCTATATAAAAGTTGAAAGAACCCATTAAATTAACATTTAATAAACCCATGTTTCTGTTACCAATTGCACACTTTTACACGTTTTTTAGTGCAACTTAACACGTTTGCTGGTCGCATTATGAACTCGTCAGCTCGTACAAAATTCATTACTGTTATACACAAAAATAAAACTCGATCACACAGCCCAGCGAACAGCTTCCGCCATGAAACGCTCATAACGTCTTCAGGCAGCGCACGTCTCGCCGTCGCAGTGTTCCACATACGAGTATGCATAATAAATGAGTGGTAAATGGAATTGTTTAGACAATAATGACGTAATTAAAAAGCAATTATACGCGTAGTGGCCGAGCAGCGGAGGATTCCGAAAATCCATAATTCTAAATTAGTGGCATTGCGCTGAGTGTGCGCCTAACTCTTGGCATTTGAATTGATTTCGTCATTAGTTAATTTCATTGCTTTATTTGACGTCAGTGTGGGGCATTTAGTTTCCTTTCGTGTTGTCTTCTCTTCTACGGTTTTGTGGCCCTAAAAAGCGGCTATAATGTTTTGAACGGCATGGCCACAGGTACCAGCGATCTTCTTCGCGTTTGTGGGTGTGCTCGTGCGGCTTACTCAGCGCACTTCTGTTTGCTGAGCTCTGCACTGCACTGCACTACACTTCGTTTCGCTTCGTTGTCGTTGTGTGTTTTCTTGGAAAAATGCGTTTAATAAAAACTTCCAAATGTGATACACTCATTCACTCACTCACCCGTTCTGCTCTGTCGACAGAAGTTTATTAAACACCACAGTGCATTCGATTTGTGTTTTTGTACAGAATTTTATCTGCCTGTGCATACAAATAAACCACGCAGCACACCTCCAGTACCTCCAATGCAGCCGCCGCCGTCGTCGTCGTCGCTGCTGCCGATCGCGTCAAAATGCCCCACTATTGCTTGTGTTTAATGAATCACTTAGAAGGTTGCTGAGTGCCGGCCCAAAAGGCTGTTGGCGCTGCGCTGGGAAAACTGCTGCTTTTGCATTTGCAGCTTGTTTGTCCGGCGCAGAGTTGCGCCTATTAGCACCCCTCGAGCCTTGGCGTTGGCGTTGGTGTTGGCGTTGCCGATGACGCTTAGCTGTTTACCTGTAAATTGTTGACTTTTACGGCGCTGTTTATTTGTACAATTGATGAGCAACGATTGTTGTCCGCTCATTACTTGAACTGTGCCGTTTTGTTGTATTTGTTTTACGAAAAATTTATGTGCCCATTTTACTCGTACGCACACTCATTATCCGTGTTGATAAGATTAAAGTACGTTTGATGCATTGCAAATATGGGCGCACAGTTGCTGTTGTGTGCTCGAAAGTGGGCGGCGGCGTGTTGTACTTGTAAATACCACATCGATATATCACATTCATGCATTTATTGAATCATTGATTTATGGAATGTTGAGTAGTAGCCGTAATTTTCATTGCGTTTATTAATAAATTGCAAATGTAAACAAACAGAATGTGTGTGTATTTTGTGTTCGTTTTGGAGGCAGCGTTCTAAGTTAGTGAACTTTACTTGGTACTTTGGGAAAATGTTGAGTGAGAATTGATTACTGCTGCGCATTTTCCATAGAACTAAGCAAAGCCTACGAAACGCTGATGGATGATGAAAATAGTCAATTAATTGATAGCACAAGGGAGCACAATTTGAATTGGACGGGAAAGTTTTGACATAACGTTTTTCTAACAATATTTGAGCATGGAAAAAAGTTGAAGGAAGTCACTGAATCAAAGGAACTGGTTTTTTACATAAGGGTATTCTGACAATATTTGAGAATAGCAAAGTTGACTAAAAGGAACTGTAATGCTTTTGTTGGCAAATAAATTGATTATTTTGATATTGTAAATAATGAAGAAAAGATTTCATAAAAATTCAGGTGCACTTTCTGTTTGTTGAATTTGATTTAATTTATCTAAAATAATATACTGTTCAATTAAATAAAACGGAGGCGAACAAGATTGATTAGAAAATTCATTAGAAATTTTTACCAGAAGAGGCCTGCTAGAATCTAAGTCATCTCTGTTAAAGTTGCAAAGGTCAAGAAATATTGACTGCAATCATAATTTGTTGATAATACAAGGTGCGTCCCAAAGTAAACAGGACTTTTGCAATAGGGACGTTTCTGGTGGCGCCATCTATGTGTGAAGACATGCGTTGGAAAGGTACATCTTTCATTCACATACTGTCTAAATTTCATGACATTTGGTCTAGTAGACGCCGAAATATCCCGCTCAATGTGACAGTATGTTTTTAACTTTGGTACGAGAATGTCGATCGAACAAAGAGCTAATATTAAGTTCTGTTTTAAACTTGGTAAAACTTTTACCGAAACGTTTAAATTGTTAAAGCAAGTTTATGGTGATGATTGTTTATCCCGTGGCCGTGTTAATGAGTGGTTGAATCGATTCAAGAATGGTCGTGAAGACTTGAATGACGACGAACACGTCGGCCAGTCGAAATTTGTGATTACTGACGATGCCATCAAAACTGTGCGTGATTTTATCAAAATGCAGCCAAAATCATCATTGGAATTGATGGAAATGGAATTGAACATCTCCAAAACATCAATTGATCGCATTTTAACCGAACATTTGGTTCTCGCTTCATTCCGCACACTTTAACCGACGACCAAAAAGCGCAGAGAATTGAGCACGCAAAAGACATCGTTCGGGAAGCCAGACGTGATCCAAATTTCTTGTTCAACATCGTAACCGGTGACGAAACGTGGTGCTTTCAATATGATCCCGAAACAAAGCGTCAAAGTGCCGAATGGAAGCACCCAGATGAGCCAAATCCGAAAAAAACCCGCCGTGAGAAGTCAAAAATCAAAACTCATCTCATTTGTTTCTACGATTCAAAGGGAATAATTCATCGAGAGTTTGTTCCACCGGGAAAAACAATTAACGCTTTGTTTTATGTTGAAGTTTTGAAGCGTTTGGTGCATCGCATTCGTCGTATTCGGCCAGAATATCGCGTGGAAGGAAGTTGGCGTTTATTGCATGATAATGCACCGGCTCACAGAGCCCTAGTTACGACCGATTATTTGACCAAAAATCGCATTTTTACCATCAATCATTCACCGTATTCGCCTGATATGGCTCCCTGTGACTTCTACTTATTCGGTCAGTTGCATTTGCCGATGAAAGGAAACCGTTATAAGGACGTTGAGGACATCCAAAAGGCTTGTACCAACATTCTGAAGGCGATGCCGGCCGATGACCTAAAACACTCATTCCAAATGCTTTTGGACCGTGCAAAACGTTGTATCGAAGCAGAAGGAGAGTATTTTAAATAAATAAAAAGAATTATACAAAAATAATCATCCGTTTTCTTTATTTTATAAAAGTCCTGTTTACTTTGGGTTGCACCTTGTATAACACCGTGCGACAAAAATCAAAAAAATTCAAAACACGAAAAAATCTATATACTCGCGAAACTAGGGGCCAAATGTAGTAAAACCGCGTTTTTAGTTTTTCTCGCTGACGTCAGGATTTTTTTTAAAAGGACTTTGAATTTTCAAGGAAATGTTTATTTCAAAAAAAAAAAATTTTAAAAATTGAGCGCATTGTAGAATAACAATATGGGTATCAAATGAACGAGAAAAATCCTTAGAATCTTAGAAAATTTAATGTTTTGGTGTAAAAGGACGAAGAGGTATTGAAAATGTCCTTTTTAAACTTTATCCTTGAATATCCTTGCAAATTTCTAATAGTTAAAAAAAAATATATATATCTTAAGGACTAGTATATATACTACCACATCCTTGAATTTTGTCCTTCTAACTTTATTAGTTTAGGATACAAAAATTTAATACTTCTCTCTATCAGTCGTCCATAATCGCCAAACAGCATTGTTGTTGCATCATTTCACAATTCTTCTCAAACTCTACCATAAGTAATGCTGATAAGTTCCTATTAGCTCCCACGTATTGTCGGTGAGAATTGGACAGATCATATGCGGAGATTAGCTATTCTGATGTCTTTCAACCGTAATCGCCCTGCGTGCGGCTCTTTGTGTGTTGGCTTTAAGTCGCTTATAAGTGACTTTGAAATTCCGAAACTGAATTGAAATTCTAGCCCGAAATTCCCATCATTACCTACAACGTCTGCTGTGACTGGCGACAACAGCGACAAGAATAACAAAAGCACACAACATACCGCGGCGCTGAGTGGCATCGAGCGAAGTTGAGTCGCGTAGCGTTGGGCGCGGAGCCCAGTCAAGCTGCGTTGTAATATAAACTTTTGTGGTTACAGTCTTTCTAGACCACAAGAACGCGTACAAGAAAAACGCGCAGCAACAAAATACAGCAAAGCAACTCGATGTGGAGCGACAATGTTCAAAACAGCGCCGCTGGTGGAAGTGGGACGCGGGCCGAAGTGGTTCTAAAGAAGTTCTGAAAAGCGGCGGCTGAGGGCAGCGCCTCGAATGACGGGCAATGTGCGCGTCTGCTGTCAGTTTGTATTGTTTGGTTTCGTTGTTGTTGATGTTGTTGTTTTTTTGCTTTCCACCTTTTACTGTGTGTAGTCAAAAAAGAGGAAGAAACCAAAGGAAAATCAAGTTTTTTTCGGGGGAGACAAATTTAACACTTTCCAAAACAGATAAATGTGAAGCAGTGGCATGAGAAGAAGAAGAAGAAATGGCGATTAGGTGGAGAAAGAGAAGAAGAAGGCAACATAAGTTTTCATGCAACAAAACTTTGAGGCAACAAAAACATAATAACCAAAGCAATGACACGGCAAAAAAGCTGAAAACATGCAGCAACAACAACAACAAAGACAAAAACAACAGCAGAGAAACTGATAAACAGCAGCATTAGATGAAGTAGAGAAGACGCACTAATAACAACAAAAGCAGCAGCAGCCAGCCAGCATAAAGAAAGAATTATGAAAAAAAAGTAGTCAACAACAAACAATGGCAACAACAAAAACAATAACAACATAAACAATGTACATTTTAAACACAAGCACAAAGAGAAAAGCAATGAAAAGCTGAAAAAACGCTGTTTTAACATGAAAAGAAAAACAAAAAACCACATTGGTGACTATACGCTGCCGCTCCCCTGCCTCAACTTGGAGCGGCCCCTTTTCGTTGTGGTATTGGCCACAGCGTTTCAGCGAGCCAGGGTCAGTTGTTTTAATGTTGCCGTGCCATGTAAATAAAGTGCACGCACACACTCGCACACACACACACAGGTGTGCGTACACTCTACATTAATTAATAACAGCGGAGAAAAATGCCAAAACTGAACGTGGAAACATAACGAAAATGGTAACAGCAAAAGGGGCCTGAAAACATCATAGCGTCATAAGGCAGCGAGTGGCCATATCGACGCAACGGTTGGTTGCTGACTGCCGAGTCGAGCACGTTGCAGACGCCATTATTGCCGCCATTTTATGAAAACAAAATTTCAAGTGCGCACACTTTCGTAGTTGGCACTTTTCCTGCCTTGTATCTCTGCACTTTAACTTTCCGCTGCTTTTGGCGTTTTTTATTGTTCCTGTTACGGAAAAAAGCAAACACAGAAATGTGTCAACCACCGGCCAAACCTTCTGACAGCGCTGGCATTTGCGTTGGCAGCTTCTCACCTGAGCTGTGACGCCAGAAATTTCGTAATACTGCTGCTGTCTGTCCGCCTGTCGGACCAGTGCGTGTGGCATGTAAGGCATTGTCAACGTTGGCGGCGCATTGCATGCTTTGGCTGCTGCAATTTGTTGCAACAAAGTAGCGCGTATGTCGACGCAGCTTTGTGTTGTTGGAATTTTGACTTTGCGGCCGCTGCTCTGCCTTCCTCTGCTTAGGTACACGCACACATTTGCGGTTGGATGAACTTGTTGCAGGCTGTTTTCATTTTTTGATTTGTTGTGCCGCTTAGAAGAGTTTTTTTTTATAAACCACAAAACAACAACAAAAACCTTGTGCAGCGCAAACCAAAATTGGTGAAGGTTTTTTTTTAAGCCTTTTATTGGCTTATTGTAAACTTGTGAAGCGTGCTCGCATTTAATTTTCTTGCTCTGCTTTGCTGAATTTTCGACGCTGCAGCTGCGCGACAATCATTTGCTGGAGTTCACTGTGCGACCGCAACCCAAACTGATTTCAACTGCAATTAGTGCATTCGTGCCCCTCCGACTCTGTAGCTTTCTTGTTTCGTTAATTACCATAATTCTCGGGCAAAATTTTGTCAGCTGGTAATTATTTTACATTCAACAAAGTTTGGCCATTAAATTTTAAGCCACAAATTACTTTATTAAATTGGCTACAGTACCAGCCGAGTCTCAAATGTTTGCTTTTGATTACAATGAATCTGTAGTGAATTTGAGAATTTGTTAACTGAAGTTAGTTTTAGGGAAATAATTCTTGTGAATTTTTAGTTAAATTGTTGTTTGAGAAATTGCTTGTAAATTATTTTTCCGCTGTGAGGGAAGTTATTTAAAATATTTGAAGTAATCACTTGCTATGGATTGTTGAAATTTTAATGATTCAAGATTTAAATTTATATCATGAAATAGTCATAACAACCCGATGTCGAATTGCGGTCTGCAATAAAATCATCCTGCAGATATCCTTAATCGACAAAAGATAATTTGGCATACTCTACATTTAACCCTCAAATGTATAGGTCCGCCTAAAGGCGAGCTGACATATACATACATATCGCACATCCACTACAAAAGTGACACAACTCAAAATTTTTTATTTTTCAGGAAACGCAAAACACTGTTTTTGAGCTGGATAAACATTTTTTTTTTAAATAACGTATAGACCGTTTAGTAGAAAATCCCTTCAGATTATGCTTTAGGATAAGTTACAAAGATTTTTTTATTTTACACTAGAAAACCCAAAATTTTGAGTTGTGACTTTTTTGATTGATTTGATGATTGATTGATTTGATTTTTTTATACCGAATTATTTTAAGTTGTCACTTTTCCTGAATTTAATAATTATAAATGACAGTTAAAAAGTTGACAGAAATATTTTGAAAATTCGAAATAAATTTTTTTATTTGAAAATATGTACTAAAATTGTCACAAATTTACTTAAAATTAACTTCAACAAAAATGTATTTCGTCAAAAGTGTCACAATTTGAATTAGGACTCTTTTGCATTGAGCTGCAGCGATCAAATAGCATCAGACTTCTCGACATGAAGAGAGACCTGACTGTATTTTGGCAACAGTTAACAACAACAAAATATACTTAGCTTTTGTTTATTGGTAGAGAGATGCATTGTGCACAGTATTAACACATAAACCCGAAAATTAAAAATTTTGAGTTGTGTCACTTTTGAAGTGGACGTGCGATATGTACAAACGAGTATCTTCAAACTAAACTTCGATATTATATTTTGAAACGCAAACTAAATCTAATGTATTTTTGCTAAGATTTAATTGACATTTTTGAAATTAGTTTTCTGCAAACACAAACTCTTTTTTCATTCATTTCAGGGTTAAGTATGACACCAAGTTTATGAAAAATGTATCTAGCTCCCTGACTTTTAACTTGAATCGAAGCACTTGACGCTTACATGCTCATAAAAATCATTTTGTCCATTAACTTCATGCCATGTTGGTTTAAAATTGTCCACATTTTTCTCCTTCCTTGTCAAATAATTGCAAAACCTCTTTTTCTAAAATGTTGTATTGCTGCCAACAACTTTACAATTCTGCACCTATTCGCGCGACATAATCTCAACCACATTGCACTTCCTGCACAGAATTTTCTTATCGGCAACGTCACCTGCCACCATCCATAGTCGCCTTACAAAACAATGAAATTTGTTTGCCTGCATGTCACAACTTTCCCACACCTGCCACCAAAATGGTGGAAAAAATACAAATGAGCACAAATAGTAAAATAAAGCAAAACTACCGGAACTCTAAAAGCGTTTCCGTGCTGAAACTTCGTAAAAGTTATTCGTCAGTTTATTTGTTTGCTGTTGTCGAAAACACTTTTCTGTTGGCAAACATTTTTACATTTTTATTTGGTTGCTGTAAAAAAGTTTGCAAATTCAACGTCCCCCATAAAAGCAAACACTATGCACGCCATTCTTGTGGGTGACAGTGCGAGGAGGTGGAGGCGTTAAAGGGTCACACACCTTGATTTCGCAACTTCTTTTTTTAATTTCACTAATGCGAAACATGTTTGGCGCGTGTGATGCCGTTGTGGTCGGCGCCGGTTTTTATGCTCTGCAACCTTTAACGCGTTTTTCACCACCACAACCCTTTAACTTTTGCATTTGCGACCGTTCAATGACACATCGCAGCAATGCCAGCAACGACAAAAAGCGGAATTTATGAACTCGCTAACGTGCAGTGACGGTTTTATCGCGTGCCATGGTTGCTCCCTACCCTGGGCGATTTTGTTCTCATTTCGCTATTGTTTTTTTTTTGTTTTGTTTGTTTATTGCATTGCTCTCGTTGATTCTTTTTGCTTGCTTTTTGCGGCTTAATGCCGTTTCAGTGCACTAATCCATGTGTATCGATCGCATAAAACATGTCACTGTTGGCTGTCATCGATTGTGGAATGTGTGACAATAAAAAAGCAAATGAAAACAATTCGTCCAACTGCTCGCCATGCCCAGCAGTGAGTGTTACATATGTATGTATGTACATACTTATTTATTCCCTATTACGACTTTTAGTTTATTTATGCACTTTGTGTCGTTTTGATTGCGTTGCGCTGCGCTCCACTTCACAGTCAACCGATTGACCGAGGACGGAACCTTGCATTGCAGCGGCAGGTGTTTATCGTCGTTCATCAGGTTAGCGCAGTTGCCACTTACCCGCCACTGCGCGTGCAACCCCATTGCCTGCACTTAACCCCATCAATTTCAATTTCTGAAATTGGCTTTGCTGGCGATTTATTGCTTACCTCTCTTGCATTGACATTTATGGCTGTTTGCTTGTTATTTGTTGTGCCCCTGCACAGCATTGAGTCGCGTACACATGTAGACCGGGCTTTATGGCCATTTGAATATGCATTGGCAGCCGTCACCGTTATGATTGCTTTCTGGCCCCACAATTCGCCGATATCAATCGTTGTTAGCGCTCGAAGAGAAGTCGTTGCTGTGGCGCACTGTTTTCCCCAATGCCGCAATTGCTCGTTTGGTTTGACCTACTAAAAAGAGAATATTTCATGCGATAGCAAAAGCGGTAACATCAGCGCACTGCCAGAACTGACAGCAATTTCATGAAATCTCCCACCACAAAACGCAATAAATCGACTTGCTGTCGCTTGGGAAATGTGCAATCGGAGTTTGTATTTAAGTAAACGAACGATTCAATACGAACGCAATTGAGACTTGATTGTGTCGAATCAATAAAAATTGAAATGTTCATTCTTTCCGCTGGTATCTTGGTTTTTTTTGTAGCTCTCCCAAGCCGCACTTTCATTTGACAGTTTTGGCAACATTGTCGATGCGAGAAACGACAGCAAAATTTGATAACCGCCAGTTAATGTTTTTTGAAACTGCTTGAAGATAAATAAAATATTACGTTGCAGATCTGGTTGTCTAAATCGTTCCACTGAACGTTCCAATGTTCTAAAAATTTTGCAAAAACATTCTCTCAAGAAAGAAGATTCAGAGGAATAGGAACTAAGGCACAACATTTAAATTTTTACTAAAAATCTTATAAATCAAATTGATCACCCAGCAAATCAAATTACAAAATGCATATGTCTAAGTCTAATAAAAAAGAAAATAAATAAAATAAAATAAAAATAAAAATATTCTCTCAAGAACGAAGATTAAGAGGAATTGGAACTAAAGCACAACATTTAAATTTTCACTCAAAATCTTATAAATCAAATGTAGGCAATCAACAAATCAAATTACAAAATGCGTATGTCTAAGTCTAATAAAAAAAGAAAATAAATGAATTAAAATAAAAATAAAAATATTCTCTCAAGAAAGAAGATTAAGAGGAATTGGAACTAAAGCACAACATTTAAATTTCCACTCAAAATCTTATAAATCAAAAGTGATCACCCAACAAATCAAATTACAAAATGCATATGTCCAAGTCTAATATAACATGAACCCAATCCTATAGCAGTGGCACCCACCAAAGGCCATTCGCCTCAAACGTCAGTTCGAGGAAAAGTACTCAATGGAAATTTTTCATACTTTGAAAACAAATCTTTGTAGCAGCTGTTGCGCTTTCTATTATCGGCATCTATTGTTGTTGTTTTGCTAAACAAATTGTAGGATAATTTTTATTTGCTGTCGATGAAAGTCTCTGCCTCTCGAGCATTAATATACGTTCAAGTATTTTCTCATTCAATTAAAAATAGGATTTATTAGACGAATAAAGTATTTTAGATAGTTTATAATGGCAATAGTAAAGGCACCAGTTCGTTGAAAATTTTTGGAAATTCATGCCGCAGTTTCAATGGAATTTGTTAGTGTCCGACCGAATATTCGGTTTCGGTTTGGGCCAAAAAATGACCGACCGGCCGAAACCGAAACTTTCTAGAATATTTTTTACATTTTATTGTGTAGCAGATATATTACTCCTCCAATTTAGATGCCACCAATGTAAATAAACTTCTTTTTGCAGCATATAATATTAAATTATTTAATTTTGAATATTAGCGAGTAAGGTACGAAAGGGTAATTTTTTCATGTTTATGTTTTTAAAAAATGAATAAATTGTTTTTACTAATAAGAATTTATTTATTTATGTTTTATTTGTTTGTTTGTTCTTTATTTAATTAATTGGCACGACAGCCCGCTTACGCGAGACTTAGGCCTAGCTTCCCGCAACTACCCGTGTTGTGCGTGTGAATTTGTACGCGGGTTGAAGGGACCTACAGTTTAATGTCGGTTCCAAACGGCAGGTTGGGAGCTTTTTCATAAGCAATTTTTACTCTCAGAGGTTTGCCATTTCCAGCTGAGAGGACAGCCACCGAAAGAGAAAACGAGTTTTTCCCGTTATTTTTTTAGGTTTTATTACAGGCATTTGAACCTGAGGTTGCTGCCTGCGACTCGCGGTCCAACGCACTAACCAACTGAGCCACGGCGGCTTGTTCTTTATTTACTTAATGTAAAATTCGTTTGTTAAAAAAAAATGCTTGATATGATGATTTTTATTTCACTACTACTTCACTACTAGAAAGGTTCGGTTTCGGCCGAATATTAAAAAAAAAACCGAAATTCGGTTTCGGCCCAAAAAAGATGTTTCGGTCGAACACAAGAATCTGTTTTGATTCATAATTTGCAGGTAAAATCACAACACGAAATATTTTCCCCCGCTGCTACACTTTCAAACATCAGCTACAGATAACAAGTTTCCTATACAATTCCTGGTATTCAACAGAAAACCCAAACAAAACGAAACAAAATAACAAAAAAAAATATAAGTGAAAAGGCACACAGCAATTTGAGTCAGCCGTATGAAAATCGCTAATTGTGATGCTGCTGCTCTCGAGCATGTAAAGCACTTCCTTACTTCCTTTTCGAGATAAAGACACACGCTTAAAATAGTAACAACTCTTGAAAACGTGCCTACCAGCCGCATACGCTCCTTGAACAAAAAAAAAATGAGCAGAAAAAAAACAAAAACACCCCTGCTTCTGCGCCTCCTTTTGCCGCCGCTTCTTCCTCTTCTTTCACCACTATTGATCATGTCTTATCCAGTGAACATTCCGTCTCCATCAGATCCACACACACACACATTGTTGTGTTCTCCTTGCGAGTCATTGTAGCGTCGGCATCTTTCAATGCCACTTCCACCGCTTTGTTCCAGCAGCCTCGCATTTCCTCGCCGTTAGCATATAATCTCAATTTTCATTTTTCACCTTAACTGCTGTCACCTGAAACGCACACGGCGCACGGCACCACCATGCAACCACCTTGACAACTGCTTGTTGCAATTGCATTTCCGTGTTTCCACAAAAATCGAAAGGTGCAATTTGTTAATTTCGCCGCGTGCACACGCACACAAACTCAGTCACTCTCTGAAACAAAAATCCAAAATAAATCGGCTTTCATGTCGTGTACGCATCAGCCTCATCGTCGGCCACCATCCATCTTCGATAAGCAGCCAAAGTACCCGAATCCTGATTAAGTGAATTATTATGCCTGCCATATTTCTTTCTGCAGCTTGTTTTCTCTATTTTCTATCCCTCTCTGTTGTTGTTGTTGTTGTTGCAGACATCTTGTAGTTTAAAGTAATATCGATGGCAGTTGTTGTTGTTGTTGCTGTGGCCATAGCCGTGTCAAACACCTTGTGCGTTCCTGCGTTTGTTCCTGGCCGCACCCAGCTAACCATTCCGGCCGTTCGTCTGTCCAACTGTTGCGCTGCCGATTTGGCAGATGCCGCACTCGGCTGCACATTTTCCCAATTCCCTGTGCGCATTGCCCAACCGGCTTACACTTTTAGGGGCATTTTTCCGTTTGGCCTCTTCTAATCAGTCGCCATAATTGTGAGTGGATGTTGTTGGCTTTGAGCTGTGGCCGTTGCTGTGTTTATTGGTTTGTTTGTTTGTTTTTACCTGCGCACACTTGAGTGTTGGAATTTATGAGGTTACACCAGCATAGTTGATGGAAGCGCCTTGTTGTTGGTGGTCGGTGTTGGGACATTCCGTTGCACTATTTTGGAGATTAATTTTTCTGTTTACCAAAAACTAAAACTAAAAACCTTTCTCATTCAATTAGAATGACTAATGTCATTGATGTTGAATGGTACGCCATGATTATTTGGTATTATTTGCTGAAATGTCTGCGCAGCAGCTTCGACTGATTCAAGTTTAGGCCCGAATAGTTTAAACTGCGGCACCAGTCTTAGCATTTTCCCCTTGGGAAGTCGCCTATTAATGCCTTTCGGGAATCCTAAATCCATGTGGAGATTGATTGCGCTTCCTTTGCAGGCTAATTGCTAGAAGCATCAGGAATGTCTTGCTGCCTATTGTGTCTGCGCAGCGGCGCCTATTGTTGCCACTCGGAACGCTTCAGCGCGCATTAAAAATGCTGGTTATACCTCTAAGCACTGCCATCGATGATGATGGTGTTGCTTGTGCAATGTTGTACCAAAAAGCCAGACTGTAAACAAGTCGGGCGTTTATACCACTACCACTTTGTCGATTGTAAGCACTTCAGGTGCAACAAAACACAACAAAACGCAAACAACCCAAGCAAAAGCAATCGAGAATGGGAGAAGGCAACGCGCAGCGTAGAATACCAGAATATATCAACAACAGCAGCCAACTGGCAATTCATTCAAAGCGGCAAGCTTAGCTTCGAATCGTATGGAAACAACACACCGACCACAATTAAATTCCAGCAACAGTGAATGCAGCTGAATCAGAATGAAAGCAAGAAATTAAACTTAAACGCGGCGCACAAAGATGCTCAACATACCACAACCATAAAAGGCGGTGGCAGTTGCCGATCGGGGCTGGCAGAACGATGGAAATGGGGAATGGAACGTTACCTGTTGTGCGCGCTCTGGTTTCAGATGAAACTAACGTGCGGCAATGGCAGCAAGCCGCACATGCAGCTTTTCATGCGGCAATGATAATTGTCTGTTGGCTGGTGTTGACGTTGTTGGGGTCGGTTGGCAGCGATGGTGGTGATGGCGTTTATGTCTGCAACACATAGGCGCGTCGCTGCTGAAGTTTGTTGTTGGCCATGGCTGGGTAGAATTATGAACGAGCCAGTTTGAAAGCTTGTGCACTATGTGAGAGAAATGAAATGAAACGAGCCATGAAATGTTGGTTGGCTGTTGTTGACTGCAAAGAGGGACTTTGAATTATAGAAATGGAATATGGAATGAATCGCGTGTGGTGTGATAGAATAAGTTGGACGCATAAGATAATTTTAAAGGCAGCAATATCGAGATTTGAGGTGCCTTATTATTGATGGTGTTCTATGATTGATCTCTGGTGTGTAAGTTCTATTTGGTTTTTTAGTTTGATTAGATAGTTGGATTACAGTAATATTATAGATTGCAGTGAAAGCTCACAGGAGCTCTAGAGCCTAGAGTTACATATATTACAAGGTCCCACTTTGAGCAAATTTGCTGATCTGAAAGTTTTCGATGGGACCACTGTGAAACTAGTTACCCATTTAAGATAAATCACCGATTGCTTCCATAGATTTTAGCCGTTTAGGAGATGTAATGATTCCGGCGAGCATAAGTTCCCAGTTTTTTCACTCATACTAGAATCTCATCTGCTTTTATTAAACCCAACTTTAACTCCAATTTTACTCCAAGTTCACATTGATTGTTGACTTCAACCTAACCTAATTTTACACCACCTCTTGTCGAAAGGTGTGTTGGCCACTTTTTGTGCAAGCATATTTTGCACTATTATTCCTAGAATTGCAATAAACACCAAACGAAAAGCCACACACATGCCAACAACATTTTCCAAGCATACTTGCAACATTACAACCCGCCCGTTCGCTGCATAAACATACACAACTGTCAAGGAAAACTGAGGTGAAAGAAGTGCCAAGAAGAAGAAGAAGAAGAAGAAGAAGAAGAAGAAGAAGAAGAACATTCCATTGCTATGTTTCGCGGTTAATGATCGTGCGTTAAATGTAACAACATCAAGAGCAACAGCAACATCGATAGCAGCAACTACAGCCATGCAGCAACAAAAACAATGCCAATACCAACAATAACAACGCCGTACACTATTACCAATGCAATGCTGCAACAACTGCTGACGGAATGTAATTGTTGTAGTTGTTTTTTTTTGCTTGTTGTTGCTGTTTCGTATGTTGTTCCTATGCGCTGAAGCATGACAATGGCAGCAACAGATTGGCCCGAACCGGCAGCAGGCAATACAAGGAACACGACTGTCGAGTGGGGCTTTCGGTGCATAGGAGAGGCAAGCGCGGCCGGCATGTTGTGCAGTCCATATGGCATATTTTTGTAAATACAACAGTGCGTTTTTCTTTCCTTATCAACAACGCATAACGAAGTGAAATTGCTGGTCAGAACACGGCAGCAACAAAAACCTTTGAATATTCTATATTGCAAAAAAAAATCGAGTTAAAAAAAATTACGTTTTAATATGAAAAATGCAAAACAACATTGCAGCAACAGCGGCATTGCAACATTTTTCACTGCCGCCATATGGGATCGTAAAAAAAATACAAATGCAAAAAATGCGGAATGTTTTTTCAAAGAAAAAACTGGAACGTGCCCTGTTTAAGGTTCGTCCTGAAATTTATGTGCACAGTGTGGGCAGATCCTGCTGACAAAGTGTTGCCATGCATCTATGTGTTTCCCTGCGTTTCCGATGACAGCACGCAAAGGATAAGAAAAAACGGAAAATTCCTGCTGATGTGAGTTTGTATCTGTGTGAATGTGTGTGGGCTCGCGCAACACACCGTGCAACATCTTTGGGAGGTCCCTTTCAGCATAGGAAAGCAAGAATGTAATGCTGACATCGTTCGAATTGCAAGCGTTTTAGACGCTCGCAAGAAACGGTTTTTTACTTTGCCTTCTCCCTCTTATTAGAGGTGAAATTTGTGTATGAAGCACGTCTGTTGTTCGATTCTTTTCTCTACTAGCCGCAGCGTAAGAAACCGTTTGGGTCACGCCTGAGCAAACACTCGGTTTGCAAATTACTAAAGTTCGGTCTTCTTAACGCAAACCCTCCCCGCTTTATGCGGCAATATGTAAATTTTTATAAGTAAATTTCCTTCTAAGCAATAAAAATACATTTGTTTATTGCTCTCGACGTCTGGCGCGACGTGCGCGTTAATTTTGCAGAGCCCATTTCCAGACAGTCAAAATATGTTTCCTTTCCTCCATCAATTCGAGTCCAGGCGGCGCTCGTAAAGCACATTTGGCCGCAAGTCTCCTCCTTTCTTCTTGGCAAAATAAATCTTGCTTTGCTTTTCCTGAAAATTATTAGAGTCTGAATTGAATGTTTCCCCTAAAGAACGCTTTCCGGCAATAAATACATTTTTTGTACTCTTTTATGCTTTCATATATTACTCGTTTGTTTTTTCTTAGTGCTTGGCCATTTGTTTTTTCTTAGCCGCTACTTGACTCTCATTCACTCATTCACTCAACACTCACCAGCTACAATTATTAACTTTGGTATTTTGGCAGCAAATCAAAATGGCCGCAATGCAATCTATGGCCGCTCTTCTCTCCCTTTCTCGGCCACTTTCCATTGTTTCACAACAATGTTTCGCGTGCTCCTGGCTTTCCTTGCTCGCACGCCATGTTGCCAGTCGCACCACACGCGGCCAACGCTGGCGCAGCCCATAAAATTGTCTGCCAATCGTAATTAAATTCCACTTTATGGCCACCCCTTTGGCTGTCGCGCCGTCTCTGGCCAATTCTATTTGAAATCGAAATGAGAAAAGTCTCTGTAAGCTCGCGAATAAAGCAAATTGGCAAATGCCAAAAATTAAACTAAATTAATGTGCTCGCAATTTCCCCCCAACCGACACGCAAATCCAATAAAGTCTTTGAGTGCCGTCTGCATCCCCATGCAGAAACCGTGTGGGGGAGCGTGCACGACGGCAGCCACACTCAGCCTTCCAGCCAGGTGTTAATTTGCAAGCGCACCGCACCGCATGCAATCCATCGGACGGATGGACGGAGAGCCGTCGTCTCATTTCAAATTCAAATTCTTCAGTGTGCTCTCGGCGAAAGGCAATGAAAATTCCACGCAGCCAAAAAATGCAGCATTACAATTTCAAATTGGCTTCCTCACCACTCGGCAGGCTCGCACACACTCAGACTGGTAGGCAGACAGTCGCTAGTTGGCTCTTTGAATTGCAACTAGCGCCTCACGCCCATTGCCGCCGCGCTGTTGCTGCTTTTTTTATTCAATTTGATTTAATTTTATGGCATTTTAGTTGCGTTTGATTTGGAATTGTTTGGCCTTTTTGGCGCATTCATTTGATTTTTGAACATAAAAGCCAGCAGTCTATTGGCTTAATTAGTCGTACTCGTGCTTGCATGCCAGCCACAATGCCGATGCATACAATTTTGCTGTCTGTTGGTTTTTAATTAAAATCACTCAAATAAATACTCGCCACGCCCGCTGCAGTTGTTGTTTTTGGTTGCTGCTGCTTGCTGTTTTTAGTTTTACTACCAAGAGCGAGCCAAGTGATTTTAGAAAGAAGCTAAATAAAATTAATTTAGTTAATTTTTTGCTTTGGCAAAGCTGATCTGAAGTGGGCGGAGGTGGGGGCCATTGTCTGCAGTGTTTACAGTTGCAATCGTTTCTGGCGTTGTGCGTCATGTCGCTCACGTGAAGCCGAATGCAGTTGGCAACAGTTTTCATTGCAGATTCCGGTGAATATTCCAATATTGAAAATGATTTCGTGTATAAACTATAATTGAAATTTAAAAAATTTTTAATTTTGTTCATGAACATATACACTGTCACTTTTATTGTATTTGTAATTTTGTCAAAACTTTGCCTATAGAATTTGTTCTGGTCATCTAAACCAGAGACAAATTAGCCTGTCAAAGATTTCATAGTACCGAGATGATCATATTTTTAGAGCCAGTCGTATTTTAAAGAACGTATTGAATGCCGCATTAAATATGTTGGCATTTTTGAGCAAGTTTTAACAATACTTTTAAAAATTCATAAATAATCGTCATAATACAGTTTTAGGAGAAAGTTTTGTGGTTTTTTACAAGGCTTCACAAAATGTAATTAACTAAATCGCATGGCGTGGTTTAACAATAATCCTGATGAGTAAAAAGTACTATAACAAATTTTGTTTGCTTGCAAAAATTATTGAACAGATCTCCAAGACTCAGAGCTTTGATCTGTCGCTACTTAGATCTGTCTTAAGTGTCCAAACCACACCAAAATTTAAAGCATTTGAATTTTATACTTTGAATCTATTTTCATATTTTATTTCAATGCTCTCCAATGCATCTGGCCCCCGTCTGGTCTCAAACAAAAAGCCAACAAAATTGTGCATCGTTGTAATTGCTGCAGTTGTATCCTTTCACCTTTGTATTTGCTGAGGTATTAATCACGCCAATGAATTTCCGCTGCTAATCAATTTTTCATGTGGTATTTCATTTGCATTCAATTCAAGAATTCCTTCAAATCAAAACACATGCCCTGCAGACGCGTGCAACGTGCCGCAGGTTCTAGCCGTAATTATATCGAACAGGCAGGCGGGCAGTCAGGATTTGCTGCCTTGCCGGCAGGTATGCAATTTGGACTACTGCAAACAACCTCGACCGCCTCATCAGCCACGGCGGAACAATGGTAATACATATGTTGGTATGCGTTGTGTGGTGGTTGTTGCTGTTGTTGTTGTTGTTGTTGTGCTGTGTGCAGCAACATCAACATCAACATGCGAGAAGACGTTATGGTTCATAAACTTCAGTTCAGCATTGCTGAAGCACGACGACGGTGGCGGAAAAACATCTGCTGCTGCTGCTGCTGTTGTTATTGCTGTTGTTGTTGTTGTCGTTACCTTCTGCTTGTTGTGTGTGCGCGCATGTTGTCTGTTGACTGCTGTCTGGTGTTGTTATTATTATTATTGCCGTCGTTGTTGTTGTTGCTACCACTGCTGCTGCTGTTGAACTCGTTTCATTGGGTCCGTCTGTTGCGCAGGCGCACAAGTACCTATCGCTCTTTTTCATTTATGTATTTTTGTTTTTATTTTTTCGTATTGTTGTTGTGCTTCTTCAGCGTGTTTTTGGCATGTTGGCGTTGCATTTCTGTCGTTTTTAATTTGGTTCAAAAAGCGGCATATTCACGTATTTTCGAATTTTACTGCTGTTGCCGCCTGCTCGTTCACGGGTTCGCTCGTTCGCCGTTGGCCGGTTGCCGTTCGCCGGTGCGCTCCTTGGCGCGTCTGTGTGTTTGAATTTTTGACAGGTGGTGCTTACTTCAACAATTTTCGAGTATGGCTCATTCTCATTTTCGAACTTGTGTGTATTATTAGGTTTTTTCCAAATGTATTTTTGACTATTCATAAAAATTTGAATGCACCATGGACGCAGCCATGCAGACCGGCTCGTATATGATGATGTGTGTGTTTGTGTGCGCTTGAGAGGCCATTGTTGTTGGTATTGTTGTGCCCTCAATAAGAAGTCCTTATACTGCTGCGTCCTTATACGAAAATCGATTGCTGTACCAGCAGGCACGCGAACGTCAACTCGCATCTGATCAGCTTCCAAAAAAATGTTGTAGAAAGACGGCAAAAATATGGATGCGTTGTATGTTTTCATCTGCCGCAGCTTCGTTGGCGTTTTCGAGGGCATTGCACCTTTTGGTTGGGTTTTGAAATCTGTTTTATTTTTTAGCATATCTTTAGCATTTTTGTTGCTCGCACATCAACCCTCGATTATTGCGATTAATATAGTATATGTTTTTTGTTGTACTTGCAGCTCAGCTCAACGCCCGTTCGTCGCCGTGCACACAAAATGCGCTTTTCAAGCCATTTCAAACGGAAAATAATTGCGCTGAACTCAACTGAAAAAGTCTGAAGACCCACTTCCCAGCCAGCCGCACACTTTCGCGCCGAACACCATGTCCACCCGGTTTTCAGCACATCCTGCCTTAGCCTCCGAGCACCTACAGAGCACTGAACCGTCGGCGCGTCACCACCGGCGACACCATTCGGCGGGCGCCGGCCTCTGCAGCGGGAGCGGTTGCGGCACCACACCTAAATCGAAATTCTACAGCAGATTCGCGAAGCTAAGCAGCAACACTAATGGCGCCGTCCCGGAGTCGGCCTCAAGTTGCACAACGAAATTTAGCACATTTGATGCGCCACAGAAGACGCTACCCGTTCGAACCGCAATCGCCCCGGACGCCGACGCCGATGCCCACGCCGACGCGGACGCGGACGGGGTCGACACCGATGTCGAGGTCGAACTCGATATGGACGACGACGACGATTCTGGCGTCGCTGCCAACAACACCAAAGACTGTGTAGACTGCGCGCCGCCCTCCGCCAACGACTGCAGCTCGCCCGGCCGGCCTGCCTTAACGGCCGCTTTCATCGACGAGCCAGATCATCTGCAGTATCGCTTCAGTCGAACTCACCACAGCAGCGCGGTGGACGGCGGCCACCGGCAGCAGTGCACCAGCACAACGCATCACTGTGCCGCAGACATGTGTGCCTCCTCCGCATCCATACACGCCATCAGCGATGGCTGCATCAGTGGACTGAGCAGTAGCATCAGCTCGCCATCGGCCAGCACCGTATCTTCGCCACTCTCCACGCCGACAAGACTTCCGCCACACTTTGCGCAGCATGGCCACCAGCACTGCTGTCAGCAGGCTGCCGCGGGCGGCGACAGCGGCTCCACGCTATCGCACCTACACCTCCACCACCATCAGCATCAGCACCATCATCACCACCACCACCACGCGTCATCGTCGACAGCGGCGTCGTCTAATGGGGCGGCGGCGAGCGGATGCAAAAAGTTGCAGAAATTCGATCCGCGGCTTGGTCCGTCGCGATATCGTCAGCTATTGCCGATTCTACTGTGCATTCTGTCGTTTGCGATTGTCTTCAGCATATTAATTGTTTACATGGATACGACAGGTGAGTTTGCACAATATTCAACACGTAGCCATACGTAACTGCGCAGGCGAGGAAGGCTGCTGCTTCTTGCTGCAGTGTTGCCAGATCAGGAGATTTCCTCCCAGATTAAGGAGATTCTTGGCCGTTTAGGCGAATTTTTAGGAGAAAGAATTGTTTAGGAGATTTATATTTTATGTTAGGGGATTTTTTAGATTCTAAGTGGATTTTTGGGAGATTTTTTTATTGGGAACACTGGCAACAAAACATATTTCCCGCTAAAAGAGGCACTTCTTATTTAATTCATTTGTTATATGTTTTGTTTTTGTTAAGTTTTTGTTGCTAACCTGAAGATGAATAAAAAAAGGCTGCATTGAAAAAAAATATATGTATATATTTTGATTTTTTATGAGTAGTTTAATTCCTTTAAAATGACACAAATTAGAAGAAACATTTTAGGAGATTTTTTCACTTTTGGGAGGAAATTTCAGTATTTTTTTTTAGTAGAAAATAATTTCAGGTATCTGGCAACACTGCCTTGCTGGCTTGTGGTGTTTCGTATTCGAGAGACGCTTCCTGGTGTTTGGTGTGTGTGTATTTAAATTTGATATCTTCGGCATATGTTTCGATTTTTTCAAGCGAGCTGTTATTGTTGTTGTTGTTCGAAGATATTGTCTTCGAACTGTGTTGATGGATTTTTTGTATTTTTCGGAAAGAGCCGGAAGTAGATGCCGCTTATTTTAAATGGTTGTAGGCACACTTTTGAGATTAGTTTACAATGCAGATGAAACAGATACGAGGGAACGTGGAGATGCAGATGCAGATATTTGTGCTGTCGCACAAAAAAGTTAACAAGACTTCATTTCATAAAGTATTAGGTTCAAAATGTCCTAAAGCCTTTGGCGTTGTGTTTCAAAGTGAAAGGTGCTCAAAGGAATGGAAGCCGATTAAATTAATTAACTCGCCTGATTAAGCCATAATTGAAACACTCGGCTCTTTGAAATTATCTCAAATAGTGCGCCAATCAATATTATTGACTAATAGTCAATTCTGAAACCATAACTTACTGCTTTGCGTCTGACACTGACTTGGGCGTAAATGAACAGTCAACAAGCGAAACGCATTTGCGAGTCACTCACCGCTTCACTCTCTCGCCTCTGTTGTGCAAGTGGGCGTTGCTGCAACTTTTTCTACATAACCTCAAATCAAATGGTATAGACCACCTACCCAACAGTGTGCAATTCGGCGCTCTTCCCGTTTCACTCGATTACTTGCAACTTTGCAATAGTTTGCTGTCTGGCAGCTGTTGCCAACGGCTGCAAAATTGCCCGTCTGTTGTCGCTTCGTCCGGCCATGTGTCGCACTGCAGCCCTCCCAACGCCGGCGTTAATGGCTTTTCTAATCATGTCAGCAACGGCAACAGCAACAGCAACAAAAACTAAATATGAAAACGCAGAAAAACACAATCAGCAACTTGACTTGTGCGGGTGTTGGCTGCAACAGCAACAACAACGAGAATGACAGCTGTAGCAGTGACGATGTCTTCGTTCGCATACAAAGTGACTAGCCGGACTTTTCCTCGACTTTTCGTTATATGTTCTCGTTCACATGCATTTTGTTTGTTTTGTGTGCGTTAAAGCTTTGCCATTTAATTGCGAATTCTTTGAGCTGTGCGCATTTGATTTGTTGTTATTTTTTTCTTTTTAATTTATTTGCGTCTGCGCCACGAGGTGAGGTAAGCCAACAACAGCTACAGCCGCAGGATGGCTAACAATTTAATGACTTTGAAAATTGTTGCAATGTGTCGTCTGTCTGCTTGGTTTTCGGTTTTTTTTTGTCTTGTTGCTGTTTAATTTTTGCAAATGAAACTTTTGTGCCAGACGACGACAGCGACAACGGTCGGCACTGTGCCCGCAACTATGACTCATGCTCGTCGGATGTGGATATAGCCGCGGCTGTTGACTGCGGCTGTGGATGTGCTTGCGGATGTGCACGCGGCAATTTCTTTAATTCGCCTTTAATCGCTGTGATTGCTGTCGTCGGGCTGGTTGTTCAGCGTGTTTTATGGTGTTTTGCACAGTGCCTTACCAACTCATTCATGAATTGCCGCTTCAATTTTATGACCTTTTAATAATTGGATGATAATAGAATAATAAAATAATGTTGATAAACAAATACTTTTGAATCATTGCATTATACAAAAAGTTGTTAACATGGCATAATCATAAAATGAATTTCTATGGTTAATAATTAATTTAATATGTGCAAATTAGTATATAATATTAATCAAATATGTGTCACTAATTGTACTTGACAGTTTTGTGGCTCAGTTCGCACGCTGTTTTGTGCGAGTTGGTAGTTTGTGCTGCCTTCCTGCTTCGATTTGGCGTTTTTATTGTTTAATTTTACACAGATTTCACGACTTTATGCTGTCTTTCTTCGCACAGTTGCACTGTATTCGCGTAAATGGTAGGAGTTGGTTGTTGTCTTTGCATTGCGCTGGGAAATACGCTTTGTTTTTTCAACTTTGTTGCCTTGGTTAAAGGGCTTTTGTGTCGTGTTTTCAACCTCGCCAACACTGCGCCCAGCAAGACGCGCAAATTACGCAAATTTACAGGCTGCAACTGCAGCGACAACGGCAGCAGCAGCAGCAGCAATTGACGCGGTGTGGCAATGTCGCAGGCGCTGTTGAATCGGAAGAGATTTCTGCAAGTAGCGGACGTTTCAATTAAATGGACGCCACCATGACTAGACAAAAGCGACAGCCGAAGAATGTTGTCATTTTGTGGCTGTCTGTCTGTTTGCCTGTCTGCTGGTGTTTATTTGTTTATGCTTTATTTTGCACTTTGTAGCCGCCTGTAATGGCTTTTAGAAAAGTGAAATGTTAATGGCCCGAAAGGCACAGAAAATGCTTTAAATGAAATTATCTTATATGTTTATTGGATTGGATAGCATTCTTTCTAAAAAAATGCAAGTCAAGTCACTGATAAAGTTGTTCATCGGAAAGTTCTGTTTCTTCGATTTGTAAACGATTAAATATTGCTCTGACATTTGCACTCAATGGTGTCCAAATTTAAAAAGTCATATAAACGGCTCGCCCCGCTGCACCCGTCACACTCTTTAAGGGCCAATTTTTCAGTGCGAGTTTAACTCAGTTTCTAGTTTAAACTTAGTTTAAACGCAAAATCGAATTTTTCAGTCATACTTGACTGAAGTTTAAACGCCCAATCCTGCACGGTTAAACTAAGTTTAAACTGTCAACAGCTTCTGACAGTTAATTTATTTTGGAAATTTGAAAAGCGCAATTAAAATTTTTCGGCATAAAATTCGACCTAAAATAGAAATGAGTTGTTCTTCTAACGAGGAAGATCATAGCGATGCAGAAATGTTTGATGTGTTAAATAATACGGTGATGAGAAGATTAGAAATGGTGAGAATGCATGACAAGGACATTTACGATCGCTTTCGCATGGGCAAAGCTTCTGCTTATAATATTTTACAGCTCATAGGTCCTCATATAAAGCATCCTACACTTGTTTATTTTTCCCCACAAGTATAAGAAGACTTTCGATTTTCCGAGACGGACAATTTGCGCTACGTTTGCTCATTTTGAATTTTTTTATGAAGTACACTATTTAAGCGCAAAGAGTTTATTAACGAATGACAATCAAAACAAAGAAAAATTATTATCTAGATAAAAATATTACCAGTATTGCCACACTCAAATGACAAAAATTTGCTCCAGTTATACTAGCACTGAAAAACTGCTTTGTCGTTTAAACTGAGTTTATATTAAACCAAGTTCAAGGAAACTACGTTTGAACTGCGTTTAAACTCGCACTGAAAAATTGGCCCTAAGTGACTGTCAAACATTTGAGCTCCAACTTAAATCACGTTTACTGACTACTCTTGCCGACATTGTTATTCTTGTCGCTTCATTTAGCATTCAGCTTGCGCTCTTTGGAGATTTATATTGAAATGCACAATACTTTAACTATTTAATTTCTAACATAAGATTCCATTCAGTAAAAAAGCCAACAAACATTTGTTTCCCACAATTTGTCGCCATGCATGATTCATACGTTTTGCCTTTCGTTTTTCGTTTAATTTCGTTTTCTATAAATTTCATATGGAATTTCTCTGAAGAAATGAATTTTATTGGCTATGTTTGTTGTTTGTTGTTGTCGTTGTCTTGTATCTGTTTTTATGCAATCCAACGTTTGATGGTTGCAGTCACGTTCCATATTCTTTGAGCACATTACGCTTTTTGACTTTTGGCTATTTATTGTATGTAGGTTTTGTTGGCGTGAGAAATTTCAATGCGTCCAATGATGTAGTGTTTTTTTCTTGTGATTTGTTGCCTTGTCGATGTGGTCTTTTTGTCACGGCCATGAATTGAAGTTTGGTTAATGTGGAATATGCCACACGAAAAACATAAATTGAGGATAAATTATGCATATACAGTTTTAATTTGCTAATAGCAAGTGGTAGTTTTGTCTAGAAAAATGGAATCTACTAGGTTTACTTTTAATGTGATTTTAAGTGGGTCCAAGGGTCTAAATGTAGAGTTGTAAAGAGGAGCAGCATTGACGTCAAGTTGTCGATTAACCACTACATTAAAAATATTAAACTAAATACTAGAAATATGTACACTTACAGAGCTATTCTGGTAAATATAGTTTAAAGCCTTTTAAGAGATTATTGAAAGATAGTTCGAAAGACTGATTTAAAAATTATAGCTATTCCAACGTAACTTACTTTTTTGAAAGTAAGTAGTAAGTTGAAAGACGACCCCAAAGACACATGTTTCAAACTTTCTTCTTTCATATTACGGAGACTGTCTTTCAAGATAGTTGCTAGAATAACAAATTGTCTTACGAAAGAATTTGTACTTCGAAAGATTAAGGTGAGTTGAAAGATAGTTGCCAGAACAGCTCTGTTAATAAATGAGGATTTAAAACTCCAAAAATTACCCAACTGAAGTAATTTTCCATGCCTAATTCTAGCAAAGCTTTGAGGGTTTTCTATTCTTAAAGCAAAAAATCCGCAGTGGCCCATAGAAGGAAAACAGACAATTGTGGACGTACTCCCAGTATAACTCGCTTGAGTTTCTTGGGCAACTCTTCCTGATCTGCTTAGCGGATATCATTTGTAAGAGCCACAAAGTGGTCCTCAGATATGGAAGCTATTCAGAAGATTTTTCTGTGTGGTATCACAATGACCTACTGGCCTAAATGCTGTCCTCGAGACAACCACTCTGCCTACCTACCTAACGTTCTAACGTTTCAGTACCTTACGTTTTCTTAAGAACCTCGTAGCTCTCTTAGGAATGTTGAAGGTGTTAAGACAAGTGAGAATGCGCATTCTTGATAAAACTAGGTTATGAGTGAAGTTTTTATCGATAGAAAGATTTTTATTGCTTGGTGGCCGTTCATCCAATGTAGTCCAGATAGTTAAAGTGAACATCTCCCGTAGATGTTGTGAAGGTCCTATACAAGTTTATTATATATAGTGAGTATCTTCCGAAATATGGAAAGTTTTGCATTGTAAAAATCGTCGTTGTCTTTTCGTTATTATCTCATCTTTATGTTTTTATCTACGTATTATCTTTTTTGCCTCTTCTGTTATCTTCTTTGGCTTTTGCTATTCTCTAACGGCAAAGTATTCTTAAGTTTGAAAATGCTGTCCAGCAATTACAAAACTTCCATGCAACCTCCGACATTTTTGACACCGTTTGTCGTGTAGTCATAACTTAACTGTAAAATCCAACAACGCGCCATTAAAGTTACAACACTCTCGTCGTCTGCAATGACAGCAACAGTCGGGGCCCCACTAGCCGCGCTTATCACTTTGAAAATCACTTTGCCGCGTCGCAGTACGCACGCATTGACTTGCACCCACTGCTGCGTCTGGTTATGTCAACATCATAAAACTTTAATACAACAACAACAACGAATATGACAACAATTGTACATCAACAAAAATAAGTACTTGACACAATGCAAATTCATGGCTGGCAAATGTCGCTCATTATGCGTTTTGCCATTACACATTGTTATTGTCGTTATTGTTGTTATTATTGCTTTATTGTTATTATGTTTTTAGTGTTGTTGTTGTTGTGTTGGTTTAGTAACTGCTCGCCGCCATGTCTTAACTGCCACTGCGCACCAAATGTCACATTTCGATTGGTGGCGCTGTCGCAGTCGTTGTTTAGTGTCAACGTCGGTGCTGCACTTGTCAGTGCCGCCAAAGCCGCTGGCAAAATGCACGCCAACCAGCCAGCAGGCAGGCAAGTCATTAGCCTCGGCAAATCGCATTAGCCCAAATAGTGCGCACAACTCACGTCGGTGCGTCGCGGTGTGCGGTATGCGCGTCAGCGCGTGATTTCTGCACGCTGCAAGCGGCTTTCAGTGCGCGCATCGAGTGAAAGGCAGCGTCAACGAGCGATGGAGCTTGCGAAAAATGCCATTTAGGAAATGTTGGCTTACCGCAAGATTACCGAAATGCAAACGCGACCGTTTGCCGCCCGCGCCGGATGTGAATCATGTGCAGAGAAGCACACCAACCATTTTCAGCCGATTGAATTTGCGCGCACTGTGACATAACGCCCCGAAGCGTGCCATTGCGGACGGTGTGAGAGGCGCTGCACTTCCAGCGAACCCGTTGCACTTAAGCTCAAACTACCCCCCACACACACACACACACGCAGGCGCACCAACTCAAGTCGTGCCCGAGCACTCAACGCGATTAAGATCTGGCTGCTCATTCTATTGTGGCGTTACCCCGCGCCGTTGGAGTCGGCGAACCATGTTTCGCCACATGCATTTCATTGATGTGATTTTGTGATTTGCCGCTTTGCGGCTCACAAGTTGGAAATTGCGCCGCTGCGGCATTAGCGCAGCATGTAGTCGATCGACCAGCCGGCCTAGCCCGACTTGTGCGTTCTCCCAGCCCAGACCCACTGCACTCCATGCAACGCGTTCTTCTGCCGCGTTCGCTTTACGGCATTTCGTCTGCCATTTCATTCCGACCCGTTGCGCGAACGATTCGTTTGGCCCGCATTTCGGTGTTATTTTTCCGCATTTTCACAAAGCCTATATAAAAGTGAAGCGAATAAAATGTGTAAAATACTGAAAAGAGAATTGTTAACAACACACACACACACACACACAAGTCGCTGCACGAATACCGAATTACAGCGGCGGTTGAAGTTGAAGTTGCGGCCCGGTGATGAAGATAAATTGCAACCCCCTTTCAAGCGTTGAAAAATTGCGCAATTTACTGTACGTGTGTGTGTGTGTGTACTTGTCCCGCGCACTGCCACAATTTCCTCTTTCGTGCTCATAACCGCAGAATTGCGAGTGAGAATGGGAGCAGCCGTAAATTCATTAAAATTCTGCAAAATTTTAAGTGGTTTTCTGTTGTCAAATTATCGATAAGCATCTTGCAAGCATTTTTATAGTTTTTTGTTAATCGTTTACACTTTTCACCGTGCTTGCCTAGAGGGTTAAGACGTTGCAGTGTTGGTGAGCACGTGACATGAAAAATGGTTTAGTAAAATGGTGTTTAAAAGTCAAAGGTGTTACAGCCCATTAAGCGATATTTGGCAGTTGATAGTTGCATTGTTTTTAGCGTTGGAAAGACGAAGCTTTCTAAGTAACGACTGGTGCTAATCTACAAAGCTTTCTTTGTATGTTGAGTGCAATGTGAAAAAAAATACTGAAGCGATACATAAACAAATACCAAAAGTATATTTTTTTTCCTTCCCCCAAGACATGTTCAAGTTCTTGTCCAGATCTATACAAGTACATATATATAAAAATGAATGTCTGTTTGTTTGTTTGATGGTCACACGACACTCAAACTCAAAAACTAGAAGGCCGATTGAGCTGAAACTTTCACGGAATGGTCGCCTTGACTAAATCTCGGTAAACCACATAGTACGGATACGACCCATCAAGTGGGCATGGCAGCTCCCATACAACCTAAATTTTTGATACGGAATATCTTCGGAATTATAGGTTGGACAGCATTGAAATTTGGTACAGGGTCACCGTTTAGGTGTGTGGTTTTATTGGTAAAATTTCATGAGCGTTGGACAAGGGGCTTGGCTTTATTCAGGCGAACCAAACGTTTTGAATAACTCTGGAACTACAGGTCACACATCAATGACATATATATTTAGACGTGCCCTTCAATAGGGTGGGTATTGAACAACGAGGCATGGCACCGCCCATACCACTCAAATTTTTAATAAGGAATAGTTTTGGAATTATTAGTCCAACAGTATTGAATTTTTGTATACTGTCGTCCCATAGATGTGTCATTCTACTAACTAGTCAAATTTGATGGGCGTTAGATAAAGGCGTGGCACATTTTTTGTGATTCAAATTTTTCGCGTAACTTTGTAACTGTAAGTCGCACATCAATGAAACTGGGTCGCACCCTTCGACTGGAAGAATGGGTTGAGAATTGCATAAAAGGGGCATGACATGACCCATACAGCTGGAATCTATATACATACATACATATAATTGTTTGCCATGACTGACTGACTGATTCATCACTGCCCAGCCCACACCGCTAAAGTTACAAACATGAAATTTAAACTGTAGGTACATTTAAGAAAATAAACTTTCGCTAAGACGGGATTTCTTAAAATTTGGCGTCTACAGTGGTAAAACATGAGTTAAAGTGTTGTATGAGGAAACTTGAGTAAGGGCCGCGGGGCCCTGCTAGTTACTCATAAAAAAGAAACCGCACCCTGTACGGTCCCTGGTCCACTTTTTAAGGAAAGCCAATTTCTATATTTGCTCCTCTTTGCCAAAGTACGATATTGTTAATTGGCACTGCCAATTTTGGCCGCGTCGATAAGTCTGCGCCATTTGAATTGGATATTGTTAAGCGAGTTTGTTGCTATACAACAATACTTCAAAAATTACTTTAATAACAAGTGTCATCATTCTACCATTGAATGTTCATATATTTAAAGAAAAAACACAGCCACTTGAATCAATGATTGATAATTTTAAATAATTACTTCAACATTTCAGTCATCTATGTGCAATCCATTACTCAATTTGCCGCAGTAATTTCTTATCTTATTGATAAATTAGTAAAAACATAAAAATTCCTCACCCTCTGGGCGAAAAATCCCCTTCCAATGTTTTGTTATCTTATCAAATGATCACTGTTCAAATAAATTAAACACCCGATAACATGAATCGTCCATTAAGTAATTAAGCTCGCGTGAAATCGAAAGCAAATATTTACCACTCCAAATACAAGTAAATACCAGAAATGTTGGTGAACTATGTAAAACCCCGCAGCCATAAACCGCTTGCGCAATCAAAAATCAATAAGATCAATCAATACAATAAAAATGACAACCAATATGGCACAATTCAATGTATTTCAGACAAAGTAATGGAAAATGTTCGAAGTTGCCCTTCAAGCAAGTAAAAATGAACAAACAAAAAATCCTTCAACTACTCATTACTGCACTACACTACAGTGCTGCCTTCTTGACGTTTCTTTTGTGCCTTTCGCTGGGTTTGTGCTGTCATTACGGCATACTCGTATAATTGAATGTGATTTCGGTTTTTACCTATAATTTTTTCCTTTACAACTTGCAATAAATATTCAACTTGAACATTCACTCACCGCACATTCTGTGCACTTTTCATTTCGCAGAAAATTACTACCAAAAAAATATTTATTGAAAATGTTCTGCATACAACCCCCGAATCGAACTATAAGCCGCCGTTATAATAAAGCCGATTATATACATATTTTTTTTTTACTTTTATTCCGCTTGTGGAGGGTTAGTGCAGCACTTAAAAAAATGCAAAGCAACCCTGCCTGCACAGCGTACTTACACAATATTCGTTTCCCCCTTGCCACCAAATTTAACCGCAATTAATCGTTGTCGACATTTTTGTGACCCTCTCGAAATTATAAATGTCAGTGGTTTAAGGTTGAAATTGAAATAAGTACGTATTGCCCAAGGACCACATTGAAAGACTTCAGAAAGGTGAATACGCCGCAGCGAGGTACAAAGAAATGGGGAGGGGGTGCCTGAGTGAAAAATCGAACCGTTTTGAGGTTCAAAATAAATGTGTGAGCGTTTGTTAGGCAAATTCGAAAGCGTGTGCCAGCTATAAAAGTGCTGAGGAATAAAAGATGACATTGAAACCGTCAGAGTTATTAGAAAACGACATTCAAGCCTGTCAATGACACTTGCCATTCCTTGGCTTTTGCTTGATGAAGCCGTGCATGGAAAACACACATGAGCGTCAAATTGCCACCAATCAGCCGCCGTCGTATAACTCAGCCGCCTCATTAGCGCCAAGAATAATCAACCCAGAATAATAAAAACATAAAACTTTACGATCGATTAGATGCTCCAAAGCGTGCTGTAAACAAATCAAATATCCAAATGTATCCGAAAATTAAATGGGCTATTAAGTGCAGAGTTTAATGTGGAATATTGAAGAATACATATGTATGTATGTTGACTGAAAGGGCGCGACAGCACGACTTGCCAGTGTTGGAGCCAGTGAAATGCGATACTTTGAGTTGGAACGAACAATGTTTGAGGCATTTATTGAGCTTTTCGTAATGACTGCGCCTTGCAGTCACAGCTCCTCATAAATTGAAACGGTGCGTTCTAACGGGTTAATTTAGAAAATTTTGAGAAGAGGATTTTTTGCATTGATTTAAATTTTTGTTGTTGCTGTAATTCATTGCATGATAATTTGTAAGTTGAGTTAAATACAAAAAAAATAATTTAAAAAAATATATATGAATACAAGAGAAAATAAATAAATATAATAATAAATTAGTACAAGAAAATAAATACATAAAGACATAAATGAATTAAAATATAGATTGGTGTTAGGTACATAGGTACAAATTAGTTCTAAGTGATGTGATGCCACTGGGTTGCTAACTTTTTCGACTCAATAGGTTTGAAACTATCCTTAACTATTTTTTTCTGTTTGTTGTAACTGGCTGAGCAGGCACAAAGTAATTGAAGAACAGTGTCTTTATTTTTTTTATTATTTTATTTATTTATTATTATTTATTTATTTATTATTATTTTATTTATTTATTATTATTTTATTTATTTATTTAGAATTGTCAAAAAAAACAAAAAGAAAATTGATTTTTTTGTAACAATATAAAATGATAGCTATGACAGTTTCTTCCTCCTCTACGTCTCTCTAGATTCGCCAGAAATCGTTGGCCAGATGACCCAGTCCTAGACTTCTAACGTGGCCACCCAAGATACAATGACCAACAACCCTGAGCATGACCCTTTTGAGATTTAACAGACTTCTAATGCACTTCCAGTCCAGTTTTGGTCAGATCTGTTGCGCTGTCTTGTCTGTCCAATGGGACGCCCAGGAAATGTTGCCTGTTTTTGTCACGGTTTCCTCTATCGCCAGCTTGCAAGGACTCAGCGGAATATCTTAGCCAGCAAACTCTTACGGCAGCTCTTTGGTTTTTCCATGTCTGGCCAATTCGTATGTTCTACAGTTCTCCGGGATGTCTCGGTGACCTGGAACCCAAATTAGGTTGATGTTAAGCTACTCAGCCATCTTATCAAGAGATTTGCGATAGCTGATCTCTTTTTCTAATGTCTTAGGGCCGCTTGGCTGTCAGAAAGCTAGTATCCCGCCCTAAGATATTGGCCTCTTTAATCTGCTTTGGTGCAGTTTCAATGGCCGTTACCTTCGCCTGGAACATGCTACAGTGGTTCGGCGGTTTAAAAGAGTAATTTATATGGAGTGAGTCTGAAAGACGCCTTCACCGATTGACCCATTTAGCTTGAAACCATCAGTGAAGACTTGACATTAACTGGCTTTTGATAATGCTGAACCATTCTTCTAGCTGCTTCGGTCCGGAATACTAGAGAACAAAAAAAGGAAAAATGTATTAATAATGATTTCATGATAACTTAAGACATTCGAAATGAAATGATTTAAGAAGTATTAAAATACAAAAAAATTAAAAATAAAAAAAAACTATAAAAAAAAACAATTATTTAAGTACCCTACAAACAATTTCTCGATATACATTTTTAGCGACAAATTCTCGAAATAATCTCGATAATGCTTGAATTTGTTGCCTTGAAGATTTTGAATATTTCCAAGTCAAATGAAATATTTTTTTGTCAAACGAAAAATTTTCATTACGTGAAGGTGCGCGCATTTAAAACCGAGTTTACGTGTACTTATAATCGTTATTTGATTTGAATAATGGACTGGCCATTTTTCGTAATGGTATCCAAGATGCTATTGAGAACAAGAAAAATGACGCTGTCGAAATGATATCGAAATTTTTAAAGTTTTCGACATCGTTACGATATCTCGGATAAGATAATTTCAATATCGCAACGATATCGAGATTTTCGAAATTCTCGACATCGTTACGATAGTGAAATTTTTTCGTTCTCGATATCATTTTAGACACTTTAGCAATACTCGAAAACGAGAAAAATTCTCGCTTTAACGATATCGTTTCTATATCGTTTCGATATCGTTTGGTTTGCTGGGTTAAGACATTCGAAATGAAATGATTTAAGAAATATTAAAATACAAAAAAACAAAAAATAAAAAAAAAACGATTAAAAAAACAATTATTTAAGTACCCTACAAACAATTTCTCGATATAAATTTTTAGCGACAAATTCTCGAAATAATCTCGATAATGCTTGAATTTGTTGCCTTGAAGATTTTGAATATTTCCAAGTCAAATTAAATATTTTTTTGTCAAACGAAAAATTTTCATTACGTGAAGGTGCGCGCATTTAAAACCGAGTTTACGTGTACTTATAATCGTTATTTGATTTGAATAATGGACTGGCCATGCGACAGTACTGTAAAATATATATACGTTTTATTTCCATTTTCAGAAAGAAAATAAATTTTGGTAATGCCATCCAAGATGCTATTGAGAACAAGAAAAATGACGCTGTCGAAATGATATCGAAATTTTCAAAGTTTTCGACATCATTACGATATCTCGGATAAGATAATTTCAATATCGCAACGATATCGAGATTTTGCAAATTCTCGACATCGTTACGATAGTGTCATTTTCTCGTTCTCGATATCATTTTAGACACTTTAGCAATACTCGAAAACGAGAAAAATTCTCGCTTTAACGATATCGTTTCGATATCGTTTGGTTTGCTGGGTTATCATTGAATAATTTTTGTTGAGCCCCTTTTGCTACTCGCTTTGAATAATCCCAAAACTATTAAAGAAAAAGTGTTGAAATAATTTTGGAAAACAGTTTGTTGGTCTCTTGTGCTACAAAATTTCACATTGTATCTACAAATTGTACTCATTCATCTGTATGTAAGCATATATATTGTGCTTTTTATTACCCTGCTCATACATTGTGTGTGCACATTTCAGACCGCTTTTGTCATAAGCTGACAGCCGACAACTGCTACACCTTCGCACATCGCCTTTAGTTCACTACCAGTTTGTAGTTATTAAAATTTCAGGCAATAAACACAAATTTCACCCATTCAGTGCATTAAAACAAACTGTGTGTTTTAATACGTTTTCTTCATTTTCCTAATTTGCTACCAAAAACCAACAACAACAATAACGCCTTGTCACATTGTCGCCGCTACCGGTGTGCCAGTAGTTGCGTCGCACTCAATGACCTGTGTTGCTTGCCACCATTTTGGGCTTTTCGGTCGCTGCTCACTTGCCTTGCTTATTGTTTTATTGAAACTACAACAATAACATTAAATAGACTACAACAAAATGAGCACAAGGAAAGTGTGAAAAACAAATAAACTCTGCGCAACTCAAACTTGGACTGACTGACTTTGGTGTAACATAGTAAAAAGTAAAAATAAATAAAGCGATCGAATCGACGCACGCACACCATGACGAATGAGGTTAGACGCCGGTGGAACAAACGCCGCTGCCCCAAAGCCGTTAAATCGAAATATTATAGAAATATGCATTGAAATGCCGCAAAAAGAAAAGCGAGAAAACCAAGCTACATCACAATGCAAGTGTATCAACAAAAAAAAAAGCGCCGCCTGGAACATTTCGTGCCGCTTTATGGTCGTAACAAGGCCAACGTTGCCGGCTCGAAATGGGTGCGAAAGCGGTTGCGAGTGTCAAGCGTCGAGTTGGTCAGTGTGAGGTGTCCTATCTGCTGCCATCCAAAAAAGGATAACGAGGCCGGCAGCTCGGGTGTTAGCAGGCGTTCACTTTCACCTTCAGCTTCGGCAGCTCGTATTTCATTTCGATTGTTTTTCATATTGCCTGCTTTTTTCACATTAGATATTTTTCATTTTGCTTTGTAACATTTCATTTGTTGCTGCCGTTTTGTAAGTTTTCTTTACTCAACATTTAATGCGCTGTTAGCACGTGAAAGTCGTAAAAAATTGGAAAATGCAAAGGTTAACGAATGACAACGGCAGCGCACAATTTCGCACTCTCGCAATTATTCGCTAATTCTCACTTTTGTCTATTTGTCGCTGCCAGTTTTCATGTTTCATTTCGCATAAAATCTTGATGGGCTGTTTGCTTTTATGTAATCGCGAAAATGTGTTGGTGGCGCTGTTTCGGCCGCGATAAGCTTAGCCGGGCGTGGAGCACAGTTTAGCGTGTCGTCTCCACGCCTTGTTGCGGTTGTAAAATAATAAAAATTTTTTGCTTCATTTTGGCACTCATCATTGGGCGAGTTGGCAAATAAGCAGCGCATGCCATTATTAAAAATTGTCAAATTATTAAAAAAAAATTTTCATTCAAAAAAATTAATTTCCGTGTAATATTGTTTTCCTTACCTCCTTCTGATCTCTTTAAATCGTCCTATTAATTAATGTGCTCTTTCCATTTTCCTCACGTCTTGTTCCACCCACTGCTCAACTCATTTCACAACGCCCTCCCTCCCTTTGACCCCCTCTCCCGCTCTGATTTTCATTTCTGAATGGTACGCGTTATACATTCGCTTAAATGTTGCGCGCTTTATAATCTTGGGCGCGCTTTTCAACAATTAAAATGCAAATTTTTCCAACCAACCAAACAAAGTTGAAAGCAGTGCGCTGTGCAGCGATGCGCAGCCGCAGCTGCAGCAACCAAGTAACACTGAAACAACAACATAAACAACCATGAAGACCACAAGCCAAGGAAACACCATTGACTTTTCACTGTCCACTCGCCCCAGTGCCGCTCAAACTGTTTTCATCCACATACCTGACACTACAACATTTATTTAATCACTTTGCTTTTGTTCTTTGCCTTTGCAGAAATTCGCCATAAGCAATTTCGACTGAACATGTCGCGCGACTCTGAATGGTTTAGCGTGGCCCAAGATGATCCCACACTCATAGCATTCCTGCGCGAGATTCACATGCGCAAATATCCGATACACTTTCTGAAGAATGCGCGCGACACCACGCCCGCCGCCACAGCGGCATCGCACTTCAACTTCAGTGCCCACTATGACGGTCTGACGCCGGAAATGGCGCACTACGTGGCCGAGCTGGTGGGCGGCAAAATGAACGGCGCCGTCATACAGTCGCTGCCCGGCACATTGGGTCACCTGATGACGGCGCCGTGGCTGGCGCAAACGTTGAATTGGGCCGGGGTGGTGGTGGAGCCGCAGCCGCGTCGTTTCTTTACGCTGCTCAAACAGAACGCGCAACGGCCGCGACTGCAGGTGGTGCACGCGTGCGTCTCGCCCAATCCATATCCCAAAGAGGTGATCGTTTGATAGTAGTTGCACTTTGAATTGTAGTTTTAATTGCTTGTTTTCGTTTGTTTGCTGCACAGGTGACCATACACAATGAAGAGTCTGAGGTGCGCATCAATAGTCTGCTGGACGAGGAGACGTCCTGGTTCAACTCGCGCGT
Organism: Melieria crassipennis; assembly: GCA_963668005.1. NCBI lineage: Eukaryota > Metazoa > Arthropoda > Insecta > Diptera > Ulidiidae > Melieria > Melieria crassipennis. The sequence continues at coordinate 11,969,881 of OY764961.1, forward strand.
GAAATGCTTTCCGCTGTACTCGATAATGCTGGCATGCAACCGCGTCGAGTACGATCTGCTTAGCCTGGGCGTGCACGGACACGAGTTGGAGGTAAGAAATGTGAAGAGTTTGTTTGGAGCTAAATTTGAGTGATTGTATTGTTGTGTTGTAGGTGTTGCAAACATTGCCTTTTGACAAGATCCGAATCGAAGTGATATCGATACATCTGCCAGACGATCGCGAGGACCTGGGGCGCGAATATATTCAACTGTTAACAAAGTTCCTAATGGGAAAATCCTACAAATTGCAAAAGCGCTTCGGACGCAACTACTTCTATCAACGAATCAACACAACGAGCCGAACACGAAAGAAAGATATACTCCTACTGAAGACGCCTTAATTGGCAGCGTCGCCGTTGTGGGTCGCGGCTGCCGCCGCTAAACTATTATTACTTTAAATTACAAGTAAAACTAATGCTATTACTAAATTATTAAGAAGTTTAGAAACTGCTGCACTGCCGCGACAACGCGCCAGCGTTGAGTACTCAACTTTGAGTTCAATGCAAAGTGCAGTTGTAGCGCTAAAGCGCCAGTGCAGCGCCAGCTGATACTCGAAATTTATAAACACATTTAACTGAACGCAAAGAACGCTATTAGGCGAATAAGCAAGATTGAGGGAAACTAACGATTATGTTTGAAAAATATGCAGCGAAAAGTTGCAATGCATTCACATTATCTACAGTCGCTAAGGGTTGCCTTGAGCGCATGTGGAGATGTCCGCTACCCGAAATTGATTTCTCGTTTCAGTTAATTTTTTGTTGGCTCCTTTCCTTTTAGTTATGATCAAAAATGTTTTAATTTCAATGCGATTCGGATTATTGTATTCTCTTTATTAGAAAGCGAAAATCGTTTGGTTTTTCTCATCATTATCATTATTTTGTAATGCTAAGTTCCAAAAACGAATAACACCAGGAAATCGAAAAGATCATAGAGAGCAGCAAAGAATGCTGGCAGAAGAAGAAAGAGAGTTAGAGAGCGAGCGCGCTAAAGGCCGCTATTGTATAAATTAATTGTAATCCTAGTTTATGTTTGAGTTTAGTTTAGCTTAAAGAAATGCTTTATTGTAATTTAAATTATTGCAACAACCAGAACAAGAGAACCGAGAGCAGGATAATACAATTTAATGCCGAAAATATTAATATTATTAATATAATATTACTCTAATTAAATATACATACAAGCCGAGCAACATTAATATTAAATGTTAAACAAAGCGAAAACCATAATTGAACAAGCAACTACCAACTAAATACACAATGCATATTTATAAAAATACATTAAACATTAAATTATTGTCAACACACCCACACCACTAGCACCGCCAACAGCAACAAGAACAACACAAATAGAGCTACTTGCATACACACGCAACACAGAAAACTCGCCACTGCAACACTTGTCCATTCACTTGTAGAACAATTGAAATGCAAACAGCACTCTGCAAACGATACTCATTCCTACAAAACAAATACCCACCCTAACACACACGTGCGCACTGCAGAAATTTGCAACAACAAAAACTAAAACAACCAAAAACCTAATGCAGCACAACCAAGCAGTTGCGATAGCCACACGTTTTGTTTTGCTAATTAAAATTAATTTAAAATGGAATTAGCTCTGAAAGGTGTCGACGTATCGAATCGTTTGCTTTGCGATATTCTTTGTAATGTTTCGGTAGCCTATTAGCGTTGATCATCATTATTAACATTACCATTACCAGTATCATTACTACCATTAATATTATCATTACTATTACTATTATAGTTATTATTATTATTATTATTGTAATTGTCATGCCTCCCGCTGTATGTGGAGATGTTATGTATTAAAATTCAAAACAAAAATTGAAAAAACAAAAAATCGCAAATAATTGTAAGCAAACAACGCAACGCTACATCTACACACACACATACACACACACACTTATACACTAAATTCACCTACACTTGCAATTTCTTGCAAACCATAGGCTGCGGCAAGCAATTGTTCGTGGCTCCTGCGTTTTCTGCTTTCAACTGCTGTCGGCACACCAACCACACCAGCCCAGCGGCACTTCTCCCATATTCGAAAACAAAATTCTCACCGCAATTTTGCTTGCCTTAGGGCGGCTGCACGCCTCAAACTGGCTGTCGGCCGCACTCCAAAATGAATACTATACAAAAAATTATTGCATTAACATTACGCGCCGCCTAGCCGTCTCCAGCTGGAAATCTACTCAATGCGCTGTACAAAACTTACAATTAACTGTACAAACATTACTCGACAGAATTCGGCGTATTCTGTACCACAACGAAAATACTTTATGCCGATTGAGAGCATCGAATGCGCGTAGTTGTGCAACATTTTACAACGATTTGTGCTGCTATTCTTAATACGTTTCGTTTGATTTGCTAATTTGTGTAGCGCTTTTGATTTTTATCATTTTGTTTCGAGTATGTTTTTCTTTTCTTTATGTAGACTTAGGTTTAGTGTAAATTTATGTATTGTATAATTGTAATAATTTTCTATACGCGTTATTATGTTTAAGGATCCCCCTCGCCCTGCCCATGCATCACATTCACCGCAACTCATCTCCATCCAGCCATTTGCAGTTGTCCCATTTCTATGTGCAACATACAACGAATTTTTGCGCGTTTGATCGTATCCGCTGTGTTCCTCTTAAATCCGCCCGACGCTTTACATCGAAATCAAAAGAAAAGTTATAGCATATAGAAGAACAACGTGCAAAACATTGTTCGCCTTTATATATTTGCAGCAAATTTAAGTATTTCTCAACTGTTGAATATTCAATGTGCAGCTGTTTATTATCCGTTTGCTATTTTGTGTTTTTTTTCTTGGCCTTTTCTATTCTCTTTCGTATTTGTAATAACTGAAAACGAAAAATCTGTAATCCTCGCTTTAAAGAACATTTTGCTATTATATTTAATTATCGCTTAAGTTATAAAAAAAAGAATATGAACACAAACAACAACAACCACAAAAGGAGAATGAAATGAAAATTTAGAAAATAAATGCAAAATTTATAATTCCAAAAATAAAATATTTACAAAATAGAAACGAAAGAAAATCACAAAATCAATATGTTTTTATTATTTTGCTCAATTGTTGCCAATATTTACGTTAAGTGTTGCATGACGCAACGCTGAGCGCATTCGAGTGAACGAAATGAAGGCGAAATTGTGCACACGACTACGCCAAAGTGTGCCCATAGGATACCAGTGACAGAAACTGATATCTGCGCGTAAATGATATAGTTATCTAAGGGTTAAAGGCAGAAGAGTGCAACAGCATTGACAGTTATTGGAGAAACGAAATTCATTGCTATCTTTCCACATTTGTGAACAAGATGAGCAACAAAGTGATTGAATGAATTTGCCGTTTGAAAACTACGTAAAAGTTGTAGCGGATTAAAAAATACTACCAAAATAAAGTTGATTACAATAAAAGTACCTTTTTAAAGTGTCTTTCTTTGATATGTGTAATGCCCAAAACTATGCTAAGATATTGTAAAGTTGAAGAACCAACGAAAGATTGCCTACTTCTGGGCGCTCACTTTGAGGTGCATTCAAGTTGGCATCTTGACAAAAAATGTCATATGGATTGAATAGCGGCAAATTTGAATGGTTTGGTGGGGAAGAAGAAGTTGTTGTCAAGGTGAAAAAATACCATAGGCACAGCTGCCCCCAGAAAACTAGTGTGGCATTCGAACCGCACAAAAAAAAACACCTTGATCCCTCCGGAACTACTGCGAAGTATTACTTCGGGAGGAGGGCGTAGTGGATGCTAGTCACTCACATGTTTCGCTCGTCTCAGCGTCTTCAAACCGCAGTCAAATAATGCTTGCTCCGGGTCCTCTGGCAGAGTCGGACATGTTGGACAGCTTGGCGTGTCGTTGTGCCCGAAGCGATACAGGTAGCTTCTGTACCTTCCATGTCCCGTAAGGAACTGTGTCAGGTGGTAAATGAAATCCTGTGTGCATCCTGTGGCTGGTACAAAGACAACCAAAGGAGGAAACTAAATCGATTTTTATGTTGATGCTAATCGCAATTATAAACATTCAACATAACAAAGTCTTTATCACCAAAATTCCCGAAAAAATACTTAAAGAACTTTGTAAACTTTTAACCTACATAAGTGTCAAGGACATGGGCAAACGTTCAATATGCCGTAAGCAATATTTGATCCTTACTGTGAAATTATGAGCTGTTTTTTTTTTGCGCGAGGAAAGCTGTTGCTTCAGCTCACAGAGTGCTGGAGGCGGTACCCAATGGATAACGAAGGGTAAGAGGACGACCGAATCTCAGATGGAAGCCCCAAGCGGAGATGAAACTGCTGACACTTAAAGCTTCCAATTGATCCCGACGCGCGCATCGACGGTTTATCGACGCGGCCAAAACCCACACAAATAACGATAATTACGCAGGCTTTCGTTCGGTACAAAGTTTGGTCTTAGCTTGATTTCCTTGGTTTGAAGACAGCTAACATTTATCACAAAAACGATATTTTAGCCATACACCTCGAATAAACACAAAAAAAATCAAGAAAGTAAATACAACCCAAGGTTTCAACGTGTGATGGAAGACTATTGGAGTCAGAGAAGTGGTGGCAGTGCGTTCAGCTCCGAGCAAAATTAAATTAATTATGATGGCCAAGCCACAAGTTCACAATATAGGAGTTTGAAATAAAATGTCAAATATAATAGTACAAACACAAAAATAAAATAAAGCAACAAAATACGCACACAACTACAACAACCAGTGCACCAGCTGCGATTGCTACTCAAGTTAGCAGACACGCATTGCTGGACGTTGTTGTGCTGTTATGTGAAAAATAATTTTATGGGAAAAGGGCAACGCAAGGAAAACAAAAGTTCAACCCACACACACACACACACACATAAATATGTATGTATAAAAATCAAGATTAAAGTGGCAAAGGGTCAACGGGCAAAACAACATAACGACAGCTGTGCGTGCGAGTATACGAAATACAGCGCAACTGGTAATGGCAATGGCAGCAGCGGTTGTTGTTGGGAAAGAAGCTGCCAATAATAATGCCGTTAAGTGGAAAGAAAGCGCGCTCGCTTAAGTGGGCACAAGTAAACAAATAAACAAGCCCAATGACACACAAGTGACAGGCACTCGCAGTAATTGAATGGCAGACGGTGACGTCGATGGGGTGGCAACATGGCTACGCGTCGGATGGTGGTCTCAAGTTCTGAAGTATTCCTTGCGACAGGCAGTGACAACGATAACAACAACAACAACAGTTATTGCGACAACATTGCTGTGATGTGTTGTCATCAGTGGCGCCGGTGGATGGGTCGTTGATGTGCGCCGGTACAAGTGCTCGGCTCGGCTCGGTTGACGCAGCAAAAGCAACAGTTGCTATTGCACTTGCTTTTATTGTTGTGTTGTAATGGCATTTGCAAGCAAATTGCGCCACTGGCAAACGTCTGTGCGCCATTGCTAATACAACAACACATAATGACAAGGATTAACTTGTCGCTGTCAAGGACTAAATAAGTGGCAGCGCCGACAGCACAGCACAATTAATGCTGCAGTTGCTAGTAGGCGCGCTACAAATACAAACACAAATACAAATACACAAATATATTCGGCACTCACACATCAACAATGGCATTTATATGGCGCTGAAGCGTACCGAAGCTGAAAGATAAAGCACGATATGGCGCCAGGCAACAAATTAAATTAAATGGCGCGCTTAAAGTGCGCGGCTGCATGCCACAAACTGCGCCAACATGTGTCACGTATTTGCTTAGGGCCACCTGTTACACAGCCAAAGCCACAGCCGCAGGTCACATATTTATCTATGGTTGGCGGTTAAAGGTCGAGTGTGAAAAATAAAGGTAAAACTTTCGCCAAACATAATGACATGTTGTTGCTTTAGTCGCAACAAAAAATGCATAAAAGAAAATATAATAATAAAAGCAAAATGCATACATTGCAGGCGGAGAATACAAAATTTGATAAAGCTTCAACGCAGCCAAAGCGAAAAATGAATAAAAGTGAAGCCATGAAAATGTTACACCGTGCGACAGCATTTTTCACATCGGAAAAAATCCATATGTGCATGAAACTAGAGACCAAATATAGTAATACTGCGTACTCAGTTTTTTATTTCTACATCCTTTGTCCTTTTAAAAGGATTTCAAAGTTTTAAAGGGGATAAAAAATAAAAAAAAATATAAAAAATACTTAACCTCGTTAGAATATGGCGATATGTATATCAAATGAAAGATGAAGTTGAATTTGTTATCTATTTGTAAAAAAAGGATATGAAAAGGTCCTTTGAAAATTTTAATCCTTTATATCCTTGAAAATTTATATAGAATTTTGTTGAAAAGTAAGTAAATAATTAGTAGTAATTTAGTAGTAATTTCATTATTTTTGCTGCATTGATTTTGTATCTTTTTATTATTTAAAATACTGATACTCAAATAAATTAGAATTTTTGTACTTGATTCGACTTGCAGCTTCCGCCTTTTTTTTAATAACTTTCGAACCAATAAAGTTAGAGTAATGAAACTTTGACACGTGATCAAGGAGATTTTGGGTTTTAACATACTTGCTTTTCAAGAAAATTCTATATACGTTTTCGCCATATTCTATCGAGGATAATTATTTTTTTATATTTTTTTTTATTTTTTATCCCCTTCAAAATTTTGAAGTCCTTTTAAGAGGACAAAGGTTGTAGAAATGAAAAACTGAGTACGCAGTATAACTATGTGTGGTCTCTAGTTTCACGCCCATATGGATTTTTTCCAGTGTGCAAATTTTTTTTAATTTTTGTCGCACGGTGTATTCGGCAAAACTCAAAAAGGAGACACATTAGCTTTAATGAAAATATGCTTGGACACTCAAACAAACAAACACACACATACGTGCATGAAACAATACTTGTTTGTGTGTGTTCAAAATGTTGCCACATGTGGCGATTATAAAAGAAAACAAAGCGTGGTAGCAGAAACAAAATTATATATGTATATTATATATCATATGTGTTTATATATATAATATATATATATATATATATATAGCACATACGATATTCGTATTATATTGATTTGATTTTCAATGCAATAATTGGAGATTAGCGACGAACAGAGATGTAATGCGTTTGCTAAAAATATCAAATATGAAAGAGATATACTTTTGGCTCTACAATGAAAACATTTACCTGCTGCTTTTCAAATGTTTTGAAACAAGTCAAAGCTGAGTTTATCCAGAATTGCTAAAAGTTGCCTTGACAACTTAGAAATCAAATAAGGTTAGATGAGAAAAAGGGAGTTTTTCACATCAGATACGAAAAGTCAATTGCAAACCCGCAAAACCTCCGAGAGAAAGTGCGGCCTGAGCCACACTCACCATTTCTGACTCAACTTAATCTTATAATTGCAACTTTTAGTTGTACTAGTTAAGAATTATTCGCTGAGTTGAAAGCTACAAATTAACCCAAAAAAAATTATTAATTTTATATTACTTAGTTTTAGTTTAGTCATAGTGATTATTTTTCGCAACTGCATCACAAAGTATTTGTGATTTCAGTCGAATCGACCAATATAAGTGTTCAAGGGTTAAAAAACATTACTAATATTATTATTAGACATTGTAGAATCATTTTCAGAACAGCTGGATCCTGAACAACACTAATTAAAAGAAAGCTCCAGAGTTATGCCGATACCAAACCCAGTCGAACCCACAATTCATAACCTTCAACCCTAATGCCCAAAAGTGAGCCTCACAGTCTTACTAAAGGTTTCAAATGTTGATAAATCCAAAAGATTTTCGATTCCATTATTTTATGTACTCCTCTAATGGAATGTTAGAATTATATTGCATTTATAAATTTTACATTTCAGACAGTTTTTGTACTTTTTAAACAAATGTTTTCAGTAATTTAGCTCATATAAGCCTGACAGCACTTCTGGGTTTACGTTACTTTTAAAATTCTGGGAATTAGGGTTAACCATGTTTACCTTTTGTCTCACTTAACCCTTTCGACCCCGAATTTTACCCTGTGTCTCGGTATTACTTTTTGGTATTTAAATCATGAAACATCTCTCTCAGGCAACTTTGGGGTTGAAAGGGTTAACCAGCGATCTATACCAGTGACTGAAAACTGCAAAAAGATAAAAATAAAATAAATAAAAATTATTCAAAATATTGCTGGTTGTTGCCAAAAAAAAACCGCAAAATGTCCTTGCATTTGTTGATTACATCTCTAAAAAATTCAAACCATTACACCAACACATATGCACAGAGGATATTTGTAGGAATACAATGTTTCGCTAAGCGCACAAGGGTGTGCCGAATCGTTAAAATCATAGGCACACTAACAACCAGCGCCACAAGTCCCCACACCGATAACAACAACAACAATAAGTGGCAACCAGCTGCCACAAACAACTGGAAATTGACGCGCCAACCACACTCAGTGGAAACATTCGCGCAACAAATCGAGAATTCACAAGTTTGCCAGCAATCTCTCCTTACTCATCCGATTGTTTACTCGCACTTCCAGCGTGAGTCCTGTTGCTCCGTTGTGTGCCTACACCCAGTCGCTGTAGCGCCATCACCCGCACTCAGACGCCGAAAGCGGCAACAGGCGGTCGCTCGCCGTCATTGGGTGACGCTCTCAACAGTCACTTTGTGAGTAGTTGATGGGGCCCGCAAGTGAGTAGTATCCCCGAAAGGGTTCGACTCCAAAACAGATGAGTTCGACTTCTGCGCATTGGACTCGTTTGTCGTTTCGTTGCTTCGTCAAACTGTTGCATTAATGTTTGGTTTTTGCTGCTGTGTGTATGCAGCACAGGATTGATTGCTGTTGTTGGCCGAGTTGTTGTAAAGCTGATTAGCCCACTTGTTTGTGAATTGAGTGCGAAAAATCGATTCGCCTAAGTAGCTTTTCAATGTGAAGAGCTTTTGCTGCTTGCGTAGTTGTGTTGTTGCGAACCGGCGACGAGTATGACGGAGCTGCATTGAAGAAGCAATGCTTGACTTGTTGTTAAAACAGCTGTCAAATGATGCAAGTCGAGTGCTTTAAAACGTTTACTGCTTGGCTGGTTCGCGTAACAGGACTTTCAGGTAGAGAAATGTTTGAGATTTGCAGTTGCTGGCGGCTTAAGAGAGAGAAATTTGTAGGTTAGGTTGAGCTTGATTGGGCAAGGTTGAGCCAGATAAGGTGAGATAATAAATGACATTTTAAGTGATTTGAAACGATCAAAGCAGATATGGAGAGATAAATGAAATTTCGATACTTAAAGATAATTATTATTATCATGAACAATAAAGGGTTAGGTTAGGTTAGGTAGGGAAGGGAGTGCGACCCAGAGGCCGGACTTCGACTCGGAGGCCTCTTGATGAATGAGAGTAGATTCGAAATTTCAACTCTTGCCACGCAAGCCAAGTCTGCCAGGAACCTTGATCCAAGGGTGCGGAGACGGCGTTCCTGCAGAGCTGGGCAGTGGCACAGGTAGTGTTGGATCGTTTCTACTTCTTCTTCATCTCCACAACTTCTGCAGACATCACTGGACGATAGGCACCATTTGACAATGAACAATGAAGGGTTAGGTTTCATCAAATTTGAATATAAGGCAAAGCCGAGGTGGATATTATTTTTGGAAAGGACAAACTTCAAATATGTAAGGAAGGCTAAGCTAAATTTTTTGGAATTTAGTCAGAAACTTCAGCGTAACCGGGACGAATGACAAAAAGTTGTTCGATACGATACTTCGATGTTGGTGGCAAAGAAGTTAGGTTATGATAAATTGGCTGAGGGTCGGTTAGGGTTGGATATGGATGGTTATATAATTGTATCCTTAGATAGTAACCTTATATTATGGAGTTTTATATATCCTATTCTATAATTTTCTACAAACTTCCTTTTTGTAGCAAACAATTATTAAATTGCCTTGAAATAATGTTAATTTAGAAATCCATTTTCTTCGTGTTGTGGTTTGGAAATGTCTGTAGCATTGTAGATTGTACCGCCACTGTAGGCACACGCGTGGCAATTGACATTTAAACTTCGTGAAATCCTACGAGAAAAGCTTAACGTCAAGTGACTGTTTTGCGGGCACTACGAAAAGCTTTTGTACTTAGGCAACGGTTTTGGCTTTTTACGTGTAGCAAACTGTGCCTAACCTACACAACTGCAAACGCAGCGCTGGCACACGCACGCACAAACTCACACAATCGCAATGCCAATGGCAAACTGCGTGAGCGTTGTTGTCGCCGACGTATCCGCAAGATACAAAGCGACGGCTGACTTTCGTCGTTGCGCCCTCTTGGAAAACGCCACGAAACACACGGAGCGGTTCGGCGTGTTCGCCGTTCAGCAATCAGTAGGACATCAGCAGTCCTTCGGGTGATGCCATCGTGTACGAGAAACAACAAACGAAGAAAAGTAAAGCAAACACACATCGAGGCACCGAACGGCAGCAGCTGCAAGAAAAAGTGAAGAATTTCGACAGCAACGCACAAATCACTTTAAATAATCGAAAAACCAAACATACAAAATAGTGTGATCCATATTTTTGTTGCTGACCTTTTGAGTGGCTTACGATTTTGAGTGGCTAAGCAAACAAAATTGAAAAAAAGAAACAATTGCAGTGACGTAGACAAATTTTTGCAGCAGTGACAGCGAAACAAGTGTAAACATATATTCAAAATACCAATAAACATACACACATACAGACACCACAAAAGCATGGACCACTAAGAAGTGCATTGGGATCGGCAACTTTTCGAATAGTTTTCGGGTGAAATGAAAGGGAAATTCGTTAAAGCAAAAACCTCGCACTTGCGCCGAAGGCATTGTGTCAGCAATGTGCAATATGCTGGCATTTTAAAGCATTCCACAATGAAAACACACACACACACACACACATGCGAATCTCAAACGCCCACTGCGTCAGTGGTCAGCCGCTCCGTTTCGTGGAGCCGCAAAGGTGTTTGCCTATTTTTAACCTTTCACCATTGGCTCCAACACCGCTGGTTCGTGTTTCAGCAACGTGTGTGCTGGTCTGTTGGTCGGTCGGTCAGTTTGTGCTACCGCTGCGCCCTGCCACGTTGGCCAGCGTCAACAACGTGCCGTCACGCGGCTGGGCGGACCGACGCAGGCCACCAACGACATCTGGGCCGCAGGTGTCCTTCTTCTGCTCGGGCTGTGCAGAAGAAGGACACCTGTGCGCCACTTCGCACTATTCACGTTACAGTCACGTTCATTCAAAATGCTGCCATAGCTACAATACAACAACAACTGTCATACAACAACAGCAACAACACCGCCTTCCTCCTTTTGGTTGTCCGCACCGACACGTACTCGTATAATATTAACAATATGACAAACAACAACAACACAACAAAAACACCTTAGCATAAAGTGCGGAATATCGTCAAAATATGGTATCGCTTTAAGTGAGCTTTGCCGTGCAGGAATTCGCGATGGAGTGGGGCGGGCAGTGTGGATGACGGTATGCGGCTCACCCGCTCGTTGGCTTCGTTAGATGTATAAAAGCGGCCCATACAATGCGGCCCACACGCCAACACATATCAATATCAAAATTTGTATGTGTATGTGTGTATTTGTGTTTGCCTGTGCCCTTTTTAAAGCGCGATCTACGTATGCAGCCAGCGTCGTCTGCAGTTTGTAGGCGTTTGGGTCTTCAACCTCCGACCACTTAATGCCATTGTAGATAGGCAATCTTGTTGTAAACACGACCTGGAAGCGGCTGCTTTAAAGAGATATTTCGACTTCAATGCTTTTCGAATACTTGTGAAAAGCAAATTGCTTTTGAGGTATTCCGCTCCAGCATGTCGACTCGTTCGAGTCTGATTCTCTGTTTATCGTTTTGGTTCCCAGTATTTTGTTTGTCTTAACATTATTGAAAATAGTCTTGAAGTGTGGAAGCAATATTTGGAAAATCAATCAAATCAATTAACCCAAACTTGAGAAGCACAAAATTCAGTTAAACTCTCAGTATTTTCAAATAAATTCCCATGATAAACTTTTTAGGGACCAAGACCCATAAGTTGTGTGTACGAATCTCGAAGCAATTAGTAGGTTCGCCTAGACTAGAATAATTAAGTTCAAGTAAGGTAAAAGTAGGGTTAGGTTAGGTTAGATTGGTTAGGTTTGGTTAGATTGAGATTTCTGGATACAGGATCTTGCTGCCAGAGTCACTTAAGCCACAAATGGGATCCATACTGATATCACAAAATAAAAACAGTGATGTGTCTACATTACAAGTCAATCGAGAGCCAGATTAACCCTTTCGCTACAGGTTTTTACTGGGGAAAGTTAAAATTTTAAATTTTTCGTCTTAGGCTTCTATGTGGTTACATTAGCAACATTCCATACAACATTTTTTAATTTTTATACTCGGACCCTGTATTTTAGAGTGTTTTTCTATGAGAGCAACCACATCGTTGTGGCTGTAATAATTACTAAACATAATAATAATATAGTAATACACATAATAATAATAATTAAACATAAAACTTTTTACGCATAACGAAAATTTGAATATTTCTTCATTTACTTCAGCCAAAATTAAAAAAAAGTATCTAAATTGAAAGAAAACGTAAAATTAAAAATTCTCTAATTTTTTCTGCTTCTTCTTCCTTTACTATGTCAAGATATATCATTAAAAAAACGTGTATACTTCTCTTCTTTAAACTTAAATATTCAGTTTATTAATTTCGTATTTTCTCCAAAACTTCAAACTATTCTAAGGACCAACAAAAAATGTATTCTTGCAACCATAGAGGATGCAGACGTCCACAAAGTTGCCATATGGCAACAAAATAGCGAAAGGATTAAGCCAGTTTGTTTTATAGGTGAACTCTCAACAGGTCTCTTATATTAGATATTCTAAGTTCATGGAAGAATGGTGAGTTTCTAGAGCTTCCCATTTTACTCTAGTCAGAGCCGGGAAGTGGCCGAGCAGAAAAACCCCAATTAGTACAAAATACTATTTCAATTGACAGCTGTCTTTTCACTCGACGTAACAAATGTGATAGCACCTAACCTTCGCTGCGAATCGGCAAAAGGTCGTTGTCATTCAATTATAAGTATGCACCTTTCAAATTCTGACCCAAACAAGCCAAAATTTGATACTTTAAATGAACTTGACTCGACACCTACACATAACATAACCTCAATACCTTTTCACCGAGAATTGCTCGCACACCTTTAGACCGAAATGCGCTGAAGAATTTTGAACAAACGAAGCCGCTCACATACCTGCCAATGTACACATATTTGTATATATATACAGTCACGGTATGTACATACATATGTGCATGTGTGCAAAGTATCGTTCAACGTCATCAGCGACAATTCGCCCTCAACAAAAAACAACAACAAATTTGTGCTTCCCATCACAGCCCACTGAACCGCCCAGCCAGCTCAGCTGCCATCCGGCACCGACCGGACCGCATACCACCCCACCGCGTGCTCCTCCAGCGGGCTTCCAGCAATCCAAACATTCATCCACCCACTCAGCCAGTCACCTACGGCCGTGTGCTCTCTTGCGCTCACCACGGCGTATGAGCACCGGCCGACTCTCTCGACTGCATGCGCTGGTATTTGTGTGTGGCTGTATGAGTTTTCAAGTATGTGCGCACGTGTGTGTGTGTGTCTGGGTGCGCGTATTTGTTAGCCAGGGTATCTGCGTGCTTTCAAATCGCGTTCTGCACTGCTGTCGTCAGTCGCGGCGGTGGTCCGTTCAGTAAAATTGAGGTTTTTCGTGCGTTCATTGAACAGAAGCAGCGTTTTTTTACTTTCATTTGATTTTCACCAAAATCGAAGCCCAAATTAAGAAACAAAGCGTCTATTCGAAAATGCAGCCAGCCGAATGAGACTCGAGAAAATCTTCTTCCATACTACACAAATAAACATTTAACTTTGCCATTCGTCATTTGCCTACCGCCCAGCGAACCCCCCTCTGTCGGCATACAATAATTTCATCATTTCGTAGTGAATTGTGCACTCGGTGCCGTAGTTTTTCAGTAGTGCTTCGTGTGTGTGTGTGTGTGCAATTCAATACTTTTCTTCGTTTGCTGTCAACTGCGGCGTGTTGCACATTGCAGCCACACTCGACGCGTCAGTCTAATTTGTGCAATTCCTCGTCCGTCATTATCAATTCAAACTTAAACGTGTGATCATTGCAAATACTCGAAACGCAACAGCGCCGCAACATTTTCATTTCCCTTAACGAACACTGAGCGATTGTGCGGAAGAACGAACTTAACACTTTGCATGTCTTCGCGTTGGGGTTGCGCAGAAAATGGAATAAAAAAATACATGAGCAGCGCTATTAATGTCAAAGTGAGGTAAGTCCTTGCCTGACTGCCAGCCGACTGGCCAATTAATGTAAGCGATATAAATTTAGCTACAATTAAAATTTAGCTATATTTAAGAATTGCGTTTCAGTTAAAAAATGAGATATTTTTAATATGGGAAAACATGGCCGTGTGTCAAAAATTTTATTATATACGTAATTTTCAATGACTCGCAACAGGTGTTGCTAGGTCGTGTCTAATGCAATTGTTAGTGCTGACTATTGGAAGAAGACGACTCAGGGATTAGTGCAGGGATCCTGTGTTGGAATGTCGACTTGAAAAAATTTGATTCAATCGGTGATTTCCTGCTCAACAAGCCAACACAGACGTCAGAGAGTTAAGAAGAGAATCTATGTAATATAAAATGGTAACAAAGTCTCAAACATAGTATTGAAATCGGCTTAGAGGCTTTTCCAGCAATAGTGGCTCCTTATGTTATCCTTACAGCGTTGTTTGAGACAGAGATTAGTTTAGATTCAGTTACTCTGGCCGACCAAAGGTGTCACAGAGACCAACTAAATCCTTAACGACACCAATTAGGGGTACAGAGCTAATAGCTCATTGCTCTACTAATGTCCAGGTACTACTTAGCTGAGTAGTTATTAAATTATTTTTTATTTTATACTTCTTCCTTAAGATATTTGTGCTCCAAACTGCTTAACTTTAGAAGCTAATCTTTTCTATATTCTCAGATATTTATAATATATCTGAACACTGTTTAAGAACATAAAGACGGAGTATAATGTTCAGGAATTTCCTGAGCTAACAATTTGAATTGTTGCACTATTTCAGTGAATGTTATTTAAAAACCTTTTTAAATCCTGTACCTACTAAGACAACATATTTAGATTGAACATATTTGTGATAAAAGATGCTCAAAGTCTAACAAAGTAAACCTTTTTAGGTAAAATACTTGTAACATAGATCTCCCAAGACACTAGTCATATGAACTCTCTACAGCAACATTTCTAGAATTTTTTTTCGTACCATTCATATGCAATGTGGATCAAACGAGTTGTACTTTTAGACGCTCCTCGTTGGCTTATTTTGTACATTATTCAAATTTGGCAAAAAACTTTTCTTGGCATGCAAACAACAGCAAACTGTGTCACTGACAGCTCCACGAACAAGCAATGCAACATCTGTTTATGAAAAGTCAAATTTCACAGAAAAATTTATGTGTAACACATATAATGAAATATTGCAGAAATTCTTCTTACATTCAGAGTCAATGGCACAACGCATGCAGCATGCAAGCTGGCAAACAGTCACCAAAGTGGGTGCCGGTGTGACGTCAAATCCACGAAATAAATCGGTGCTGGGTAGATGTGCGTAAACTCGTAACCAAAGACAGTAGGAACACACATTTTTTCAAGGTGTCGCATATTACAACAACAACAACCACAACATGAACAGTAATAACGCAAAATAGGCGCCCAGCTCTGATCAATCAAAATCATTGCCTGCCATTAGGCGTTGAAGCGGTTTATGAAGAGCTGCTACGCCAGCAATTGAGCGCAATTAAATTTATTGTTTACCGCAATTGGTGCGTGCGCCATAACGCAAATTAACCTTTGACATCAATTATTGTTCGCTTGACGTGCGCGTCCTTTGCAGGCTCGAAGGCAAACAAAACGCTCAAAAATACATAACATTTGCTTTCCATTTTTGTTTACATACCTGCCCGCCGGCCATTTGGTTGGTCGGCAGGGCGGCTATTAATACTCGGGCCCAAAAAAGTTGATTACTTTCGAGCATTAGGCTGTCATTTTATGGCAGATTTAATTTGTCGCATGTCAATTTGGGCCGAAGATAGTATCTCGGCTAAATCGCTCAAAACTAACAGAAACCACCATGAACCATGAAACCAAAGCAAACCTTCTTTCAGCTTCGCCTAACCGCAGCACTAGCCCTGCATTAACTAAAATAAATATCCCATGGCTTAAAACAACATTCACAAAATGTATATAAAAACGCAGAATACAATCATCAACTGCCAGCACCAGCGCCAGCAACAGCGCCAGCAACAGCAACAACAACAACAACTGGCCAGCCAAGCAACTGGCAGTGACGTCAGTGCGTCAAAAAAACCATTGCGCTGGCGTTATTTCGCTGCTTTTTTGCTGCCTTACTTTATTGTCCTTGTCTGCATTTGAAGACGGCTGGCGTGTCCTTTCACGCAGCTTACATAATGCGCGCATGGCGGCGGAAAAGAATGAGAGTCCTGCGGACACGTAGCACACTCATATCGGAAGAAAGATAACATCCGCCAGCGTTACGTGGGAATGCGACTGCATGGCACTTGTCATGACATAAGCCATTCTTCACATCTGATGCGATGCGGACTGGCCGTGGCGACATCCAACATCGACTATCGGGCGACTGACAAGTGCAAATATTTGCAGTGGCAGTGTGTTTTCCCCCATTTGTTTGTTTAATGTTGCTTCCTTGGCTCTTTACAGACTGGCTTGACACAGTTCCAAGAAGCATACATTGTTAGTACTCGAACTGGTGGTTTGTAAGAAAGCTGATTTGTATTAAACTTGAATGCAAAATTTGCTTGCAGTTGGTAGAATAGGTACATAATTATGTTTGTTGAAATATGGAAGTGGTAATTAAATATGGAAGTAGTAATTAAATATGGAAGTAGTTATTAAATATGGAAGTAATAATTAAATATGGAAGTTGTAATTAAATATGGAAGAAGTGGAGTTAGAGCAAAAAACAAAGCTATACTCACTATTTAGTACTTCCTAGTCCCTTCGTCAGATGCAACAGATTCAAACTTTTCAATGCAATTTCTGGATGTATTCAGTTTCAACATAGAGCCACATTACAACAAACTTTAGGACCATTCAGTTTATTCAGTTTAACAAAGAACTATACTAAAATATTATTGGCAATTTTAGTCCAAAAAGATTCTCTAAATCATTCAGCATAAGCCTTCATGAACGTTTAGTCGAAGAGTGTCCTTCAAACTTAAGCTATCCTAACCTTTAAATTTTACTTGTAGCAACACATTACATACTTGGCATTGATAGAATTATGTGCGGTATTCCCTTTATTAAAAAACTAACTACAGCTCAATCAACTCAATTTAACGCAACAATATTTAATTTCAACTGTAAAGCAGTAAACACTAAAGTGTCCAACAATGTAAGCCGAACTGCATATTTAACGCTACACACACAAATGCATAACTTAAACAGCTTAAAGCCTTAACTGTCTGCTGCAATTATCTCACTCACTCACTAACTGACACACTCTCACACACACACACACACACAAACCCACTTGAATTGAGCGCATAATCTCAGCTTTTGTGAGATTATGGCAAAGCGCACAAAAGCGCACTTCCACACTGACAATGACAATGGCTTCAACGTTCTATTTAAATTATAAGCGATGCACTAAGTGCAAACAATTAAAAATTGCAATTGTTGATACAGAATTTTTAATCAACTAATTTAAGCATTGCAACGCTGCCAATGTCGAGTGTTGAACGAAATTGATTTTTATTAGAATGACATTCACACTGAAAGTGTCAACTATGGATAACCCAATAGGAACTTTTAACTGATGTGCTTAGTGCCAGAAGTAAGAAAATATTAGATCTGAATTTGAACATAATTTTGTACATTCACTGAGTGTATTTTGTGCTGAAATTTACATTAAATTAGAAGTCAATTCAAGATTTTGTAGCATTTTTTTTAGAAGCAAAAACATTATTGAGAGAATATTACAGAGTAGAAAAAAATTGGAGAAATTCAGTGCCGCTTTCAATGGTATTTCAGACAACACAACTTCAAGCTTCTACTAGGCCCAAATCTTGTACGCGTTCTATTGAAGTTGACATCAATGGTTTTTTTACAATTCGTACTGAATCATTAGAAAGTTGCGAGGGACTAAGTTAGGTTGTCGAGGTGCAAAAATACACAGATATACTTTTCATTGGGGTCTAAAGAAAACTTCGTTCACAGCTTTAGATAGCTCTGAAGCCTGCTTTACCTGACTATTATGAAATTAAAACTGAATTAAAATTCAAAAGGGCGATAACTCAAAATTAGGTATAAACTTCAAGCGAAGCGCCCACAGTGGTTCAGACCTGTGCTATCGCTTACAGGCTTCATTACCCCCTAAAAAGGGACCCGAAGAATTAACCTGTTTTGTGGAATTTTCAACCGGAGGTGTTTTTAGTTGGTATAGCATAGCGTAGCAAGCGGTGCAAGTATCTTCCTGGCAGATATTCAGACTTCGTAAAAATTACAAAAATAAAGAAGTTGAGGTTCGGTTAGCCTTACTACAAGTGGCGGCCACCTTTACACGAATGAAACAATATCCGAACAGGCAACCAATGTGATTATGAACTGAACTTTACTATATTCCTGATACTCGGAAGCACTGGTACAAGACGAATTTGGGGGGGGTTCAACCCCTCTAAATATCTGTTTGTTAAAAAATTATGGGTGCAAAAAATGTATACAGAACCGCATCCAAAATGAAACTTTATGTGCGGTGCTGCTCGGGAGGATAGTTTCCAATTAGAGAACAAGTGTGAGTCACGAATCTTAGTATTTTGCTCTACCAAACATATTATCAGTCTTGTAATATTCAATAATAGGTAATATTGTTTGTAATATTCACCACAAAATGATTAAAAAAAACGAGAAAAGAAATAATTAAAAACTAAAAAAAATTACAGATAATTCCGAATTCTAATACATTAACATGTATTAAAAAAAAACTGAGAGACAAACAAAAATATTAAAAAAATATATACGTGTATATATAAATTATATATTTATAATATTTATCGTAAATATTGCATACAAATTCAGTTTTTTCTTCAAATTAAAATTACGATTTTTATATTAAAAATTGGACTCTCAAATTGCGAGCCGTTGTACAAGTACAGTGGGAAGAAGTCAGAAAACAAATTTGGAAAAAATAAAAGGCCTGTTTAAAAAAAATGCTTCCAATTAAAAACGAAGGATAAAGGTGAAGTTACAGACCATCCAGTATATACGTTATTCCATTCTGTGCATTTGTCAAAAAAGTAGAATCAGTGCAGCTGTATGAAACAAGTTACTTAGCGCAACGCATATGATGGATTGTCGGATACGATGGAAAAAGTTGAGCAACTTTCTACTTTTGTTTGCATTACGTCCGTCGCACAAACAGATCAGCTGATTTCTGTTATTTCAGATCGATTTCTTCCTCCATTTTTCAAAATTTTGTATTTTTCTCACTCAACAAAATCACAAATCGAAAGGAAAAATTTCAATTCAAACTTCAATCAACTGATTAGAAACATAAACATGTCGCACAAAATGCACGATGTGTAACTTCAATGTACGAAATGCATGTACCGCAAGTACTGCATTCAATGCATAACGCATATACTGGATGGTCTGTAACTCCACCTTAAGAGTGTAAAATTAAATGTCCTTTCTTCTGATATGCACTTTAATAGACAAAATGCATAGACGTTTCGAGAAAATCTGTGTTTCTAAGACTATCTAGTTTTTATAAAAAACATTTCTAGGAAACATTTATATTAAACAGTATCTAAAAATACATTACTGAAAAGGGGTATAAGAACCCGTTGGTACAAAAAATGAAAACAAAAAAATTAAAGCAGAAAAATAGGCCGATATGCCATCTACCAAAAAAGGCCGATACCGATGCCGATTCTTTTTTTTTTGGCCGACGCCGATACTAGCCGATGCCGATACCAATTTTATTGGCCGATACTAGCCGATGCCGATCAATCGGTCGGACTCTACAAATTACCAACTATCGAACTACCAAATTACCAGCCTCGATGTGAAGGTGGCTATTATTTTTTGCTAAGTCGCTAACTTTACTCTAATGGCTTTTCCCCTTACAACAAGGAATGAAGATTTATTTCGCCTAATTACATAGGAACTCATATCTCCATAATTAAAGTTATATTTTTTAGAGTCACAAGTTCACCAAATGTTGTTTTTTGGCAAGTCTTCAGGATGTCTAAAAATTTCCTACTGGGATGCTAACTAGTTTGATTAGGTCATTAAAATGTGACAAGTGGTTTATATGTAAAGTAGAGCGTGAAAAATTTTGCAATATTCATAAAGTATACATTACCAATGAAAAAGAATATTTTCCATGTGCCGGAGTGTCAGTGCGTGCAGTGGGACGTCAGTGATGGCAAGACCGCCAAATGTAAATGTGAGTAAATTTTGTGCCGCTAAAAATTGACCATTACATTAAGTGTAATGGCGGCGTTAGCGAGCCGAGTTCGAGGAGCTTGGAAAAGTACACTCAGGCCGCATGTAATGTATGGGGGCGGTTGAGCGTTAGCGTCACCATTAAACTTGTGCCTATTCATGTTAGTCGAGGAGTGAGCAAATTAATGAGCGTTTCTATTTTTGGAAACATGTAGAAACTGCACGAACACTACCCAACTGTTATATGTGGGCGAGTAGAGGATAATAAAAATGCCAAAAAAAAGTAATAAAAAGCCTACTAAAGAAAATATGAATGGACGAGCGAAACGGTGAGGGATACGCTGGAGCGGCTTTTAGTCGCAAGCACTCAGCTGAGCGGTGTGTGGGGAGATGTGGTGGGTGTAGCGCATAAAATAAGCGAACGATGAGCGCACAAAATCAAGCAAGAAACAGACCAAAACGACAACAAAATTGCTGAATAATGCAAGTTCTTTTATGTAATTTTTTTTTTTACTTTTTAACTGTGAGAATTTTTGGAATAATAGCACACGGCGTGGGAGTTGGAAATACTACGCACTATTAGTGTTGAGGAGCAAGTTGCAGAGCGCCAAAAGAGCTTTCGAGCGCTCAGCTAAAGCGTTCTCTGTTGCGTTCAGTGCATTTTCGCGCACTCTGGCAACGCAACTGCCTCCTGTTGAATTTCATGACTTGCTGCCGCGGCACCCCACACACCGCAACACAGCCGGAAAACCGCCTACTGCTTTATGCCGAAAATTTCCCCAGTTTCCTGTTTTCCCGATTTCCAAATCGCACTGGAAAGTCCACTGGAAGGTGCGCACACTCGTCACCGTTCGCCAAGTCCTCAGCGTGGTCGTGGTGGCGGTGGCGACTGTTGCGGCCATCGTCGTCGTCGTGGTTGTCGTCAGCAGCGCCGCGTCGTCGTTGTCTCTTCGTTTGCGCCTGTCGCCTAGCTGTCGTGCCTGGTGTCCGTGCTTCGTCGTCGTCGTCGTTGGGGCTTCGATGCTGGCGCTACCTGATGCTATGCTTCAGTTCAACCTGGCGAGTGCAGACTGAACGTGCTAGTTGAGCGGTTAAATAGGAAGAAGTAGCACCCAAGCGGAATTTGGCCAATTGCCACAGTTCAGTTCAGTTCAACTCTCTGTTCGCATTGCTGCCACAGCGTTGGCGGCATTCTGGAGCTTCTGTTCACTGGCTACGGTTGGCGGGCACCGCAATTGTGTCGAGGTGTGCCAGAGCGACAGTGTCAACGCGACAGGCGACGCTGCGGCAACTGACTTGCTCGACGACGGCTGACGGCACTTTTCGCACCCAACATATGGCATCTTCGCTGGATGCCAACATGCACGCTTATCAACGGGATCTGGTCGCAGCAGCTGTTACCGGGTAAGTGTCGATGTGTCGATGTGCTGTGTGGCGCAGGTGCCGCGGCTAAGGTATCAATTTGCTGGCTAAGTGTGCACAGTTTTCAAGATTTCCCTTTGAATGTGATACCAACGGTGCGCGACGAAGCGTTGCTCAGTGGCTGTGTGTGAGTGCGAATGCGAGTGTGTCGGTTGCCTGGTGGCGACCTGTTGAGGTGGATGCGATGGCATTTGATCAATTTGCAACGATTTGTAGCGTAGCAAGTTTTTTGCTTCCTTGTGCCAAGCCAAAGTGGAGACAAATTTGATTTACTTGCGCGCGTTTTCACAACATGATTTCGTTTCAACATCAGACAAATGGAACGCTTATCACTAATGTACATACGTACGTATGTATGATTGGTGGAAAAATGCGCCAATAACAACAACAAAGTCGTTTATAAGTAATTGCGTCGTAATTAGATGACAGATTGATAACATACTAGTTGGTTTGCTATCGACACTATTTGTGTGTTTGTGTGTATGCAGAATATTGCTCATGCATATGTAAGTATCTGCCAGATACACAGCGCATAAAATCCCAGCATAGCGCTTTTCATTAGGCACTAATTTGTCTGCTGCTGAGCGTATCAAGGAATATATTAAATAGTAATCTTTGCTAAGGAAATCTGTTTTTCCGAGAATGCAATCAATGTACACACATGTCCTTGAATCTTCTTGGTGCCATATTGCAGTTAATCATGTTTAATTTATGATACTCGTATTCTTGTAGTAAATAAATGACAAAAAATCTTTACTGTTTTCATGTCTGTCATTAATATGCAAATAGGTTCATGCAAATCCTGCAAATGTGTTCATTATGCTTGCATAATAATATTAACACTGTATGTGAAAAGTACTTCTCACATTTATTATTTGCGCAGTTTCATACATTTGACTGACTAACATTCACCTACAGTTCCATTGAAATATTGTTAGTTGTTTTCATAAAAATGTTATTTCATGAAACAGTAAAACGCATGAAAACAAATAAAAAACCGCTAAACCAAATATCAAACTATCGTTCGAAACTGTAATAAAAAAAGAAAAAAACATTGTTGCTTTTATTACTGTGCAGTCATTTATTTGCAGAATATTGAATATTGATTGATTTCGCAACGAATTTTCTGCTTGCCAGCGGCAGTATCAACAATTCTACTCGAAATTGCAAATTTGTAGCTAAAGAAAAGCATAGTTTTTGGTAAGAGAATCCATATTAAAAAAATCAATTAATTTAATGCCAATTAAATCCACAAATATGACAGCTTTTTTTTCTGTTAACAAATTTTAATAAAAATTAAATTAATAATTTAAATAAATAATTTGAAAATTAATAATTTTTATAAAAATTTATTCTTCAAAATACACTATCACTATAGAAGTCAGTTTTGTTGACTTCAATTTAAACTTAACTCGCATTGGAATAGAAGCTAAAAAAAAATATCTATATGAAGTCCATGTGTTATGTAATGTGTACCGATTTGTTAAAGGTTGAAGGTGCGCAAGTTGAATATGGCTGTTTTGTGCAATTTTTAAGTGTACATCTTCAGAGTTCTTGCTATGCCACAAAAGCTACACTAAGTTGAACATTATTTGATTTGCAGTGAAGTGAAGTTGTGATGCTAACATATTGGCATATTAAATTCATAAGTTTTTTCCTATAAATGGCTAACACAAAAGGCCTAATTTTGATGATTATTAGTTTGCACTTAGAAGAAGAAAGAGCATTTATTTCCAAGGAGCTCATTTGGCTCATTTTGAAATAAGGATACAAATTTTGTTAAAATTTTTATTCACAATGCAGGCAAATTTTTATAATAATAATAGTAAATTACCTGTGGAAGTACGTACGGTACGGGTTTTCTCTAAATCAATTTTTGTAGAAATAATGCAGTATACAAAAAAATTAACAATATTTGGTCAGAAAATGCGAAAGAAAAATTTTATATTAAATCAAAAAGTGGCTACAAAATACATTTGTGAACTGTGCTGTTAAAATTTAAAATTATTCCATGAATTGGTGATCAAGTGGTCTGTGCACCCAGTTTTCCAAACTTTAAAGCTTTTTTGAACGCTCGAGAATGAAACGAACCAATTGAATATAATTTGTTTCGATCCTAAATTATTATTTAAGTCAAAGTCCTAGATTGATGTTACCCCTTAATATTTTTTCTACAATTTAATGTCCCAAACATATTGACGACGGCAGCGACACGACCACATCTGTCATAGTATTGAATCAGAGCGTCGCAATCGACACGACTGCACTGACCACAATTGTCACTGTCGCTAACCTTAGAAATATTTCTATTTCGACAACAGGCGACAAAACAAAATTAATTGGCAATGCTTCAAAACAACTGCTTTTTTTCGTTCTTCTTACTTTTTTTGGGTGCTTTAAAGAAAAATGTGGAATTGCTTAGTATTTCAGTTGAAATTTCATTTTATTTCATTTATTATTAATTAGTCAAAGAACAGTCAAAAAACAAAGTAACAGAGTTCAAGTTCAAAAATATTGCTTTAGAAGTAGTGAAGTCCACCAAACAGTTGTTTGAGATCTTATTAAATTCTATTAGAGCTCGCACTAGTTACTAGTTTTATAAATTATATACATTGCCATTTGTTTTAAATTGATGACAGAAGAATAAAATGAACATAGACGAATGCTCAGCAGAAGAAATGTGTAATCACCATCCAATTTGTGATTTTGGTGCTGTTTGCTGAAGTTTCCATTTTAATTGGCTACATGGCGACGGTTGAAGTTGACGCCATATTGTAGTCGTACGGTCCTGTTGCTGTCATCTTCAATGCATTCAGGCCGTTAGGTTTCTTATTCTGCACCAAATAAAGTGACCCCCCTCTCTGAGTAACTTGCCATCCAAAACAAATCCTAGCACTTGTTCAGTTCTTTCCAGTAAAACTGTCTCTGTCTATCTTAGCGTTCAGCTCTCTAGACGCAAGCAAAAACGTAGATATTAAACCCAAACGTAATTTCTCTACATCTTTTATAATTCTCGTCCTTACAAAATTGGCCTTAAGTCAGAAATTCACTTCATTCGATGCTCACGCATTCCAAATATTTGTTATTTGCCAAAAGTTCAAAATCGAATTTCTTCAAATATCACTGAAAATAATTGAACACAACTTTAGAGCATCGCTACAAACGACAAACGCTGCCAACTGCTGCTGCTGCTTCACTTAAGTAAACAATTGTTGTGCCCTTTCAAAAGTTGTAAACACGGCAACAAATAAAATTAAACAAAAATCACAAAGCGTCCTCCGGGCAGCCAACAATTTTCTGGCACTAGAAATGTTGTTTGCTTTTATCATGTCGAAAGATTCGTGAAAGTCCTGCGAGTTAATTTACAAATACAAAACTCTTCAAATGCTGTGTAGCTGAGTGCTTACAGCTGAAAACCTTTTAAGTCACAGTCCACTCAAAATCACAGCTTCTGCTATGCGTTGAACTCGAAGCTGCCTGTATAAATAATATGATTCTATTTATTTGAAAAACGACGCGTTAAAAAGTGTGAAAACGGTTGCTCAATCATTGGTTGCTCAATCATTCGTCATATGCATGTGGCATGAGCATTGCTTCACGCATGAGCGCACTTGAGCAGACCACAGCCAGCACCTTCGTGGATAGCGGCAGCGTGTGCGTCAAAAAGCCGAAACAACTTAAAAATCAATGAGCATTGAGACCGCAACGATTACGGAACTTTAATTAACTGTCAACAGGCTGAAAAGGATATGCGCACACAAACACACATGCACGCACACCAAGAGACACAGTGGCAGTCACACATGTGTCTCTCGCTGTGCCTATGAATTGGGAATTCGTAATCCTTTTCTGGCGCACAAGTCAGCAGTTGCACAGGCAGACACGTACACGGCCTACTGTCGTTGCCCGCAGACCGCAGCCTGTCAGTGTGCTTGATTGAAAGTCGACAACGTCAGCGGCATATCAAATTTTCGTATGCCACAATAAGCCGTCGCACAGCAACGCAAATAAAGCGAATCGAATTGAGACGAGACGAGATGGGACGAAACGCAACGAGACGTCAAGCTGGGTCCTCGCGAGAGCGTGAAGTGAATTGGTAAATGCAGCAAATTTTGTGAAATGCAAACACATTTTTCTATTTCTATATCAATTTCGAGTTGAATTTGCAATTTATCAAATTTGCCAGATCAGCTCGCCTGCGGAAATGATTGAGCTGTGAGCTGTGAGAACAGCGTGAACAGTTGCTAGAAGCTTTGGGCCATGTGCACGCGGCATAGATTGTGCGTGTGCGTGTGTGGGTGACGCCTAAGGCTATGCTACATAAATAGACAAATACTTGAGCGTAAATTTGTTTGTGTTGTTGTTTGGCCGGAGGTTGTGCGACGTGTATCGCATGCGTCGGCCAGTTGCTGATACTACGCCACTCGAGCCAAATATGGCCGGTTATTGCATCATGAACCCACGTACGCGTGTGCCGAAACTTTTAATTGAAACGGCAGCTCTCTTGGCTCCAGCCGCAGGCTACGTTGGCTGTGGCTGTGGTCGGCAACTGTTCACTAGTTGGCCGCTGATTTGTTGGCTCGTTCGACTTCAATTGCTTCGCAAACTTTTGCTTTGCTAATTTAATTAATCAACTTAACTTGGCGCCAACTTACCAACTGCTGCCAACAACAACAACAATAGAAAATGGTAACAAATACTGGTTTACGTTAGTGTGACTTTAATACAGCAAACCCGAATTGCAATA
The DNA here is from genome assembly GCA_963668005.1 of Melieria crassipennis. Lineage (NCBI taxonomy): Eukaryota > Metazoa > Arthropoda > Insecta > Diptera > Ulidiidae > Melieria > Melieria crassipennis. Next base: position 11,996,667 of record OY764961.1, read on the forward strand.
ATCGACCCAAAGTTTGCCAGTAACAATTCGACTTGTACTTAGCTTCGAATGGCGCCAAACTTTTAATGCAATAAAATGCGTCTCAGCCATAAGACTGGCCAGCTGTTTCAATTACGCCACCAAGTTCGCACTTTGCCCACGTTAATTAAAGTTTGGTCATCAGAAAGGTTGCACGAAAAATACGAAAAATATAAAATACACAAAATTGAAATTTAAATAAAAAACAAACTAAATTTTATTATGCGCGTTTCTTTCAAATAGTTACCACAAAAAAATACACAAATTTGCATACAACTTATACTTTCAACACGCACACACACACGCACACTCATATACACACCGCTGCACAGTGATTCGTTCCATAGACAAAATTCAAAAAATTAATAGTCTCAGAATTTAACGAATTTTATGTCATTTGAAACTCCAACTAAGAAAACCCCAAAAAATCTGTGCAAAAAATTAATTAGTGTGTGTGTAAAAGCGGCTCAAAGTTGAAACTTTTTTCACAAAAAAATTGAAACTCATATTTTTTGTTTTTTAGTCTATTGAGTAAAAAAAATTTTAAAAATACATGGTGACCAAGAAGTTGCTCAAACTTTCAATACAGATTAAGAAATGATGTGGCCATTTTCCCTTTTAATGTTTTCTTAAAATTTGCAAAGCGTAGGCTTTTACTTCACTTTTAATTCGAAATATTTTTCTAAATTAAATATCTAAAAATTGGCAAAACAGAGGAAAATATCTAAAAAGTATGTGAAAATATATTCCTGGATTTTTTTTATTTTAAGAAGCATTCTTTCTTTGTCGGATAATGTAATTACATCCTCCGATATCTTCCGATCTCAGAAAATAATTCAATTTGAAAAGTGGTCTAAACACCTATTTTTCGACAAAATTTATTTTTTCATCCCTAAAAGTATGCAATCAGCATGAAAAATTGAGAAAACTGCAAAAAAGCAAAACATACGTCTATTATTATCGTTGTATTTCAAAACTAAAGGATGCTAAGACAATTTCTGTTACTCTTTGCAATTATCAATGTTGACGTTACCGATTAAATGTAAAATCTGAAAAATCTAGCCAATAGAATTGTTGCTAAAGTTTTCCAAAAATGACGAAAACTACCAAACTACTAATTTTTAAGAAAAAAAAACATGGAGATTTCAATTCAGCAAACCATGATTAACTAGTATACCAAATTTTATGAAGAACGAACCACTCCTTCTAATTTTGTCCCGCGGTTGTATGGAGTCGAATCACTGTGCGCTGTGTCGAACAATTTCCGTAATTTGTATCCAACTTTTCGGCTTCTTCGCAGCCATCACACCGCTTCGCACCGCAGCACCCACCTCCACGTCTGCACGTATTTGTGTTGTTTGTAATTTTCATAACAATTTCTGTCTTAAAATTGCGCACCTCCCCGGCTGTCGTTCGGCTGGTGGCAAAATATTTTTATTGCCATAACTTTTGCAATTCCCCAACATGCTGCGAGTCTTTCTTACTTTTTTCACATGCATTGCATATTTTTATGAAGGTGTGTGTGTGTGGTGTATACATTTTATGAATTTTTTTTATTCTTTTATTTTTGCGGCACTTTTACACTTGGGCGCAATCAAGCGATGTGGAAATATGCGCTTTGCATAAAGGTAAAGTGCCCACAAAACCCTCTGACTACTGGATAGAAGTCTGCTGCTGTGTTATTGTGGCATTACTTTTGTTTGTGTTTACTAGTGTCCGACCGAAACCACTTTTTTTGGCCGAAATCGAAACCGAATTTTTTTTAATATTCGGCCGAAACCGAAACTTTCTAGTTGAAATAAAAATCACCACATCAAGCATCAAAATCACAATTTTCAACAAACGAATTTTACTTTAAGTAAATAAAGAACACACAAACAAACAAACATAATATAAATAAATAAAGACTTATTAATAAAAAAATTCATTCATTTTTTAAAAACATAAACATAAAAAAATCATTATTTCATACCTTACTCGCTAATATTCAAAATTAAATAATTTAATATTATATTCTAAAATAATTTCATATAATATTCTAAAATAATAAAAGTTTATTTACATTGGTGGCATCCAAATTCTCCTTCTCATCCTTTCACTATAAATCCGCTCGGCTGCACTAAATAGCTGTTCACTTGCCACACAATAAAATGTAAAAAATTGTCTAGAAAGTTTCGGTTTCGGCCGTTTGGGCATCTTTTGGCCGAAACTGAAACCGAAACTACATATTTGCGCCGAAACCGAAACCGAATATTCGGTCGGACACTAATGTTTACACACCCTGAGCTATGGTAGGCAACATTGAATTTGACATAAGCGCGACACAGCCGGAGTGATGAATGTCAGCCATTGGTTGGATGTGGGTACCAAACTTTTGTCACCTTACTACAAAGTTAAGTTTATGCAATCTTTGAGCTGTGATTTGCTTTAGTTTCGGCTTTTTTATATGGACAACTTTTTTAATGTTTAAATTATTTTGCCCAAAAAGTTTTGACAGCTCTGACAGTCACCTAATCGCTTTCAATTGTTAAAATATGTCTTTTAAATATGTAGGTACTTCAAAATCATCAAAACCAAGTAAATGTGTTAGTGCAGCTGCGCTTCAATGCATAAATCCCGCAAAATATGCACATGACAGTGTTTTCTTTTGTAAACTTATTTGCAATGCCTGCTTATTCAAATGGGCCAGAAAGCTGTTTTAAAATACAACAAACTTTTCCATTGTGCAAACGATTTTTGAGGAAAAGTTCAGGCCAGCGCACAGTGGTTCGACTCCATACAACCGCGGGACAAAATTAGAAGGAGAGGTCCGTTCTTCATAAAATTTTTTATACTAGTTAATCATGGTCTGCTGAATTGAAATCTCCATTTTTTGTCTTAAACTTTTGCAGTATGGCAATGCCTGAGACTTAAACTTGCAATTTTCGTCATTTTTGGAAAGCTATAGCACCAAATGTGTTGGCTAGATTTTTCAGATTTTACATTTAATCGGTAACGTCAACATTGATAACTGCAAAGAGTGACAGAAATTGTTTTAGGACCCTTTAGTTTTGCAATAAAAATGATAATAATAGACGTATGAATGATTTGCATTTGTGCAGTTTTTTCAATTTTTCATGCTGATTGCATACTTTTAGGGATAAATAAAATAAATGTTGACGAAAAATAGGTGTTTCAAATTGAATTATTTTCTGAAATCGGAAGATATCGGAGGATATAATTACACTATCCGACAACGAAAGAATGAAAATAAAAAAAATCCAGGAACATACTTTTACATACTTTTTAGATATTTTCCTCTAAGTTTTGCCAATTTTCAGATTTTTAATTTAGAAAAATATTTTAAATTAAAAGTGAAGTAAAAGACACAGCTTTGTAAATTTTGAGAAAACATTAAAAGCGAAAATGGCCACATCATTTCTTAATCTGCTATATTGAAAGGTTTAGCAACTTGTAGCTAACGATATATTTTTACGATCTTTTTACTCAATAGGCTAAAAAACAGAAAACATGTACTTATTTACATTTTTTATGAAAAAAGTTTCGAATTTGAGCCACTTTTGCATACACACTAACAGATTTTTTTGGGTTTTCTTAGTGGGAGTTTTACCTTTCAAATGACATCAAAATCGTTAAATTCTGAGACTATAAATTTTTTGAATTTTCTCTATGGAACGAATCACTGTGCAGCGCCTTAACCGCTGCCCACATGCTCCAACAACTTTTGCACGCGCCATCGCGCGCTTATCTGCGGTCACTGCGGCAGCGCGTCTCTTCGGCCAACACTTCAGCCACTATTGGCGACTTCACTTGCCAATTGTGCGGCATTTGAACTTTTAAACAAAATTTCACTTCTTACCACATAAACAAACACAAAAAGATACACAAGTTTTTGAAGCGCTTCGGCGTCGACCACACGTTGCTGCTGCACACTTTTGGGATTAAGCGAACTTTGTAGCTGACGCCAACGACAACGCCAATGCAAACATCAACACGCTTACGCAAACGCTGCTATCGGCGCTGTTTAAAGTTTGGCTTTTGAACAGCGAACAACTCGACTCTCACCAGTCGACGGCGCTCACCACTTGACCAAACTGCCACCGCGGCGCTTCATGGTACACTGTCAATGCACTAAACTGTGTTGTTGTTTTTGTTGTTTGTTTTGTTGTCGCTTAACTACTTACGCAGTTAAAAAGGCAAGAAGGATTTCCTTCTTTTTCAAGAAGGATTTCCTTCTCACTTCGTACGACTTGCAACTTTTTGCTGCTATTTATTTTCGCTTAGTTGTTGCTGGCCGCTTATTTCGGAGATTTTCGCATATTCTGACGTTTATTTAATTGCAAAAGATTTGCGTGAAAGCTGTTGCCAAAGTTTTTCTCCTATTAATCTAACGGGATTTGCTGGGAAAAATATTGTCGCTGCAGGCGTTTGTTTTTTTACGGCGAAATTTGTTTGACATTTTGCTGGCCGTTGGCTGAGCTGAATGAACCCTTTTGTATTTTATTTGCCATTTGAGCGATACATGACCTTTCTGGTATGACTTCATTGCATGCTGCAAAGAAACAACCAAACGAGCATAAAATGGCGAAAAAGTGTAGCACACTTAGGGGCGCTCCCACTTGTTATGCAAGTAAATTCGAGGGAGTTTCATGCGCACGAAACCGCCGTCACTCGAACGTCAAGCAACCATTTGCAATGCAATGACTAGCACATTGGTGGAGCGTGTTAATGCGCGCTGAAAGCTGAAAGCAGACTTCACCCTCAGTCTTCTGCTAGACTGGACCTTGCCCTCAGCATTGGTGAAAAGGTGAATGTATGGGGATTTCTTTTGGTTTTACCAAGTAGTCAAAAAAGATTGAAAAATATGATAAAATAAAAACAAAGTATGAACGAGAGAAAGGAGGAACGTAAAGCCGGATTTTATGAGAAGCATATAAGAAACGTGATGGAGCGATGTGGATTGAAGTATACAAACAAGGTGGAATTAAAGTGCAATAAAGATTTAATGTTGAAGTTTGGTCAATGCAAAGAATGAGATGAGCGAAAATTGAACGATTAGAGACAGACAGACAGACAGATAGTATACAGCGAAATAATATGAATGGGATCAATAATGGACTGAATAATGGTCTGATAGACGTTCATGAGTGTAAAGCAACGAATGGATATGTGGCCCAAAACAAAAAGTGAGTCAAAAAGACTGCATTCCAGAGACCTAAAATAATTATTATCCATATTTTTGGGAATAAAAAAATTGCCCTAATTTAAGAAATTTCTATAATTATTGCTTTATAATGAATATTCCCAATAATAAATTTTTTACGTCGCCTATAACTATTATCATGTAATTAATATTTTTGAGTTGCATAATAACTGTTATAAGTAGATAACAAGTATATTTTTCGTTTTCGATAATTATTATTTTGGGATTTTTGTTTTTTACATTGCTTCATAACTTTTATTTATGACTTTGTTAATTTACGTTACCAATAACTATTATTTTGAGAAGTTTTTTTTACGTTGCATCATAACTTTTATTTACGATTTTTTTTTTCATTTACGTTGCCGATAACTATTATTTAAAAAAAAAAAAATGTTTACGTTGAATTACCACATTTTGGATATGAATTGATTTGTAATTGTTTTAAATTGACAAATGCAAATTAACTGCAAAAACCTAATCTCCACCAACAGTTAAACAATTAAAAATCAATTCATACTGAAAATGTGGTAAGGCAACGTAAAAAAAATTTTCTTTCATAAAAGTTATGAAGCAACGTACATACAAAAAATGTTCTTTCAAATAATAGTTATCAATAACGTAAATAAAAAAATCATAAAAATAAAAGTTATGAAGCAACGTAAAAAAATTGTCTCAAAATAATAGTTATCGGTAAAGTAAATAAAAAAAAGTCATAAATAAGAGTTATGAAGCAACGTAAACACAAAAATCCCAAAATAATAACTATCGAGAACGAAAAAAAAATTAAGTCCCTGCTCCATTCAGATCTTTTAGAACTTTGTGCAAACCTTTCCTAAAGAAAATATTCCACGGGTTTATTTTTGAAGCCAAATTAAATACAAAAAATTTTAAATATTATTAAAACAAATTGTTTACCCTATTTTGTAGTGTCCGACCGAATATTCAGTTTCGGCCCAAATAAGTGGTTTCGGTTTCAGTTTCGGCCAAAAAATGGCCGAATAGCCGAAACCGAAACTTTTTAGAATATTTTTTACATTTTATTGTGTAGCAGATATATAGTAAAAGGAGGAGTAATTTAAATGCCAGCAATGTAAACAAACTTCTTTTTTTTAGCATATAATATTAAATTATTTAATTTTGAATATTATCGAGTAAGGTACGAAAGGGTGATTTCTTCTTGTTTACGTTTTTAAAAAATGAATAAATTGTTTTTATTAATAAGTATTTATTTATTTATGCTATGTTTGTTTGTTTGTTCTTTATTTACTTAATGTAAAATTCGTTTGTTGAAAAAAGTGCTTGATATGGTGATTTTTATTTCAACTAGAAAGTTTCGGTTTCGGCCGAATATTAAAAAAAAACCGAATATTCGGTTTCGGTTTCGGTTTCGGCCCAAAAAAGTGGTTTCGGTCGGACACTACTATTTTGTAACATGATTTCATATGAAAAGCTTGAATTAGTATGGTTTTCTAGTTGTAAACGAAATATATATGAAAATATATGCTCGTTCGATTCTCTTAAATTTAATCATTTTTGGTTTAACCAACAACAATTTACGCAAATCATCCACAACCTTGAACAATAACCGCCAAATCAAATTTTTCATTATGCTGGCGCATGCACAGCGTTTCCCCCGAATTTCACTAAATAAAGGCAAAATATCGCTGCTGCAAATGATGAAAATTCAATTTTCGTAAAATGCGATTCAGCACTTTGGCAACTCAAAACTTCTCAGCTTTCGTTTAGCTGTCCGCTTCCCATTTCATTCGGTTGCCGCTTCAGTTTCAATCACATTTTCTACCACAACTCTTGCATGGGCACTGACCCAGGCCGGCCGCAACCACGGCCGCACATTTTCTGCTTTTCATTGTATTTTGTTATCGAAACGAAAACTGTGTGTGTGTCATTGCTTTGGAAAATGTTAAAAATGGTGCACGAACTTTTGACATTTTGCGGCGACAAACTGTCAAAGACATTCTGGTCGTTTTGCACAACGCACTGACGACGACATGATAAGTGCTGCCAGCAGTCCGAACGCTTCGGCTACCATTGCTGAAATTTGTAGTGCGAAATAAATAGTTGCTACGAATGTGGTTGTGGCTGTTGCTGTTGCTGCCGTTGTCATGTGGCTGCTGGCAACTCGTTTATTTGCTTTTGTTGTCGCCCATTGGCTGCCGTGTCAGCTGCAATGCATTCTCACTTAATTACAAATGTAATTTGCGCTTCTCCGAGTGTAAAACAACCGCTCCCGGCCAAAGCAAAAACTACATGCAAAGCTTTGTATAAAATTTGCGTTAAATAATTTCATTTTCTTCGACCAACATACATACATGTGTCGTTTTTTAAGCTGTTAATTGGGTTTATGCTTTTGACTGTAGAACAGTACTTGCGCACAACAACAACAACAACAACAACACACAAAATACTGCTCAAAAACCAGCTGCAAGCTATCAGCCAAATTTACTGAAAATTTTTAATACTTTGCGCCAAGTTGGACGTCGCTGCTGCTGCCATAAGTAAATATAAATTCATTAAGTGCTTGCGGAAGAGCGAGGAAATTCTTGCCGCTCATGACGCGATTAGCCGGCGCCCACAACTGCGCGCCGCTTGCGGAAATGTGCAACTGGCCGCTTGGGCGTTTTTCATTCGCCAACTGCAACGCAATTCGCACTGCACTGCTGTCGCTGCAGTTACTCTGCGCTTGCATACATTTGCATATTAATAAATTCGACGACAATTTGCCATTTTGTGCTCGCTTTGCTGCGCTCCCCAACCCCAACCTCGACCACAGCCCGCACTGGACTCTCCGCTGGCGACTCTATTAAAACTTTATTGCCAGCCATATGAACTGCTGTTGTTATTGTTGCTAGTTTTGTGTTCAGCGCCTGAGGCTACGCTAGTATAATGTATGTATATGTGTGTGTGTGTGTGTGTGTGCGTGCAAGCAACAGTGACAGTGTTTTTATTGCCGGGTCCTCACAGAGTGCTTGCGATTTTAATGGAGTTTTAATTGTTCGCGTAATTAACAGAAGTGATAAAAATTAATTAAATCCGACATTTTGTTGATTTTTTGTATATTTTTGGCTTGTGTATTTGTTTGTGTATGTATAATGAATTCATTACTGGTTGCATGAAAAATGCACAAAGTGTAATTAAGTGACATAAATTATGGCATCGGCGGCGCTGTGTCGCACATTTTATTCAACACATTGAACTTTATTAAGATGACAGCAGTGACAATTTAAATTAATGTATTTTCAACCGTTTTGTTATTGTTTCTAGGAAGACAGTGCAATATTTATTAAATTCGGCTGAAATGTTTTGCCTTAAAAAATGCAATTTCAATAAATTGATAACAGTTTGTTATTGTTTACAAGAAATTAATTTGATAAAATGTTTACACTCAACGGCAATAAAGACTGCGGTTACATTTTGCTTGAAATGCTCAGTTTCTATTTTATTATATTTTAAATATTCCAAATATTGCCTTCAATATGGACAACGCTGTGCATTTAAAGAATCAATTTTTGTTTTAATCATTATTTGGAAGCAAAGTGAAAATGGCTTTATTCCATAATATTTGTAAATCCATACATTTATCTTTTCGAACTGGAGGTGAAAATCTTTATGAGAATATTTATAATGCCACATTTCTGACGTCTCAAAAGCACAGCGGGTTGTGAATTCGCCGAAATAGATCACTTAAACGAGTCTCTTTTCGTTTTCTATATGAAAATGATTAGTAGTACTGAGGTCTGCCTTTAGTTATCAGGGATATCTATGAATACTGCAGACCTGATGGCTATATTCTTCTTCTATTCAAGTAGCTCTTTGTGCTTAATGGTCCACAACTCATTGGATCAACAACTGAAAAACTGCACTCAACTTGTGTCGCTGTTTCTACATCTTCGATACATAGCCTACAATTGCTTCCTAAACGAAATTTAGTTGTTTGACTTGACACCTGAAGTTGCAATGTCAGCCAGCTTAGGCTTCTATACTCTAAGCTAGCAAGCTTTGTGGCTTTCCAGTTCAACGGCTTTTTAAAATTAGTTCTAGAAAGTCTGCAATTGTTTGGCTCCTCACATCTGCTCTGAATGAGTATTTCCATACATGGATGGGTCGACAACTTAAGGCAATTATACACCTGACTGCCCCACAGAAACTAACTACATACTAAAAGATGACGGCATCGTTAACGATACTAAATAGTTAGGTTAGGTTTGGATGGCTGCCTATGTATGAGATGCACTGAAACATGTATGGACCATTGTGTGTGTGTGTGTGTGTTATAAAACATTAAAAACGTATGTATGAAAAGGGGAGAGAATTTGCAATTTACCGCTGACTCCGAACGACGATTGACAGTTAACAGCTTTTCTTTCACACTTGGAAGAAAGAAGAAGAAGAACTGGGAATCAAACCTCGAGCTGCCGGTATGAAAGGCCAGCGTACTACCCGCTGGACTATTGAAACCGATAAAAAAAAAATAATATAATAATGAAAAAAAATGGTTTCATTCTAATGTAATTATTCAACGAAAGAAGTTTAAGAAATAAGCTCCTTATTTTTGAGGTTAATTATTGAGTTAATGTGCGTATGAGTTGTCTGCTTAGTTCTCCTAAGCTTCTTCGGTGAAATAAAGTTTTAGTCAACACGCGTCAACTTTATCACCCTTCTGCATTTTATGGCTTATGAAATAAGCACTTTACTTCTCGCTTGTGCAGTCCGGCCGCAATGCAACTTTGTTTGTGTTGATGTGCGCTGCGCAAAACTTTTGCTATATTCGGAAAACAACTTAATTCCATTCGCATGCCGTCGATTTAATGATGATGACATTAAAATGAAGAACTAAATGTTGAGCATTGACTTTGCGTAAAAATGCCTACACTCGTTGCACACTGCTTGTTTGTTTTTTTGTTGGTGCCAGCAGTTATTTTTAATGCTGACAATTTAGACAGTTTTAGTACCTTTAAGAAAACTCCAATTTATGCCGTCTTTAAGGTGCACCTTGCAGCCATTTGGAAGGTCACCAAAGGATGTTCGCTTTAACGAGGGCCGTAAAATTGCAAAAAAAGAAAAGGCAGCAACAACTCAAGCAAAATAAATTCATTTCTCGCGTGCACAATGGAGAAGATGATTGTGTGTGTGTGTGTGGGTCAAAGGTCCATTTGCTATATGCACAAACATAAAATTCAATTTCCTTGCTGTAATATAGCCTGACATTTATTACTAATATCGTAACCAGCACAACAACAAAAAAATATTCTTATACAATGCCGCAAGGAGCGAACCGCAACAGAAGGAGACAATAGAAAGGCATGAAACCCAACGAATGGAAACAAATTGCAGATGCGCAAAATTTAATAAACACAACAGAACAAAAAAAAAAACCTGAAACAACAACAAGAGCAAGAATATAGCAAACAACAAAGTGGCCACAATAAACAGAATAGACTTCATGTTAAATCTTAATAAATGCAATTTGCCTTCGTTTTTTGTTAATAAATTGTGACACTGAAAGCAGCGAACATAAGAAATGGCAACCACAACAACAACAACAAGTAGCAGAAGCGAAACAAACGAACCATTTGGCCGGTCAGCTACACTGAAGGTTACGACACAAATTTGCAATATACGTGCGCCAGTCGACGACAGTGTTCGGTGTCAGGCGGGGGCGCGCTGCCACGTGAACGCCAAAATTGGCAACGCCAGCATCTACTTCCGTTCGTTTATTTCCGGTTACAGGGCGCGAGCGTGTGTTGGCGTTGTGCACGTAATCCACACAAAAAACTAGTCCAGCGCCATCAACCGACTGAACAACAACTGCTCACTCGGTCACTCGATCGCGCGCCCGCGCGGCCTCCATTGCAGCGGCCGGTTAAGTGCGATTTGATGGCCGCAAAAAAGCGCCAACAACTGCCAATAAAGTTGCCGTTGCTTAACAAAAAGCGCAAGCACACACACACACACACAAACATGCCCTGTTCCCTCTGCATCTCTCCCTCCTCTGCCTAGATTTTATTGCCCATTTTGCTGCGCGCAGCAGTCACACAATTCAGCACGCCCCATTTTCACGCCATTACTCGCTTTGCTTTATCGTTTTAGGTGGGCCGATTATCATGGCATGCTATGTACAAGCACAACAACAACAACAACAATGTATTAGACAACGACACCAGCAACAGCAACATCAACAACAAGCTCATCAACAGCGCCTACAACCACAACAACAACAACATCATGTGGCAAAACAGCAACAACAACAATCAGGCCGCGATGCAACGCTAAAGCGACTGAATGATGGCGGCTGGTGTGCGGCACTGCAGCGTCACGCGGCGGCCAAGCTGCAGCATTTCGGCATTTCGGTTGCCGTTGTGCTGCAGCTGCTGCTGCTGCTGACGTGCCAGCAGGCGGCGCACGGCGAAGGCAATGTCGGTGAGTACCAGCAATGGTCAGAGGGCCAGGTGCAGTGTTAATTAATTAAGGCGCGCTGTTTTTGTTGTTGTTGTCTCAGTGGGGCAGCAATTGCCGTCGTGGTTGATTGTGCACATGCGATTGCTTTGGCATTTGGCAATTACATTCTGAGTCAAGCGATGCAACATGCAACTGATACACGTTAGAGGGAAGGGCGAGGGGCGAAAGCGTGCAAAATGCAATTAGCACTGCGTGTTACCTGATGAGCGCTGCTCGTGCCGTAATCTGCTGAGAATTACAAAGAAATTTGTGCCACGTATTTGGTCATGTGTTGCCAAGGGTTAAGAATGCTTTTATACTATAAGTGCAGTGCAGTGCAGTTGTTGTAATGAAACTTTGGGCAAAATAAGAAATTAAAATAAATATAATAAAAAATAAAAAATATTATAAAAATGTATAAAAATAAAATAAATAAATAATAAAAAATAATAAGTAATGAACATTAAAATCTTTCCTAAAACTGATTTTAACCCTTTCGACCCCAAAGTTGCCTGAGAGCAACTTCACCTATTTGTCATCTTATAGAAAAAGCTACGATTGATTTATGGGTTTAATTTAAGTAGGCACCAACAAATTAATATGTTTAGAAGTGAATTCAAAGTAAATTACAAACACTTTACTGTCATCCCCAAAATAATTTTCAATAATTTGCAGCAATACTCGTATCAGGGAAAGTTTGTGTTCTAATTGAAGTCTACGAATTGGGCGCGTTTGATCAAAACCCTGTTTCTTTAATAATGGTTAAATAAAATCAAAAAGTGATAATTTTGTATTTTTCCATAAATATTAAATAATTTTTTTGTAATTAAAAAATATTGATACACAATTTATTTAACCCGTTTTAACCCATTGCTGCCTAATCGGTAAAATTTTACCCATGAAAATTGATTTTTTTTTTAAATCACAAAAAAAGTCAATGTTTGAGATATCTCAAAACTATTAATAGGGGTAAAGATGGAACTACCTTAACCTAGTGAAGGTCATCCTAAAATTTTGCCATCTAGCTAGAGTTACCAGACTCCAAAAATCGTGAATTTTCCGGAGGTGGAAAATGTGGCGAAACGTAGTGGCCTTAGAACTTCACAAAAATCTGCCTCCTAACTCACCGCAGCTACCATTGCTGCGTAATGGGTACAAAATACCTAATGAATATCTCAGCAACGTGCAGACATATAAAGCTGAATTTTGTTTCTGATTATGTTGGGTGACTTCTAGGTCGTGTAAGAAATTTTATCAAAATCGTATGGGCGGAACTGGTACCCGGCTGCAATGGGTTAAGCTAAAATTGTTCAAAAGTAAACTAGCTCTAGAACTCTAACAAAGAGGCGTGGCGTCGTGTGCACACTTCTTAGACAAGTGTTTCATGATTTAAATACCAAAAAGTAATATCAAGATTTTTACGCTGTAAAATTCGGGGTCGAAAGGGTTAACACTAGAATACTCGGCTTCTAATTGGAAGCTCACTTGAAGTTGCGTTGAAATTTTAGGAAAAGTTTCTCAAAACTAAACCAAAAAAAAGTTATTAAAATTTCTTAAAAATCTGTGCTACTGGACGCATAAAATTTCTCTCAAAACTCACAAATGCAAATATTTATATTGTCCGCCAACAGCCGAAAGTTCTGAGTATATATTTTTGTTATGATGTGTTGCAACTATTTCAATTAAAGTTGCAACAACTGAGCAACTTTGATGGAACCATGTAACTTCAGTTCGGGCGCTGCGGCTCATGTCTTCGCTAAGTGAAAACTAAGTTTTGCCGTAACAAAAAAGCGAATGAAAAATAAAACGCTTCTGCTGCAACTTTAATTAATGCTCGTATTTGGGTAGCCTCTGCGCCAAAGACAACTCGCTCGGCTAGTGCTTTGGGCCGTGGGGATGCCGCAGAGCGACGCAGCTGCCGCTGCAGCTCAAATGCATTGCCAACAACTTTATAAATGGTCCCCAATTGCAGCAACAGCAACAACGCCAACGCCAGCAGCTACCATCCTTGCATACCTTGCTGTATGTGCATCAGATACCAGATACCTACATTTTGCCAAGCGGCGCTACATTTGGGTTGGCTTCGTTTTGCAGCAGCAGCAGCAAAAATAATGAGCGCATTGCTTCCAGCAACCTGAGCAGGTGGGACTTTAATGCAATGACAGCGCGGCTGTCAGAATTCCACTAGAAAGTGAATAATGAGTACACTGCACGAACACCTAAACACACACACATCAGCAACGATAGCGTTGCGCCCACAACACAAACATACAAGAATGTAAGTGTGACTGAGTTGCCACTTGCGCTCAGCTCTAACTGAAGCAACATGCAGCTAGGCAACTGTTGCTACGCTTCGTGTCGCACACTTTGCTGCTATTTCTATGCACATGTGTGCGTTTGGCCACATTCCTGCAAAGTTGCCAACCGCTGCGGTAAAGCGTGACTGTGTTATGGCAACTGTTGAGGCTGCGGCTGTATTAACGACTGAAGCTTGCGTCGGATTTACCGATTTCAGTTGAGTGCACAGAGAAAAAACAAAATCTGTAAAACTTACAAAAAAGTTTTTCAGCTTTTCTAGACAATTGCTGGCAGAGTTTTCACCAACTGTGCAGAAATCTTTTTCTTTTACAAATAGCAAAGAATTTGTCTCATATATTCACGAACGCGTTGAATGCATGAACAGTTTTATTCAAGTACAGATTTGTTGCATCAGTGTTCATGTAAATTCTTCTTTTATAAATAAATTTTCTTAAGACTCATAACAATTGTCAATTCATGGGAAATTTGTAAAAACTTTAATGTAAACGAACACAATAGACGATTAAAAGTTAAGAAACATTTGTATACTTAAACATAAATATGAATGTGAATAAGGTAGGATTATAGCCTATTTCCACCGAGCGCTTAAATGCATTTAAGGGCTCTGTTAAGCTTGAGAACTGTCAAGCGTTTCCACCAAAACTGAGTTAAATGCAACAGCTGGTTTTTATTTACATTTTTACTTGGTCAAGCCAAATTCTGCATTTATTTCAGGGCAGCCACCGCTTACCCATCGCCGCCATCTCCTTGTACACGTATGTATGGTTTCTTGTAGCCCCTCTACTGCAAGAAAACCAATTCGCTTTCCTTCTCAACAGTCTAGGAATGTCTGCGTTTTCATATTTGTGAAAATTTATTTCATTTGTCAATGTTTATTTCATTTATGAAAGTTGTCAGCTGATTGATACCAGAGCTGTCTAAATTTTTAATGTGAAGAGGGTTAGTGAGAAGTTTCACGTTTTTGATTTTCTCTTTCAGCATTTATTATTGGCAAATAATAGAAGTTTTGACTTTGATTATGACAGACGATATGTATTTTTGCGAAAAATACAGTAAAAAGTAATTGTCTTAGCAAAAAATCTACCACACCGAACGCAATTCGAATCCCCTCTTTTGTTTGTGTTCGTACGGCTCTTGCAGCGCCGAAAAGCATGCTATCAAAACTTGTACATTTGTCAAAATTGCTCCAGCTTTTAACATAACATATTCTGTTAGACGTCTGTAAAGGGCAAAACTGAGTTAACTCAGTTTTGAAAGTGAGTTAACTCACTTTGATACAAAAACAATTGCATGGGAATTAGAGCATTTAAATGCGATGTTAAATGCATTTAAGCGTTAAATGCATTTAAGGCCCGGTGGAAATAGGCTATTAGGTATTATTGAAAATGGTGTGTGTACTTCCACTCGAAGGTATAAAAAAGGGCCATTGTGAGTGCCTTCCTACAGCTGAAGGTAAAGTAATATTCAATTGTCTTTTAGCCCATTTGACTTCGCGATGAAGTTTAGCAAGCTTGATAGTTCAACTTTTGCTGTATCGCTCAGACCAGTCAAAAACTTAGACCCCGAAAAGCGGCAGCTGCATTGCTGTAGAGCCCAGCACTGACAAAGAAAGTGCTCTATCGTCTATGATTTTTCTTCGTCACTGCAGCTTCTGCAGGCATCACTAGATGAGAGGTTACATTTTATGAGCATAAATCCAGTGGCACAATGTCCTGCAATGTTTTCAATAAGAAACCTGATACAAATATGACTTAGTGACAACAAAAGAAGTGAGTTACAATGAGCCTATTTTTTCCTTATTCACACCAATTATTCACTTACATCATCATAATCATCATCATCATCATCTTCATAATCATATTTATAATCATCATCAACTAATATGCGTTGCTAATAGGAAGGTGGTGAATAACGCAGGTGGTTGGTGTCTCCGATGAAGGCTGCGTAATTTTTCGATAGTCTGTAATGGCACTGCTGTGGTGTTGTTGTTGCGTGTGTGCAACTAAATAATGGGGATCTGTTGCATGCTGAATGGATTGAGAAGAATAGGAACTTGTACCAAGATAATGAAATTGACTGGGAAATAGTGATGGAATGCGAAACAATTAGAAGGAGGAAAAATTGTGAAAAGTGCGGGGCCTTTCGAGACAGACTGAATCTTTTAGCGCTCTCATTATGTTTTTGTGTTAAAGCTTACTAGAAACTAATTGAGAAATAATTTAAATTTTATAGAGAACAGGAAGAAAGTACTGAAAGAAAACCAGACTAGAAGACTTGAACTTAATGAACAGCCAACATTAGTAAAGTAAAGCAATTCTGAGTAACATTTATTCTGCAAGCAGTAGTTGTAACTAAATTGGTAAAAGGTGGGTAACTAAGTAGAATAAATGACTTGACTTTGGACTACTATACTTGACTTTACTATACTTTACTTACTAGACTACTTATTATACTTTTTTGGATACTATATTAAATAAGAAAAATATAATTCGTAGTAGTCTACAATCAGTAGTGGTAGTGTATTTTGCTATCATTCAATAGAAAAACGAAGTAGGGAAAATTACTTGACTTTGGATTACTATGCTTTCTCAGATAATAGTTAAGAAAAAGCGAATTCCCAGTAAGAAGTCTGTTAAACCAATAGTTGACTAAATTTAATATTGTATAAGCAGCTGGGTACAGTACCTCAAACAGTTCGAAATCTATCATCTGGTTGTTAGGTTGGAACACACATATGTCCACACAGATACATAATTGTGACAGTTTGGATCTTCTCTGAATTGTCAGAACCTTTCTCTGAGCTCTCCTACTTTTCATAACACACACTTTATTGATGTTAAACAGAGAATGCTGACACACATTGTCACTCTATGATAGCTACAGCAGCATTTACCGCTATGCGGTCGGATATCCGCTTCATAGTGTTGCCAATAAAAGTTTTACAATGTTTGTTTATTTGACTTTATTTATTTATTTGTGTTGTGCGCGATGTATATTGCCAAGCGATGCACACTCAAATATGTACACACACACACACACATGCGAACATATGCACACACACATCATTTCGTTATAAAAAAGCAGAAATGTTGTCATCGCTATCTGGCAGCAGATAAAGTGAAAATTTAATTAACAACAACATAAAATTCTTGCAAAACTCCAAAGTGAGAAATAAAGTAAAAGCGAAAATAAAACAGCGCATGAAAGTCCAGTGCCGTTGGGGAATGGAAAACAGCAAAACTGAGCATGAATGGTTGCTTTATATGCAATCATGTCGTGCTTGACATTTTTACGCTCATGGCTGCTGCCGGTGCCGATGCCGGTACCAGTGCTGTTGCTGTTGTTGTTGCTGTCGGCAGCTTGTTTGTTGGCTTGTTGGCACATGTCGTTGATGAAAATATCAGAATTGCTGGCATGCCTCGTGCCAGGTAAACGGCTGCGGCCCGCTGAACGAAATTAACAATATGGCTGATGTTGGCGCCATGGCTGTGGATTCGCTGAAATTTGCAAAAACAATTCTCATATGATTAAGTTAAGTTTTTAAGAATTTACGCCGAAAATGCGTTGTCGCAAAAATACACTCACACACAGAGCCGGATTAACCATGAGGCCAGTGAGGCCACTGGCCTCAGGCCCCCACCACTTGGGGGCCTCCACCATCCGTGTGAAAAATTGGAAAAAAAATCACGAATAAACCCCAGTGTCGAATCGCGTACTTAATAGTCTAATAATGGAAATTTTCGATACTAATCGATTATTCCATGGAAATCGATACTACTTCAGAAGAACGGATTTCAGTTCTATTTTGTTGGTAGCCCAGATTCTTGTGGATTATTGATGTGTATATATTGATGTGCAATGTTTATGTATATATCGTAAATCGTAATTAAATTAGCTCTGAGCATATACGATATTGTTACGTACTTGCATACTAAGTGTACGTGTGATGTGAATGACAGCTTCGTATATTGTCTCGTTGACATTGTGATTCAGTAAGTGCGACAGTCGTACAACTTCCCGATATAAAATTTTGAATGAATTACTGCATACAGCAGAGAAAGTCTACTCCGTGAAGAATTTGAGTGCAACACGCTGGTCATGCAACTATGAAGCAGTCAGAGCCCTCAATTACGGTTATCATGAGATCCATGAAGCCTTAACTGCGATTGCCATAGACGAAAATCAAAAAGCTATTGTGAAGAATGAAGCTATCGGACTTATTCGAAAAATGGATCGCCTGGAAACTGCAGTCTATACGAAAATTTGGCATGACATTCTTGAGAGATTTAATAAGACCAGCCAATACTTGCAAAGTTCCACGATGGTACTTAATACCGCTGTCAAAGCACTGAAGTCCTTGAAATCTTTTGTCGAATCGAAAAGGAATTCATTCGAGACGTATGAAAATGAAGCAAAGCAATTAGCGAAAACAGAAAACTATGATACGAATTCAAGAGTTCAAAAACCGAGCGTACGACTCCAGCCAATCGGAGAGAAAAAAACATCTCGTGTCTCGCTGTCACCAAGAGACAAATTCCGCGTTGAAGCTTTTCTTCCAGTTGTGGACTCGCTGACCACGTCGTTATCAAAAAGAATCACAGCATATGAAGTTGTTTACGAAAGATTCGGATTTTTTGATGATCTCCAAACGATTACAATTGAAGAGGTAAACGCGAAAGCGGAAAATCTTGTTGATTGTTACCCAGAAGATGTAGAATCGAGTCTTGGCAATGAACTGGTCCAACTCGCCGGACTAGCAAGGCTCTATGAACGGAAAATCGAAGAATCAGGAGCAAAATTTCTTTATCGCATAATAATGGAAAACAATCTGCGATCAACTTTTGTAAATGCTGAAGTAGTTCTTCGCATATACCTGTCCATGATGGTGTCCAATTGCAGTGGAGAGAGATCATTTTCCAAAATGAAACTGATCAAAAATAGATTACGCACGACTATGGGACAGAAACGTCTTACCAGCGTCATGATTCTGAGCACTGAAATTGACATTGTTCGTGATTTATCTTTCGAAAACGTAATCGAAGTATTCTCTTCGATGAAATCTCGTAAAACTTCTATAATCTAAATAAATAAACAATTCTGATGATCGTCATTAACGATATCACTAACAATAATGTTTTTTACATTGCCTTATTCTGAACGTGATTAAATTTATTCAATAAAGGTATAAAATGACTCTGCATACATTTTTGTGCATCCAACTTTTTACATTCATTGTTAAGGGCCCCCACCATCGACTGGCCTCAGGGCCCCCACCAACCTTAATCCGGCCCTGCTCACACACACGCACTTAGATGGCAGCTGTCAAATATTTGCCAAATAATTGTGAATTAATTGAAATGCTTTTACTTTCGCCATCGCTTATGCATTTGGCAAATATTTGGCTGACGCTCGCTGCGGAAATTAAACTTGAACAAATTTCAATTATGCTGCAGGCTACACACACACACACACACACACATGGCAGCAGCAGCTGTGGAAGCTAACATCGACAATTTACTCTACTTTAAAAGACGACTTGAGTGCAGCGACCACCGAACGGCACATAACGAGTGCTGCACTGCGCTGCACTTCATGAATATGAAAAGCATTTCAAATAAATCAAATTGCAGTCTTTTCATGCTGCTCGCACTCTTTCAACATAGCGTTGTCCCTCTCTCGCGTGCGCTCTCTTGCGGCGCCTTTCAATTTTCGCAGCGCCTCGTACATCTTTGCGAAATTGGAGCATGAAATTTAAACTGAAAAATGTTGAAATAAACTGCACACATTTTGCCACATCTCTCACTCACTCACTCACATCTGTATGTATGTGTGTGTGTTTGTGTGTTTGGTTTTTGCGTTTGGGTTCATTACTGAAATTGCTTTAGTGCAGCATTTGGCCAGCGCATTTAGCAGCCCAGGGCCACGCGTTGCCCACAACGTCGTTGCCAATACGAAAAGTGCAGCGCACATGACGACAACTACAACGACAATGGCAACAACAATCGGTGGGAGCAGCAGCTCGCATTTCCCTTCACTGCAAATTGCTGGCAATTTTATTTGGTGCGGCGTTTTTGCGTCTTTGCTGGCGTTTTACATTTCATTCGATTGCGCGCTTTACTCTATTTTTTGTTTGTAAAACGTCCGGCAAATGCAACTTCCGCTTCCACTTATGCGTTTTTACTTAAGCCTGCACTTTGGCCCACCAACTGCAGCTGCAGCAGGAACAGCGAACGTAGCAGCGATGGCAGCAACGGTATGGCAAAACTGCGCAAATTACTCGAGTGGAAAACCTTTTGGCATTTGCTTCTCTCTTTCTCTTACACACACACACACACACACATACTCGTACTATGGACTTGCCCAAACCAAAGTGCCTCAGTTTGTCGGCGTTCGTTGCATTCAAGCTCACCTCGTTCAAAAAATACAAAAAAAAAATACAAAAAAAAATAAGTGCGCTGTTGTAGTTGCCGCAGGCGACAAGGTGAGTATGCGACAGCTGTAGCGTGGCGCACACATTCGACACGTTCACGCCAACACACCGGCGCGCACCGCTGCACAACTACAAAGCATGTGAAACTGTGCGGAAACTATCAACATTTCAGCGGCGCATCTCGTTGCTGTTTGTGTCTAGTAGTCTAGTTGTCGTTCCTCCTTTTTTCAGGCCCATTGTCATAGAACATAAAACCAAAAATGCGTCTACCAACAACCTAAGTATGACTGCTTTTGTTTGCACACAAACACACACAAACATTTCATACGAAGCCAAGCATCGCATCGTTTGAGAAGTTGAATTTCTGACGGAAACGATTTGGGCACATTGCATCTCATTGCTAGCATTGAGTGCAAATAAATGCAATTCAATGCGAATAAATAATGAGAATTCATATACGTGAATTGAGCTGCGTAAAGTGGATGGGTGGAATTTAGATTCCTTGCTTGCAATTTATGCAAGCAGCCATTTTTAAAAGATTACTTACGCTGCCATCGCTTTCGTCCTTCGGCATTATTATGTTAGATAATCCTTGAAAGCAATTTCATCAATCTCCAATGCGTTATGATGTGGAAAATAGAAATCAGAATCAAATGGAAAAGCATCAAACTTACGTCAAGTGCATTTGAGGATTAGCGAAAGTTGTCTTAACTTTAGAAATCGTTTAAAATAATACTTCTTGCTGTCAAAATATTCTCCTTTTTATTAGAATGAAAGCCATTTCTATGAATTTTTTTCGGTGAATTCTGGTAGCTACTGCAGCAAATAATTCATGGTTATTTTTTTCTAAGCTTAAAATATGCATAAAACACTTTAAAAAATTCCTCAAAATAGCTGCAAATATCCTTGTTTGGATAAGAATAAAATCCCCTTCTACGTGTTTTCCTGATGATTTCTTGCACCTTTTTACTTTATTCTAATGAAATTGCGGTTTTGTTAGTTTTTCAAAACTGAAAATATGTAGGTATAAAAATACAGAAAAATATAGTTGAAAAAACTACAGTTCTTTTAACTTGCAGTTTTTCCAATAAAAATTCATAAATATAGTTTTAAATATTCTTTTCTAGATTATATTAAAATAATAAAGCACAGAAAATTATAGTTGAAATAACAACCTGCAGATTTTCCAATACAAATTCATAAAAATGATTTTAAATCTTTTTTTAGATTTAAATAGTTAAAACGCAGAAAAATATAGTTGATATGAACATTCAGTACATTCATAACAACATTCAGTTTTGTCAATGAGAATTCATAAAAATAGTTTAAAATATTCTTTTTTAGACTAGAATAAAAAAAATATATAAATATAGTAAAAACACAGAAAAATATAGTTGACACAAAAACTTTCAGTTTTTTCAATGAAAATTTATAAAACTTGTTTAAAATAATATTTTTTACATTTGAATAGAAACACTTGTACTTTCCCTATGAACAAATTCATTAAAATAGCTAAACTGCTAAACTCCTTAGACTGAAATAAATCCTTTTTCTATGTAATTTTCCGCTAAATTCTTGTAGCTTTTCACTTTCTTTTATTAAAACAATTCGTTTTTCAATTTTTTTTTAACCTAAAACATGCATAAAAATATTAAACACTAAACACTGAATAAAAAACCAAAAAAGTTCTAACAATATTTTTTTATAGACAAAAAAAATCCTTTTCCATTAATTTGCCCATCCATTTCTATTGAATTCTTTTAAAATTGAATTGAATTGAAAATTCTAAAAATATTTTTTTATAAACTAGAAAAAAATCCTTTTCCATAAATTTTCCCATCCATTTCTATTCTTGCAAATTAAAGCTTTCTTCTACTAAAATTCTTATTTTTTATTTTTTTCATAACTAGAACGCACAAAAACACATAGAAATGTAGAATTAACAACAACTTGTAGATTCCCTACAAAAAACATGAACAAAAATAGCTACAAAATAACCTTTTCTACTCGCAGTCCAAGAATAAAACCCATTTACATATATTTCCCTACTGAATTCTTGCAACTTTTCACTTTCTTGAATAGAAATGAAACTTTTTCAGCCACTTCCAGCGGAAACTCAAAGCAAAATAAGCAACTTTGGCAACATTGTGCCATATTTCATCTTGAGTGCTGTTCGAGGATAACGATCGCAATTAATTATATGCACACGCACAGCAACAACAAACAACAAAAACATTTCAAATTAATTATAATTTTATCTGTGCAAAGATAACAGTCAGAAAGCAGCAGCAACAACAAACAATTCGACCGCTTCAATCACCCACATACACACTCGCCCACTCGCTCATAGCTATCAAGGCGGCAAACAACAAAAATAACAAAAGTTAATTGTCATCGATGCGTGCAGCACCTTAATGAATAGCAAAAGCAGCAATAATGAAATTTAATATCAAACACAAGCACGTACACACACACACACACACATGGAAACAGGCATACAATGCGAATGTGCTCGTACGGTAATGACGGCCTTTTAGTTGTTGTGTCGGGTCGCTGCAGCGAATGGCTTATCGCGCATAATGCCACATTGACAGCAATCGAATTAAAAGGCAGCGCAAGAGCACAAAAGCGAGAAAATAAATAAATAAAGAACAACATTACGCACATTATTGCGCCGTTAAAAGAATGCCAACGCACAAATAATTGCATGGAAAATTTCACGAAAATCACCAACAAATTACATTGCCTGAAGACATTTCTGTCGATTTGTCGACGGCCTTTTTCGGCTTCTTCCTTCCTATGGGCGCCAAATTGCTGCCGGCAAATAACACGACAACACCAACGACAGCGCCAACACCGATTACAAAAACAAATAACAACGTTAAGTAAAACAACAGCATTAAAAAAAATCAACACAAAGGCAGCGAAGCAAACAAAGCAAGCAAAGCACTACACGCGACAACGAGTGCGCTGCGAAAAGGCGCTCGGTGCGGCCGGTCGCGCGTCCGTGCGTCCATTTGTGCGACGCACACTGTTGCTTCACCCAACCAAATAAGCAATTACGTGATAAATATGTATGAGTGTATGGCGTGGTGGTGTAGGCTTTCCTTTGAGTGGTGCGTATGTGGTCTGTGTGTCTCTGTATTTGGTTTGTACTCGAGCGCAGAGACCAAAGTAAATAAATGTGAAAATAAATGCTAATATTGCTAACGCAGTAAAACCAGGCCGTCGTCAGCCTTTGTTGTGTCGCACCACTTCATCACACTGGCACCCTCGCCTAGGCCGATGTAAACACACACACACACACGGACTCAACCATACACGCAACACACGCACTACTGCGCCTCCACTTAGCTGCGTGCGGACTGCTTGTCGCGTAATCATATGCGCCACCGCAAATAAATATCAATGCCGAAAATATTAAAATGTTTTGCCCAGAACACAGGCCGCGCCTCGGACCAACTTAAACGCACATTTCATGCGTGTGTTGGTTGTCGCATGTCGTTGTGTGTGGGAGTGCGCGTGCGATTCTCTTCATTTGTGTGATGGCGTTTCATGTGAAGCAATTTTCATTGAGAAACTCAACTCATATTTGCCAGCACACACGCAGTTCACTCACATCCACAAAGCCACACAGCCGCACAGCGTTTTATATTTCGCCGTAAAAACAAACTTTTCATATTTTTCTGCGTTCGCCTGCACCAAGCCAAGGTCGCACAAGCACACTCACACCCATGCAGTGGTTGGCTCAAGGCTTTTTAATATACCGTCGAGTTGCGTGTACAACTGAAATTGGTTTATGTTGGCGCAAAATGTGCAAACATAATCAGCGCTAATGTCGATGTCGAGCGAACAAAAACACTGTAAAATTCAAATGAATCGGAAATGAAAAATTGCAGATTTATTATGCGTTTTACCTGTGCGTTGCTACACTCAAAAAAAGCATTGGTAGTTGTAGCAGAATTAGTCGATGTCATTAAACAATTTTTGTTTGCGATGAAAAAGAAAAAAATTAACTCTGTTCCGAAGTTTGGACAGCAGTTGGCCGATTTTTTGAGGGAACTACAACCAATTTTGAAATGCTGCTTAAACACAAAATACTTATTTTGGGCTCAACAACTTGTAAAATTTTGGTAAAATTTTTAATATTTTTAAAACTACAACGATCTTTTCATTTATATGAGTTTCGATAGGGACTTCTATTTAAGTATTAGTTATTTCTTTTTAACTAGAATCGTAACGTTTTCGTCTGCAGTCGAAACCGCTTAACCGAAATAGAAGTCCAGGTATAATTTTTATTTGGTATCTTTCCTGAAAATTAGTTAGTTTTACTAAAACTTCAAATAACCAAAAAATTTGCCCAAGTGAAAGAATATTTTCGGTCCCAAACATAAACTTACACTATTTCAACTCCGCCCAAGTAAGAAAATGTAAAAATACTGAGCCAAAATATTGTACCGTGATTTCATACGAAATTTTGATTGCTGCATTATGGACGATGAAACCTAAGTACTGGGTGACTTTTCACAGCTTCCAGCTGTGGATTTTTATGTTGCAGATCATAGAAGAAATGTACGGGAGTAGTATGAGGCTCATAAAAAGTCTAAATTCCCCCAGAAGTTCTTGGTGTGGCATGAAATCTGTAGCTGTGGTAGAGGAAGCAGTTCATTTGTAACAACTGGAACAATCAACACCGATATACATATCCAGGAGTATCTGCAAAAAAACTTTTGCCATTCACAAAGCAGCACGCAGTTTCTACTTTCTTTTGGTCTGATTTGGCTGCGTGCCATACAGTAAAGCAGCAGTTAAGTGATACTAAAAGACTAATGTAACACTTGTACCCAGATATGCGAATCCACTTAACTGCCAAGAGCTCAGACCAATAGAAAGATATTGAGCTCTGGTAAAAAGGACAATGAAAGGCACAAAACAGGTTGCTGACCCCATTACTAGTTTTTCCAAAAAGTAGCTGTCATCAAGTAAACAAATTTCTGAAAACCCTATAAAAAGCTTAATGCGAGGCATTTCGGAAAAAATCGAAATTTTTATCAAAACTTAATTTAAAAAAATAGTTTGTTGATATATTAAAACATGAATAAAATTTCTGTTAATATAACGCTGTTTTCATTTTAATATGTTAACTAGTTCAGAAATAATTTGAATTTATTTGTGCACTAATTTCATCGTGCGCAAACCTTATATTAGAAGCTTGTTTTTGAAACTACAACGAAATTAGAAAATTTCGGGATTAGAATAACTTTCCGTTTCACTCATCCCAAGTATGCTTAATTGAAAGGAATTTCACTTAACCCTTTCGGAAAAAATCGAAATTTTTATCAAAACTTAATTTAAAAAAATAGTTTGTTGATATATTAAAACATGAATAAAATTTCTGTTAATATAACGCTGTTTTCATTTTAATATGTTAACTAGTTCAGAAATAATTTGAATTTATTTGTGCACTAATTTCATCGTGCGCAAACCTTATATTAGAAGCTTGTTTTTGAAACTACAACGAAATTAGAAAATTTCGGGATTAGAATAACTTTCCGTTTCACTCATCCCAAGTATGCTTAATTGAAAGGAATTTCACTTAACCCTTTCGCTACAGGTTTTTACTGGGGAAAGTTAAAACTTTAAATTTTACGTCTTACGCTTCTATGTGGTTATATTAGCAACATACCATTAGAAATTTTTTCATTTTTATACTTGGACCCTGTATTTTAGAGTGTTTTTCTATGAGAGCATCCACATCGTTCTGGCTGTAATAATTACTTAAACATTAAACTTTTTGCTCATAACGAAAATTTGAATATTTCTTCAGCCAAAATTAAACAAAAAAAAGTATATAAGTTCAAAGAAAACGTCAAATTAAAAAGTTCTCTCATTTTTTCTGCTTCTTCTTCCTTTACTATGTCAAGATATACCATTAAAAAAACGTGTATACTTCTCTTCTTTAAACTTGAATATTTAGTTTATTAATTTCGTATTTTTCCTAAAACTTCAAAAAATTTTAAAGACCAACAAAAAAATGTATTCTTGCAACCATAGAGGATGCAGACGTCCACAAAGTAGCATGTTGCCATATGGCAACAAAATAGCGAAAGGGTTAACCGGAGTTCGCTTCACTGAAAACACCAGTTAAGAGGCCGGAAAAAATCGACTTGTAGCTAAGCGGACTCAACTAGATAGTTTTATTTTTTACAATCTTTTCTTTTATACCAAAAAGTTCGAAGTGAACGTATAAGTAGGTTTTCTTTAGCATAGTTAATATGATCCGATTGAGGTGAAATATGCACAGTTTTCTTGAATAACTTGTTGTAATTTTGATTATGATTTCATTAAGTCTCATTTATAGAAACCCTCGTCCCTATTAGCAGAGAACTGAGAACAGAGTTGCTCTTGAGGTAAATTTTACATCAGCAAAATCAAGCACCATGGACAGGAGCAGGTTGTAATCAATTGGTGCCAGGTCTGGACTATAAATAAGATACATAAGAACCTTCCCAATCAAGCTTCCGGAGCATCTGGCGAGTCACAATCGATGTGTGATATAAAAATGTGTGCTGATAAAACACAACTCCTCTCCTTGTGGCCAAAGCTGGTCGCTTCTGGGAGATTGCTTTCTTTAGGTGTGTCAATTACACTGCACAACACAAAAAAAAATAACAAGGTTCTGACAACGGATTCTGGTAGACGGGACCAAAAAAAAATATACGTGTATCGGCGTTTTGAAAGTTTACGTCTGAATTTTTTTTTAGGGGGGGTCAAAGTTTTCCCCCTTTTGCACATTCTTATGGTGAATCGGCATACGAAAACCATGTAACCTTACATTTTAGGTATATGATGGGTTCAGCAATTTGATGTAAAATACTGCGAAGAATATTTTTGTGGAGCATTTTAACCCTGTAGCTACTATTTTTATGGGTCAATTTGACCCTTTTTTTCTAAAATGCCAAAAATGTCTTGTAAAACAGGACTTTTTAAGGAAAAAATGTACAACGAAAATATTCGCCATAAAATTCTACTATAGGTCTCTGAATACATCAAAGCTCAGAAATTAATTTCAACGCCAGAATTAAGCCAAATCTGAAGAGACCTAAAAGGTATATTTTCTTTCAACATTTTTCCCATACAGACTAACCCTCAAAAATGAAATTTTGAATAAGTAGGAAGTAAACACTTAAACACATTTTCAGTTTTGGCTTAATTCTGGCTTTCAAGTTAATTTCTGAGCTTTGATGTATTCAGAGACCTATAGTAGAATTTTATGGCGAATATTTTCGTGGTACATTTTTTCCTTAAAAAGTCCTGTTTTACAAGACATTTTTGGCATTTTAGAAAAAGAGGGTCAAATTGACCCATACAAATAGTAGCTACAGGGTTAAAATGTTCCACAAAAATATTCTTCGTAGTATTTTACATCAAATTGCTGAACCCATCATATACCTAAAATGTAAGGTTACATGGTTTTCGTATGCCGATTCACCATAAGAATGTGCAAAAGGGGGAAAACTTTGACCCCCCCTAAAAAAAAATTCAGACGTAAACTTTCAAAACGCCGATACATGTATATTTTTTTTTGGTCCCCTCTACCAGAATCCGTTGTCAGAACCTTGTTATTTTTAAAAAAATTTGATTTTGTTGTGCAGTGTTATTGACAGTACAGATCCAAACTAAGAGTTTGGCCATAGAGGAGCATCTCATAGTTGATAGTTTCCTCCGAAAACCCCAAACACAAAACATAGAACAACATCTTCTTGACTGTCAATCCTGGCTTGGCCACTGTTCGCGCCGTCTTACTGCCATTCAACCACGACCATTTTCACTGGACAACATAAGTCATAAGATTTAATTTTTATCACCAGTCACCATCTGCTTCAGAAAGGGTTAGATTTCGTTGCAATTCAGCAGCGATTAGCATATGGAATGTCGGTCCAAGGGGGTTTTGCGTTAATTCGTGCGTCATTCACACATTGAGCTTGTTTTTATATTCAGGCTTATTCAAATGGGTCCACAAATTTTTTTTGCTATGTTTAGTGCTCACATGATGGTCCGACTCAACGATTTTTACGAATTTATTGACATTTCTGACAGTTATCCTTCGTCAGTGTGCTGCATCTTTGACTTCAAAATTATCGCAACTGAGTCGACGAAACGACTCGAAACGACAAAATAATTGCTCGTTTTTAGCTATTAAAGTATTAGGACCATAAGCACTTTTCACATTTTCAGTCGCCTAGCTCGATATATTTTTTCCGAGTGTACCGACAATGATTTTGAAATGGACCACGTTTATTTAAATTGGAGTATTTACGCAAATGAAACTTGCAAATTGCATGTAAATAGCTTGTTTCAGCAGCTGAAACAGAGATTTTGTGCTCGTTAGCATTTATGCTTTTAAAGTTACTACTTAAAAATTAAATTCATTTAATTTTCAGCTATTTCGTAAGTTAAAAGTTTACTAACTTTACTGACTCATGCACGTGTGCCACAAGTGACCTCGACATTGCGCCCACAACCACTCAGCCAATCAGCGAAACAAACCCCACAACCAATTCATGTCCATAAATATTTCAGTGAAAACGAAAACGCACATCAAACTGATACTTTGGCACCGCACAACGGGTGGTATGAGTAACGACAAATTGCCACTTGTTCGAAATTAAATTAACGCCAATTTCTTAGGAGCTGGCAATAAAACTTATGAGTGGTAATATGATAAATGGAAAACGACTGCAAAATTTATAATCCGTTTATTTTTTTGATGGCGTTTTAATTGGACAACAGTCGAGGAAAGTTTCTCTTTTGGTGATTTGCTTGTTTTGGGCTGAGTAATTCACGAACGCTGTCGGATTTTTGTACCATAAATCATTAAAAAAATGAAAATATATAAATTTTCAAAGAAGCAGCACAACAGGATATGGCGAAATTACAAAGGAAAGCCCACCACAGTAAAAAGCAATAATAGATATTTCAGCAGAGCCATCGCGGCACAGTGCACACGCGCGGAACGCATGAAAGAAATGTGTGCGCATAAATCATGCTGGAGAATTTTTCAACGGCACGCTGACTGGCGATATGAAACCGGTAGGCGTATCAGTGGCCGTCAGCTTGGCCGCAACTCAGACGAGCAGCAATCCCTGTAGCATAGAGAGCACAACTCTTGCGAAGTTGATTTCGTATACTTGACAAGAAAAGACCAAACGATAAACAGCCACGCAACATTGCAAAGGAAAAGCACATGAAATGGATGATCGAAAAGTCTTAAAGTTACAGCAGCAGTATTGAAAGATGGCGACGGCGACGGCGCCTGCTGTCGGAGTCGAACCCGAACCCAAAAACTTGAAACTGTTGATGTGAGTTGGGTAGAATTCCATGCACGCATTAAGCATTAAAGCAGCAGCGGGGAATCAGAGCCATTTCCTCTGAGCGCAAAATTTTCACATAATTAAACAACAGCAACAACAACACGATGCCAACACAACACAACACAACAAAAATCCGAACAGCAATTTGAACTACAAGTTAATAGCAGCGCCAGAGCAAAAGCGAAAATAATAATGGCAACAACAACAAAGCGAGGGAACGACGTGACAGCGACGACAACAACAACGACAGCGGCGACAGCATCAGTGTTGGTGTGGCTGACAACGCTAGCAAAGAGCTTACCGGCGAGATAATCAAGCAGCTTACTTTGTACAATAAATGGGGATCTCTGTAGCTTTGTGCCTGTGACTGTGTGGGTGTGCAAGTCTCTGAATGTATGTGTGTGTGTGTGTATAATGTAAATGTAGCACAAAATAGACTAAAAGCGCTGTTTTGTGCTCGATTGTTGCCAAACAAGCAATGCGTTGCAGCTCCATAATCTTGGCAAAGCCACACTCTGACAATGTATGTGTGTTGCCAATGTTATTTCGCTTTTGCACCGAGGCAGCTGTCGTGTATGTGTATGTGTATGTGTATGGCAGTCAAGGCTGCTTTGCTTCGTTGGTGCTTTGCTGCTTTGCTTTGTCGTGGCGTTGTTGTCTTTGTTTTGATTAATGACGCTTGTTGTGGCAGCGTCGTTGCCAGCGGGCCTGCATGCCTCGTGCTGCCATCGTGCACTCATCGGGGACTTCAGCATTGACACATGTTAACAATTTCGCCAATGCAGACATCGTCGAGTCGCAGCCCGCTGTGCTGCTGTACAAATTTCAGCTGTGCTGCATGCAGCGCGTGTGCGTTGGTGCCTTTCGTTGTGTTTGATTTTTATTCTCTGCGGTTGCTGTGCGTTACTCATGCGACATGTTGTGCGAAAATCATTTTTTATTGCTTATAATTTATGAATAGGTGTTTTCAAATTAATAACGTTGGCCGCGTTTCATCACAGACAGTTAGAGAGCACAAGAACATTTACAACAATATTACGCCAGAGAGAAAAATAATAATAACAATAAAAAATTTGAAGCTAAATATGTTGGTTTCTTATTACATTCTTCGTATTTAAGATGAATTTGTTTACTTGAATTCATACATGAAAAACACAGACAAATACATGAAAATAGATCTGAGCTTTTGTTGACTTTTTTATGAAATAATTCGAGCGACTTGTTAAGCTTAATAGGTAGAAAGAAAAAAAGAAGAAAATTAAGGACAATATTACACAGTGAGTCAGACTGCGATTATTTATAAACATTGGGGATAAACATTTTCAGGAAACTTGAATCTTTCATAGGAAAGGAATCTTTTATCCTCCATACAAAAGGACGCTTTGATAGGCAAAAATGAAATCGAAAATCTCAACTTGTTTGAAATTTATGTTGCGTAACAATCTAAGAATGAGCAGATGAATGATTAAATGTAATTTAATCGATCCTCTTCCTGGAAAATAAGCTCATGCAAGTTCATAAAAATATCACTCATACGCCATGCACGTCTAATATAACAAATATCACTCATACGACCTGTTTAGATGACATTAAATTGAGATTAGAGCTGTGTACTTTCTTGTGCAATCGCTGGACTTTCCTGTTCATTTTGTTTTTGCATGCTAGAAGATTAAGTCACATTTTACTGGGATCTATTACAATATGAGAAATAAGAATAGCGCATAGTCATAGTCGAAATAAAGTACACTTTAATATCAATAAAGTATATCTTTAAATAAAGTAAGCTCTAAGTCAATCATAGTCGAGTTAGAGCATACTTTAACGCTTAAAGTATGCTCTAACTTTAAAACAAGCAAAAGCTGTGGCTAAACCAGTTGGCAATGAGTCAAAATGAGCAGAAATGTCACTTTTTCAAAATACTCTAAATTCAAAAAACGAAATAAATCGAAAAAAATGTAAAATGTTACATTTCGAGGTTGTTGAAAGAGATTTCAATACTATATATGAACGATGACATAAAAGCCGCATCGATCCCTTCGAGTTCGATGACGAGGACTTCTATAGTCGTTACCGGCTCGATAAAGTTTCTGCTCAGCTTGTAATTGATGTCTTGAACATTCAAGAACCAAGCAGCCATAGAATACAATTGTTTTCTTTACCCCGTAAAGTAGGCAAGAATTTTCTAATCAATCAGCTGTTTGTTTGTTTTATTTATGTCAGAGATGGGCAGATTAATCCTCGGAAAATTGTGCAGTCGATTTTTTTAGGCTTGCTCTTCACAAGTAGCCGACCGTAGTCGTCCATTTTTAACTGCTAATTAATGTTCAGGAAAACAAATATTGCAATATAATTGATTACAAAATAAATCGGTATGGGCATAATTCCGAAAATAAATTCTCATTTGTAACTTCGAATCGGTAGTTTTTGTAGAGTTGCCGCTGCTTTCGATTGCTGTTTCAAAAAGTCGCTGCT
Source organism: Melieria crassipennis (assembly GCA_963668005.1). Classification (NCBI taxonomy): domain Eukaryota; kingdom Metazoa; phylum Arthropoda; class Insecta; order Diptera; family Ulidiidae; genus Melieria; species Melieria crassipennis. Next base: position 12,028,939 of record OY764961.1, read on the forward strand.
AGGTAGAAGCATGTTCTAAAAAGACTATGGTAACTGAAAAATTAAAGTCGACTTTATCTTTTTAGTCTTTTGCTAACTAAAGCCGGCTTTTATACGGGACTATGATTATGCGCCAATAAGTTGACGTTGTTAAAAAAAAATCATGCATACGCTCTGCAAGTCGAAGAAAACAAATATCACTCATACGCCATGAAAAGATATAAAAATATCACTCATACGCCATGCAAGGACATACAAAATACCACACATACGACATGTTCAACAAAGATACAATTGAAATTAAATTAAAATTTTTTTCAAGTTTCCAATTCGAACAAACATAAAATGAAATTAATGTATAATTCTAGTACAATTGATTGAATCCTCTAAGAGTTTTTTTATTTACATGTTAATACGCTTAGTTGCCCTTTATCTGGGGTTTCTTCCTAAACGAAAACAAGACAGTAAAAAAGTCTCATACATACGCCAATTCGCATAATTCCCATTCAAATGATTTTCCTACTAAAACAAAAGTTCATTTACATAAAACTAACAACAACAAAAGTAGCAAAAGCTAGACAACCAAATAGAACAGAAATGCGCAAAAATAGCAACAGCCACATGACTCAAATAACCATAATCATTGCTAGATGGACACATACACAGCAACACCATCACACGGACACACACATATACACAAGCACGTACACGTATAAATGGACATGACCATCATTTTCAATTTCATTTCCAATTACCATTTCAATTTGGTGATAAACAAATACTGACATCAACATCAACACACTCACACACAAACAGCTACTCACATGCTAAATGTATGCACGAGCGAGTAAGCCGGGCAGCGTGACACTGCTTAGTGGCATTAAAGGAACAAACCAAACAAACGGGCACAACATTAAATTATGGTCCACGACTCCCTGTGGCGTCCTTTCGTCCATCCATTGCTCTGGCCAACCCATTGTTGTTGCTGCTTGTTTTTATTGCTGTCCGATGTTCGCTACCCGCTGCGGCGCCATTTGTCCTCGTCCCACCGCCCACACAAATGCCTTTAAATTGCTTCTACGTATGCAAATTGGGAATGGAAAAGAAATGACCCGCGCACAGTGAATGCTTTCAAAAGTGTTGGCGGCGAGCGGGCAGCACATCGAACGCAGAATAATAGCGCATCGATATTACAATGTATGCGGGAGTTACGCACTGCTGCGCTGCACTGTCCGGCAGCTGCGGCTGCCATAAAGTGCCATTAGCGCCGCCTGACGACGGTGCCGGTGCGTGCCGGCGCACAGATATGAGGGCCTTAAAACTGATCCTCTATAACGGCGCCGACATTTGTTTGCTTTATGGCGCACACTGTTTGTTACTCTTTTGCATTCGCCTTGTTTGCACCATTTCACTTCAGCACATAGCTGTCGATTTTTACATGGTTCTCTGGTAATTTCTTCATTTTCTTTACTAGCTCCTTTGCATTATTCACACGCACACACATTAGAAAGTAATGCTTCCTGCAAAAATCATCATGAAAAAGTTGCCATCTTTGTGTGGTGTGGCACATTTCAAAACTGCTGCGCATCATCCATCACACTTGTATCGTCAACGAGCTCGCTTGCCGTCCGGCTTCGTCATCATAGTTTTGTTGCTCTACGCCTGTGCCTGCTGCCGACTCGAATGTCGGAAAGTGAGTTGTCACAGGATATTATATTCGCTTCGTTTGTCTTGTCAACTGTGGGTGTCGCTCTGTCAGGACTAGTGAAACAGCAAATCCGTTCGTGCAGCAGGCGCCGCAGTTGCCCGACGAGTAGTAATTAGTTTCGGTTTGTGGGTGAGAGCGAACGCCAGCCTCAGAGCTCCGGGCAGTCATTAATTTGTGTCACGTTCACCTTTATGAGCAAATAACGCAGCGTGTTCGGCAGACGCCGGCGCAGCAACATGATCATAATCATCGAAGAAAAAAGTCCAACTAAATAACAGCAATTAATATCAACCAAGCTACGGCAATGCAAGGACTTTGAGTGCCTACAGACGCATGAAATATGCAAAAGTTGCAAGACAGTTCGAGCGTTTGACATAGTTAATTTTCCATTTTCCCTGCACTATGAAATTATATTTATTATAAAAAATATATTAAAATACGGAAAATGTAAATACTCTGAAATGCTTTTCCATTTCCTGCTGTACCTTTGACATGAGTCGTTGCTTGAATTATGAGCTGATGGCATAAAGCTGACAACACGAAATTCTATTTTCATTTCCAGCTATTTTAATTTACAGAATCACACAATTATTCTGTAAAAGGCGGATGTCAGCTTTGCAGCGGATGTCATAGGGAAATTACACAGGCTTTTTTTCATATTTCAGTAGCCAAAAAAATGTAAAATAAAATGTTTCGTTTGTGTTGTGTATTTGATATAATTACTTGTAGTAAAAATATTTCTTATGCTTTGACCAGTGCAATTTATAATTGAATCAATTGTTGGCCATGCATTAAATATTTGAAATCACAGGTCAACACATTTTTTGAAAAGGATTTTCATTGATGAGTTGAGCATTCAACCAGCTGCAAAATCCGTCCCAACATAAAGCAAAGTCCATACTCAATGAAGTTATTCAGTTCAATAAGTTCTCTTGCAAAATATTAAAAAAATTCATTCAATTCATTGGCTCCCATCCCATACTCATGCAATCTCTGAAATCTGAAGAAAAAGGAAAGAATTCGGAATTGCAACGATCCATTATGGAAAGCTGTAAAGTTCTACTACAAAAACGCATAACTTTGCGTCAGATATATCTTCGAGCTTAAAAACCATATTCCGACCGAACTGATGTGAAAATACTTTTACAGATTTTCTAAGCTTTTCCATCAAGATGGTGACCAGATTTTTTGAACAGCCAAATGTACAGATCTCTCAGTTGTTTTGTGCGCTGCCAAAAGTCTAAGCAACAATTTGTAGCGTGGCCCAATATCTTTGAACAGCAGATTTGAAGACAAAAGAACAGAATGTTCGGGTGGTTGAAAAATTTCAAAAGCATCAATTTTGTCTAAAAGCAACCGAAACAGTTCCGTCGTTGCCTATAAAGCTTTGTAAAGGCCTCAATAATTTTGAGAAGTTGCCTTTTCAATGAAGCTGCTAGAACCAATAGAAATAGATTCAGCTCCCATGAGACGTCTGAATATTCCCGCATTTTTCGGAACCCATAGCGCTATATGTATGAAGTCACTTCCATTCCAATGCAATTCACTTGTCCAAAGTCAACTTGCTTACTTACTTAACTGGCCATAACAACCCGTTATAGTGTTACGGCCCGCCGCAAAATCTCTCTCCAGGCGCGCAAAGCAGCGCACCTTCTCCAATTGTTCACACCAAGAGATGATAGGGCCTCCTCAGCTTTGTCCTTCCACCGGAGACACGGCCTCCCTCTTCGACCTCCAACTACCGCATCGAATACCTTTTTCGGGGAAGCTTTATCGTCCATACGGCAGACATGTTCAAGCCAGCGAAGCCGCTGGATGTTAGACTCAACAGTCGTACTATATATGTACTATAAGTATTTATATATTTTTTTTCTATCTAAAAATATGTTCTAACTAGAATATCATTAATTTTTTTAATTTGCTCATACATACATTCATAAATATGTACATAATTTAAAATTAAGCTTAAAATTATTGGTTTTTGCCATTTCAAAACTCTAATCAATCCCTTCATTCCATATTCGTTGCGTTTTTACCCTCTTATATCAGCAGCCATTTCGATTTTGCAATATTTTCAATTTGACATTGATGACCTCATAAATACAAGCACCACCCAAGCACGCTTCAATATGTCAAAATGTCATAATGCCAACACAATACGCAAACACATACACGCACACAACACATACACAATTGCGGTATTTCCTGATCTGCTGAAAACCGCACACTTTGGCGAAAGTAAAAAAGTCAAGTTTGCCATCGTTGACAAGAAAATATATATACTTATATATCGAACAACAAAAGCAAAATAGAGCATCGCATCAAATTACAACAAACGACCAGCACCAAATGGCATTTATTGTGTCTATGTGCGTTGTTTCCATTATTTATCTAAGCAGAAAGCTGAAAGCTTTTCTGTGAAGCGCATCGTTTTTTGGGTGAGCGTTGATATTAAAAGTTTAGTGTTTACGTGACAAATAGGGCGAACGCCTTTTGTGAGGTGACATGAAGGTACAACTGAATCAATTGAACTTGAAGGCTGATGTTGGCAGCAAAAGTGCATATTTGCATATTTGAGTTGTGGGCAAATTTGAAATTGAAGGAACATCAATCACGTTGCTAGAGCGTAGAGAAACTGTCAAAATTGTCAAAAAGTGGAGTTGGTCGTCGTCTATATTGTTTGCTGTATAGGAAATATTTTAATTATTGGGTGTTGGTGGTCGAAAATTAATGATCTCGTTGGACATGATGTATACAAATTGTGGCTTTAAAGTATGCTAAGAAATAGGAGACTGTGAAACAGGGGCGTAGCCAGAACTTGGGCATGGGGGGGGTTTTAAAAAAATGTTTTCCCAGTTTAGTATTACATGTTTTTTAAAGTAAAGTGCACCTTCCAATTAGGGCATTTTGTTGTGGCTTATGTGACGTAATGCATTAACCCTACTGTCATAACGTACGTCTGCGAGACGTATGCTCTTTTTACGTTTTGCGCAATAAAGCGCAATAGAGCAATAAAACTCGTTCTAAAAATCAAACACTTACTACTTATAATTAGCAACTATGACTTTTATTTTACAGAAAAATATACATATTTCTGATGTAAGTGAAATATTTGAGGTAAGATACCTTTAAATATCGGTTTAAGATCGTAAATCTTTATACGTCTCCCAGACGTATCGTTATGATTTCAGGGGTAAAAAATAACGTTATGACAGCAGGGTTAAAAACGAAATTTTTTCCCTGATTTTTAGTAAAAATTTCATGAAATTTGGTGGACTGAAAGCGAAGTTATTGCATCTGAAGTGGAAGTATGTTTGTGTCATCGTACAAAAATGTGCATCAAACAAAGATCCAATATTAACAATTATTTTAAAAATGTTTAAACTTTAACCGAAGCATTTAAATTGATGGACCAAGTTTATGGTGAGTTTTGTTTATACAGTGGTGGAGTTTATAAGTGGTAAAAGCGATTTAAAAACGATTGTCAGAACATAAATGATGACCAAAGTGTTAGCCAACTGAATCCGCGATCACCGTAGATCAAAACTGGGCGGTTATTCATAAAAGATAAGCCAAAATCTTCATTGAAATTCTTGAAATTGGATTTAACCTTCGCTTTACTTATACCCACCCAGATGATCTTTTTAATAGTCATATTTAAACTTTTTAGTGCCGGAGGCCGATATATCGGCTCTTGCTGCACTAGCTAGAAGTGCCAGAGCCGATATATCGGCCCGCGCCTTGTAGCGCTTTACTATTCGCATAGCGGGACAACTCTATCTGAAAATAATTTTGTAATACGTTATAAATGATCTAATTTCATTACGAGAGAATAAAAAAAAAATAGTGTCTTGTTTTAACTCTTTGTGGACGTTTATGTTATCGGAACATTTCGGCAGTGTGTTATATAAACAACTGTTTGAAGACTCTTGCGAAATAACGTTGCATTGCCGCAGCGAGACGTAGGATCAGTTATTGTCTCCTCGATCGTCGCTGGGAACAGTATATTTCGTCCCAATTGCAGTTTGAAAGCATCATTTTTGTTATTGCCGTTGTTTTCCGCTTGTGTTGTTTTTGACAAGTCAACAATTAGCAATACAGAATGTCGAAAATTCTATTTATTCTCTATTTCATCCTTAGTATACTGCTTTTTGAATCATGTAAATATTGTTTCTCATTTGGTTTTTATGAGCATTTTCCCAAACCCTAGTAAAACTGTGAAATTCGGCCGGTTATTCTCGCATAGGCACCTCTTTTTCGCCCGGCACTAAAAGGGTTAATATCTGCACACATTTTAAGGTAATTTTCAATAACATGAAAAAATATTTTTTGAAATTTTGTTCATGTTTAAACTTGACTTTTATACAAATGTCAGCCGCCGTGGCTCAGTTGGTTAGTGCGTTGGACCGCGAGTCGAAGGCAGCAGGTTCAAATACTGCCTGTAATAACACCTAAAAAAAATAACGGGAAAACTTGTTTTCTCTTTCGGTGGCTGTCCTCTCAGCTGGAAATGGCAAACCTCTGAGAGAAAAAATTGCTTATGAAAAAGCTCCCAACCTGCCGTTCGCAACCGGCATAAAACTGTAGGTCCCTTCAACCCGCGTACAAATTCACACGCACAACACGGGTGGTTGCGGGAAGCTAGGCCTTAGTCTCGCGTAAGCGGGCTGTCGTGCCAGTCAATTATTATTATTATTATTTATACAAATGTGCCTGGGTGATCCCAGGCGCTTTCGATACCATTTTGATTAAAACTCACGATAGATATTTTCTGCGTACCTCATGATGTGTTCAATAAACCCTCTGGAAAGAAATCTTCTAATATTTTCCATAGTCTCAAAATAAATCATTAAAGTTAGGCCTTTTTCGAAATACGAACTATCGCCAGTGGAAAATACTAAATACTGAAGTATTGAAAAAATTTATAAATTATTATATATTTATTGTGAGTTTTACTCAAAATAGCGGCGGAAGTGCCTGGGATCATCTTTAGTAAGGCGAAGGTTAAGCATCTCAATAGCATACATTTATTGCATTTTAACTGAATATTTGGCTATCAAAGGATGCCATCCCATCTATTGACACTTGTTTTGACTGTTTTTTTGTTTTCACATGATGTGGCACCGTGCGAATTTCACCTTTTCAAAGAATGCATTTGCCGATGAAAAAAGCGTTTTAAGAACGTAGAAACCATCCAAAAGGCTTGTACCGACATCCTGAAGGACATTCCGGTCGACGAACTAAACTACTCTTTAGACATGTTTTTAGAACATGCAAATCGCTGCATTAAGCCTAAACGTGACTATTAAAAAAACAAATTAGTTTCGGTAAAAAAAGAATTTTGTTAATATTCTTTTAAATATTTAAAGATGAAAAGACCTTTTTGCTAATGTGGGAACGTACATACGATGCATAGTGATTGAAAATGTTGACAAATTATAGGCTATGGGGGGGGGTTCTGACACCCTAAATCCCCCCCGTGGCTACGCCCCTGCTGTGAAATATGCTTTCGAAATGCAATTATTTAGTGTCTGATGAGTTTTATGTGGCATATTTTTAGGCAAAGTATTCATAAAACATATGTAAATAGGTATATGCAGTCTGAACGATGTTTAGAGGAAAGGTTAGCTGAAATGGGGGTGTAGAAGAGAAGGGCCTAGAAGGGCTAAAATCTTATTTAGTTTCTAACACCAATAAATAAAACAATACTCGTCTCAATGTGCTTTCTATAGTTTTTTTTCATGTTTATGACGTACACAAACATACAAGCCTTCTTGTTTCTTAATCCGGCTACAGTCAATCAGCTTCTGCTGCGTCGCTCAGACTAGACAGGAACCTAGACCCCGAAAAACGACAGCGGCATTACTGCAAAGCTAAGCAGTGGCACAGGAATTGTTGTATGGTCCCTGTTTCTTCTTTATCACCGCAATCCCTGCAGACATCACTAGACGAATAGCTATGGTGCCCTGTGATGTAATGTGATGTGATGGGATGTTATGTAATGTGATGTGGTGTGATGTGATGTGATGTGATGTGATGTGATGTGATGTGATGTGATGTGATGTGATGTGATGTGATATGATGTGATGTGATGTGATGTGATATTATGTATTGTGATGTGATGTGATGTGATGTAATGTAATGTGATGTGATGTGATGTGATGTGATATGATATGATATGATATGATGTGATGTGATGTGATGTGATGTGATGTGATGTGATGTGATGCGATGTGATGTGATGTGATGTGATGGGATGTGATGTGATGTGATGTGATGTGATGTGATGTGATGTGATGTGATGTGATGTGATGTGATGTGATGCGATGTGATGTGATGTGATGTGATGTGATGTGATGTGATGTGATGTGATGTGATGTGATGTGATGTGATGTGATGTGATGTGATGTGATGTGATGTGATGTGATGTGATGTGATGTGATGTGATGTGATGTGATGTGATGTGATGTGATGTGATGTGATGTGATGTGATGTGATGTGATGTAATGTAATGTAATGTGATGTGATGTGATGTGATGTGATGTAATGTTATGTAATGTAATGTAATGTAATGTATTGTGATGTGATGTGATGTGATGTTATGTGATGTGATGTGATGTGATGTGATGTGATGTGATGTGATGTGATGTGATGTGATGTGATGTGATGTGATGTGATGTGATGTGATGTGATGTGATGTGATGTGATGTGATGTGATGTGATGTGATGTGATGTTATGTGATGATGCTATGTGATTTGATGTGATGTGATGTGATGTGATGTGATGTGATGTGATGTGATGTGATGTGATGTGATGTGATGTGATGTGATGTGATGTCAGGTGATGTGATGTGATGTGATGTGATGTGATGTGATGTGATATGTCTTAAGGTTTCAATGAACGAAGAAGCACCCTAAGAGTAGCTTAGATATCAAAACATTCCTGAACAAGAACAGTTACCTTGTTCTGAATTTTCCTGGTCGAAGATACTACAGCATATTATTCGGTATTCTGTTTTAATGGCCGCTCATAATATCTGTGGCAGCCATACACATTAGAAGAGTATTTTCTTTTCAGTAGACAACATCTGCCTTTCATGACTGATTTATAATTATTCGGTGATTCTCACTGATTCACTGATTGTCTTAACCCATTTTAAGCCCAAACTCTGGCCACTCGTTTTTCTGGTTTTTGGTAGCATACTGTTCGGCTGAATTGTCTTATTTCAATATGCCGGCTAATTGACATCCAAAGTCTATATGAAACTGCTGCCTAATTGAAGGCCACAGAATCACTCAGTAGTAAGGCTGGCAATATCTACTTCAAGTAGTACGAGTTCAGCTACATACAAGTCAAGAGGGAAGGCAGTAGCTGTCTGTCGTACAATGGACAACATTGTGTCCTTGAACACTCCCAACAATACACAATAATAATAAAAAAATGCCAAAATCATTTAGTTGCTCAATATTTGTGTATGTCTTCTTAACCGCCAACAACGCAGCCGATAACAATTCGGTCGTAATTTGAATAGCTGCTGCTCCAAAAAAAAATAACCACTCAACAAGTCAAGTGGAAGCACTTACAAGCAGCAAATGTTGCACGCTCACATGGCGCCCCAGTGAACAGCCGAACTAATTCCGGCCATGAATATACAATTATATGCTTTTGTACTTGTGGTTACTTTGCAATTAGAGCCACGCTGTCAAGGTTGAGCGGAAAATAATAACGAATGCAAACAAGCAAACAAACACACACACACTTGCATACAACTGCGGAAGCATCACCAACACTCTAAGCAACATATTTGCACGTCAAACAGCAACATTCACGCGCTGGAATACCTAATTAATTGCTCTATGTGGATGCGTTGAAACTCAAAACAGATGTGCACGCACACACGTACGAAATACAAACAGCCTAGCAAGACACAAAGGAGCGCCGCAACGTGCAACCATTGTTGACAGCGGCAGGATATGCTGAAACGACACCAACAACAACAACAATAGCAGTTACATGTACGCAAAGCAAACGAGCTGAGAAAAAGCAAATGTGACGTCAATTGTGTTTATAAATAAACACGTAGCAAATGATACACACACACACAAAAGCAAATATTTTCACACACACACACGCACATGCGGGCACGTAACTAGTAATAGTCAACGTCACCAGTGACAAAAGATATCAAATACAGACTAAGGCCGCTGGCGCTATGCAACGTTTTGTCTGTCGCTGTGTTTGACGCCGTTGCTGCGACTGTAGAATAACTGTGACTGTGTTGGCAGCGCGTGTGGGCGGCCTGTTTGCGTGTTTGTGGCAATGACAGTGGCCACCGAAATACTGGTCGCTGTGCCAAAGCTACGTCAGCTAAGTTGGCACGCGTGCGGTGCCCAAAACAAACGCGCAACATGTATACACGCTTCAGCTACCACAAACCATCCCACAAACACACACACACACGCATTCGTTTGTGCCACACGAAAGTGATAACCGCAGCAAAATATGTAGCAACAATCACAAAAGGCCGAGAGCAGCAACAAAAACTACACACTTGGCCAACTTGGCGGCGCATATTCCGCCCAAAGCACTCTGTCCGCAGCTGTGTGGGTGTGTTTGCATAGTTATAAGTCGTTGCAGTTTAGGCAGAGCAACGGCGCCGCAGTGCTTTGTGCTTTCCGTTTAGGTCTTACTTAAGCAAATGCGACTCGTCCTTTTAGCGCCTTACTCACTTTTCAGCCTCTCCTTGGCAACTAATGTATAAATTTGTACGAGTTGTTGTTGTTGTTGCTCATTTGTTAATATTAAACGCCATCGTCTGACATGCTTTCTCTCTTTCTCTGCGTGTGTGTGTATTGCAGGTTGCCATTTCGTGAGGACGCTTTGCCTCCAGGGTAGTGAAGTTTGCTTCGACGGTAAGTTTTTCTTGTTGTAATATTTCTATTTTTTTCACGTTTATGTTGGTTATTTATGCATAATGCCATCATGAAATTGGCAGTGCGTTATAATGAGACTCATTATAAATGCCATTCGGGCGGCTAAGGGTGGCCGCTGCGCCATTTTGGACCATTTGTAATGAGCATATAAAACGCTTTGACATTTTATTAATAAACGAAACACTCTCCGTTGCAAAGGAATGCAAAAAATTATGTTTGGTATTCTTAAGACGAATTAAAAATTGGTCAAATTTGGTCACCGGAGGCTCAACTCAGTAAAGAGAAATTGTATCAGTTCCGGATTTTCGCACATTTTGTATTTCCACTGAATTAGAAAGTAAAGAATAAACACAAATCTTTGAAACATTGAACTCAGCTTTGACTTGTTCAATGCATTATTGCTCGAGACATCACCAAAAACTTATAATTGTGTTCACAAAAACATGATTTTTCATTTGTTACTAATTAAATAACAAGTATAATTAATAACGTTTCAAAATCAAATCTGAGCAAACTATACTCACAATATTTAAAATTAGAACTTTTCAAAACCCACTTGCTTTCATTTTTGATGGCATAATTTTTGCATAAATTCCTTTCAACGGCGCTTAATTGAAAATTCTCAGCCACATAAATTCTATGAATAACCCTTTCAGCCAATTTTAACATAAAATTTCAAACGATTTACATGCCTTAAACATTTTTTATATACTTTATACGTTTTAATCTTTTTCGCCTTCTTCGTTCGACCCGCATTGCTGCCAACGCTCGCGCACAGATAACATCTTCGGCAAGTGCATCCCAACGACTGGCGTCGATGTCGAGGACATTGAGAAGTAATTAAATTCTTTTGATAAACATCTACGTTTTAATTACGTTTCATTGTATAATTTCCATCAATCGGTTATGTCTTGTACACTGCTCGCAGCCAACTATGAAAAGCCACTCATGCTTGTTGTCCACTTTTTTCCCGTCGCTTATAGAACGCCGCTCAGCGAGGAGGAGTCGCGCACGCTCGCCACCATGCTGGAGGAGTTGCAGGGCGCCGGCCTGGGGTGGGACCATCCGTACGTGCAATGCCGCATTCAGGGCGCACTCTACTCGCTGCAGAAGCGCATACAGCTGCCGCCGAACCTGTGCGCCAATCTTGCGCCCATACCAACCGACATCGATCCCGCCGGCGCCATGGCCTTCGTCCGGTTCACTCCGCCGGACGAGGACTATGCCGACGAGCAGTTCTACTACCCGCCGCTGAAGAAGCAAAAGTCCGTCGGCAGCCTCAACACCATACTGCACGAGCTGCAGCTGCAAGACCGCCAGCTGCGGCACGATCCCATGGAGCTGGCGCACTTTGGCAAACTCGATGCGGGCGGCCCGCAGCTGGCGCCGCCCAATGTCATGGACACGTTCCTCGAGAACGAACGCATACAGCGCGAGCAAATGCAGCGCGAGGCCGAACTAGAAGCGGAACGCAAGAGTGCAGCGCAAAGCCAGATGGAGCTGTACCAGATATTGGCCGCCTCCGAGCCGGATCCACAGCCCTACCAGCGCAATCCGCCCGCCACGGCCATCGAAGCGCTCGAGCGGGTGGTCGAACGTGAACGCGAACGCGCGCCACCGTCGCCATCTGTCTATGCGCCCGACGAACTGTCGCAGGATCCGAATGAGTTGTACTTTCCCGAGGACTATGGACCGTATAAGCGCACCGACGGCAACGCCCGCAAGCAGACAGCGCGGGCCAGTGCCGATGCGCTACCGCGCACCTTCTTTCGCGAGCTGGCTACCGAGCAGGAACTGAAGCACGAACTGCAGGAAAACGCACCACTGGAGGATTCGTTGCCGGCGCTGAAGCGCACACCGGCCGACGAGTTTGTCGACGAAAGTGAACGCAAGCAAATGGCTCTGGGCCGAAGTCTGATTCGCAACTCGCTGACACCCTTCGAAGAGGAGGCAATGATAGCCTCGAATGCATATCCAGTGGATCACAAGTACCAGAAGCCCGTCTTCACCGAGGGCGGACTGGTCTACGTGCCCGAGGATGCCGAGGTGAAGAAGGAGAAGGCGCGCGAACTGCTGGCCAACATGTTGGGATTCACACGGCACGAACGCTTGGACGTGAAGAAACCGGGTCCCATCATCGGACCGCCGCCAAATGCGAACGAAATGCAGCCGTCCAACAAGAGCGACGGCCACAAAGCGGAATCCAAGGAGGTGTTGCCGGTACACATTAAGGGCAGCAATCAGGTGAACAAGAAGAAGAAGGTCGTCAAGGATCATTCGGATGAGGATCACGCTCCGCACTCTGTCGACACCGAGTACGCACATGTGTTCGTCAAGAACCCGTAAGTAAAAGATAGCGAGACATTAAATTGATATTGATTTGGGAAATTGGGAAATTGTTTGTTGTTGCTTACGTTTTGTTGCAGCATCGACAGCTGGAGTGACGGTGTACGCATCATGAATGAATTGGCCAACATTCTGCACATGCAGGGCTACTTCACCTATTTAACGTGAGTTGCATTTGAATCCCATCGAAATGTAGACTGTTAACAGGCACATTTTATGCAGCGTTCAACCGCACGAAGTCTCCTTCCGGGTGGACTCTAACAACCCCGAACGCAAGACAGCCACCGACATAGCGCGCGTCATCAACGAGAACCGCGGCGTCAAGAACAACATCCTGCGGCGTCTGGGCGTCACGGTGCTGCACGCCGGCGTGGGCGACAAGATCAAGCGCGACGAGGACGGAGTATCCTCGTCGCGCATTGAGCTCGCCGAACAGGGCCCCGACGTAACGCACATCATGGCGTACATGTTCGCCGGTGCCGGTGCTGCGGCCGTCATTGTCATCTTCGTCACGCTGATACTGATCAAGCGGCACGACAAGAAGCGCGACAAGTTGGGCGGGCTGCAGTCGGGCGTTGGCGGCGCGGAGAGCTGCAGCAAGGACTATCAGGATCTATGTCGCGCACGCATGGCAGGAAAGGGCAACGCAGCGGAACCAGTGGCGAGCGGTCGCATAACGTCGTTAAGTAAGGAAAACGATCGCCCGCCATCGTCGCGTTCCAGCACATCGTCGTGGAGCGAGGAGCCGGCATTGACGAACATGGATATATCGACGGGTCACATGGTGCTGGTGAGTGCTATCACTGCAATGTCAACGAAACAACTTTGTCGCTAAAACGCTTCCTTTCTCAGTCCTACATGGAAGACCATTTGCGCAACAAGGGCCGTCTGCAACGCGAGTGGGAGGCGCTCTGTCGCTACGAGGCCGAGCCGAGTGCACGCGACGCCGCACAGCAGCCGCAATGCGTCAATCTGAATCGCACCGGCGCGCCGCTGCCCTACGACCATTCGCGCGTCGTGCTCAATCATCTGGCCAACGCCGAGGGTCTGGACTACGTCAACGCTTCGACCATTGTAGGCCGCCAATGAAGTTGAGTGCTGTTGTCACACCTTACACACTTTATGGTATTCTTTGCAGACGGACCACGACCCACGCGCACCGGCTTACGTTGCGGCCCAGGGTCCACTGCCCACCACGTTGGCGCACTTCTGGCAAATGATCTGGGAGCAGGGCGCTGTCGTCATTGTGGCTTTGTGTCGCCTGCAGGAGAACGGCGAAATTGCTTGTGCGCGCTACTGGCCCGAGGAAGGCGCCGAGGTCTATCACATCTACGAGGTGAGTGCAAAGAATCCAACGCTAGAGAGAGCGGTGTCACCTATAATTGTTTACTGGCTACAATTCAGGTTCATTTGGTGAGCGAGCACATTTGGTGCGACGACTATCTCGTTCGTTCTTTCTACCTGAAGAATCTGCGCACGAGCGAGACGCGTACCGTTACGCAATTCCACTTCCTCTCGTGGCCGCAGGGTGGCGTGCCCACGCAAGCCAAGGCGCTGCTCGATTTCCGAAGGTAACAGCACTCAATTACAGTCTGAATGAAAGCTCAAAAACTAACAACAACCAATTTAATGCCCACACAGAAAAGTGAACAAATCGTACCGCGGCCGCTCCTGTCCGATTGTGGTGCACGGCAGCAGTGGCGCGGGCCGCACCGGCGCCTACATACTGCTCGATCTGGTGTTGGGACGCATGAACAAGGGCGCGCGCGAAATCGACATTGCGGCCACACTGGAGCACTTGCGCGACCAACGCGCTGGACTGGTGGCCACGCGGCAACAGTTTGAGTTCGTGCTGATGGCGGTGGCCGAGGAGGTGCACGCCATACTGAAGGCGCTGCCGGCCAATCAATCGAACGAGAAGCGCGAACTGGAGGCCAAGGAGGCGGCGGCGGCGGCGACAGCGACGGCAGCAGCACCAGCAGCGGGCGTGCTCAAGGAGGAGGAGGCCACGGCGCCCGCCGAGGAGCGTGCAACGACATCAAAAACGGTCAAAGCAAGCAGCGAGACAGGCGCCAAGGAGAAGGAGAAGGACAAAGGCAAGGACAAAGGCAAAGGCAAAGACAAGGACAAGGAGAAGGAAACGGAGCAGGAGAAGAGCAAAGCGACGGACAAGGAGGCGAAGGCGGCCACGCCGGCCAAGACAGCGCCCAGCGCGGGCGTAAAGAAAAAGTAAACGGCGGTGGCAGTGACAGCAAAGGAGTTGATTCCGTTTTATTTTCGTTTTGTGAAGCAAGAACTTTGGTGGTTTTGTTTGAGTTGTCAAGTTGAGTTTGAGTTTGAGTTTGTAATTAAAGTAATATTTTTAGCTTTGGTTGAGTGAATATTTTCTTGTCAAAAATATTTGCACAAATTTCAATTAAAATTTGAGTTCTCACGGTACGCAAGCAGCTGAGCGGTTCGAAACGGGCTAAACGTGGTTGGCATGTTGTTGGCATTAAGTTTCAGTTAATCAAGTTTGTGTAAACTATAAACTTATTTATTTTCAATCAGTTGAATGTTTCGTTCCAAATATCTATACATATATAAATATATACTAACGTATACATAATTACAAGTTAAATTAAGAAGGGACGCGTGCGCGCTGTCCGCTGCTTGCGTTTCCATTAACCTGACGCTGCCTCAAGCTAATCCAGCCCAGCATTGAGGTGGTACAGCTTATAGGCGTAAGTGGCGGGCCGGCGCGCAGCTGCGTCACCAATTGAACATACACACATAAGCAAAGAAACCGACATTTTGTAGTGGTTAGGCAGCATGCAACATGACACTTTCAATTCTATTCAAATTACGCAATTGAATTAAATTAATTAGCAGAGAAATTATGATCGCAACCAGCTGATGGCCATTGCGCCAGGCAGCTTATTTGATTAACTTGAACGAAGTGAAATGTGTACAATGTTTATTTCAACCACATTTAGATAACTAAAGCAAAAATGTTGCATATTGATGTGATGTCGAATGTGCGGCAAAAGAGAGATTGTGCTAAATGGCAACTGTAACTGTGTATTTGAAATAACCGCTTATACATGTACTATCGGCATATAACCACCTCCTACATACATATTAACATATTTACATACCAACGTGCAAACAATGCATGACTACATAAGTATTCAAGCGCGAGCCCTACGCTGGCGAGTCGATGTACGTGTTTCACTAAGATAGCAAATACCAAATACCAAAATACATATAAACGGCAACTAGCCGCGCAGCTAGCTGGCTATACATACATATATGTGTGACTATGAGCTAAGGTAAACACTACGACTACTACTACTACTACTACTACCGAAACACAATACTAGTCAATACGTGTTTGTGCTTTCTCCTGTGCCCATTGTTGTCCTCAAGCAAAGTCAATATCAGTGAGAATTCGCAAAGTTCTAAATGTCTTAACACACAAGCAAACACTCAAGCACACACACACACATACTTACATACATATACAATCAAGGTGAAACCAAGTTGAGGAGTCGACATGAAGAATCAATCACTATATCAATGTACCATGTACCTAAATGGCATTAAAAAAGCATCACTCAAATATTTACAAGAACACACACACACACATATGTACAAGAAACTCTTTCACCCACACCACAACATATATACAACACGTCTATTTACAATACTTACAACCACAACAATGTATTTACAAGCCACTCGCCACAACATATGCAATCCAAGGCGCATTAAATCTAAACATTCGTGTACTAAGTAATCAATCTTTGCGTATAAATGTGTAAAATTAATTCTTAAAGCGTATGTAATGTTTGCCCATTTCTATGTGAATTGTGCTCGTTGCAGGCAATGCCCTCGCAATGGCCCACAATGCCGCCGCCAAAAGGTCACGATTTGCAAAATTTTTGCACAAAACAATTTTACACTAACTTTTCCATGAGGGCAGCTAAAAATTGTAAATTTTCCAAATGTCACCATTTGACAGAGGTCGAGGCGAGCTTGTGCCGAGCACAATTTTTATAAATCAACAAAAAAAAAAACTCAACAACAACAACAACAACTAAAGAAGATATTGTACGTTTCGTTTTTGCGATGGCTTGGGATGTCGAAAGATTTCAAATGCTTTTCATTTGCACAAAGAAGAAGAAGAGAATAACCAAACGCACATAAAAGAACAAACAACAATAACAACAAAATGACGTCGGCAAATGACCGCACAAAAGCCTAAAGAGCCGGTAACATTTGAGCCGAGAACACAAACACGCACGCACACATACCCACACATGCTCATTTCATGCAAATGCAACAAAATGACAACAACAACTACAACAGTACAAATTTCCATTTCAACTATGTAGACTTCAGGCCAGTAATTGAACACTCTTTAAGGACACTCACAAATAGTACAACAACACAACAACAACTGAAATAAGTTAGTACACAATTTAGCTTGTTACAAACGTAACAACAACAACAACAAATCACATTAAACTCAAACACAATAGCTGAACACGGCTTAAGGCTTCAAATCGATTCTAGAGCACGCACACACGTATACCACAGCAACAACTACCCCCTCATAACAACAACAGCTACATACATTTGAAAATTTAACAGCAATCCATAAATGAAATAAGCGATAATTATCAAATTACATAACAATTTACACACAAGCGCGTTGAAAAGTTTAATAATGATTTAAGTGTTAAAGTAGCAAGAAACAGCAACACAAAACTCGTCAACAAGTAAAGTAGAAACAAATCGAAAGTGTTATTGAAAGTTTTTTGACAAAGTACATAAACGTAAAAGCAAAAACCAAATTCGTTATTTATGCGCAACTAAAAGTTTAGCGAAAATTATTATTGGAATACATAGAAGAAGCATTAATTACATTTACGTAGAAATCGGACGTCAGGCGGCAGCCAGCGAAGTTCAGCTCAACTCAACTGAACAACACGAACAAGAACAAGCAGAAAGTATAAGTCAAACTAACTACACAGACAACCACACCTAAAGACATATTCAACTACAACAACAACAAAACTACAGCAACAATAAAATAAGACAATTTTCAGTGCAGCGTTGGCTGCCAGCCGGAGCGCCAAACTAAGCTTAAGCGTTACTTACAACATTTTTCTTTACGAACATTTAGCGAAACAACAAGAAAACCAAAAGAACACAACTTTAGTAACAACAATTACAACAATTAACTAACTAAAACTAAACTAGCAAAAACAATATTACAATAACTGTGGGGATCTCGAAACACCATCACACGCCGAGATTCCAAAACTAAAACATTTAAGTGGTAGATGAGAACAACAAAAAACTAAAAAACAAACAAAAACAAAACAAGCAACTTTCAAATAAGCAAAAACTAACAATAACAATTACAATTACAACTATTACCAAGCGTTATAAGAGCAAATTCAAAGTGAATTTCGTTAGATTTTTTTCAAGTTTTAATGTTGATTGCAGACGCTGAGCGGATAACCCGCGAAGGAGCAACGTTTTAAAGGCTAAAGAAGACTAAAGAAGAAACCGCAGTAGAAGAAAGCAGAAATTACATAAGTCAAGCGTAGTGAAATTTAGCTGATTTTTTCAATGTTACTTAAAGTCAATAAACAAGAAACAACAATTGAAGTAAATCTAAAATATGCATAAACGATTTGAAATTTCACAGAGCCAACATTTAATTGTAATTGTAACGTAAGAGCTGTAAGCGAGGCAAAAACATCCGCAAAAGCGTAGTAACATGTTATAAAAAAAAAATTATATAGAATGAATTTGAGTTTGAATCGATTGAAATGAAATGAAAAACAGTTGAAAAATGACTTGAAATTGCAATAGTTTGCAGTCGATAGGCACAGATTTTCTTGATATATGTAAGTGTCTATTTGGAAGGCAACTTCAACTTTATGCAACAACAATAAAGAATATATATAAATATTTAACATACGTGTGCAATGAGAATAACTAAAACAATCTTCACATATACATACATGTACAATTATCTTATATATAAATGTAAATGTACAAATATCCCAAAGACGATGCATTGCTGTATGAAACATGCAAATTATCCACTCGACATTATGCCGTCGATACGGTTTCTCGTTTCTGTTTCGAGCCAAATTCATGCATTCATATATTTTCATGATGGTGTAAATTGTGAAAAGACAAACAACAAAATACAAACAAACAACCTTCAAGCAAAAAAACAAGCAAACTACTACTTTCAAAAGCAAATTTCATTACGCTCTTAAAATATATATTTATGTGTTGAATGTATTAGCCACACATACACACTTCAACCGATTGGCGAACGGCCGCACATGTGAACGAAACGGAAATGGATTCGCCACTGGCCACAACAGCTACATATGTACATACAATGGGATCGGCCGATTGAGAGCCCCACGAAACATTGGGCACTCATCCGGGGGCGGCCCTGTAAATGTTCAACACCAGACATTGATATATAATTTTGAATGATCTTATTTCCATTTGCAAACGCTTAACCGACTGTGTACTTCTGAGCTATAAACATTTTAAAATTTATGTTTGGCCAAGTGGTGTCGATGCACCATGCACCATGAAAGATTTTCCTCAATCCTCAATTTCCGTTCGGCGCACAAATATGCAACAAAGCGCGCTCACAGTTGCTGCACAGTTGGCTGAAAGGTTCGTTTGATCGATGCACACAATTTAATAAGAGAGAGATAGAGAGAGAGAGATGGAGAGAGTTTGGTACAAAGCGCAGCGGGCAACGGCAGCAACGGAGCCAAAAAATACCACCCAACAATAGTTTGCTGCTGTAGGTGCGTTAAAGCGCTTTGACAGTGGTACAAAGCAGTTGAAGAGCACGCAAGAATCTAGTCAGAGTTGACCTACGTAAAATCACCAACGAACTGGAAAGCTGTTGCAAGCGAAATTGTTGAGCTACAAGTTCCTACACGCGAAGCGCACTGCTTCTGTTTATGGCTTAAAGAAAAGTGGGACAATGCTTTAGCGGGCAAAATCTTTATGCTGTAAACACAGCTCTGTGCTCTATGACGAACAATGAATGAGCGAGTTAGTAGCAAAACTGAACAACAAATAATGACAAACTCAGTGGAATGACACAAATTTCAAAACAACAGAGCACACAGTCGATTACGAAAAACTGCAGTATTTATAAAATATTGAAACGCACAATTTCTACGTTAAGACGGACAAGTAATAACGACGTGATTGAGCACCATTTAGCAGACAATCAGTGTAGGTAATTGCATGACGATTGAGAGCGCAGACCGATTTTGCAGCTATATAGTACAAAAAACAACAACAAAACACAATATAGGTTTAAGTCAGCACTAACCGATTGCGTTGAGATGAGTGCATGCAATTTTTAAGTGGAAAAGAATGTCTAGAATTGGCACTAATCTGTTACTGATCGGACTTGTAGGCGAAAATGCCATCGTAAGGTCGGTAAAAAGAGATTATTGCCCGTCACTGGGACAGTAACTGTGACTGAGATTGTAACTGTGACAGTAACAGTGACTGAGATCGTGACTGTGACTGATACTGTGACTTGGACTTGGACTGTGACGAATATTGTGACTCGGACTCGCTGCTGGTGCTCTCACCAATACGTGGCACCCATAGTTGTGTACTGACTAGGGATAACAACAAACACACCCAATCGCAACTATGATAATCACAACAATGCTATGTGAAAATGAAGTTTGCGTATCGGAGCGTCTGGTAGTCGACAGTTGAGCGCAGCGACAGGCGGCTACAGCAGTGGGCGCGCTTTGTTGCGGCATTCAACTATGCCATCGTATAGTTAGCTATAGCTATATGTATGTGTTGTTGTACTCCATACATATGTATGTACATTAGTGGTGTTGTGTAAATTTGCATAGATGTTTGTGTATAAGTTTCAATGCTTACTTACAATATGACGTTCAACAAAATTACTGTAACTCTTTATATGTTCGCATTAGCATTGATTAGCGATCAAGAAGTAGAAAAGAATTTCAATTATTTTCAGGCGCACTTTGAGCCAATTTATGTATGTATACGTGCATATGTGTTAAGCCAATAAAACGGAGTTTAGTTAGCACAGCTAAAACTCATTACACATATTAACTAACGGCATTATTAAAATGATTATTGTTATTATTGTTATTATTATTATTGGCAAAAGAATATGCAAAAAGAATATAAATACATGACGATGTGCAAGAGACGAAGTAATACATGCATAAAAAATTATTATATATGTAACGTATTCAACTAAAGCATTTCATAATTATGCCCATAACTATTTAGATATATCTCAACATACTAAAAATACTAATATATTTATGTATAAAAATTGTGTGTAAAAAAATGGAAGATGATGCAAGAAGATTAACTAAACAAAAAAAAAATTCAAAATTCCAAAGTCATTTATATAGCTGAGTTTCTACTTGAGTAAACAATTTATTGATTTGACAAATATTGAAAATGTTTAAAGGCTTTCATGCATTTTTGGATAAAACAAACAAAATTCAGTTTAAAATCGTCAAAAGGGTCAAGCAAAGGCGATTTTGTATCGAATATGGCCAAAGTATGCAATCTATACAAAATATTTATGTAATAAGCACAACAACAACAAATTTCATTAAACCAACAATATTGTTGTTCTTCATAAACAATATTGTTGTTGTATTTGTAAAATAAATACAGGAAAATGAAAATTTTTAAACTTCATAACCTTAAAAAAATTAAAAAAAAAATTCAAAAATATATACTGGCTGAGTGCACAGTTTTAATTAAATGTAATTAACAAAATATATAATAAAATATATATAAATTATAAAAACATATACTTGTTATACGTCTCTCAGTATTCGAATTATTATAAAAATCCAACTATGCAAAATATGGAAAATTAATGATGAAATAATGAAAAGTGAACATGTGAATGGTTATATAAATACATGAACCAAAACAACAAAACTAATATACGTGCTTAAACACAACATACCTACATAAAGATTTTTTGAAACACAACAACAAACATCCAAATAAGATCATGTGAAGAAATTTGAAATGATGCAAACTAATGAAAACAAAACTAAAAATTGAAAAGAGAAAAACTTGTCTCGACATTGCATATAAATATTTCAATGTTATACAAATATCTAATCTAAATTCTATATAAATATATATACATAAATGTGTAAAATAATGATGCAAGAATTTTCGCTTGAAAAACTAGAAAACCAAAGCCACATACACAAAAGTGTAAGCATATACATAAATAATGAAATGTTGATAGAGTTTTGCATTTAAAAGCACACGACAAAAATCACCGAAACGGTTTGGAGCATAGGAACATCCGTTGTCTAGAGCGCATGGAGAATTATTATTATTAATTATAAATGTATTCAACTATTATTCTAAACGTACATAAATGTGTAAAGAAACAATATATGAAAATTAAAAACAAGAACAAAAGTAAATCTAACGAAAGCAAATGGCAGACGTTGGGAGACGCAGGGAACAGAGGAGATTTAGAAAATAGTGTAGTAAAAAAAACCAAACAAGATAAAAGATGAACGCAAAAAGTTGCAGCAAAGAATGTGAAGAAGAAGAAAAACAATGAGAGGAGCGAGAAAATGAGAGAGGAGCTAAAAGCAAAGCTTCTCTGCAAATCGAAGGCTGTCAAAAATTAAATGCAAAGAATTTATAATGGACAAAGTGCAGCAACAAGAAACGAGAGAAAAAGTAAACATTTGCCTAAATTCAGAACGACACAACACAACAATACGAACAACACGACAACAGTGACAACAATAAAGAGCAGCAAACATTTGCTAGAATACAAAATATAAATACAACAAACAAACATTAGATCAACACAGACGGACAGGACCAATCACAAAGCTGACAGGACCAGCCACCAACTAGAGAGCTTTATCAGCTATATCACACACACACACCCACCTCACACATATACAAACACTCACATAATCACTAAGAGCCACCAAGCCAGCAAAAACCAAAACAAACAAACACAAAACACATCAAAAGCCACAAATCAACGATCGACAATGTGCATATTCAGAACTCGGTATATGTATACGGTTATTTCAAAAGCAAGAACAACAACCACAACAAAACAAACCAACAAAGCAACCAACCAACAAAAAAACAAACAAGCAAACCAACTAGCAAAATTTCCTATCTAAGTGTTAAATAAACAACAACTAAACGCATAATAAACACACACCTACCTAAATATAAAGACAAATTACACTTGAAAAATGTACTAATAATAAAAAAACAAAACAAAAAAGCAAAAAACAAATGTTTTCAAAAGTATAAATGAAAAAAACATTAAATTATAAAATTACAAAATTTAGAGCGGGTTTTGTATTACGTTTTTCGTTTGTCCACCCACCAACTATCCACTTCACCATGGTTCTTATGCAAACCACACACACACACTCACACAACTTCAAATTATTTTCGAATACATATTAAGTACTTACATGATGAAAACAACAACAAACGAGCAGCAGCGTAAGAAGCAACATCAAAAACAAGAAAAAGGATATTGCAAATTAATTAAATTTAATTAAATTTCATTGCAACAAACACAAATCAATTAAATCAAATTAGCTTAAATTCCAGTAGAAACCAAGACAGAGTCAGTAGCCGAAGAAAAGCTAATCAGCAGGAACAATATCAGTAAAAGGCGAAGAAGAACAAGAAAACACAGTATCAGTAAAAGCACAAGAAACACACAGTATCACGAAGAAGAAGGAGAAGAAGAAGTATTAAATTGTATCAAAAGAAGAAGAATAAGGTGAAGCATAGGCAACCACTGACGATTCCAACCGAATTACAAAAATTGCATTACAAAATTCAATGTTAAATTAAATGTCTATTTTATTCGTATTTACAACAACAAATGGCGAGTATGCAGTATATCCACATTTACATTTAAACAACAACAACATACAAACAAACAAATATTTACATACACACATACCCACTATGTGCATATTTATAAGCAGCAGCAGTTGATGACGACAATGTAGTAGAGGCCGAAGCCGAAGCTGAAACAGCAGACGCCGAAGCCAAAGTCCGTGAAGTACATAACTTAAAATTATGCAAAACAAACAAAAAACAACTATTATATGAATGTTATTTTAATCGCAAATATGAACTCTTATTATACGGTGTACGATGTTAACACAGCATGACAAAATTGCACTCTTCTTCTTTCTTTACGAATTATCGTTTCGAGCATTTCATTTCGATGATTTGTTCATTTGTCGATTTTTTGTTCGACTCTTTGTTTTGATTTGGATTTGTATTGTTTTTTTTTTATTTTTTGAGACTTACTTGAAGTAAAGCTTAAAATTTAATGAAGTGAAGGAATGGAAAAGACTTGAAGAAAACAAAACAAAACAAAACAAAACAAAACAAACAAACAAAAAACTAAACTAAAAAACAAAAACAAAAAAACTACAAAACAAAAACAACAAAGAGTCGTTTATTTCAGTGGCCCGACTAAGAGTAGAACAGCACCAAGAGGATCCAAGTTCGAGCTTCCTGCAACCATGCAAATTGCACTGGCAATTCTAATCCTTGAAATGGAAAAAGGACCAACACACGTATGACGACTCTGAGCCATGAGTCAAAGGTTTGCTATTCCCTGTTTTGAGAGCAGCCAATGAAAGAGAAATTCAGTATTGGAATAAACGATCCTCTGGCAATAAATTGTTCTTCCCAGTCTTCAGCTGTTCCATTCGGTTAGTATTTTGCTCATTTGAATGGTTTATTTGAGTGTAAAGAAGTTTCATGAAAACATGATTTAATGAAACAATTGTGTATTGTTAAAAGTGGCTGCCTTAGTATGATTAGCCACGATAGATGTGATTATTAAACTTTGATTATCTCAAAGGGAACAGATTTAGATGAAATTTCCTTTTAAAAAAATTCGTGATCCTATTGCATCAAGTTTAGTAAGACTATTTTAACCTTAAATTGCTTCAAGTCAAAGTTTTTTAATTAAGCTTAGCTGCAGTAGTAATTATAATTTTAGTGCTACAATGTTCCCAGAGTTCATAATAATATTTTGAGAAACGTACTGCAAAAGTTTCAACTCACTATTTATACTCTTCTCGGCGTAAGTGTGAACAAAGTTTATCATAAAGTTGACCATCACAGGTTCCAGGTGATTTAGACGAGTTGAACGATAATATAATCTTGAAAATATAGTCTTAAAATTGTTCAAACACTAAGGGGTTAATTAAAGGTATTGTAAAAACTCCTCATGCTAAAGAGTAAGGACCTCCGCATCCTTCCTGGATACCTGACTGATCACTGTTTACTAGACATATCAATAAAATGAGAATTTTCTCTTCGGATGTCTTAAAGAAAATACAAATAAGAAGAAGAAACTACACACTTGTTCCCTGTAATCCACTCAACGGAAAACGATTTCAGCACATAAGGGAGACAACCTTAGTCCCAGAGAAGATCTGAAACTTAGAACCCCAAAAAGGACTTAAATTAATAAAAAGCCCCAACCAAGAGTGTTTGAACAAGACTTGCAAAAAATAGCACACTAGTAATAATAGTAAATAATTATTATAAAAATAATAAGCTTTCTCTCTTGAATCAGCACAGTGATCGCACTTGTACAGGATCATTCCCTGAGTGTTAGTCTTAATATAAAAAAAGTGCATATAATTGAGTGAAGTTCAGGTTGTTAAAGCTCACAACAGAAGCTATCAATATGTTCTCTCGTACACTAAACTAATTGAATGGGCGTACACGGTACCTTCTGTATCTCACAATTTAAGTATGAAAAAACATGTAAGTATTCAATATTTGGCTTACTTAGTATTGATTATGCAAGTAAAAAAAAAACTACAAAAATTTAGAACCTTAGCTAAAAGCGTTACAAGACCACCAAAGGTGCCAAAAAATCACAAAGACCCCTTTGGCAACGAAAAGGTTTGCCCTCTTTCAAGTCATGTTCGTAAGCCATAGAAAACGCACGCAATGGTATCAACTTTATTGTACACCTTAACTAATTTTTCGTTTTTCCTGCATTCAAACAAAAACCTACCCCCGCACAGAGAAAGAATTTCCAAAGAAACTTTCAACTAAACAACTTTCCCTGTGGAAATTTGGCCAAATTGTCGGCATTCCACTAAAGCGCCCAAGTTGACCGTAATTTTTCCGCAGCACTCAATACAAAACGACACCCTGTCGTATAACAGATTGAACACAGCGTATAACAGATGAATTAAGTAAGTATCACTCAAATGCATAGCATACTTTTAGGATCAGTCGTTATAACAGCAGTAAATGCAATCAACACAACCTCCTCTCTTCTCAGCGCCTCTCACAAAAAACCCAATCACATTCCACTTCTCATTCCCAATGGCTTTCAAATGGACATGTGACAAAAAAATTCCAATTCATTTTGAAAATTCAAAAATATTTGAATTTTTTTCGAAAAGTGTTTTCCAAAAACCAATTTTCAAAAATTGAATAAATTACTGAAATAAGTGACCAGGCGCACAGCGCCGTTCGGCAGCTGTGGTGGCGAAACGCGTCACCACTGCGACGGCCGCAGCGAGATTCTCGCGCGAAACACGCAACGGCAGCGCAATGGGCGGCCACGGCCAATTTCAAAGATATTCGGCAATGCGACTACAAAGGCGAGACAGCAGCTGCCGGTCGCATTTGCCGCCTTTCCTCGCCCCCTGAACAAAGTGTTTGAGCTGCGCACACGGGGGTTGGCTGCGGCAAAGGCGCAACGTGCATTTTCCGACCTCAACCCTGACGCCAGTTCGGCCGGAAAAATTAATTTTCTTTGCATGGCTATTGTTGTTGTTGTTGGTCTGTCTATGCTTTTCGGCAGACGCTCATGCGGAAAATTTTATCAAAGGCGGCCGCTACGTGTTTTCGCCTTTGTTGTTGAATCCTCAAAGGAATTTTCCGATATTGGTAGCAGGCGCCCAGCAACTCGCAGCACAGCGGCCAGTTGTGAAAATGCGAGCCGGTTGGCACGTTTGGCTTGTGACCAGCCGCCGCATGGCGGAAAATGCGCCGATGCCGAGGAAAACGTGTAACTGTATTTACATAGGTGTGTGTGTTGCCATGTGTGTGTGTATGTGTGTGCATGAGCGCTTTTCACGAAAATGTTGGCGCGGCAGCAGCCGTCTGCGCTGTGCCGGCGCAAAAATGCTGCCCGATCTATTTCGAGCTGAAATCAGCAAACTGCCACCACACAAACGTCTTCAGGCGAGAGCGCATGAAAATGTGGATGTTGCCCGTTGCCAGCTGTTGTTGCTGCTCATATTGCCAATGTTGTTGCTAGCGTGCTGGTTGTTGTTTGTTGTTGTCGTGGTTGTTGTTGTTGTCATCGTCATCGTTGCTATGCCAACAGATATTTTGTGATGCTGCGGCTCTTCGTTTTGCAGTCGCGCGGCTGGACACTGCCAAAGCTTTTGCGGTGGAGACGCGTTGTGCAATATTTGCACTGAGCTATGATAATTTTCGCATCAACTATCGCCAGCAGTGGAATTTTGCGTGGAAACGCACTCTAACAATTTTTAGTTCCTTAAAAAAGAATAAAAATAAGTAATAAGTAAATAAAAACTATATATGCAAATAACAGATTCGTGAATTAGAGTTCATAAAGCGCCTAATTCTTGCGCATTTTTCGTTTACAAATCTACTATGAAAACCAACTTTATCACAAATGAATAAAATTCCTTCCAAGTCGCATTCGCCTTCGCATTTTCCCAACGTTCATTTATTTGACTCACTTAGAGCCGATTAGACAGCGACTAATGCGCGCCTTGTGCGCCTTTCGAAAACGTGAGCTACAATTTGCAACTTAAATGAGCCACAAGCGAGCAAACGCCATTCCACAGTGCAACCAGCCGAACGCCAGCAGCCGATCGAGTTGCAAGCTGCAACATTGCAAATGCCAAAGAGTCGCAAAGAGATTCGCTTGATTTTTTATTACACCCGCTGCTAGTCGGCCAGCCAGCGAGCCAGAGTGCGCAAGCTGCAACCTGTAGCAGCGAGAGCATGCCACATGCCACATCCAGTTATAAAAATAAAATGCAAAATTTTCACACAACTGCACCAAAGCGAATTGCATGTTGGAATGCGGCAAACAAGTTTCGGGAAAACCTTAACAAATACAGCAACAACAAATACATTGACTTGCAAAAAACGAATAAAAAGTCCAACAACCAGTGCCAAGCCCTAAAACGGTGGATGGCCATAAAAACCGTTGAAATAATGCAATCTTTGTCAGAGCGCAGTACAGTGCAGCGCAAACGGCAGCCAAGCGACATTGCAAGGTCGCTGTCGTTGCTGCTGTTTGTACCATTGCAGTTGGCGGCAGTTGACGGTTGGGATTTGTAGCCAAGTTGGGGTTAGTGCCACCAGCAGGTAAATTTGTTGCGTTCAAGTGTTGGCTGTTAGTTGCATTAATGCAACGTTTTTGCACAACAACAAACAATGAAAATATGAAAACATTACAGTAATTTAATTTTTGTAACGGTAATTTTGTGTATTGTTGCCACTTAATATTTATGCTTTTGTTGGTGCCATTGTTGAATGTGTTGTTGGGTGTCGGTCATTAGGCGCATAAGTGGATTTTTTTTAAATGTCATTGACAAGGAAGATTTGAGTAGATAACAACAAATATAAACATACATTGGAACAACGCTATAATGAACTTTTACACAATGAAGTTCTCTCTACAATGACTTTTAGTTTTACTTTTAGTGTGTTTTGATCTTCTTATAACGAATTTCCATACAGCGAACTATTTACTATTTCTACAAACTATTTTACAACGAACAAATTTTGCAGCTGAAAATTGGACTTTCATGTGTTTTCTATTAAACGTGTTTTCTATTAAATGTTCTTCAAATGATGTTTAAGCATTTCAATGAAACCTCAGTGGTGCACACAGGATTTCATTTTGGGTGTTCTGCCCACAACTTGTGAGCCCAACACCAGTTGAAACCATATTTGACAACTAAAATGTGTGCAAGATAAAAATATTTGAGAGGAGTTTGAACCCCCAAAACCTCCACCTAAAACATATCTGGGGAATACCCATTTGTTGAAACTAACGACGGAGAAGAAAAAAGGTGTTGCCCACATTAGGACATTTTTCTTCATTAGTTGACATATTGCGTTCCTTTCTGAAGGTGAGGAACAACAATCGATTATTGCGTTTGATTCTCTAAATGTTTAATTCTCTAAATGCCTCAAAGAATTTGTTAAGAGAAAAAAATGGAAGGAATGGAATTAAAAAAACAAGCAAACAAAAATGATTAAAAAAATGTACATAAATATGTCAATTTTCCATTCACATATGTAAATACATTGTCCTTAATAAGCCACATCGTGTCCAACATATCCTGCGTCCTGCCTATTCAATTCGTTGCCACTACTGGACAACAGCAACCTTTTGCGGTTTCATTTTGCCACACAACAGCATTGTGACTTATCGACCAACACTATCATTATAACTCACTGTGTCCAACATGCAACATGCGGGCACCAACACTTAAATGCACACCCAGCTTGCATTTGTGGCGGCGCAGGAAATCAAAAGAAAGACAAGGAAACACACGAAAGAGGTCAACAGGAGGTGCAGCAACTGAAAAACAGCTGCCGCAATAATTGTGACCACAGGAAAGCGCCACAACCAAGCAGATCGTTTAAATGAAAGCGCTGCATGGTGTAAGAAAGAGAGAGCAATAGTGTTGTACTTTTTAAATTTGTGATCCAGACACATGAATTTAATTTAAGGCTCGACTTAATTGGTTTCCTTGCAGAAGGCGAATGTCATTGTTGTTGCAATGAGATAACATTGACAATGTTGAGCGAGGCAGGGAGAAAGGGTTTTTCGTTTTTGTGACTGCTTTTATTTTTTATTTGAACTATTTGGTTGAGAGAGTTTAATGGGCTGGAACGCGATAAAATCAACTTCCGTTGGATTGTGGGCACATTATCTAGCACCGGTTGGGCTTTAATGGAAATAGAAATAAATAGGAATTTTCCTATAAGTTAAGTCATTAAGTCCTCAGGTAAGTCCTTTAAAAATTATGTGACATGAAAAATACAGTGCAGGATGTTTTCAAGCTTAAAAATATTCTAAAAAAAAACCAAAATATTAGTTTTTATTACGCACCACGCATTGATCTTTCAGCCATTTATCGAATACAATCGTCTGACATTCACACCAAACAAATAAAAATGATTTCCAAATTCCGCCTTGATCCAAACAAAATTCAATCACAACAGCTGCACAGATCTCAAACGCGCCGAACGACCTCGCGTCGGGTCACAGAGCTAACGGCAGATGTTGTGCATCTCAGTCAGCGACAACCATAAAAGGACAAAAATCAATTATTGTCAGCGCAATGCCCAAACGATCGTCGCAACACCGAAAATGTCACAAAGGATTGTCAACAACAACAAAAAGCAACAGCAGCCAAGCCAAACAAATCAGTTGCTTGCCATTAGAGCGCATTGCAGCTCGACTGCGGTCCGTTTTGAGGATTATGTGCGACGACACGTCATTATGGCCAACGCACACACCCACCAATTAGGCGGTGCGCATGTGTGAACATTTACAGGAGCCGTTCGCTCAATGCTTCCATATTGGATTTGTTTTTTTTTGCTAGCGTTTGAAATTTGAATTTGTTTGCCGGGCTTCAAATTACTTGCTGGCACATTGAATATTTTATAATATTTTTGCCTTTCAAAATAAATAAACTAAATGCGGTGCGTGTAAAAAATGTAAACAAAAGCGCGACAAATTCAAACTCCTTTCAAGTGCCCAAACAAGCAAAAAGGGGCGTGTTTTTACAGCTTCAATATTGTTCGTCGTTGCGCTACTCTTCTTGCCCTGCGCTCCTATTTGGATAATTATTTTTTTTATTTGGTAATTTGAACTTCACCCCAGCCAAATATGCCGTTCGACTCGACGCAGGGCGTCACTTGTGCACACCAGACGCAACAGCTGCTGCACGTTGCTGCAATGTCCTTCGCGACGTTTGGCAACATTTGTCAACAATTTTCATTGTGCCCCACAATGTGCAATAGTCAATGAAAATTGCTTGATTAATTGCCAAAGCACAGTTGTGAGTGTGAATTCATTGCGGCTTTACGGCTGTCAAATGTTGGGATAGTTGTGGCAAACAATCGAACTAATATTTTTATTGCCCATTTTTGGCATTTTGCTAACATAAACAAAGTAAAGGCCTTTTTTTGTGTTTTTATGGTCAGCACATATTTTGTATATAATACATATGATGAATCAGTGGCGCACACCGGGTTACATTTTGGGAGGGTTCCATGCACAACTTTTAATTTTTTCCAATACAATTGGAAATCTATTTGATGTCTAAACTGAAGGTGTTTGAGCCCCTAAAATGGCATTAAATTCAGTATAATGTGGCCACATCAGTGGCGCACACATGCGGGATTCGGGGGTTCAACCCCCCAAACACAAACAAATTGCTAGTACAAAATATGGTTTCGAATGGTAATCGGCTCAAAAATTGTGCTCAAAACCCTCCAAAATGAAATCTTGTGTGCGCCAGTGGGCCACATGTTTAACTTGTGGTACCTGTAAGGCTTGAAGCGCTCACCAAGTGGAATTTTGCTATACTGCAAACAAAAAAGCGAAAGACTCAAAGACACAGAAATAATTTTGCTTAAGTTTTATGTATGCCAATAAATCAAGTTCTTCTTAACCCTTTGTTGATTGAGTCAGATTTTTATGAAAAAATACCCACATAATAATTTCTGATTTGGAGTGCTTTCACCACATTTGAAGTCAATGGGCCCATTAATTCTTGTTTTTTCACAGTTTCTCCATATTCACTTTTAATCCGACGCGACGCGTTGTTGACCCCGTTAATTTTTTATGTTCGAAAAAATAAAAAACATGTATCGAACTATTTCTCCCTAAGAGTACTTTTACCAAGTTTGAAGTCAAAAGGCACATAAAATCATGTTTCCCCTTCCAAACTCTTAACCCATCGTTGAGCCCGTCGGATTTTTAGTTTCGAAAAAATGTAAAACACGTGTCAAATTATTTCTCACCAAGAGTACTTCCACCAAGTTTGAAGTCAAAAGGCCCATAGAATCTTGTTTCTTCGTATAAACTTTTAACCCATATTTGACCCCGTTATGTTTTGATTTTCGACAAAATTAAAAACACGTACCGAATTATTTAACTTGTTTAGTGCTTTCACTAAGTTTGAAGTCAAATGGCCCATAAAATCTTGTTTCTCCATACAAACTCTTAACCTATAGTTGACCCCGTCAGATTTTAAACTTCCAAAAAAATAAAAAACACGTATCGAATTATTTCTCCCTAAGAGTACTTTCACCAAGTTTGAAGTCAAACGGCGTAAACAATCGTATTTCGTCATACAAATTTTTAATCCTTGGTTCACCCCTTTAAGTTTAGATTTTCAAAAAAATGTGAAACACCTGTCAAATTATTTTGAATTTGAAGTGTTTTTCCCAAGTTTTGAAGTCAATAGGCCAATCGGTTCAGGGGTTTTCGTAGTTTTTCCGTATACGCAACGTAATCCATTGGTGACCCTGTTAAGTTTAGATTTTCGAAAAATTGAAAAATACGTGTAGAATAATTTTTGATTTGTAGTATTTTCACCAAGTTTGAAATCAATAGGTCTATTATATCAATTTTCTTCATACAATACCTTAACCCATGTTTTGCTCCTTTAGGCCCCGAAATTCAAAACATCCCGTCTTAGCGGAGGTTCATTTTTCAAGACGTATCTACAGTCAATCAGTCAGCCAGTCAGAACAAACAATTTTATGTACATACATAGATAAGTTGAACTAACCCTACTTTTACTATAACTTGTTGAAATTTTCATTCACCTCAAATTTCATCACTGTGGCAACTCTTTAACTAAACAAACAGTGCTACTGCCTGCAGGAAACGAATTTTCCAAAAGCACTACAAACCACTAAAAAACACAAAAACAACAAAAAACCCAACTCTTCCCTCTTAGCACACAGCAAACAAAGCACCAAGTGCTGGCATTGTTGTTGTTGCTATTGAAAGCAATTTCAGTATTTTGCAACGTCACAGCAAATAATTAAGCGTATTAAAAATATTGTAAATGTGTGCCGTTGCACGTGTGGCACGCATGCGCAACCGCACAAAACGCGACCGCAACAGGACAAAGGTCTGAGGACTGTGCAAAGGAATGGCAGGGGGAATGATGAAAGCGAGCAAAGGATGCAGTTTTTATGATACAAACTGCAGCGTACATTTTTCTGTAAGTGTGAGTGTGTGTGAATAAAGTGGCGGATTACAGGCCTCAAGCGTGCTGCTGCAAGTGCCACTCGAAGCACAACAACAGCAAAGCAAACATTAAAAAAAAAAACACACAAATCAAAAACACTCAATGAATGAATGCGGCATTGAAATATTGTCGCATTGTGTGCCAACTATGCAAATTGCAGGAAATGCGCTTTTATGCGCTGCAAATAGAAAAGTGAATTCATAAAAATTGCCGCCGCGCTTGGCAAAAACATAAAAATGGCGGCGCATGCGCAAAAGCGATTCATCAAATGCCAATTCCGAGCGCAAGCAGCCGGAAACTGCATTGGCGTGGGAGTGGCCGTCGGCCTTTCGACATTTGAACGTGCGCCTTGCACCTGTAGCGCAATTTTGCATCAATTTGCATGCTGCTGAGCGTTCGACCGCACGCGTGTAGGTGCTCACACAGCGCACGCAACGAGTTGCTGCAATTTTGCGCAAGCGCCATAAGCCACAACTCAAACCGCCCGGAGCGACGCCAACGACAACAACAGCGACAGCGACAGCGTCGTTTGCATTTTGTTGCTACCAACTAATTGAATGAAAATTTTCATTGAAAATTCGTCAAATAAATTGTTAACGATTTGTAAGCGCAAAGATGCGAACAACAACAACAACAACTGGTGTGATGTCGTGAAGCGATGCGTGAGCGGGCGCGCGCTTCGAGCCGCTGCGTAGGCTGGCAGTTGGTCGCCCAGGTATGCAGGCATGTAACCGATGCCGATTGGAACGAGTAGGTGGTCGTTTGCCGCCAAAAAGTTGAACAACGCCACAAAGATGCGTGGAGCGCAGCACGTAAAACTGGATTTTCTTGCGGCGCTTGTGTGGCATCAGTTGCGGCGGTTTAAAGTGTTTTCACAGCTGTCGTTCCTGTTGCTTTGATGTTGTTGTTGTTGTTTTTCATTTTGGTACCATTATGCGTGGCGTTTGATTGATCTGAGCGTGTAATCACAAATACGCAACATTCTCGTCTAATGACAATCTTGATTAATTAAATGGAAATTGATTAATTGAGCCAAACGAAATCGGAAATCTATTAAAATTATAGGGGAATTTATAAGTAAGTGTTTTTTACACACAAACATGCCATTGCATTGGTTCTAAGGATACAAAGGTTAGGAGACAGAAAGCCGATTTTTTCATGCTTCAGTTTAGGTGAATAACTTTTAACCCTTTCCGGAAATTTGTACTATATTTCGTACAATTTTTTCGACGATTTTTTATTTGACAGCGAACGCACTTTTTATGCAACAGCTTTTTAATTTTCATTAAAAAGGCTGTGTTGTATCATTCTGCTTAAAAATATAAATCATAATAGCCGTGGCTACATAGTATGAGTGCGTTTTGTAAGCAGCTTTTTTCAAGAATTTGAAAAACCAGCAAATGACTGTACTTCTGCGTAAAAGTTTTTATATGTATATGTAATACTTTTTGGTACCAAAAAGCGAAACAATTTTAAAGTTTAAATCTCAGTTGATTTATAGAACTTACTAAATTTAACATTTTTTGCGTCTAAATATTTTTCCCGAGTCTTTAAAAAAATTTTACGATATATCGTACAAATGACCACAAGGGTTGCAAAGCTTTGTACGATATATCGTACAAATGGAAGGCAAAGGTTGCAAGTTATGTTTGCATTTTTTTAAGTAATAGGTTTGGTAACAGATTTTTTGCGTTTGTATGTCTGCCACGCCCATCTGTAAACTACGTGGCTTACACTATCGACTCGACTATTCGGCAATTTTCGATTAGAAATAAGAATTACTAGACGATTTTTTGTTTTACTGGGCAGGTATGTAAGGTTAGACATGCGCACTTGCCACTCCCGTACCATAAAAAGAATCGGCTATATTCAGAATCTTTCTGTAAAACTGTACAAATTTTAATTGATTCTGTGGTTTATTGAGAGGAAAAGGGCTTTGCAACAACGGTTATAACTATAAGGCCGAATAAATGTGAATCAATTGTTTATATATAAAATTTATATAACTTTCGATCAAAATGAAATGACGTTCTGATTTTTTGTTGTTATAATTTATGTTTTCTATCAAAAAAATCAATGAATTGTTTATAGAACTTAAAAAACCTAAACCAAAAATTCATGAATTTTTACTCCTTTGCGGACCATTGTACGATATATCGTACAAAATTGATGTAGCTGTAATTCTCAACCAAAATGATTTTGTTTGAATTTTTTTTGTATTTTATTGCTAAAATGTTCAATAAGAGTCAATATTTAGAAGGGAAAATGTTTATCTCAAGAAATGTGGAAATTGACCGGAAAGGGTTAAGTCCAATGCCAAAACAATTTTATAAACTAAGCATATATTTTTCTTTAAACTTGGACACGTGCCTTGCACGCTGATATTAAACAATGAATTCATTGTTCAACTAAAGTAAAATTGAACAATTCCACCATTTGCTTTTACTGCGCCACACACACACACACACACACACACGCATACAAGAGTTGTGCGCGCATATGTCAGGCATTGATCCTTTTTCGTCCCCCGAACATAAGTTAGGAAACAACGATATCAGCATTCGAGTATTTCAGTATTCGCCACTACTACCCCTACGCACACCAATACACACAAATAGCACTAACCTATTATGTCCTTTGCATGCCATAAAATGCCACTTGAAACCTTTGAATAAAAGATTTCCTCTGCATTTTCGGCTCCACAGCACACGCAACCCTCGTGCGCGATCTGCTGTCCAACGCACTTGCGCAATGGGCACATTGTTTATTCCTTTTTTGTTGTTGTTGTATTTTTTTAGAATGAGGGTGTCTGCGCCTTTCATGTCCACATGCATTCCTTTCGTGCCATGTGCAGCAGCTGCTGCTGCTGTCGCTGTTACTGAAGTGTGTCTGAAATGTTTATGCACCATACGACTTTTCCTTTTCCTCCTCGCTGTCATTTCGAAATTTTTCATTTATCAGTCGTTCAATATTTCCAGCATCCTGTGCGCCATAATGAGGCGCGCGCAATTTAAAACAGTCATTAAACAGGATAATAAAATTGCCTTCTCCTTTTTGTTTTTGCTATCGGCGTGTCTAAGTCGGTCTGCGGTCAATGTCAGCTGCGCATTTGGGTATTGAAATTTTATGAAGTGTTGGCAAACACTAAAAATAAAAATTCGTTTAACATGACAGTTGGCAGATGAGTACTTCATTGCGAAGCATCAAAATAAATGGTTTTGTATTTGATGATAATGACATATTTAAATTTTGGTAAACAGATGGAAGATCCATGAAAATGTTAAAATCAATAACAGCGAAGCTAAACTTTAGCTTCTTTGTTATAAGTTAATGAGAGTAATTTTTGTAAAATGCATCTAGTCGCCTATCGACATATGAATCGCATAAATAATATCCAGCTATATGTAAAACCATATTTTATCTGCCACTCAGCCACTTGAGTCCCTCATCAGCTGCGCTCCACTTCATTTCACTGGCGCACCAGTCCACTTCCAATTGAAGTCGCCATTCTTAATTGCATTTGATTTTTGCATTTTTCATGTTGGTGGCCCACAAAACGCTGCACAAGGGTAGTCAGACTGTCGTCTACAGCGACAGTCGCAATCCACTTTACGCTAATACTTAATTATAGAATATCCTGCGCAGCAGTCAAACGGCGACAATGCGGCATCCGCACCCGCACCAGCAGCCGTGCGCTCGTTGTGCGTCGTATGCCGGTGAGGCAACAGTGCAGACGTTGCCCTTAAAAACGCAAAATATTATCGCAGTGCATGCGGGCGCAACTGCAATTAAGGCATCGGCGCAAAGACATCAGACGACAGCAGCAGACATTAACCACAACAACAACAGCAGCAATTGAACTAACTGCATTTGTCTCGAACGCAACATGCAGTCAGTCATTTGATATCTTCATTTACTGCTCATCGATGTTGTTGGCGTTGGACTTTATGTAGCTTCAATTATCGCCGCAACTGTCCGCATTTGGCCGCCAAAGTCGTTGCGGAAGCGCACAATGATGCTGTTGTTGTTTTGTGTACATTATGTAATAAATATTTTACATTTTTAATGCAGCTGCAAGGAAGTGAGCTGTTGTTAATTATTGTTGGCAGTTGTAACAACAACACTTATCTAATGAAAGTTGCTTGACTTCGCAAACTGCATTGACAAATTAGAATTTTCCACACTTAAATGGTAAATAGAGTTTTAGTTTTTGGAAAATATATTTAAGAAAAACGATCCTTGCAATCTATTCAGTTCGCCAATTAACTTTGACAAGAAAAATATGTTTGAAACATGTTCCAGCACATCTGATTGCTGGATTTTCAGCGTGCAGAGAATTTCCTAAAATTCGCTTTCTTCAGTCACTCAGTTGCATTACAATCAAAATTTTCTTTCGCCATGATTTATGGTCGTTTGGACTTCTGTCATTACCTTCGACTTTACCTTATTTCGCTCTTCAGTTTCTTCATACAGCAAACGTGTTGAATGTTAGCGCCGGCGCATATAGAAAAATTCGTGGAAATGCCCTTAAACGTGTTTACCCGAATGTTAATTGTAGTCAGAAATTGTTCTCACGTTTATTTCGAGTTGTTGAGCTCAGCTAGTTTCGTTGTCGAAATCTCTCAAAAATAATGCACCAAACGGAAAGAAGTGATTTGCATTTATCTATAATGAACCCATCAGTGACGCACACAGGACTTCTTTTAGGGGAAACCTTAGACTTCTTTTGAGTTCAATGCCATTTGAAACCATATTAG
This sequence comes from Melieria crassipennis, assembly GCA_963668005.1. Classification (NCBI taxonomy): domain Eukaryota; kingdom Metazoa; phylum Arthropoda; class Insecta; order Diptera; family Ulidiidae; genus Melieria; species Melieria crassipennis. Next base: position 12,067,071 of record OY764961.1, read on the forward strand.
CTACCCACAATTTTCGTAACGAGCCGATATTTCGAGGGATTTTTTTCAACAAAACTTTCTTCCTTACAACATTGGTACCAATGCCTAAAGGAATAATGTGATTACAAACTTACGAGATCTTTTTTAGGTCAAATTGTAAAAGCTTTCAAGAAGTTGATTGATTGAATGAATCATTGATGAAAAGATTCGAATGAATCAACTAGTATGAAAGTAATAAAATGTATTTGTGCACATATGTACGCATCTAGAAATTATGTATGCAAATTATGCATCTAGAAATTTATTTAAATTTAAATATATATATTATTCCGAAATATATTTATGAATTTCCCTAGTTTCGAGTTTCCATCATAATTCTGTATTTGAGTTCATCTCATCTATTTTATTCACCGATTGTTCTGGTTAGTCTGTGTTCTTTTATTTATGTGTGCACCCGAATCAGTGATACACTCAGGATTTCATTTTGGGTGGTTCCGTACACAATTTTTTAGCCCAATACCAGTTGAAACCATATTCGTCACCCAAAATCTTTACAAGTTGCGTATGCTTGGGAGAGGTTTGAACCCCCAAAACACCGCTTCGTACAAGGCTGACCTGAATAGATTTGAATCAATTGAGTTTGAATCAATTGAATCAAAAGAGAATCAGTTACGTTTGCACTTTTCTTAAAAAATGGTTCTCAATACCCAAAATTGCAACCTGCTCATCGTGTAGTAGACACTTTCAGCTATCGAAAAATGGGTCAAGAGTCCTGGATATCTCATGGAAAATGCAAGAAAATCTATGTTGAATGACGACTAGGCATAATTATCAAATAATATATATATTTTTTTTTTAATACGAGCCAACGCGAAGGGGATACCCCTATAAATGCGAGGTATTGCGCTGGTTCAGGAAGTATGTAAGTAATAGAAGCATTAAAAACAAAAAATTGATATTTCAAAATCATATTTCAACTTTTAAGTATGATTGCCTTAAGTATGATTGACTTATGAAGAACATCAATGGAATTAAAAGTATAAAGTGCAAAATTTTCACTAAGCAATAAACAATTCCAATTGTAAGTACTTGGAATAATATTAAAGTCTGCAATTGTTAGCTACTTTGTGCGACTCAGCTACCCACGCCTACTCAACCTAACCTCAACTCAAGGTAAAAATAACTACCAAAACACTTTCCACAAGCACTGTATGTGTGTTTTCAAACGTTTCTATATCACAAAACAAATGGCAACCCATAAATAACAAATCTTAATGATTTTCAAAGGAACCGACATCAAACACTGTCATTTGGAACAAAATTTATGTTTGAGGCATCACAAAAGAATCAAGAAAAAATATATAAAAAAAAGAAAATGAATGAACAAACAGCATTAACACATACATATGTATGTGCCACACATATCTGCTACGCTTTTGGCAACACAATTGCCAATCGATTTCCGAGAATTGGTCTGCCTGAAATTTAAATTAAACTCTAACAACGATCCCTTTTGCAACCAAAATGAGGCTGCATTGTCCTAAGAAAAAAAAATTTTAATGAATTTCAAAGAAACCGACAGCAAACTGTCAATGAGTGATAATTTATTAACGAACTCCGGACTTGGAAAAAGGATGGGAAATGGCAGACATTTCATAAGATTAAAAATGGAGAATTAAAAGTGCCTGGAAAGCTAAACAGGATGCGAAGTCTACAAATAAATAAAAACAGTAAGGCTCAGAGGGACACCAGTCTACAACTATTCATATACAACAGTCCTATACAAAAGTATACAACACTCATCATTATACAACACTCATCTACTTTGGCTCACTGCCAAAAAGTTTTATTCGCCTCCATTTTGTGTAGTAATTTTTTCTCAAAAGCTGCACAAATTGTCTCAAATTTCAACAACTTAAAAACGCTGTCCCAGCAGATTCATCTGGCTAAGAAAAATCAATAAAATGCGCCCACAAAACACTCCACACGCACTCAAATGACGATGTGTGCGTGCATTAATAACCTTTTCAAGTAGACATTTTCCATTTATAATAAAATTCTCTTAACCGTAACTTGCCTTTAAAAATTCATTAATTTTCATACGAAGAAATTACAATAAAAAAAATATAACGAGATAATGACATGACAATTGAGAGCCTAATTATTTACCACTCGCACACGTACACAAATCCACAGTCTTCTATGTTTTCTTCATAACAATAACTGCTGACGAATTGATGTAAAGGCATAGAACTGTTGTGAATGTAAAGGGAGCGCACCGAAAAGTGAGTCACTGCATTGCGTTAGGGTTTATTGCCCAATTATGGCGCGTTGTGCGCCACAAACGCAGCTGCCGCAGCAGCGGACTGCAGCGGACTAGAAAGTGACACTGCACTCGGCGCAACCGCAGCCGTGGAGCTTCTGCTTCTGCTTTTCAATGTGTTTCTTGCTTTCGAACTTTTTATGTTCAACTTCTACTTACCTACAGTTCTGAAGAAAATATTCCGACGGCTCAGCATTCGATATAGAAATGTGTGGCAACCGAATGAGATTAATTACAGCGCACATCTGCTGCAGTCTAACCGCTTTGTGACAGCTCGAATGGGTGAAAATGCAGCGGCAAAGCTGATTTACTCATTACGGCGGCACTGGCCCGAGTACGTGGAACGTGCAGGAATGCGATTCAACTTTTTTCGTACTCTGCTAGTTGAAGGTAAGTTCGAATGCAGCAAAGTGCCAGAGTGAAAGGTCTCCGATTTCCAGTTATAGTTCAAAGCGATATTAATTAATAAATGTCAAGAATAACAGTGCTTTTATAGTGTGTGAGTTCAATTGGGGAATTTATGTAACTATTAGAAAAGTTCTCACTGACTTACTGGCTGGCTTGCTGGCATTAGTAAAGTTCTGCTTATGCCATAAAATGATTTAATATGAATGCGAATCTGTATAAAGTAACACCGTGCGACAGCATTTTTCACACCGGAAAAAATCCATATGTGCGTGAAACTAGACACCAAACACAGTAATACTGCGTACTCAGTTTTTAATTTCTACATCATTTGTCCTTTTAAAAGGACTTTAAAATTTTGAAGGGGATAAAAAATAAAAAAAATATAAAGAATACTTATCCTCATTAGAATATGGCGATATGTATATCAAATGAAAGAGGAAAGGCTCAAGAATTTAAATAAAATTAATCTTTTATCTATTCGTAAAAATTTTATATGAAAAAGGTCCTCTGAAAATTTTAATTCTTTATATCCTTGAAAAATTATATAGAATTTTCTTGAAAAGTAAGTATGCTAAAACCCAAAATCTCCCTGATCACATGTAAAAATTTCATGACTCTAACTTTATTAGTTCGAAAGTTCTATTCTAATTCAATTCCAATGAAGTACAAAAATTCGAATTTATTTGAGTATCAGTATTTTAAATAATGAAAAGATACAAAATCAATGAAGCGAGAATAATGAAATTTTGACACGAGTTCAAGGAGATCTGGGGTTTTAACATACTTACTTTTCAAGAAAATTCGATTTAAATTTTCAAGGATATAAAGGATTAAAATTTCCAAAGGACCTTTTTCATATCCTTTTTTTACGAATAGATAAAAAGTTAATTTTATTTAAATTCTTCAGCCTTTCCTCTTTCTTTTGATATACATATTGCCATATTCTAACGAGCTTAAATTTTTTTTTTTATTTTTTATCCTCTTCAAAATTTTGAAGTCCTTTTAAAAGGACAAAGGAATTAGAAATAAAAAACTGAGTACGCAGTATTACTATGTTTGGTCCCTAGTTTCACGCCCATATGGATTTTTTCCGGTGTGAAAAATTTTTTTAATTTTTGTCGCACGGTGTAATATGTCAATAATTACCTTGGCTTGGAAAACCATAAAAATTCTAAAAATTTCTCACTGACTTATTGGCTGGTTTAATGGCATTAGAAGCTTTGCTGAAAGGCAAGGTTTGTCATAGAAAGATTTCATATGAAAGTGAATCTGTTCTAAATAATATGACAATGTTTATCTTTGACTTGGAGAAACATAAAAATTCTAAAAATTTCTCACTCACTTAAAGGCTGATTAGACGGTTCGCTGAAGGACAAAAAAAAGTTCAGTAAAATTGCTACTGAAGTATAAACTCAGAATTTTTATGACAAGCATAGCCACATTAGTTTAATTAGATTAATTAATTCATTCATTTGTGTCAATGTAAATCTGTATTTAGGTATATTAATGTAAATCTGTATTCGATTTGTATTAATGAAAATCTAATTAATTAATTAATTTGTATGCATGTAAATCTAATTAAACTAATGCACAGTGATTTGACTCCATATAACCGCGGGACAAAATTAGAAGGAGTGGTCCGTTCTTCATAAAATTTGGTATACTATGTAGTTAATCAATGTCTGCTGAATTGAAATCTCCATTTTGTTTTTCTTAAACTTATGCAGTTTGGCAATGCCTGAGACTTAAACTTGCAATTTTCGTCATTTTTGGTGAGCTATAGCAACGAGTGTGTTGGCTAGATTTTTCAGATTTTACATTTAATCGGTAACGTCAACATTGATAATTGCAAAGAGTGACAGAAATTGTCTTAGGACCTTTTAGTTTTGCAATAAAAATGATAATAATAGACGTATGTTTTGCATTTGTGCAGTTTTTCCAATTTTTCATGCTGATTGCATACTTTTAGGTATAAATAAAATAAATTTTGTCGAAAAATACGTGTTTAGACCACTTTTCAAATTGAATTATTTTCTGAGATCGGAAGATATCGGAGGATGTATAGTAATCACATTATCCGACAAAGAATGTTTCTTAAAATAAAAAAAAATCCAGGAACATACTTTCACATACTTTTCAGATATTTTCCTCAAAGTTTTGACAATTTTCAGATTTTTAATTTAGAAAAATATTTTAAATTAAAAGAGAAGCAGCTTTGTAAATTTTGCGAAAACATTAAAAGCGACAATGGCCACATCATTTGTTAATCGATATTGAAAGTTTTAGCAACTTGGTAATAATGAATTTTTACAAAATTTTTTTATTTAGCAAAACAATTATTTTGAGGACAATTTCTTCATTCATATTTACATTTTTCAACGAACATGCGACTTTGACTTACAATGCTTCGTCAAGTCAAGTATTAAAAGGCTGTACAACACCAAAAAAAAAAGGTTCTGACAACGGATTCTGGTAGCAGGGCCAAAAACAATATACGTGTATCGGCGTTTTGAAAGCTTACGTCTGCATTTTTTTCAAGAGAGTCGAAGTTGTTCCTCTTTTGCATATTCGTACTGTGAATCGGCATACGGAAGCCATGTAAGCTACATGATGTGTTTAGCAATTTGATGTAAAATACTATGAGGAACATTTTTATGCAACACTTTAACCCTCTAGTGCCCAAATTTAGGGGTCAATTTGACCCTCTTCTCCAAATGCCAAAAATGTCCTTCAAAACAGTACTTTTTAAGAAAGAAATGTACCACAAAAATATTGGCCCCAAAATTCGACTGCAGGTCTCTGAATAGGTACATCAAAGCTCGAAAATTAGTTTATAATTTTAAAATATAAAAAATTTTCTAAATTGCTTGCGTTCAATGTCGACTTTTACAGACGTGAATTGAAAACATTTTCATAGCCACATTTTCCTTTTTTTATATGTCAAAACTATTTCCTGCATAAATGCTAATCAACTTGTACTAAACGCCTGAGTGAGTGCTTTCGGCCTGCCCAAAACGTATCATGGCACCATATGCCACCAACACCGGCCCAATCCACCAGCGCGCGGCCAACGTTTGTGAGCAGGCAAGCGCAAGCCATGGCCAAGTGATCTTGCCAGGCGATCGTACGCTGAACCCTAACGTCATTTTATAAAAGAGGGGGAGAATTAATGGCACACAAAAGCAAAACAAAAACAAAAACAAAAAAGCTACAAATAAGCAGAAGTCAGTAAGAACGATATGCCGGTATTGTTTTATTAATCAGTCGACTTGTAGTGGTAGTTGCGCTTATCGGCGACGGCAACGGCAGCGACCGACAACGTTCTTTATGTTACTGTAATTTTATACGACTACAAATTTTCATTTGCCACAGCGCGCAAATAAAAGAATTCAACTATATGTTTGTCTTTGTATGTATATGCAGATGTGTACATATGCATGCATGTGTACATGTGTGTGTGTGTGTGTGTGTATACAATGGCGAGAGCCCACTGAACGCGAAAAAACTGTTCACGCTTGAGCTGCGCGGGTAATAGCTGCGCGCTGCCTGCACGCCAAAGTGTGAGCCAAAGTAGTTCGCTACGTCAATCAAATGTGGCACGCTACATACACAGGCCAACGCCACTTCAACTGCTCAGTGGTAACATGTAGTAACAAGCCCAACACACGCTTGTGACTTACCAACTTTTTCCAAATGTTGCGGGAGATGACTTTTTTAGCGCATTTCTCGCATCGCCTTGTTCGGTTGTTTGCTCTACTCTAAGTTTAATTTATGCCGCTGTTTAGTCGTCTATGACGCGCACAAAATATACACGAACAAATGCGAATAAATTAAAATAATGGCAAGAGAGCATAACGCTGTAGCGGAGGTCGTGGCACGCGCACAGACGCTGGCCGTGTTCGCGGCCGTATGCTGGCTGCAGGGGTGTCTGCTCAAGTGTAAAAGTGCAATAAATAATTTTTACGGCAAACATACATATTTGTTTAAAAGTATAGTAAACAAAATTTGTGGCTACCAAGAACGGACATAACACAAAATTATAAGGCAAGTATTAGTCAGAAAAAAATTTCTTATAGACTATAAGTTTTTCAAATACAAAACTATTTTCAACACCTGGAATAAATTTGGGTTTTAAGATTAATATACAGATTTGTATTTGTAAAAATAAGATAATTTAAATTCTGTGCTACGTGCGGTCAAAGCATTCAATTCGTTATTAAAGTTGCAAATCAACAGAACCTTATAAATTAGTACATAAGAAATTGTTTGAGCCACAGCTCGAAAACAACCTTAAAAAGCATAATTTGAATTAGAAGATCAACCAACTACTATAACAGTGTAAACCAAAAATTATGACAAACAATACAACACAAAGAAAACAATAAACCTAAATTAAAAAAAAAGGTATGCGTAACCAAACTGCTGAAGAAAAAAGAAAGAAAAAACATCTAATTAGTACAAAAACTATTAAAATCTTTTCTATTTATGCAGGTCTTCACTAAAAGTGCTGAATGCTTTACAAAGCAAGTATTTATTGCAAATTTCTAATGTTTTTTCTATTTTCCTGAGCTTTTGTTTGAGCTTATGGCATCGCAATGTGTTCTAAATTACTTAAAAAAATTATTCATATTCAAAACAATGACTTTTCTTCATCTTTTGTACAGCTGGCTTTTGTAATGCTAAACAAGTTTGTCGCCTCAGTCTTTTGTTTTTCATTCATAAACTCCCATAAAAACCAGCCGTGCACAAGCGGCTATTTTGCCAAACTGTCTCAATCATGGCAAAAGCTGCTCAACTAAAACAAAAAATAAACACATATTATTTATGTATATAGCGCCAGCTTTGAACTTTACATATGCCCATATTTGCAAGCGTAACAGCAGATATTAAAATACCGTTTATTAAGGCCAACAGCAATGGCAGGAAAGCGTAAGAAAAAAAAACACAAATGTAAACTAATTAAAAACCAGTTTGAGTGGTTTTGTCGGCGCTGTCTTTAGCGCAACTGACACCCTTTAATTGGTGTGAATGTTTTTTTTTTGTTGAGTTGTCAATAACGTAATTACATAAAAAGTTTATGTAATTAAGAAAATGTCTTTTGTTCTTCGTTTCAAGCATTGTGTCATTAACAAATTAATGCAAATTATGTTACAAAAATATTAATATCTGCCAATATCTGTGGGCGTTATTTGTTGGAGACCATTTCGGGGCAATTTAATGTGTTACAAATTTATTAACCAAATTTATTTGAATAGCCACATAAGCTTTTAGTTAATCTCCATACTCATTCATTGATTTGCATGCGAATGAGCTTGTCAGAAAATCAAACAACTCTAGAAATGTATAATTTATTATAACGCATTAAGTTTTTGCTTGTACCAAACACTCAAAGCAACCCTTTTTTGGCGACTCGCTAAAAATAGCCAACTCACCAGTCAACCTTATTTCACAATGATTTAAATCACAGCCAACTCCACACAACAGACACAAATAAAGCAAAGGCAAAGGCACAAAATAAAGCGCACTAATCCCTGGATACCAAACGCAACTCGGTCTCGTACGAAAAACAAGCAACACATTGCAAACGACGTGCTTTGCATCTTCAAACTGCCGTTTTCTCACACGAACCAACGGAACGTTGCGCTGCCTCTTTGCTAGCTTCTTGTTCCCTTTTTCAACCTTTTGTACCACTTGCCGCAGGAGGCTGCTCGTCGAACCTGCCTGTGTGATTCATCGCTAAACCAGACAAGAATGAACATGACTAATTCAGCGCGCAGACACACAAACGCACATGCTGGCCATAGCTGGGAAAAACAACCAGTTTGTGACTGAAAAATGATAAATAAGGAAACCAAAATTAAAAAAGGACAACAATATTGCAATTCTGCTTTGATTTTTACGCGTGTATTGGTTAGTGCTTTGCCGCACCTAAAAATCAAACAAAATAAATGAAAAAGGTGCCCGTAGCCAACTTACATAAGCAAGTGTACTGCAGCTCATCCCGGAGCAGACATATACGAGTGTTGAGGCAACTACAACAACAACATCACATAAATGCAAATATAAAACTATAATTCGAAAAATAAATCTAAAAAGCATTCAAATAGCACACAACAACTCGTTTGGTGGCTTTCAATATGCGCGCAGGTTGCTGTCCTAAGTCTTTTGTTTTGACTGCGCTCGTAGCCTTTGCAATTGGAATAGCGATTTAAAAAGACATGGTAGCCTAACACTTTTTACATTTTAAGTTGAAATATAACACGAATATACTTACATATATAAATTTTTTTATACATACATATATTCCTTTTCATATTTATTCAATAAATACAATTTTGCAGTAAAGCGCTAGAAAGGCTAATTTTCTCGCTCGCTGCAATTTATGGCACTCATAGCTCAATCAAACTGTAAATCATACAGTTTAATAGTCAAAGAAAACAGGTAATTAAGACAAATACTAACGACTTTTCAAATCAACTTAATTGTTTAGTTCTACAGTAGAACCAAAACAGGACCATGGGAAAACGCAAATGACAAGCTTTGAAAAGAGCATTGAGTGTAATTTCAAAATAATATATTTATGTGTGAGCATTTAATGAGTCAGAGCTTTTCTCACCGTAACTGGTTAGAAAACCTTTCACATAATTTACACTAAAGTAAACTACACATCAGTGTCAACCAAGAGAAATTCTTTCATTTCAACTCCGTACGCCTTGCTTTTTCAACAACGTATCAATCAGAATAGAACGCAAACTCATTCATTCCACCGAAACGATTTTAAAATTTTATTTATTGTGATTTTTTTCTATTTGTTTTGGTTAACTATAATGTGAATAAATTCATTGCGTCTTGCAAACTGACATTGATTTGTATTTTTTAATTTCTAAATTTTTATAACTGCCAACGAATTTTCCTGCAAATTATATTTTTTTACGCAAAAGGTCTAAGAATGAAATACTATCGGTTCGACGAGGTGGTAATGCACCATAAATGGGACGATTTCTGGATTGTTCTACATAACAATGTGTTGAATTTATCGCCGATGCTAAAGGATCGTCGCGATCATTGGAATTCTGTAAGTGTTTGAAAAAGTAACTACAAATCATTAAATTAGAATGGAACGCACACTAGAATTTGGAGTATCTTACTGCGTTCGGGGGAAAGGATCTATCGCATCTGTTCGAGGAGAGCGGTCTGCCCAAGACGGAAATATCCCCGATGACCGGCAAACCACGTCTGCTCTTTCCGCCCATACTGGAGACGGCGGCCAGCGAGTTTTGCAAAACGCCAGGCAAACTCTGGAGCCAAGATCCGTTGTATCATATTGGCCGTGTGACGCGTCGCGAACGGCGTTTGCGCATCATAAACACACTAACCGGCACCACACAGCTGATGAAGGTGTGCGACGAGGACAACATTTACGAGATACAGCGAAAGTACAAGCTGCTCTACAATCATCATGCGGGCAGCTATTTGTGGCGCAAATTCTCGAAGCGGGTAAGTGGTGGTATGAGGAATCAGACAGATATATAAATTTACATATTGGAATTTGTAATTCAACACTAAACTTTTTCTCTTCTCTTTCCTCATCCACATAATATAATCTAATGTAATGTCACATATTTTAGGGCGCCTGCGACGGTAAGCTACGTTTAAGTGGCACACTGGATGAGAACGGCCTCATTGAAGAAGAATGCAGCTTGAATTTGCCGCCGCCCTCGCTGTGGCTTTACTACACCAACGACGTAACAATTGCTTAGCATAACAAGAATTCATAATCATTTGTAATAAATGTTTACATGTTCTTCATCTTGTAACAAGTGCAAAGAATGCGATTTTCATTTGGTGCGCCACCATTGTCAGGTTACAACTAAGAACGTGTAACTTCTTGGCGGTCATCAAAAACAAAGCGAGCTTTAGGGAAGTAACTTGTGGCGAAAACAAATTAAGATTTTCCGCCGTTCCATTTAGTTAATGGGAGGTTGATGGTAGACATTTACGCCGCCGAGCCACGCCGCCGCCGCCGCCGATTTTTGCTTTTTCTGACACGCCGCCGCCGAATTAGGTAAAAACCGGCGCGGCGGCGGCGGCGGCGGCGTTCGGCGTCATATAAATTCTTCTACAACCTAAAAAAAAGTACTTATGTGAAATGTGAAAAATGACTGTGAATTTAAGGAGCACAAGAAAAGCTTTATTTTTTTTTTGTTTAACAATTGTTACTATTTTTTTTAATGTATTAATATATAAATCTATCTATATAAATAAAAATGAAGTGATGTGCGTTAGAAAAAAAGTCAAAAAAAAGCCGATTGTAATAATTCTATTTTGGGGTTTTGTTTGTCTCAGAGCTGTTAAAGAATGCAATCATTTGCGAGTAATTAGTCAGTTGATTTTTTGGCAAAAGAGTGCATTCATTTTTTGTATGCAATGAATAAGAATAAAAAAATTAAGTCATTATTCAGACCAAAAATTTATGAATAATTATTCATTTTTACATTCATTTTTTGCTAGTCATTTGATTGCAATAATTTGATTGCAATATCAAAATTAAGTCAATTGAAGTCATTTTAAGTCATCTGAAGTGATTTGAAGTCATTTACAGTTAAGCTAAAGCCAGCGACCCTAAGTTAATTCACTTTATGCTTGACATTCGTTAAATGCATTGACGGAGTGCGTAGGCGGTAGTCAATTTTTTGATTTTTCATCAACAGGTAATATCAAATAAATCAATCACAAGCCAAAAATGGAGCGGAGGGCCCATTCATAGGGCCAGCCCCGATGTTCGGGTTTAGCAAAAAAGACCTGAAACAGGACATCCAAAACTGGACGCAAAAACGCAAACAGAAATACTGGAACAACATGGAAGGTCTACACTACTCCAAAAAGTTCCTAAACTTCAACAGAGAGAGAGCTATCTCTGCTCTAGATCTCAACAGAAGCCAACTTAGGACTCTATGTGGTGCTGTAACAGGCCACTTTTTCTGTAACAACCACCTCTACAAACTTGGTCTTACCGACAGCAGAACATGTAGATTCTGCCAGGAAGCTGACGAAACAATGGAACACATCATTACCAACTGTCCTGCCCTGACACACAGACGTGCAAAGTTTCTGGGGAAACATAGCCTCTGTGAAGACGACCTGATGCAAATATCGCAGAAAGGTTTGATTCAATACCTGAGCATATAAAACACCAGATGATTTAAGGGGCACAATAAACCTCTCAGGTTGCGGTGCGCAAGGGCTTGGCCCAACCCATAATCATTACCTTACATCAAATAAATCAATATATTCAACAGGTTTTTACTACAGATTTTATATAATTTTTTCTAGATGAGTTATCGCTGGAAACTTCTCGTTCTTCCATTGAAGATGAATTCCATTCATACATGGTTTATAAGTCTTCATCGATAACAATGCTGAATCGCTATCCAACCATTAAAAAAGCGTATTTAAAATATAACACACCGTTACCTTCTTCAGCTGCCGTGGAACGGTTATTTTCGTTTGCAACACTATTAACACTAGAATGCCCGAAAATCTGACGTACCTAAAATGCCCATAGGTAGTCATTTTGACTACCATATTGTTTACTGACTTTTTTTTTAATTTTATTGGTTTTCAAGTAGCAAATATGAATAAATGCACATTATATTAAATTAAAATAAGTACTCCATTTTTATTTTTTATGGTTTAGAAAGAAAATTCACTAAAATATAATGGCGTACTTTACAAATCAATGGGATAAAATGGAATGAAACTTGGAATTTGGAATTTGTGAATGAATTTTGTGTGTGAATTTTTGATTGAAAAACTTGGGAATTGTCACAGCCTACTATGATATTTTTTTTTTAATATTTGCAATTATTTGAAATTTTCATATTTCGCAATTGAAGATGCATATTTGTCTTTTTATCAGTAAGATTTGCTGAAAATTGTATAAGTTAAGATAACATGTGTAACTCCTCCTGTAAAGCTTCTCTTGTGACCCGATAACGCGCCATACAGTGCAATTACAACAAATGCAATGCACATGCGCTATATCATTTACTCTCGGGCGCAGCATAAAATCTTCACCGATAACGTTCACCGAGACAACAACAACATTGCTGCGCTGAAGAATGTGCTGATCACGCCCCACAAGCGAGAGATGGTTGTCGCAGTAAAAGCTTTAAACCGGAATGCGGCTTGGTGAATCGGTTCACCAATTATAAATAGTTGTTGCAGTTTACCGAAAACCGCAATGCGGTTTGTGATGCTTGGTGTAATGCTTGGTATGATGAGCACGAGACAGACAGAATAAAATTGACTTCTGAAGAACCAAGTCGTAACTTTAATTGGCGCCCAACGTGGGGCCTGTCGCTTTACCTATCGCATCCTTGTAATTTAAATTATTACATCAGGACAATTCCTATATTGGAAAAACGAGAAGTAGGACAGGACCAAGGAAAAACCCCAAACATCGAACAGGATCATCATAGGAGTATCACCTACACACTTCCTAGGACATAATATAAGTTTATAAGAATTTGTAAGTAGTAATCCAAATTGATAAATGGTGCGTTACGAAAACGAAATTAAAATTAAAGAAGTGAAAAAAATTTGTGACCGTGTTTCAAGTCCAAGGTGAAATTTGGTATAACGGGAAATTGAAAATTATATTAAGTAATACTTTAATTCCAATAATATTTAAATCGAATTAAATTAGTCGTTTTCATTGGCGATCGAAATTTTCTTTCCCACCGGAAATTTACAAATGTAATGTTGCGTATCTTGATTAGTATAATCGAACTAAATTAAAGTGTGAGTAAATTTATTCCCAATACGTACGATATCTTATTTAGCATCAAATATAAAATGGCGGTTTCAATGGATCGGGTGTTAGAAGAAATAAGGGCGGCAACTGAAAAGACTAAGCTCGAACTGTTAGAACAGATTAACAATCTCACTCTATCGCTTAATCGTCTTGAGCCACCACGTGTTGATCCCTACCTACCGATTTCTATTAACCCGGCAATAGACTCTGGGAATTTCAGTCTTGACTTAATAAAATCTTTGCCTGAATTCAACGGCGAAAGCTCATCTTACCCAGCTTGGCGCTCCGCCGCCAATTTTGCTATTAACTATTACCCCGAAGGGTCAGAAAGGTACTACGTCGCAATGGGTATTTTTAGAAATAAGATTACGGGTTCAGCCAATACAACTCTGTCATCCTTCAACACCGTGCTGAATTTCAAAGCAATACTCGCTAGGCTTGACCAAACTTACGCGGACAAAAGACCAATTCACGTCCTGGAAAGTGAATTAAGTATTTTAAGGCAAGGAAACATGCCAATTTCAGACTACTACGATGTGGTAGACAAGCATTTAACGCTTATCATAAATAAGCAAATAATGACGCACAGTGGAAATGCTGAGGTAGTCACGGCCCTTAACGAACGTGCAAGAGGGAATGCACTACGCGTTTTTATTTCGGGCCTTCGCCGCCCAATATGCGACATTTTGTTTTCCTCAGGACCAAAGGACTTGCCCACTGCATTAGCTGTCGCGCAAGAACTTGAGACGAATCAAAAACGTTACGATTTCGCGCAAACATTTGCCATGGGTAATTTAGTAAGACCAAATAAACTCAAATCAGCAACGCCCCAGCATACATTTTCTCAGCCTAATCGACAGAATTCTCGACCAAATTTGAGTCATAATTCAACTCCCATGGACGTTGATCCTGGCTCGTCCATCTATCGCAATCGCACCGCTTTTCAAAATAACATGCCACTTCAGCAACCCAATAACAATCAGTCTCAGCCTCTCGCTACTGTAGCGCAGCAGCACCACCCACAACCTCACCAAACAGTTGCATTTAAACGCTATCGTGATCAGTCTGGTTCCTTTCAAAGGCCCCAACCAAAGACTCAGCGGGTAAATTATATGCCGGAAGGAATAAGCTCAATTCCTGATGAGTCTGATGGTCGTACCGAATATAGCAACGATTATTACCGCCCCTATTCATACAATGATAACTGCCCTCGCAATGAGTCCGACAATACTTGCGACAATAATGATCATTTAATCAACGAAATTAACTTTTTAAACTAAAATCGCTCCTACCATTCATAACAGAAAGAACAGCGAGTGGGCAGGAGCTCAAGCTACTCATCGATACGGGTACTTCGAAAAATTACGTCAAGGACCTTCCATTTCTTAATGGAATTAAGGCAATAGAAAACCCATTTACGTTAAAATCAATAAACGGGGTAAATTTCATAGATAGAAAATGTTTGATCAATGTCTTTAACTGTACCTCGACGTTTTATTTGCTTAGAAACTCAAGCACGTTCGATGGTATAATCGGCTACGATTTTCTTAGGGAAATTAACGCCAAAATTGATATCGGAACTGGATATTTATCTCATCATAGTGGTGAAACCAAACTCCGGCATCTCTGTTGTAATCAAATTAACATGATTACAATTGCAGCAGATTCTGTTCCAACTAACATCCAAGCCAAATTTCATGAAATGATTAGTAAAAATTCGAATGCATTCGCACATCCAGATAGAGCGCTACCATATAATACGAACGTAGAAGCTACGATTCATACTATTACTGACGACCCAATTTTTTGCAAAAGTTATCCCTACCCAATTTCAGCAGCGGAGTTCATTAACGCAGAAATCGAATCCCTTTTAAAGGATGGTATAATTCGTAAGTCGTGTTCTCCTTACAATTCACCTGTCCATGTGGCGACAAAGAAAGGTCAAGATGAAAACGGAAAGCAAAAACTACGCATGGTCATTGATTTTAGGAAAATCAACGATAAAACTATCCCCGACCGATATCCCATTCCTAACATATCTGTTATCCTGGCCAATCTAGGCAAATCACTATATTTCACCACTCTAGATCTAAAATCAGGCTTCCATCAAATTAATTTACGTGAAAAGGATAGACCAAAAACTGCTTTTAACGTTAATAATGGCAAATACGAGTTCTGCCGCTTGCCTTTTGGCCTAAAAAATGCGCCAAGTATTTTTCAGCGTGCAATTGATGATATTCTTCGTGACGAGATAGGTAAAACCTGCCATGTCTATATCGATGATATCATCATCTTTTCACCCGATGAGGAATCGCATTTGAACAACATAAATAATATTCTAATAAAATTAGAAGCGGCAGGTATGAGGGTTTCCTCCGAAAAATCAAAATTTTTTCAGACGGAGGTGGAATTCCTAGGATTTTTAGTCTCACGAAATGGTATTAAAACCTGCCCTAAGAAAATTTATGATATTATTAATTACAAAACTCCGGAAACCCTACGCGCCCTACGGTCTTTCCTCGGCCTTGCAGGGTACTATCGCAGATTCGTAAGGGACTACGCTGCTATAGTAAGACCATTAACAAAATATTTGCAAGGAGAAAATGGCCATGTTGCAGCAAGTAAATCTAAAAGTGTTAAAATAACACTAGATGCAGATGCCCAGTATGCCTTCGAAAAAATTAAAAGAATTTTGGCATCTGAAGATGTCCTTCTACAATACCCTGATTTTAATCGACCATTTGAGCTGACAACTGACGCTTCATCAAATGCGTTAGGTGCTGTATTGTCGCAAAATAACAGACCTATCACAATGATTTCGCGTACACTCTCTGCAACAGAAAGGAACTATGCGACAAACGAGCGTGAACTGTTAGGCATAGTGTGGGCACTTAAGACCCTTCGACATTACCTTTACGGTATAAAAGACATTCACATCTTTACAGACCACCAGCCCCTTATATTCTCAATTTCAGAAAAAAATCCTAATACAAAAATGAAGAGGTGGCGTGCATTCATCGAGGAGTTTTCGCCTACATTCCATTATAAACCAGGAAAGGAGAATAAGGTGGCTGATGCACTGTCCAGACAGTTTATTAATAACTTGAGCGAGTCAATGGAAACGGTGCACAGCGAAGAATCATCGAGCAACTTCATAAAAACAATAAAGTGCCCAGTGAATCAATTTAAAAATCAATTAATTTTAACAAAGGGCCCATCCCTAAAGAAAACAACGAAAATTATATTTCAGAAGTTTGTTCGTCACACCATCAGTTTCGATAGTTCCGAAAATCTATTTCAATGCATAAAAAATTTAATTAACCCTAATACTACTAATGCAATCCACTGTGACCTCGCAACTCTAGGGGAAATCCAAAATAATCTAATTTCTTTTTACCCAAGCGTAAAATTTCGTCATACCGAAATACTTGTTATAGACCTAACCAACAAAACTGATCAACTTGAGACGGTTGTTACAGAGCATAATCGCGCGCACCGCTGTTTACAAGAAAATTTTAAACAAATCTCACGCGAATATTTCTTCCCCGACATTAAAAAAATGTTAAAATCCATAATTTCAAATTGCAAGATATGTCTAGAAAACAAATACCAGCGCAAGCCGTCCAACCTCGAAATCGGTAAAACACCTATTCCTAATATGCCAGGTGAGATCCTACATATCGACATTTTCTCAACGGACAAACAGCATTTCTTGACATGTATTGACAAATTCTCCAAATTTGCGATTGTCAAACCTATTTCTTCACGATCCATGTTAGACGTTAAAGAAGCGCTGCTTGAAATATTATTGATATTCAAAAACACCAAAATAATCGTTTCAGATAATGAGAAAGCTTTTCATTCCATGACAATTAAAAGTTTTCTCAGAGACAATTTTTCGATTGAGCAATTTTTCATCCCGACGCTACATAGCCAGAGCAATGGGCAGGTTGAAAGATTCCATTCAACGCTGACGGAGATAGCCCGCTGCATCAAACAGCAACAACAGCTCTGCGAGACTATTGAACTCGTACTACTAGCAACACATAAGTATAACAATAGCGTTCATTCCACAACTAACGCTAAACCAATTGACATAATTCAAAATTGCTCCACCGAAGAATTAAACGCCATACGCGAAAGATTGTTTAAGGTACAAGAAAAAACTTTAAACAAACGAAATGAGAATAAAACGATGAAAACCTATGAACCGGGAGAGAAGGTTTTTTTGAGAAGAAATAAACGACTAGGGAATAAATTTAATAAAATCTTTGTTGAAAAGGTGGTGGAAAGGGATTTAGGTACCACGGTGTTAATTGATGGAACAAAAATCCACAAAAGTAATCTCAGATGAATTTTCCAAATTTTTTTCACAACCCGTTCATATAAGTAAATAACCATTTATGTCAATAAAGATGAAAACAAAAACCATTATGCGCATTCTTTATCAATTTTGATTATTTACATACACTAAGAAATTTGAAACCAAACTGTAATTAGTTAAGGTTAACGAATAAAATTCAAATAACAAAGAATTGTAAAAAGCTAAAATACATTAGAGCGTTAAGATAGATAGAGTATTAAGATACCCGAATTGTCAACCTCGAATTTGTATTATAAAACTTGTCAACCTATAGTTATTATGCTCAACCAAGCTAAGCAAATCACCAATGCTGCAAACTATAAAATACGATTTTCAAATACAACTACAAATACTATGGAACATATGGCAGAGACCGAATTTGCGCAAATCCTCAAACGTAAAACGGTTTAATGGACCACCGCAACGGGGACGTTTCGGACTTAACAAGGAGGGTAGTTAAGATAACATGTGTAACTCCTCCTGTAAAGCTTCTCTTGTGACCCGATAACGCGCCATACAGTGCAATTACAACAAATGCAATGCACATGCGCTATATCATTTACTCTCGGGCGCAGCATAAAATCTTCACCGATAACGTTCACCGAGACAACAACAACACTGCTGCGCTGAAGAATGTGCTGATCACGCCCCACAAGCGAGAGATGGTTGTCGCAGTAAAAGCTTTAAACCGGAATGCGGCTTGGTGAATCGGTTCACCAATTATAAATAGTTGTTGCAGTTTACCGAAAACCGCAATGCGGTTTGTGATGCTTGGTGTAATGCTTGGTATGATGAGCACGAGACAGACAGAATAAAATTGACTTCTGAAGAACCAAGTCGTAACTTTAATTTATATAGGTAGTCAAAATGACTACCTTTGGGCATTTAAGGTAAATTTTGCAAAATTGGCGTAAAAAATTTTTTTACAATATTTTTAATTTATTTATTCCATTTAGCTTTAAAAACTAATAAAAGTCACGTAAGATATTTTTTTAGAAAGCGATTCAACAAAAGTTATTTACAATAAAATACCTCAAAGTAGTCAAAATGACTCCCTTGGGCATTCTAGTGTTAAATACGCCTCGTCGAGGTTCCCTTTCGGACAAAAATTTCGAAAAAATTATTGTTGTTAAAAGTAAATCATGTCGTTTAAATGAATTTACATTCATTTGATTGCTACCTTTTGTTAGAATGAATTATTTTAATTTTAATTTTGTTAATATATTAAATATTTTTCAAAAAGCGCTGATCTTAATTTAGTGGCTTCACTGAAAAATGAAGTCATTAAGTGACTTCACCAAATGACTAATTATTCAGAATAACAGAAATGACTTCAGACTTCAAATTTTTAGTCTTTAGTCAAAACGTTAGTCAAAGACTGTAATTATAAATTGAAGTCATTGACTGTGACTTCAACTGATTTAATTCGCATTTGATTGCATTCTTTAACAGCTCTGGTTTGTCTTGAATCAGAGAAGGTTTTAAAGTAAAACAAATTTTCGATTTGAAGGCCGTTGGACAAGGGGCGTGGCACTTATTTTTCACTCATTTTTCGAGTTAAATTTTCCGCATAACTTTGGAACTATAAGTCACACATCAATGAAACTTTGTACGAGCTTACGATTTAGATGCGCTCAGCGACTGAAAGAATAGTGTAGGTATTTGACAAGGGGGCGTTGCACCACCCTTAAAATTGGGTGTACCATCGCCCTATAGATCTGTTGTTCCACTGATAAAATTGTATGGGCGTTGGACGAGGGGCGTGACATTTTTTGGCAACCCTAAATTGCTATGTAACTTTGGAACTATAACGTTCACATCACTGCCATTTGGCACAAAAATACGATTTAGTCGTGCCCGTCGACAAGGGGAATGGTCTGGGTATAATATGGAATAGCTTCGGAATTATTACTCGGACAGCATTTAAATTTGTTACTGGGACAATCGCCATGAAAAAATTGAACATAATAAATCTAACTTAATTGTTTAGGGCCGTTATACAAATAGTTATCAGATATTAAAAAAAAATTTATTATGAAATCGACGTGAGTGAAGCCGCCGGGTACAGCTAGTTTTTAAAATAAATTGAAATAGAAAAATGTCATTTAATAACTGGATATACGATCCTCCCCGCCGCCGCCGCCAAATTAACCGGCTTAGCCGCCGCCGCCGGTTCTCTCTGGCCCCTTACGCCGCCGCCGAAGCAAAAGCAATCGGCGTAAACCTCTAGTTGATGGTGTGGACGTGACATTCTGATCGTGAAGTCAGTGTTCGGCAAACTTTGTTCTCGGAATGCACTTCCTGGGAGTATTCTTTAATAATAAATTAAAGGTTTGAGATACCGCAAGTACGTGTTCATAAAAAGCAAAATATTTCAAATATTTTTATTTTTATTTATATTAAAATATTTGTAATCGCTGATATGGGTAAACAAAAGCAGCTCCAAATTCCAGACAAACGCGCATCGCATTTGACTTTGACTGTTGACTATTTACCTACTAACTATTTTGCTCGCATTGCATTTCAACATTATTGCAGGCGGTCTTCTCTTCTCTAGTGAAATTCTGCGCCCATCTTTTCTCGCCCGTTTGCCTCACTAGCTGCAGCTGTCAACCGCTCGAAGCACCCAGCCGCACGCAAAGTTGACTGTCATGGCATTCCGCACAGTTGCTGCGCTGAGGAATGCGTAGCAAAGTCACTGCCTCTCGTCTTTCGCATTGTTCAGCTTGTGATTTTTCCCAAACTGCGCGCCGGAAGTTACAGCAAAGCTGTGGAATGCCTTTTTAACAAATATATATGTACACGTAAATGAAAACTGGTGGGAGTGTAGCGGCGATTTTTAACTTAATTTATTGCGGATTTCGTTAGAGAGTGAGAGAGGGATTAGCATTTTAAAGTTCGCTTATAAATTAAGCACAAATTTGTGTGTGTAGGTTGGTGTGTGAATTTTAAAAAATTATTACTTGGGAAAATACATTTTGCATATACAAACAATACACACAAACACATATAAGGAAGCGCACAAATTTAGCATACAAAAATGTACGAATAATAATAGAGAAGATAAAGATTTCGTTTTGGGTTTGCCTAATTGGTTTTTAAAGTAAACAACACACGAAGCAGGTCATTTGGAGTAACTGGAAAAGGAAGTGGCTCTCAAATGTTGTCGTTATTATTAGCATTTGTGTGTGTGTGTGTGTGTTGTTGATGTTGTTTGTGTTGTTTGGCGCACCTACTTCTACTGCTGTCGCTTGGCCATTGGACACAAATATGGCCGGGCAGCGCATACCTCAGACTTCCGCCACAAATGTCTTCCGTTTACGGAAAAGGGTCAAATTACTTTTCATTTTAATTCTTCCTTTTCTAGCAGTGCCTTTCTTTTCGACTTTTGCTATGTGTAAACCATAGCGTGCAAACAACAAACACAAAGCCTTTCATTCTAGTTACACTGTGCAACGAATTTTTGCGAATTGCAATTTTTAATTATTTTATTGTTTAATAGAATAAAATTTAAATTTGAAAATGTTGCACGAAGATAAGTCAACTAGGCAATTGAGTGTTTAAATTGAAAATAGGTGGACATGTGTGTAACAAAGTAAGACCAGTTAGAAAAATAGAAGACGATGAAAATCAATTAAAAATTAGAAAATAAAAAAAAATTAAATAGTATAAAAATTAATAAGTATAAAATAAACCCCTTGACTATTTGACTGACTTTTTGGATGAAATGTAATTACTTTTAATATTCTCTCCAGGTGTTGTTTTTCTGAACGTAAACTTACGTTCATTTGCCATATTATTGGTTTCACACATCACACTACTCGACACGAAAAATTCACTTAAAAATAAAAGTGTTTTCTAGATTAACTTTGGGCCGCTGAACACGAAACTGAAAATCCAAAAATTTTTTAAGAAGCGTTTTCCGTTTTCGAAAAATTTTCGAAAGTCCATTTTCCCCCTGTTGTTTCAGTTATAAGCATATATATCGTAAACGAATCATCCGACTAACACAACAACACTAACACTGCCCGTCTGTCAGAAGATAATACCTTAGCCTTTCCAACGATATTTAGATTGTCCTAATCAGATGAGATTTGGGGAAGTTACTGACGATGAAAGTTGTAAAAAAGAGAACTTTTCGACCAAGTTACAAAATCATAAATTTTCGAATGTTTTTTATAGATAATAAAATTTATATATGTATAGATAATAAATTTTCTCCTCAGGTTTTTAAATCTAAGATGAAAGATATATTATTTGAGCAAATATTAAGCCTAACATCAATAGAATTGAAAGAAAACTGGCAAAGTTATGATGCACTGAGTGAAAACACCCACTTTACATTTATTACACCGTGCGAAACAATTTTTGTTTTGCCGAGATCCATCCAAATGTTGGTATAGACGTGAATCTAGAGGTCATTTATATTATCTTGGCATAGTCAGTTTTTCATTTTCTGACCCAAAAACCTTCTTAAAAGACTTTAAAATGTTAAGGACATACACATTTCAAATATTTTTTTATAAATATTTGCGGTTGTGCAATGATGAAAATATGGATATCAAATTAAAAAGAAAAACTGTCTAATTTTTACTAAATTTTCTATTTTGAACTTTCATTAACTCAGGAAGTAGTACGAAAAATAGCTATGCCTGGAGAAAACTTTGGGCGTAGTCAAGTAATGGGTTGTTATGGCCAATTAAGTAAGTAGGTATTCTATATAATACCGAATCATGTATATATTTCCAAAAGAGCTTTTGTTTTCCTAATCAGAAATAGCAACATTTGTTGTACAGTGTTTTGTAAGTTTATCTCATCACCGCCACCCGCATTTTCAGTCCGTTGCCCGGCTAGCGCCCAGCACAATTAAACAACCAACAACCGAGCCAATTGCTATGCCACACCAGTGCCACAAAATAAAACTAACAATTTTAATCAGCAATAAGCAGGCAGCGCGCATATTAAAAATACGCACTTATGAAAATTTGTTTATAGCGGAACCAAATTAGGAAGTGTGCGCGACCACACCAAAGCATCACACGCTTCAGCCGCAACTTAGACGCACAAGCAACGGCACCTCGAGTCTTGACAGTTCGGTCGCTTGCATGCCAAGCACGCCGACAACAAATCACGGGTCGTGCCGAGAACTGCCTAGCGGCCAGGCAATTTCTTACACCCGGCTCGGCTGTGAATGTGGCAGCGACCGGCGCGTATTCGTAGGCTGTCAAAATTGCTTAGCTAACGTCTTATGGCAATGACAGCTCAATTGCCATGCCCACTTTTCGCATACACACGCATTTCAGCTCATTTCGCAGTGTACGAACACTTTGCGTCCACGCCTTTGCCGCGCGCTTAATTGACGAACAGACTGACGGACGACTGAATTCCCTACAAATTCATTTGAAATTCAAGTGTGCGGTTTTTTCATAAATTATTCAAAGCTGTGCTGCTTCCGTTTTTTGACTGGCGTACGCTACGAATTGGCAATGCAATCGGTCGAATCGCTGTCGGTCTGCTTGGGGGACTTGTGACTGCTTGTCCTAGCAATGTGTGTGTGCGTTGATTGGTTGAAAAGAGGGTGGGGGATCAATGGTCGGGCGAATGACTGAGTGAGTGTCTTGACAGCAACAGCGACAATTGTTGTTTGCTTTTTTTTTGCTAAACATTCGGTTTTAACTTAATTGCATGCGAAAACAATTTCATTCGGCTTTTTTTACTTGCCGCATTGCTTTTGTGTCATTTCTGCATTTCCAATTCGTCGATCTGGGTGCTTGGTGTGTTCGCATGCGATTTTGTTTAATTCAATTGTGTTTACTGTGGTTGTTGGTGGCATAAATTAGCGTATGACAGTGGCAACTATAGACTTGCTGTCAGCTGGGGCGCCACAAGAGGGCACAATTCATGTGGCATAGAGCTACGCTTGAGTGAGTTTGCGGCATTCGCAGGGGGACCGATCGTGTGGCAAATATGTAAGCTAGCCTAAAGCAATTTTGAGATAGTAACATTGAATGGTTTACGTTGAACTTCAACGTACAGAGCGACCAATGAAAAGTGCGGGCTATGTGGCAACAGATAAAGAGATACTTTTTTAAATAAATGGGAAGTTCAGATACTTCTATTTCGTTTCAGTTTTCACACCGAAACACTTAAGCCCATATTTTTAGTAAAGTTTAAAAGTTTAAAGGGCAACGTCTTAACTTCAAAGTTTCGTAAAGAAGATGAAATGTTTTGTATATTTCTGTGGTAGATATTTTTGTACAACTTTTTAGTTTTTCTCTCTGACGTCAGGATTTTTTTTAAAGGACTTTGAAATTTCAAGGACATGTTTAATTCAAAAAATTATTTTAAAAATTGAGCTCATTGCAGAATAACAATATGGGTATCAAATGAAAGAGAAAAATCCTTGGAATCTTAGAAAATTTAATGTTTTGGTGCAAAAGGACGAAGAGGTATTGAAAATGTCCTTTTAAAACTTAATCCTTGAATATCCTTGCAAATTTCCAATAATTTTTTTGAAAAAGATATATTTTAAGGACTAATATGTATACTAATACAACCTTGAATTTCGTCCTTCTAACTTTATTAGTTTAAAATATAAATAATTTAATACTTCTCTCTATAGGATATGGATAATTTCAATATCTTTAAGGATGCTTAAAAAAAAATCCTGACGTCAGAGAGAAAAACTAACAACGCCGTTTTACTACATTTGGCCCCTAGTTTCGCGAGTATATAGATTTTTTCGTGTGTAAAATTTGTTGTCGCACGGTGTAATGTGTGACACCTACAGTGGCGCACACAGGGGGGGGTTGGGGTTTAAACCCCCCGAATTATCTTTAGTATCTTTAGTACAGAAATTTAATTAATAACCGTCGCACATATATTCAATCATCAGAATTCAATCATCAATAGCACTACTCGACACAAAAACATGCACCTAAAAATAAAAGTGTTTTCTAGACTAACTTTGGACCGGTGAACACGAAATTGAAGATCAAACAATTTTTGTAAGAAGAGTTTTCGAAAAATCTTCGAAAAAATAGTTTTTTTCCCTGTTGTTTCAGTTATGAGCACATATCTCGTAAACGAATCATCCGACTAACACAGAAAATAATACCTTAGTCTTTCCAGAGATATATAGATTGTCCAAGTCAGATGAGATTTGAAGAAATTACAGACGGTGAAAGTTGTGAATTTTTCGACGATTTTCAAAAATCATAAATTTCCGATTGTTTTTTTTTTATATGTAGATAAAATAAAATATTTCCTTCGGTTTTAAAATCTAAGATGAAAGATATATTATCTGCCGAAATATTAAGCCTAACATCAATAGAATCGAAAGAAAAATAACAAAGTTATGATGCATTGAGTGAAAACACTAACTTTACATTTATTACACCGTGCGAAAAAAATTTTTGGTCGAGACCCATCCTAATGTTGATATAAGCATGAAAGTAGAGGTCATCTATAGTAACCTGGCATAGTCCGTTTTTCATTTTCTGGCCCAAAGTCCGTTTTAAAGGACTTTAACATTTTAAGGGCATACATATTTCAAATATTTTTTTAAATATTTGCGGAATTAAATATTAAATATTTGTGCAATGATGAAGGTATGGGTATCAAATGAAAGAGAAAAATTGTCTCCTTTTAACTAAATTTTCTATTTTGAACTTTCAGGACCAAAATATGTTAGGTAGGAAAAACATACATATTTGGATCTCAGTTCGTAGTTTCATACATCTAAATTTTATTCTATTTCAAAGTTCTCAAAAAAGTGACACTAACCCCCCCGAAACAAAATCCTGCGTGCGCCACTGGACACCTATAATACGATCAATGAACGTAAGCCTTGGATCAAAAAAAATAAAACCTAGAGAATGTCGAAAGTCGACTTTAGTTTAGACTTTATCCATAATAATTGTAGCACCTACTGTATTAACTTACATCGAACTAAAAATCATCGTACTTGCGAATAATAGCTATGTACACTGTCTTTAATGAAATTATAGCAAATATGCGGGATTATTAACCAACCTCAAAATCTTTTCAGAATGATCCTAATATGACACAATGACGCTCCAAGATTGAAACCGAAGTACTCACATGAATCAAGAACGATTCTTTGATGCGATGAATATAAATTTCTCATACTATTCTGATTTTTAAACTGAAATTTGTTTTAGTTATTTCAATTCATATCTTATAAAAATTTAATAATTTCGAAGAAACTATTTCAACTCTTGAATAATTCTTAATTAATATTAAGCTTCCTCGTTCTTAATTTTTCAAAGCTATCAACAAATTAACAACTTCCCAAAAGTGCCATAAAACGAAGCCAACCAACCCTTTTTGGCGCCTAAATTGAGAACAACAAAACGTCTATTACTGCGCTCACAGTAACAACGGGGACTTTTTTATTAGATCTGGGAAAGGCTTGAATTCGTTGCGTTTAATGTGGTAATTAATAAAATTACCACCAGCACCCACACACACACACACACACGACATACTTCTATAAATATTGAAGAACATCAAGCAGCCCTTTACATGCCCAACTCACCCGCAGCCAACCCATTTCCCGCGCCGCTGATAGTTCTCATGCAATACACACACACACACACACACACACACACTATATGCGTTTGTCTGTATGTAATATGTAAATCAACATTAAAAATGAATTACAGCCGCACGTGACGCTCAGAGCTGGCGCAACGTAATAATTGTGCACATAAATGTTGCTGATAGACACTTTTATTTTTCATTGCCAACAGGCAGCAGCAACTTTTTTTCGGTTCATTGTTTGCACTAAATGTCCTGCATGCATGTAAGCCGTTTCATTTCCATAGATATACACATACATACATACACACATTGTGTACATTTGGGCGTGTTATTTTTTGCTTTACAACAAATGCAACAACAATCATTGTATTGAGAAATTTCTCAAGCGTTTTTTGTGCGGCTGTTGGAACGTGGCTGCCATCGACGTGGGAGAAAATTGTGTATTCTAAACGTTGGACATATTTACTTGTAATTTGGTTTTTTTGCCTCGAATTACTCAGACAACAGAAAGCTTGGCTTGATTTATTTATGAAGTAGTACTTAGTAATTTCACTGATTCAAATGCAGTTGTGGGCATTGGAACTGATGTCAATGAAGCAGGAGTGGCATTAAATGGCTTATAAAAGATTGAAGAGAATAGAAAGTGGGAAAATATTAAACCCACAAAGCAGCGTTTCCTCGCTTAAACCCAAAGCTTAGCCTTGATGTATGGCCAGCAAGTGTACTTGAATCGTCAAATCCATTTGTCAAAAGATTTTCTGCAGTCACATAAGTTCTAGAGAATTTAAATATTTATTCTAAAACTACACTTGCACATTCTTACTCACATTTGAATAGGCGGCCCAACGCACGTCAGCAACTTGGAAATGTTCACACGAATTGCCGCTGCCAAATATGGAACTACACGTTGCCATGTTTCCAAATATGAAACATTCTTGTTTGCGGTTATGAGAATTTCCATTGCCATCAAGCACAAACACTGCATTTTTAATTAGCCAGCGCACAAACACAAACACATTTATAACCAACTTGTAATTAAAGCTTAACTTCAGTGCTGGAATTTTAATGTAGGAAGTTTTACAATGAAAAATCAAAATATTTCGTTTTCTTCTTTTTTTGCAAACATTCGCCCACAAATGTGCTTATAAATAATTACAAAAATATTTTTTCATTGAATTGAATATCAAGATTTATAGCTTCAGCACCACGCGTAATATTACACATGACACGAATCGCTTACAAAATCCACACAAATGGCAACAATTCCCACACTGCTCAGCGCTGTAAAAAGCGTTTACAACAATTCAATCGTAACACGAAATGAGTCAAATCATGGCACTCATCGGAGCCTAACCGGCTACCGGGTATTCGTTGCATAAACAAACCTTCAGGCAGTTTTTTTTTAATTCGTTCATAAAACTCAAATCAAGTCAGTGAAATGAAATGAAAATTTTCAGCAAATTGCTGCATCATTGTAATTATCAGCATTTTTGAGAATTTCTAAGGTCTTATGCGGAACAGAAAGAAACGCAAACCAAATTTGTTCAACATTTAAGGCGAGTGCCCTTTGCAGTGTGTTGGTAGTATAAATCGTTGAGGAATTTGAAAGACGATTAAAAGCAGATTTTAATAGGCAACAGAAAAATTCGTACAACAGTGAATAGTTGGAGTTGTTTTGGCCATGTTTTGGGGCAACAATTTTGTATTCGATATCGTTGAACCCTTCAATGATGTCAACCTTTTTGCCAACAAAACACAATTTTCGGAATGCGTTGCGCTTTCTGCACGACAAAGCTGGATCACATTTTGTAAAAGTCGTCAAGAAAACTGTGGAGGTGCCTCAATGAGATGTTCTACCCTACTCGTCGTATTCACCAGACATTGATGCATACTTCCGACTAGATTTGGTTTGCAGTGCCTTCCAATCAGTGCAACAAAAAAGCCAAAAATTGTGCGGATTCTGGATAGCTTCAAAAACGAGGAAATTTTTCAACACCAAATCCGCATACTGCCTGAAAGATGAGAAAAGTCGAAGCTAACGATAAACAATACTTACGTTAGGTTAGGTTTAGGTTGAGGTGGCTGCCTCTGTATGAGACACACTTAGGCCTCTTAATGGGCCCGTTGTGATACCACAGATTCCACCCGTTTGAAATGCGTATGCAACATTGTTTTTTCAACATGTGATACACCACACATTTCAAACGGATGGGGAAAGGGAGGGGAGCGGACCTACAGTTTAACGCCGAATCCGAACGGCGATGGGCAGTTTTTCTTTCACACTTGGAGGTTTTGCCATTGCCTACCAAGAGCGCACTTGTGCGATTCTTGTAATTCTCATTCCCTTCATGTGGATAGCGACAGAAGTAGATGAGTGTTTTTTCCAGCCCAAGCCAGGAATCGAACCCGGGGCGCTCGGTATGAGAAGCCAGCGCGCTACCCGCTGAGCTATCGAGGCCGACAATACTTACGTTAAATGGTGCTAATTTCTCCGATTAGTCTTTAACCCGGTAGCGCCTAGTGTGTGGTCACACCAAACATGCACTACAATATTTTATTTTTATTTATTTTTTCAATTATGCTTCATATTAAATCGATCAAAAAATGTTTTGCCAAAATTCGAGAAAAAAGAATTCCGGCACATTCAGGTTAAGGCTACAAAAACACACTCTCAAAACGTATTTGTAGCTCCACTATTCGAAGAAAAACAAAGTTTCCCCCGTTTTAAATTTTGAATTTTTTTAGAATTATTAGGGGAATTCTTTGTAAGGTGCCACTCTTTGCAAAGTGCCACCCCTGCTCGATTTTGACGTTCCAGCAATCCAAGCAAAAAAAATTCCTACCGTAATTTAAGGTATATATGACAACATCAATTTGAATGTGGTTTTTGAGGGAATAGACGCAATAACACAGTCTGGGTAAAAAAAAGTGTCAAATTTGGCTAAGATTAAACTTAAAAACAAAAACTGGGTTTTCTTACGGTGAAAAAGATATCAAATACGTTTAAAAAACGAAGGTAAATATCAGTGTTGGACGTAATTTTTAATGCTTTTTCATAATCCGAAATTATATCCGAGCATATCGTAAAAAAAGAAAATGTATTCAATGATATCCAAAATGGCGTGAAAATGTAAAGTGGCAAATTTTTTTCTTTGTAAATTGCCACCCCTCTTTTTTCATTGGTTTGTGGTCCTATATCGGTAAAATGACTTTTTATTGCTCGGAATCGTCTTTAAAATGGATTTAAAGTGTTCTTAGTAAATTTTTCTCTAATCCTATTATGAGGAATAAATTAGTTCAGTTTTGTTTATTAATTTCCATATAATTACCGTTTTATTCGTTACCATTCAATTCGCATTTTGCTTTCGGTTATTTTCTATTCAATTAAAATTGAATTCAATAATGTTTCGTAAATTCTCTAAATCATGCATTTTTACTTGAGTATTTACGAATCAGGGTATTTCCTTCATAGCTCTTTAAATCCTCTTTCCAACGGTATATTAACATTGGCTATAAGTCAATTTTCTCACGAGTTATACGCAAAAAAGCCATGGGGTGGCACATTACAAAGAATTCCCCTATAATTATATAGATTGTAGTTTCAACAGATTAAAAAAATTGTATCAAATATTGTCCTGAATTTGTATTTAAATAAAAAAGTTCAAAAGGAGTTCAAACGCGCCCAAAATATCTGCTACAAAAATTGTGGATGGCAAATATGATTACAAATGGCATTGGGCTCAAAATTTGTGTACAGTTTGTCAATTAAATGTTTGCAAATTTAAAGAAGGTAGAAAACTATTTTGAAAAGCTTATAATACAACAGAAATTGCAATATTTTGAAATTATTCGAAAAATATAGATTAATTGAATATTTCACTCTCATATAATATCAAAGTAATGTCTATTTGATTCGCGTATTGAAGAACGAATTGATTTGAAAGTATCTCCTGGACGACCCAGAAAACTGTCTCACAGAGAAGAAAGAAAAATCATCCGTATCTCAATAATAGAAATGGCTTTGGATATACAAATAGAATACGGAATGTAATTTCTGTTATATTTATAAGCTTTTCAAAATAATTTGTCTACCTTTTTTAAGTTTGCAAACATTTACTTGACAAACTGTATCTTCAAACCGAAGAAATCAGATGGAATACAAATATCCATTCTGCATGCCCGCGAGTTGGTAGTAATTTGAAGAAGCTCAATTATCTTGAACGTATTTAAAATATATAATCATATTTTTCATGTTCAAATAGCTAAAAAAAACCTTCAATATAGTTGAGTTCAAAACAAATTTCTTATAAAATTCCATAGTCAATCACACATTTACTACGAGCACTTGCAACCACAATGCCGCACTTCATGAATATTGCCTGCATTGCAACCCCACACATAACTCTCCAAATCACTGGCAACTCAGACTGAATAATCCAACAAATGCGCTGATTAACACCGCGCAACTCTTGCTTTCATGATTTTCACTCATATTTTACTTTTTCCAGCTGCTCAACGACAAAAAAGTTTCCTTTCCGTGTGGCTTTTTACTTGCGAGTAGCTATGTCTGTGGTTATTGTTGTTGGTTTTTTTTTCTATCTAGCATTTATGCTACGCAAGAATGTCTAAAGGCAAGAAGAACAACACAACACTCGGACGCGCACGGCTGATTTTCATGGATCAGTTGCCGCTGGAGCAGACGACAGCGACGACAACAACGCCGCGCCGCTCATGTTGGCCAACGCTGAGCAGCATTTCTAGCGGAAAAGAGGGGAAAAACATGCCGCACTGCGAGAAGTAAGAAAGCACATATGTATGTATGGTAGTAGAATAGCAACAACAAAGCGGTGGCATCATTACCGCCATGACAAGCAGAAAATGTGAGTTCGTGCGCAAGCGCAAATGTTGTGTGCGCGTTCATAAGGAAAACCACCAGCAACGGCAACTAAGTATACGAGTTATAACAACAACAACAATAATAACATTGGCTGCCATAATAGCAAAACAGCAATGCGCACAACTGCAACAACAACAAGTTTAACTTGTAGCACAGCCATCGCATGTGGCAACCGCAGCGCACATAATCAGCAGCTTAGAAAACGCACTTTTTTGCACCCGTGCATTGCATTTCGAGCACACACACACACACATTGCAGCCACGGCATACGGCAGCCGCGCATGCATGCATGCAGTGTTGGCGCTCATTTGGAGCGGCAACAGATGCTCCACAATGTGCGCGCATGTGGTCAGCTGCCGGCCACGGAAATATGCACACAATGGCTGAACTGTTTGTCTGTGTCTGTCCCGGCTGCCTATGGACGAAGTGCGCGAGTGCGGAACTTGTGGTTGCTTTTTTATAATTCTAAAAAATTTATAAACTAAAAAAAGTAGAACTTACTGGGCAAATAGTTGGCAGGGAAAATCTAATGGCAACTTGTTAAAGTAAATATTTTGAGTAAATCTGACTTATTGAAATTAATTCTGATAAAAATGAAAATTAACATATTTCAGGGTTACAGCAATTTCAATAATTATAATTGCAATAAGCGCCGCTGAACTAAATGACCTACATGGAATGTACTACGCGCATTCGTTTCACTGTATGACCTGTAGGAAAAAAATCGCTCTAAAAGGACTTCACTGATATATTTTGGTTCTAAAAGTTCAAAATAAAAAATTGAATCAACAGGACACACAGTGCCTTTTTCATTTGATATCCACAAGTCTCTTCACCTTTGCACAATGGTCCTTTTGAAAGTATATTGCATCAGAAAATGAAAAACCGAATATCCCAGTTTTGAATAAATGATAGTAAAATAAATATTTAGTTTCACATCTTTTTAAGTTTT
Source organism: Melieria crassipennis (assembly GCA_963668005.1). Lineage (NCBI taxonomy): Eukaryota > Metazoa > Arthropoda > Insecta > Diptera > Ulidiidae > Melieria > Melieria crassipennis. Next base: position 12,099,374 of record OY764961.1, read on the forward strand.
GGATTGATTTCAAAAAAATGGTTTTTGATGCTATATTAAGTATTGAAATTTTATTTTATTGAAATTATTTTGCAACTGTAAAATGGCTATTATCATTTATAATGTCCTGGTGATGTCCATGCTTCATATTATATACTAGAAAAATATTTATTTATTTATTTAATTTATTTATTTATTTATGTATTTATTTATTTATTTTTTATTTATTGATTTATTGGTTTATTGATTTATTTATTTATTTATTTCTTTATTTATGTATTCATTTATTTATGTATTATTTATTTATTTATTTATATCTTTATTTATTTATTTATTGATTCATTTATTTATCTATTTATTTATTTATTTATGTATTTATTTATTTATTTATTTATTTAATTTATTTATTTAATTGATTTGTTTTGTATTTATTTATGTATTTATTTATTTATTTATTTCTTTATTTATTTATTTATTTGCTTATTTATTTATTTATTTATTTATTTATGTATTTAGCCAATGAACAAATTACTGGCAAATGAATGAACTGACTATGGCAAATATTAATAAATACAAACTAGAATTTACTTAAACTATTTAACAAAAATCCTTTTGGAAGTGGCACATTAAAATCGGCAAAATTGTTTAACTACGAAAGGGTTTTCAAGGCAAATCCGAAATTGAGTTTCCTATATTTTTCTGTTGGCTGAGGTCGAGCGAAACTTAGGCTCGCAGTTCGTGTATGAAAGAATTTACTACTTTATTTGCTAGAAATAACATCGACAATTCACTACTTTTTAGCAAATTTGAAGGTTAGATAAGGGTTGATTGAATCTGTTTGGTCGCTGCCAACAGACGAAACTTATTTCTTTAATGTTTTTTTAAATACAATTTTAAGTATCCCCATCGATTTAAATTCTTTTAGGAGACAATGAAATGTATTGAAATGTTTTCACTATTTTTTCGTCTTTCATAATCTTCCATCTTAAACTACTTTACCAAATAGCCATTGAATTGTTTGCTTCCTTCTTCAAAGAAAATCTCTGAAATAAATTTTAATGGCTTCACAACAACCAAATTATTGCAATGCAATAAATATTGCTTTGTTTTTCCTACAGGGCTCATACCTATGTAAGAGAGAATGCCAACCTGTACAACTTCGAAACCCCAACAACCTTCAGTCGTTCAACACGAGATGCGTACAACAAAATTAAACTGAGCTTCTGCATTTCGATTAATGCTAAATAAGCATTACAAAATTGACTGCAGGTGTTGCCAAACACACTCACACACACACGCTCACACACACACGCACACGCACAACTCAAATTCACAGCGCTGCACGGAATCAGCAGTCGCCACGTTGTGAGCGAACTCTTCCCACAAGTGCAAAATTTCATTCACTGAAATTTCTCGAAATATACGTTTTTGCTCTCGATTTTTTATATTCTCGTATTTTTTTTACTTCTTGTGTATCGAGATGAAGCAACTTGACTTCCGTTCAGCAGCTAAGCTGTTTAATTAAGCGTGCACGTGAGCAGCAGCAACAGCAGACATGATTTTGAGGAATTTTCAACTTCATCCTGTGACATAATAAATCTGTTGCTGTTGCTGCTGTCGGCTCAGTCAGTCGCTGCTATCGGATTTCAGTAACGTTTAGTTGGGGTTTGTTACGGCACTTGTCAGCTTCCAGTGGCGTTTCGCATGCGACAACTGATGCGTTATGAATGTGCGTCCAGCACACGTCGACCGCAAAGTGGAAACGGAAGTGCAATATTCAACAGAAAACGATCAGCTATCGATTGGGGAGAGCAAGAAAACCGATTAGAACGAGATTTTGAGTTGAGGTGCGAATAGAAGCCATAGAACTTGCTGAACTGTGCGGAAATTGTTAAAAGATACTTCCGAGTGAGAAAACTCTGACTTGAAGCTTTCCTGTAATTTTTTTAAAAACTTCAAATAACCAATTGGACAAAAGTGCATTGTTTTTATTCAACAATTGTATTTGTTTTCTATTATAGAAATGCATACAAGTAGCTAGTTGTATAGGTAGCCACGCTCTTGCGCTCTTTCCCCTGCTGCCTCGTTCATTTGGCAACCAAATCGAACCAATTCAGCATGAATGCCCCACAGCAATAGTCATTTTGTATTTGTATTGTAATCTGGTAATTAACCTTAAACGTTGCCACTGTCTGCATGTGCTGCCCGATCGTGATGACGATTATGATGACAATGATGACCATTCCGGCGTGCCGTGAGTAGCGGCGCTGTGGCGCGTTGCAAGTAGCAACAGTGCAACTGGCAAAAACCACAATTACCAGGAATGATCGAATGTCTGTGCGTTGCAGTTGGCCGGCGCGCCCGCTCGCCCAGCGACGGACGGTAGAACAGCAGCAGTGGCAATAACAATAATAAAAACGGCAACAGCTGCTGCTGAAGCCCCTCGTTTTTGCGTGTGCGCAGTGGCAACAGCAACAACAATAGCCAGCAGATACTTTGGCATTAATGTGGTTTATTATGAACTGAGGACACGTATTAGCAATTTTTTTTCTTACTCAACTTGCGTTTTTCATTTTACTTTATTGTTGCCAGCAAGACAGGGCGTGCTGAAACTTTTTGCTATGAAAAGATTTGGTCAAAGTGGACCATGTAAACTAGAGCTTGGTTTGTCAACAATTACAGGTTGCTACTAGCAAAGTTTGTACAATAAAATGGACTATGCTATTACATAGTGTTCAAAAAGTTGTATAGCTTTTGTCTTGATTTTCATGTTCAAGGCCATCTACTGCTGCGTATTTTAGTGGAGAATTAACTTTTTTATCAAAGCTGAATCATGTTGCTAGAAAGTTTCGAGTTTTATAGAAAGTGTTCAAAACACATATAACACTGTACAACACAAAAAAAATAACAAGGTTCTGACAACGGATTCTGGTAGAGGGAGCCAAACAAAATATACGTGTATCGGCGTTTTGAAAGTTTACGCCTGAATTTTGTTTTAGGGGGGGTCAAAGTTTCTTTTTACACATTCTTATAGTGAATTGGCATACGAAAACCATGTAACGTCACATTTTAGGTATGTGATGTGTTCAGCAATTTGATGTAAAATACTACGGAGAAAATTTTTGTGGAGCATTTTAACCCTGTAGCTCCTATTTATATGGGTCAATTTGACCCTTTTTTCTATAATGCCAAAAATGTCCTGTAACACAGGTCTTTTTAAGGGCAAAATGTACATCGAAAATATTTGCCATAAAATTCTACTATAGGTCTCTGAATACACCAAAGCTCAGAAATTAACTTGAACCCAAGATTTAACACAAAATGAAAGTGTGTTAAGTGTTTATTTCATACTTATTCAAAATTGGTACTAAAATGCCCTACAAAACTTGATTTTTGAGGGTTAGTGTGTATGGGAAAAATGTTGAACGCAAAATTTCACTATAAGTCACCGTAAAAAAGAAAGCTCTAGCTCGCCTAATGTCCCTTCAGCTCTCGGCTCCCATTGGTTTTTGGAATATTGGTTGCCCTTCCCTCTGCTATTCCACGTGCAAGTTTTGTAGGACATTTTAGTACCAATTTTTAATAAGTACAAAATAAATACCGAAACACATTTTCAGTTTTGGCCTAATTCTGGCGTTCAAGTTAATATCTGAGCTTTGGTGTATTCAGAGACCTATAGTAGAAGTTTATGGCAAATATTTTCGCGGTACATTTTGTCCTTAAAAAGCCCTGTTTTATAGGACATTTATGGCATTTTCGAAAAAAGGGTCAAATTGACCCATACAAAGATTAGCTACAGGGTTAAAATGCTCCACAAAAATTTTTTCCGTAGTATTTTACATCAAATTGCTGAACACATCACATACCTAAAATGTGAGGTTACATGGTTTTCGTATGCCGATTCACCATAAGAATGAAAAAAGGGGAAAACTTTGATCCCCTAAAAAAAATTCAGACGTAAAATTTCAAAACGCCGATACACGTATATTTTTTTTTTGCCCCCTCTACCAGAATCCGTCGTCAGAACCTTGGTATTTAAAAAAAAATTTGATTTTGTTGTGCAGTGTAATCAATTTGATTTACAATCTAAAATCTGAGTACACAATTGTGATCAGCGTCCAAAAATCCTTTAGAAAAGTTTCACTATAACTCGGAAAAATTTTATGTTTCTTCCTCTCTTTCTTAAAACAAGAATTTGTTGTGCCTTAGCTTAACATGTTTCTTTGTCTTTCTGAGATATAATTTGCAGGCTTTTATTTTAGACTATTAACATTTTAAATAATCAAAACTGAGCGCATGTCATCGAAAGTGAGACGTACATTGAAAATGCAATTTCATTTGGATTTATTCGAGAATCAAATCAAAGTTTGTAATTGTCTGCAGTAATAGCAGCGCTTGACAGAAGAGCAGTCTTTTATTGGGTCTAAATTTGAACCCACGAACCTTCAATTTGTGATCCACCATCTATGAAGCCATCAATGGGCCTCTTACATATTGCTTTTTATTACAATGTGCCTTTAACAAATCCAAATGTGTCTGCTTGCCATACCATTTACACTTTTAGACAATAAAAACTAAATAAAATTAAAAACAATTCCCGAGCTTCCATAAACCCATTCGCCAATTTCAAATAAATAAATTTGTGCGTCAACCTTTAAACTTTTGCAATCGAAATGTTTGCCTCCCACTGGCCACACATTGCCCATACGTACACGTACACACCAGTGAGTACGTACATATATATGTACATCCATACATACATATGTACATATGTCATTAATACCAAAGCGCACATCCGTAGAAGGACACATGATCACTTTGTGCAGAAATGAGAATACCAAAAGTGCCCATCTGCAATGCACAACACACACACACACACACACACTGAAGAGTGGCCACGAGCAGAAAGTAAATCAAAACAGATCAAAAAAAAGCTGCGCACAAGTGGAATTGTGGCTGCTGGTGTTGGCAACGCCGATCGCACTATACGATACATGACTTTATGAAAGCGACTTCCTGCAGCGTATGACGTGTAGAACTAATTGTTCGCTTGGCAAGTGCTGACGTATCCCGGCGCGATCATCGGCGACGCACATTCGCAGCGCGACATAAATCAGTTTTCGCTGGCAAATCAGTGCGGCAAACAATATACTACAACAAGAACAATAACGAAAGAGCGAAAGCACAGCGTGCAGCGGCACCTAGACGCTACACCATAAATATAGGTGTCTTACTAAATTTGGTGGCAAAAATTTTGTTTAATAAATTTCAACAAAACAAAACGAAAACCAAAAACCTAAAACGATTACAAAACGGCAACAAGAATTGACAGCAAATAAAATCATTGCGTGAGATTTTGCCGCCAAGTGGCGATAATTGCGGCCGATCGAAGAGTGCGCGTGCGCACCAGCGGTGGCCAAATACGGCACTTTCGAAAACCACAACGAAAATAAAGTAAAGTAATGTCAAAATAAACTGCGTGAAACAAGTTAATTAAGTGATCGATGCGTTGAAGAAAAATCAATGCAAGTATTGATTATATGAAATATTGAATGAGTGAAAGAGCAGCCAAGGCGCCCAACTTGGCCCAACGTGCGTGAGTGGCGCTTGTCTCGCGTGCCGAAGACACAACACAAAAAGCTAAAGCCGAGCTTTAGTCGAGATTTTCGGCCACTTAAACACTAACCTGAAAAGTTGTAGTAACTTCTAGTGGACCAAGGTTTGAAATGCCGCCAATGTGGTCATGCAAACCCAGAAAGTTAATTGTGATGATTACAAATTATTGATTGTAATTGGACTGTTTAAAGATCGCGTGTGCCGCTGAGCGATAGATAATACCCCGATTAAACGCGGTCGAGACCTACACTCAACCGTCGACCAGCCGACCACCGGTTTCCATGCCAACGCCAACACATTAATCCGCTGTTCGCGCGCCGAGTCCCACATTAAAAAAATCCCAATTTTACAAACGGTTGAGAAAGTTATCAACGCAAATAAACGCGCTCCGCATAAGACGCAAACTAACAAATTAATATTAAAAAATTAATATACATACAACAATCCGACACAAAATCTCGCATCGAACAACGAACGATTGCGTTTGGACGCTTGCAATCCGAGCGATCGTGCGAAATCGTTTGGTCGATTGTTTGGCAACGCGTGCGCCAGCGACCACGGCCCACGTTGACAATCACCACTTAGGCAAACAACAAAAAAAAAACAGTTTCAACCAAAGCTACAGCAATTGTAACGCAAAAGCTGGCAGCTTTAATGAAGCCGCCTTATTTGGCTGAATTTGTGAATTTGAAATTCCGCTGAGCGTGTCTGCTGACTTTTTTCGTTCATTCATTCGGTTTTGTTTTTGCTTGTTGGCCGAACCCATCACACAATGTCGTCGACGGTGGCTTTTGGTCATAAAAATGCGAGTCACACGACCAACTTGCAACATGCCAACAAAAACAATAATCACAACAGCCACAACAACAACAACAATAGCAGCCACAACAACATTAATGGCCACAATAACCTCAACAGCTCGCTGACAAATCTAAGCGATTCAAGGACCCATATTGTAGCGCCCACCTCATGTCAACGTTTAAGGTAGAAAATCTTTCTTCATAGTGTTTATTATATGATTAGCAGTCTAGCCGTTGGTATATTTGTGATTTTGTAGAATTTAAAATTTTGTTGCCATTTAAGGCAACGCGTAAATGTGATTTGCTCAAATATGGCATGCGTTTGTTTTTACTATCAAGTTTTTTGTATAGCTTTTGGCTAGTAATGAAAATGTCGAAAATGTGCTTTTTGCATTAGTTACCTGTAATTTATGGTATCATTTGGTGATTTAAAATCAAACATCATGGCTTTTGTGTTTTTACACCTGCAGTGGAATTATGGTCAAAAGCAATTAGTGGCTTATGTGCGTCGGCGTAGATTAGAAAGATAATAGAAAATTATGTTATGGTTTTATGCAGAACAAAATTGATACAAAATATTTTTTAGCAACAAGGTCTAATGGATTTTTAATGATTATTTTGGGTAGTATTGAAACAGCCAAAAGTAAATTCAAATATACAAAAAAAGAGACATGGCCATCGCAATTGTTCTTGTGATCTTGACCAGAAAAAAGTTTTCGTTTTTTATTCTTATTTCTATTTTAAATTTTGCCATCTAAAAGCACTGACACTGCACTTCAGAAACTATACTAACTATAATTAAAAAAGTCTAAAGTGTACAGGACAATCTCCATCATAACAATTCCTATGTTGCTACTCAAATCAAATAATATTTAATCTTCAACTCTCTTTTCTAGCGAAATGTTTCGTCGTTCCATTGCCAGCAGCGTACAGTCCAGCTCGAGGGAAAATACATATGAAGAGGTAATTTTTTTATACAAAAATTTTCATTCGCCATTCGTCCTTTGATTTTATTACACAAAAAACAAAATTAACAATGCACCAATTCCGTCTGTACAGGACAATGAAATTGCGTTGCAAAATTTAATCTGCAACTCAGTAACCTTTCTTGAATTTCTTTTTAATTCTGCTTCTTCTTACTATTAAACATTATAGATTTCAAGTCTGATTTTTCCATTTGTATGCAACACAAGAAAAGGGGAATTTCTCTAAACATTCAAATGGCCGTTAAACAGTATTGGATTTCTCATATGTAGATATATACTTACACACTTCTATGTCATACATAAAGACAATTTGCAGCCTGCATCACAATAAATTATGCACTCAGCAAGAAAATTTATGTGTATGTCATAATTTTCACAATACAACAACAAAGCTGTAACAAGCAAAATGCCAAGGAAAATAGTAAAGAAAACCTATTGAAAGAATTTTAAATCAAAAAAGTTGTCTAAAGCAAATACCCGAAATACGAGATGCTGCAAGAACCAATGTAGTGATGAGTCCTTGCCACGGTTTTATTTTTTTTGCTACATATTTACATCCTCATATCCCTACAAATACTGTACATATGTATGTACTTACATACCTATAAATTTATGTTCATACGTTTGCATGGGTTCGAATGTAGTCGCCTATTGCCGCTGATGGAGCATTATCCTGTCTTTCAACATTCCTTTTGACATTGTCTCGCTCATTTACCAACAGCTGTTGCTGCCGCGCTTGTTGCTGTTGTATTTCATATGGCAAGCAACACATAAACAACCCCAAGGCGGCAGATTTTCGTACAACACAATTGGAAATATTTCAGCCGATTGCCGAAATCGTCCTTTGATTTTCCTTTAGCTGCGTCTGTGGCTGTAACATCTTTGTTTATATCGTGGCATGGATATATGTATGTATGTATGTAGGAAAAAACAGCTGTCATTCACACCCCACATTGCAGACAAGCGTTGAAAGTACAACGCATCGAAATTTGGAATGTCCCTTTTGTTCAGGATACAGGGGATGCACTCAAATGTTGAGGGATTGGAAGCAGAAGCTGTTGTTGGATGAGAGGTAAATTCTATTAAAAGTGTTAGGAAGGAAAGTGAATTTACCGCCAAAATATTTGTTGTAGAGCACAACAAAAGTATATATAACATACTACATACATATCTGTACGTATATTAGCATTTACAGGGTGTTTATTGGCAGTCAAAATGCACAGAAAAAACAATTTATTGATAGAGTATAATAGAATAATAGTAGATAACTTTTAAAGTTAAAGAGAGTATGAAAGTTGTTTTAGAGTCGTAACGTATGAGGGAACTCCTTGAAAATTATGTATGAAAGTTTTAGGCGAAGTTTTATTCCGTCTTTGATGACTTTAACATGTTCAAAAAAGGGTCCAATAGTTCGCAGCAGTTGTAGATACAGAAACAGATCCGAAAGACTATATTGTTGTTAATGCCCATCGAGTAAGTACATACATATGTGTTCTATGCATATGATTCCATAATATTTTATGGACTGCAAGATTATCAAGACATTAAGAAAATTAGACATGATTTAGTGCTGTATGGGGATTCCTAATAATGCATTCTCGATGCTGAAGAACCTCTCATTTTTTGCGGTTTGGTGAAAAAGTACATGGCGTCGCATTGTGGCAAAACTTCACAAAAAAGCTGGGATATTCGATAAATTGCTCCACAACTGCTCATAAGTTGCTCTTAGACGGTCAAAATCTATGACTCAGCCCCAGCAAAAGGTAGTCAATTCCATAGAAAATGGCCAGTTTTGTATGGCAACCCCCTTAACCATTTCCGGAAATTTGTACGATATATCGTACAATTTTTTTTAAAGATAGCGAAAGCATTTTTTATGAAACGGCTTTTTAATTCTTATTAAGTGGGTTGTGTTGTACCATTCTGTGTAAAAATATAAATCACAATAGCCGTGGCTACACAGTGTGAGTGAGTTTTGTAAGCAGCTCTTTGCAAGAATTTGGCGATGCGATGCTTCTGCGGAGGAATTTTTAAATATGTTATACTTTTTAGTAGCAAAAAGCCAAACAATTTCAAAGTTTGTATCTCAGTTGATTTATAAAACTTATTAAATTTAACATTTTTTGCGTCTAAATGTTTTTCCCGAGCCTTTAAAATAATTGTACGATATATCGTACAAATGACCACAAGGGTTGCAAAGCTTTGTACGATATATGGTACAAATGGAAGGCACAGAATTAACAGAATTTTTCCGTTTGCTTGAATGCCACGCACATCAGTAAATCGTATGGCTAATAAAATTCGACTATTCGGAAAATTTCTACTAAGAAATAACAATTACTAGACGATTTTGTGTTTTACTGGGCAGACACAGATTATGTAAGGTTAGACATGAGTACTTGCCACTCCCACTACGGTAATAAGAATCGGCTATATTCGGTATCTTTCTGTAAAACTGTACGAATTTTAATTGATTCCGTGTTTTATGGAGGGGAAAATAGCTTTGCAACAGCAACAACGGTTACATAAGGCCAAATAAATTTGACTCAATTGTTTATATATATAATTTATATAAGTTTCGATCAAATCACGATTTAATTTTTTGTTGTTATAATTTATGGTTTCTATTAAAAAAATCAATGAATTGTTCATAAAACTTAAAAATACGAAACAAAAATTTCAAGAATTTTTACTCCTTTGCGGACCATTACGTACGATATATCGTACAAAATTGATGTAGCTGTAATTCTCAACCAAAATGATTTTTTTGAAATTTTTTTTGTATTTTATTGCTAAAATGTTCAATAAGAGTCAATATTTTGAAGGAAAAATTTGTATCTCAAGAAATGTGCAAATTGACCGGAAAGGGTTAAAAGGGTTAAAGGGTTAAAAGGGTTAATGTTTGGAAGAAACATTCGAAAGAGAAAATAAATGAGTGTCGGTTTAACATTTGACATATCTGGGACCAAACTGGGAGCAGTCTATTTTGTAAAAACGATCATTTTGTAGGGGAGCCCAATTAAAGTTTGGAGATAAAGTATAAATATGGCTGAAAGAAATATTTAGTAGGTAGAATTACTGGGGGTCAGACACAGATTTTAACCCTCTAAGAGCATCTTATGAGCAGCTGTGGGGCAATTGGCAATGCATCATTAGCGTCTAAACGATATTTGGGTAAATAGAAATCCCCACTCTGAGAATATTCTTTAAGAAGGCTACATATTTCTCAAACTCTTTCACATATTTCTTGAACTAAACAATGCACACATACTTTCATCCCTTATACGTATTATAACAGTAAAAAAAACACCCTGTATGAACTCCATTCACACTCGCCTGTCCGCTGGCAGCTATAAATACAGGTTATGGAACATCTGCTGTGGCCCGGACAGCCTTTTCGCTGCGCTGCCATATTAAGTAAAAACACTTTGACTGCATGCCACATTAATGCTGCGGAATGTCTCAGTATCTAATGTGCGCATTTAGCGCGCAAACTGGTGGCGAATGCAGAGCGTAGCGGCAAGAGGGAAACAGCAACGACTGAGGGCCTGTTGCATGACAAGTAGTTTCGCTCAAGCTGCAATAATGTGGGCATTGTTTGTGTCAAAGAGAAAGGCACCGAAAGGACTCGGTTTTGCAGACAGGAATATCTCGGCACAAGGTGCCTTCGGCATAAGCAATGCAATGACCCCAGTAATAGGGATGGGGAACCGCTATAAAAACGCATAAAGTAATTGGCGTCTGCTGCGTCGGAATGTGTATCACATACACACAACAAGTGCGTAATTTATTTTAATGAGAAAAAGATAACGGTTGAAATAATTTTACTCGCTAACCAGAAATCGTTTGCTTGTTTTGACATTGTTCCAACAAATTTTTCTTGGAGAACTTTACATTTTCATTGCAACTTTAGCAGCAATTCCTAAGAAACTTGACAACAATTAAATAATTAATAGACAAACGCCTCAGACATTTGATATAAGTAGTCAATCGATGTGCTGCGGCCAATCGCACTCGAGCCAAACCAACTCAAATCGCAACAAACGAGATCGAAACAGAGCGAACGCACCGACAGCGCTGCAACCACAGCGAAAATGTAGTCTTGCCATATTTTTGCAAATCAAATACAAACGTCAGCAACAACAACAACAATAATAGATGCGCTTGCCACTCGGTTACGGCATCGGGTAACTGAAAACCATAGCCATAGTCCGCACGCTCGCTCGCTTAGTTGGACCAGCGCCAGCAACGCGCTGAGCCAGGTAACGCATACTGGTCCGTCTCTCGATCTGGCTGTATGCCTGTCCTGCATATGACACCACATGATAGCTCAGCAGTTGCGGCACAGTCTGCCGCATGTTGCATGTCGCTCTGTGATATGTCATAAATCAAAGCGCTCGTCTGTAAGTGTAAAACGCATAAAATTGCAAATAATTTCGCATAGCCAAGCGTCAATATGTCGTCTTTTTATTGTTGCTGCTGCTGTTTAGTTACCACACGCCATTGTTCTGCGTGTGCATTGGCTCTGCGTGTTGTACGCATGGAGCTGGCGCTGGCTGCCGCTTCACAGTTGCCACACAATTGTAACATTAGACGTTGTACGTGTGGCACTGGCTGCTGTATGGCAGCAGCCGACTATAAGTAGAAATATTTGCAATCGAGAGTTGTTGCTGCATATTGTGTTGCAAGTACACAGATTACAACAAATTTTATTGTTGTCGATCTAAATTTCACTCTTTGTTTTGCTTCTACGAACCATTTTCCATTTACTTTGTTTGCTTTTAAAACAAATGGAATTTGATGTGGACAGTGTGAGGAAAAAATAAATAAGCCAATTCGTTGAAAATTTTAAGATTTGGTGTCTCTGAAAGCCTTTATTTGGTGCTGACTCAAACTATACTGAACGAGTTGCGGTTCAGAGTCTTCATCAACCTTCATGACTGGAGCTTCTAAGAGTCTGGGAAGATGTCAGGCTTGCCAGATCAGGGGATTTCCTCCTAGATTTAGGAAATTCTTGGCCTTTCAGGAGAATTTTCAGGAGGAAGAATTGTTTAGAAGAAAGTTTAGAAGATTTATTTTTAATATTTTTTTTCTTGGCCTTTTAGGAGAATTTTTAGGAGGAAGAATTGTTTAGCAGAAAGTAATAAGAGAAAGAAAGGAGATTTATATCGGGTGTTTTTTTTAGAGGTATAGAACTTCGAATTGAAATAAAACACAAGAAAATCGTTTTAATGTCCATCAATTTGGCTTTATTGGAAGGATAATTTTATGCCATTAATGTTTAAATATGATTTCGGGCATGTGGCCGCCGCGGCTGGCTCGAATAAAGCCAATTCTACAGGTCCAATTTTCAACCACTTTTTCGAGCATTTGGGGCCGTATGTCGGCAATAACGCCACGAATGTTGGCTTCCAAGTCCCTTAACGTTTCTGGTTTGTTGGCGTAGACGAGCGACTTCACATATCCCCAAAGAAAATAATCCAATGGTGTCAAATCACACGATCTTGGTGGCCAATTGACAGGTCCATTCCGCGAAATTATGCGCTCTACGAATGTTTCCTTCAATAAATCGATTGTGACGTGCGCTGTGTGGCATGTAGCGCCGTCTTGTTGGAACCACAACTCATCCACATTCATGCCATCCAATTCGGGAACAAAATAGTCGGTTATCATGGCTCTATACCGGTCTCCATTAACGGTAACTGACTCCTCTTCTGACTGGGTCCTCTTCAACATTTTGCTCTACAGCGGCAATTGTTTCTTCGGTGCGCACTGTTCGACGTCTCTGCGGATGCGTATTATCACATAGAGTAAACGTAGTGCGAAAACGACCCATGGTTAACCGAATTAATTGCTCTGATGGACGATTATGTCGACCATAAAATGGACGGAGCTTGCGGTAAACTTCGCGAACTGAACCATTATTTTCGAAATAAATTTGCACGATTTGCAAGCGTTGTTCTTTTGTCAACCTGTTCATGATGAAATGGCAAACCAAACTGAACATAAATGACATTAGAGTTGCCAGATTTGACCACAAAATGCCAGTTTTATCTCTATTCGAAAAACAAACCTCTAAAAAAAACACTCTATATTTTATGTTAGCGGATTTTTCGGATCCTTAGTGGATTTTTGGGAGATTTTTAGATAACGAATTATGATGTATTAGGAACACTGGCAACAAAACATATTTTGGCAACTATTTTAATAGTCAAAGCACCCTATTGTGTTAAAAATTTTTAAGCTTACAAAATTTAAGCTCGTTCTATTTCGTTCTCACTTATTGCTGTCACAATGAAATCCCGGCAAAAAAGGCAATTTTTGTTTGATTCATTTGTTATATGTTTTGTTTTTGTTGTTAAGCTGAAAACGAATAAAAAAGGCTACAATTAAAAAATAGATGTACCTATATTTTTTTCTTTTTTATGAGAAGTTTAATTCCTTCAAAATTACGTAAATTATAAAAGAAACTAGCTGGGCCCCGCGGCTTCGCACGCAAGCTCTCTTGTTTCCCCCGATACAAATTCTGAACCCATTGTTGACCCCGTCAGATTTTGATTTAAAAAGAAACATATGTCAATTATCTTTGATGTCGTGTTTCCAAAAATTTTGAAGTCAAAATTCCCTTTAGATCATGAGTTTTCACATTTACTCTAAGCAAATTCTTAACCCTTAGTTTGCTAGACTTCGATTTTGAAAATAATTAGAAACGCGTGTCCAATTTTTTTTTATTTCAAGTATTTTTACAATTTTTGAAGTCAATAGGCCTATCGGTTCATGTTTTTTTCTAGTCTTCCCGTAAACAAATCTTAACCCATTGTTGGTACAGTTAAATTTTGATTTTAAAAAAAATTATAAAATACGGGTCGAATTATTTTTGATCTACATTATTTGCAGGAAGTTCGAAATCATGTCTATGTATGTATGTCTATTACATCACGTGTCTTCATACAACACCTTAATACATGTGTTGCCCCCTTTAGACCCTGAATTTCAGAAAATCCCGTCTTAGCGGAGGTTCATTCTTCAAGAAGAAATTTCAGCGGTTTGGGCTGGGCGATGATGAGTCAATCAATCAATCAGTCAGTCAGTTAGGACAAACAATCTATGTATATAAAAATGGAGGCGGTACCACGCCCCCTTGTCCAATGCTCACAAATTTCTTCTAGTCGAATTGTGCTACTAAGTGGAAAGTTCGTACCAAGTTTCACTGATGTGTGTGTGTGTGTACTGCATAACTGTTGGATCATAAAAAATGTGCCACGCCCCTTGACCAACGCCGATCAAATCTCATCAGTAGAATGACACATCTATGAAACAACGGTACACCAAACTTTAATGCTGTGCGGCTTACAACTCCGAAGCTATTCCATATAAAAGATGTAGGAGATTTTTTAACATTTGAGAGGAAATTTCATTATTTTTTTAAGATTCAGGAGAAAGTCATTTCAGGTATCTGGCAACACTGGAAGATGTTCAAGTTACATGTAGCATGACGATTGGAAAAGTTGCGAATCAGAGTCTTTGGTAGCCTAGATTTGCATACAATATGGCAATTCAAGATGGGCAAGATCTTAATTTGCTTAACCCGCATATAAAGAATAAGAATCAAATGCAGTACGAGTACAATGACCCGACGAGTTGACATTGTATGTTCAGAAGAGCATTTTTAAGGGTGTGAATTTACGTGCCGTATGAAGGCCTGAGTACTCATTTATAAAGAAAAAAACAATGTTCGTATTTTTGTATTATTGGGTCCTCGCGTCTGTGGCTTCCACACTTCCCACTCCGATAATAATAATAATATTAATCTCCATCTAACCTCTCATCCATCCATTTACAAAACTAACAATGTCATTAAAATTTCAATAAGTAACACATTCGAATGTTTTATTGATTATAAAAAATGTAATAATGTCGTTTGCCCTTAAATCCATCAGCCGCATCCAACACATAAACTATGATTTCGTATGCGCAATGATAACAAGTTTATGTTGCACTTGGAGTGCAAGTGCAAGTGCACCCGGGCAATAAAAAATCTATTAAAATTCATGTTGTTGTAAAGTGAAATGTGAAGAGGCTTTTCACACTTGTTGCCGAAACGCCGAGGCCACTAATGTCGCATCGATGGTCACTTTTATTGTCGACAATCGCTGCGAAGCTGTCCAACGTTGTTCTAATTTCAATGCAACAAACATTAGATAACAACAACAATGCGCTGGCTACAGGGTTTAGAATTTCTAAATAATACAACAAAAGCCTCAAACTCAAAAACGGTGTAGAGTGTGTGTGTAAAAAACCAGTTTTGGGTGCAATAAACTTTTTATTGTATTTGGCCGCTTGGGCACACAAAAACATTTTTGCATATTGTTGAACGACCAATAAAATGATGCCATTAAAAGCACTAGCCACATACAAAAACAAAAACCGAATATTTTTGCACTCAGTGGCGCACACAGGATTTCATTTTGGGGAGGACGGGGCTTTCGTAAACAACTTTTGAGGGAAATGCTAAGTCAGAACATATTGGCAAGCGACAATTATTGTAACAGAAATTTGGGTAGTTAAACCCCAAATTGCCCCTTTTGTGTAACACTTTGTGTGCTATTTTGTTAGCTTTTTGTCCATCTCTCTCTCTCTCTCTCTGGTCACGCTTAGCCAAATCGTGCCTAATTATGCGGAATTTCATGCAAGCAACGCCAATGTACTTTATACAAGTTTTTTATTGTTTTTTTTTGCAGTTTATGAATGTGTTTGTGAGTGAATTCATTCATTAAAATAGTCACCGCCAACAACCATTAATTTGCCAAAAGTAAATACAAAGAAATGAAAACCCACAATTAACACGGCATCTTTGGCATCTGCGAATGCTCGAAACTACATACAAACATATGTGACCGTTAATGAGATAACATTAAGTGAAATTAATGTGGCAATTGTTATGCAAACACTGTCACGAAAAGTAAAAGCAATTCATTCAAATATACATGTAGCATAATACGGGTTTATAAAGAAATTTGGTGGCAATTTAAAAGTTGCCACTAATAGCCCAAGAAAGGCGGAGTCGAGGTGTTTTGACCAGTTGAGGTCATAGTCACTATAGAAATATCTATTCAACGAGTCAGAGATTTGTTGATGATTTATGTCACCTCCGTTTAAATGCCTTTCAACAAAAGATATGGAAAAATATGTCTAAATGCATTGGATTGCGAAAGGTTCAGAGATTCCTCGCCCTCTCAACTAACCAGTCTCGCATTTTCTTAAACTTTTGTCTCTGTACAAGAGGAAATTTGCGTCATAACTCCACTCTTATCCATCTACGCAAACATTTACAAATTCATACTTTAGACACGTTTAATAAATCTTGCGATTTTCTTGGTGAAAGTTATCCCAGTAAATATTTCATCTTTTAAGACACAACACACACACCAAAAACTTACTAATGCCTTCTAATTCCTTCTTCCTCATTCTCTCACCACCAAAAGTAAATCAAGTCGAAACATGTTTGCAAATCGTCGGTGCAACCTGTATGTGGGCACAGTTTCGAAAAATTCCAAATAAACACATTAAGAAGCATTTCCTTCGGCAACATAAATATCTCATTTCAGTGATTGGCTCTTTTTCACAGTCATCTAAATGTCTAAATAGGCGCAACTAATTGTGTGCCAAGGTTAAAACCATAGAATTCTTCACCGATGCCGGTGGTCGGAGTGTGCGGTTGCCCAGTGCTGGCGGCATGTTTGTTGCTCTGAATGTATTTTTCTCTATAAAACATAAACAGTTCATAAAAAAAAGGATGTGTAGGGAGTAGAGCGTAAATTTTTTAATTTAGCTCAACAAAAATGTACAAAGTTGGTCACACTCACAGCAGTTGAAATGCCTCACAGACAGCAGTTGACATGCAGTTGGCGATAACTTGTGGAAACTGTGAGCCAAATGAGGAGCTCCTATTGGCAGTTGATAGGTGATGCTAGGTCAGTGTTGACACGACAGAGTGGCAGATATTGTTATTGTTGTTATTGTTGTTTTCGACTGCCCAGCATGCTGGTAAACAAAGGACGCTGGAAAACTATTGTAGAATATATTTATGAAAAGATAAGCACAGTGCGGCGCAGAGAAGCATTAAATAAAGAAAGTGATAATGGCGTAGGTAGATAAGGTTTGTTTGCTGTTGACTTTTGCTTGGTTCGTTTTTAGTTTTTGAATTTTTTGAATTTTGTATTTTTTGTGTACTTAATTGAATGCTACACTAATAAAATTAACGCCATAGTTGTAAAATACAAAGAAAATATGTAATTTGAAACAGTTTACGAAAACCAGAAATTTACGGGAATTAATTAACAGAGTCCGCCTTATAACTCAGTGGTTAGTGAGTTGGACCAAAAGCTAAATGGTCCGAGTTCAAACAAGTAAAACTCTGCTCAGAAAACATTGGTGAACCTCTGATCCAAAAAAACTTGTTTCAGTTCTTCCATTTTAATATATGCAATTATTATAGAAAACCCCGATTTATTCTTTCATGGCACTGTGGCGCTAGTAATCTATATTTAATATACAGTTACTACTCTTGTGCTCCATAGAATTTTAATTTTGTCATCTCAAAAGCTTTGTTGCATGACCAAAACCCCAAAACAAACAATTTCCCATGCCAGGAAACTTCAAGAAGTCCACAATATATAACTTTAAATATTGAGTACGCGAGTAAAAGCGACATTTTTATTGTTCATCATGTCAGTGTTTATTTCTCTACTTCTCTGTATTCCACCTGACACAAAGTGCTGCATTTAAAGACAACTAAACACAACATGGACAATATTTAATTAAACTTTTCGTGTTATTACCAAAAACACCTCTTTGCCGTCTAATTTACAGCAACTTTGACAACAAAGTGTACAAACACAAAGTGTATGACATTTATCTAGTACGTGAGTTCATTTAACTGTGATTAATTGGCGGGAACTTTATGCTGCCGGCAACGCATTTTTGACATAAAAGCAAATAACATTAAATTTCGTTTGCGTGTCGAAATGTTGAGTGTATGAATGCCGAGGCAGCAATGAAATGAAAGAAATTTCAGTAGTATTTAATTATGTCAATGCTTGACAAATGCAACAAGAACAACAACAGTTCACATGTAAAGCGTTTCTCAGTGAAAATGCTGTGAACACACGAAACTAATCCCTACGCGCTGTCACAGTTTAAAGATGAGACCTGCTGTCAACACGCCCGACCTATGTAACGTACATACATAAATATGTATGTACGAGTATGTAGGCAGCTACCAGCATTTTAGCGAACGTGTGCGGCTTCTTCGAAACCACATAATTAGTATGCCGAACACACAGACCTTATAATTTTACAAAAAGATACAAACAAACAATTGTCAATAAAAGTCAAACGCCCTTTTACCTTTTGCTTTGATTTCTGTAGAAGTCAGACCAACAGCCCCAGCTGAGAAAACGAAAACAATTTACATTTTATTAAAATATTTCAACAATTAAGCAGTTCACAAGCACTAAAACAGACACTTGGATAGAGTCACACGCTTTTTGTTTTTGTTTTTGGAAGGAAACGTGTGCGATTTGAATGCGCGCCAAGGCACAGCTTGAGACCGCCGCAATATTGAAACCTTAATCGGTGGTAGCGAACAATCAAAAAAGTTAGTATACATTAACCTTTTTATGGAGCAGCAAGTCAGGGCACAAATACGTCCATATGTATGCGCAGTAGCCGGCTGGCAATGCGGCGACGACACAACGGAAATTGTGCCGCGACACCAATAATTCAATTCGAAAATCACTGAAAATCCCAAACGCACAACAAATGCAAAAGACAAATGCGCGTTGTAGAGTTGAAGAAGGCGACCAATGTGTGGCGCTGGTGAGCCGGCGTTTTATACCTAACGCCGGCGTAAGCAGCTTAAGGAAGGTTTAAGCAGCTCGATAACGCTTGTTGTGGATGTTTTTAACCCTCAATCACCCACCCCTATTAAAATCACGTATCTACCCACCCTGAGTCCCCGGGACTCACAATTTTTGTTTACGAAATAACGCAACACCTATTAAATTTTTATGGTTTTTTATTTTTTGTAGGCCACATTAAGACCTCTTGTAACATATGTCATTCCATATCTTTACATAACTCAAATAAAAATTCACCTTTTAATTGATAGAAAAAAAATATTCTAAAAAACATACACTAAACATTTCATAAAAATAAAATATATAAATAAATTAACAAAAACAATTACTAACAATAACTATTCAGAAAAATTAACAATAACTATTCAGAAAAAAACTTAAAGTAATACTTCATTATATAAAATAAGAAAACGTGCAGCAGGTTGAATTTCATATGTTGTGCACATACCTCACATACCTTTTTAGCACAACTAAGGCAAATTGTTAGTAGCAAAATTTGTCAAAGGGTTAACACTCTCAATTCTTGAACTTTTGGCAGCCATTTTGGCATCCTAAATTTAAATTAACACGATTTTAAAAAAATTTACAAGTACAATTTTTGTAACACAAAACACCACCCTGAGTCCCTGGGACTCACTCCGTGCCAAAACTCAGTCTTGTAATTATAGTGCACTAACTTCCGATCGTTCTCGCGTTCAGCGCGACCCTGTACGAAGGTATACGAAAGCTGGACGCCGAAACATAAAAACACAACCTGTACCAACTAATTAAAGTTCGTAGTGAGTCCCCTGGACGATTGAGGGTTAAGTCAATGCATGTGTTTGGAAAAAATAATTTTATTATTTCAATAAATTTGTTTAAGGTAATTGGCAAACAAAATTAGAACACCAACAGGTCTTAAAACTATGTGAAAACTGAAAGGCAGTAACAAAACATATAAAATAGTAATTATAATGCAATCAAATATAATTTTAAATAAATCCTGAATATGAGATATGAACAAATTTACCAAAATGAAATATTATAATTAAGCAATTGGCACGTTCCCTCCCCTCTTTATGTATGAACAAATTGTATCTCCTGCAATCTATTTTCCACGTACAAGTATGTAAGGTTTATTAACTTTTCTCTCAAATTTCCTCACAAATATGCATTCAAAAACTTGACTGCAATTCACCTGTCCACTCAAACAAAAACATTCATAATAATGTCTTAAAAATCCCCAAAAAAAAACACACAGAGAACAAGTCAATGGCGTTTCGCTTGTAAATATTTGAGCGTAAATACACGCGGCAACAAGCACGACAAATCTTGTTGCATATGTGTGTTTGTGTTTGTGTATGTTACCTGCCGTCATAGAGAAAAGGACACACGTCGCACAATGCATGCAACGGAAGCAGGTGCAATTAAGGCGGCCAACAATAAAACCTGCAGCTGAACGCTGAAACACATAAAATGCCGAATGGCGACCAGCAATTTTGTGGAAAACGAGAGTTGATTGACCAGCAAACGAGCAACAACACAAACAACAGCGGCGGCAACAGCTACAGCGACAACATTGCCACAACAATTTCAACACGCTGCGCATTAACGCTCGCGCGCCGACAAGTTGCACCTCATGTTAAGACGGCTTGCCAAAAGAAGTGGAACAACAGGCCGACAGACAGCGAGACGTATGAAAAGTCGCAGTAGCGCAGGTAGCAAACAGTCGTCTAGTCACACCGGTGGCTGGTGTTGTGAGTAAGAAAAGCCGGTTGATTTGCTGTGGTACTGTAGGATAGCGCACCGGTTGCGGAGCTACAACACCACCGGAGCAATGACTAATGGGCTAAAATGTGACTCTGAGGCGTAAACTGCGGCGCCAACTCAACGTTTTGGTATGCCCGAGTCCATACAAATCACAAATAAAGTGAATAGTGTAGGAGTTGAAAATGTGCTTAATTTGATAATTTGTTGATTCTCAGCGCAAAAAGCAGCCAACTTGCACATTTCACACGCAATTTGGATTTGGGTGAACAGCGTTGCCAGCTTGACCTGTTATTGCATTCCTCGAATCCACCGTTATCGGGCCGACTGAGCACTCACTGCACTCGCAACAGTGGAGTCAATCAATCTGAGCCGCACAACACTCAAACGCGAAACTGTAACGTGGCCATTTCGAGCAGCACTTTGAGTGGTGGGAAAGCCGCAAACTTGTGAAAACTCTTTCGGGCAATTTTCAGGTTCCTCCACCTCGGCAGCAACCTGACCTTCGCCATCACGGTGCGGCGTTGAAACATAATAACAAAGCACACAAATATGTACGAGCCGCAATAAAAGTCAGCTGGGAAAATTGTGTGGTCGGTGCTCGCAACGCGAAAATGCAGTCGACGCACAACGTGATTTAATTTCATTAGCAAGAAAATTTCTCTTTCTTGCTCTACAGTCCCGAGTGGTTTTTCTCCTTATTGCGCTCAACACTTCTCGTCGCTCATTCCTACATACATATGTAGATTTTTTTGTTTATGTTTGTTTGCTTAGCATAATGCAAATCAATAATTTCATGGTTGAAAGTGTTGTAAAATTGCGCACATGGCCAGCTGCCGTGTCCGACGCACTACGGCAGCCGTTTAATGCCTCGCTTTCTCCTCGGTCTTCAGCTTTATTGGCCGTATTTTGTTTTTTATTGTTGTAGCGCTCTGTCGCTATCGTAAAACCAAATATAACCAAATAGAAATAACGCCAAATTCATATAAATTTAATGTCATAATGACGGCAACAGCTTCCGCTAACACTTTGAGGTCAAGATACTACTTTCCAACGCTGCTAAGTGACCGCATTTTGCTGCATTCAATGCGCTCACTCGCTCACACTTCCGGTCGCTGCATGGTCGTGTTTCACTTTCGTTAGCTATGTGGATTCAGTCTATGCCGAAGATGTGCCACCACTGGCAGCAATTTTCATTAGTTTTACATTCCTGTGCTCTAATGATTCTTGAGCAGCCTGCAAGAAATTGTTGGTAACTTAATAAATTCACAGTTCTTACTTTTAAATCAACGAATAAATTTTTCAAAATAATTATTAAACATCACTGCGCTCACTTTGGGCACAAACCCATAGATGCCGCTGCCCATTGAAAAGCCAGCTGTGTCATTAAAGTGCGAACAATTTGTATTTGAACAATTATCATCATTCAATATAATGAAAATGCTAATTTCTGACCGCTGCATACTACAACACCATTTTTCAGTACAGTAATGTTCCAGCAATTCTGCTTATCAGCTCCAAAGTAATCTGTCAAACTGTATGTAAATTATGCGCTTCAGCTCCTCGCTGTGTGCCCGTCAAACGCATAATCGGAAATTTTGACAAGTCTGCTGCTGCACATCAACAACTGCGCTCGCTTGGGAGCGTTAAATAAATGATAAGCATCTTATCGGTGCATACAAATGCCCAACAATCAAAGGTCCCTTCACTTTTCGTCAAATGTTTTGTGTCGACATTCATAAGTAGCAAAGCAAGTAAGTTGGAGCTGCCGATTTCATAGCGTTTATTTGCTGACTCAGCTCTGTTGACGTATGCTGCATTATTTAGGCAAGATTAAAGATTAGACGTTTGCCTATTAATTGTATTTCAAATAAATAATGACAAATATTTTAGATGCCTGGAAAAGAAAATCGTATAGTCTGCCTAAGCTATGCAGCCGTTGGTCGTCGCATCAGTAGTCAGCACTGCTCAGTGGGTAATGCATTGGATCATTAATCAGAGGTCTTGGGTTTAAACTAACGGTAAATAATCAAAATTTTCTTTCAACATCTTCTCGGCAAACAATGCAAAGTTAAAATTATTATTGTCTATGAATAAACGTCTCAATTTGCTGCTAACCTACTAGAGGGCCTAATGGGCTAATAGGAGGTCCCAACAGAAGCAATTATACACACTTTTATTGTAAATTATTAGAAAACATAGTCTACAGATCAGACTTTAAAAAACCATAATCAAATTGATGCTATCTTCATCCACAAATTATTGTTTAATTCTATTCGTATTGCTCTATGGAGACACTTCCTTCGGGGAGTCAAGACAGAAAACTACTTGCACTCATTGCCCTCTTGCGCAAATTAAAACCAACTGCCATGTTTTGTCTACAAATTTTACTCGTTTTTCCTATCAGATATTTTGCCTTCAACTTTTTACCAGCTGCTCACATAAAAACCATTCGGCTTCGATGTGATACAAAAGCGACACGAACCACAAAATCAAAATTATAGCCTTTCAATACCTGCTTGCAGTTCAATTTTTACAAAAACAACAATTGTCAAAGGAAATTAATTGCAACAGCTGCTTCCTCGTGCGCCTTTGCCACACAAGCGCAATCGAAATCGGCAACTTTTGTATAAAAATTGTATACATTTTTCTACACAAAACAAAAACCATTCATTTCGAAAAACTCAAAGCGGAAAAGTAAAAGGAAACGACTATGCCGCAGCCTTGATAAAAGAGAAATGTGGTGTGTGGACAGCATGTGCGTGCAGCATGGCGACGACACAAAAATTGCACTAAAGGATCAACAATATGGTGGCATATCACACACACACACACACACACTCGCACGCACAAACATCAAAGCAAAAGGCAAAAATCAATGATTCGCACATATAAGAATCGAGAAGCAGGTCAACCGAAAGACAACAAAACGAGTACTACACGTCTGCATACATATTTTCATTCATATTCATACATATGTACAAACATATGACAGACCTTCTACATATGTTTAAACGTATTCCAAGAATTGATTTTTGTCATGTGCTAATTAATAGCATTTTTTGTTTGACTTCCTCAACAACAACAACAACAACCACTATCATTCATTTATAACCCATCAGTGCAATACTTCAAAAACTTCAACAGTCCAATCCGTCCAGTTCACTTCCTCCCATGATCTCATTTCTTCTTTAACATTCTTCGAGTTTTATCACATTTTCGTGGTTTTCAATTTAAGCCGCATTTAATTATTTAAACCGGAGTTGCCGCTGTAATTGGTAATACTCGAGCGGCCCGTCTCATGCCAACCAAACACACACTAACACACTCAAAGGCGGACAAGAAAAAACAACAAGAGCGCAATTTGTTGTTGCTGCTGCCGCTGACTGCCTGCCTCTAAGCCATATTTCTCTGGCGCTACTCTTCGGCACCTAAATAACTGCTCTCCGGTTGCTCAGTCAACCTTGGCAAGGCCGTTGTAGCCAAGTTTTTCGGCGAGATGTTGCTGCGGTTTTTTTTTACGTTTCTTTAGTTGGCTGGTTTGCTCTTTTCGGTTTTCAATTTGGCGCTGTTGGAGAATCGAAACCGTAGTCAGCTGCTTGCTTACACAAGCAACGTAAATAATGGCACTGGAAGCCGTGTGATTCTGAAGGAATGCGTAAGCGGAAATGACCTGAATGGTGATACGAGCAAACTCCGAGGTTGGTCCGATGGTTTATCAATTTCAAATTTGAGTTGAAAGTTTTTCTAATTATATATTTTAAAATAGTATATAGGAGAGGTACACAAAGTTCGAGCTGATAGTTCCAGGAATGAGTTATACAATCATCCGACGTTTATTGTTGGGGTTTTACAATCGACCAAATTTGTGGCCGCAAAGTCCCAGACAGACACTTCTACCTTAACTAACCCAAGTACAAAGAGTACAACTTATAACTGATACATTCGCATGAGTATCAAAGTGTCAAAAAATGCCCTCGTTTCATATACGCTAATTCACCTCTCCTAACCTAACCAACCCTAACCTTAAAAAATGTAGGACATGCTCCAATAAAATTCATATTGAAAGCGCTCCAAATAAGCATTTCAAAGTAAAATTGTCTTCATCATTCTTACAAATTGACAAACAAAAAACTTGTAACCAACCGATTTTCATAACAAATAATTTACTGTTTATAAATAAATCATATACATTCCAACCATACATTACCTCTAAAAGATCTTGAGATATCAGCACAAATGTGTCAAACTTCGGGCTCAAAAGTCTTCGAATATTTGAGCCACAGAGGCGAAGCAATCTGTGGTCAAAAGCGATAATCGCTTAAGTCCATAAGTATTATTTATTTATTAAGTATTATTATTCTTAAGTCGACTTAAGCATTAAGCGTTTTTGACCACATACATTTTTTTCGTTTTCAACATAAGAAGACATTTTCTTTCCATCTGGTGCCATTGCAAGAGTTCCCCACCAAAATGTTGGCAAAGCTTATTGCTAACTTCTGGTCAAACATTTTAACCGGAGATGTTGCAAACAGCACACAAATTAGTCTCAGTTAAGACGATAACAACTTGAATGAAATTGACTTGAAATTGAACCACATTGCAAAGAATTGAAAGACCAACAACACGATTGAAATGTTCAACAGCTGTTAAAATTGAAAAACAGAGTCTTTATTGCGCTCTCACGCGCCTTCGCTCACCAAAGCCACCACCAAAGCAGCAACCCAAGAGATTGCTCGCTACTGTCTGCTCCAAGTTGCTTGCGACACTATAGCCCTCCCGCTTGCGCACACGATCGCCCACATACAACAGCACAACTTGCGCTGCGGCAACCACCGTTGCGGTCGCCGAACGCTCTGGCCGCTTTGGCGCTGTTGCATGTTTGCTGGAGTTTTTGTGTTCGCTGCGATTTCATTCCATTTCAAACAGGCGGCGAGTTCGGTGCGAAATACGGAATACGGACTTATCGAAACGATTGGAACAATTGTGATGAAATCAGCTTTTGTGACAAGTTATTGTGTCGGCACAGAACGTTTTCTGTTTTGTATTGTGAAAATGTAAAAAATACTGAAGAAACAACAATGTGTGTGTGTAAAGTCTAAAAACTGTCGCAATACATTTGGAATCGTTTTACAATTGAGGAAAAAATGTTTTTGGTGCAAAATCTTAAACAATAAAAGTAAAAAAGATAGATCGAAAATACTGTGAATTTATCTGAACAACATCGGCAAAACTTTTTCGCACGCTCAACGAAAATGGTACGCAGTCTGGCACAGTGGACGAAAACGCTCAGTTTTCCTTCACGCCTATCGCCAAATCGCAATTCGAAAGATTGCAGCAACATAAATCCGACTAGTCCCGTACCGCCACCGACGCCGCCGCGCAACAAGAGCACCAACCACTGCTCGACGTCGCGCTCGTCATCGTCGACCGTGTCGTCGTCCCATTCCACATCGACAGCCAACTCATCGCCATCACCCACCGCCATGGGCAACAACAGCAACGGCACTGGCAGCAAAAGCAAGAATAATATGCCCATCACGGAACTGGAGCAGATTGTAAGTACGCACATGCGGCCATCTCTGCGCCTGCGCAGCGATAAGTCTTGAACGGAACGCGCCAGCAGCCGCAGCAGTGGTAATTAGTTCCACCAGCTTTCCATCTGAATCCATTTTCATGTGGCGGATGGCGAGGCGGCAGCGTGCTGCGGTTGCAGTGCGAATGAGTTGTCAAAATATTTCAGAAATTAAATTCTTCATAATGAAAAGCTTTTCACCGCTGAGCCAGAAGTAGCCCAGCAATGCTGGGAGACTTGGTGTATGGCTTTGGTGGCATAAAAATGAAAACGCCAAAAGTAAGAAATCTGCGTCAAGTGTTAATAAATCATTTCTCTTCTTTTAGAACACAATTTTTCATTCCACAGTAGTCTTTTTTTTAATGAATTTAAACTTTGATTGAATTATTTTAATTCATGAAAAAGAGTAAGGCAGCTGCTCAGCACCATAACCAAAGCCTTGCTGTCATTTTATCCCTTGGATAATGTCAAACTGTCACTGAGATATGCAAAATATGCGCAGCTGTCATTCAACATGAAATGTCATTTAGTCACCCGCCCTCGCACAGAGTAACTGTATTGAATATGCATAAAATGGGGTTGAGATAAGAAGCGATAAGCAATTTATTGACCCAAATACCAAAAATATTTCAAATAAAAGCTGTGCACCTAAAGTTGACTTTCAAAGATTGATGCCATGTTTGCATTTTTATTGATTTGTTAATTAAAATAAAATGTTAGGCGTACACCCACAGTTAGTTGTCAAATATTGAAAATTAATAGCATGATCCACTTTCGACCAAATACTTCACACAAATAACCATTTACGTTAAATCGTTATTTATTTGAAAAGTTCAAACTCATTCACCTCGACTGAAATATAATATATTTTTGGTATGATATTTCATTTATCATTTTCAATCAATCAATTTCCAAATATGTGCACACAAGGAACTAAAAAAAATGAAGACATAAATAAATAACAAATAAAGCAAAAGAGAAACGAAAGAAAGCGGCCACAAAACAAATAAAAATCCCGAAAGCATTTCAACTGTTTGAACAGCGCAATAAACTGAAAAGCAAAGGGAGATTCTACAAGACCGTTAGAACGTGTTACTTCAAAATTGTGTTACTTCAAAACTTTAAGCTGACTTTAAAATCCCATTTGGACCATAACAGCAGACTCTAACTTGAACTTTTCATGCTGAAACTTTCTCATCTGCCTTGCCGACACTTTCATTCCATGACGTCAATTCAAGATGTTTCCAGAAAGTTAATTTAACATTCAGAATTTGAATTGCAATCCAGAAATATCAATAGTATGATATATTTAACCCGGTAGCGCCTAGCGTAACTATATGGTCACACTATTTTCAATTATGCTTCATATTAAATCGATCAAAGCATGTTTTTGAAACTCTCAAAACAAAACGAGCTCCGGCCCATTCGGGTTAACACAATACAGTCTGTTGGGCTGCTTGCTTAATTGGTGGATTGTGTGGGCTCTACACCAGTTTCAAAACAATTCTCTTAGCACGTATTTTTGGGCTGTCAACTTTTTTTGTTTGACACAACGCAAAGAAACATTTCTTAACCCTTTCGACCCCAAAGTTGTCTGAGAGCAACTTTACCTATTTGTCTTCTTATAGCAAAAGCTTTGATTGATTTTTGGGTTTAAATTAAGTAAGCACCAACAAATTAATAATTTTAGAAGTGAAAAAAAAGAATTTCCAATAATTTACAGCGATATCAGGAAAAGTTTGTGTCCTAATTGAAGGCTAAGAAATGGGCGCGTTTGATCAAAACCCTGTTTCTTTAAAAATTGTTAAATAAAATCAAAAAGTGATAATTTTGTATTTTTCCATGAATATTAAATAATTTTCTGTAATTAAAAATAATTGATAGAAAATATATTTAACCCGTTTTAAGCTAAAATTGTTCAAAAGCAAACTAGCTCTAGAACTCTAACAAAGAGGCGTGGCGACTTCAAATGTCGTGTGCATACTTCTTAGACAAGTGTTTCATAATTTGAGTACCAAAAAATAATATCGAGACACAGGGTCAAATTCGGGGTCGAAAGGGTTAATAAATATTTTGCTTAGCTTCTTAATGGCACTGGAAGCCGTGCGATTCTGAAGGAATGCGTAAGCGGAAATGACCTGAATGGTGATACGAGCAAACTCCGAGGTTGGTCCGATGGTTTATCAATTTCAAATTTGAATTGAAAGTTTTTCTAATTATATATTTAAAAAAAGTATATAGGAGAGGTACACAAAGTTCGAGCTGATAGTTCGCTAACTCGTAACATAAATCCATACGGACATTGAAGGACAAAATGATTAGCTGGGCATTCTAATGTTAATTGTTGAAAGCCGCTACCTTCAACGCAAGTTCTGGACATTAATAAGCGTTCTTCTGAACTTACAACTCATCGTTACATACATGATTTTTTCATATACCTTATAGATATACACGATGCACACTCGGTTTCTGTCCAATTAGATTGGCGAACGCTATGCCCACTGCTTGCTGCCCCATTCTCAATAACTCTTTCATAATATAATTAAAATCTGTTTGCTTTTTATATGCAGTACAGCAAAGAATGTCAATATTTAAAATCCAACCTCTACAAGCCAAAATATACTTTGTGTAAAAAAAACACGCGCGCAAATGTTCGCTCACATTAATATTAATTATGTATATGCAAAGTACTTGTACGAATATCTCGTTACGCGTTGCTGTGACCTCTGTAGTTTTCAAATTTGGACAAAACTACTGGCAATTATAATTAAACGATTTTGCCTTGAGTTGTTGTGATAGCTTGCGGTTTTCCATTGTTTATAAATAAATGCCTCGACGCTTCAATGTTGGTCGCAGCGCCAACGAAGCATTTGCATTGCATAGAAAATGGCAATAAAATTAAAAATAAAAATGGCTTTTAGTTCCAGCTGCTCATGTTCACACTTTATAATTTTTGTAATGTTTACGAAAATGCCAAGTTTGCGCCTTTTTGCCGTACAGTGGAATCTTGAGATCAGCATTCGGCACGCCTGAAAATTCACACATTTTCACACCATGTTGGCGACACATGTTGCAGGCATTATTGTTGGACCCAACACGTTGTCAAAGGCTGGAATACGCGCTTTGGGCATTGAAGAGCATAAAGCAGCACATTTAAAAAAAAAATATTTAGAAAATGAAAATGAAAAAATATCCTATTTGATTTCCCATACGCAGCACTATAAAAATAACAAAACTAAACTGGAAAAAAAACTAGAAGAGCTGAAAAACAGGATGTCGCTGCGGCCTCAAAAGAAATTTTGGTATGTGAAACGCTGTTGCTGGGGCTTTGTATGAAAACATGTGCATTTGATTACACATACATACATACATACACACCACATTGAACACACTTGCATGTCGCTCGACTCGCTGTGTGTACAACCCACATATGCTGCACATGCAGGCACGCAGCCAACAAACAATACGCATCCAACGTGCCGCCTGGTCGCTGTTCTGTTGCAGTTTTGTTTGTTTTCCCCGCAATACACAGTCATGAAAGTCATTGTGCCTGTCGATAAGATGCAATTATGCCGCTTTATCTACTAGCGGCGCATATGAAATTTCCTCTTAAAAGACAGAAGAAAATCTGCTTCACAAATTACAATTTTGTGTAAGTGGCCCACAGCTGGCAACTCTGCGCTCCCATTGCCCAAACTTGTATTGCTTGCAAGCTAGTTTCAACAGTCGCTTAATCTCACTAAATGCCAAGTCTAATACAATTCACCAAAAACCGCATTGAATCCGCACAGCGCACACCGAAATACAGTCATTTTTGCGCCCAATCACATCGACACATCGGCATTAGGCCAACAGTCCGCCGCAATGCGCCGCTCACTGTGCACGGCGCATGCGCACAAATGCCAAAGTTTATAGGCGTTTCGGTATGTTAACACGCTGGCCCCCAGCCGGCAGCCATTTAGCTGCTCACCAGCCGACGTGGACTAGACGCTGAGTTGGTCCTGGCTGTTGTTGTTGTTGTTGCCGCTGCTCTGTTGCCACTGGCCGCACGATTATGCAACAACGCTGCACGTTGGCATGCTGCATTCATGCATTTCGCGCATTTCCAAACAAGTTTTTCACATTCGCCAACTGCAACGAAGCAACGCGCTGGCACTCAACCGACTTGCGGATTCTTCAACTGTTGCGCCTCAAACAGCATTCAAATCGGCATTTTCTGCGAAGTGAAGAGTGTATAAGGGGAGAACTAGTTGAACCGCATAACTCATAGTGTGCGCACTGCAACAACAATGCAGCACAATTTATCCTTGCAAAGGCAAACCAGTTGCAGTTCTTCAAACAATTACAATTACAACTCTTTCCCCCATTGCTTTCTCTGTCATTTGGGTGCTGTTATAAATAAATATTCACATTTTTTTAAATTGGCAGCAACATTGCTTGCAGTGTGAAATGGCAAACATTTTCTTCTTTGAAATTTTAACTTTCGAGCTGGAATTGAATTAAATAAATAAAGTTAAAAAGATTAATGTAAAAAAAATACATGTAATATAAAATTGTAGAAAAGCATTTCTTTGGAGAATTTGCATTGAGTATTTTTAAATTGTACCAAAAAACTTAAAACTTTACATTTTTACATATTTTACACCCCATTTTTGTGCACAATGCCAAAACGTGCTTCTAACAGTCTCAAGAGCACATTTCACACTTTCATACATTGTTACATACTGCATACTTACATACTTACATCCAAGAATTCGTACCCCAAAACACTCTACAGTTAGTCTAGCTGACCCTCAAAGATCGCTCAATAGCCACTAATGTGCGTACTTAACTGCGAAATTAAAATTAAAAAAAAAAAATGTACAAAATGTGTAAAATGCCATCCGCTGCCGAAACCATCGGCCGTTAGACATTAGGCCCCAGCGAGCGGCACATTCGCTGACACGACTAGCTGCACCTCACTCAACCATTCATGCGTACATCCAGTCAGCCGGCCGGACAACCAACTAACCGACGAACCGGCCAACACTGCACTCAGCTGTGTCATTATGTATGCCCACGTTGTGCGCATTGTTTTTCAGGGCGCGGAGCGGGCAGCTGCAGACACCGTCTCAGAATTTCCAATTGAATATTTTGGTATGCCGGCTGACTGACTTGTCGGCTGTTACATAGAACATTTCATTGTTTGTACATGGCAGTCTTTGATATCGAATAGAAATTATAAATGTGTAACTACACGAAGACACAACAACAGCAAATAAATAAATACAATTACAGTCAGTGTCATTTCCGTCTTTGAAGTGTTTTTTTTTTGTTAATGCGGCCATCAGCCACGCAGCAGACATGGCCGCAATTTCAGTGGAAAATACGCACAACGGTTTCCGCCAACATGCAATGGAAATCCTGCCTGCGTTGTTGTTGTTGCATTTCGTGCT
Source organism: Melieria crassipennis (assembly GCA_963668005.1). NCBI lineage: Eukaryota > Metazoa > Arthropoda > Insecta > Diptera > Ulidiidae > Melieria > Melieria crassipennis. The sequence continues at coordinate 12,131,432 of OY764961.1, forward strand.
TCACTCTTCACTCGATTTTCCCAACTCGTCCACGTTTGGTCGACATGCCAGTGAGAGAAAGGAATGCCGGTTGGCGTGCCACACCATCGCGTTCGGCTTGGCGGCGCTGGGAAAGTCTTTTGCGTGGCACGAAACAAGTTTAAATGGTTCATTGGCTCGTCAAGTGGCGCCAGGCAATAACATTCAACATTCAGACAGTCGCAAGACATTTTTTAATGTTAACATGAAATATTTCTGGGGTTAAGTTGTGCAGTTGAAAGTGATGCAGTTTCAGCCGAGTTGGAGCTCAAGTTAGGGTTGAAACTATTTTTGTGAATGCATTTTTGTCAGCTAATTTAATAAGTATTTTTGCATTTTTTTAATCGTTTTTTTTAATAATTTACACATTATTTAAATACATTTATTTATTGTTAAAAAAAAAAATAGCAACTAAAGTTGTTATACATCTTTCAACCTTCAACATGGTTTTGCCTCATTAGTTATCTACTAATTTTCACATTATTGGATTTAATTTCATTAGATATTGTAAAAAATACTTAAAGCTTTTTTGTACACAATTTTTCAACATTTAAATTGGGTCGGTTTGACAACAGTTGGTGTGTTTATCCACCATTTTCTTACTTTTCGAGTTGCTAATTTAAGTCTGACTACCATAATTCTACTCCACACAGCATCACTTTTTAGCACTGTTCTCAAAGAACAACAACTTTTCTCGAACAACAACTGTTGGCTTATGGGGTATTAATTGTTTAAGCAAATACAGCAAAACATTTGGGCGTAAAACATTTCTACGCATACGTAGAATTTTAAGCCTCCAATTGAAATAACAAATGTTTTTTTTCATAATTTAAAGTAAATATTGATATGGAAAGAAATCCAGGTACAACACGTTGCCATTAGTCATCTTTATATGTCAGTGCAATTAAGCTTCGTTTACGACTTAAGCTTACATACTTTTTTAGCTACTTAATAACTGTGAAACTGCTACGAACTGCTTATCATAACTCAAACAACCGCTCGAGCCACCTTCACTAGCGGCTTGCGCACTCTTGGCTTGATGGCTCAACAACTGACCGACTTCGGCGCATGCGGTTAACCTTGAGTTGCTGCAATGTGCAACAGTTGGCGCTAATCGAATAGACGCCAGCTTACAATTATCGTTGGGATATGTGGCGAAACGTGTTTTCAAAATACTGCAGCAATTTTGATTAATTTTGGTCTACAAAATAAATTTGTCAAAAAGCCAGTTTATATCTGCAAAACGGTGAAGATGCGGCAGCGAATCGAAGCAGTCTCAATCCTGCGCTACTTTTGCGATTTCATCATGCAATGAAAGTCTTTGCTGTATCTCGAACACCATCAACAACATACAACAAACTCAAATGTGCCTACATACATACATACATACATATGTGTGTGTGTGGAGTCCGTTCTTTATTTTGCAAGCCAAGCGCTATTGCAGCCTGCAATCGTGTTTCGTTTGCACGTTTTCGTTTTCTTATGAATAGCGCCGCAACAAATTGAGTTCAACCGATCGACCAAACGCGCCGCACCAGCTGCCCGTGCGCCGTTGCAGTTGTAGTTGTTGTTGTTGTCGTTGCAGTTGTTGGGTGCCATCCAATAGCTTCACCTGCCCTGCCGCATTGCAAAATTCTGCACGCGCATGCGCGCTGCCCACTTGGACAGCAGACAGCAACGCAACTTGCCGCATTGCAACAGTCGCTGCTGCAGCGAAAAATGTTAAAGGCCGCCAGCTATGGGAGCCTGAGAAAAACTACACAACCAACAATTTCAGCTTTCAGCAATGCAAAAGCTAAAACTGGCTCCGCTGTTGGCTGCCGACATGAAGAAGAAGTGTCTACCTAAATTGCGGCGCACTTGCCGTATGCCGTGAAGTACAAATACAAATACTGTTCGTTCTCTTGTTGTTGTTGTTGTTGTTGCTTTTGCAATGCGATCAGGTACAATTTCAACTGCGCCAAAACACACCTTCCTTCCGCCACACACCATCAGCGGCAGCGTGCTGCTGTCTTACCCGCTCAGCGCAGCTCAGCTCAGCTCGACTCGGCTCAGCTGTGGCCCCCTTGCGCGGCGATCGCTGCGATCAGCTGCTGCTGGTGCGCTAATTTGTCGCTCGCTGTAGCCACTGTCGCTGTCGCTGTTGAGTTAATTTCTTGCCTTTTTTTTACTCGCAAAACTTGTTTATGCTGGGCTTTGCATTTTGCTCTGTTAGTGTTGTTGTTGTTTGTTGGCAGTTTGGTGTATCGTTTTCTCGTTTTTCTGTCTCTCGTTTTAGTTAGCTGTGAGAATATTTTTGTGGGATTTTGTGTTTTTGTTATTTAGTTTTTGCTCATGCTCAGCAGGTTTCGAATGTTGTTGTTGTTGTTGTTGTTGTTGTTTTACCGGACAAAATCAGCTGTTTTCACTGCAAGCGGATGTTGTGAATGTTTTGTGTATGTTTGTTTGAATTTTTTCAATTTTAATTATGTATGTAGGTGTCGCGCTGATTGTTGTTGCATACCGACTGTAAACTGAATAATGAAAAATGCAGAGAGACAGCTGGTTTTTCAATTGAAACGACAGCTGCACGACATAATTCTCATTGTTAGAAATTTTAACATTTAATGCACATTTTGTCGCTGCTTTCTTGGTTCAAACATCACTTTGTGAAATTAATTTCGATCAAAACCAAATAAAAGTAATTTCAACAAGTTAATATAAAATATGCCAACATTAACTTACACACATCGAAAAAACCGATAAACTCAGTTTATTTCCACTGCCAAAAAACATTTCGAGTGTGGGAAGATTTTCAACATGGTAAACATAACAATAAAAAAAAACTGTATCAACGTCTGCTGTCGCCTCAGGTAATTAACAGGCTATTACCAAAAGTCCAAAAGCACGAAAAAACCAGCCGCAGACTAGTTTAAACTATTTCAAAAATTCCACAGGCCACAAGAGCCACAATGCGGCCATAATGAGAACCGGAAAAATCAACACAAAGAAGTCTTCAAATTAGTTAAATCAACATTCCACGTATCGCGCATACCGCGCCAGTACGTGGCTGATGGATTAGAATCAGTAACTGCAGAGCATACAAACAAATTTAATGTATTTACAATGGCTGCCATGTGTCTGCAACTCGATAGCAAATAAATTTGAAAAAAATTGGAAAAATCGTTGAAACTGAAAAAAATTCGAAAAGCAAATCAAGAGCTGCTCAACAAAAAAAGTGCAATTTCGGTTATTTGCCTTTTCACTTAAGCCAAAAAGCCAGAAAGCGTGTTTCGTAACACGTGTGTGCGCACCTCTGATCACGTTGGGCTGTGCTTCCGCGGAAGTGCGGCCATCAATTGTGAAATACACTGTTGAAGAAAAGGATAAGCACACACACACGCCAAGCTTCACTTATCTAAACATTTAAGCAAATCAACATTTGTTTATTTTTCGATTAACGCGCACAAGTCGGAATTTGAATTTCCTGTCTCGGCGGAAATCGAAACAATAAAGTTCTTTGACTTCTGTTTGCCCATTTAATTTCGATCTCTTCTGTCTCGTCTGTGTAGCAATCAATATTGAAAAATTTTGAAAAGGTATACAACCAAACAAACAACAGCGCGCAGACATTGCGGCTAATTTTGGCGCCCAATAAACCGCTCGAAAAATATTTGAAAAATGCCCACGCGGACTTGAGCTGCTCCGCTTATAAATAAACGCTGCCCGCACTTAATGGTTAGCGCTACACACCCTTTGCATTGATCGCTTGACTTTCCTACATAGTTATGCATGAGCCAGCAGTAGTGCGCTTTGGGGAATTCACTTGTGGCCGCGGCTGTCAGCACTGGGCGCGCTGGACCCATGCAAAGCAATGGCTGACTGACTGTAGTGTTTGTGTGTGTGTGTGTGGTTGTTGTGTCTTCGTTTTCAAAGTTTTCCAAAGAAATTTGTTTTATTTTTAATTCGATGGGAGCGTTTCTCTAGCTGACTGTCATATTTATGTGTACATGTGTGCGGTGTTACGCTCAAGCCATAAATGAACTTGCCACAAATTATAGTGGAGAAATGCGCGCCTAGGAGTGTTTTCAAGATGAAATTCAAATGAAAATTACTTAAAATACAAACAAAATCAAACAATTAAAACAAAAACATAAACGCGCACATAAATAAAGCAGTTTGTCGTATTGTGTTTACAACTCGAGACGAACACATTCCGTGCCGCTAAGTGCTGCCTAAGTGTGTGCGCTTTGGGTATTTTATGCGCTGTTAATAACTCGTAAACGTATTCCCCGCACTTTGGCGCTTTCGGGGGGATTCTGCGTTTGTCTCAGCCAGCGGACGCGATTCCAAGCCCACTGCAGCGCTTCTGCCTTCGAGCATATCAATCGCTTCATGCCCGACTGCACTCGGGTATGGCGTGCAGGTTTCTAAATCACGCTGTCAATCTATTGCTTTGAAATTATTTTTATCCACATTAATAGCTAACAATTAAGTTTGTAAGTGGTAGCGGCCAATTAACGCGTCGATTTTCTTGCAGTGCAGTATTTAAATGTGGAAACTTGCTATGACTGCATTTTGATGCGGCGAACTGTGGCCACCGACTAATTATGCACACTTAATTGTACACATTTGCATCCATGAACACTGAAATGTGTTGCCATTGTAATTTCTTTGCAGTTGAAGGTCATTGCAATCGAATGTTAGAGTGCAATATTTAACGTCTGTGGTGTCGATTGTGTTACCTGAACAATTTGTCATATTGTTCAGATATTTAGATCCAATTCGCTTGAAAGAAGCCGCATTTCACTTAATAAATATTTAAATACTTTGCATAAAAAATAAAATAAATGGCTTGACTAAGTTAGAAAGCCCCTTTCTATTCTATTCTACCCTTTAACTCTTAAAGCGCTCTTTTATATTAGTTTTTACATGTCTACGGCAACATAGATTTTACCGTTTTTTTAAACTAAACAAAACAACATTGGTACTTTATTACAAGTTGGCTTGTTGTTAAATCTTGATTTTTTTTTTCTGGAAGAAGCACTAAAATGTATATGACTTCAGCACTGTTCCTCATTAGCACAAGATGCATTAACTCGTTACATAACCTCAAAACTAAACAGCGTAAATCACACACATACACATTTAAACTTCTCATTAACTAATTAAATCATAATTTCTTTTCGAGCAACAGCAACTTTTAATTAGGCACAAATAGTAGGAAAAAAATTAAAAAGAAACAGACAGCTACACCAAGGCACAAAACAACAGCAACGTGTTGAAAGCAACAAACAAAAATGTAAACACGAAAATCAACATAAAAGAGTATCCAATAATAAAATGTTACCAACAAAGCGTGGACAACAAAATCGCTGTTGTTGTTATCTAAGCAGCGCATTTTTTTCCAACAATATGTGGACAGTTATTTATTTCTGCTTTGCGCATTTTCGTTGGTTTTTGACACTTTTATTACACAATCACAAGAAGCAAAATGAAATTAAAATTTGTAGTGTGTTGAGAAGAGAAAATACGAAGAAAAATGGCAAATAATAATTGAAATTTCGCTGAACCATTTGGATTATTGAAAAATGTCAATGAATGAATTGATTTACACTTTTCCCCTACTTTAGTCAGAATCTATTTAAACATGAACTATAGATAACTAAGACTCGACAATCTTTCTGACTGATTAGCAAGTCACTGGCCAACATAACCTCACTATCTGTGGTACTCTTAAAAGTTCATATTTAAAGAAACAAACTGTTTTTGTGGAACTGCTAAGAAATTCATATAAATACAAATTATGAAATATTATACATGGATATAAATTATTATATGTCTTGGTTTTTTTACCAAATTTTTATTTTATTTGTATCCCCTGAACAAGAGTTAAGATATCCTTTGGCCGTATGAAATTACACAACATGTATCTTGACACAAAGGCAGGAAGTTTATTCTCAGCCAATCACTGCCGTCCCGGCTACGTTCGCAAATTTTTGCGAATATTTTTTGTTATTGTTTTTATTATTTACGTCTAGCAGTTGAGCGCACTTCCCGTTGCTTAACTCAAATGTTTGCCCATTTTCATTCATAAATTAAACACGTCTGCATTTGACTTCTCTGCCCGTCGTACCGCAGCTTAATTGCTCTGAGCCATGTGTTAATTAAAAGGCTTAAGCCGTGGTCTGTGTTTATTTGTGTCGACGGCTCCTCCTCGGGCTGCTGCTGCTTTTTGGCATTTTTATTTATTATTAAATTTTTAACATGTCTTCTACTCGACGTGCTTCTTTTTTGTTGCCAGTGAGTGGCACAAATTATCGCCGCAACGGTCAGACCTTCTTGCGCGCTGTGGGTACGCTCGTACAGGCGACATTTAAGCGCAGATAAGGTCAATTAAAAAAAAGGCAACCGGAAATGTTTGTCACTGGCAGTGACGCTGCAGCTGAGCGCAGTGTGTGCGCTGCGTCTGCAGTTGAGTGGAATTGATGACGCTGTGATTGTGGCTGCCGTTTCAACGAGGGCGCAGGCAAAGGGAGTAAATTTATGGCATTCGCTTTGTGCGCTTCGCCATTTAATTGTTTTTATTGTAGGCGATAAACATTTGAGATTCAATTGAAGTGTGCATAAAATTGCATGCCAAGTGGCATAGTTAGGTGATACAGCTTCAATGCTAGGCGAATGTCATGACGAAGATGTAAAATTTGTCCCAGTTACTGCGAACCAAGGGCGAGCATTCTTTGAGTGTAGACTTTGAGACGAAATAAATATGTAAATTAATCAATGAATAAATGAAATTCAAACTTTCGTTTTTGAAGACTGCAAGTATTACACAATTTGCTTGATAAAATCCTTTTGAACATGATTGAAATTGTTCCACTCCACTTTAATACTTAGTCAATACGTAACGTTGAAATGAAATCTCTTCTACCTCGTTCCATCAACTTTTTTTAATGTAAAAGCAAACAAATCATTACTATGCATCTCTTGATTATACATACATTTTCCCCTCTAAAATGTGCGCAATATTTCTTATTATCATCAACAATGTTTACTTTTTTAGTGCTCGACGCTGCGGCTCTGCTTTGACGCGCTCATTGCGGCCGCCTTTTATGATTAGCCATATTTTTCTTTTGCACTTCATTTTGCATTTTCTTGCCGTTGCTATTGTTGTTTTTGTAGTTGTATTTTTTTGCAACATTTTAAATGGCACTTTATTATTTTAATCGGCCGGATGTGGAATTGCGCTGCAATGCTTTGCACTGCACTCCACGCTGACAACTCGCCACACTGCTGGCCCCTGCAGCCACCCTCTCGCTGCTGTTCCCACAATTACAATTACTATCGCTTGTATATGTATGTGTTTGTGTCTGTTTGCATTTTCACTAGAAATTTAAGTGAAATGCAACAGCAACACGTAATTATGCCGTTGGCGGCAATTTTGCAACGCTCTGTGGCGCTGTGTCAAGTGGCCAACATTTTGTTTCCACATCACTGCGCACAGTTCGTATTGAACAAAGTCTGTTTGCACAGACCTGCGTATGTGCAAATCGGCTGCCCAACTTTATTATTAGCGTTTAATGACAGTTGCTACTTATGTGGTGCTCGGTTTGTGGGAAGCTACATCTGGCTTTGCTTGAGGAGCTTCAATGACGACTGAACTTCCTTATGTGTCTGTATGCGAGCATAGATTCTCTAGTAAGCACTTTAATGTTTTTCTATTTCATACTGCATATTTTATGTTACTGTTGTAAAAACTCACTAACTTTTTATTTGTTCTAGCATCAAAAACACACTCATTCTACTTTCGTTTGTACACAATTATCAACTTCTATAACTCAATCTTCTCAAAACCAGTTTCGCAGTGGGAATGCATAAATTGCTTGATCAACAATGTGAGGAATAGTAATAACTGATCCAGAAAAAAGACCCAAATTCCAGTCTTATCCATTTTACGCGTGACCAGACCATGTACGCGTGAATACTTAATTACAAAAAAAAAAGGTTTCACACAAAAATTCAAAACAGGAAATTGCAAAAACTCACTGGGCATATTTAATGCGCCAAAAAGAAACAAAAGCAAATCACTAAACTCAAACGCTTGTAATAGCAAAGACGATGAAAGATCCGGTTTTTTAATAGACATGCAGAGGGAGTGCCAAGAACAAACACTCGCGTGTAAAATTACACGAAAAGCAACGACCCAGGCAGATGGGGCAGATTTATAAAAGAGAAATCAGAAAAAATTAAGCTTAGGTAGTCAAATAGAAAACACCACAACCGCCGATAAGCATGCACTGCCGTCTGTAGGTAGGTGTGTCTGTCTGTGTGTGTTCATATGTAACAGGCAGCAGTTGGATTTATCTAAACGCGCTTCTGACTATTTGTCAATCGCATGCAGCGCAAAGTAAACACGACTGTCTGTTTGCATTGTCAAACGTGAGAAAATCCTTTAAAGTATTTCTTCATTTTTTGTTATCTTATCGGCCGGGAATATTATCGCTGGCAGCAAGTCCTTATTGCAAACTGACCTCACATTGCAGTTAGCTGACTGTATAAATTCCCAATGCACTGAGCCGTTTGAGCACAGTTTGCAAAGTGTGTCGCTGCCGTCAGCAGCAAATCGTCAATGCGTTTCCTACGCTGCATTCTTCCCCACAAGCGTCAATATCAGGTTTATAGCTTAGACAAGAACTCAAGATTTGCAAAAATATTTTTCTAACTTTTGCCATATTCGCTTTACTTACAGATCTATCCAGGGCCCGATCCCAAGCAGGCCATCATGGGCTCTCTGGTCTTTTGCATACATCACAAACAGGGCTGCAAGTGGTCGGATGAGCTGCGAAAACTGAAGGTGAGTAAATATTCAAAATTTTCTGCGAATTGTTGGGAAAAACATAATTTTTTATACAAATTTTTAATTATTCTTTTGAGTTTTGTACTTGTTGCTTATAATTAAAAATATTAAAACCTGCTTTTACCTAAACATGCGTAGTCGACAAACAGAAAACCGTCAAACGCACCCATTAAAATCTTAATTTGCTGCCACTTTTGCGCCGGTGGCAGTCGAATAGGCCAAACTGCCGTGTGCTCCATTCATAAAGCAGTCAGAGGCTCAAGAAAAAACTAATTTTTTTAAGCAGCCATATACTATAAAACCTTATTTTTTTCCTGTGCTGCGAATCTGCACAATTTCAACTGAATTGTGAGGAACATTGTAGTGCCGCCTTGCCACTTGAGGCATCGTGCCGCATAAGTGTTTTATGGCGCTCTCAAGCACTTGAAGAATTCAGCTTTCGTTAACATTTTGTGTGTTCACACACACTTTTTTTGCTCCAAGATTAATTACTGTTGATACAGCGAATGAAGTGCGTAAGCTGGTTGGCGGCTTATTTGGTTTAATGTTTTTTATTCCAATGCTGAATTTGTATTAATCCTAATGTAGACGACAATACAATTATTCACAAAATATTTTAGATTTTATCTTGTCTCGGTTAGTTTCCTTATTGGCTTACATAGCGATATCAGTTTAGAGTTTAATTATTTTACTTTAATGCATTAATTTTTTTCAACATAAGTATTCAAATTTAAATACGCACGTGTTAAGATTTTAAATGATTATTTTGCCAAATGTTTTCCTTGTGTAGAAATATTGTTAACCTCAGTTTGTATCTCTCTCTCTCTCTCTGTTCGCCAGGGCCACTTGAACGTCTGCAAGCACGATGCCACCCAGTGCCCCAACAAGTGCGGCGCCCAGATACCACGTATTATGATGACCGATCATCTGCAGTTCACCTGCAACATGCGCCGCACCAAGTGCGAATTCTGCCAGAGCGACTTCTCCGGCGCCGGCCTGGAGGAGCACGCCGGCACCTGCGGCCAGGAGCCCATCTACTGCGAGGCCAAGTGCGGCCAGCGCGTGCTGCGCGGCCGCATGACCCTACACAAGTCCAAGGACTGCGTCAAGCGTTTACGCCGCTGCCCGCACTGCACGCGCGAGTTCTCCGCCGACACACTGGCGTTGCATGGGGCGCAGTGTCCGCGCGCTCCCATCGGCTGTCCGCAGCGCTGCGAAATCGGGCCCATTGCACGCGGCGACATGGAGACACATCTGCGCGACGAGTGCAAAGCGCTGGCCATTGCCTGCACCTTCAAGGAGGCGGGCTGTCGCTTCAAGGGTCCACGTCACATGCTCGAGGCGCATCTGGAAGCAAATGCAGCTGCGCATCTGTCGCTCATGGTGGCGCTGTCGTCGCGGCAGGGCCAGCAAATTCAAATGCTCAAATCGGCCGTGTCGAAGCTATCGATCAACTACACCGGCACACTGCTGTGGAAGATCACCGACTGGTCGGTGAAAATGACAGAGGCGCGCAGCAAGGACGGCCTCGAGCTGGTGTCGCCGCCGTTCTACACGTCGCAGTATGGCTACAAACTGCAGGCGTCCATGTTTCTGAACGGCAACGGCCCCGGCGAGAACACGCACGTCTCCGTCTACATCAAGGTGCTGCCGGGCGAGTACGATGCGCTTCTAAAGTGGCCCTTTGCGCACTCTATCACTTTCACGCTGTTCGAGCAGGGCGCGCAGTGCGGCCAGGGCGGCGTGGCCGAGTCGTTCGTGCCGGATCCGACATGGGAGAACTTTCAGCGGCCCTCGAACGAGCCGGACCAGCTGGGCTTCGGTTTTCCGCGTTTCATATCGCACGAGCTGCTGCATCGACGTCCCTTCATCAAGGACGACACGGTGTTCTTGCGCGTCAAGGTGGATCCCAGCAAGATTGTGGCGGTCTGAGTGACTACGGTTTCTTTACTTTTAGTTATAGTGTACTTTTCAGTTTGTTCAGTCAGCTCACGGCGCAAGCGTAGCAGTGAAGCGCACATCTTTAGTACGTAAGCGCAAACTTTACTATATTTTTCGCAACTCTGTTTAACTAAATACTGTGTATTTAAAATGTATGAGTATGGAAAGACATAAAACTGTAAATATGACATGCAAAATAGCAACATCAAGTAACGTAACTAGTACCTAAGACAAACCCAGGCGACGTTCCGCTTTACGAAGGTAGACAGCAGTTGCTACTTGCAGTGAAAGCAGCGAAGGAACATACGCGATGGGCAAGTTGGGGAAAAAAATAAGAAGAAAAGTATGGGAAGCCGCCTTCAGCTTGGCGTTGTAGAAGCAGGCGTAACTTCTTAGTCATGTAATCTAATTAAGTACAACAAGAAATGAAAATGCTTAATCTTAAACATACTTTTAGGAGCATACACGCGGGCGCACATAAGAAACGCTCGGCACATGCTGGAATTAAACCAAAGTAACAAAAAACTACACAGAAGGTGTAAAGGCTGAAGCAACACTTGCTTGCACTTGGCAAGTTTGTGTCTTAAGTCTTTTATATTGTTGATTTTGTTTTGCAAGCGAAATTTCAATGAATTGAAACATCTTTCAAAAGATCTTCATTTTGCCCAAAATTTTAACTTCATCAAATTATTTTTTTATATTAATTTTATATGTTTTAAGTTCTTTAAACATATTAAGTTCTTTTAAGCAACTCGTATGTAAATATAAAAACGTTTCGTATGTATTTATGTAAATGTGCTAAAAACAAAACAACGAAACAACCACAAACAGCGTTAGTCATTAGGTTGTAAGTGTGGATAATGCAAACCTTTTTTTTTAATTTTTTCGTTCCCTTTTATATATTATTTGAATCAAAAGAAATACTAAATATTTTGTGTTATAAATATTTCTGTTTTTCATTAATCTTTTTTTATTATTTTTATTTTTTTAATCTTTTTTTATTTGCTTATTTATATTATCCCCTCAACTCATTTTTAGCAATACGCATTTTGTATTCATTTCTAAACAAAGCAAAGAAAAAACTGAAATTTACTTCAAATAATTAAAATTAAACGCTCGTATGGCAAAATCATAAATCGTGTGTTTTACTTATATCTGCAGCAACTTCTTTTTTATTTTACTTACATTGCACACAAAATACTTAAATTCGAATAAATTAGTGGAATGTGTTTTCTAGTGTTTTTCGTCACTAAGCTCAAAACATTCGAACATGATTTAAATTATGGCAAACGTTTTTTCAACAAACTCTCCAGCTTGCGTATACGTCCCCGATCACTACCATTGCTTGCGTTCTCGCCATTCTTGTCCGCACTAGTAGCGCCGCTGCCCGTAAAGCTGCCCACACTGAATATGAAGGCGCGCTTTGGCGTTGAAACAGATGCAGTCGGCGCCACAGACGTCGCGCTACTTGTCGCCATGCCAGCTGCTGTCGTGTCTCCTATATTCAGCGATTCAGTTGGCTGAGTGCCAACCTGCCCCTGACCGCTACTTGCCTCGACAGCGCCTGAGCTTGTCTGCGCGGTCGCTAATTCATCCATCATGGGCTCACCCAGTCCAGCCACGGCCACATGCGACGCCGTATGCTTAAATAGATCGATCAATTGCAGCTGATCGACGCGCTTAACCGCCTTCATGTCGAGAATTTTTTGGTATTCGGCGATGGTAATGTCGGGCAGTAGCTTCAGCACCTGTTGTGTAAAGTGAGCGGGTGGTTGCACAGGCGTCATCACCACCTTAATAATCATTTCAGCGCGCGTCATATCTTTCACCACCACTTTGGTGTAACTGGTGGGCGCTTTACGATTTACACTCGAACCTACCGACGGCAAATCCAGCAGTGCCGTTTTCAGACTGTGGGTATCGAGTAACAACTGTTCGCAGCCCAGCACATTGTTGGAGCCGTCGGACAGCGTCAGCTTGCATTTGTACAACACATTGATGAATTTTGGTATAAATGCGTTGACGAACTTGTGACAGAATTGTGTGAAGTACTTGCGCGACGAAGCCAGGTTGTCGCGTATGACCGGCACGGTCTGCTTGAAGTTGCTGCACATGCTACTGATAAAAGCGCTCTGATCGCCTACATTGCTGATGCTCTGCCACTGCACCTTGGACATAGCCTGCAGCGAGGGCTCGCAACCCGCCTCCAAATCTTGCACCAACAGTTGTATACAATTCGAGATGATGCTGTAATCAATTAAACAATATCAGTAGGAGCTGGAATAATGAAATCAGTCGCACGAATTACTACCGATGAAACACATCCTTCTCCTCGGACATGTCGATTTTGCTAACAAAGGCAGCGGTCACCTTTTCCTTCAGCTTATCCTCCAACTGCTGAACTGTCTCCAAACAGTACTCGGCAGTTGTTAACACACAGCAAATGCGTACCAAGTCATCCCGTGAGAAACGTTGTGCGTCACCCTCTTTCAAAAAGTTATGGAACACCTGACCCGCAGCCGTTGATAGATTTTGCATATCACGCGTCAGCAGTGACATGCTTTTACCTGTCGAGTATTAGACCTTTTTATATTCATTTTGAATACTAGTTACAGGCTGGGACTCACCAATTGAAGCAGTAGTAGTCAGCAGCTTTGGTATGCTGAACTCCAAAACTTTGCTAGCATATTCGCGCAAATACTTTTTAAATACCATCGCCAAGTCGTACATGGGCTGCTCGTTGCTCAGCTGGTTACACTGCACCATGCACTTCTTATAGAAGACGAATAAGTCGGCCGAACTGAAATACAATTATTGACACCCAAACTTAAATGAATTGGGACTTTTACCACAGTTATTTTTGTAATGAAAATGACAAATGAACAGAAAAACCTTTTCATCTCTTTTCCAACAACACAGCTTAACTAAGCGTTGGTAGTCTTACTAAAACGTGCTTTCGTCTTCTCACCTCGGATAGACTGTCGTCTTGGCCTCGGCCACCTTGAACGGCTCCTTGGCCATTTCCACAAATTTCTCCATTAGCTCCGCCAAATTGCGATCAATACTCTTTATGTAAATTCCCAAATGCGCTTTGAAGCAGCTGCCAATCTGATCGTGAAACACACCAATTGTAGGTGGCGTATTCGGATCAACATTGCTCTCCGGTAACGCTGTCAAAGTAACCGATGACGCCTTGTCGCTGATTGGCGCACCCAATGTGACGCCCGTAAAACGCTTGGAAAGAAGCTGCTCGAAAGCCTGCGTCTTGTTGATGGCGAACAGTAGCAGCCGCACATCGATCTCATTGCTGCGCTTAGCCATGATTTGAGTCAGCTGCTCGCGCGTTAGTCGGCAAAACTCTACCGTAATGCGCTCGGACACCTCCCAGTCGAGCGGAAAGACGGCACCGAATTTATCCTCGAAGTCGAGCAAATGCCGCTTTAACCAGGCGTAACGTTTGTCGATCTTATCCAGCCAAGCAATGTCTTGATTCTCATGAAATAGCTGCAAATACTCTTCGAGCTGTTGTGCTACACAAATTGAAAGGGATTATCAAATATTTTAACGAATTTGTGGCAAAACAGTTGATTTACCAATAAACCACTTCAGCAACTCCTTTTTGACTTTCGGATCGAGCACGGATATCACCTTGCAGGCATCCCCCAGCTGATTCAAGCCCAAACGTTGTCTATTTGCAGCGCCACTAGTCACGGCTGATTTCCACGAAAAGGCGTCTTTAAAGTCCTCTGTGATTTGCTTGGCCAGCGTCACTTGAATTTTGTCCACATTCTGCGAGAGATTCTGCAAAGTTCCAACCACATAAAATTTAATACATAAATTCGCTCCGGTAGCATTCTTTACCCACCTTAATTTCGTCTATGTCGGAATACTGCTGAAAGTGCTGATTCACTTCGGTGATGGCCTGCAACGGATTCAGGATCTCGCCGTACAGCCGTTTCTCAATCAGCTTATTCAGACTGTTAATGCCGCCCACCAGCATGTGCAGATGGTTGAGCGTCGTTATGGCCGATGTAAGATTCCGCTTGGCACAATCCAACTGCTTAATATCTCTGGTGATCTCCTTCACCATCTCCTCGGTGCGTTCCGCGCGCGTCTTCACGTCGATAATGTGCGCATACAGCGAAGTGATCACCTTCTGTGCCTCGCTGAGCGCCATCTGGCCGTCTTGGCCCGTATTAGTCTGGCCGCGCACCACGGCTCGTATGTTGTCGTCAATCAGCGAGACCTCGCACTGCATGCGCTGGATGGTCTCGTCGATGCCCACCAGCGACTGTTCGTTTGGAAACAGCTGGTTGATATAGTCGACGGTATTGAAGTCAGGCGAATCCATCGGATCATCCGTTTTCAGCACCTACCGAAATTGCGCACAATTAGAAGAATCCTTTTGGTTTTTGCGACTCTCACCTTGTCGATGGCGCTCTTCACTTCCTTCGTAAAATGTATTTTATTGCCCATGGACACTTTTCCACCACCGTTCACGCCGCCGACACCGGGCTCTGGCTCCAAACCGCTAGAGCTCATTTTGGCTCGAGTTTATCGGCAAAAATCTGCTAAATTTGCAAATGCCTCCAAAGTGCAATGGTGAAAAAAATTTGGAATTTGCAACGACAAACGTCATCAAAGATGTAACAATCAGCTGGCCGGCTGTCGGAGCGAAGAGTGTTGCTTGCTTTACGAAATGCTTCAATGAAGGGGAAAATTTCGGGAATAAATTCAAGCTAGGGTTTATTTTAGATATTTAGCTTATTTAATAAAACTTTAATTTAGCTATTTATGTGTAGTAAAGAAACATAAATTCAAATTACTCTCAATAATCACAACTACTCAGATTTTTACATAAACATTTCACTTTATTGTGTAAAAGTACTCGTGTTCATGGTGGCACTCAGACCCAACGATGAGAGATCCCGTTGGGTTGCCAAAGCCGTGCGCTGATAACGCGCTATATGGTCGAGTGAATGCGGTAATATGGGCCGTACCGTATGTATTTCCAGGAGCGTTAAGTTGTCCAATTTGGCATAGGTGCCTTCACCCTTGATGAAGGCGTCAATTGAAGTGCGTAGCTTGGACTCGCGTATATCGAAGATGTCCTTAATGATAGTGCGTATCTCCTCGCAACGCGGCACATCGTCCGGCGCGGTGCTCATAATTAGCTGCGCCTCTATCATGTAGTGCTCACTGGGCATTTTTGTAAAGAACCTAAGGTGAGACCAAGTTTTGAAAATGAAAACAAAGTGTCCTAGAAATCCCACAAAACACTCACTTTGATTTCTTCTCCTCTTCCTTCATCTCTTCCAACAAATCTATATCCATCCACTCCGGCGGCACTAAGCGGCACTTTTGTTGTTTACGCAAATGAATGCCCAGCCACAGCGGCACATGGACGGGAAAACCAGCACGAAACGGTCCAACCGAGCCGGAAATCAAATGCAGCGGATCGAAAGAGAAATTCGGAATGATACCAATCGAGGTCTTTTCGCCAATAAATTCGATGACACAGGGCTCCATTTGAGAAGCAAATTTTTGTAAATAATGAAATTAAAGTCGATGGCAAGCAAACAGTGGACTTAGCCGCCAAAAAAGGTAAACAATCTCAACAGCTGTTCACAAATCCAGCGGAAGTGTTCAGAAAGGGAAATGGAGATAATTGTTTGGATCAAGGGGATTTTTTTCCAATATAGCAAATCTTGAAATTCTTGAGGTAAAAACCACATTTTAAACATAAAAAAGTATGTATTTTATGTTCGCAATCGAATTTTATTTGTAAAAATCAGTAAAACCTGCTTATTGTAAATAAATAGTAAAGATCTAAAATAAGTTACATAAATTCAAAATTTATCAAAAGTCAAGAAAGCAATGATTTAATTCAAAAATTGCATTATATCGAAGTCGAAATAAAATGAAAATGGGGCAAGAAAACTCCACTGAAATAACCTGATGTACAGTATTCTATGAGTAGACACGATTATGTATTCTTATTAACATTTGTGCATAATATGCTACAGTTGCTGCTACATCTACGTAATATCCTTGATACAGAGTAGTCGACATTTGCCCTAATTGAACTTTTTTTATGTGTGTAAACAATTGCACTTTGGTCTTACTAACTACAAGCATGACAAATAAATATTAAAATATGTGAATAATGTTAATATCTGTTGATGTGTGTGTGTTTGAGTGAAGCAAACGCCACGCATTCCGTGTCGTTGTGGCCCTTAAATCGTTTCGGTACGCGGATCCAGTTTGTGTATGGCCTGAATGAGGGTCAGCCCATTTTTAGTGTTTATGCCCTTCTGCGACATTTCCGTTAACCGATCCGTTATTGGCTTTTGATCCAGACCACGCTGCCACCTAAAAATATATAAAATTTCTAACATTAATTGACTTGGACAACTGACTCGCGCATACCACAAGTGTGTGCATGTATGCAGCAATGGAATGTACAGCTGCAGCAGATCAATATCGCACAGAGTATCGTAGCGGCTCATCGCCAGCGTGGCCCAACGCTCGGCTGAGTGGTGCGGTACCGGCGACATAGTGCAGGCGGCCACCAGCCGACACAGTATCAGGAGCACTGGACGCGAGCGATCCATAAAAATCTTGTTCAGCAATCGGAAGCAATTCTCCAGCAACGGTATGGCGTTCTCATTGCGTCGTTCATCCAGCAATTGACAAGCTTTTGTGAGTTCAACGTCCTGCAGAAAGTGGAGAAAAGCGGGCGTCTCGCGCAACATACTCTGGCTGACAACGCGTGTGAGAAATGCCTCAAAGGCGGCGCTACGCTCGGCGATCAAATCCGACGAGAAATTGCCAACCAGCACCTTGTTCGGAAAATAGATGTTGATCAACTCGTTGGGAAAATCCTTCTTGAGAGCGTTGTACAAATTGCGAAAGTCGGTGTAGCGCCGCTGTATGGTAGCAGGCTGCGGATCAATTATGGAAGAGTCCTGACGCACAGTCAACTCGTAAACTACGTATCGCTTGACTTTCAGATCCTCGCCATCGGGCGGCATAATTCGTGCCAGTGGAATTTCAAAACGCAATATTGTGGAGCCGTCATCGGGAAGCACAGGCGCCACATTGGTAGTGGGGCGTTCCCACAAATCTACAATATCAGAATTTTTTATAGTAATTCGTAAATTGTTAAAAAATTAGTTACGAAATTAATTTTAAACAAACCTTTTGGTGGTATTTTCGCATCGATATTGTGTATGGCCAACGAGCCCGTTTCGATGGCCTCGGGACTTTCCAATTCTTCAGGATTGTCGGGCACATCAACAGAATGTACTTGCGTTCGTCTGGTCATGGCAGCGCGCACTATGCAAATGATTCAAAGCAAAGTTAGCATACGAATCGTTGTACTGCTTTCAAGCGTTATTTATGTATGTAATTGATTCAACGTATGTTATTTACAAGTGACCTAATAAAAGTGATTCCCAAGGAGAGTATTGAGTTATACAAATCTAAGACATTTTCATGCTAATTTCATTGAAACACTCAGATATAACAAGGCTAAATTTATTGAGATATTTCTTATCATGGAATATAAGTAAACATACATGTAAATTATAAACTTTTTTTTCATTTTAAGAAAATGTTCAAACTCTTTATCCTGAAAGCTTTTGAATATAAATAAAAATTGGGCTATGCGTGACTTGCAAACAACTTTTGTTCACTACCAAGCAACATTTGGATGGTCCGAAACACTGGAAATTTTTATATTGAAGTAATTATATGCTGAATGCCTGCATGATCTTTTATATTAATCTGCCTGTCATTGTGAAGCACTATCTCTATCTATCACTAGCTAATCTTTAGCAAACGCGTCCAGAATACGCAAATACGTTTTATGACGTCTTAAAGCAGATAGTTATCATATGTGCGAAACACAGTCACTGGACCTGAATTTCTTCAAGACACAAATATTCCCTAAGTGGACAGTGAGTACATAACTAAAGCATAATACAACATTCACTCGAACTCTCACACTTCACTGAAACTACACAAACTATGGCTTTGAGACGTACTTTCCCTTTCGTTCGCTTGCTGCCTTGTCGAGCGACTGCACTCACTACTGCTTTTCGTTGCACTAGTTGCCGCTGCGCCCACTGTGCAAATGCTGGCGTTGGGCACGTTTACTTCTTAAGCTGCAACGAAATCGAAATGAAAATTCCATAACTACCGACATGATTAATCACTCCCCGCCACATTTGTCGGCGACATTTCCCATTAATTAGAGTGGCAGCAACACACCAACAAACAAAAGAAAACAAAGTCGTGACTAACATCGTCCGCCTTGCGGTCGGAATGAGATGTACATATGTGATATGTGCGTAGTAGCGCCAGCAAATGCTGGTCTCTTTATATCACAAGTAAATACAATAGTTTTCTTTTGTCCCTGCAGTTTAAGTTGTTTTTGTTATTGCGGTCTGGTATGGGTAAATATCGAATGGAAGATTGCTATATGCGTAGCAATTGCGGTTTTGAACTTTTTATCAAATTATTCAATTATAATTACCTGTGGAGTATTTAAGGTGTTTTAATTGACAGAATTTCGTTTGATTATTATTTGTAAACACTTTTGTAAGCCCACTTTAGCACTTTAGAGTCTTATAGTAAAAAAAAACAAATTCGTCTTGTCATTTTTTTATGAATGGGAAGAGATAGTAGTTACCGGTGTTGCCACACTCTTGAGTAGCATCGTCCAGATCAAGAACTAGTCAACTGAAATGTGAAAATTGCACATGAGCGAAATATATATATAAATTAAAAAACAAAAACAGGAAGTTTTGATGTAATTGTTTGCACATAAAACAATTTTTACATCTCAATAACCAATAACCAAACCCACATTCGTATAACCTCAAAAGTTTCAGCCCTAGTTGCATCCCACTTCGCTTTAGGGATGGGGTTGAACCTTTTGAAGGTTAAGGATTTTGAAATGAAGTTAAAACAAATACAAAGTAAATCGTTACTCTCAAACGAATACTCATACTCAATACTTTCTAATTTATAAAAATTGCATAAACAAACCAGTGTCAGCGAAATGTGGCAAGCCGTTGTGCCACTGCAAACAGCTGACTGCTCAGTTGTTGTATGCCTCATCGTAATTTACATTTGTCACTCAGTTTTAGTGTAGGATTCACAGTAGGGATTTTTCTATTTACACATTCCACGGCAACATGACGCTACCAGAGTTCTTCGGCTGCACCTGCATCGCCTTTGGGCCACCGTTTGCCATGTTCGTCTTCACCATAGCCAACGACTCCATTCGCATCATCATACTCATAGCGGCCGCGTTCTTCTGGCTGCTGTCGGTGTTGGCCTCCTCGTTGCTATGGTTTGCCATAGTGCCACTGCGCGACTATCTCGCCTTCGGGGTGACCTTCTCTGTGCTCTTCCAAGAGGGTTTCCGCTATATTATCTATCGAATACTGCGGCGCACTGAACAGGGCTTGCAGGCAGTGGCCGAAAACACGCGCATTACAGAAAATAAACACATACTGGCGTATGTGTCTGGTCTGGGTTTCGGTATCATATCGGGCATGTTTGCACTGGTCAATGTACTGGCGGATATGGTGAGTGTCGTGCCTACTTGTTGACAATAAGTGGTGTGAGTTATGTTTATGTTCAATTTGTAGGCGGGCCCTGGCACGATGGGTCTGAAAGGCGGCTCTGAAGTTTTCTTTCTCACCTCAGCCGCTCAAGCACTTTCCATCACATTGTTGCACACGTTTTGGAGCGTGATTTTCTTCAACGCCTTCGACACGTCCAACTACCTGCATGTCGGCTATGTGGTAGGCACGCATCTATTCGTCTCGCTGCTGACGCTACTCAACGCGAACGAGCTGTACGTGGCCACATTGCTGCCAAATTATTTAGTGACAGTAGCGACAGCGATGCTGGCGTTCAAAGTGGCCGGTGGCACTATGCGCTCCTTTAAGCGTTTCGTAACGTGTCAATGAATACACGAGTACCATCACAATATTCGCCAGTCTGTGGAGATTTTAGCAACTAAATCTTGCATTCGATTTTACATGCATACTCTTAATTTTAAGGCTTTAAAATATAGACCACAATAAATCAGTATCAAACTAACATTTATTCAAATCAAATTACGCGCGTAGCAATACTTTATCTTAAAAGGATAAGAAGATGAAATCACCGGATATCTCATGGAAAGTACTGTGCTTTGCGCACCGTAATGCCATAATCGGCCAGCGCTGGCGCCAGATCGTCCATCGTTAAAGTGTACTTGCGATCCTTATTCGGCTTGGGTCCTTGCTAAACAAAAAATAAATAATCGACTTGTCAAACACCAAGAAAAGATTCTTCCTCGTCCACATACCTTAGCTGCGCCATGCGCACCGGCTGTTGTGTTTTGATTGTTGCAACGCGTCTTGCACTGTTGGAGTGCATCATTGGCCACATCTGCGATAAACTTCTGTGTGGCCACCGAAATCAGGCGCACAATGCGGGGATCATTCGACTCGAATCCGGCCGAATTCAGGTAATGTGCAGTCACTGCATCAGGCACCGTGGGCACGTAGTCTTCCAGCTGCAGCATGAAGTCGCTCAATTGCTGGCCTCCGCCGCGTTCTTCACTGGCCACTGGTGCAGGCGGATTGCCGGGACCGGCGGTCGCCGTAGTCGGTCGATATATGCCAAAGTTAGTGCCAATCATTGAGCTTTTCTTTTTATTCGAAATGATTGCGACGAATTTCCACAAATTTGCGACAGAAATGCAAAAAAGCAGTTTAGCTCTGATACTGTATTGACGTTTTCTAGTTGTTTCCCCACCTTAGCAGTGCTGCCATTTGTCAAATAGTGAAGTACAGGGTAGAAGTGATGAAAAATTAAACATTTTTAGGAAAATGTCAATCCTGAACCATTGACAGTAATCGCATTGACCCTCTAAAACAGTTCTACACGATCATTGTGAAATAAATTTCACTATGTATACGATTACCTTCACTCTGAAATAAAACAAACTTCCTCGCTTCGATCTAATAAAAACAAGGAAATTATCTTTGAGAACAAACTTCAACAAGCACCAAAAGTGTCTACTAAAACCAAAGTCTGCCGACCATTCATCGCACAACACTGTTGACGGCTGCCAGTGACAGTGACAGTTAGCACCGTCGTCGGCGTATAAAAGCCCGATTGCTCCATAGTTTTCGCTGAATTATTCACACAGCGACGTCAAAGGTATTTGTTTATCTCATCCGATATTTGCGTTAAAATCTGTCACCACGCGCCTTCTCCAGCAACTGTTCAAGTCGTTGAAGATTTCGGCGATACCACGTCCCCGCCTCTACTCGGTGCCAATACAGTACAAGAATACAATGGTAATTCAGCACAACGTCAAGGGCTACGAAGAATTCACCAAGTTGGTAGAGGAGCTGGAAGCCGCCAGCAACGAACAGCCCATTCATGTTCTCTTTAGCGGTGGAAAGAATGAGAATGGCGAGAGCTGGTGTCCCTACTGCGTGCGGGGTGAGTGGATGACCTCTGTTAAAAAAATTATCAATTAAATGTTGCCTTTGCAGCCGAACCTGTAATACATGATGCACTGGGCAAAGCTCCGGATAAATCGCATTTCATACATGTGGAAGTGGGCGAGCGCACCTAGTAAGTGTTCGGAAATCTCAAAGCTCGTTGGATGAGATATATACAAATAAAATTAAATTGCCTTAAAAGATAAGATTCTGTCGCAGCGGCATGTGATAAGCTACGTCATTACACTTCAAGGGGTTCAAATAGTAACAGTCAGAACTGTAATCAATTGTAATTACATACATACACCCCATTCTATTCTACTCCCTAGTGGCCCAGTCGCAATCGATTGCGTTACATTTTTAATACTCATTGTTAAAATGCTGGTGGACAAGCTTTAACTTCAAGCATGACTCATGTAATAGAAGCAGCATGATATTTAAATTTATAATTAGCGACTCACAATGAGTTAGTGAAATTCCAGTTTAAAATGGGAATTTTACTGTATCGCATGAAATGTTATCATTGCAATGCAATGACTTTATTTCATGTTTGCAATGATATGAGCCCATTCTACATTTTCAAACATACATAAATATTTAAAGGTAAAATTCTTGTCGCGTCACGCTGATAATACAAATAATACAATCTTGTTCTCGCCATTAGTTATTTCACAACATGTTAAATTCCACTACCTCTTCATATTCTTTCTAGTTGATCTTGAGCCTTAAATTTGTGTATCTTCTTTTTCGAGCTAGTCTTATTACACCTCCAACTAAAACTCCACTTCAAATATAAATTCAATTCAAAAATTTCAGCTGGAAAGACTTAAATTGTCCGTTCCGCAAGGACCCCAACACACATTTGGTGTTTTTGCCCACCTTGTTGCGCTGGAAGTCGCCGCAAAGACTCGATGGTGAGCGCTGCTCGAATAAGGAGCTGGTTGAGATGATGTTCGAGGACGAGGATTAATTTAGATGGTCATTGTATTGACGTAATAATTGCAAATATTTTGTGAATTATATGAAATAAATGAACATGAGTTAAAGCCACAATTGCATACATAAATTGTATTTCAAAATATTATACAAACAAAAATGTATGGTATAATTTAAATTTAATGGGAATGTTATTGACAAGTTAATAACTACTTTTGTATTTCTTGATTTCTACCATGACCACATGTATGTTGGTCAACTGCGCTCGTGCATTGGGCGTCAACAGCTTATGGAATCGATGATAATACTGCACTAAACTGGCCAGTGCCAACTGCAGGAGCTGAGAGCCCGTCAACAGTGATGGAAACGACAGCAGCACCTCGCGATTCAGCTCCTCCAACGATTTTTTCCAGTTCGCCGAGAAGCTGGCCACCAGCGCCAGGCTGCGACGCTCTTGCTTGCGCAATTCATCCATTTCTTCTTTCTCGAAGAAGTGCTCGCATTCTTTCACAAATTGTATGATGCCCCCAAAGTGTGGCGCCAGTATCTCTTCCACGTATTCGGCGCTACGCGCATTCAGCTGCTCACGAAATGTCTCCGCCTCTTTGGAGTTGTCACGCGTGTGCTCCATCAGTATGCCTAACACCAGATCATAATTGTTAATCAGATAGATAAGCTGTTCCTTGCGTGTGGGGAATATGGCAGCCATTCGCAGTATAAAGCACTCAACTTCGTTTTGCAATTCAAGCAGCAAGCGGCTGACAACTTCATTGGGGAAATGTTCAGATATGCCAACAATGGCAGCGGAGAATTCGGCGTAGCGACGCGTAATCTAAAGAACAATTTAAGTCCTAATTTAGATTTACTTCAGTTATTTGCAAGTCACTCACATAGTGCGGACCCATTTCTTTGTTGAATTTGGTAGGGTCGCAATCGCGTATGCTCTGAATGTTCATGCGGAACACAAGATCGAAACGTGGCCAAATTGCCGCCTGCAGTGAGTCCCAATATCTATGAAAATCGGCAGCTATTAGATTAAATCATTTTTCAGTACACTCGAAAATATGGGGTTAGCATTACTTATCCAAAGCGGGCACACAGCGTTTATGGCACATCAACTGGTAGCGGAAAATCAATTGTATGCATAAGAACATGGCGATGGTGTCGTAGCAGTCCTGTATAGCTGTCTCCAGAATTTTCTAAAAGCCAATAAATTGAGTCCAAGTTCATTTTATGTCAAACGCAAGAGCTTTAGTGGTACTAACAATCATCAGCGTCAGCGTTTTGCCCATAATCTGATTGAACAAGTCTTGTGCCTGCGCGCCGCGCACCATAAAGAATTCCGTGACGAACAAATACTCACGGCAAGCGTTGTCTACGAGCGCGTATTGTTCCGAACGAAATAGAGCCTCAAAAGTATACTGAAAAGAATATACTGAGCGAATAATTGAATAAAACTTAGTGTAGTGTACTCACTCTGTTCTTCAACTGCGCGTGTGGCACTATGATGGGCGCCTCCAGCTGCTGATTCAGCACTTCGCCGCGTTTTCCAATTGTAAAAATTGTGCTCTTATGCTTTAGACTAGTGGTTTTAGAGAAAAGCCCCTTCGATACGTTATCTTCAATGCCCATTAAATCGTCTTTAGTGCAGGACTCTTCAAACTTTAAGCTAGCCAAGCGCGAGGAGTAGCTCTGCAATAAACTATAGCACATTAGTCCCTTTCAATAAACAAACCAGCTGCTCTCACACCTTAAAGTAGCTGTAGTAGATTTTGCCAATCGTATCGATGTACTCGCTGCAAATCTCCTGCGCCACCTGCCGCTCGTTTGACAAAATGAATTCAAAGAAAAATTTGTGCTTCAACATGGCATTCTGCGGTATCTGATAGTTGGTCATGGGTTTGCGAAATTTGTAAATCTGCTCCAGCAAGTACGTGCGTATCCGCGCCATGGCACGCAAACGCAACTTCTCCAGCACCTCACTCACATCGCCCGTCGCTTTCGACTCCTTGAAGCTCAGCTCTTTCACCAGCGACAACTTGTGATTCAGTATATTCAACTGCTTGCTGAACTCCTTCTCCGTCACATACTCCTCCATAATGACCACAATCAGATCATCCGATACCGCCATGTCCTCAATGAATTGCGAGAGCTGCGCCTTCACCGACTGCCGATTGGTTAGCTGCACTGACATTGCCACAGACTTTTTCTGCAGTTGCGTTATTTCGCTGCTTATATTGCTGAGCACACTTTGGAAGTTCATCAACATGGACTCCATGCGCTCCAGCACATCGTCGCATTCGCCAATCTGATTGTGTAGACTGGCAATGTTCTGCGACTCGGCGATGTAGTCCTCGATGGATTTGTTTTCCACATCCTTAAATTCCTTCTCAATCTGTCGCGAATACTGACGCAAATCGGTGGTGTTCCTGAGAATTTCGCGCACCTCGTCGTTGTCCAGCTGCTCCGTTAGATTGGGCTCTGCCGCTTCCATAGCTGTGCTTCCACTTGAATTTTACGTATTTATGAGCTGCTTATATATTTAGCTGGTTTACTTTATTATATTTTTTTGCAACGCCAACGAAACATTTTTCCAAATCGGAAAGCAAAAAATACAAAACCTTTGGCACGGCTACAGCTGATTTTGCAGTATAAGGTGAGGGTTAGAGATACTTTGGGTGGCAGCCGAAGAATTTTTATTGGCCGAAGTTTGCAGCGCTAAGGAATTTGGAAGAGTAGCCGAATAAATGAGACTATCAATTGATTTTATATATCAAAGTGCTTTAAATACTAAAGATTCCTTATTTGTGCTAAATGTTCTTAGAAAATTTTGCAAAATATACATTGTGAAGCAAAATTTCGTTTTCTGTGTTTCTATCATGAAAATATATAAAGGTATGTATGTATGTATGTATGCAGCCGCCGTGGCTCAGTTGGTTAGTGCGTTGGACCGCGAGTCGAAGGCAGCAACCGCAGGTTCAAATACTGCCTGTAATAACACCTAAAAAAATAACGGGAAAACTCGTTTTCTCTTTCGGTGGCTGTCCTCTCAGCTGGAAATGACAAACCTCTGAGAGTAAAAATTGCTTATGAAAAAGCTCCCAACCTGCCGTTCGGAACCGGCATAAAACTGTAGGTCCCTTCCACCCGCGTACAAATTCACACGCACAACACGGGTGGTTGCGGGAAGCTAGGCCTTAGTCTCGCGTAAAGCGGGCTGTCGTGCCAGTCAATTATTAATTATTATGTTATTCCAATCAAGTTGAGTCAACTCAACGCTTTCTAATGATCTCTAAATTTTGGACAATCTTGAAGAAAACTACTTGAAAAACAATATTTTGCTAATATTTAAATTGCATATTTATATACATACATATAATTGTTTGTCCTGACTGACTAACTGACTGATTCATCATCGCCCAGCCCAAATCACTGAAGCTAAGATTCGCTAAAGAGGGATTTTTTGAAATTCGGGGTCTAAAAGGGCAAAAGATGGGTTAAGGTGCTATATGAAACAACGTTCAAACTTGGTGAAAATACTCCATATCAAAAATAAGCCAGTTTTTTTAAAATCAAAATTTAACGGAGTCAACAAAGCGTTAAGAGAAATTTGATTTATTGGGCTCATTGACTTTCAACTTCCATATAACTAAGAGGATTTATTTTGGGATATGTGTATCTATATTTTTGCAAAACTCAAATGGGAGTAAAATGAAAGTACAGAAAAAATAATATTGAAAGTGCGCTGATTGCAAGTGCATAAAGTATGTTAAAATGCCTAAATACGGCACGAGCTCATGGCATTCCGCTCCGCCAAACTGCCACTCGTTGCTTCCATTCATTGTGGGCCGTTACGTGTCTACTTCCGTCGCATCGGCGAGACCGTTGTGTGGCCTGGCCAGCCCCTTTCGCGAATGCGTCCACTTCCATTCAGTTGCCACGCGGTAAAGTTCTCTGCGAAGAAATACTGAAGAAGTCATTCCGACCTCTGTGGCGCATTATATTTTTTACGATTTATCAAAAAGTGAAACTCCTTTATACGAGCGCAATGCACAACAATAACAATAAAGTGCGAACTACGACAGCAACAACAAACACTGCCCAATTGCTGCTTGGTCGTGCGTATTTGCCTAAACAATAAGGCACGCAAATTGTTGACTCTGCCTGCCAGTCAGTGGGCCAACGTCGACAACGGCCGCGGGGACGCATACTGGCGTCAAATCCGCGCTGCATATGACGAGAGCGAGAGCAGCGCGAGCGCGCCGCATGTCTAACACATTTTTATCACCGAAAAGAAAATACGGCTAACTTCTTCCGACCTACGAAGAAACAGCGCAACTGTCGCACGGCCAGCAAAACTGGCAAGTGACGGAATCCGGAGCGGCTAGCGGGCGCCGGCAGCCAACCTGCAGCAATCGTAGAACCATTTCTTCTTTCATGTCGTACTTTTTAGTTTTGTTGCTTTTTTTTTTATTTGTTAGCACTTTGCTCGATTTTAAACACGATTTTCCACAACACACAACTGGAAATGGTAACATGTGTGCTGCTTTTACTGTTGTTATTGTTGTTGTTGGTTGGCTGTTGATATTTGCGTAGAGTTTTCGGACCTTGCTTGGCGTAGTCGCTGTTGGCCAGGGTTTTGAGAAATTACCAAAACCGTATCATAAGCATATGCGGCGTATTAAATGCCATCATTCGCGTCTTGACCAGCGAGCGCAGCGGTATTCAATCATTTATTTTGGATAAATATTCAGTGCATAGCCAGCAATCGAGGCAGTGCACCGAACTCACTGAGCGTGATCGGATTTACGGATAAAAGAGGATAACACGGTCGGGCCTGGAGTGAACGTGGTGTGCCTTGTCGACGGGCTCAACAAGTGTAGGAGTTGAACGTTTCTGGCGCGTTGCACAGTTTTACACAAATCGAGCGGTTCGCAGTTGAGCTAAGCAATGAAGGCGGTCAGCATCTGTACGCTAATAATATGCGGATTGTTTTACTTCTCGGAAGGTAACAAAGTGTGGGAGTGAGTGTGCTGGCCGAGCGCTGGAATCAAAAATTGCCACAAGTGATTTAAAAATTCTACTTTAATAAACGCGAAATTACTCCCAAAGGCAATTGGGAGTAATTCACTGAATCTGTTAAAAAGGAATAAATCAGTGACGTGATTAATGAGATAAATTAAAGTCAAGAATATAGAAATCGCATTCAATTCACCAATCATCAATTTGTAACTATGTTGAAGAATGAGAAGTTAAATAAAATGAACTAAATAAAAACTTCATAAATATTAAATATTTTAATATACAATATTAAATACATAGCAAGCCATTCAAAAAAATATGTCTCACATGAAAAATTTAATATTTATTAAAACAAAAAAAAATCAACTAAACGAACAAAAAATCAAATAACTAAGTTACGCCAAATTATCTTAACAGGAAAATAAACAAAAAGATATAGAAGTTAGAGTATAATTCAAAACGATATCAAAGAAAATAATGTTATAAATAATTATTTGACAAATGAAAACAAAATTGGTTTTAAAATGTAAAAAATGAAACAAAATTTAATTCAAAACGCACTAAAAAGAATTAAACCAAATTTTTAATAAACAAATTTTTAAAGAACTATTGAATGTAAAAGAAGTAAAACGAATGAATGGGTCAAATAATTTTTTTATAAACAAACATTCAATCCTTGAAAGTAAAATGCATTTCGAAAATATGAATTCTTCACGTATATAAAAAATTTGTGAAAGAGAAAGCCAAATAAATGTTAGAGCGTTATAAATGTTCATTTAGTTTGCATAATTCAGTAGCACTTTTGATTTTTTTTTAATATTTGTTCACGATTATTGTCTGCAGCTGTTACTGCTAACGGTAATAAAGAAACTTCTCGAGCAAATATTGTACGCCAAATGCGTTTTTTCGCACCACTGAAAAACACGACGTTCGCCAAACACAGATATCTCTATTTCGAATATTGTTTTCGTGGCCAGTAAGTGAACACTAATTAAAACGAAAACTGTGTGTTCACTTGCAGCTGTAAAAAGAATGACTGCATAGAATGACTGCAGCCGATTTGCAACTGATTAGCAAAATACGAATAATTGCTGCTTACGAATAAAATATTTTTATACTCGTATCTTCAAATAAAAACCATAATAAAGATATTTTTTAAGTTAGTAATGCTTACCACATCTCCACAGGTAAACCATGTCCGGAGAAAACACGACCTCACAAGACACGGTGTGAGGCCTACTACAAATGTATGGAGCTGCCGTCGCGAAAACACGTCTGGATACCCGAGAAATGCGAACAAGGCCTCATTTACGAGCCCAACCTGAAGCTGTGCGTGCTGCCCGGCGACGACTGGGAATGCACACTGGGCGAAAATCCGCTTGAAAAATTCAACAAACCACCAACTAACAAAAGCGACGAAAGTCATGTCTTTGCAAACACCGATCGACACCCGAGTGACATCAAGGACACGGATATTTATGTAGTGGACACTGATAGCGAGGGCATTTTGCCGCTAAGGCAAAACCCCAACGAGAATAAAATCGAACTAATACTGCGTGACACCCTCAGCAGCGAAGAGGAAAACGACGACAACTCCGAAATTGAAGCAAGTGGTGATGGCGGGGAGTTGGTTGAGTTGGATGGTTTTCTGCAGGCAGAAAATAAGGAAACCGATGATCATGTACTGGAAACACCAGTCGAACCAGACGTCAGTGTGCAGTCGCCTTTGCCCACATCGAATATTGATCCCAAGCTGACCGAACACCTGCAGCGACTGTCGCAGCTAATCGATGGACTCAAGCAGTCGTATCGTGGCGGCGAGCCACAAAAAGAGCTGCGACCCGATCAGCTGAATGCCTTCTTGGCGCACTTTAACATTAAGAACAAATTCAATTTAATAAATCCAATCGACTCGATCACCACAAATCCAACTACTACCACCACTGCACCAACACCCACACCCGAGAGCACCACCACTATCGATCTGCTTCAAATGGCGTCCAAAAACAAAACGCTGCTGCAGGAACATTTGAGTCACAAATTAAAGCCCGAAACGAAAGTGGTGCTCACGAGTGCGTTGCCGAAGCGTTACGGCAACGCGGGCTTTTCAAGTTCCCAAATCGTGGTCAATCGGCCCGAGGGATCTGTACTATTCACACTGCCATCCGCCTATGGCAACGAACAGCACACGGCCGAGTACGGTCACAGCTCGCCAAAAATATCTGAAGATACGCTGAAAACCGTTTTGGAGCTGTCCAAACAAATGATTGCCACACAGAACATGCCCAAAGTAATTCCCAATCCCGCTTACTATCCGCAGCCGATACTGCAGCCACTCTTCATATCGCCCTCAGCGTTTCAGCAACAGTCACATGCCAGCCCCTTCTCATCGTACTACAACAACAATAATGACAACAACGATGATTATGACTATAATGACGGCAAGTACGGCCAGCTGCAGTCAACGTTCAGCAAACCACATGGCCACAAGAAAGCCCAACGTCCGGGCGGCGGGTACACCAAGCCGGGCACCACAATCATACACAACAACGTCATACCAGTGCACGTGGCATCGACCAATTCCGGCGAGAAGGAGCTTGTCGACAGTTACGGCCAAAGTGTGGGCCACTACCCACCGCTCCAGCTGGGCGAAAATGGCAACAGCAACAATGGCTATCAGTCGCAAACCATCAATCATCATCATATTCACTCGCATCGCTACGACAACAATAAATTTATTGCGAGCGTTACCACAATGCGTCCATCCATCTCCACCACGACGTCGAGCGTCTACATGGGCCAGTACGGCTCGCCGTACCCGAGCGAGCTGACTGTGACAACAGCACGTCCGTTTGACTTCCAGCCCACGCCCACCACCATCTCCGAGTACTACACACCAAGTCCTCACCTGAACACGAACAACGTGAACAGTCTCTACACGCCGTCAGAGCGCTACCCAACCATACAGTACGGCAACATCCCGCGTCCTATTGACCGAAATCGGCCAAGCTCAGCGCAATCACGGCCAACCCAGTACTACCAGCAGCCCAATCCGAACACACTCTTTCCTCCGCAAATCGATCCAAATCAGGTGAAGATACGGCCCAATGCGCACAAAGTGGAGAGCATGGAAGACGAGACCGACGACAACGCCTCCACTTATACCGACAGCCAGCAGCAACAACAGCAACAGCAGATGCTGTCCTACAACTACAGTAAAAAGAAACCCGAGTTGAGCACACATTACGTGGATCCGCTGCTGAGCTTCACGAGCGGTGGCACTAACAACCGCCCGTACATGCCGCGTCCACAAAGTGGCACAACGTCGTCGAGCGCGTCCTATAGCGGCGGCGCCAACAAGCCCATGTTCCCTTACTCTGATGGGACGCAGCTCGTCAATGTCGGCGGCAACTTCATCAGCTACGACGTCTTTCAGAACACCATAATGCCGCTGCTCGGGCCCTCGCAGTCGCTCAACGATCTCAACAATGTCGAAGTGATTACATGCTCAGCCGGCGTACGCCAGCCCAACATCACCGACTGCACGCGCTATTACGTCTGCAGTAAGAAGGACGGCAAGGTGCTCTCCTACTCCTGCCCGCCATACACCGCCTTCAACGCGCAGACGCGCATTTGCGATGCGCGCACCTACTCCGTCTGCACGCCCGAGGCAATTGTCAGCAGCTACACTGTGTCGGAGAACAAACGCATGCAGCTGGAGGCCATCAAGGCGCTGCAGGACGCTAAGCGACGCCAGGAGCAAGCCATCAAGGCGCAGAGCATTGCCAACTTGCTGCAGCAATACGGCGGTCAGGTGAACGCACCAAATGCTGAAGAGCAAGGCGACAGCAGCGAAAAGGACATGTTGAACTCGTACGTGCAGCAGGCGGCCACCATGTCGGTGTTCAGCACTACAGCGAAGCCCAGCGCGGCGCCGATGAAGAAGCGCAAGTACTACTGCAAAG
Source organism: Melieria crassipennis (assembly GCA_963668005.1). Lineage (NCBI taxonomy): Eukaryota > Metazoa > Arthropoda > Insecta > Diptera > Ulidiidae > Melieria > Melieria crassipennis. Next base: position 12,163,669 of record OY764961.1, read on the forward strand.
AGGGGGACAAGATCGCCGACCAGACCTCAATTAACAGCTACTTTGTGTGCTACAAGAACGCGCAGGGCATGATGAAGGGCCACAAGATGACCTGCTCGAAGGGGCTGCTCTTCTGTCCGAAGACGTCTATGTGCACGCTGTCTTCTAAATGCTCGTGAAGAGAACCAAATACGGTTTGAGCTGTCAATGCTAAACGAAAAAATGCGATCTCTATGTAAACGAAGCGATCAAAGCATTTTGAACGGAAAGCGGAAACACGCACTTGAAACGAAAGTGAAGCACCAGACCCAGAAGACAGGCGGTGCTTTACTTACACTACAAGTTGTTAAATTATTGTTGTTATGTATTTTCATTATGCGCATCTTCTACTATTGTATACATATACCATTCGAACGAAATCGAAATTTTGAAACCTGCGGATTTATAAAACTGTAGCAACAAGATTCCTCGCTCACACAATGCCACGAAGTATGAAACTATATCAAGTTTTTCGGTTAGATTAACTTTACTGCAGTATTTGCATTGTCTTTCTGTCCTCAAACTTAACGGCACAATGTGAAAATGAATCAACTTTTTATTTACACTTTAGTAATTTATTTTAGTTGATAAGTTATTTATTTTATTAACTTTAAACAACTTTGCACAAACATTTATAAAACAAAAACACAAAAAGTATTTATATGAAAATAAAATTAAAATATTTTGTGCACATTAAAAGAGCGAACAAATTCGTTTTATTGCTAATAGCATTTTGTAGTGCTTTTATTTACTTTTCGCTTTTCATTCACAGTTGACCTTTTGATCTCGCAAACTAGTTCACCGCTGTGTGTAATTGCGATCTGCCGGACATGTTTAGAATTAAACGCGGTCGGTAATTTCTGCTTGTGTTAAGATCTTGTTACATTTTCGGCGCACTTTACACTCTACGAGTAAACCTTAGAGTCTAAAGCCAGACGGCAGAATATGGGCCATTAATCGTTTACTGCCTGTTGCTGACCATTCGTGTTGATGTCGCAGGTCGGGTTTCACTTTTTATGCATTCTGACTGGACAAGTACGTACGCATTACTTTCCAAGCACAAGTCAAGTCATTTACGAGTGCGTAATGAACTCAAAAAGAAACGGAGATTATTATTAATTACTTACAAGGAGTACTAAGCTGGCATGCCTAGCTCTTTCCGTTTAGCTGGTAATTGCACAAGTCTGGTTTGTGTTTTTCGCCGCTCACAGAGAATATAAATAAAATGTGGTATTTTACAAGGCAGAAGAATTAAGCCATGTCTTTTTCCAATCTCAATACTTTTTCTCAACACCAAACTTACACCTAACTTCCCACAACTATTCATGCGAACAACGTACCCAAAAAAATGTCAACACTTGCGCCGATTTTCAGTGTATAGTGCGTTCTAAATTGCTGTGGTAATGTGGTTTCAAAGTAGGAAAATATGGAATTTCAAAGCGTTTCTTCTGATGGCAAAAATTGTACAGATGTTTCGTAAGTTACAAGGTTTATGAATATTTAAAAAAAAAACATCATGCAATACAACTGTTAACGCAACAATGTGAAAATCATGTCAACCGGTTTGTTGGTTTAGAAATTACGACCAAAAATATGGAAAAAGTAGAGGAAAATCTGAAAAAGTAACACTTTACCTGTATCTCACTTACTAGAGCTCCTACAAAAAAATCTGAGGGTAGATTCGAAATCAGCAAACCTAAATTAGTAAAAAACAGTAGAAAAACTTAACCCTAATTCCCAGAATTTTAAAAGTAGATAACGTAAACCCAGAAGTGAGACTGTCAGGCTTATAAGAGCTAAATTACTGAAAACATTTGTTTAAAAAGTACAAAAACTGTCTAAAATGTTAAATGTATAAATGTAATATAATTCAGTAACATTCCATTAGAGAATTGCATAAAATAATGGAATCGAAAATCTTTTGGATTTATCACCATTTGAAATCTTTAGTGAGACTGTGAGGCTCACTTCGGGGAATTAGGTTTAATGCAACAGAAAAAAGTGTGATTTTGTTGTGCTATGTTATTTATTCGATGTTCTCGTCGCTGATAGAAGTATACAAATTAAAGTAATACAATCGCTATTAAAATAGCTTTAGCATTTCACAAGTTTCATTGGGATTGTCAAACAAACACAATTGGCAACGATTATAATTGAAACAAAGACACAAATTCTTTTCGAAAGTCCGTGTTTCATTTCCAATACACACTTTCTCCACTTCCGTCTACAGAAGCTTAACTTGTTGTAAGATGTGAAGTCAAGTGATATTTACACGAAGAAAAGTCACTATATATGTATATGAATTTTATCCAAAAACTGAACATCTGCAATACAGTTTGTTGTTAGTTCTGGGTATTAAAACAAACTTCCGAATTGAAAATTTTCGAAACTTCTTTATAAAAAGCCCTTTTAACCCCTTAACCCTTTCGCTATTTTGTTGCCATATGGCAACATGCTACTTTGTGGACGTCTGCATCCTCTATGGTTGCAAGAATACATTTTTTTGTTGGTCTTTAGGATAGTTTGAAGTTTTAGCAAAAATACGAAATTAATAAACTGAATATTTAAGTTTAAAGAAGAGAAGTATACACGTTTTTTTAATGGTATATCTTGACATAGAAAAGGAAGAAGAAGCAGAAAAATTAGAGAACTTTTAAATTTGACGTTTTCTTTCAATTTAGATATTTTTTTTTTTTAATTTTGGCTGCAGTACATAAATGAGGAAATATTCAAATTTTCGTTATGCGTAAAAAGTTTTATGTTTAAGTAATTATTACAGCCACAACGATGTGGTTGCTCTCATAGAAAAACACTCTAAAATACAGGGTCCGAGTATAAAAATTAAAAAATGTTGTATGGAATGTTGCTAATATAAACACATAGAAGCTTAAAACGTGAAATTTAATATTTTAACTTTCCCCAGTAAAATCCTGTAGCGAAAGGGTTAAGAACAAAAGCTGGACAAAAGATCAAAATAGTCGGGGTGTAGTGGTCGTGTTTACTTAATAGTATTATTATTATTATTATTATGGTTATTATTTTTATATTAATAAATATTGTCTTAATATTGCAAGGATTCTCTTTACCTATGACAGACACATGGAATTATTGATACAATTTGCATATCTCAAAATTTATTTAAGTCATTCATACTTTTGTTACAAAATAACCGGAAGTCGGCTTCCACATTAATGTGTGCTGCTGCTACATTAATTTCACCGTAACCTGAAGTATACTGAATTAGCTGCACACACATACCCAAACATATACACACATACATACTCATACAATTTGCCATTTGTACAGACTTTCTTTGCACCCATGCATGAACTCATAATGGCTATGAGCTCTGTCAATACTATACATATTTACCACTTTCTTGCAATATGACACGGCGATTATAATTAGCTCTTAAAATTTCACACTTGTATGAAACTGGAAATTTATGAAAATTAATTTATTACTATTAGCGACAATGTTGTTATGCAACATCATTTTATTTTCAGTTAATGGTAAAATTAAGGAACCGCCGTTCATTGTGTTAATGATTAAATGTTTTCACATTTGTCTGGGCATAGAGCAGGTAGTGGAATTGAATGGGGCTGAAAGCGAAAAATAATAATAATGGATATTTTGATTTCATAAATATAGGAATGTCCTTTGCTGAGTGACAATGTTTCTCCAAAATACCTGTAATAGAATCGAAAAGGAGATACATTCAGATAACCCATTTGCATTTAAAAAAAGTTATATCCTTACATTATTCCGATTATCCTTACATTTACTAAAAATTTAATATGCATTGGTTGAAGACATTTCCCTAGTCTCCAAAGATCATTTCAGTTATGATGATTCCAAATCAGGCGGCACCTGTGCTAGCAGTCACACATCCACACATAGCTATGTACATATATTTGTTTGCATTGCATGCATGTGCACTTCTATGACTGTAAATTGAAATGTTGTTCAGTGCGCTAGTGCACACACATTTTTTCAAATTAAATAAATAGCAGTCTGCCAACAACAATAACAAAAACACAGCTGAAACCAGATGTCGTACATTTGGTCAACACTACAAGCCAAAACGTGACCGGGCATTTAGCTATGAAAGCGTGTGTTGCACCAAAGTGACACACGACCGCCACCACTCAACACTGGACGGACGCCGCAACAAAAAGTCCTCATGCAAATTAACCAAAGTCAAAAATGAAAATAAGACGAAGAGAAATTGTTGCTTCTGACCAATGTTACCTTCCAGCAAGTCAACAGCTTCAGCAGCAACGATAGCGGCAATTACGACCCACCCAACAGCCAGTCGGGCAGCGGCACTTACTAGTATGGACCTGCTTGGGTACAAGAACGTCCACGACTGCTGACCAGCGGTGGCAAGACTTGCGCGAGTTTACGAGTTTAATGGGTATTTAGAGCAATTACGGTCGTGTAATTGTCGCCCAACTTAACCCTTTCCTTCCCATGGTAGCCATATGGCTACCAAATTAAAATTTGGAATTTCGATGTATAATTTTAGATTTTTTCTCATTCTATGAATTGTATCGCTTAAAAGAAAGATTGTTCTGAGCTTTTTTAGCAAAATATGTAGTTTGTTTTTTAGGAACATCGAAAATTGTTAGAATTTGTGCAACGGCTCCCGCTCGACAGGGCAGCAGAATTAAATGCCAAAAATGTAATATTGCTCTATGTTTAACAAAGGACACCAAATAACTCTAAAATTCTAACAAATAACTCTAAAAACTTGTAAATAAAGGGACATTTTGTTTTCATATAAAATATGTTTTAATTTTGCTTCATAAAAGCCCATTGTAGTTTAGTGTAGTATGGCTACCACCTTCTCGCACCACCCACTGGAAAGTCGAAACCATTTTAAATATGATGCAAAATACTTTTAAATACTTCTCTCGTTTCAAATAACCAACTTCCAATTTGTTTCTATGCCTATTTCATAATTCGGGAAGGAAAGGGTTAAACGCTTACGAACACACACAGATGCATACGACCGCATGCAAACGCGTCTAAATTCTGCTGGTTCTGCCTACCGCAAGAATCACTTTGGCGGCGCCACACACACACACACACACACGTACTACTATGTATATGTGACATGAGGGTTTGATTTTTGGCAAAAGATTTATGGCGCTTAACTTTCAGATGGCGACCTCTGCGCAAGTTTAGAAAAGTTTACTTGCACTTTGGCCGCACAAGTGATTTTCTCTTTTCATTGGCTACTCGCTGGCTACTTGTGGCATCGTCTTAAAAGTGACAGTTCTTTGTTTTGATTTCATTTGTACAAAAAACTTGTGTAGCGGGGTATAAAAGTCATTTTGTGCAGCCTTGCTACTTTCCCTTTCATTTCCGTTCCTTTAAATAATTAACTGTTTTGTAATGCTAACCACTTTGCAAATGCTGACAATCGGCATAGCGGTGCCGAGTTCAGCGGCGCTGATAATGTGCTCATGTGTGTATGATAACTCAATTATAACCGCCAGGCGATCATCAATGATATCGGCGCATGCGCATTAGTTTGCGCTCGTGCCTGACGGAGGAACAGCAAACAAAAACATAACAACATGCAGGTATTTGTACACATGTTGCCGCCGTTTTGTTATCACCACCAGCACTGGAGAGCACAGCGATTATGAGTGCCCACAAGTGTATTCACTAATTTGTGTCCGTTTTATAATTTGTGATTCACGAGTCAAACTCTCACTCGCCGCGTACGTGCGGTAGCTGTGTGTGAAATGGAATCATGACGATTTCTGCCATTGTCCGTACATTGTTGGCAGCATATTTGCACGTCTAGTTGAAAAGTGGGCTAAATTTGCATTTGTGTAAATTAGAGCAAATTCTGCGGGGGACTCGAGCATTGGCTGCTCAACGCTGCATGCAGAAGTTTGCATTATGCGCAAAGTTTGTTGCCATTTGAAAGTGAAATGCTGATGTTACGGAATGCAGTGGAGCAATCCAAACAAAATTGCTAATTAAAACCAAAAAAAACAGATATTAAATCTATCATTTTAATTATTTTTTATTGTATTTTACATGTCACCAAATTCATACAATTCATGTCGCAGCAATGGCTTTTTCAACTACGCGTACAATACTTGCAATGTTCTCAATCAACACATTTAAGTTCAAATCACTTGGACTGCAACAATGATGGCACAGCACCATTTTTCATTTTCAAAAAAATTTACTAAATATACTTTCAAATCAAACATAGAAACATTTCAAGTTTGCCTTTGCTTGCGCGTTAAGTTTTTTCAGTTTATCCTTTGATTTGCTGTTAAAAATAAACTTGTATTTTGTTTAGTTTGAATACAGGCGCCAGTTATACACGCCCAGACATACAACCTTCAACGATTGTACGTACAGACGGTGAAGGGTTGTTTAAAATTACAATTACATATATCACAATATTTGATGATGATATTATTTTTAATTTATTGCTTTTAATAATCGCGTGTCGTATTTTAATTTGTATTCTTATCTTTTGCATTGTCAACTCTAGCGCTGCATTCTGCAGCAAAACAAGAAACGCTATATTTGTCACACTATATATTCCAAAAACCTACTTTGCATAAAAGGAACACAATAGCTTAATAACGACTAGAGACGCTCTTAAACAGCAGCCTACACCATTCCAAATCCCTCGCTGCCCTCACTAATGGCCAACAACAATGCCTTTTCGAACTGTTCGTAGCTCTCATAGTCCGGCAGGCAAAGCTGATTGAAACTGCAATCATAAAACAAAAATATTCTATATAAATATACAAACATCACTCATTCACACTGTCCTTCGGGCAACTTACCAAGTGTGGGCCGTTGGCAAATTGCCGAACGTCGGCGCGGCTGTAATCTGAAATTGTGGATTCAATTCCTGGAAACCGCCCGGCGGCAATTGTGAACAACCGGTTGTGAATTGCAGCAGACGCGCCATTTCCGTTTGACTAAAATTACTAACAGCTGCCCAAAACCAGGCTAATACACGTCGAAACTCAGCCGAATTGCCGTTCGCAATGTGATGCGCCTTAAAGTCGGCAATCGAATACTCCCCAGTGCCGCACATAAGCAGCTAGCATAACATAACGAAACATACAATTACGTGTTAATGAAAGTGCTCGTGTGTATCTATCAGCTTCACTCACCTCCAACTCATTCTCATCGAATATGCTGAGCAGATTGTCTGGAATGATGCCGTTCAGACCCTTCAAAAATGCGTCCACCTCGTCTTTAACGCTATTGCAGAGACGTTGTTGCGCCAGCGCATCCAAGTACTGATTCTTTGTAGCGTTTGTAACGCGCACTTTCGATCCATTTGGAATGAGTTCGATTGTTTTGCTCAGCTGTCCGCTGGGATCGTAAATTTCCTCCACAAAGTACAGCTCCAGCGAGTCCGTTGTATCGAAATCAGTGTCGAGTATGTACTTGATTTTCGACAAATACAGATCGGGATCGTCTTGTTCGAAGTACTATGAAAATATAATAATAAATGCTCATTTACGATTCCACAATCCTTACAATACAACGATGACTACCTTATAGTGCACACGTAGACCAATAAGCTGCGCCAGAAACGATCTGGTGAAGCGCGCGCGCACCAGCTGCCGATACGAGCCGCCCAGCGCACTCTCATACAGACATTTGCCCACAATTTTGCCGGCAAATTCGAAATGCTTCAGCTTCAGGTGCGAAGGGCGATGTGGATTCGGATGCACCAACGCCTGATGCTTGTCGTGAAATGTGCAGAAGAGGCCGCCACGCGGATCAAACAAAGCGCTGCATATCAGCTCGAACCACTCGCGCCGCAGGCCACCCCAATCAATACCTGCAACAAATAGCAATCAATAACAATTACCCGATGAGAATCGTCACGAATAGGCGCGCACCTTGTTCGCCTTGAAATGTGACCTCGTAATTGCCACACCAGTCCGACACCGAGAATCCTTTGGTGGCCTTCATGCTGCTCTCCAGTATCTTGTCGCGCAGCACCTTCAGCGACAGCTTCTCGTGGTAGTAGCTCGCATGGAACTTGCGCACTTCGTGGTAGAAGAAGTCCTGCTTGTCCTTGAACGTCTCAGAGCCACCAATATTCTTCAGCAGGAAGTGCGTGAATGTCGCGGCGATAATGTTGCGATCGCGCGACGCCAGCTCGATTTTCGGCTGCGCGCCGTCGTCAATTATGAACACCGGCCCATGCACCTGTGTCACCAGGTGCGGCAGAAAGTGGAACTTCGTCGAGGGACACAGTCGGAACGTGGCAATACGCTTCGGTATGAATTTCAGTATCATCTCCTTGATGGTCACCTGAAAGATTAACGAATTCTGTTCTTGAACACTTACGTCGCCTCGCCGGCCAGTGCGACTGTGTCCACTCACTTGCTTGGGGCCCACGTAGCAGAGCACCTTGCGCGGCTTGCTCTTCGGCGCGCCGAAAATGCTCAGCAGTTTGGCTTCGTAGCAAATGTTGTGCTTGCGTGAGGCGATGTTCTTGTGCACCAGCGTCGTGTCGCTGCCTGTTTGTGGGAGGGAGAACACGAATAGCATCAGATGGGAGCGGAGGAGGGTGGCAGCCGTGATTGAGGGGCGAGGGGGTGGTGTGGAGTAGGTGATGTGTAGTGATTTTGTGACATTAGAAATGTTAAACATGCGTTTTTCTGCGCATTTGTGTGTGGCAAGTTTGTGTTCGTGTACTCGAGTGGGTGTGGGTGGGCGCGCAAGGCAACTTACTGCTCAGCACTATGATATCGAAGTCGCCGTTTGGTAGCTTCTGCTCAAGGTAACTTATGACAGCACGTAGACATATTGGCTCCGGAAAGAGTGCCGTCACGGCAACACGAGCGTTGACGCGGTCATACGAGAACGCAATCGCGTGATGTAACTTCTCAATGGGCTGGCCATTAAGATCGAAAATCTCCACTCGATAGCCCTGCGTGTGAGGTACATTACGGTAACAAACTTCACTTGGCCGCGTAATAAAAGCGACTTTACCTTTATGGGGTCCTCGGCCTGCTCGAAGAGGCAAGCGTTGCCGAACTCGTCCCTGGGCTCAATGTGCAGCAGTGTGGCGGCGCCCGCACAGCATATCACTGTGCTGGCTGGGCGTATGAAGCGCGAGCGTCGTGCATCGATAGGTCCCGGTATAAAAGTTTTCGTAAAAGGCGACCCACCAATATGACTGGAACCGATAAGAACGCAGATTTTGTATTGGCCCGCGGTGCGAACGGTGAACTTGACTTTGGCAATGTTTGCGTTGTTCGGATCGGTGGACGACCCCAGCTCGCTGATGGTGACCACTTTGCGCGTGCCCTCGGTGACTTCGACAAAGAACTGATCTGTATCACAGATGGGATAAGGCTGGCCGTTGCGCTGGAAGAAGCGCACCACGAAGCACATGGTGCCGCCCACCATGGCCGGATCCTTCCAGTCCCATTGCACTTTGCAGTTGGCCGGCAGCAGATACTTCCCCGTCACGTACTGCAGCAGCGAGTGGCGCGCCTCCGGAGCCAGCGACGGCTGCGTCATGGCGGCCAGCGTCACAAGACCTGCCACCGAAACGGACACCACCAGCATGCCGCCCCATGTCCAGGCGTCCTGGTGTTGGCTCGACTTGACCACCGTCGACCACAACTGTGCTTTAAGTGCGTCCAGCTGGGCCTTGGATGTGGGCAAATTTTGGCGTGCGTGCGACCACATTTGCCAATCCTTGCCGAGTATCTTGCTGGCGCGCGAATCCTCCAGCCAGTAGACGTCTTCCAGCGAGGCTACCTCGACGGCGAGTAAGCGCTGATAATGATGCTGCAGCCGATGGTCGCGCAGCCATTCGCGCAGTATAAGTTTTTGTTGCAAATGTAGGGCGGCACGCTGCAGGCGCTGCTCATCGCCGGGCGGCAGTTCAGGCAGACGTTCGGGATCACCACAGCTGGAGAGCGAGGAGATGCCTGCAAGCAAACGAAAAGATAGAAGAAACTATAACCAAAGTGATTGTTTATCAGCTGCCGAAAATTTAACTTTTAAATGTTTTCTAGGTCATGTTTATGATCGTTAATAATGCTTTACTTGGTTTATAAGGTAAGACTATGCAATTTTCAATTAACTGCTCATAAATCAAAACGGTCAATTAATTGTCCTACCCTACCATTTTGGGATTTTTTTTAGCATTTAGTTCATTGAGTGTCACAAGTAAAACCAAAAATTCACGTATGTCTCCAACAGTTGGTTAATCGGTTTGACTAAACCAAAGTATTCCATCCACCCAGAAACACTGCTACTACTTAATAACAAAAAGAAAATATTTAGCAACTCATTTAATTCACATCAATCGCCAACTGTTCGCAAGCCAATAAAGCCAACATCAAGCACGCGCATCCAGGTGCGAATAACTGGACTCCACTAGTAAAGTGTCGCCATAAGTAAATTGCGTACTAAGCCAACTAATTAGGGGCATATTACGTATACATTAAGTACCAATCAATTATATTTCGATTTCGTCGTATTTCTGCAGTCAACTCGAATGAGCCGGCAAAAGTGCCACAATTCCGAATGGCGGCTAAGTACCTGGCAACACACGTAATGTGAAGTGTTATCGCAAATGGCGATCACAAGGTGAAAAATTTGTAAAGGCAAAAGTACGAAAGAAGCCAACGAGCAAGAAAGTGTAATCGTAGTGCGGCACGGAGGACGACGAAACTCGCGTACTTTCGTGGTGTGCGGTGTATTTTTCATTCGTGATGATTTCATGTTTCGGCCGCACATTTAGACGTACGTAAACATACTCGTATTATGACAAAATTACAGCGCCCGAGTGGGGGATGACGCGATAAAAAAAAGTAGCAGACTTTGCCAACTACAGTGACGTAGCTGCTGGGCATTTGCGTGCGCGTTTTTCCCACAGAAATGGCCATAAGTACCGGTTTGTGGGAAGCAGAAGCGAAACAAACCATTTCCGTTAGTTTACTGCTTTGTTTGGCGTATGCAATGATGGGAGAAATGTGGTGGCAAGAAGCGCGTGGAAAGAAGTGGGCGTGGTAAGTAAATATTGAACCAATTTTTTTAGTATTTCAGAGAGTTATATTTAGATTTAATTTAAATATAACAACGTAAATTCTTACGCAGCTAATATCTAAATATGCAATGAGAGAAATTTTCCAAAATTTTTTTTTTATAGTTTTATAGTATTTCAGAGAGTTATATTTAGATTTAATTTAAATATAACAACGTAAATTCTTACGCAGCAAATATCTAAATATGCAATGAGAAAAATTTTCCAAAATCAATTTACAGAAATGAAAAAAAGACCTCAGATAGTAACGTTAGCTATTATTTTTTAATATAATATACTAAATAAGAAAAGTAAGCATTGAAAGCCACTTTGGCTCAGTGGGTGGTTAGAGGGTTAGAGGGTTTTGAATTCAAACACCAACCAATTCGCCCAAATAAAGGAAACTTTTCATTCGGCATGCTACCCTCTAAGTAGATAATGATAAGTCTCTGAGTATGGAGTCCCTCGTAGCGTTGTTATTGTTACGGTTATATATAGTATACACATATATGCGCATGAAAACCTTTAAATTTCTTTGTTAAACTGTGTATAGGTACATCGCAAATAATTTTTTTTGTTATATACTTTGTTTGTTTTTGTTCCTAATGCTTTAAATCACTTTGTATGTATATTATTGTTATGCGCATTTCTTTTGTACGTTATCGATTTTTTTATGCAAACAAAACCATTTCTCTTCAATGATACGCCATGTGAGAAAGGATTACCTTAACAATAGACAGTGTCATTTGGTATTGTGTGTGTTTACTTGAGTGCGAAATGATAAAATTGCCTCTTCGCTAATGGTGTCTTATGGCACAAAAACACCCACATAAAGTTTATCGACTTTGTTAAAAATTATTGCGCCGACTTTAGCAGCAATGGTAAAATTATTTATATTGTTCCTTGTTAGAGGATGAAAGAACTATTGATTGCGTTTTCGGTTATTTACGCGTTCATCGCTGTGGCTGTAGTTTTTGTAGTTAAAAAAGAACTAATTTATATAGGCAGAACAATAGGAGTTATTGACATAAGCCATTAAATTTATGCATTTGGGAAATTATAGTTTTATTTACGTACGACTTGACCTTTGTAGGGTCACGATTGCCGTGAACTCAACCAGACGCAAAGAGCAAACCTCTAAAAGCAAAATATATGTATGTCAATGAAAAAGCTTTCAATTATCTTTTGGTTATTTTCGTTTGTATGATATATGAATGGGCTTGTAATTTTACTAATAATAACTGAAGCAAACAGATGACATCAGTTAATTGCATGTAAACAAATTTGTATGCGCTAGTGATACAATCTTACTATCATACTTATTTGCATTTTTGCGCCAACATTTTTACTTTACATTTACATTTTTTACTTTACTTTATGCTTATGCTCGGAAGAATTTACGCCACTTTGGCATTGGATATTGTGCAATATTAAAAAATACTGTCAGCATTTTCCACCTTGTGAAATCACTTCGTACGAAATCAGTTGGCCTGCAAGTACTATACAGTCCTTTCACATATAGATAGTGCTTGCTGTCGTTTGCGATTTTCCGCAGCGCCGCGCTTCAGCACATCCCAAATGCGCGCCTCGTGCCGAGGGTGCAGTTCAGTGCGTTTTTGCCCTCGTTCACCTGGGCACGAGTGCGCGCCAAGTGGCGACACTTGCGCCGTAAGCAATGGCGCACAGTGCGCGCTAAACGTAAATAACCATTATTGTGGCACAAATAGCAGCGCCAGCTTATGCACGTTCAAGTGTGCATATATTGGGCTCCTTTCGGCGCATTTTTGTATAGATATCTACTTTGCATGTTGTATTTTTGCGTGATGGCATTTTCATGCAAATTAAAAAATATATACAGGTGTGGACTAGGACTATGCTCTTCGCCCACTGGGGAAAACATTAGCAGATGAATGCTCACACTCACACAATGTTCGATTTTGCCCTCTGCATATTTATTTGTATGCAGTTAGTTGTTATAAAATACTGTCAAATGTGCATATACAAACAAGAATTGTTACAGATTGATTGGAGATAAAATTGTATCTATTTATGTCAGACATACAACATGCGCTGCATTCGAGTATATGCGGGTGTATTGAGCGTGTAAAGGATCAAATTGAAATTCTGAAAGTGTTATGCTCAATACAAACAATTAGGTCAAAGCCATAAGCAGCTCGCTACATTGTTGCAGAATTTCAATTGTTGCATCATTTTGCATTGCATTGGAAACTTAAACACATATAGCAATGCATATTTTTACTAGTTCATACTCGTATAACCTGAAACGTTCTACTCGTAAAACAATTCCTCTCAGGCGTCTCCTCGACCCCCAATTTCTCAACTCACTTGCTATCCATTCGCAAAAGCAAACGCCCTGCGTTGATTTGCCTAAAAATAACAAAAGCAAAAATAAATCATTTCGGTTCCTCCACCCACGTAGCCAAAGCCAAAGAGTCACGTTATGCTAACAATGGAAAACATCGAGCGCTGTTGATTGCGAAATGTTTCACAATTTCGCTTTTATGCCCTTTCGCAAAACTGTAATCAAAAATGCGCAAAGTTCAAGGCATCAGGCAGCAAGAGAAATGATAAATACGAGAAATAAATCGCAAAATCAACAAAGATTGCAATTTCCTATATGTGCAAACTGCATAACCGTTCGCTCGCCCACCAACGCAATAAACGTTCAGCCCAGCCAAATCTTGTGGGCCGCATTCAAATAGGCTGCCGCAGTGCTGTAAGCCAAGTTGGCACTTTTTGGCAGCTGTCTGCGAAATGAAATGAAATTAATAAGTATGGGTAGAAAATGCAGCTGGCAGTCGCTGCTTTGCGGTGCGCTAATACTTAGTTGGTGTCCTGCACACTGAAGGGTGAGGGAGAATATGCACTTCGAAGCAGGTTTGTGACACCTCAAATGGGGCATGACCGTTGGGGAAAATTTCCAATTCGCATAACCATTATGTGTCTCAAGAATTTTATTAAAAAAAGTGGCACGTGTTGCATTGCATTACATAAATTTTTTTTAAAAAGAAAGTTTTGCTTAACCAAACAAACTTAAAAGTTCAAAAAGAGTTGCCTGCATTGACAGGAAAATAAAAAAAAATACTATGAAAACATCGTTCTCTCTCTTTCTGTTTTGACTACTTGAATTGACAATTTTTTTTAACAGCTTAATTCAACTACGAAACGCTGCAATGCACATTTTCATTTTCTTGTATTCCATTGATTTTTGTGTTTGAGTAACTCACCTGATGACGATGACTGCGAATGACGCATTGTGGTAGCCATTGCTATGGAGTTAATTTCCGATTCTGGTGACCACATTTTGTAAGCTATATTTATTTACTTTTTTTAAACACGTGCTTTATAAATTAGTGCTACGGAATTATTGCGGCTGCTTTAGTTGTTGGTAATAGGAGTATTGCACTTGGCATGTTGCGCGTATAGTCATTTAAAAATATACTTTATTGCTTTCATTTGTGTATGTACATTTACATGCGCATAGTTAATAATAGGTTCGAGTAAATTGAATCGGTTTGAATCACATTCACATTGTGCGTTTTTGATTTTGGTTTATGTGTGCGTTGCTTTAAAGAAACAAACACATTGTACAAATTTTGATACTGAACATAACTATTGAGGACTATTTTATTGGCTTTCTTTTAACTTCCCACTATCTTTCTTTTCACATCGACGGAGCTTTTTCTGAATAATTTTCTTTTAAAAAATACCTTAAAGCATTCTGTCTCTTATAGCCTATTTCCACCGGGCCTTAAATACATTTAACGCTTAAATGCATTTAACATCGCATTTAAATGCTCTAATTCCCATGCAATTGTTTTTTTTATCAAAGTGAGTTAACTCACTTTCAAAACTGAGTTAACTCAGTTTTGCCGTTTACAGACGTCTAACAGAATATGTTATGTTAAAAGCTGGAGCAATATTGACAAATGTACAAATTTTGATAGCATGCTTTACGGCGCTGCAAGAGCCGTACGAACACAAACGAAAGAGGGGATCCGAATTGCGTTCGGTGTGGTAAATTTGTTGCTACAATTACTTTTTACTGAATTTTTCGCAGAAATACATATCGTCTGTCATAATCAAAGTCAAAACTTCTATTATTTGCCAATAATAAATGCTGAAAGAGAAAATCAAAAACGTGGAACTTCTCACTAACCCTCTTCACATTAAAAATTCAGACAGCTCTGGTATGAATCAGCTGACAACTTTCATAAATGAAATAAACATTGACAAATGAAATAAATTTTCATAAATATGAAAACGCAGACATTCCTAGACTGTTGAGAAGGAAAGCGAATTGGTTTTCTTGCAGTAGAGGGGCTACAAGAAACCATACATACGTATTCAAGGAGATAGCGGCGATGGGTAAGCTGTGGCTGCCCAGAAATAAATTCAGAATTTGGCTTGACCAACTAAAAATGTAAACAAAAACCAGCTGTTGGAGTTAACTCAGTTTTGGTGGAAACGCTTGACAGTTCTCAAGCTTAACAGAGCCCTTAAATGCATTTAAGCGCTCGGTGGAAATAGGCTATTAAACTTTCTTTCAATAATCTTTCAAGTCTTTCAACTATCTATGGCAGAATAACCCTTCAAGACTCTAAAAGATTCGAAAAATCAGAATAAGCTATGGTTTGGCTATGGCGTATACACAATAACATACAAAAGGTAAATAGATGGAAAACAAGTGTTGAGCAACAAGTCCTCATTATTGCTTAAGATAATCTTAGACAATCCCTGATATTAAATGACTGAAGTAATTATCATATTTAGTTGAAAATAAACACCCAAAACTGGATTACGTTGAAATTGTTGAAAACGGTCAAACACTTAATGAAAACCTCATATTACCCCTAATTCCCCTTATCATAAATTACTCGATATCATTTGCAAAACATTATCCCCCACACACACACATACACACAACAACGTTCTCACATATCCTGAAGCTGTCAAGCCGAAAGCATTTTGACCGTTTGATATCTTTAGTGGCCACACATCGTTCCATTTAAAATGTAAATAACATTCCGTGGCTCACCGCTACCAAGTATTCGCCGAAAAAGTTCAACTGTAGTGGCATTAGAGAATCTCGTAAGCCACAATCAGAGCGCCACGTGCCGCAAGTATCTCAGCAAAAGTTTTATTGCATAATGGCAAATTGTGGGCTGAAAGCGGTTCTCTCGTTCTGGCGGTGTCAATGTCACAACTTGCAATTAAATTAACAAGAAACAGCTAAACAACGGCAGCAGGCGAGTGGTTAACCCGGACGAACAAATAAGGACGAAAATGTCAAAACTCAAAACGTGCGGCAACAACAAATGCGCGCTCTGTAAGGTAAAGTCGGCTGACATTTGCACTAGACAACTGGCCCGCATACCAAAAAATCTAAAAACCAAATAAAATACAATAAAATATCTGCTCGCACAGCCGATGTTTGTATACGTTTTTCACACGACACAGAAATTCACACACGCACACAGACACGCTGGCACAATGGGCGCACGCACGCACACGCGCACAGACTCTGCAACTGACCCTCAAAAGTAGACAGACAGACATTCAGGCCAACTAACTAATGGATTGTCAGACAGAAAGACAGACAGACAGCGCGGAAGGCAGACAAATACACGAACTTGCCAAAGGACAAACAGAACGCCAACAACAACAACAACAACCACGCCAAAACAAACCAAACACAGGCAATGAATACGAAATGCACATTCGCATTCACGACAACGTCGTAAAGCGCACGACGAGCTTCCTGTCGGACTGCATGTGCGGAGTAGAGCGGGACTGTGCGGTTGTGCAGCTGTGTGGCCGCATTAGAGCCTCCTCGGCTCCCATATTCAGACTCATGACCGGCCATCATGCCGTCGCTGTTGCACCGTAATCATGAAATTATTTATTTATGTCGGTGTCTCTGTACTTGTCGTGTCGTGTTGTTGTTGTTGTTGTTGTCGCCAATGATGGTGACGGCGATGGCGGTCATGTCGGGACAGTGCGCGGCGGACGTGCCATTACTGCGACCAGCGATGCCACTAGTTATGGCAGCGGGGTCATCATGTTGTCGGTGTTCATTATTTTGTTCTTTTCGCAAGTGTGACTGCGAGTCGAAAACTCGACTTTGCCTTTGGCACTCATCGAGCGCTTGTGGGCACATTCACTGCACGCCGCACTGGCACGAACGAGTGCAGGACGATTGTGTGTGTGTTGCTTTTTATGGACTCTTCACTGTTTGCCGTGTTGCCGGCTATTGTGGCAATTTGATTTTTTAACTGACAAGCAGATTATATTGCCACACATACACACACACACACACATATACACACCGGCATATAATGCTATTTTGGCTGCTAAACTATGCAAAGAATAATGGAGAAGCTGTGGGCTTTTGTTTTCGCATTTGCCACGGGTGACGATATCACTTGTCAGACATTTTAAATACATTTATAAGCAAACATTTGCTTATGCAATTTATAGGCAGATTTATGGGCGACAATAAAATGCGACGGCATGGCAGGAAGTGAGATTGCAACATCGAAAATGCGGAAGCGCCTAAATGTATGTATAAATAGCATAAGGATTTCCGTTGTAGGCATCTTTCAACATAAAAAAAAACAACAACACCATTTCAAAGATCTTTACACATACGCACACATTCGAGGTATAGTATCTACGACTTTATACAACTTCCGTTTCCGTATTATGATACGTGTTTGCGTGTGTGTGCCAATGTATGACATTCGTCTCGTTTTCACAGTTATGAAAATTTCGCACTGTGCTGCTTGTTAGCCTTGTGTCATAAATATGGTAATGTCATGTGGTTTTATTTGAGGTGCCATTGCCACACGCAGCAATGTAATTGTGTGTACATTGTACATAGAAGAGGATGGCGCCACTTCGGCACTAAAAACTAACATAAACTTCGGCCTATCATACTTGTGAGTAAAACAATAATACAATAAATTCTTAAGCAAAATTATAACGGAAAATAAAACGTAACGATTTAGTTGGTGAAAAGCTTCAATAGAAAACTAAAAAACTTAATGATGTATGAAGTTCCCGGAATCCCACGTCATCGATTTAAATTTATTTGCTTGGTTAAATTTTGAGAGAATATTGATAGCTACAACAGACAAATGTGGTGCCAGATGTGACTGAGAAGTGATTCTGAGATCTTTTTATCAAAGTATCATTTAAAAGTTTGTACCTTTTCTTGCAATTTTGTACTTCTTTTCTTCTGTACTTCTCTTTCACTTTTATGCAATCTAGACAATAAGTGGGAAAAATACGTTTGTAAGCGAAAAGTGAACTCGCTCACTCTGCAGGAACATAGAAAGCAATCATTTATGATTCCATTTGAGTTTGAATGGTCCTAGCAGAAAGTGCATCCATTAAAAGAACCAATGTGTATTGTTAGGTCTTAAGTTAGGTCGCTTAGGTGGGGTTAGGTTAAGTTAGGTTGCGGTGGCTGCCTCTGTATGAGACACACTTAGGCCTCTTAACGGGCCCGTTGTGATGCCACAGATTCCACCCGTTTGAAATGTGTATGCAACACTGTTTTTTCCAACATGTGATACAACACACATTTCAAACGGATGAAGAAAGGGAGGGAGGGGACCTACAGTTTAACGCCGAATCCGAACGGCGATTGGCAGTTTTTCTTTCACACTTGGAGGTTTTGTTATTGCCTGCCAAAAGCGCACTTGTGCGATTCTTGTAATTCTCATTATCTTCATGTGGATAGCGATAGAAGTAGATGAGTGTTTTTTTCAGCCCAAGCCAGGAATCGAACCCGGGGCGCTCGGTATGAGAAGCCAGCGCGCTACCCGCTGAGCTATCGTGGCCGAGGTGGGGTTGGGTTGAATAAGGCTGAAGTGGCAGGCTTTTCTTGAGAAGATCTAAAGAATGGCTTGACCACTTAACTTTGAACCTCATCATTTCTCTGATTACAAGACTTGAAAAAAAGCCTTAGTCTTACAAGTGCCTTTGAAAGTAAATAAATAAATAAAAGCTAAGTAAGATTTAAACTGCAACGGAGGCGTTATTATAACTAAAGATATTTTTATAATGAAATCGTTCTCTTCGAATATTTATCGGAGATCTCAAAATGCTTTTACTGAAACTCTTGCTATAAAATCAAACTATTGACCTAATTTCGTATTAATAGCTTCGGCGTTTTCATGGTATATTTGTAACTATATATTTCATGTTTTGGGTTGGCAAAAGTCAGTCAGTCAGTTGGCCAGGACATGTTAATGTTTCGAGCTCATATGGATGACTCGTATAGAATATTTTATACATTGTACACACATGTGTTTACGTATATTCTCGAACTTGATAACCTATCACATACTTGCCACGTAAGTATGTATGTATTGTACCTTTTGCAAAAACGAAAAACAAACGGCCATTTCCTGTCGCCATTAACCACAAAGCCTACTTAAGAGCCACTTGTTATAATTGTGCATGTAAATTTGTATGCAGGAAGTAGTGTTGCTCTGGCCTCATAACTCAGCTGACCCCCTTTGCGGCAACAAGTCAAGTCGACAATCGACCGACGACAGTCAACCCATTTTCTAATACGACTGGGCCACCAAGTGATTTAAAATAGTGCAAGTGACCGGAAGTGACAAGCAATTTCAACTTGACTTCCTTTCAGTTTTGTGCTTTATGCATTTCCTAATGAAAAGGACAAATTCATATAGCGAGCAAATTACTCGAATTAGTTTAATTTGCTGTAATGTAAACGGAAATTACAGCTTAAAGCTATTACGGCAGAAATTCACCGTTAGCAACAGCCTTAGGCCTTTAGTCAGTAGAAAATTACTATGAAAATAACTAATTTTTAATTTTATTGGTCCCAGGTTTTTCGCAGAAGCAGATCAAAGCCGTTGCGGATTACAGCCTCAAACGAGAACTTTGTTCGTACCCGTCGTAGTAGTCGTCTTCGAAATGGGTCAAGGTTGGTGGGTGAATATCTATTCACACTTTCATGCATATGCACAGCTTCAGCAAAGCAACACATTGGCGAAAATTTATAGCAGCCTACAGCAGCCAACGTCTAATGTTGATGTTACGGCGTGGTTGCTAATTTCGGTTTTGTGGCGCTGCAAAGTCACACAACAAGCGCACAAGCGGTTAAAGTGCGTGCATGGAGCGCTTAATAATTCAGTTGTGTGTGCCCATAATTGAGGTCACTTTTAAGGGCGCCCCAAGTGCCCAGCGAAAGCAGTCGAATAAAAATTAATTGGCAATTAATTTAACATTTTGAGTGGCAGCATATATTACGGCCATGTTAGGCCATCGCCACCGTCACCACCAGCGCCAACATAACAGCTCGCACACGCACATCCTGCCATCCTGCTGCAATGCGTACGCACACACGGCCATAATGTATGCAGGCACGTGTGCTGCGAGGCTGCCTGAAACCACACACACACACACACTGTGTTCAGCTGAGGAATTTCTAAAGTGTTATTATGTGATCATTTAACACACGCACGCATGTACAGACAAAAACAAATGTACATACACGCACACAGCCATACTCGTACTGGCTTTTAAAGCGCAAGCAGCGGAATGGAAAATTAATTTTTAAAAGGATCAAGCAGCAAAAATACGAGCTTCACGCAGCGACAACGCATCACTTCACAATAACCAATGTGCGGAAGGACACTTCGCGGGTCAGCCGCTCACTTATCCAAGTTCACTTTTTTCGCACAACACAAACTCCACCGTTACACATACTAGTTCTGGTTTTCGCCTTTTGTCGACGCAGCAGACGCTCAAACGCTGAAAATTACGCGTGGTTAATCGAATTGTGTACGCACGACTTGAAAAATCCGTGGCTACCGAACGCGCTCTCTTGTCACTAGGAATGTGCCACTTTTGGCCCCCGTTCACCTCCAGTTGCTTTGTTCATAAAAATAGGTTAGTCACAGTGCGAAACGGGCGAGCCGAAAGGAAGTCGTAGCGGGTCGAAAAAAAACAACAACAGCCACACTTAAAATATGGGTTAACACACAGTTCTGCACTAAACTAGAGGACTTTCGGCAGTGTGTCCCGTTAGTTGAGCTGCCTTCTCTCTCTTCGTCTCTACACGGCTCCTGTCGACAACGGCTGCTGCGAAACGACGCGCTGCGAAGGAACACCACAACTGAACGGCAAAGGACATTCGACATTGATTTTATAGTCAGGCGATGCAAAGTTCGAGCAAAACGTTACGCTCGGCTGAAAAGAGAAAATTGTGTGTGCAAGCCATAAAAGCCTAACTGGAGCAGTGCGTAAGTTTTGTTTTTTTTTCCTCAAATGTAAAGCCGTGAGGGGGGTTTTTTATCTCAATTATGAAAGCAACTCAATTGTCAATATTTTTAGATACATAGTGTTGAATTTTCAATATTATGTAAGTTGTGTTATGACTAAAAATGGTTTCAAACACCACTAAAAAAATGCAAACAGAAGTAGAAATATTACTCGATTATTTTTCACACAGTTTACTGGAATCATACCTTATATTTCAATAAATTCGTAAATAAATAATAAAAATAAAAAATTATAGTCAAATATAGTTGTGTTTGTTTTTCACATGAAAATTAATTAAAAGAAAATTTATAAAAACATTTTTTTCTAATAAATTATTGAAATTTTTACTTTAACAAATTTTTCTAGATTGACTATTATTTAATTGTTAGTTGAATAAAAAATTTTTGATTCGGAGTTTCAAAACAGACAAAATCGAAATCAGAGCCCACTAAATACTTAACCTATTTCATAAACTATAAAGAATGAATATTTACAATCGATTTCATTACTTTGATCAACTGTATTGGATTCGATTGCGCAAACTGTAGAAATTTTCGAAATTTAGTTGTCCTTACATGGAATTTTTTAGGGTTATTATTATATACTTTTCAACACTAAATCCACAACCCAAAGCGTATTCTTCAAAAAAACTTATTTTACATCAATTTACATCATGACTTACGACATTTTGCTTTGCGAGCTGAGTAATTGGCTTTTAACGCTGCAAGCTTTTATCTCTTTTCTCGTTTTTCGTGTCGTCCTGTCGCTGTTTCGGCACGGCGCAATGCTCCTGTGCCAGTTGGTTAATGTCCTAAGCAAGGATAATAATTTGGATATTCCAGCAGGTTGCTACTGCACTGAGTGGCCTGAGTGGTAACATGTTGGGCTTATTAAATTTTCATTTTCATTATTTCAAGTTCGTTAATAGCCGCGCTATTTTTTCGCTCTTTTGTACGGGCAGCTTAAGCGCACTTTTAGCACTTTGAAGTCGACTAATTACCGACTTTGGCTCTTTTGATGTGACTTTTTCGAATTATTAACATTACACGTGCGTTATAAAGTTTATAAAGTTTCTTAATACACTTGACTGAGTCACGCCTATGACGATTATTAAAAGACGTTTTGCACAATGGAGTCTAAAAATTTAATGTTTAAAATTAAGTTGCTTGCACTAATTAATATGATTTTTTAGTCATTTTGCAAATAAAAAATATAGATATGCTTTCTAATGCTTTAAACCCCAATAAAATATAAACTATTAAATTTCAATATGGAAATTAAAGTAATCAACTATAGAAATTAGATATCATTAAAAAAAAATAAGCAACACCTTTGGATCGTTGTTACGCTTTGCTATTTTTAGTTTGCAGTAATTTTTTTGTCACTACATTATTTTTGGTGTTCTGCATATATTATTTTTTACTATTATATTTTCCCACAAGTGTGGTAACTCTGGTAGGGAAAAGCTTTCAAATACAGCCAACAGTATTTTCATTCGAACGTTGCTTATATTAGTATTTGTGCAAAGTGTTTATAACTGGTTCCATGGTGTAATGGTTAGCACTCAGGACTCTGAATCCTGCGATCCGAGTTCAAATCTCGGTGGAACCTAAGGTTTCTGTTTAGTTTTTTTTAGTTTTTGGTTTTTTTTAGCTATTCAATATTTTTACCATCAGTGGTTTATTTTTATTTTAAAAAGTACTAATTCTAATCTTAAAAAAAGCAACCAAATTTTGATACTTAATAAATGTGCATTCGCCATTTTAAATTTAAATTATTTTTGATATTTAATGTTGATAGCAAATTTCTGGTATTGCATTTGTATCTACATTACTATATTTTTCGTTAAATATTTATACATAATACATAGTTTTCATAAGAATACATAAATCTATGCATCGGCATGGCGGTACGTGTACTTGCCTTACTTCTTGTTTTTGATTTTACTTATCATATATTTTACTTTATAACAACAACAAATACAAGCCGATAAGCCGCTGTTGTAATGGAATCTTATATTTTATGTAGAAAGTAAAGTGCTACCGTCATTTTGATTACTTTCAATCCCAATTACTTCTTTTAACATGAAAACTATACGAGCTCAGTAAAGACTTGTTAAGGCAACTTCAACATACTAACATTTAATATATTTAAAAGTGATATTTACATGAAATTTATGGATGTTAAATGCCATTCATCAAGAACAGCATTCAACGGGATATCGACTGTAAACATGATTTGTTTATGTACTTCAAAGAAAAAAAATCCCTTAATCAGATTTCAACTATACACAATTTAACTAAATTTAGTTTTAAAAGAACAACAAATAGCTGTTTAGGTTTCCAGCAGGGTCGATTTAGTTTTGATTCGAATGTGGTGGAGCTTTTTAATTCGAATGACTGCGAGAGAAATTTGCAGCCGAAGCTTAGCGCACTTTCATATACAAACACAACGAACTGTCAATGCCAAATGAAAACAAACAATAAAAGCATTGCCGTAGGACTTGGGGCTACAACTACCCAATGTACACATATTTTGTCTTTAAATTCGTTTCGGATATTAATAACAGAAGCTCTTCTTTAAATCGATCAAAATGAGCGTGTATTTTTCACACAGGTTATAAGCAAGTTAACTTATTAAAAAAACTGTTTAATAGAATTGAAAATTACGAGCAAATCATTACTGAGTGTAAGGAAAAAACAATAATTTTTGTATATAAAAAATGGACTGATTTTTTTAAATTCTATATATTTTATATTCTCTTTAACTTTATATTCTATTATTTATATATTTATGAAGCCCTCTCGAATTCACTGTGAACGCGCCAGTGTGCAATGGCCCCAATATAAAGAAGAAGCAGACACGTCGCGAATGCAAATTCATTATAAACAAAACGAATGCAATTTCACCTTTCGTTTCCCTTGCACCCCGCCGCATTAACACGAAGTGCAAGTGCTGCCGCTCACTGCAGCCCTCTTACCTTTGTCCCAAAACAGTTGTTTGTACTCGGTTAGGTTCTGCTGCTCGAGCCATTGGTCCACGGTGGTAGGCTCGCCAGGATCGGAGGAGAAGAAACCATACAGCAGCCAGTTCGGGTAAGCATTCCAAACCAGCAGAACCAGCTTCAGCAGCGAAACGGTGAACATCAAACTGAGGACAATTGCAACGAGCACCTTCATCAAACGAATTAGCATAATAGACGAACGCACGAGGAAATGGGTCCGCAGCCAACGCGATGCCGTTTCACTAGATTCCCGAGAACTTTGCAACACCTGTGATTCTTCTCTACACTTGTGCGCCGATAATTACACTGGACTCTTTAGAGTGCGGACTTTGCGACTGGAAAACTCGATTTGACGCGCATTTTTGCCGATTCTGCGATTCGCTCCCGTCAGCCAAACGCCAGCTGTAGATTTATTCGCATTAAAAATCGCAATTACTTTTTATTCAACTTTCAAAACGACACTTTCCGATACTCGTACTTGCCACCAGTAACTGGTGCAATGTCGGCGGGTGTTGAGAGGAGGCAATTTAGTAAACACAGAGCAGTTGCTGCAGAATGTGGGTGGCCAGCGTGTGTAAGCAGCACATACAATTTGTTGGGATCAAACGTGCGCTGTGCAGCTGTCATACGGCACATTTGACATTTGCATGGCGCTCGCCCAGTAGGAAAGCGATGCAGTTCAATCCAGTTTAACTGTTGGTTAATGTTCAGTTTTGACAGCTGATTGGCTTTGGAGCAAAAATTTTGTCTTGTAGTGGAATGTGGAAATGGCATTAAAATAGAGTTAATAATGAGTAAGCATTTACATTACTAAATATTTCATTTAAATGCTTTGCAAATTCAAATTTAATTATTGCCAATCAAATCAAGTGCAGTACAAACATTTTGCGCACAGGCCCGATAAAAGCTTTGTTCACTGAACTCGCAAAACAAAAATAGCTTTCAAATAATTTGAGTTATTTTTAGCATCAAACAATGCTGCCAAGCTTCGTCACAATGGCCAGAACTTCACTAATTTCTTTCCTAAATAGGTAGAAACTGAAACAAAATAAATCTTCAGCCATGAAAGATATTATGCAAAGTTTAAACTAATGTTCAGTAGATTTATTTTTCAATACAATTTTGATTTGACAACGAAGCAAAACACTAATCATCATCTGTTGACTTTGAGTATTCCCTTAAGACATTAATATATGAAGTATGGCAACATTGTTTTAGTACCTATAGCTGATACACAAACCACAAAACATGTTTCCGTGTTGCTTTCGTTACAGTTATTTGCTTCGTGGTTGAAGATGGAAAAAAGAAATCGAAACACTTTAGGTTCCACCGAGATTTGAACTCGGATCGCAGGATTCAGAGTCCTGAGTGCTAACCATTACACCATGGAACCTCGATGGGAAGAAGGGGCTAAGTTGTGATCGCAAAGTGTTGCCAAATCAATGTGTCATTTTGGGCATGTAAAAGAGATTAAAATAATGCGATTAAAACTATATTGGAGCCGCAGAAATAATTTCCGGCGCTCGTATCTTGTTACTGGTGATCGTAAACTTTACAAGCAATCAAAATTAGATCAAATTTAAATTAAATTATAAACAAATTGTTGTTTATTAAGATACATGTTTGTATAAGTAGATATTTAATGTATATGTATGTATGAAGAAATCACTTTTAATAAACTATAATATAATTATTATTGATTTTCAGAATTCAATTGTGTGAAATTGTATTATTTTGCTCAAGCGATTTGCATTTGAAAGTCAAAGAAAAATATTATTTTTCAAGCCCAATATGGCACTTTCTTTATCTCCGAGTGGATATATAGTATGTATAGTGGACGTCCAATATAACGAATCTTATGTTGTACCCCCAATTTGTTAAATCGAAAAATTCGTTAAATCGATCGAAATTTTTTTTTGTTTTAAACCATCCTTCTTAAAGGAATAAGTCTCACATATTCAGTTTTTAAACAAATAAATAAACAAATAAATAATAAAACAAATTTTATTCCAGCATTTTCAAAATACAAATATGGCTACAGTGTACAGTGAAAAGGTCTTCGATGCGCGATTGCCTCTTTACCGCAAGTAAACTTTTCTGTATGGCAATTTCTCTTGATTGATTATTGAAATTTTATTTTTTAAAAGAAAAAAGCCGACCGAACGCAAAACAAATCCTGTGAAAATGATCAGCAATGCATACAAACAGAATTTTAAATTGTTGGTAACTTGACGTAATTTTTTAAGTTTTAAGGTTTTTAAAAAACAAAAACAATTGAGGTACCGTTCAATTGACGAAACCAAACATTCATTGTTATGGTAAATAATGTAAATGCTCAAATAAAAACAATTCGAAGGGTGAAAAACAACATAAATATTCGTTATATCGAATAGCAAATTTCACTTTTGTTCGTAATATAGAACCATCAATGGAAAAAATTTGGCCGTACGTTAAATTGAAAATTCGTTAAATGGAAAGTTCGTTATACTGGACGTCCGCTGTATTATATCTTCACTACTTGTTTTTTTTTTGTTTTTGATTAAAATTCTTTGTGTATACTTATTAATTGAAATTATTAATTTATTCTGTTTTTTTTTTAGTTTCAGAGTCTCATCATTCTACATTCCATCCCAAATAACAAACCTAGCTGCTTTTTATTTTTTTTAAATTTGTTTATCTATTTGTTGGCGCACAGATAAAAAACATTCAACACTGCAAACTCATTAAAAATCTTCACCTCACTCCCACAGTTATGAGTAATAGCTCAAACATTTCAAATGGAACAATCGTGCGTACGTGTACTTGTTCCATTCATCGATTGTATGCTCCGTTAAATAAATCTTCTCAACATGTTCAGTGGGCATCTTCAAATCTCATGCTTTTGTAAGAGCCTAAGTGTTACTGTAGAAGTTTTGAACGAACAAAAAATAACAGCTTCATTTGTTCAAAGTTTCTGTATGTGTTGGCAGCATATTAAGAATACTTGAAAAGGATGGCACAGTGACGTTCAACAATTACTGATTCAAAAGCGAAACCAGTAACAGTCTGTTGCCTCTTTTCTTAACTAAAAATATTTTCTAACTAAAAACTTCCTAGCGTTTCGTATTTTAAATTCTATGTGAATCTTTCTCAAACTTGCTCTCAACGATTCGGCTCTTAAATCCATTTAAACTTTGTTCATTTTCACTCCTAAACTAAGTAGTCGAAGGCGATTCATAGCCCTTTGAATGGAGCTATGTATCTATAGCCAATTATTTTCCCAATGCAAATTAACCTCACTCAACCCTACTGCCAACACTGCATTTAAATTATTAGCACTTATGTTCGTTTTTTTGCTGCAATGATAATTTTTTTATTAAAATTTTTTACAACGATTTCATTTTTTTGTTTTTCCTTTACAGACAACAGCGAAACTTAAATTAAGACTAACACTAATTGAAATTGCCAATGTGCATATCCGAAATCCATTATCCTTGGTCCATTGTTCGCGTCGCATTGAGCGGGCAGCGGAGTTCCGTTATCCCTTTTATGAATGCACAGGAGCTCCGATAATCCCACTTATGCATAAGTTGGCATAGTCGGCCGTCGTGTGAGCTTAACCGTAGTACGAATAGGGCGAGCCATAGTAGCCGGAGTAGGCATACGGGGAGCCATAGTAGAACTGGGGAGCTGGGTTGGGGCCGGGCAGTGGGTTGGGGCTGGCGACGGGCACTGGCGCTGGTCTGGCCACTGGCGATGGTCCGGCCATGGCGACGGCGAACAAGGCGGCGAAGAGGACAACCAACTGCAATTGCAAAGAGATACGGATTATGAGTTAAATGCGCGAATGGCCGGATTTGTCGTCCTTTTCGGCACTTTGCAACTTACGAATTTGAACATTTTGCTAGTTGTTGGGTTGGTGGTTGCTGTGAGTTGAGTTTGTTGCTGTTGCTAGAACACTTGCGGTGCTGTGAATACCTTTTTGCTCGCCGCGCATGCTCTATTTATACGCAAAAATTGTGGATTCATTGTGTGTGTGTGCCCAACTATTATTTTGGTGTCTTTATTTTGACTACTGTAGTTTTGAGGGAAGTACGCGGAGGCGGTGAAGCCTGCACAAAGTGGGCTGCTGCTGCGAAGCGAACTCATTCGTATGCCGGCGCGCATGTCGCCTTGCCGCGCCGCTGTCGGCTTACCAGACGCGAGCCTCATTGGCTGCTTAAATCTTGTTAAATTATGCTTCTCAGTGCCCGGTTTCGAAATTCCTTAATCGATTTTCGAATTCTAATTTCGGTTTCGCGCACAGAGAAGAAGAATTCAATCCGTTCAAGTGTGACCAGCGACAACTAAACCGGCACTGACCTTCACTCACTTTCGGCTTACTGCACGGCTACCGTCCAAGGCACCAAGACTGTGGTGCGCCTTTGCTGCCCTCTCTGCCGCCGCTGTCGTCCCATTACTATTCCGCTCCACCCACTTTGATATATTCGGATTTTTAACTTCTCCCCACCGCGTACGCCACCTGCATGACAATTGCTTCATTTCTAACCTAATCAATAAAAATTCGTAGTCGACGCAGCTTTTTGCTGGCATTTCGCTGCGACTCATGCCGCTTGGCGTACGTACTTTGGCCGGTTCTAAGCCTTTTCGAAACAGAAAGTATATGTACAGAAAAAAGTATGTAAATATGAAGCGAAAGGAAATATTCAAAATAAACAAAAAACCAATTGTTTTCAATAATCACAAATTGATGGCTTACAATGGTTGAGATTTAATCCGAGTGGGTATTCCACAGTGCTTTGTTTACGTTCGCACTCCACACAGGTTTCGACGAATTGGCATTATTTGTCTTAAATGAAGTACTTGAAATTTTCGTAATGTCGTTACATTGTATGAATTCTTTCCACTTAAAAAAAAAATAGTCAATGATGTCAGCAGGCTGAAAATTAATATAAGCATTGAATTAATGAAGGAAATTCTTTGGGAAATTCAATGTGACAAATATATTATTGCTATATAATTAGACTTTGAGAAATTCTTAAATATATATGGTTGTAGTGTAGTGTTATATCATGTTATTTGTTGTAATATCGTTCCGTTGGCGGGCTTTGTTTGGAAAATAAGATCAGGAGAAGCCAGAAGAAAATGTGTGTAAATCTTGAATATGTAGGTTGAGACAAAAACTAGTAGGGGAATTCTTTGTAAGGTGCCACTCTTTGTAATGTGCCACCCCTGCTCGATTTTGACGTTCCAGCAATCCAAGCAAAAAAATGCATACCGTCATTTAAGGTATATATGACAACATCAATTTGAATGTGGTTTTTGAGGGAATAGACGCAATAACACAGTCTGGGTAAAAAAAAGTGTCAAATTTGGTTAAGAAAAAACTTAAAAATAAAAATTGAAGGTTTTTCTTGTGGTGAAAATAAAATCAAATACGTGTAAAAAACTAAGGTAAATATCAGTGTTGGACTTAATTTTTAATGCTTTTTCATAATCAGAAATGATATCCGAGAATATCGTAAGAGGAGAACATTTATTGAATTATTTCCAAAATGGCGTGAAAATGTTTTTTTCTTTGTAAAGTGCCACCCCTCTTTTTTCATTGTTTTGTGATCCTATATCGGAAAATGACTTTTTATTGCTCGGAATCGTCATTAAAATGGATTTAAAGTGTTCTTAGTCAATTTTTCTCTAATCCTATCATGAGAAATAAATTAGTTCAGTTTTGTTTATTAATTTCCATATAATTACCGTTTTATTCGGCATTGTATTCAATTCAAATTAAATTCAATAATGTTTCGTAAATTCTCTAAATCATGCATTTTTACTGGAGATTTCTACGTTTTTGGCAATTTTTTTAGAGGGTGGCACTTTACATGAAAAAATTTTAGGGTGTAAATTTTTAACACTTTGGGAGTTACATATACGCAAAAAAGCCATGGGATGGCACATTACAAAGAATTCTCCTAGTAGTAAAAGTACGACACATCCTTATAAACAACTTCAAATATTTTCGAATTTCTACTGTTATGTTGAGTTGCAAGAAGTCAATAAGACGAAAAACTTATAACCCTTTCCACTCAGAACTTATTCATATCTGCAACATACTATTCAATAGTCGCTTTCCTGGATCAACACGTGAACCGATTTAACTTATTTTGAAAACCTGGTTTAGATTCATTACTTTACTTGCGCTGGGTTTGCTAGACTTGGCAGAAAGTTGACCGCAGGATGAGAATTCGACATTACTGGATTGCCAGATCGTAACAGAAAGTGTCTCTTGTACTCTTTATTTCTGCAGATCCTGCAGCACCTCAAGATGTAACAATGCAATAAACGATTACGGTGCGGACCATTTCCATTTTCCTACTTCCTGACTAAGTGACATCTAAAAGTCGAACAGTACATAGTACACGAGTCAATGTTTGGATTCATTTCTGTCTTTAATGTGTTTAGTTTTTTCAAAACCACGCAAAAAATCATTGACCAAATGTTAAATCTGAACATATAGGAAACGGTTTTGAAAAGTAAAATTGGGCATAAAACTGATGGAACTACGTGCAACGCTTTGGAAATATGTATTCAAATACTTAGTATTAAGTGCGCCTCAGCAGTTTCACATTTCCGCAAATGTTTGTGCGAGTTTGTTATTTTAGTTCAAAATTATCATAATTCTGACTGATTTGAAGTAAACGAATTCACATGAAGTCATAAGGAACTGCTGATTCTTCACTGTGCAATAATATTGAACAAATGCAAATTCATGGGTGCCGAATAGGCGTCAATAGTAGTGTTGGGGTAGTGGGTATGACGCATTGAAGCTAATGGCGATTATAAACAGTCGATAATTGACTGAACATAGAATAGTTTTAAGCCAAACATTCAGATTTGCCTGCTTTTGTAATGTTGTTTTGTAGTTTATGTATCTGTATATTTATTATTTACAAATGTTCAATGAATGTAATGTCGAAAGGTTTGAGTAAACCGATCTTAATTGTTTGTTTAGTTGCAATTTTGTACCCATTCTTGAAGTAATTTAGAATAAAATTTGTTATATAAGTTACAGCTTTCATAAAAAATCGTGAAATTTTTTCAATTTCGTATTCTTAGTTTAATCGAGGAATCGAATAAAACTAATGTCAGTATATGAAATAATTTTTAAGACATTTTTCTCCTCTTTTCTTATTGTTTTTTCTTATTTTATTCATTTTTCTCTAGAAAATTAACCACAACAAATCAAAGTAGAAAACTACAATCGCAATACTTGTTTGTACATTATATATTAATTAGTTTCATCAATTGGTCATTATTTATCAACAACACAAATTGTTCAAGGGCAAAGGGTTATTGTCTCAGATGTCAATAATGCGAACCAAAAATCATAGTTTCGATTCGCTACAAAGCTCTAGTATTTTCAAACCCGAAATGATGCTTATCAGTCAGCGGTCAGTATTACAGGGCGAAGCATTTCTTTTCGATCAAATAGGAGTAAAAGAGGTGCTAAAATTATGACAATGATATGACAGATTGCAATTAAGAATTATTTTGACAGCGCACACAGCAGCCACACTTCACAGTACTCGTCGGCGCGTACTTTGCGCCCGTTTGCCTCTGTCGGCGCCGCACATCCAGCAGTTGCTGTATGTTGTTTATTTTCAAATTTTTTACTAATACTTTCGTAATAATTCGTATTAAGAACCTTTTTTACAATTTTAAAATGAATATTCAAAAACAACAAATCAATAACAAAAATTCTAATGGAGCAGTTATTACGCTTGGCGAATGTTTTCGGCATAGTCAATGAGGCCGAACCGAGTTCCTCATGAAAGTGTACAAGAATTTTGCCGCAAACATTTTGAGCTTTCTTTGTGTACATATTTAGCTGGACAGAGTCGTAAGTCATACGCGCGACGGAAGCAGAGGAACGACGCGTGAGGCGGCTTTTGCGCCAGCAGTGAATTCCAATTTCGACTTGAAAACAGCTCAGAATGGCAGCGACGCACACATATTTTTGCTGGCGATGACGAAATCCCTGCTGAGCACATCTGCTGTCCACAGACACGTCCGACTGTTGGCCGAGGTATAAATAGTGAGTCGAGCGCGCTCAGACAACATTACAACTGCAACGTTTGCATTCCTGGCACTTCCAATCAACTCAAACCAAACTCATACAAAATGATGAAACTTGTAAGTAGAGATGACAGACCATGATAAAACATCTACACATATAACTATAATGATTTGTTTCTTCGCTTGCAGATCCTTCTCGTTATCGCCGCTCTGCTCGCCGTCGCCATGGCTGCCCCATCGCCGGTGGCTGGACCCAACCCTGACCCGAACCCGCAATTCTACTATGGCGCCTATCCGGCTGTGGCCTATTCGCCATATGTGTATTACGGCTGAACAGCTGCGAACTGAACCTTACATTTTTATCTCATTAACGAACCGGATGTGACTATGGCTTTGCTCTTCTGAAATTGTGCAACGATCTGAGATTCAACAAGCTTAACTTAAATTAAGGATTTAGTATTTATTTTTTTTTTGTTTTTTTCTTTTTTAATAAAGTTTATGGCATTTTGTTAAAAAAAAATGTTTGAGTTTAATTTTATTAGCGACAGCATAATATGGTTCTATATAAATGTGAAAGTTCAAGGCTTTAAGTATTCAAGCGATCCAACGAAATTGCTTATACAAAAGTCATAAAAAAGTAAAAATTTTCATGATGATGTATGTAGAAGTGAGAAGCACCTCACTAACCGATACTTCAACACTAGTGGGCCTTTAAAATAAATGTACTTAAACTAGATCGAGAGAAGTCTCTGATCCTCAGTTGTCTATTGAGACCAAAGTATCAGCTGTTGGCTAAAGTTATCACTAGGCTGAGATCATATTTGTTGAAAACGGCGATGCCAAGGTTAATGAACTCACTGGCATCTTAGTAAGTATCCACCATTAGATGGGATTTCAGATGTCGCATTGCCCTGCTGGGCGTCAGCATATAAATCGAGTTGTCGTCACTTATGGCCAAACCAATTTTTTAGGCTTTGTTTTGTTACGGGCGAAGACTGCATTAAAAACTTTAATTTAAAATCTCGCTCATACAACCGCGGGATACAACTAGAAGGAGTAGTCCGTTCTTCATAAAATTTGGTATACTAGTTAATCCTGGTCTGCTGAATTGAAATCTTCATTTTGTTTTTCTTAAATTTTTGTAGTTTGGCAATGATTGAGACTTAAATTTGCAATTTTCGTCATTTTTAGTGAGCTAGATTTTTCAGATTTTACATTTAATAGGTAACGTCAACATTGATTATTGCAAAGAGTAACAGAAATTGTCTTAGAACCGTTTTGTTTTTCAATAAAAATGATAATAATAGATGTATGTTTTGCATTTGTGCAGTTTTATCAATTTTTCATGCTGATTGCTTACATTTAGGGATGAATAAAATACATTTGGTCGAAAAATAGGTGTTTAGACCACTTTTCAAATTGAATTATTTTCTGAGATCGGAAGATATCGGAGGATGTAATTACATTATTCGACAAAGAAAGAATGTTTCTTAAAATTAAAAAAAATCCAGGAACATACTTTCACATACTTTTTAGATATTTTCCTCTAAGTTTTGCCAATTTTCAGATTTTTAATTTTGAAAAATATTTTAAATTAAAAGTGAAGTAAAAGCCTCAGCTTTGCAAAATTTTAAGAAAACATTAAAAGCGAAAATGGCCACATCATTTCTTAATCTATATTAAAAGTTTTAGAAACTTCTTGGTAACGATGTATTTTTACAATTTTTTTTACTCAATAGACTAAAAAACAGAAAATATGTGTTTCAACTTTGAGCCGCTTTTGCACATACACTAATTAATTTTTTGCACAGATTTTTCGGGGTTTTCTTAGTTGGAGTTTTACCTTTCAAATGACATCAAAATCGTTAAATTCTGAGACTATAAAGTTTTTGAATTTTGTCTATGGAGGTGATTCGTTCCATAGACAATTTGCAATGAATAATAATAGTGCAATGAATTGAACTTTTATAGTATGTTCAAAATTGCATACCGACAATGCGTAGAAGACTCGCCATTTTAAAGTTAAAGGGGTCGTGTGACACCTCTTAGCTGAAAGATGTTTTAATATAATATATAAAATATAATTAAATAATGTTTCAGTCCCCATACAAATATTTAACTCCTTATTTCAGCTTTAAATTTGTTTAACACAATTTAGTTTAAAGCTCATATAAAGACAATAAAACAATTTAGTTTAAAGCTCATATAAAGAGACTACTTATGATCCATGATAAAAAAAATAAAGGTAGAACCGCTGTCAAATTTTTTGACACTAAACGTGTTTATTGATGTTTTTCGTATTCGTAAAAAGCTTGAGTCGTGATGCCACTTCGATATAATATTAAATTAGAGATATTGAAGGTTCTAAGAATTTTAAGATTTTTTTTTTTAAATAAGCATGGAATAGACCTTTGACTGTGACTAACATATTTTGGGCAAAAGTATAAAAATGTTAATGCGAATTCAACAGCAGCTACAGTCGTGTCTGGATATAGTGAACTAATTATTGCAAGGCCTGTTCACAGTATTGAGGTAATATATTGAACTATATAGTGAAGGTTAAAATTTTTGTTCAAAAACGTTTTATTTGCACAAAATACACTTTGTGTGTATAAATTCAAGAGATCATTAAAATAAATTAGTAGGAAAACATAAATGTATGCTTATTGAAAGAATTGGCGGCTTGGCGTTTGCTTCTTGCGTTCACAAAGTTTCAAATACACATAAAAAATTCCACTTTTATCCAAAATCGGTTTGCATTCGACAAAAAACATATCCACTAAGGTGAAGAAACAGCCGATTTTGTAACAATCAAGAGCAAAAATACAAATTAGGGGAATACCCTCTTTCATTTTTGATTCCTTCTTGTGTGTTTTGTTGTTTTTTGCTTGAAATTGCTTTCAAAATTTTGTTCACTATTTAGAGGTTTTTGATTGTTCACTGTTTATGGAGTACTCCATGTAAAAATTTGGGTGTTCACTATATCGAGGTGTTCACTATATAGGGTGTTCACTATACCCAGACACGACTGTAATTCCTTGCAGTTTTAAAAAATTTTCAGTAGATTTTCCAACAACAGTACGATAGCACATTTTCGAGGGAGAACGCAAAAAATCGTTTAGTGTCAGATGCGCAACATGGTGGCTGAGAAGAAGCATTGGCTCTAAGCTCTACCTTAATTTTTGTATCATGTTATGATCTAAACATATTTGAGTCGTTCACTGTACAAATCGATTAAATCCACTTTTTGACAGTTATGAAATTAAAGTGTCAAAGCACCAAAGTCATAACTTTTTATATTTGGAATAACTTTTCTGATATCTGATCGCCCGAAATTGCTGCCAAGTGTATGAACGTGAAAACATTTTACCCGTCCACAACACTTTCCCCTTCTCAATAAGAGACTGTGCCGTTTGCCACAAAATTCATTGATCGAAAACTGTATTCAATTTTGAAATAAAAAAATATAAACAATAACATAAAATGCTGCAAATTAATTCAGAACGACCAGGGTTTCACATTTTGCATGCCGATCACATACGCTGCTTCCGTATGTGCTCAGAATAGTCAATACGGCCAAATCCTAAACGAAAGACATTTAGTCAGACACATTTTAAGTAGTGGAATAGCAAAAGAACGCGACTGCAGCGGAGTAAGGGAAGTTAGTGCTAATCATGCATTTGAAATTTTATTTCAAAATCCCCCACTATGGAAAATACAAATCACGACTACTGATATACTTTTGATGACGCTGACGAAAGGCCAGTTTAGAACATTTCTGTCAGCTGGCTTTGGTATAAATAGATCGCCGATTGCCCACAGACAGCATTCAAATTGCAACTTGTGCACATTCAAAGCAAACTCTAACAAAATGCTGAAACTTGTAAGTAGATCAAAGGACTCAGACAGTACAATTTATTAAAAAAAATCGAATTGAAATCCTTTTCTACCAATTTGCAGGTCTTCCTCCTGATCGCTGCTCTGTTCGCCGTCGCCATGGCTGTGCCATCGCCAGTGGCTGGACCCTACCCCGAGCCAAACCCCAACCCACAATACGTCTATGGAGGTTACCCAGGCTATGCCGGTTACTCGCCCTACGCCTACTACGGCTAAGGTCTGAAGGATCATTTCCCAAACGTTGACGAACTGGCTGTGTTCTCGGTTTTCGTTTATCAATTTGCACCAACAATTTGACGTTCAACAAGCTTAATTTAAATTAGGGATGTAGTATTGGTTGTTTGTTTTTATTCTGTTCTAATAAAATTAATCGCATTTTGTTAAAAAGGCAAAGAAAAATGTATAAAATATATTCTAATTGGGGTAAATCGTAAAAGAATGCGTAAATATTTCATTTTGCCTGAAATATGCGTTTGGCGTTGTGAGGAAAAGGCTTTTAGGACTAGTTGAAAATTGAGTATCAATTTCGCGTTTTTGAATGCCTACCAAAGTTTTTCAAAACTTCTCAACTCATCATACGCATTCTCATTTCATTAAAGTGAAGTTCCTCCCATTTTCTCAACTGTTTGCTTCCCCCATTTAGTATTGCGTACTCGACTTTCTTATGTATTTTCGATAGCAAAAATAAATTGAATTATGTACTGAACCACACTGCACAATCTGACACAATCCGATACACTGTCATCAACAGACGTTTTCAAAATTGTTTTCAACCATCAAATAAGAAATTTTCTTTTTTTGTCCCTAATTTTTCAAAGAGTTTTGCGCAGTATTATGAAACCACGCGATTAGTGCCACAATCAGCCATTCAAAATCCACAGAATTCATCACTCATTCACCCCGAACCCACATCCAACCAAACGCCGATTCAACAACGAAGCCTGCCAAAATGAGTGATAACATGCGAAAAGTTTGCCGCAAAATACTGAAAGAGCGACAGCTGAACGATCTAAACGTGCAGAAGAAGCATAAAGAGCGCAATGCCACTGTACCACAGCCCATCAAGTCGACCGTAATCAAGAGTGTGTTGAATATTCAAAAGGAGACAGTCGACCCGCAATTGGGCTACACCCCGCACGAGACCACCATAGACATTCTACTGCAAAAGATGCAGCGCGAACCCTGGAAAACGGACGTAGTACTGCTCATCACGCCCTCCAGCAGGCATCAAAATCAATTCAAACTGCACGTCATCGATCGCGAGCACGAGGACCACATGGGCATGACCACCATTACGAAGCAGGAGCTATCCGAGCTGCGCACAAGCAAAGCCTTCGAGAAATATTCCACCATCATTGGCAGCAAGTACATCGATCTGAAGACGGTGGCTGCCAGTTCGAAGATCCTAACGAACCTCCTGCGCAGTCTCAACCGCGAATGCTGCCACAACAAAGTCGCAATTCTGGAGACATGCAGCCGCAGCAATATGATGTCCACAGCAACGTGTCAACACAGCGACGGCATGATGGTGGAGAAGCGCAGCGCGCACCTACACTACCCAGACTACCAGACCGAGAGCAATATGCGACTGGTGGCACTAATCGATCGCATCAACGACGCCTACGAGCCGGCCGAAAACGATCTCCACAAGTTCTTCAATCTGGCGGAAAAGTACAAATTCAAAATCTACATACGGCCCGAATTGTGCTGGAAACCAGCGGACGATTCCGAAAACGAAGACGAGTACGAGGGCGCGATGATCCGCTACAATGTGGAGTGCTTCATGCTCTTCGACAACTACGTGGGCACCATTACGATGAACTCGGACCAACTGTACGATCAGCTGAACCAGCACTCGACGCTGCTGCCGCGCATACAAGTCGTCGAGGATGTGTGCCAGATCACACCACTGCCCAAATTTGTGGCAGTTGGACTACGCACGCTGAGCGAATGGCTCGGCCTGGAGG
This sequence comes from Melieria crassipennis, assembly GCA_963668005.1. Lineage (NCBI taxonomy): Eukaryota > Metazoa > Arthropoda > Insecta > Diptera > Ulidiidae > Melieria > Melieria crassipennis. The sequence continues at coordinate 12,201,989 of OY764961.1, forward strand.
TGCTGTACGATGCGTTTGGCGAATTCGTTTTCGATTTGTACAAGCAATACGCCTGAGCGACAGCGGACTGGGTCTATGTGTGCGTGTGTGTGCATTAACAGTGGGCCAATAAGAAAATAAATTTGCGTTTCGCAAAACAAAAAAAAAAACAATCAAGTGAATGTGTTTGAATTGAGAAGCAGGATAAGAGCATAGATTACACTGCACAACAAAAAACACTTTTTTTCTTTTGCAAAGAGTTTTTCTACTGTTTCTTATTATCTTCGGTGCGCTGATTTCGAATCTTCAGATTTTTTGTAGCAGCTCTAGTTTCTGAGATACAGGTTCCGTGTCATTTTTTCAGATTTTCCTCTACTTTTTCCATATTTCTGATCGTAATTTCTAAACCAAATAACCGATTGACATGATTTTCACCTTATCGCATTAACAAGACCGCACGGCTTCTTCTCCGATGCAACTTATTTTTATAAGTTTAAAAATGCCGCGGTAATTGAACCTCAAAGTCGGAAAATGGTCAAAAACATGCACAATTTTCGTAAATCAATTAACGAGTTAGGTGTATAATGAAAGCCGACACATCAAACATTACAACACAGCCAAATTATTTGGCGGAATACACATTAGCATCGAAATAGTACCAAAAATGTACCATAGTAATTTTCATCATTTTTCATACTTTTTCCTTAAAAAATTAGGGGCCTCAAAATATGCTCTTTTATATGTTGCATTTATAGTTTGAAACACAAGCAAAAAACAATAAGATTTTGAGTTGCTCGAAACAAAAAAAATTAAAAACTTTGCATATTTTTAGGCCCCACTTTTTTTAAGGAAAATCTATGAAAAGTGATGAAAATGACTATGGTACATTTTTGGTATTATTTCGATGCGAATGTGCATTCCGCCAAATAATTTGGCTGTATTGTATTGTTTGATGTTTCTTCTTAAGATATTCATATACTTCGTAACTTGATTTAGGAAACATCTGTACAATTTTCGCCATCAGAAAAAACGCCTTGAAATTCAATATTTTCCTACTTTGAAACCTTATTACATGAGATGTTGTTAGTGCAACTATATAACTATATAAACTATATAAAATCATGTCGATAGGATTATTGGTTCAGAAATTACAGTCGAAAACGAGAAAAAAGCCGAGGAAAATTCGAAAAAGTGGCACGCCCATTTTTTGCGAAAACTAGAGCTGTTACATAAAAACGGAGTATGGTTTTGAAAACAGCGTGGAAAAACGATTCAGATTGATGTAAAAAACTCCATGCAACAGAAATGCTGTTGTGCAGTGTTATGGATTTGAAACCTCAGATGATATTATTTATTTTTTTGAAAACGCGCTGTTTTATTCTTTTTTGTCAATAAATACCTTACAAACATAATAAAAAGATTGGAAATTTGTTCGGCTGCTTGGGTTTAGAAAAAGATTCATTTTTGTAGGAATCTTTAATGATTTTATAATATTTATAAATTTATTTTTACGTACCTATGTTACACATTTGTGGAAATCTAAATATTTTACTCTTTCACTATTTTATGATTAAAAAATGTATTCAAGCAAAACTAACATCAAATTGGACTGACAGTTGTCTAGATTCCATACTACACTTACTTACTACTTATTAATTCTCGGCTGCAAATTAAATCGTCAGTCAAAATTACCATTTCCAAAATTCTAATCGCAAAATCAAACGTACACAACTTTAAACCCATACAACGAAATATTCGTAACTCCACACGGATATGTTCATGACCATCATATCAGAATCGATGGCAGCATTTAATTTTAATATCGTTTTCGTTTATGAAACTGCACTCAATACAACAACTATATTCAATGTTTAGTATTTTCCTAGTGTTTTGTTTACTGATACTTTAGTGTTTGGTTGTTGTTGTGTTTATTGGTTTTGGGAATTTTGTGCTGTAAATGAGTTCGCTCTGCACACGGAATTAAAATTGAAGCATTTCAATTTGTCAAAAGCACCACAACCACGCACCATGCGAGCCAACGCAAACACAACAAAAGCTCTCCATTAGCATGCAAGCCGAGCGTCCTGGCACGGTCTCTAAATCGCCAAATCGCACTTATGGCCATTTCGGAATTCCAAAATACCAAAATGAGCATAAATTCACATTTCGGATGCAAGCGCGCAAAATGCAGGAAATTTCACAGCACAAAGGCAAAGAATCAAAAATAAAAACACCCAACAAAATGTTGCATACATATATCGCATTGTAATTGCATTTGATTCATTAATATTGAAAATGGCCAAATGTTCAAATGGCACCAATGCGTATTACGCGTTTTACTATCGTGTTTGCGAGCGTAATTATAATTGTAAAATGTGGCGGCGGTGTTGCTTTTTGCTACCAAATGCAAATCTGCGCGCCTTCCGGCGTCCGGGAGCGGCATTAAAATTCAAAACTTACGCAGCATTTCGGTGTGTACGCGCGCTTTTGCATTAATTAAGCGGATTTTAGACCATAGCATACATACGCACATACATATACATAGTATGGGTGCATATGTAAGCCAATGTGTGTACATGCCAATTCGGCATTCACGCATGTACAAATGTACTTATTTATGTGTGTACTTTAATGAAATATGTATGTAATTCTACGTAGTGTTTTTGGATGTTTTCATCACTGCGTGGATATTTATATATGTGTGAATGTCCAATATTTGTGTGTTTGTGTGTTAAGGAAATAACAAACAGAGAAGGCAACAACTGACACTGAAATCTTATTGTTTGTGGTTAATGTCACTATTGCCAAAAGTCATTGTGATCAGTGTAAGTTTTAGACTGATGCACTATTAACCAGTTTAAACAAGTAAGTAAACTAGAAAACGTGGTGTTTAGAAGCTGGCTCAGGTTTTTGCAACAAAATTTTCTTACTATGTAAGATTTCCTTCGACTAGAAATATTCGATATAAGTAAAGCAAAACAAGTGTTTTGATATACAACAATGATTCGATAGTTGGTTACAATATTGGAACAGATCTTGGCTAGCAATTTTAACTAACCTTATGAAGACTCCTTCTATATTTGAGACAAACGTACATATACAAATAATGAATTACTTTAGTCAAGTCCAACACTGTTTCGCCAAACCAATTAAATCGAATAAACTAAACATATGGTCATGCTACAAGAATATAAGGTAGAGCCAATGCTTCTTCTCAGCCGCCATATTGCGCATCTGACACAAAAGGTTTTTTGACGTTCTTCTTTGGAAATGTGCTACCGTACTGTTGTTAGAAAATCTATTGAACATTTTTTTAATACTGCAATGTATTTTCTGCTATTTATTTCGCATTAAAATTTTTATACTTTCGCCCAAAATATATTAGTCACAGTCAGAGGTCTATTCCGTGTTTATTTAAAAAAAATCTTAAAATTCTTAGAACCGTCAATTTCTCTAATTTAGTATTATATCGAAGTGGCATCATGACTCAAGCTTTGTACGAATACGAAAAACATCAATAAACACGTTTAGTGTCAAAAAATTTGACAGCGGTTCTACCTTTATTTTTTGTATCACGCTCGTAGTCTTTTTGCGGGTTTCTAAAACAACTCAAGCTCATTGTTTCAATTGCTTCATTTCCTCTGTCAACAAACATATTAAGTGACATCCTAAAAATGTATGTAAATCAAAAAATTCCACAATTTCTTATTTTCTAAATGCATATATTTTACTTTTATTTGAACAACAAATGCTACAGTCCTGATTTAAGTTACGCTAATTGAATGTGAAATCGCTGCAAAAATTCATGCAATCGAAGCCTGAGTCAAATCCGGTTCGTCAACATTTGGGAAATGATCCTTCAGACCTTAGCCGTAGTAGGCGTAGGGCGAGTAACCGGCATAGCCTGGGTAACCTCCATAGACGTATTGTGGGTTGGGGTTTGGCTCGGGGTAGGGTCCAGCCACTGGCGATGGCACAGCCATGGCGACGGCGAACAGAGCAGCGATCAGGAGGAAGACCTGCAAATTGGTAGAAAAGGATTTACATTTTTTTTTATAGGTTTAAGTTACTCGATGACGAGAATTATAGGATTTCAATTCGATTTTTAAAATAAATTTTATTATCTGAGTCCTTTGATCTACTTACAAGTTTCAGCATTTTGTTAGAGTTTGCTTTGAATGTTTGAATGTTTGAAGTTGCTATTTGAATGCTGTCTGTGGGCAATCGGCGATCTATTTATACCAAAGCCAGCCAATGTTGGAATCGTAGCGAATGCAAAGAGCAATTCTAAACTGGAATTCAGCGTACGTAATAGTGATTTTGTGGTATTTTGATTATATAAAGTTGCACTCATTGAATTCGAAATAAGCGCACAATGGTTTTATGCCGTGAACAAGTAGAAATATGTAAATATGTATGTAAAGAGCTTAAGCCACATAACTCAGTTTCAGTGTTCGTTCAGGTACTCCAAATCGAATGCGATTTGTGCACTGAAATATTGTTTGCGATTTAACAATAAAATTGTAGATATTGTAAGTGACTGATCCAACTAATAAGCAACACTTTAGAAGAAATTGACTTCAAGTACTGGAGATGAAGAAATGAAAATTTTATAGAATACATGAATAAAATGAAATTATTTAATTGTTATTAGAAAAACAATAATTGGAGCCGTTATGTTACATTAAAGAGTGGCGTTAGCCGACAAGATTTGCAGCTGGAAATTAACAAAGTTTGCAAGGATCCGTAAAATGAACGAACACTTTTACTCTTCCTCTATTAGGAGCACTTTTTTGGTTTAGCCCGACTTAGCTTGTTACTGAAGACAGACCTAGTTTTCATTGTATTCACAAGCCCGTACCTCCGACCATCTTTTTCGTATCGTTCGACTGCTTTCATAGATTCAAACTATCACAACGCCAACGACCCAAATGAAATCGACTCATGCTTCAAAGCTCTTTACCGTAAATTTACCATAAACCATAAGCATGTCCTATAAAAATAGAATAATAATAATAATAATAATAATTGACTGGCACGACAGCCCGCTTTCGCGAGACTAAGGCCTAGCTTCCCGCAACTACCCGTGTTGTGCGTGTGAATTTGTACGCGGGTAGAAGGGACCTACAGTTTTTATGCCGGTTCCGAACGGCAGGTTGGGAGCTTTATCATAGGCAATTTTTACTCTCAGAGGTTTGCCATTTCCAGCTGAGAGGACAGCCACCGAAAGAGAAAACGAGTTTTCCCGTTATTTTTTTAGGTGTTATTACAGGCAGTATTTGAACCTGAGGTTGCTGCCTGCGACTCGCGGTCCAACGCACTAACCAACTGAGCCACGGCGGCTGCATAAAAATAGAATATCTTCTATAAAACCGTGAAGTCATAATATAACAATTTGAATTGTCAATGAGGTACACTGCCAACGAAAATTTTAATGTAGATAATCATTCGCAGGACTCAACTGTTATACATGTGAGATTTGCCGATTTTATAGTACAACTTCAAAACTTTATGGCAAAAGCTCTTATCAGCTTTTAGCCCCCAAGCAGTGTTAATATTGGTCGGTGCAAAACTTTCAACAATGATTTCTCCTCATCGTGTCCTGGCCGCTCAATGCGTTGCGTACGCTCCGAGTTTGTGGCAGCCGCATGTTGCAGGCCATCCCGACAACTTGTCGCTCCACTCGCTGCCAATGACATCATTTCGAGACTCGCTCAGCTGGCGCAACATTGGCTGATGCCATGCCGCAGCCGAAACTGTCTCAACATGTTTATCGAGCGTGAACTACATTTGGCCAAAATAAAGGATACGGCAGGATACAAAGTGGCTTCAGTTCGTTTTTGATACTGCCGAGATTTCAACGTCCTGCGCGTGTACGACGTCCACGGCATCACGGTGCGGTTATTCAACCGTCAACATTCAGTATTTCGTACACCCGAAGCGCGTATCTCCGGCGCGCTGCATCCTTCGTCGCGCAGCCTACCATCTCTCCAGCCTCCATTAGTTGGCAGGATTCTCCGAATTCGTGCGGCTCGCCAACGCAATTCAGTCGCCGTTCGGCAGTCGAGTGCAACGGGCGGCCATGACTCGCGCGACCACATCATCCGCTTCGCAATGAGGACCGCTCTCGCTCTGTTACTGACGTACGGGGTGGCGTGGGTGTCGTGAAAAGGATGCACAACGGATAACGCAGCAAGCTCAACACTGCAATTGCCCACACACACTTATTGCCTCAACTTGAAGTCGATTGTGTGCTCGACGGTGCTGTAAAAATTGCGCGCGCGCGCGTTTGTGTGCGTGCACGCCGAAACGCACGGCGCTGTTGTTTCGTCCTTTTTCCGGCGCTGATGACAAATTCGTTTGAAATTGGCATTTCGTGTTTCAAGGATAAGTCGGCGGAAATGTTGCCACCAGCGACGCTGCTGCGCTAAGCTCGCTCGTACTGCGGGCTTTTCTCGTTGGTGCTGCGTCGGTACTGGTGCCGCTGTTCTAATTGACGTTGTGCGGAAATTTCCAACAAGACCTATTGTCGCTGTTGTTGTTCGCCGACAACATGATGTCATCTTGGCGCTTCGCTAGTGAAAACGGTCGCCGCGGTATTTGCTGAAAATATTTCAATTACCCCTTCACAAAGGCGCGCAGCTACAGCCACAGCGCGTGAAATGTGCAGCCCCTTAAAAGAAAACCGAAACAAACGAAAAACAAAAAGCATGTTCTTTCCAACCACATACTGGCCGGGAACATAAATGCGCGCAATACACAATCCGCAATCTGTCACGACCGGCGCACTTAAGCCATCTCTCTGTGTGTATTTAATTACCCATAAAGGATTACATACTCATTAAAAAGGATAATACAACGTCGCATGGCGGAGTACAGCTCGCCGGATTATTACATTCGGCAGCATATTAAGCCCATAAAACGGCAACAGCGGCCACATCATCTCGCAATGGATGTTTTATTATTGCTATATTTGCTCTTCAGTCAAAATGGTACGCAACGCCCGTTCGGCCCGCAGATCCATCACGGATAATTACCACATTATGACTTTGGTTTTTCTCTTTCCTGCTATCCACAAATGTCCTTTTCGCTGCCACAATACAATCCTTTAATAGGTCGTAGAGTAGGGTAGGCATTTTTCAGATCAGTTTAATTAAGCAAAGAAATTAAGAAAAAAATGTATATATAAAAGATTCTTGCAAAAAAAAATTATAATTACCGGGCCCCACTAATTGATTCTTCGCAAAGAGAAAAATTTTTAAATAAAAAATCAACAATCGAGAAACTTGTGCAAAATACTTCACATTACAAATAAGTTCAAGCAAAGAATGCCAGTTCAGTAATATTTAGCTAATAATACGCCCAGGAAAATATTCCTTTCAATTATTGAAATCTTTGTGATTTAAATTTGTTTCAAGATTTAAAAACAAAATCTGAAATTCTGAATTCTGAATCGATCACAACTCTTTAAGAAGTTAAAAACAGTCTAAATAATTTAAGCGCATTTTGGAGTAACTATAAAAACTAAATTTAAATATTACATTGGATTATTGGCCTTTAACCTGTGGACTTTTGCTCTAAATATTTGCTAGCTATTATTTTTTTTTTTGGATGCTGCTTGATCTTTACGTAACTAGTCACGTAATTTCTGTTACCAGGCACTGTCAATCTCTGCACTGTCAATGCGCTAACACATATTTTTTAGTCCTTTTTGAACTGGTTTGAAAATTGTTTTCATTAGTAGCCAGTTGAAAGAAACTCTCATAGATGTGCAGAATAACAAAAGTTGTTTCATTAGGTTCAGAAATGTGTCAGTGTTCCTCATTAGCCAGAAGAAGCCATAAGTTTCTCGGCTCTGATTTCTTCATTATCATTATCTGCTTTCTTCATATTTATCTAACCGAACTATCGCCTCTGAATGTCGGGAATAAAGCCAGGTTCATAACGGAATCGTCATGGCTACCAGCGCCGCAAGACTACCCCCTTGCAACATGCACTGTGACATCACAATGACCCATAAGTTATGCTCAAGTGAGCTTTTCACGTAGAAGACTGACACTCTAACCTAACCTAACCCAGTCTAGGTTCCGAAATAAAGGCAAACGATGACAACATATTACCAACTTCCGCTGGCAATACAAATGGCACTCGAATTTTATGTTCAAGCACGGATCGAACCCACACAGTTTGGTCCCGCAAAACTTACTCGACGTACTTCTTTTATTTTATTCAAAAACAGCTGACAAAAACTAGTTTTTTTTAAGTTATAACTCATCCCCCAAGTTTATTCAATGAATACAAAAAATTAATTATTATGAAAAAAAACGAATTTAAATATTTTTCCAATTTTTTATGAAAGTCTGTTAAATGAGTTCACTAAAGCATCAACAACAATGCATCTTTACAGATTATTAAAAAAAAAACTAATTTTTTTAAAACCTGCAAATTCATTATGCAAAGTTTTTGTGTATTTGATAACTTCCAAAGTTTCCGTGATGCATTCTGAAGCACATTTATTTCGTTTAAAATTAGTTTGATTATTTCTGTAGCACATTTCACTACTTATTTCGAAAAAACATTTTTTGCTTTCTAACTAAGTACGGGTTATTTTTAAAAACAGTCAAATAAATTATTTCTGAAATTGACTTTGTCTTTAAACTTGAGTTATCCTTTAACTCCAAATTGTCCACCCTCAAAAAATTTACATAACTTCCCACCCTGAGTCCCAAGGACTTGTACTTTTGTTTTGCTAAATGATACAACATCCATTAATTTATTTATCATTTAATTTACTTATTTTTATGGCACACTATGACCTCTTCAATCCATATGTTAACGAAAGTTAAGCAAAAATTCACTTTTTCAATGATAGACAAAACAAACACTTAGAGAACAGATAGAAGAAGAAGTTCGTAGTGAGTTCCTGGGACTCAGGGTGAACGATTGAGGGTTCAAGTATTGTAGAAAACGGTTAAAGCATCGAGATTGGAAAGTTAATTGTAAATAAAACTTCCAACTATTTTCCGAAATTCTCCAAATCACATTTTTGTCATATCTTGTTGGTTTCAAAAATTGCAACAAAATCTCAACAATAAAATCTACGTACGTAGTAACAGTTGGGCTGAATAGTTCGTATCGTTTTATAGAAAAACACATTTTTTTGGCAAAATTAGATTTTATTATTCAACATAGTTGCCATCGAGGGCGATACACCGATTATAGCGATCTTCCAACTTTTCCATACCATTTTTGTAGTACGATTTGTGTTTAGCCTCAAAATAGGCCTCTGTTTCGGCGATTACTTCCTCATCGCCTTTAAATTTCTTTCCAGCGAGCATTCTCTTGAGATCTGAGAACAGGAAAAAGTCGCTGGGGGCCAAATCTGGAAAGAAAAAAAATTCACTTCTATTGCGGTTGAACAGCTCCAAACATTGCTCTGAAGCATCGACACGTTCTTGTTTTTGGTCGATTGTGAGCTCGCGCGGCACCCACTTTGCACATAGCTTTCGCATACCCAAATATTCATAAACGATATGTCCAACACGTTCCTTTGATATCTTTAGAGTGTCAGCTATACAAATCAACCTCAATTTACGATCTTCCCAAATCATTTTGTGGATTTTTTTTATGTTTTTGTCCGTAACAGCCTCTTTTGGACGCCCACTGCGTTCATCGTCTTCGGTGCTCATATGGCCTGTACGGAATTTAGCAAACCACTTACGAATGGTTGCTTCGCCTGGCGCAGAGTCCGGATAAACTCATCAAGCCACTTTTATCAGCAGCATTTTTTTCATCAAAAAATTGTGTTTCATTAAAACACGAAATTCCGTTTTATCCATTTTTTTGAAAATAACAAAAGTTGCTTCACTCAAAATGCTGTATCTCACGAACTAATAATCAGACAGCTGTCAAATTTATATACGTTTCTTTTGAAGGTTGGTACTACCTAAAAATGATACGGATTTTATTCTAGTGGCGCCATCTCATAGAAACGATACGAACTTTTCAGCCCAACTGTTATATGTACAATGAAACAATACCGACTTTGGTACTAATCTTATTATAGAAAGTTAATTGTAAATAAAACTTCCAACTGTTTTCCGAAATTCTCACAATCACGTTTTTGTCATTTCTTGTTGGTTGCGAAAATTGCAAAAAAATCTCAACAATAAAATCTATGAACATAGTATATGTATGTACAATGAAAAAAATACCGACTTTGGTACTAATCTAATTATTGGCTAATTATGCGCTAATCTTTACAACCTTTTGTTCCCTCAACAAAGCATTAAGATTTTTTCTTAAAATTTTTTCTTAAACTCTACCCTGACCCCAACGACCTCACACGGTCAATCTTTACCAGCTATTTTTTGTGCATCAAAGGATCCTAGTCTTTCTTAAACATCCTCCGATATAATAAATAATCAAAATAATTCCAGATTAGGCCATAATACAGTAGCAATATGTATGTATAAAACAAAACAGACTATTTGCAATGCCAATTATGACTAATTGGTAGGTTAGGCCAGTGCTTAGCGTCTTACAGAAAATTGCAAAGTACTCAGTTCATATGAATTTTTTGGAATAAATATTTAGTCACACAAAGGACAAATGTTTAAAATTATTTTACTCTTGAACAGAGATAGTTTAAATAATTACATAAAACATTGTTCTGCCAAATTGCTCAATAAAGCATTCAATGCTTTAACAGCACATATTTGTCGCCAACGCATTTATTCTATTTGAAATGAACCTTGGTGTTTAATTTCCGTGCCACAAACTTTCTTTTTCAAACATATTCATTTTCAAAGCATTGAGCATAAAGAGAAACGATAGATATAGAAGGACAAAGCAGTATGCGTAATTGAAAATTGTATAATTAAATATGCTTGAATGCTGTCGGGTGTGATTTTCATGCTCACTTTGACGCTCGAATTTGTTCCATTCAAACTCACAAATAAAATAAAATATAGCACACAGCTTTACATACATTCGTATGAATAGACTATGTGCAGTTGTTGTTGTTGCTTTCATACTTTGCAAATGAACCCACACACTCGCATGCCGATACACATACATATGTACATATGTATAACATGTCCTTTGAGCACTCAACTAAACTAAATTGTTCTGAATTCGTTCGCACACACAGTCGCTGTGCTTGGACAATTGGGCGGCAGCCTGCTAACGCTAGCACCATCTACGCCATCTATAACACACTTTGTAAATGATTCCTTCATCATAATCTGCAAAACAGTACAAAAGGATATCAACACCAAATGGAAGGATCCCAGCGGCACTGCACGCGAAAACACAAAAGGGCGTGTTCACATCGAAAAGAAAACGGGTAAGTGGTATAATTCGTATGCCGGCAATTTAGCTGCCGGCCACACGTAACTACTTACATACAAACATGTAAATATGTATGTATAGTATGTACGCACAGTTGGCTGCTGGCCGGCCGCATGTAAAATATATATATATAATGACAGATGCTGTCATAAATTTGCGCTCAAGCGAAACTTTTGAATTAATTTACACCACCAGGTCATTTGGCGTTAGTTTTCGAGCATATCGCACTGACGGACAAGGGCAACTGGACGTGCGAGGCCAGCTTGGAGAACGAGTCGACCGCGGACGCTGCCGGCGAGACAACCAAATCCTTTGAGTTGCTTGTGAATCGTACGTTCATTTCCAGTCAACTTCAACTTATTGCACAATTATTTATGCAATGCATGTACGCGTCCTCGTGCTCGAGAGAATTAACAGCAATTTCTGTGTATTGTGTGTCCTTTTTCTCTGCTTCCTTTTATGTTTTTGGTTTATTTACACATTTCGTTTTCATTCGACGGTCATATCGCTCGCTCGCCATTTGTCATCCACTATCCGGGATGGCACACATCGACCTAAAACTCTGGGGGCGCACTTCATTTGCGGCCCCGCACCCTACACGCGGCCAAACTTGACTGCTGACATGCGGCGCGCAGAGAAAATCTCCTTCGACAACACGGAACTGGTGCAGTCGGCACGCGAAGGCCGCGATGCGACAGTGAAATGTTTCGTAAGAGGCGATCCAGTGCCCGATATTTCCTGGCTATACAATGGCGAGTACATTAACAGTAAGTATCACCTTTACAATGGGAAAAAATTGCGTTTGCCAAAAGTGGAGAATCATAAGTGGTGTGTTAAATGTTTGTTGTTGTTACGAGTATATTGACGTATGAAAGGAAATGACAGCTTTTACATAACACAACACTTTGCTATTTTGACAAATTATGTGTGGATGGATTTTTTATTTTTTCCAAGATACGAAAATGTATGTGGTACACTTGTAATTTTCCACGATTATTTTGACTGGTTCAAAAATATTAAATCTATTAGCTACAGACAAATAAAAACAAGTATTTTGAGTAGAGTTACTTACTTTTTTCGTATTGGAGTAAACAAAATTTGCTGTGAATATTTCCAACATAATATTACCAAAAATATTTTGCATGGAATTACCTACTTGTTTGTATCTTGAAAACAAAATATGCTAACAATATTTCAATAAATTAAAAAAGAAATGATAAATCTAGTAACTAAGTAAGTTCCATAAATAATTTGTAAATTAAAAAAACCAAAAGAAAAATCGCTGAAATAATGAAGTAATGTCCAAATCACAAATAATTCATATATAAAAAAAAATGTGAAATCCTTCAAATAGTAATTCAAATTCAACCAAAAGTCATTTTGAAGCTTAAATTTAAGTCTCTCCAACAATGAGGAAATCAATTCAAAACCAAGTTCTTTCAATTAGTGTTCACTTTGAAAGTAATCATACCATTGTACGCAAAAAATTTCAAATCTGATTAATTTCTGTTGGCTTCAGCACCGACAAAAACAACACAAAGCAAACTGCCACCACAGTGGACACAGCACAATTTTAACCACAAATTTCATACGCTTTCATTCGAGCTCGTTCTTCTGCCGGACTTCGTCGTCTTTGGGAGTGCACACAAAATTTCACAATACTGATATTTGCTCTTTGCAGCTGCCAACTCGACCAAATACAAAAGACTCTCCGATGGACTCTTCATCAAGAATGTGATGCAGGCAGATGCGGGCGAGTACACATGTCGCGCCATGCGAATTACGCCGACTTTTTCCGACTCGGAACAAATTACAATACTGCTGAGAATACAACGTAAGTGCAACGGAAGCAACAGCAACGTCCCCCGTCCTTCGGTCGCTTGTCCACTGCAGTGCAGTGAAGCTGCTAACTTTGTCACCAATCGACTGGAGTGGACGAGGGACACATATAAAAAGGCGAGAGGCGCATACGGCGCAGTAGGGAAGACTCGAGCCTGAATGCATTTAATTTGGATGGTTTGCGTAAACGTAATTGTAGTTTATGCATCATCCATGTGGGTTAGCGTTGCTATGGTCTGGTAATGTTTTTCGTATGGATGCATTCAGCTGTTAGCTAAAGTGAGTGAGCGTTGCGAAGGCCCTTGCCAGCTTTTTATGAGAGAAAAATGTGTTTGCCACCAATGCCCAAAGCATCTTGTTGCTGATGGTACAAGATTGAGGTATTCCATGATGGAATGCAGTTGACAAGATTCATTATGCATAATTTTCAAATGTAGAATTCAAAGTTTATATTCAAAAGCATTCCTGCGTTGCGTGCAACTCATTTATAAAAGCAGAAAAAAGTCCCTAAGCAGTCTATTCAGCTGTCTGCTACATTTTGCAAATTACGAAATCATTTGAGTTGCTGCAACTTTTTCAACTCACTTCTTGCCAACTTTTCTATTCAAAAATCACTCTACTTTCGAAAACTACAAATAAATGCAACTTCAAAGTTTGTTACATTTCATTAACAGCTCACATTCAACTACTTTTGAGATAATCCACAGGTCATTTTACTAATGAAATGGAATGCTTAGAGCATCGAAAAAATGTATGGCAACTAGGGATGACATTTTGTTTGCTATTATGTGTTAAGAATCCCGAGAGAAAGGTGAATTTTTCGAATTTAATCTTTATTAAAGCTTAAATTTCATTTTTAAAGTTTTAAAGTTGAATCAGAAGTATTTTTTATTTAATGTTTATTCAATATTATATTAGCAACGTTGGTGCCAGAAAATGTTCTTAAATGGTACCCCATGTTAAGTAAAGCCTTTATAGAAATATCAAAAGATCAATAGGCAGCAAAAAATTCAACTTTTAAGGACGCAAATTAGGTTGGGTCAGCAATAAAATGCTTAGGAGGAGTATTTAAGAAACTGCTTTATCAGTGATTATTTTTCGGTACCCTCGGTAGGCGATTTGAAGATCAATCAGAAAGAACATTCAGTGGACAAAGAAGTTTGTAATGCTGCTCGATAGTTTGGGGACAACTCCTTGATTAGGTTGAGTAAGCAATGAGCTGCTAACCACGCCTTTCCAACGTTTTCACCGCGACATTTACAACCATCATGAGTACAGAACAAATCTGGCCAGACTTTCCCACAGTGCATAAGCCATGAAAAATTAATTATCAAAAAATAGGTAACACTAAATTCTCGTCACTTCTTCTTCACTTATTCTTCACTGCTTCTTTTATGCTTGCAAGCTTACGAGCAAATGAGGGATTACGAAATTAATATTGTCGGTTTTTGTTGCAGGCCGTTTATATCAAACGTTAATAATTCAATACAAATATTCTCAATTAGACGTAAAATATTTGCAAGTGTCACTTTTTTTTTAGTTTAAAGTAGAACAAATTATTAGAAGTTCACACCACGAAAATATCCAATGTCGGAAAAGCTATCCATAACTGGCATCCCTAGCGACCGCATCCTCTACGTGTGCTTGGGCCCATTGGGAAGGTATCAAATACCAATACGCTGCATTGTTGCCATTCTAGTTGGCAACACCGTTGTCGGGATGAGCCTTCCAAGCGCCGGCAACAGCAGCGTCAGCGCTCACTTCACTTTCAACTTTATTGATTGGATTGGTGCGGGCGCACCAACGAGAGGCGGTAGCTACGGAATTACCGCCCCCGCCCCACCCCCACCATCGCGCTGTCGCAGCGAGATTGCATTTTGCACCTTGGGCGAAAGTTTCCCAAAACTATTTTCAACATAAGTTTACGGGGTAAATCCCTTTGGAGATTGAACGGGGGAATTACTAAATGTGACTGGAAGCTTTTAAAGCGCCGACAAATTGCACTATGCGCACTTTCGTCGTCGTGGTCGTCGGGCGGGAGCTGGATAAGCATTTCATTGCAAAACCTTTACACAATTTTCCCCGCCCCGCTTACTTACTGCCACCATACTTCTCCTTTTCTCTCGTTTATTTTGCTCCAACGCACAACAGATAAGCCGCACTGGTTCGAGAATCGAACTACGCCGCTGCAGTACGCATACATCGGCGGCACGGTTAACATCTCGTGCGATGCGATGGGTGAGCCGCCACCCTCGTTCACCTGGATTCACGACGGACGCGCTCTGGCCGGGCGCAACTATCGCATTTTCTACGCCGACTACGGTTCGACGCTGCAGATATACGTGCAGAACGAAACGCATTTCGGCGATTACAAGTGCAAAGTGTCCAATCAGCTGGGCACACTGGAGCGCGTCATCAAATTGCGCCGAGGCCAGAAGCCGGTCGGCCCGACGCGCTTCCAACTCAAGCGGTTATTCGGCGACGGCTTCGAGCTGGACATTCGATCCGTCAAGTACTCGAACGTCGAGGAAAACATGCACACGTTCGGCTATCGGGTGCAATATATGAGCGAGAACGACTTTAAGTACAGCGGCGGAAATTGGAGTTATGCCAAGTACAAGGATTTTGCATTTCATCGCGGTGAGTTCAAGTTCAATAAATACCAGCATTAATACACCGTGCGACAAAAAATTTTACACACGAAAAAATCTATATACTCGCGAAACTAGGGGCCAAATATAGTAAAACTGCGTTTTTAGTTTTTCTCTCTGACGTCAGGATTTTTTTTTTAAAGGACTTTGAAATTTGAAGGACATGTTTATTTCAAAAATTATTTTCAAAATTGAGCGCATTGCAGAATAGCAATATGGGTATCAAATGAAAGAGAAAAATCCTTAGAATCGTAGAAAATGTTTTTTTTGTGCAAAAGGACGAAGAGGTCGAAAATGTCCTTTTACAACTTTATCCTTGAATATCGTTGGAAATTTCCAATCATTTTTTTTTGAAAAAAATATATCTTAAGGACTAATATGCACACCAACACATCCTTGAATTTCGTCCTTCTAACTTTATTAGTTTAGGATATAAAAAATGTAATACTTCGGTGTTATCAGTCGTTAGGTATTGCATAGGAAATAATCATTCTAGAAATAAATGTACACAATTTTTGGAAATATCGAGAAACAAAGAGAAAGAACTTATAACTAGTAAACCTTTATAAGAGAAAAATTTTCGAAAATAAATGAATGTATAAAGTAAAAAATAAAAACCAGGCATTTCGGACAAAAAATGGTGGATAATTTGGTTAAACGATTTCTTAAAATAGAAAATTAAAATCAAAGTTCTTCTATCAGATTTCTTTATATAGTATCATTATTAGATTTATCAACCATAAATCAGTATCCAGATTTCTGCAGAAATGGACCTAAACTAGCAGTAAAATTTGTTAAAACTTAAAATTATCTGAAAGTGCTTTCATCAGATTCCTACTTTTCCTTATTCAAAAATTCAAGTTCAAGTTCAAAAATTAAAGTTTTTCGAAAACGAATAATGACAACTAGAGATATCAGAAAACAAGGAGAAAGAACTTATAGTAAGCCTTTAAGGGAGGAAGATTTTCGAAAATAAATGTATAAAGTAAAATAATCCCTAGGTTTTATTTTTATTAAGATTTCTTAAAATAAAAACTTAAACGTAAAGCTTTTCTACCACATTTCTTTATATCGCATCATTATTCAATATATCGACCATGAATTAGCTATAAAATTTTTTAAAACATAAAATTCATCTCAAAGTGCTTTCATCAGATTCCTACATAATTTTGTTATTTAATTAATCTACAGGTGGCCGTTTCGTAATTCACAATTTGGAACGAAATACCACATACTTGATGCGCGCCGCCTCGCGCAACATTGCCGGCCTCAGCGATTGGAGTGCGGTGAAGATCTTTGCGACCCTAACAAATTTTGCCAGCAAATCGACGGAGAATTTAGTATGGCATACATGTCTGGTAGTTGGCTTAGGATTAGTCTCTAAATACTTCAAATACTTGTAATTTTCACTGTTCCCTCGAGCAATTTAGCCAAAATTGTAGCATAAAATGTCAACAAAACGAACAAATCGAATAAGCAGATAATGTCCTTACCACATATGTTGTTGTCTATTGTATTATTGGCAATTAGTAATTTTGTTTTATGTGTACCTGATTTATTTCCAAGAAAGCAAACATAGTTTAGCAAAAACAAAATACGCAATGAAAACCAAAACGACAACCGATGATGTTCTTTTCAATTCTGTGATAAATTTTGTCAATTTCCTTTTCTCCCACTTCAAGCAAACGAAATTCCCTTTCATTACATTTTCCCATTGTTTACGATTGAATATAGATGTGTGAATTATTGTCAAAATGTATTCATATTTTCTGCCAAGCAATTTCCACACATTCACCATCGGTTTTGTACTTTTTTAAAAGATTTTGAGCGCATTTAGCATTCATGACGAAATCAAGTGCGAACGTTTTACTGCATAAGTGAATAAGTCCAAATACAAACAAAACGATTATGAAAGAATAGCATAATATATAGAGCGACTAAATAATGACGTAATGTTTAAGAAGCGCAAAACAAAACGGAGAATTATGTAATTGAATAAATTCTAATGAATGTGTAAGTGGTGTGTTTTTCTTTGAGAGTGAATATAGTTAAAAAGTTTATGTTCATATCCTACTATCCATAAGAGCCACTCTTAAGTTGGCTGCAATTTGCATTGTGCTTTGCGTATTACGCAATGTGGCTAAATGCACTCGAAGCATTTTCAATATTTGCCATTTCAGCTTTTTAAGTCGAATTTAAGTGCATTGTTTCCTTATGGCTTTGCGGCGTAATGCGATGCAACGAAGACATGCAATTAAAATCTCACTTACATACATTTACCTCAACTTCACATACATGAGTATATGCACATGTACATATGTATGTATGTGCACAAAATTGAAGCCAGTGCAAGAACTCTTACGTCTGGATTACCGAAAATAACCGAAGACAGCCCGGATCACAGCATGAAATTACGCCCATAAAGAAACATTGTTGCTGTCATTATTGATGGTGTTTTCATTTAATTCACACACACACATACACTTTTTGTGTAGTGTAGAGTGTATCATTAATCTTAGCGTCTTTCAATATACAACAGTCGATCGTCCTCAATGCTTGACACGCTCGTAAGCGAAAACTTAAGTACAAATAATCGCCATCGATGGACAGTAATGAACGAGTCCTTTGAGCTTCAACTTAATAACTGTAAGTAAATGAATTTCTTTTTGCATTTTCAGCTCAGCAATTTATGTACATGTGAAGTGCGCCCAACGGCTGCGCCTTCGCTTTGTGTCTTCTGTGCCTGTTTGCACTCGTACACACAAACATATAACAGCAGTGCAGCCGAAATGATTTAAGTAAATCCGTTAAAGTTCGTTCATTCATTGCGCTTTACACTTGACATTAAAGCTGAAGTAGTTACTACAATAAGTGAACAATGGTTCTCAAAGGGAAAGTTGCACACAAAAGTGCACACAGTGACACAAAAACATATGCATACTTCTCAAATGTGTCTGTGTTTCATATGAATAGATGAGTCTGTGTATGGAGTGTCATAAGATGTAATGTTTTTTGCCCTGCGACAGCACTTTTCACAAGAGAAATAGTAAGCAAATAGTTGATTTGAGAAAAGTTATTATATTTGTTTATTAATTTAAGGGGGTCAATACGTGTAAATTTACAAAATTTTCAAAATTTTTTTTTGTGAAATAGACTCCAGGGGGTCTTAAGAATATCCCCCTCAAGTGGTTTTTAATTCTGATGACCCGTTCGCCTGCAGCAGCGCATGATATCGGTAACGCAAAGTTTAAACCGAATTATTTCGAAACACTGGGTTTTGGTTATGGAAGTAGAATATCTCGACAAGTTTTAGTCCCACTGATCTAAAATTTGGGCAGCAACTTTTTGAAACATAGAACTTCTAAACTAACTAAAAATTGCATTGTTTTTGGCGAAATCCACGGCGCCATTTTCGGGAAATTAAGAAAAAAAAGGTAATTTTTTCGGTTCGAGCGTATTTTTGTATTTTCCAAAAAATATTTTTTTTTGTTATTCGTTTAGAAGGTAAGCAATATTTTTCAGATGATTTTTGAGGCGCCGGCACAACTTCTACTAGAATTTGGGCCCAACGTTGGACCCCCACCACCGCCGCCATTTTGAGCACCCAAAAAAAAAAATTGTTCTTGCACTGCTACCTTTTAATAAAAGAATGAAAAAAAATTGCACATTGCTTTAATTTTTTCCGGCGTATGCGGGATTCCAAAAATATACCGTTTACACGTATTGACCCCCTTAACGATCCAGTAGAAGTGGGGTTAGGGTAAGGTTATTGAAAAAAGAAATTACTTAATTTGTTTTCTTAATTTGTAATTTATTATTACAGATATATTCACATACTTTGTTTTCTCAATCAACAAAATTTTCGGATCTCACTTCATCAGAATTTTAAAGTTTCCAGTTTACATCTGTTTGAAAGTATATCAAGTCAGGAAATTAGATAAGCAAACAAATTAAATTGCAATAAAATATAATCGGAAATCGACGAGACAGTTGCGATTTTGGAACTAACTAAAACCTGATTTTGGTGTTTTTCATATCAATAACTACTAGGCGACTGCTCTGGTTCAGATGATTAGGTTGTTGGGCCACGAGTCTGTTGGCAACCCATGAGTAAAATTGCTTCTAAAGATTTTCCCAACTCGTTGTTCGCCATTGACATAAAACTGCAAGGTTTTCCATAAGTATACAAATTGAAACGCTCAACACATTGTGGGAGACCTTAGCGTCTCATTTAGTCCTCGTCGTTTGTCTGATTAAACAATTCAGATTTTGATTTTTATCGATATATGTATGTAAGTAATATTCCTAGTAAATTCCTGATTGCAACTGAAAACCACTTTAATATGCTTAACATTTAAATGCAAAACAACCGAAAAAACAAAAATTATACCAAAACAATTTTCAGTACTTTCTTTCATCCCCACTACGGATTCCAAACTTTCGTTGTTATCGAATGAATGCTCATAAAGAGAGCAGTGTTTATCTTGTCAACTTGCGTCAATAATTTCGCTTTTAAAGCTTTAATTTCACACACAATGAAAATGTCGAATTAAAAAAATGTTAAAGCAATTGTTTTTGCTATTACATTTAGCTCCCATATTTACAATTTATGTTTACAATTAAAGTAAAAAAAATTGTCAAATATCAAAATTAATTACTAATTGAAATAAGTGGACGCACATAGATGTATTCTGTATTTAATCCTTAAAAAAGCTTTCCAATTTTCAAACTTAGCAAAACAAAAATTTCCACGATTTTTTTTTCAACACATATGCTAAATTCGCTGCAAAAATTGTGTGTAGTATTGTGTAACTGCCGTGTTGGCCGTGTTGCTAGCCATGCTTTACTGTATTTACCAAAACTGATATTGCAACATTTAATATTTTAATACGCAATCATGTGTGCTGATATGGCATGCGGAATGTGATAAAATCAAAACATTATTTCATGACATCAGCCATAACCACAAAATGCAAAAAGATTTAACCAAATTTGTAAAAATCATGTTCGATAACTAAAATTGAACAATAAATCGGCTGTAAGTGTTTTTTAATTAAAAACAATGAAACATTTATAACAACTGACATGTGAAACGGCATAGTGAATATGTACATATATATGTATGTATGTATGTATGTATATGTATAAATGTGTGCTTGTAATCGTATTAGAGCAGTTTCCCAATGTAGATGCACAGCGATATGAAATCAAATTTATGTAATAATTCTTGAGGAATTTATGTTGCCTGCATCGAAACACATTGGTTGTAGGAACAAAAGAAACTCACATACAAATGCTTCCTTTAAGGAACTCAACGTACAACTTTGTAAATTCCAGGAGGCAGAACATGTTATTGCTAAAAATTGGCATTATGGTTAGAATGTAACAACAATTTTATGTTTTTAACATATTTCTAATTCTGCACGAATCAACACAATGCATTGCACTTCGTTAGGACATGACATGTTGAGCATTGATTTTAGTACAAGAACAAAAACAATGAAACAAAATGCCAATCCTTTCTAAAAACTAAATATTGTAGCAAAATAATGTGCGTGGCGCCTGTTGTTTCAAATATTTTATTATGTCTGCTTGTATCCGAACATTGTCTATTTGTGCAATTTTTTTTTTAATATTGACAACTTAGAAATTTTATGAACATTTCCAATTAAATTGAAAGCATAACGATTTGGACTTTCTTGACCACTTGAAACATTTGGATTGGGTTTTTCTTCTACCTTAAAAAATGGATTTCGAAAAAGTCCCTGAAAGCACTAATTTCCAAAATATAATTTTTAACAGTTAAAAGCAAATGAGTAAAATCATATTTAGTAGTCAACCCACACGATAGATATCATATTAGGAAAATAGTATTATGTATATATATTTATTTACAGCAATAATAATATCTTATATATTTGTTGCAATAAGAATGTTATCTAAATAAAATAAATAAATAAGATAAATACAAGAAAACACATATCAGGTTCATGAACTTGGACTTGATGCCTGCTGAACGATAACATACTTTTGGGTTACCAATACCACTGTTTCATTGATCATTACATCTATAAGCCTCAGTCTTGGTGAATAGAAGTTCTGATGTGGTTGTCTTTAGAAGAAGACAAGCTGACGATGCTTCTTTTTCGTCCAGCTGACGATGCTTCTATGAGGTGAACCAGAAACATTTTAGAATTTTTACGCATCCAGCATACGAAAATGTCAAGAGTTAGGATCCTGGTATTTTT
Organism: Melieria crassipennis; assembly: GCA_963668005.1. Classification (NCBI taxonomy): domain Eukaryota; kingdom Metazoa; phylum Arthropoda; class Insecta; order Diptera; family Ulidiidae; genus Melieria; species Melieria crassipennis. The sequence continues at coordinate 12,224,058 of OY764961.1, forward strand.
GAGTGAAAGTATCTATAAATATTGCAGTTTCTTGCTACTCGTATATTAGTCAATTGCATCTTGGGTCTACTTTAGTCAACATGTCCACCCCGCAAGAGCGCTGCCGCAAATTAATACTGGACATTTACTTGACTGATAAGACGAAGTCTAGACTAAGCATTGCACGGGAAAGCAAAGCGAGCGTAGCGACGGCTTATAATGTTATAAACAACTACAACGCGGGAAACTCCATCTAGAGAGCCGAAGAATCAGGCAGAAAAACGGGTCCAAGTAACCCAGAAGTGCTGAAAAGGGTTGTTAGCACATATCGGAATATCCCCACGAGGTCGACTCGATATGTTGCAGCTGCAGCAGGCACATCGCAATCAATTGTGATGCGTTATAAGCGAAGTCAAGGATTAAGGACCTACAAACAGCAGAAAGTGCCTGACAGGTCGGAAGCAAAAGAGAAAATAGCGAAGACGCGGGCTCGAAAACTGTATGACGATTACGTAACCAAGTTCGATTGCGTGATTCTCGATGATGCACCTTACGGTAGGCTTGTAAGGCGAACTTCAATCAGTTGCCTGGGAATACCCATTTCACTACAAAGAATTAGAATGGAACACATAGAAAATACTCTGAAGTGAAATACACCAAATTTCCAAAACGCTTCATGGTTTTTCAAGCTATTTGCACCTGCGGTCTACCGAACAAGGCGTTCATTACGACAGGAACAATTAACTCTAGAATTTATATACATAGAAGAATGCCTGCAAAAACGCCTTCTACCATTTATTGAACAGCACAAAGGAACAGTTTTGTTTTGGGCAGACCTAGCGACAAGCCACTACTCCAGGTCAACTATGGCATGGTATGAAGGAAATTGTGTCATGGTGGTCCCAAAAGAGGCAAATCCTCCCAACCGCCCGGAACTTCGGTCTATTGAAAGATATTGGGCTATAATGAAGCAAACCCTAAGAAAAACAAAACAAGTTTGCAAAAATGGTGTACTGTTCCGAAATCGATGAAAGCAAGCCTGTGCACTAGTCACCGAACGTACTGTCCAGTCTCTAACTAAGAGCTTTAAGAAAAATAGAAAAAAATTTTGCAACCGCTAATTATATTTCATTAAAGTTTTTTTGAATTAGAGTTTAAGAAATGTATAAGATACTGCAGTTAATTTAAGTAAAATCAGACGATTACTTTTTTTTAATGTGTCCTTAAAAATTCTAAAATTTTTCTGGTTCACCTCATATACCTTTAAAATCATTTGAATCAGCCACTGTCTCTTTAACCTTTACATCTCTAAGCTGGGCTTTGATGAATGAAATTTCTGATACACTTCTCCTTGAAAGTAAAATATGGGTTTTTTTAGAGACTAACTCTCCCCAGTTGGCGGTTCTTCCGTTGATGAGTTCCCTTGCTCCTTAACTAAGTTCAATTATCAAATGTTAGAGAATAATTAGCATCCATCTAGCTTTTAAAATAATTAGAATATGACTATTTGCAGCTTTGGAACAAATTTAATATTTGCACTTTTTAGTGGCCTTTTTACTACCAATTTTACTTAAATTTATAAGCTTATAACTGAGCAGCCGCCGTGGCTCAGTTGGTTGGTGCGTTGGACCGCGAGTCGAAGGCAGCGATCCAGGTTCAAATACTGCCTGTAATAACACCTAAAAAAAATAACGGGAAAACTCGTTTTCTCTTTCGGTGGCTGTCCTTTCAGCTGGAAATGGCAAACTTCTGAGAGTAAAAATTGCTTATGAAAGAGCTCCCAACCTGACGTTCGGAATCGGCATAAAAACTGTAGGTCCCTTCCACCCGCGTACAAATTCACACGCACAACACGGGTGGTTGCGGGAAGCTAGGCCTTAGTCTCGCGTAAGCGGGCTGTCGTGCCAGTCAATTATTTAATTATTATTTTATGAGTATTTTCGTAAATGTTCTTTCAAAGTATAACTAATATTGTCCAACTAATATGTGAAAACATTCAATTCTGCACTCAGTGAACATACGAGTAACTTCAGCAAAATCACTATACTCTTTAAATTGTTGTTATGCTGCAGATACAAAAAAAGAAACTCATAGAAATTCATTAACTCGCAGTATTGGAAGAAGCTCTGTAAATCCATTAAACCACCAGCTATTAATATGCCTGGTAGAACTTTTTATTTGTACACTCATATTAAATAACATTCAACCATGCACCATACTGGTACGTATGTACATATAAATATTTTTATTTCTGCACAGTTCCTACCTCACAGCCTCATTCGCAGTGTTCAAATTTTCGCGCATTATTCCAATGTATCCATTTCATATATTGAATTTACTAATTTGTTGACACTTTGCGCTGTTGACTCTGGTCATGTTATGTGTGTTGTTGTGGTGGCGGCTGTTGTTATTGCCGTTACTGTCAGTGTCGTGCTGTCGCCGTTTTTGTACGTACCACATTTTAATTATGGCCGTCTTTTTCCGATTTGCATGCACCGCCATAAGTGGGCTTTCATTAATCTGACTTTTTAATTATTCAACGTTTCATTAACTATGTTTAACAATTCATAAAGTGGCTTGTGCGAAATTTCAATATATTGCAATCAGTTAATGACTTCGATTAAAGCAAAATTTAACTGAAATTACTGGCCGCACACACAACCGCCAAGCAGTTTTAATTTTATTATTTTAAAAATCATTTTATGCGCATGCATATGTACCACTATGTGTGCATTAATGTATATGTATGCCAATGTGTATCTATGCAACCAACTTTAAGCAACAACCAATGCTGCCTGAGCACCGTAAACGTTTGAATTAGCAGCTCGCATAAGAAATTCAGCCTCGACGTCACTTGGAAGTGCACTTACTGCACACTGCTTTCTAAACCGCTTTGACTTCCTTTGCAAAACGCCGCGTCTACAACTTTGTGCCGGCATCACCTTCCACTTTCCTCACTGACAAGCCAGCCGTAATTAACTGCCGTACCGGGTTAAGCATTACTTCACCGCAATCTGCTTCAGTTACACAATTTGCGCTTCCATATTTAATTCGAATATATTTTGCCTAGTTAAAGAAATGTAAGTGTGTATGTGTGCTTCAGTTAGGGAAATACCACTCGTCATCCCAGTGATACCTTAGGCGTATGAGTGATTTGTTAAGTCAGTGTAGGCGTGAAGATTTGCCGCAGATCGAGGACAGTGAAAATTGAAACCGATTGAAACCGGTTGCAGAAATTCAGAATGAGTGTACAAGAAAATAATGTTTTTTTATCCAGTGATTATTGTATTGGATCGAGAGCTTAACACAGAATTTACACCGTGCGACAGTATTTTTCACACCGAAAAAATCCATATGTGCGTGAAACTAGAGACCAAATATAGTAATACTGCGTACTCAGTTATTCATTTATACATCCATTGTCCTTTTAAAAGGACTTCAAAGTTTTGAAGGGGATAAAAAATTAAAAAATATCAAAAATATTTAACCTAGTTAGAATATAGAGATATGTATATCAAATGAAACAGGAAAGGTTCAAGAATTTAAATAAAATTTATTTTTTATCAATTTGTAAAAAAAGAATATGAAAAAGGTCCTTTGAAAATTTTAATCCTTTATATCCTTGAAAAATTATATGGAATTTTCTTGAAAAGTAAGTATGCAAAAACCCAAAATCTCCTTGATTACGTGTCAAAATTTCATTACTCTAACTTTATTGGTTCGAAAGTTATTAAAAAAAATGTGGAAGCTGCAAGTCTAATGAAGTACAAAAATTCTAATTTATTTAGATACAAAATCAATGAAGCGAGATTTTGGGTTTTAACATACTTACTTTTCAAGAAAATTCTAAATAAAATTTCAAGGATATAAAGGATTAACAATTTTCGAAGTTCCTTTTTCATATCCCTTTTTTACAAATACATAAAAAAAAAAAATTAATTTTATTTAAATTCTTCAGCCTTTCCTCTTTCATTTGATATACATATTGCCATATTCTAACGAGCTTAAGTATTTTTTTTTTATTTTTTATCCTCTTCAAAATGTCATTTTAAAAGTACAAAGGATGTAGAAATGAAAAAATGAGTACGCACTATTACTGTGTTTGGTCTCCAGTTTCACGCCCATATGGATTTTTTCCGGTGTGAAAAATTTTTTAATTTTTGTTGCACGGTGTTATAGAAAACATACCTTCTCCAGCTCAACTCTGCTCAGTGGACACTAAGGCGTATGAGTGATACGTTAAGTCAGTGTAGTAGTGAAGATTTACTGGAGATCGCGGATCAAGAGTTTTCAATGAGTTTTTAAGAAAACGATTTTTATTTCTTTTTTTCTTTACATTCATTTACTTTATGATTAGTGTATTGGATCGCAAGTCTGAAGGTGGCAATTCAAGCATTCATTTAAACAACACAAAATGTAGGAAAACAAACTTTTTTTGACAACACTAACAAGCAAATGAACTTTTCTATAAAGCAAAGTTTTAACTTTAAGAAAAAAGATGACGGAGAAGGACGAGCAAAGAAGTTGAGATGTGTAGAATTTTAGGTTTTGGCTAGTGCAGAGGTGAAACATGGCATGGAAAGTGGAGTGAAAGCGCTAATACAATAACCGCACACATCCCTAGTATCCCCCAGCATCCGACAGCTCGCGTACACCTTTGAGAGTACACACCGACATTGAGACAGAACTGTGAACAATAGCAACAGCATAGCGAGCAAACAATCAACATTAAAAATTTATTATCAGCCAACATGCCAACATAACCTGCGAGGATTTGTGTTGCCCACCCAAACACACATACACACACACACACACACATAACACGATAATATCACTTCGTTGACAAATTCATCGATATAAAAATTTATTGCATAATCGTAGTAAAAAATGCTGCCAACAGCATAAAGGAACAAAGCGCGCGAGACGCTGAGAATACGCGTAGCAGAAATACGGAAACAAATAAATATTTTAGAGATTTATTTCCCATAAAACCATTATTTGCCATTGTGTGAGAGACATGGATGGAAAATCCATGTAAGGACATGTGCATGTTTGTATGCATTTAGGTAGAGCCATGCGCCATATTGTATGCTGCGCCAGCATGACTGATTGTTTGTGTGAGAACGTCAGACCGCGAAAAGCAAAATACGCGCCAAAAGCAAAATACGAGCAACGTGGCAGAAACGTGCAAAATCCAGTTGATTCCGCGTACGTTTATGTTGACATTTTGCAGCAGGTAAGCACGAGTGTATGTATGTTTATATAATCCTTTGTAGGTGCTTTTTTGTTTTTTTTTTATCGAAATGAAAGCATTGAAATCCTTTTCCCTGAGACTTTAACCCACTAAGAACAACTCTCTCTCTTCTCTAGTTCGTTTGTAGGTGAAGCTGTGTGTGTATGTGTTTCGTTTATACATACATATTTATGTATTATTTTTAATGAAAATTAAGGCCTCAATGGCAAACAGTGTTGACTTTGGTAGTTTGGTTGGTTTGTTGTGATTTTCAAGGAATTTTGGTAGGAAACACAATTTTTTTATGATTTTCAAATGACTCGGTAGCTTGTGAAATAATTGTACATGCAAAAGTTCAAACATCTCTGCAGGGAAGATCTAAAGCTATTGGAGATTATAACGCCACATATAGTCCTTTCTCAAGAAATTTTAACTCTTCTTCGTTTGATTTCAAAATTTAGTGGACGGCGATCCAAATAAAATTATGGCGCAGTGGAATTTACTTAGATTAAGCAATAATGATTTAAAAAGAGACACGTAAATAAATATTTTTTGGTGCGAGGTTAGCATCATTAAGAATGGATTAAACGAGTTTGGTTTTATTGATCTCGCAAATTTTGTATTTAATTTGATTTCACTTCCACACAGCTCTGCAGCTGCCGAACGTAAATTTGCGAACTTTCGCTTATAAGACATAGCAGCAAAATTGGAATTTACTACAATAAATAACATTATGTTATGTAAGGAAATGATTAAAAAGACTGGTCAGCAAAAAGAGATCTCGCAAAAGAGTGATATTTATGTATTTTATGTTAATTTTAATGTAACACTTTTAATTGCAGCATATTTAATATGCTTAACTGTGTTGTTTTTGTACTGAATTTAATTGTTTTTGTTTTTAAATAATATATTTATGTTTATGAGTTTGAAACTAAATTTTTGTTTAACAAATTTATTTTGGTAGGCTGAAATTGATTTTGGACCAATTTTGGTAGGGAAAAAAATTCTTAGTGACAACACTGATGGTAGATTGATCAGTACAATACTTAAACCGCCAAGCCTTTCTCATTGTCTGAACGGTAAGTAGACACCTTCTAACCAGAGTCGTCATGCAGGTTGCTGCTTTTTTAAATGGCTTATCAAACGTAGAAAGGCTTTGATCTAGTAACCTGACGCCTAACTGAAAATCCTATTTTACGTTTATAGGAACGTATTGAATTGTACAAATGTATTATGTATGTATGTATGTAAAATTTATATATTTTTTCAAACAAGTAGAGAAGCATCGGAAGCTGACTGACCAATGTGCGGCTACAACTCACCAAACCCTCTTCGCAGTTTACATAGTTGACATAAAAATGCATGAATATGTGTGTATTCATAATTTTATGTATGTTTGTATGTATGTATGTGAGTACTTTTTGCAAGTGGTAAAATGTGCAAATTGCACAACCAGCTTAACACAAATTCATCAAAATGTTGTTGCAATGTTTTCAATGTTGTTGCTAAGGATTTTTATTTCCATGTCGCATGTTTTTTAACTATTTTCATTGTCCACTAAAAAATGTCATCAATAGCTAAGCATGCAATTTGTTGCCGTTTGCGAATCACAACACATTCACTGTTGCCGGCAGCACTGATTTTTTCTTTATCTTTTGCTATAAAATACATTTTATTGCTCGTAAATGCATCCATTTGAAAGCACAAATTTATTTTCAATAAAATAAATTCACAATGTTTTGTACTGAAAATTCATTTTGCTTATCATCAAATTTGAACGCAAATTGAATGCTACACGAGTACCTTTCGCTACATACGTACGTATGTATGTGTGTATGTAGGCACAAAGTGTGTGAAATTAAATAGAAAAATGTCGCTTGATTCTGAATTTCCCGAATACACATTTCACTAATCAAATCAAGTATCACTTGACTCGCATAACTTCGGCAGCCGCAATTAAATTTCTAAAATTGAAATCTAAAATTCGAATTTCGTTGTCACACAAAAAGCCTAAAACTGAAAATTTTGTATTATATTTCAAAGCGCACACGCACCACCGCGCCACTTTGCACAATTCATTCGGAAAACATGCAATTAATATGACATTTTAGGTGGCAAAACATGCTGATATGCATTTGCATAAAATTCGGTGTCCGAAATGTGATATCATTAATTGGGGCTGGACACCGCCGCCGACCATCACCGCAGGCGGGCGCGCTGCCAGTTCGCATGAAGCGTGGCCAAGTGCGCAAACAAAACACACTGACCAACGGCCACGGCCTGCTGGCCACTGGCCACTGGCCCGACCGCCGACCTTAGGCGTTGGCCGGCAAACAGTGTCGTTTCAATACATACATACATACATAAGTTCGTGTGTGAGTGTGTTTCGTGTGCAGTACTTAGCATAGTAAATGAGCTTAAATAGTGTTTGCCAGAAATTCGTGCAAAAAATTATCATAAATTTGAGCAAGTTTGAATGTTGACTGTCGCCAGCGATTATAAAACTAGCGGCCGGGCATGTTTTGGAAATCAATGATGTCGTAGCCATACAGCGTTGAGAGCATCAATAAAATACCTATACATAGTCGTTAACCTGTGTACCTATGCGGAAATACTCCGGTACATGTATGTATGTGTGTTGAATTAGGAATGTGGTTTTATTGGTCATCTCGTGATTACTGAGTTTTAAAAATTCTTTAATAAAAATACCTAGTAATAAAATAATAAAAATCATTGAAAAACTATAAGTATTTCTAGTATTAAATATAGAATGCACAAAACAAAGAAAAAAGACAAATATTTGATTTTTCATTTAACCTTTTTAGTCAAAATGTTTTTGATTTAACCTAACTTAGCCTAACCTGACCTTACCTAACATTCATGTCATCCACGTGATCTCAGTACTTTTATAGGTATCAATAGCTTTGTTTATTGAAAGCCGAAATATCTAACATCGCCTGTAACTAATTCCTTAGTATTCGAAACAACATTTAAAGGGGTAAACGGTATATTTTTGGAATCGCGCATACGCCGGAAAAAATTAATTTTTTTTTTTGCATGCTCCAAATGGCGGCGGTGCTGGGGGTCCAACGTTGGGCCCACATTCTAGAAGAAGTTGTGCCGGCGCCCCAAAAAGCATCTGAAAAAATATTGCTATTAGTTACTATGAGAAAATATCCTTCTAAAGTAACTAACAAAAAAATATTTTCTCGAAAATACAAAAATATGCTCCAACCGAAAAAATTACCTTTTTTCTTAATTTCCCGAAAATGGCGCCGCGGATTTCGCCAAAAACAATGAAATTTTTAGTTACTTCAGAAGTTCTATATTTCAAAAAGTTGTTGCCCAAATTTTAAATCAGTGGGACTAAAACTTGCCGAGATATTCTACTTCCATAACCAAAACCCACTGTTTCGAAATAATTCGGTTTAAACTTTGCGTTACCGATATCATGCCGAACGAATTGACTATCAATAAAGCGCTGCTGCAGGCGAACGGGTCATCAGAATTAAAAACCACTTGAGGGGGATATTCTTAAGACCCCCTGGAGTCTATTTCACAAAAAAAAATTTTTTTTTTTAATTTTGTAAATTTACACGTAAGAAGTGATTCCAAGATGGACATCTCTAGTTTGTTCAAATATTGTATGCAGCTGTACTAACATACGAATTATATGCACATGTAGAAGCAACTGTAAATGTATTCAAGTGTTAAATATGCAAAACATAAATGGAAGCGGAAGCGGCAGTTAAATGTGTCTATTTGGTCAAATATTCATAGCACTTGTCTCTGGTGTTTTATGCAAATATCAATGGCGTACCGTAGAACTCTTTAAATCGATGGCAATGAAATACAGACACAACTTTAACGTTTCTCGACAACACACACATACCAATACAAACATTGCTTCCTTAATTTTAGAGAAACTATAATATTAAACTAAACTACTATTTATCTCACCGATGTTCTGCTTGTATTTTTATTTCTATTATTAATGTTTAAAATCACTCAAGCCACAAAGAACTTCAACTAACGTAATCAAATAGCTCGCAAAAACGTCAAGATTAACCGATAGTTTAAATCAGTCTGACAAATTATAGCAACACTTAAAATGTATCTAAACTTTGCATCATTTTAGCAGCACAGCACAGTTTTAGCTTCATCGAGTAAAATCTGTGTTGCATTAAAGTTAACCGTCTGCTATCAGCCAACTTTTCGCATCGGCATTTTTCATAGTCGCGGCCAATGTTGCGTATACGCAATACGCCACTTCAGCCTGTTTGCGGCGCACGAAGCATTCAATGACTAAAGTCGCTACGACATCGCCGACACAGATTGCCGTCATAGTTTTATTTATGCGCTAAATTCTAAACGTTAATAGCGCTTTAATAGCTGTTGTCAGCGCCAGACGACTAAAAGTTGCGCCGCGACGCCATTTCAGCCGTCGACGGAAGTCACAGCGGAAGTTTATAGCTACTTTTTTCTCAATTTCTTATTTGATTTTTTTTATTTTGAATATATGTAGCTGTAGACTGCTGCAGCGCGACGAAGCAACAACATAACAGTTTATGTGGCAGGCGCGAAAAGTCGAAGGAAGAACTAAATGAAGAAAAACTCAAATAATGTTTTTTACACGCACACACACTCACACATGTATGTTGCTTTGTGTGTGTGTGTGTGTGTATTGTGCTTTTAATTTAACGTCCATTAAGTTAGTTTATGACGGGCGTGTGTGGGCGTGGCAACGAGTTTGCCTTAGGTAATTTTCGCAGATATTTGTTGTTGGCGCCGACAGCGCCGTTGTGCAGCATTGAGGTTTCAAAAACATACAAAAGCAAAGTTGATTAATTGCGAAATTTGTGCGGGGCACTGACCATTCGGCGCTTTGGCAGTTTGCAGTTGCAGTGTGAGCCAATTAAATCGATGCGATTAATCAAAACGACTGCAAGGAGCAGCGAATAAAGTGGCGAGCATGGTTTTGTTCAATAAATAAATTTATGCTACGGAACAATGCATTCAAAGGTTATCATACATCAGAATAAGAATAGGTCAAACCATGTAAATGTTTTTTTAAGTCGATTTAATAAAAAATCGAATTGAAAACTACCTCTGTGATCAGATAAATATATAGCAAAAATCACTAAATTATCATTTCTTGTAGACAACTTAATGGATGTTTGTTTATTAAAACTCTTTGAAAGTACTAAAAATGCATTGAACTATTTCTATCCAAAGGCTTTCAGAATTTGATATCAAAATAATAGTCACTTTTCACTGGAAAAAATCAATTAATTAAAAATAAAATATTAAAGAAAACCAAGAAATATATTAACTTAAGTTAGAATTACCAGTTTCTTACCATCCAAAGAACCATAACCCGAAAATTATCACAACAAATAAACCATAATAGTCATTACTTGATTAGAATCAGAATCTTGCACAAAAAATGTGAAAACCCAATAAGCTAAAAAATATATATTTACAACCTTTCAATGCCTCAGAACTCAGCGAAAATATTTGCTCTGTGCCGGCGTTGTCCAACTTGAAGTGCAGTTTGATTTATTTTTGTCGGCAACCACACAACTGGCGGGTGCCAACGCAACAAATGTGTCACTTTGCAAACTGCTTAAAAAGCGATATGCAAATGTCACGTGTGCGATGTTCAATCGCTGGTGAAGAAGTTGGCAAGTTGAAACGGCCAAAGCTGCATACACGTCCGTTGTCATAGAGCTTTGGGGCCCGAACCTCTTAATAGATCAACTAGATTTATGTAAATGCATTTAATTGATGTTTGTTCATAAATCACAATCAATTTGTAAATAACATTTAATAACAGAAATTCATACTTTTGTTCCAAATCAAGGTCAGCGCTACTAATAGGTCAAGTAAGACATTGAGACATGCTTGAGATGCATATTTATATTAATCGTCCACTTAATTTCGATATCTTATCACTTGTGTCGACTCTGTTCAGTCGCCCCAACAGACTGGGCCCATATACAAAACCAACACCACTGCCTCTCCGCACACGCTGGCTATATGAAGTGACCATTCGCTGGTAGCTAACAACAAAAACAGACACAAGCAGCCATACCAACTCCGCCCACTAAACCGTATTAGCTACAGATGGTCTTTTTAGCAACAAAGTGACCAGATTAACATTGGAGCAACGGCATTGGAGATATTTGCAATTTAGAGAAATAGTTTGTGTTATTTTTTATAGTAGGAAGAAATGATTAGAAAAATTTTAGAAAATAATACCAAAGCATGAAACTGGAAGTAAAATGGAGTGAAATGGAGTAAAATTGAATGAGGTAGTGAGGTGATATGACGAGCTGTAAGATTAAGTAGTAAATTGGGAAGAAATGTTTAGTTTTCAAAATTGTTGGCAGTCAGTTCTTATAATTAAAAAATCATAAAGTCCAACAATATCATCTAAGCATCGATTTTATGGAACCTAAATGATATTTTCGTAACTTGGGCCTCGTAGCATAAACTATGTAAGTGAACGTGTTCAGCAAGTAACATTTTTTGTAAGCTGCCTACTTTTAGGTGTGATCGCAAAAAGCCGACCATGGCATTGAAGATTCGGCAAAATTGAAGCACCCATACCACTGTACATAGGAGCTTTTAAAGTAACACATCGTACACAGAAAAGTGATCATTCCACATTGACTTAAATAAAATCTACTTTGTCTACATTGACTTAAATAAAATCGATGTCGGGCTTGAGACTGAAAAATGTTTCCTCGTTTTTATTTACATGTTTATTTTATTTTAGAATCATAACCTCACTTCTCATCAAATAATTTATGTTTTTATATGCTGTGCAGATTTTAGTGACTTTCCAACTTTATTCCTTCCAAAATGGATCACGCATGGTCAGTTTATGTATGAGCACAGCTCGCGGCAAGAATATCATAAGAAAAGCTGCAGTAAGAAGCAGTAAATAGCATAACAGCAGTCAGCACCAGCGCAACCGTTGCTGAACGTGCATGTGGCGCAGGAAGCGGAAGCGGAAAAGTTAAATTACGTTTTATCAATATGCTGCCGCCACTGTGACACCCAGAACCACCTGCCCCACCAACGAGGACATGCAAGTGCTGTTCGAGTAAGTATGCGTGTCATGTTGATAGCAGCCAGCACGCATCGTCCTGCTCGTCGGCAACAGCAGAGCAGCACTGGATATGCATATGAGCCAGCGGCTGCGATCCACCAACGCCATCTCGCCTTGTAGCGGCACGGTTTGTTAGAGTTTCAGCTTCAGTTCCAGTAGCCAGCGCATACAGTTGTTGGGATTTATTATGCAGCTCACATGTGTGGAGAAAAGTCCCCATTGCATGCTGTGCTATCATCCTCCTCCTCTATTTAGCATATCCCCGCACTTCCATCTTCTTTGCCACAACGATTGCTGCTTTTTGTTTCAGCTTTTTGTTTTTATTCGTGTTGTCGTTGCTGCAGTTGTCTTTCTTTGTTGCTGGACGAGTTCATATGCAAATGTGGAAAATGTATTGTAACACAATTTTCTTGTTCAGTAGCGCTGGCTGCAGCAGTTCTCAGTAATATCTGAAGATATGTGGAAGTAATTTGCGTGCAGTCGTTGACTTGTACAGGGTTGAAGAGCTCGCGAAAATTAGAAAATTGGATAAAATTAACACAAATACACACTATCTTGATTCTGGCTAAAGGTATAAGATTCTTAAGTTATTGTGACGTTAGGGCGCAAATATAGTTTAGCCCGGGTCAGTAAACAATTAGGGAACTAAAAGAGTTCAGAGTATTTTCGAACCTTAGTTGAGGCCACAGACAAGCTGTACAGTTGGGTAGACCCTATTCAAAGCTTGTCCAACTCCTAACATACTTTTTCAGAAAGGTTTAGCTAGAAATAATGCAAAGCTTGGAAAAGATTCCGCAGCTCAAGCTCTATCACCCTTTATGTGTATGCGCTCGTATCAATGCAGATATTTCACCCGATTTTGTTTTATCTAAAAAAGAAACCAACAGAACATTTGGGGGAATATGTAAACACATCTGTTGAAATTTAAAAAATTTCAACAATATGTAAGTATACCGAATTCAAAATGATTAAAGTTGTACACTATAAAATTCCATATACCGAACACTGTCCCACATTTCGCTGCGCCCATTAATAACACACGCTCATTTTAGTCATGAACCGTATTTTATTTATATGTACTATATATGTGTGTGTAATGTAATTCAGGTTTCTCCGACTGAGAATTTGTTTCAAATGTTTGTAGGTTATGATAAAGTTTTTACGATAAAGTTCTATGTTTTGCATACCGTCGGAATGGCTTATTCATTAAGCAAATACACTTTTCAGTTGTGTTGCAATTATAACGTGAAAATATGCACAGGGTAAACATTTTGCATGCCTAGTCGTAGAATATTCAATCAAAGCTAATCAATTCTGCTGTCGCAGGCTCCTCGGGCGCAGCGGCAGCACTCGGCTCGGGCTCGCTTTGCGGTGGAGCTGGTGCAGCGGCGACAGCCTGTATTTGCGCATTGGCAGCAGCGGCAGTTTGCGGTGGTGGTTGAGGTATTGTTGTCGCTCCTGCACTGCTGGCAACCACGGTTGGCATTTGTGCGACAGTCGGTATAGGGGGGTGTGACTGCACGACGTTCTGATGCTGCAGCATTACATGCGTCAGCTGAGGCGCTTGTTGCTGTTGTTGCGGTTGCTGATGCTGTGCCGGCGGTGGCTGTTGCTGCTGTTGTTGGTGTTGTTGTTGTTGTAGTGCATTTGCTGCATTAATATGCCAAAGAAAATGTTATTGTACGGCAGCTTCCACTTACACATACGTTCACAATTTACGTACCTTGCATATTAGACATACCGTTGTCAGTCATTTGCGGCACGCCTCCTGGTGCGCCCGGCATCATTTGATGGCCATTTGGTGGTGGCAGCATACCAGGCGGCATGTGCCCTTGCAGCATCATACCCGGGTGCTGATTGGCATTCGGCAGCGGCGGCTGCATGGCGGCCGTGTACATACCTGGCATTGTAGTGGCTCCTGGCGGTGCTGCAGGATTCGCGTTCATCAGCTGCCCAGTGGAACTGAATTGAGCCCCGCTCGGCCCCGTCATGGGACCAGGCGAATTCGGATTATATCCGTACGGGCTGTAAACGCTGTTCAGCTGGTGCGACGGCGAGCCGTGAGCGGCGTTGGTCATAGCACCCGGCATAAAGGGAAACGCTGGCTGTCCCATGCGATACTGTGCCTTCTGCTGCTCTTGACGCAGCTGCATCTCACGTTCCTGCTCCTGTATACGCTGAAGCGCCAGCTGTCGCTGATACTGCAGATACTCTTGCTTCTTCTTGCGCATAATTTCTAATTTCTGGGCCATCTGTATTTGGCGCTGGCGCTCCTGTTCCTCAGCCATACGGCGTAGTTTCTCAATATGCTCCTGGCGCAGTACATCCAACGCGGCACGCGAGTCCTTAATTTGCGCCAGCTTGTCCTGCAGCTGCTCGTACCACATGCGCTTATCATCCATTTCCTTGATGTACGACAGCTGCTGAGAGTGCAGCGATGTCAGCGTCATGAAAAGAGTCTGCACAGAGGAATCGTTGGCAATGCTGCGACCACGATTGGAATTCGATTTCATACGATTCAGGAAGATGTCCACCTGAGCGCGCATACTGGTGGCGAATTCATCAATCTGTGCCTCATCTGCGGGCTGCGAAATGTCCAATTAGCAAAGCATCAAACCAAATATATAATATATATTATAGAGCCACATACCTTTGCCTGAATGGGTGCCTGCTGCGGTTGTGGTGTTGGCATCGGGCTTGGTGCTGAGGGGCTGGCCATTGGTGATTCGGTTGTTTTGCGCTGCTCCCAGTAGGTTCGATTCAGATATTTGGCCAGATCGGGATTGGATTCTTCTTGTTGATATTCCTTGGGAGCGGGTGGCGCTTCCGGACTGGGCGAACGTTGTTGCAAGCGATAAGCAGCAACAGCAAGTGACTGCACAAACAAGTGAAAGTTTAAAAAAAAAGATTATTGAAACCACATGGAATATTATAGGGGCGCAGGCACCCAATGTGGTCAGAAAGGGTATGCAAGTTTTTACGAGTCAAAACTTTAACTTAGAGCAATCCTTCTTCATTAAATTTCCAATGGAAACAAATTTCGACCAACACAGTGATTGTTAAAAATATTTTTTATTTTATTATTTTTAAATCAAAACTGGACTGTATACACTACGAACCCAACTCCCCCTAAATTATATATATTTTAACGCAACGCACTTGCCAACCACTTCAGGCGATTGCTCACTTTGTTTCTTATTGTATTGGCAGATAAGATAATCAACAGGTTTACCTGTTTTTGTTGTTTTTGCTTCTTTTGTTCAGCTTCAGATTGACTCAACGCTAAAGCCAACTGCAACTCCTCCTCCTCCTTCAACTCTTGCTCAGTTTTGCGTGGTGGTGTCTGCAAAATATAAATTTAATAAAAAAAATCACGCAATTAATCAAAAGCACAACGTACCTGAACTTGCTGCGACAACGAACTGTTTAAATACTCCGCTGGCAGATCGCTGTCAGCGACACGCGGAGCAGCCTTCGATGTGGGACGCTGAAGCATGATGTAGCAACCGTCGCAAACACGCACCTAAGAAGGCAATTAAAAATTGGTTTGACGGTGCCCCATAGACGCTAACGACCTGGTACTTACATCTTTCTCAATGCCAAATTTAGGCAGCGGACACTGCTTGGCCGTGCATTGTCCACAAAATACCTGACCACAATTACGGCAATGGTGCTTGCGATTCGTGAAGGTAAACTCGACGCGACAACGATGGCACACCTTGCCATCTGTCCAAATGGGCGCCGTATCTGCGGTGAACATAGCATCCGCCTCTTTTAGCTCGGGGAAAGTGTGCCCCTTGGCTTTCAGTATGGTCATCGTGTCCTGTAAAGCCAAAATCATACCAGAATAGTTGTATCCGAAACAATTACAATATTGCTACATTGTTAACTAAATACATATAAATACTTTTTAATATATACTTCATCGTCCAAACTCAAATCTTCCTCCGAACTCATTTTTCGTTTATTTTATATGTTTTAAGTGTTAATACAATCAAAATGTTCAGTTGTAGTCCAATTAACTAAATAAAACTATTGTAATTCAATTAGGCAAATGTCATTCCAACCGCCTTTCAAATCAGTTTCTTCACCTCTTCTTTCAGTTTTCGTTGCTTAGTATTATTCTTGTTCTTAATCGTCTCTAACATACACACTCACCTTGATGGCTTGATACTTGTCTGACGAGCGGAATGCATAGGCCCAAGTCTGCACCAGTTCCAGCATTTTCTGGCGCACATTCTCGTGCGGTGTCTGCTCCAGAAAATTGCTGAACATCTCGCAATTTTCCTTTGTGAAGACCTCATCATGCATGGGCGCACCACAATTCTTGACCACACTCTCTAGCACCAGCAGCGCATAACAGGCCGAGTGCGGATTGGGCGAACTCATTTTCTTCTTAATGGCTGCAAATGCAGCCTTGTTACTATCAGTAAAAAAACAAATACAAATTTACCGAAATGTTTGCAATCAAACAAAGTTTCACTTACGTGACATCCTTTTGATTAATTTCATCGCAAATTAATAATATCGATGGCCAGTCTGGCTCCAGACGCAGATGACTGGTCGCATTTTCTGTAAATGCAAGAATTCGATGAATGTTAAATATTATGAGATACCGTCCATTTTTCACTTCATTTTTGTTTTTTGTTTTATTGTATAAAGTGCAAAACGCAGTAAGCAACTACGAAGAAATCGCCAACTCTGCTCATCCGCTGTTCCTACTGGCAATGCAACTAAATTTCTGATGAGTCACTTTTTCCCTTATTTGCAGTACAGTTTGCACTGTTATTTATTATATATTTTACACAATGCTTACCAAGATTTTTTTCAAAACTTGATCGGAACATTTCTGTATAATTATTTTAAACTATTTCACCTGCTTTCTGAGGAAACAAAACAAATACTCTGGCTAAATTTCTCCCAGCGACCGTAATTACTAAACGTCAATAAATTCACTGCAACTGTCAATGCGAATTGTAATAGATTCATTGTAGTTAGCTGCCAAACAGTGCTGCCAGCTCATTGTCAGAAATTATAGTTGAAAGAAATTTGAATATTAATAATCATACACTAAGGTGTTCAATCCCGAAGCATTTTGATTACCCCGGATTTCGGGATTCGCGATCCCGGGATTAAATGTCTTACAGTACACAGAAATGTGGCTTTAACTATTAGAAAAGAACTTAAAGCACTCTTCATTACATTATTTTCGTATTCAAATAAAAAATTACAAATTTGCGCTTCTTAAAACTTCAATTATATTTTAATCTCTTTCAATCCTTGAAAGTATTCAGTATTCAACGTTGTATGCTTCAGTATTTAAAGCATCATATTTAAAGTCATTTTTAGAAACCACATCAACTTACCCGTAATCCGTGAAAAGTCTTCTTCTCTTTTTTCAATAAAATAGATTTCTTTATTTCCATATATTTTTGATTCAACAAAAATCGCGCTAAAGTGCACTTTATGCATTACAATACTTAACAACTAATCGTACAACAAGATCACTTTCAATAAAAGTACATACTTATTCGTAAGTACTTTTCTATATATCCATGTAGATACTCATAGGTAATCAGAAAACTTGATTACACGAATATCAACTTCAATTAACGTTTTACAATATGTATTGTATACAATTCTTTAGAATTAACTATAACTAAACTTATAATACTATCACACGCCATTTTTCGATAAGCTTAAGTAAATCGAACTAAATATACATAATCCATAGTACACACGCCTTCCAGAAATGCTAATTTGTGTTTAACATTTAACTAAGACTAGCCAAGTAAAATTACATTTAGTGCGTAAGTTTGCGCTTAAGCATAAAGTACGCCAAGCCTTTAAAAACCATCACTTGCAGCATGATCATCAGAATGTTGAAGCCAAAGTTGCCGTTTTCCATGCCAAAAGTGCGTAAAAGTGTGGCGGGATTTCTACAAAGCAGAACAAAATTAAATTAGTTCATTACACAAACATAATCAAGGATTAGGCCAGGCAAGAGTTGGTTCGAACTACAAAGAGGAAGTTCGACTTGTTACACTGAGCAGGTGAGTGGAGAAGATTGCTGATAAGTCTCAATCCAAAATCCTTTTAGTTTATATGGGCTAGTTAATTTCATTTTACAAAGCAATCAAAGCATTTTACACACTCACTTGAAGTGACAATACATAACATTGGTGGGACAATTCGTGCTCTGGCGATTATTCGAATAGACTGCCAACACCATACTCTCGAGACCATAACGTATGGGTGAGATGTACGAGATGACGCGCATCAGGTTCGACATGTGCGTGAGCAAAATTATAAATCCGGAAAATATTAGCATGAAACAAGTCAAGACAGCGCCAATAAATGTGCCATTCTGCAAAGACAAATGTAATTAAGTATATTGAAGCAACTAATATAGTTTACAAAGAGGCAAAATTTATTAAAATCTTGCTTAGTTTCTCGACAATTACTTACAATTGGATTTAAAAAAGTACCCAGCAGAATACCCAGACCGTCAGCGCATATTGTCATCACCACCGCCGTCAGCATAAACTTGACATAGCGCTCAATTTCAAACGGCTGATCCGTCATCATGTAGGCGATCGTTATATAGACCATTGAGAAAATTATCTGCAAGACAGCAAATCACAGTACGCTTCAGGTTCTGTCCGCAACGACATTTCAAATTAATTACTCACATGGACCGGCGTAGAGGTTATCAGTGTGGCCATATAGTATGTCCTCAATTTGTACCAATTGTTGAACGTCTCCTTCTTTATTATGCTTATCTCCTGCGGAACTGTAATTTGCAGTGTTTTACTCGCTCATTAACTCACACTACAATAATATGTATGTAGACACAATTTGGTACACTCACATCGCAGTACGCCCGGCATCATAGTAGTATACCACAAATACACACAGTGTATGATAAACGCGCCAATGTTTGCCACCTGCTTTGTGGCGTTCGAGCCGGAGTCGCCGTAGATAATGCCGATCAGAATCGCGCAAGCAATGTGCACGGCCAACTTCAAGTACGTCACTGTCTGTAAGGTGTTCACGTTTTATGAGTAAAAATGTTTACAAATTCAAATATTAGCTTGTCGGACATACCCAATCCCTAAAGAACTGCACGTGACAACGGCCAATCAGCAGCCATAAACGAATCCATTCGGGCGGTGGATAGATATGTTTGGCCGCTGAGAGTGGCGGCGTGGACGATGGTGTGACGCGTTTCGGTCTGCTGGCCTCAACCATTTTCACAAGTTGCACTTCATTCACACCACACTCGTCCTCTCCATCGTGGATCCATTGAGGATCCACGGCCGCTTTGGCCAAAGCGTCGGTGTGATCGCCATATTCGCCATTGACGCACTCAAGCACTGAAAAGACAATCAGAATTATTACTGATTTTCTTTGCAGAAAAATTTATAAATATTTTACTATGTAAATATAAGTTCAAGAAATGTCTTCAATAAAAAACGAATTTGAACGACCGACAACGCAAGTTAGTTGTTGAATATTTATATCATCAGTGTTTGTGGTGCGGTCACTATTAGTCACATTGTTAAAAACTGTGCTTGGTGTTAATGCTGGTGTATTTCTTCATTCACTAAAGTGTAATCAGTATACAAATAATTACTATTATAAGGAGGACTGTGACATTTGACACACAATATTTCTATTCATTTATCACCACCACCACATTTCGAGTTACACACATTTCGAGTTACACTACATCACACTATGCCTAATTCTGTGGCTTCGTGAAAAGCCGGCTACACAAGTTTGCTTGGTTCGAGTAAAGTCTCAAAAGGCGTTCTTATCGCTACGGCATCATACTGCATCGAATCGAATGGCCAACACGTGTTACTGCATTATGATGTGTTATGACAATTGCTCAACCAATCCGTGTTTATATACCTAGTAGAAGTTGTATAACAGTGCTCATTAAATGAACTCATAAGTTCCAGACACATTTTTTTTAAGTCAAACCTAGTGATAAGAAAAATAAGTTCTCAAACGCTTCAAAATATTAATTTCATTACTGTAGCAACACATTTTCGATTTCATTCTATTTACATATATTTATTTGATTGTTCTTGGGAGTGAGCCCTGACCCACTCAGCTAATATTGCAATTAAAGTGTGTTTTGATTTAGTTAGCCAAATAACAATTTCTATGAAATTATTTGGCGACAAGTAGAACAAATTTAATGAATAAAAAATGGATGTATGAAATACTATTACTACATATTTGACAACATTTTTAAAACACTGATTCATTATACTTTATACTTACAAAAATCAGCTGGGTTGTGGTAGGTTGGACATGCCAGACCCACTGACTTCAGAAAATCAACCGTATTGCCAGGGGTACCGCAAAACGTGCATAGACCCTGACTCAACACGTAAATTTGATTGAACAAGTTGTAAACATGCGAGGAGGGTTGATGAATGGTGCAAACAATCGTGCGGCCCTCATTAGCCAACGTCTGCAACAGCTGTATTGTGTCGAACGAAGCCGAGCTGTCTAAGCCGCTAGAATAAATTCAACAAATTACAAGTCATCCCATAAGGAGTCAGACATCCTTAAGCACTCACGTAGTGGGCTCATCCAAAAATAGTATCGCCGGATTATCGATCAACTCCAGGGCAATGGACAGTCGTTTCTTTTGGCCGCCCGATAGATTGCCACACCGTGTCAGCTTTGTCTGTGACAGTTTCAGCGTGTCCAACAGATGCTCAATCTACAAATTTTAATATCGAAATTCACAAAATTAGAAGCAAGTTCTTGAGCGATTTGCACAACACTAACCAGCATTTTCTTCTCCTTCATGTTCATGGAATTATTCGAAATTTTAAGTGTGGCCGCCAGCAGCATTGTTTCCTCCACAGTGAACCACGAATAGAAGTGATCATCTTGCATGATATAGCAACAAAGTTTACGTGACTTGGTCTGTGAGTCACCGAAATTGATGGTGCCACTTACACCGCTTTTGCTAATCATTTGTATTTTATTCATGCAATTATAAAGTGTCAAGTCAGCGCAACTGCTCTCGCTGTGGTCAATAATATAAAAACACTTACGTGAAACCAGTCAAAATATTCATAAGACTTGACTTTCCAGCTCCCGACGGTCCCATGATGGCCGTCAGTTGTCCCGATTTGAATGTGCCGGTAATGCCTTTAAGTATGGTTTTTTTCTCTGTTGACAAATAATAATAATAATAATGCGTAAATAATCGCTTAGTATACTCATTGTTGACATACTATATGTCTGTATGTATAAATTCAGTTCTCATATTTGTAAAAGTGAGTCACTACAGCTGAGTTCATTAGTACCCAATAGATACAAGATATGCGAGAAAATTTGCACATTCCAGAAATCTGATTATTACTTTTGTAAATAAACAACATTTCGAAAACTGCACAACACAAACTAAGTCATACGAAAGCGTTCAACTGGAACAATAACTTAATAGCTTAACGAGGGGAAGATTCCGACTCTGTTTATGCACATTGATTAATTTAATCCGAGAGTTTTGATTGAATTTTGTTTTGGAGACAAGTTTAGGCCAAAATCGAACCGGTTCCAATCGTAAACACAAAAAACTAATTATTGATGCTCTTTCAAGTTTTTTTATTAATCAATAAATTGCATTAATCAATGATACCTGCATTCTAATCGAATTTAACAATGCTTGCCAGACATAGCCTCATTTGACATCTTTTATGTCCACAATTTCAGCCTTTATTATTATTTATAAATATACAAAATCGGGCATGATTCGTAATAATTGGTCATTAAATATGTTAATACGAAAATTAATGTTGTTTACTGATTAGAGAAGAAGCCGTGGCCGAATACCCGAATGCACATACATACACTCATACTGGCACAGCTACAGGTCCAGCTGGTATGGAAGGTTCCCCGGAGAGGTATACTTCCACATCACGCAGCTTCTGCGCAGGCAGGACTACTTCAGAGCCTACCTGCATTGGCTCGGCCACGACAGCGATCCCCTGTGCGAGCTGTGTGCAGTGCCTCTGTCGAATGCCCACAATACGCCCAGGCAAGACAGGCGGTGAACGAGTCAAATGGTGAACGAAATGCTGATGCTTAACTATGTCGTAGGCCAAATGCTAGCGTCGTAGGACCAATGGGGGCGGTCAGTGGTCAGTGGTCAGTATGGTCGCGATCATAATGGCGGCACAGTGGCGTCGCTACTCGTGGTTTCGTGGGGTCTGTGGAATAGCTACGGCTAATGCATACTGGATTAGCCACACATGTTTATATACGTTTGTATATCTTCATTCATTACCAACAACAAAGAGAGACCTTATTGACGCAGGTTTAATATTTAAAAGTCTTCTCACAATCCTCAAAATCAAAAGCTTCCAGACTTAAAATGAATCTGATTTTGCTGAATCATTGCAAATTTTGTTGAATACTCGCAGCTAATTTTATAATTATAGTCACGCAAATACAAAGTGTTCATTCCAAAATATTTATAATACATATGTGTGTATAATACATACATATGTGTATGTATGCGTTATGAGTATACAGAAGTAAGTATGCATGAAGCTATGCACAAAAATTCACGAATTTCGTTACATTATCGAGTGCTGTCGACACTGTAGAAATTTACAAAATTACTAAGTGTCGCCTCTAGCAGTTCCTTGTTACACGCAAAGCTGCGCTGAACCCTGGTAGCTATATGACAGGGTGCAAGGCACGTGTAGTATTGCATATATACGAGTATGATAGGCTTTAATAACAGCTAATTGTTAAAACACACGCACACGCCTCCGTCACAGTTATTTGTCAATCAAAACATTTTTTATGTGTTCCTCTAGTAAAAGCCTAATTACCGGCGACCGGTGCTGTGTACAGAGCACTGCTTTACAATGCATTTTCCGCAAGCCCCTGTAATAATGAATAATACATTGCACAGACTTGACGCTCTCTTACAAATGCACTTCAAGCTGCATCGACACTGGCACTTTCGATTTCGTACAATACTCGTATTTGCATATCAGGTTGTTAACTTGCCACACCGTAGAGAATTTTAAGTTGTCCACGGCTTGAACGTTGGGAGCAATCACCATTTGAGTGGAAAACAATCAGCATTCGCCGCTGTAGAAATTTACACGTAGGTATGTATGTATGTATGTATGTATATGGAAGTCTAGCTTTTAAAAATACAATGCGGTATGAAAAATACAGAACAACAACGTGGTTTTAACAATCCACTTGGAGTCTGCTAACAATTAAGCGACCCCATACATCGGAATATCAAACAACAACAACACCGAATACTGAGTAGTAACGAAGCAATTTTCCGAATGGAGCACATTCTAGTTTATAGTTTAATAAAAATAATTCGTTCAATTGTATTTAACATTCACTCAGATTCCAACTGTCTTTCACGACACAGTTATAAAGGGTAATTTTTAGCCCAATACACCTTGAGGCGGTTCTAGTTATGAAGGTAAATTATTTTCAAATTAAAAATTTCAAATTAAATGTAGTGTAAATATATGTAGAAATGTCTTAGAAAAAATCCATGAGTATTAAGTATAAGTATGCGTTATAAGAACAGATGTGGTAACTAATCAAATTTAGTCTTCCTCAAGCTCGGTTTAAGGCCCTAGTTCTAATAAAAACACTATTGAAATTTGCTAATAATTTTTTTCAATTTCATATTTCCACTAGTAAATCAGCAAAATCATGCAAAAACTTGATAAAAGCATTATTTAGTGCAAATAACTTTGATCATATTTTCTAATGGAAACATATCAATGCGCATAATGTTTATTTACAGCAAGAATCAGAAATATTTGTTATCAGCGATGGGTTTTTGTATTGAGGAAATATTCGTTCTGCAGTGCATATTTTTTTGAATACATTTTCATTATACTACATGTTTTTTGTTGTTTTCACTTTAGATTAAAAATAATCCACAGAAAAGCAAATATTGTGAGAGGCTGCAAGTTGACATGCAAAAAAGAACCGGAAATCAGCCGCAGACTTTTTGCTATCGGATGCTGATGAGATCGATTTCGTTTTGCAATGCATTTAACCCTTTCGCTACAGGTTTTTAAAATTTTAAATGTTACGTCTTAGGCTTCTATGTGGTTATATTAGCAACATTCCATAAGTAATTTTTTAATTTTTATACTCGGACCCTGTATTTTATTGTCTTTTTCTATGAGAGCAACCACATCGATATGGCTGTAATAATTACTTAAACTTCAGCCAAAATTTAAAAAAAAGTATCTAAATTGAAAGAAAACGTCAAATTAAAAAGTTCTCTAATTTTTTCTGCTTCTTCTTCCTTTACTATGTCAATATATACCATTACAAAAACGTGTATACTTATCTTCTTTAATCTTAAATATTCAGTTTATTAATTTCGTATTTTTCATAAAACTTGAAACTATTCTAAAGACCAACAAAAAAATGTATTCTTGCAACCATAAAGGATGCAGACGTCCACAAATTAGCATCTTGCCATATGGCAACAAAATAGCGAAAGGGTTAAGGATACAAAAAAGACCATTGATCACTTTCTACAGAAATGCGCCACTCCGAGCTAAACATGGCACATATAACACATGGTCTGGGAATAAGAATAACTATAGTAAAATGTACTCAGATTTATTTGTAAATATAATACAATTTCTAATCTTATGTATATTCCTCATTCCTTCTTGCGGGACAATGAACCCCTGAATAATCGTAGTGGAAAAAATACTAAAATAAATTCAATGTAGCAATGTTGAGAGAGTAGAAAAATAGATAAATATCATGAAAAACTATTTTTTTAATATTTTTACTGAGCATTCTTTAAACCCACTCAAAGTATTCTTTCTATAATTGTTCATTAAACTCGAACTGCACATACTTAAATTTTTCATTTCAAAAGTGCATACCATTCCCAGAAAATCGCTGTTGTTTTTATAAGCAAAATGACCCAACACTTATAGTTACCAACTACTATACACAAAGTATGTATGTACATATGTATACAATAAACAGAGTGCAAAGACACACTAACCAATTGCACTCATGTGCATAAAAAATTATATGTAAATCAAACGCTGGTCGTTTGCCTCTCGTCCAGTCAATTTGACGAATGGCAACGTGTGACTTTGAAAAATACAAACAAATACATATATACATATGTACATGTGAATGTATCTATATGCGGTTCATTGTTCATTCACATCACAATTTTGAAGTGTATGAAGTATGTATGTATGTATGCCAAAAACGTGACGTCGCCGCATAACCACTGACTCACTGACTCCAATCGCCAAATGTATGAACTTTGTACATTGACGTGAAGGCGCGTGTGCCGCCAAATTATCTCAATTGTAACAAATGCACTCAAAAGTAAACCAAGTCAGTGCGCAAAATCGCACACAAACAAACTTTCAACGTATTAGCTGCTTCAAAACTTGCGCATAGCTCACAACGTTCAACAGGGGTTTTCCGCTTAACGACATATTGAAACTTTGTAAGCTGAATTTTCATAATAGTTAGTGCAAATTGAGTAATGCGACAACGTTTCTTTTATTACATATTTATATTGAGTAATAAGTGCAGTCATTAGGAGAACATTTCGCGCGCTGTAATAAAGTAGTTCGCTGACCGGAACGCAACTTTTCAACGAGTCATTGAATCAGATCACACTAGGGCACTTTTATATTCTATTTTCTATTATATTTATATTCTTTATCAACAATGTGCGACACTAGTGGGAGTATGCATTGCACTCATTGCATTCAGTTTAGTTTGTTCTAAGTATGTGTAAAAATAATTCTGCACATTGAGTGTATTTAATTTAGTAGCGAAGGTTAATTAAAATTCGATTAGTCTAACTTGTTAAAATGGTGGACTGCGAGCCAACATCAGAAATATAAAAATAACAATTTTTCTTTCGGCAGGAAACCTCGGACGCCAAAAATTGCCTAAAAGCTCTCAACTCGCTATTCAGAATCGGCGTACAACTAAAATAATTAAAAGTAATTAAATAATAATTAAATAATGAAATGCAGTTTAGATGCATGTATATGTTTTCCTTATCTTAACAGTCATAGTTACTATGCAAATACTACTTATATATAAATAAATGTTGGTCTTGTACGAGTTCGCACGTATGTACAATTGCAGGAATA
Organism: Melieria crassipennis; assembly: GCA_963668005.1. Taxonomy (NCBI): domain Eukaryota; kingdom Metazoa; phylum Arthropoda; class Insecta; order Diptera; family Ulidiidae; genus Melieria; species Melieria crassipennis. The sequence goes on from OY764961.1 coordinate 12,250,570, forward strand.
CGAATAAAAACATAATGATTTATTGCCATTATAAACTAAAAAGTCCCAGAAGAATTAAATTTTTTTGTTTTTTTTTATTCTTTTCCCATAAACTTTTCCATTAAGCACAACGCACAACAGGCAATTTCACGAAACAGGTTATAACATTAACGTGCTTAACGATCGCAATTTATGACTCTAAATAATTAAATTTAAAATAAACAAGAATCAAACAAAACAGAAATATAAGTATTTAATCTCAATCTCTGGCTAATTTTGATGCTAATTTTCTCCTTGAACTTCAACTTTACGTAACCTGAATTAGAACTCAACTTTTCTTGAGAGTGTTCTGACGTTCGAGAAATTTATGAATTATGTATTTTGCGAATTAACTTACGTTTTTGCACATTCACTTGATAGGTCAAGTCCGTGAATTGTATGTCAATGGGCTTGACTTGCTTTTTTAGCAGTTTGTCTTTTATCTCCAGTGCCATCCTGATGCTCGTTCGATTACTTTTGATTTATTTCACAACTTTTGTGTATATTGTATATTTGTGAGATTTTTGTGGATTTTTTGTCAATTTAAAAGTGCTGCTAATATTCCCAGAGAGCTCTTCTGCTATTCATTATAGTGTGTCGCAATTTTGTGTATGTAGAGTAGCTGGACGAATCTGTAAAGTAGAAAATACAATTAAACTTGTGGCAGCGCCTTGTAAGAAGAACATTATAAATATGTAAATTTACAATATTTAAAATATTTCTTTTAAGTGTTAACCCTTCCGCTACAGGTTTTTACTGCGGAAAGTTAAAATTTTAAATTTTACGTCTTAGGCTTCTATGTGGTTATATTAGCAATATTCCAGAAGAAATTTTTTAATTTTTATACTCGGACCCTGTATTTTAGAGTGTTTTTCTATGAGAGCAACCACATCGTTGTGGCTGTAATAGTTACTAAACATTACAACTTTTTACGCATAACAAAAATTTGAATATTTCTTTATTTACTTCAGCCAAAATTAAAAAAAAAGTATCTAAATTGAAAGAAAACGTCATATAAAAAGTTCTCTAATTTTGTCTGCTGATAAATGGTAAGTACGGAAGGTAAAACGCTTAGTCAAATTGTGTGCCTTTCAATTCTGTGATGATTTCCAGAGAACTTAATCGTAAGCCGTTGTTGCAAATGTCAAAACGTATTTTTCTTAAATCTTCTCAACAATTAATGCAAATTTACTTAAGCCTTTTTAATTGCTTTATATTGCTTGTAATTATTTCGCTGTCCGTCATTATATGCTCAAGTTGCTCGTAAGAAAAAAATCTATGTAATGTGCGCAGTATAAAGAGTTATATTAATTAATAAAGGGCGGGTTATTTAAAACAATCAAAGTGACAATTAACATCATTTGACGTTTCTGACGCCATTGCTGCGTAATTACTTTAAATATATTCAGACAAGCGACAATTTATTGCAAGCAATATTATGTCAACAAATTGTTTCAGGTAATGGGAGTCAACAACTGGTCAGAAAACACTTTACAGCTTCAAGAGCTTTAAGATGTACAAAGTGTGCCGCGTTAATGTTCCATTTCTTTTAAAGACTGCATGCACATACTCGTATATGTACATATGTACTGTATGTATATACTTTATAAATCGCGACAAAATGTGTCATATTAAAAAAGCTGACCCATTAACTAGAACAAGTTTAACTTTTCGAAGAGATAAAAAAAAAGAAAATCGTTCCAAAACATTATTATTTACGTATGTATGTATATTTGTTTGTTTTGTTTTTTAAACTTTTCGATAAAATTTTCTGTAGAAGAAAATCATTGAATCATTAATTATCATTTGATTCCAATTGACAATTCATTCACTTGACTTGACTTGACTTTTCAACATTTTGAGTTTGACTTTGACGCTAACTGACTTCGATGCAGCTCTACCAAAGGAGGATCATTTGCATTGGTTATCTCTCATTGTTATTTTCTCTTTATTGTTATTATTGCATATTGTTTTTTTATTATTGCAGTAATGCAGTAAGTTTCTATGTACATTTGACTAATAAATCAAATTAAATTAAATCATTCCTTGGCCCAAAAACTCAATCTCAGCACCAAATATATAAAGATGAATTTGTTTTTTTTTAATTGTACCGAAAACTGAAAACCAACATTATTTCAGTCAGTATAATCTACGAACATGTTCTTAAAATTTGAAATATTAAAATTGTTTTTCAACTTCGCTAAATTCATTATTTTCAAAATTAACACTTCACACGGAGATTTCAAATACTTTTTTGGTTGTACGAAAATCGAAATATTAATGCACTTTCAAGGCTGAGCCGCAATCTGAGGAGCACAGAACACCTGCTCGAGCTGACAGACTAACGCGTCGCACTGGCAATTCTCACTTCGGTAACAACTCCTGCACCGCAACTGCGGCAAGAAAAAATTAACACTGCAGTTGGAGCCGCCAGCTAAAATCAACGCAGGCACGCACGAGACGGATCGAGCCACTGACAGCGCCAAAACCGTCCTACCCGCTAACCGTTTCGTCGGAAACTACGGAAGCAAGTCCGAAAATTGTTCAAACCAGATAAGTCGGCTCCAGCCAAAACAAAAAAAATGAAGAGCAAAAACAAAACGAAAACAGAAAATCCACATTTGCCGATGCAAAACGCGTCGCGGAACACAAAATAAGCAAAGTCAGCATAGTGCGGCTTTAACAAAAGCAAAAACAACACATGAGCAAAGGCCCAAAACCTCAGAAATTCAAAATCAGAAAAAGATATACCTACCAACAACAAAATACAAAACATTCAGTTTTCTACGTATGGAGCGAGTTATTGTCGAAAAGAACAACAAAACCGGCAACAACAATAACAGCGTGAAGAAAAAACTTAAATATTAATAAGTTAACAACCTTCAAAGCGCAAGGTGGCTCAAAAATAAACCAACAACAAAAATAAGAGAAAAAAATATATGAAGAAAAATGAAAATTGAACAGAAATTCCGCATAGCTCTGCACAGAAATGCATAGTCGCATAATTGTTGTGCCCCATGTGCGAAAGAACTGACAAAGGAATGAGGATTGGGTGAGTGAATATAAGAATCAGCAGATCAGGTGCTGACACACTTCAGTGCCGCTTTTATCGACTTACACAAGTTTCCTACATTTTATGCCACGTAAGATGTAATTTTTCCAAATGATAACTCAAGCAGTTTTTTTGGGCCCAGCCGCATGTCTAGAACACAATGAGCTTCATTCAAGTAGAAATCACCCGGTGATTTCTAGACGGGTGGCGAAAAGATTTAGTACCGAGTCGCAATACTGTTAACATATTTACTGAAGGCTCCAAGATGAAGGAGGGAGTGAAGAAGGAGCTGCAGTGTACTGCTCAGAGTTGAGTATCAGCGAATCGTACAGACTGCCAGACTACTGTAGTGTGTTTCAGGCAGAAGTGTTCGGTGCTAGGAAAGCAGCAAAGTTCGTTTGCAAGGCTATTGTGTCCAACTCCATCCAAAAACGTCCTACAATGTCGGACGGCAATGGGAAGGCCAGCCGCAACTTGCAGGCTTCATATCTATTCGGTGCAGGGGCATGAAATGAGACACTGAACATAGTTGCCAAAAGTGGTGCTGATGCCACTTTGCATTTTCTACAGAAACTTGGAGAACAATATGAAAAGAAAGGCAGAGACTAGTTGGAGGATCTTAAACACTTAAGACTGCAGAACCGTCATGTGGGGGGAAGACAAAGCTTTGGAGGCATTTGAACATTCCTGTTGCTAGGTCTGAAGCGTTCGCTCCAAAAAGCACTCGTATTCTTACTACAGCTCATAAAAGGATTTCCATCTAGTAACGCTGAGAACCCAATAAGGATCTATATGTGCCCATTCGTGGTCAGCCAGCTATAGCTGCCTACCTACCTAACCTGAGTACTACTAACCAGAGACCTAAAATAATTATTATCCATATTTTTGGGAATGAAAAAATTGCCCTAATTTAAGAAATTTCTATAATTATTGTTTTATAATAATTATTCCCAATAAGAAAATTTTTACGTCGCCTATAACTATTATCATGTAATAAATATTTTTGAGTTGCATAATAACTCTTATAAGTAACAAGTATAATTTTTGTTGTCGATAATTATTATTTTGGGATTTATGTTTTTTACATTGCTTCATAACTTTTATTTATGACTTTTTTTAATTTACGTTACCGATAACTATTATTTTGAGAAATTTTTTTTTACGTTGCTTCATAACTTTTATTTATGATTTTTTTTTCATTTACGTTGCCGACAACTATTATTTTGAAAAAAAAAATTTTTTACGTTGATTAATACATTTTGGATATGAATTAATTTTTAATTGTTTTAAATTGACAAACGCAAATTAACTGCAGAAACCTTATTTCCACCAACAACTAAACCATTCAAAATCAATTCATACTCAAAATGTGGTAAGGCAACGTAAATAAAAAAATTTCTTTCATAAAAGTTATGAGGCAACGTAAAAAAAATTGTCTTTCAAATAATAGTTATCGGTAACGTAAATAAATAAAAATCATAAATAAAAGTTATGAAGCAACGTAAAAAAAATTTTCTCAAAATAATAGTTATCGGTAACGTAAATAAATAAAAATCATAAATAAAAGTTATGAACAACGTAAACAAAAAAAAAATCCCAAAATAATAATTATCCAGAATGAAAAAAATATTTATTTCTCATAACAGTTATTATGCAATGTAAAAATTAAATATCGCAAATAATAATTATAATCAACAAATAAAATTTATGTTGCATTGTAATAGTTACATTGCAATTAGTTTCTTAAAAAACTTATAATAGTTAAGTCCCTGCTACTAACTATTTACGGAATGTGGAATAAATACTGTTAGTACTTTAGAAAAATGTATCAAAGGTACTTAATGTCGAAAATAGTATAGAGTAATGCAGCAAAATTGTAAAAAAATACTATAATGTTCACTGAAAATGCCACTATGTCGATGCACAAGTTGACAACTTATTTATTAAAATTATGCAACAGGGTCGACGGATAACCTCTTCAGCTTTTTACTTCTAAACGGCAATATTCACCGTCTGATGATAATTGTTCTTAGCGAGACTAGCTCATTTCCATTTATAATTATTGTATTGTGGTAGTAACACTGTGATAACATTATGATTTTTTATTCCCTGAATAAAAGTTCCCTGTCAACTTATCAAGGCAAGGCAAAACGAGCTGCCGGATTTGTATTATCATATGTCACATAACACCACCGGATGCTCTACCGGATCTTGTATACTAACGATTTGAGGAAGATTAATAATAATTGGTTATGTTCGAGAGATTACCACAAATTCTAAAGTTTCGAATCTAAACCAATGTTGGCAATGCAAACAGCAAATATTGCTAGTGGCAAATTTTATATTAAAAATGTTATTAAGAACTTTACAAAACAATTAACAAAAAAATAATCATGAGTAATTTGCTCAGTGGCAAAAAAAGCTTTCTAGTTTATACGCATAGTTTTCTAATGTCTAAGATATAAATTAGAGATTTTCTCATATGCTGACTGATTATTTAATTTTACTTTTGCAAAATATTTCTAGTTTGAGCCTCAGCGGTCCCCGCATTCATTCTCGTCTATGTTTTCTCACTTCAGACTAAGAACTCCCATTAATCAATAATCAGGCAATTTATCTATGTTCTTTTTTATTTCCATCATTTTTTAAGTTCTTTTTTGCTCATGACATGTATAGATATTCCTTTACCGGTTTCTAGTTTATACGCACAGTTTTCTTATGTTTCTAATGTTAAGATATAATTTAGAGATTTTTTCATATACTGACAAATTTTTTAATTTGACTTTTGCAAAATATTTCTAGTTTGAGCCTCAGCAGTCCCCGCATTCATTCTCGTTTATGTTTTTTCGCTTCAGACTTAGAATTCCCATCAATCAATAATCAGACAATTTATCTACATATATTCTGTTTTTTTTTTATTTATATAATTTTTTTAATGCTTTTATATTCATAACATGTACAGATATTTGTTTATCGGTTATATATGAATGTGTATACATAATTATATGTATTTGCGCATTGTTGCTGGGTGTAAGATCGTCGACGGAGCGGATAATTAAAACGCGTTGGAGTTAGAATTTGGGGGATGTTTACTCGCAGGAATACGAATAACGAATGACTGCACAAGTGTGTACAAAAAACACTGAACGATACAATCGGTCGAGGCCGGGGCACAGAAATTGGAGGAACATAAGTACAGAAGGAGAAGGAAAGGATGGGATTGGAGGTGGGATCGACAGATCACTGAACACACACAGCACTCATTTAGCCACTGGGAAATACTTAGTTTAATGTGGGTGTTTTCAAACGTATTTCCATTGAAAATTTATATAATTTCTCTATTACACAGGGCAACAAATTTCGACTTTTGGTCGGCTTTTCTGGGTTTGACATCAGTTCTAGGGTAATTAGGGACCGCTGATTTCGAATCCACAAACCGTTTTGAAAACTTAGTTTCCGTTTTTGCAAAAAATGGGCGTGTCACTTTTTCGGATTTTCCCTGACTTTTTTCACGTTTGGGATTGTAATTTCAAAACCAATAAACCGTTTGACATCATTTTCATCTCGTTGCATTATCAACACCGCACGGTTTCTTTTCCGATGCAATTTATTTTTATAGGTTTTAAAATTCCGCGGCAATTGGACCTCAAAGTCGGAAAATATGGAATTTCAAGGCGTTTTCTTTGATGTTAAAAAACAAACACATTTTTCGTAAATCAATTATCGAGTTATGTATAACACGAAAGCGGAAACATGAAATTATACAACACAGCCAAATTTTTTGGCGTGAGTCCCATTCTCATCGAAATAATAGCAAAAATGTACCAAAGTCATTTTCAACAGATTTCAATTTTTTTCCTTTAAAAAGTAAGAGCCTCAAAATATGCAAAGTTTTTAATTTTGTTTTGTTTGAAGCAATTCAAAATTTTGTTGTTTTTCGCTTGTATTCCAGACAGTGAATGGAATATATAAAAGAGCATATTTAGAGGCCCTTAATTTTTTAAGGAAATAGTATCAGAAATTATGAAAATGACTATGGTACATTTTTGCTATTATTTCGATGAGAATGGGACTCACGCCAAAAAATTTGGCTGTGTTGTATAATTTCATGTTTTCGCTTTCGTGTTATATATAACTCGATAATTGATTTACGAAAAATGTGTTTGTTTTTTAACATCAAAGAAAACGCCTTGAAATTCCATATTTTCCGACTTTGAGGTCCAATTTCCGCGGAATTTTAAAACCTATAAAAATAAATTGCATCGGAAATTAAACCGTGAGGTGTTGTAAATGCCACAAAGTGAAAATCATGTCAACCGGTTTATTGGTTTTGAAATTACAATCCCAAACGTGAAAAAAGTCAGGGAAAATCCGAAAAAGTGACACGCCCATTTTTTGCGAAAACGGAAACTAAGTTTTCAAAACGGTTTGCGGATTCGAAATCAGCGGTCCATAATTACCCTAGAACTGATGTCAAACCCAGAAAAGCCGACCAAAAGTCGAAATTTGTTGCCCTGTGTTATTATATGAAAATATAAACGATCCAACTTCTTCTTAAAATTCATATGACGGCCCGTGGTGCACATTACTATCAATATGCCGACACATGCCACATTCATATACTCGTATACACATACGTATGAACATAGCATAACACTCCGCTCATTTCCAATATACGAGTGCAGGTTTGCTGTAATTTCCTTGAACTTGTTGCTCAAGCAATGCACACAAAAATGGCATACCGACAATAAAAAAAACCAACAAAAACAACAACAACAACAACAACGGCGGTAACAACAAGTGCAAAGCCAGTTCGCTAACATAAACAAACCCCCCACACGAAAACGGCAAAGTGAAGCAAGAAGCGAAGCGTTCCGAACGAACCGATGCGAGACGAGGCGCAACGATATCAAATGAGAAAACAGTTGCAGGCAATCGCGAAACGTGATGGAAATACGTATTGCAATTTAGATATCGCGGTGCAGCCGGAACAAGTACGCCTAATTGCCGACAAACAGTTCGGTTCCCAGCAAGTCGTCAACACACACTCACACACTGACCGCATAGATAAAGCAAACTTTTGTTTCCAACCCAATCGATAGAAAGGCTGAAAGCGCGAATTGGAGCAAATTTATTTGAATTTCAGAATTTAGCGTCGACTATATTATTTTGGATTTGCTTTTGCATAACAACAACACAAATTCAACTAAATCTGGAGACGTGGTGTTCAAAATCCGCGCAACTCGATTGCGGTCTAATTCTATGCATGTATAAATTATCCAAAGCTCGAGCTGAATTTTAAATTTTTGAACGAATTTCAGTCATGTTGCCATACATTTGCAGTAACCTAGTCTGAATTGATTGTTGGGCGCATGTGTCATATCATCACCGGGTAACAACAACTGCTAAGATACAATCCTGTCGCGTTACTACGGTGTGCGTACGTTTTTACACTCGTTGTCGTGAAATTCCGTGCGAAAAAATCACACTGCCACTCGGACGTTGCAATTTCTACATGTGCAACATGCGCTCACTTATCATCAAACAAATTTCCGTTATGCACAACTTGTGCTATCTCGCTCGACACTGCACTGCACATTATAAAATATTGCATTTGCTTAATCCATTCAACTCGGCATTCGAGTAAATGCTTACGCGTTCGCTTCCTTTCACTTTGTGCATTCAAAATACAATGATGGAACATGCAAAACAGCAAAATGGCTGTAGTACTTTTGAACCGAGCAATTATTCACACAGTATTAGTTAATCACACTTCTATAACGTTTTCGCGTTTCATATGCAAAACTTTTTCAAATTACGTTCGTAGATATTACAAAGTCGGGCACCGCTGACAATTTTCGTTGTTCCGCAACTGTTGCTCCGCAGCTACAGCCAAACCGACTAAAATGATATCACGGACTTGTGTTCTGGTGCACAGCAGTGGCCAGCAGGCGCAATTTCACTTGCTCTCCGATTCTAATCGGCACGCTCTCGCGCTCATAGAAAATGCTACAATTAAAAATTCAAATTATAGGAGAAATGTAGTAAAATGTGAAATGCAGATGCCAGCAATTACGCTCCGCATAAATTCTGTGTATGGCACGTAGACTTTTTGTTTGTATGTATGATTTTTAGTGATGCCGATAGTAAACAATTTGATTAGAAAATACAGGAACAAGAACAAATTGTGAGTTTGTTTTTAAAGTTTCATTAATTAACTTTACTTGCGAATAATGACGCCACCGCTAAGCTGAGCGGTAGAATGACTTTCGATAGTGCTTATTGCTGATTGGATCTGTCTGGAAAAGACGACGTCATTATCCTTAGCAAGGCTCTGCTGAATTTGGAATTTGTTCTTACATATATCCGATATCACTTTTAGCAAATAACCTACATACATCTCTTTTTGTGTTGCAAGTAATACCAGTATTCAGGACAATGCCTTCGTAACATAAACCAAAGTGTCAGAGAATTAGTATACTGAAATAAACCACCCTGTAAACGTATATACAACGCATACAAATCCTAATTCAGATGTGAGTGCACTATAAAAAAACTGTATTTATAAAAATGTTCCCACTATGCCACTGGAAAACTGTTACAATGATTGCAATTTACATATGCAAATAAATATGTAAACTATGTTGGTATGAATTCAATTTGTAACTGTTTGCTTAATTATTCATTTACATAAAAGAGTTTGGCTTTGGAAAGTCGTCGAAATACGAAATCTCTCTTCGCTAAGTGGCAGTGCCGCTGACAATTGCTCCATTTTCATATTCTCTCTACTATCGACGCTACATAGGAATTTATTTATAAAGTGAGGAGGTCAAGGTGATATTCTTGCATTTATGTACTCGTTTATTACCTACATACATATAGTATATTTCAGGTAGGTATTATGGTATTAAACCGCATGTTGTAGTACACGCTATGCATAGAAACATTTAAACAGCAAAATTTCACGCTACTTTTGACAGCAATTTAAGCGGAGTTAAGTTAACATACTTAAGTGCGGTGCAAAGTTGATTCATTAGTAATACTGCATGTACTCGGTTCGTTCAAATCAAGCAAGAAGAAGCAATCAAGCATTTCTGAGTGTGTGAAATGATTTGTTGTGGAGAAACAATTAAAACTGTAATCATAATAACTTTAGAAACAACAAAACGTAGGGCCAAAATAAAAGAAAAATAATGATAGTATTAAAATGCTTTATATTTTTCCTCGAAGTTATTTTCTTTATCAGCACTGGTTCGAAGTTCGAAGCCGCACCAAAAATGTAATAATCATATCACCGTGCGACAAAAATTAAAAAAAATTTTCACACCGGAAAAAATCCATATGGGTGTGAAACTAGAGACCAAACATAGTAATACTGCGTGCTCAGTTTTTTATTTCTACATCCTTTGTCCTTTTAAGAGGACTTCAAAATTTTGAAGGGGATAATAAATAAAAAAAAATTACAAAAAATACTTAACCTCGTTACAATATGGCGATATGTATATCAAATGAAAGAGGAAAGGCTCAACAATTTATATATAATTAATTTTGTATCTATTTGTAAAAAAAGGATATGAAAAAGGTCTTTTGAAAATTGTAATCCTTTATATCTTTGAAAATTTACATAGAATTTTCTTGAAAAGTATGTAAGTATGTTGAAACTCCAAATCTCCTTGATCACGTGTCAAAATTTCATTATTCTCGCTTCATTGATTTTGTATCTTTTTATTATTTCAAATACTGATACTCAAATAAATTCGAATTTTTATACTTCATTAGAATTTCAGCTTCCGCCTTTTTTTAAATAACTTCTTTTTTTTTTGACTCGAACAAACGCGGAGGGGATGTCCCCTATTAATGCGAGGCATTGCGTTGGTTCAGGAAGGATATAAAGGTTAGGGGAAAGGGTTTTAAGAGAAGTGGTTGTGGACTCTTGACTTGAACCCATCGAGATCATAAGTTCTGGGGAAAATATCCGCTGTTCGGGCCAGAAACGAACAATTACCGAAAAAGTATCGGTAGAATAACACCACACATGCCACGTTTCGACAATGTTCTAAGGAGTCAATAGAGCTGGATGCCTTACTGTACCTTATAAGTTTGATCGCACGGTTTTGCACCCGGTCCAGGAGCTCCAAATGGGTTTTTGAAGCCCCAGCCCATAAGTACGAGTTAAACTCCATTTTAGGTCGGATATAGGTGGTATAGATAATGCGGAGATCAGACGGAGTGAAATATTTAAACTTTCGAACTAATAAAGTTAGAGTAATGAAATTTTGGCACGTGATCATGGAGATTTGGGGTTTCAACATACTTACTTTTCAAAAAAATTCTATGTAAATTTTCAAGGATATAAAGGATTAAAATTTTCAAAGGACCTTTTTCATATCCTTTTTTCAAATAGATAAAAAATTAATTTTATTTAAATTCTTGAGCTTTTTCTCTTTCATTTGATATACATATCGCCATATTCTAATATCGCTTATTTTTTATCCCCTCCAAAATTTTGAAGTCCTTTTAAAAGAACAAAGGATGTAGAAATTAAAAACTGAGCACGCAATATTACTATATTTGGTCTCTCGTTTCACGCACATATGGATTTTTCCCGGTGTGAAATATGCTGTCGCACGGTGTATTAGATATACGAGTATGATAAAACTGTGCTATACATTGTGACTGCATCTTGTTTTACAAGTTCGAAGGATGCCTTGTGCATATCAGCCAACAAGCCAAAGCCAAATCTTAGTAAATGTTCTGCTCAGAAGCACACTTTCATACTGCAATATCCAATAACCATAAATAAATAAAGTTAACCCTCCATTACTGAAAATGTTGGCTAACCCTAATGGCATACTACATGTCATGTACTTCAAAGCACACGACACCGATTTCTTGGTGATAAAACGTTAAAAGCGGGTGTGGTTGGTGGACGAACAAAACAATTTATTTTATTTTACGAACCCCCTGTACCGCCAGTAGGGTGTACAGACGTCGAGCCTACAGCGCGCTCTGCATGTTGTTATTACCTGCAAATTACATATGTACATATGTATAGCGACCGGAAAAATATACGGCACAATTATTTTCAAGTGTACAAGCACAAATTCCTGACCAATCACCGGCTTTCTTCACAGTATGCTCGGCACTTATTATCTGATTTCAGTTATCGGCCCGCACACACCAACACAATTCTGTTCGCCGAACACATGCAAGAAACGACCAAAGGTGCGCAAATTTGTCGAATATATTTCTAATAGGGGTCATTTAAAGCATTTATCCAGCTTAATTACAACAATAAAAGCTATTATTTTCATTAGATACAATTAAATCGAGAAGTACGGTAAAAACACGCATACATATTTTACACCAATAAATTGTAATGTGTAAATGTGTACGCGTGTGCATGTGAATTGTTGCAACTGTTTAACCCATTTTCGGCCGCTGGTCGATTTTTCGACCAGCCACTTTGAAGGATAGTAGCTCTGCACTTAGACATTATATCTTTGAACTTTTGATGCAGAAAATAGCTTTGGTCTTTTGGTAACCCCTCGAAATAATAATTTTTTTTAAAAACGATAAATTTAGAGATGTTGGCGAAGGCACGAAAAAAGCATTTTTTTAGTCATATTTTGAATATTCTGAAAAATATATAACCTTTTCAAATTATTGATTTATTATTGATTATTTACGAAGCCTAAAGACCAAATTACCACAATCAATTGATATCCATAAGAATATGAAAATATTTTTACCTCTCAGCACCGCGTACTTTTCAGTGGTCGAAAAATCGACGATTGGCCAGAAGTCGTCATGTATGTACATATATAAGCCAACAATTGTTTGTTTTCATGTTTGATTATTATTTGACTAAAATTATGTACATATATATTTGTTTTTATTTGAAATTGAATTTTTATTAATTTATAAAAAAAATGTGTAAAAAAAAAACAAAAAAAAAAAAAACAAAAATATTCTTGATTAAGGTCCTAAACGGAATTACAGTCCTTAAAAGGAATTACAAAAATATTGGCTATTTCTGGTAGCGGCCGAAAATGGGTTAACTGCTTTTACAATTCCTGCAATTGGTAATAAAATTATTAAATTGTTAATTGGCTCATTCGAAGTGCTGATTAATAATGAAATAGATCGGTGATTGAGTTCAAGAAGTTGATACAGCGAAGAGCTAATATCGTATCGTATTGCACAATAGTTGCACTTGATCTTCTTAGGCCGATTCCGAACAGCAGGTTCAAGGGTCACGATCTCATTACCCGCTAAGAATATACCCAGAAGGAAATGGTTTGCAGTTAGTCATTATTAACTATCACAACCCTACATGTGCGCATTATTTACTGTATGTAGTTATCAGTTTGCCAGTTTCCTCTCAGCTGGAAATGGCAAACCTCTGAGAGTAAAAATTGCTTATGAAAAAGCTCCCAACCTGCCGTTCGGAACCGGCATTAAACTGTAGGTCCCTTCAACCCGCGTACAAATTCACACGCACAACACGGGTAGTTGCGGGAAGCTAGGCCTTAGTCTCGCGTAAGCGGGCTGTCGTGCCAGTCAATTATTAAATTATTAAGTTATCAGTTTACGATGCGTATTAGTTTTAATGACGTCACTGTGAATTTGCATGATAACAGCGGTTTTTCTAAGCGAAAACAATAAACAATAAGGGCGATAGTTGCGTGAAAAACGTACATTGAAATTTTAGTTTATATAGAAAAACTAATTGTACAAAGAGCCCATGTTCTTATTGAAAAGTTGTTACACAGAAATTATTATCATACCTGCATGAAACAAGTTAAATAGATGTGAGCAATAATTCCATAGATGCAAACGGCAGTATCAGCATCCATAAATATTATAAATCAAATATGGCACATCTCAGGTAACCATATAATACAACACGTGCACCACACTTTGACTTAACTTTTCATATATGCAGATTTGCATTATTTTTTACGGTCAAAAGATGCAAATTTTTGCAAAAGAAAACTAGTTTTAGTTTGGTTTCAAGTTCAATAGAAACAAATCAATGGATGGATGTACAGAAATTTACAAACATGCAGCAGAATGTAGTAAATTTTCGTTCTTTTGCTACCAACATAACACAGTGGACATAACTTAATTTTTTTCAGCTTTACTATATTTTTTAATATGTAAAAACATTAATGGGTTATTTACATCTATCACTCAACAAACTGTCTTTACCTTTAAAAATCAACTGAGATCTAGAAGAGATAACCGCTTCTGGACAAGCCCGTTGGAAGAGATTTACCGAAACAATATACGACCCCAGAGAATAGGCAGAAAACTAATCAAGCAATTTGTGATGAATATTCTCACGCTCCCACAGTATTTAGATTATCTCAGTTCTGATATGGTTAGCGATTTCGTGCACAGTTTTTACATTTCACTAACCCACGATTATACCTTCGTCGAATGACTTTTTGTAAACTTGTCAATCAGCGCACTTCAGTATTGTTAACTGTATGACTTTGTAACATCAAGAAGAACTCCGATAGAATCGCATTTTTAACGATTTTCCAGTAGTTGGAAAGTGTTTGATTCTTCGGGCATTTACTTTAATAATAATAACATCGTTTTAAACACTTTTGTTTCCACGATTACCGGCTATTATTGCCGTGAAATGACAATTTTAATTTGTCATTCAATGAGAAAAAATCCGGAGACACATTCACGGCCGCTTTGTTTCGCTCATTTTCATCATATTTATCCATTTACTTAACTGATATTCAGTCATGATTACAAAGATAAATATAATTACGTGCACAAGCCCTTTGTAGCAATGGCAGTAGTTAGCTACAAACTTTCAATAACACAGTCACTCACTCAAACATTTAGTGAATGCAACCAAGAAACACCCACAACACCGAAATATCTGTATGTGTATTCCAAAAAGCGTGCTTTTTATGCTTAAATTTCGTATTAACTATTCCTTTCCAACACACATCACACGATAAATCAATATCTATGATAACGCTGGACCGTATGTCGTCGTAGTCGTTCGAATCGATTGCTTGGTAGTGCGGAGCCAGCCACAACTTCCGTATTCTCGAGATTCCGTACCGTGTCGTTCCGAATGTGTCACTCGACTGAAGTTGCGACTAACAACAGCTCTTGACTAACTGAATACAGCAAAGGCATTAATATCAACGACAACGACAACAACAGTAGCAACAAATCAACTTCGAGAACAATAATCAAAGGCGAATCGTGTTTAGGAAATCCAGCGGCAGCACTGTTGAGCGCGTTGTGGGTTATTCTGTTGCGCGCTCTCGACCGACTTTTACAAACGACCCATAACTACCGCGCAAGTTCAACGCCAACATGTCGTGTACACCCATAGCGCTCTGTGAGTGTAAGGCTTTGCAAATGTAAGTTCTCCGATGAGATGAGAATAGATTAGTTGCCGGTCCCTCGGATTCTGATCGGTAACACTGGTATTAATGACTGTAGTCATGATTTCATTCGCTAATCACGCATCGGTACTTCAGTGTATCTTGTTTGTGTGAATAGTTATTCGTTAAATGAAGGAGCAAATTAAAACTGGTGTACGGGTACAGAATTCAGTGAAAATTCGCTTATAGAAATTGATTTATAATAGCTTCTCTATTCGAAGTCAAAACACCGTTTACAGCATTTGTCACTCCGCTCTAAGTCATTGGCCCTCTATGGCCATACATTTGATGGTACAAACACATGTTCGTACAAATAAATATGTATGTTATATGGACATTCATTTGATCAAAGAGAAATGTACATTTAACCCTTTCAGTACAGCTTTTTACTGAGGAAAGTTAAAATTTTAAATTTTACGTTTTAGGCGTCTATGTGGTTATATTAGCAACAATCCATAAGACATTTTTAAATTTTATACTGGGACCCTGTATTTTAGAGTTTTTTTTCTATGAGTGCAACCACATCGTTGTGGCTGTAATAATTACTTAAACATAAAATTTTTTATGCATAACGAAAATTTGAATATTTCTTCATTTACTTCAGCCAAAATTATCTAAATTGAAAGAAAACGTCAAATTAAAAAGCTATCTAATTTTTTCTGCTTCTTCTTCCTTTACTATTTCAAGATACACCATTAAAAAAACGTGTATACTTCTCTTCTCTCAACTTAATTATTCAGTTTATTAATTTCGTATTTTTCCTAAAACTTCAAACTATTCTAAGGAACAACAAAAATATAGTATCCATAGGTTTTTTCCCCTAAAACAGGCACTGAAAAGAGACTATGCCCTATGGCATAGAATAACCGAAAGGGTTAAGCACGAGTTTATATAAGACTGCCATAGCATTTGAATCTTATGCGAAACTAGGTCTCAGTCTCGGTAAACATCCGCGTTTGAGAAGAAGAGACCTAGGGGAACCTGAGACTCTGATATCTTACCTTTCCCTCAATATAATCCCAATACTAACGTAATCTTAATCTTAGAAATAATAGACTTTAAGTGTGCTCTTTTCATAAACCAACTGTGTCCTTAATCAACCTATTGTCAGGTTTTATTCTTATGTTTTTATGTTTTGTTTTTACGTTTACGTTTACGTTTACGCCCTGTTTATTTTTAATTAATTAATTAATATTTTGTAATGTTGAATTGCATGTTATTTTTATACACTAACAAAACGACTAATACAAAACTTTTCTGCTTTTAATGAGAACTTTCAAAACTATCAACTTTCAAAGAAAGTTGAAAATGCAATACAAGTTTAAAGTTAAAAGCCTGTTATTCAAACACAAATATTTCCAAAGACAGGTGTACACTATTTTTCATGCTAATCTTTGAATACTTACATACATATAAACAAGACAAATATTGTATAAATACACAAATATTGTATAAATACACAATGTTAAAGTTATTGGGCTTTAAAGTTTTTCATTTAATAGATACATTTAATTGAATACAATTGTCATAATACTGTCATAAAGTGTTAAACAAGAGTGTTTGAACAATGACTTTGTAGCGTCATGCAAGTATTTCGACACATTGTGTTATAGGTCTTCAAGAATATAACATTTCTGCAATAACAAAACTCATTGAAAAAGCTATAATTATAGTTTGGCGGATTTTCTTAATTTCGTAATAAAATATTGCAACTAACTAAAATATTGCACAAAAGTTGAGTGTTGTTGTTGTTATATGCTGGACACTAATTAATCACATTTGAACTGTGACAATCAATTTAATGTCATTGTACTGAAATACGACTGAAAATTGTCAGGCTTCGTTGCACATAATTTAGTGCACCGACCACTAAAAACTTTAAAATATTAAATAATAAGTCACAACAGCGAGTCAATTATTCTTCTTAATTTATATTCTTAAAAAGTATTTTTTGTGTTTGAAGAGTTTTGGCTAAAGTTTCAGTGCTAAAGTGCATATAAGTCCTAAAGTTTCAGGTGAGCATTCGACTTCCAGATCCATCCCACTATACTAAAATACTATACAAATGTACGAATAAAATAAACGATCAGTTGAGACTGCTTAAGCTGCTTTTTCAGTGTGCTTTGTGGAATTTTTTTACAAAATATGAAATGCGATTTTGATTTATTCGTTTGCCGCTGTGTATACCAGATTTATTCAAATGTATAATATACATTGCGTCGGATATTTAATGTTTGAAGTATGGCGGCACTGAGCTGGCAGATAATTAATAAAAACGTTTTATCTGCTCGTCGACAAGTACTAAATCAAGTTTTGCATTTTAATATTGAAACAACAAATTTCTCGTATTGTATGAACCTACTAAATTTGTATTTAGTATTTCTGTATTTCTTATTGAATTTAATAAAAATAAATTTCAAATATTTGATTTTTTACTTTGTTTTCATTAATTGTTTTTGTGTAATTTTGTTTTTTATTAATTATTTCGCTTATAGAATTTTATAAGAATTAATTTGAATTTTTTTATTTGAAATACTGGTAGCCCAGACTGCATTAGGTATTCAACCTAAACAAACGTATTCAAAACGCAACCAATAAAGTAAATCAGCCTAATACTATAAATTCAAAGCTTCAACAAAATCGGGATAAAAACGTCCGTTAACGTCATCCTAACAATTTAGTATGCATTGTCTGGCAAAAGCTAATTAAAAATTAAAATATTTCTTCAGTAGATAATAAGTTATTAATACAAATATTTCAAGATATTAATCCTATTAAGCTTAGTGCGCGAGTTTAAGCTTAGTGTAGACAACAAAGATTTAATAATTTAGCGTCGTCGTCGTCACAGGTTTCTTCAAAACACGCTTTAACCTCTAGTAGAAAGCAGGGGCGGATTCAGAAAAATATATCGGGAGGCTTTTAAAAAGTAATTCTTTAATATTCATAAAATGCCAAAAATGACTTTTAATTTGTATGTAGTTTTAAAGTCAATCCTAATATTTCGGGGGTTTCAAACCCCCTCGTCCCCCTGAACCTGCCACTGGTAGAAAGCATCTTTTTATATTATGAGAGTGGCGCCAAGCTGAATGGGACTAATGTTTCAAAATCGATTGTTAGAACGAAAGCTTCACATACGACTCGCTGTACCTCTTACTTGAAGTCACGCCCTAAGTAACGCATATTTGGAAGTAAAATTCTAACACAAATACATTTTGTATTTCCTGATTGAAAAACTGTGCAATTATTTACATGTGTTGAGGCAAATCTGTATTTGAACTTTGGGGTTAAAGCACTGGTAAGAACAACTGCAAGACTGTTATTATATCTCCGCGCCGATTACATTAGCGAATCGACTGACATAGACAATATACATATTACTACGCTATTATAGAACAATGTCTTTATACCGTTAATTTTACATTTAAAATAAAATTAATTAAATATGTGGTCAAGGAGCGGTTGTAATAAAGCAGAATTGTTGTAGATAATACAATCGCTTACAAGGCTTGAACCCTTTGAGTGTGCAGTGTACAAAGACAAAAAGTAAGTGTAATTGCAAAGTCAGACCTTTATGCCATTATAAATAGATGTTATATTATTATGTGTGTACGCACATACTTATTAATGTGCATCCATACTTGTAATTAACTAATAGACATTTGACTGTCAGATGCCGCAATATTACACATGTCACGAGCAAGTTGCAACCTACACGTTATTTTCTATTTATTTCATTTTGTATGATGTAAAATTTAATCAACTAAAATTACATGAATATTTAAAAGGGCCGTTGCATAATACGTCAAGATGTGCCATGCAAGCGCCCAGCACAGTTAAGTTTAAATGTTATTCACACGTCCACCTCGGACAATCCTCCAAATAACTTAATGCTACATTTATTAGCTATAAGCACGCTTAGCTCTACTTTTGTTCTTATTGTATTGCAATACAAACGTACGCAGATATGTAGATATGCTGTATAAAGCTCTTGCATGCCCGTTGCGGAGAACTGGTTTGAAATCAAAAGCTGCAACTCAGGCAAAATTCAGTTGTAGCTCAGCCCAAACAATGTAAATATTAGGTCGTTAGTGGCGCAAGTTTGTAGGCATCGATTAAAATTCCACCATGCCAGCTCAATGTCAATGCCAACACGAAGCATACATCTAGCTTTTTACGAGCATGTGTATAGATACCGTAGATATAGATATATATATATGCATATATGCCAAATGTAATCAACGCACGCAATCATGAAATCTACAACCGCCCGAGGCAAATCGCTAGAGTGCCGTCCCTATTTTTTTGTAAGTATGTATTTATTAAAATACTTGCGAAAATTATCGACAACATGTAATCTGTTTAACCCTTTCGGTACAGCTTTTTACTGGGGAAATTTAAAATTTAAAATTTTACGTTTTAGGCTTCTATGTGGTTATGTTAGCAACATTCCATAAGAAATGTTGAAATTTTTATACTCGGACCCTGTATTTTAGAGTGTTTTTCTATGAGAGCAACCACATCGTTGTGGCTGTAATAATTACTTAAACATACAACTTTTTATGCATAACGAAAATTTGAATATTTCTTCATATACTTCAGCCAAAATTTTTTTAAAAAAAGTATCTAAATTGAAAGAAAACGTCAAATTAAAAAAGTTATCTAATTTTGTCTGCTTCTTCTTCCTTCACTATCTCAAGATATACCATTAAAAAAACGTGTATACTTCTCTTCTCTCAACTTAATTATTCAGTTTATTAATTTCGTATTTTTCCTTAAACTTCAAACTATTCTAAGGAACAACAAAAATATAGTATCCACAAGTCTTTTTACCTAAAACAGGCACTGAAAAGAGACTATGCCATATGGCATAGAATAACCGAAAGGGTTAAATTCAATTTTTTTCATACAAATCGATCGATACTAAAAATTATAATAAACCTGTAGGAATATTTATTTAAATGTAACTTAAAGACAAAATTTTTTGAAGATTTGGCGCCCATTTCGCTTCGCTCGCAAATTTTGCCACCCCTCCCAATATGCCACCTAAGCATTTGCCTCATAAGCCTCGTGCTTTGCCCGCCACCGCATATCTACATACATCCAATGTGATTTTTTGGATGTAAATTAGACATTTTTATGATACAGTCAATTGTCCTTACAACATCTTATTCCTCAACCCAACTATAATTCGTAGCAAGTAAAAACTAGAGAATTCTCCCAACTGACAAGACTATGAACCGCGCATCAATTGCATGGAAATTTATATGAAATGGTACGGTTGCTCTGGTGAGTGTTCGCAAGGTGAATTAATGCAAAATTAATAAAAAAAACTATTTATTCGCCTTGGTATCACTACTCACTACAGTTTATGATTTCGGAATAATCCCTTCCCTGCCGGTGTCAATTTTTTAAAAGCAGAACAATATTTCCTTAATCGCTGAAAAAAAATTCCATTAGTAACACTCTGTGCCCCAACATTAATTAACAGCTGCACAGTTTGCACAATAAACACAGCGCGTTCCCTGTCAAACTTTTGTCAGTGTACCTCCTCTCATCTACATTTTTTGAGTAGACAGCAGAAAAATATAACTGCAAGGTAGAAAATCACATTTAAATTCGCGTGCAAGAGTGTGAAAAAGTCGCTGAAATAGTAAGTGAAAAACGGAGCTGAAAGGTCAAGTTATTAATGAAAAATTGAGTGAGCGCTGATATTCAACAAATCGCATTCACGTGAAAATGGAAGCGCTAATTCCAGTCATAAATAAGCTGCAAGATGTTTTCAATACCGTCGGCTCCGATTCAATACAGCTGCCGCAGATTGTCGTACTTGGAAGTCAGGTAAGCGCTATAAAAACAGTTTTGGGCAGCCTTTCACCCACTTGCAGAAAGCAGCTGAAGTTGAGAATTTTTAGAACTACGCCCTCACAAATGCTCAAAGCTAGGCTAGCTGTGCCCCCAGTTGTGGCGACACATTTTCGCAGCCCACTTATGGAATTTGCTCGCCACTTAAGACTTATATAACATGGCGTCAAAAACCGGCATAAATGTTGTAATTTTACACAAAGGAAACATGCCAGTTTGCTAAAAATCCCATCGTAATAGTCATGTTTATATAATTTCGTTTGCAACCCCGCAAATCTGACTACTGGTAGCGGGAAAAAAAATCAATATTGCAAATTATTTGACAACGCTAAACGACTGTGGATATGACTGCTTTGCTGACACATTTCCCCACACGCACACACACACTGATGTATACGCCTCGAGAATGCACTCGAACGAACTGTGGATACACGTACCCCTTAAGTTGCGTGTTCTTGAAATATTTGTAATTCATCCTAGAAGCAGCTGGCTCATTTATTTGGTCATAAAGTATTTTAGCGCAGATTATTTTCAATTTCTGTAACCCGAACTGCAGTTTGCAGCTGCATGTGGAATTAACACCTCAGACCGCTTATGGTATATGCTTATTTGTGAAAAGGAGAATGGGCTTGCACATTTGAAGCGGAGCTGTCTTATAAGATGACCGCTTGACCCGACCGCTGCGACAAAGAGCACATTTGCAATTAATATTGCCTTAATGCCGCAACTGAAGCTGTTGTGGCTTATTTACCGTTTGGTACCGTTTTAAAATACTTTTAATCGGTCAGTGTTCGTGATCACTTCGTATTCTAGTTATATTCGATCAAACTGTTGTGCTATATCAACTTTCTTTTGCGTTCGAAAAAATGTAAATTACTCATAGAAATTAGCATTTAGTGTATTACAATTTCTGTATACTCGTATGTATGATTGCCGCTCATATTTTGTAGCGGCTTTCAATTATATGCTACAATTTTATAAGAAAATTGATTTAACTCAGTTTCTTTTGCGACACGATCTCATCTGAGAAACCATTGTTGCCATTAAAATGTCGTGCTTTTTTCTTGTTAATATTAATCGACTAGAACTGTCTTTGTTCATTATTACTTAATATTATTACTTGTTTTTATTCACAGAGCTCCGGCAAGAGTTCCGTGATCGAGAGTCTAGTCGGCCGTTCATTTTTGCCTCGCGGCACTGGTATTGTGACTCGTCGTCCGCTCATACTACAACTCATTCATTCGCCACTGGAGGATCGCGAAAATCGTTCCGCTGAAAATGGTAAGCAAGCTAAGACTACCAACAGCAAACGTCCTCCACTTATCCAGAATTTACAGGCACTGCCAACGTCGAGGAATGGGGGAAATTCTTACACACACGTAAAACCTTCACCGATTTCAACGAAATTCGTCGCGAAATCGAGGAGGAAACCGATCGCGCCGCCGGAACCAACAAGGGCATCTGTCCCGAGCCCATCAATTTGAAGATATTCTCCACGCGTGTAGTCAACTTGACGCTGGTCGATTTGCCCGGCATCACTAAAGTACCGGTTGGTGATCAACCCGAAAACATCGAGACGCAAATCAAGGATCTGGTGCTGAAGTTCATCGAGAATCCAAATTCCATAATTTTGGCCGTTACGGCAGCCAACACAGACATGGCAACCAGTGAGGCGTTGAAATTGGCCAAGGATGTGGATCCAGACGGCAGGCGCACACTGGCTGTGGTTACCAAATTGGATCTGATGGATGCCGGGACGGATGCCATTGACATACTGTGCGGTCGCGTTATTCCAGTGAAACTGGGTATTATTGGTGTAATGAATCGCTCGCAGCAAGATATAATCGACAAGAAGCAGATCGAAGAGCAGCTCAAGGACGAAGCGGCTTTTTTACAGCGCAAGTATCCCACGCTGGCCACGCGCAACGGCACACCTTACCTAGCCAAAACACTAAACCGACTACTGATGCACCACATACGTGACTGCTTGCCAGACCTCAAGGTGCGCCAATTGTGTGATGGCAATTTATTCGATTGAATACTACGTTAAATTTAATGTTTTTCCAGACTCGTGTCAATGTAATGTCGTCGCAGTTTCAATCTCTGCTGCACTCCTACGGCGAAGATGTATCGGACAAGAGCCAGACGCTGCTACAGATCATCACGAAATTCGCCAGCGCCTATTGCTGCACCATCGATGGCACGGCACGCAATATTGAAACCACGGAGCTGTGCGGCGGAGCGCGGATTTGCTACATTTTCCACGAGACCTTCGGACGCACGCTCGACTCCATACATCCACTGGCGGGCCTTACGAAAATGGATATACTCACAGCCATACGCAATGCCACCGGACCACGACCGGCACTGTTTGTACCCGAAGTTTCATTCGAGCTGTTGGTGAAGCGACAAATACGCCGTCTGGAGGAGCCGTCGCTGCGCTGTGTTGAGCTGATACACGAGGAAATGCAGCGCATCGTACAGCACTGTGGCAACGAAGTACAGCAGGAAATGATGCGGTGCGATGGGCGTAACGGAAAGCGTTATCGAGTGCTCTAATTAAATATTTTTCATTTAGTTTCCCCAAATTGCATGAAAAAATTGTGGATGTGGTAACGCAACTGCTACGTTGCCGGCTGCCCGCGACCAATGTGATGGTGGAGAATTTGGTGGCCATCGAGCTGGCGTACATTAATACAAAGCACCCAGATTTCCACAAGGATGCAGCACTGGTGCCTAGCCTGCTGAAGACAGACAACATAGAACAGTTTGCGCACATGGCCGCACAGCGTCGCGCCAATACGCCACGCAACTCCAACTCATCGCCACAGGTGTCTGTCGGACAACAGCAATACCAACAGCAGCAGCAACAGCAACAACAGCAGCAGCAACAGCAACAGCAGCAGCAGGCGCAACAGAATGACAGCCATGAGGTAAATGAAAATTTTATCTTAAAAACAATTTTTTATAATTAAATTTTCTATAAAATATCTTAGAATCACATTATGGAAAACTCGGTAAGCAATAGTTGGCTGTCGAACATACTTCCCCCACCACCACCCATTCGCCCCGATAGTATTGAAAGTTCGGCCAGTAACACACCTATACACAACAACGTCGTGAGTCCGGTGAAGCCGGTCAATCTATTGCCGGATGTGCCCGCTAATCATGGTTCACGGCGTCTGACTGATAAAGAACAAAAGGATTGTGATGTCATTGGTAAGCACTAGCAGGAATAAAGATTCGTCTCGGCATTATATTATATTATTGTTGCAGAGCGCTTGATCAAGTCGTACTTTTATATTGTGCGCAAGTCCATACAGGATTCGGTACCAAAGGCAATTATGCATTTCTTAGTTAATTACGTTAAGGATAACTTGCAAAGTGAACTCGTCACACATTTGTACAAATCGGAGCGTGCCGAGACACTACTCAACGAGTCCGATCATATTGCTGTGCGTCGAAAAGAGGCGGCCGACATGCTTAAGGTGCGTATTCCATTACAGATTTGTGCAGACACTTTTTACATATTCACTCCCTCCTATTTCGCAGGCATTGACCAGGGCCAATCACATCATCAGCGAAATACGTGAAACTCACATGTGGTAGAGGATTTGAGTTACAGCGATCGCGAGTGAAATGTAGTTAAATGTGTTGGCGATGTATTTATATTATTACATTTTCATTACCGCTGTTTGTTTCTTTGTCGGTTGAGTCAGCATGAAACACGATGCCTCCGCATTGGATTCGCAGCTCCGCTAACATTATTTAGGATATTATTTATACATGTAGTCGTGCAGTGCAAGGCACGGAACGATGCAAAAGACTTTGCAGCTTGCTTGCAGCAAGAGCGAACATTTCCCGTAAATTTTACGTTCATTCAAAAACCAAACATCAACCAGCATGAAATAAGCACAGCAACCATCTAAATGCATTTCGTTGTATTACAAAAAATGTTTCATGTATTTTATTTCGTATTTAACGGGTTCCCTGAATTGTGAGTTGTAGTCTCTTAGGCATTGGTGTTATGTTTGTAGTTTATATTAATTTTATATTGAGATCGTTGTCGCCTAGCAATAACTTAAATATAGCACACATAAAACTATGCAGGCTTTACTGAGTGAATCTACACTTATGTAAATACGAGTACTTACGTACTCTAGCCACACATTCGGGCAAACTAGATTACTGCGGAAAAAATAAGCGATTTCTTAAAAGTGCTTTGTAGCTGTCCAAATGTACACGCACTCTCCTTCGAATATTCGGTGTTTTGGATTGACACAATCGCAAACACTTGCAGCCAACTGAAGTACTCATTCCCGCAACGTGACATTTAAAAACGTTTAATAAACTGAAACCCCTTAAAAATAAAATATAAATGTGTTTTGTTGGTGGGTGGATGGAATTCTCCCAAGACTAGACTATAAAAAAGTAAATAAATTTATTTACGAGAGGAAGAAAATTCGATCAAATTCGTGATAAATTTCGAGTTTAACATGATTTCAAACTTATTACTAAGCATCAGTTGAGTGCAAAACTTCCAAACTAAACGAAAATTTTTAAAATATGAATTTTACATATATTCAAATAGATTGTTAGACTTACATTTACTATTGAACACCCATTGATTTGCTGAATATTAATCAAACTTCCATTGATTAATTGATCAAATAATGTAAAATATCAATGGAAAACTGTCATGTTTTATTACCGATCCCCCGATCATTTAGTAGCAAAAATAAAACAATTTCTGCATTATTTATAAAAACAAATACTTTAATACTTTTTTGTTCAATAAAATTAATAGAAACGAATTATTAAATGCGATATCAGGCAAAACATAATAAGATATTTTTATTTTTTTTTGGACGTTCTCTTGCATCCATTTGTTATTGGAAATACCCGCTAGAACCTTTGACCTTGATATTGTTACTTTGCTACAATAATCAGAAGAAGGAAGTCGTCCTAAAGGGCTTTGCTGCTGTTTAGGTTACTCTCTTATCGGTACCATTGACCGCTGTTCATATAACTGCTTACTATGTTACTACGCTGTATTTTTGGAAGTTTCGCATTGAGCCAAGTGCAGTGCTGCTGCACGCCTAAGCTCGATTCGTGTCGGATAGCACGCGCACGATACAGCCTACGCCTCCCTTGGCAAACGCTTTCTCGTGCCACTGCAGCAGGTGACCGCTCGAGCCTTCCGAGGGTATTTCGAAGCCGCGGTAAATGTACTTCATTAGCACGTCCAGCAAGTCGTTCTGCTCGAGCGTGTCGACGGCCTGGTCCATTTGCGATGACTTGATGGAAAGCAGCACACGCAGCGTTACGTTCAGGGCGTTGTCCTACGTGGGTGACCCAAAAATAAGGAATGAAAATAACAGTTGACCTAGAATCACTGTCAGTGTTTGGGCTCAGAGTGCACTCACTTTGATTTGCTGTTGCTTACAGCGCAGCGGCGCGTTCTGCAGCACGTTCACCAGCGCCTCCACAAATTTGCCCTGTGTCAGCATTGTCGTGATTTCGTTCTCGTCCGGACCCACCGCGGCAGACAACGCATCGGTCTCGTCCTCTTTGAAATTATCCTCATTGTACTGATCAACGTCGATTTTCCGAAAAGCTGAACTGGAGGTATTCTTTGCCATTTTGAATAATCTTATTGCTTTTCAATGAAATGTACGCGTTTTAAGGTATTGTATTAAATTCTCGTAAGTATAAAAATGATTCACACAAGAAAGCAGCTACAAAAAACGCTTATCAGCAATTGTCAGGTTGACAGTTGTAGTCGGCGTTGTAGTGCTGCCACACAAGAATGTCAACCGTGCACTCTCTGTTGTATATTTGCAATTTGAACCATGTACAGCACCATGTACATATTTGATAAAGGCTTTATTTGAAAACTCGAATTATATACTTTACAAGTGTTTCAGTTGCAACGCATTTACTGAACCATAGTCAAATTATTGCCAAATGAACTGAAGAACAGTGTGGCCACATTTGACTACAACTGCCAGTTGTGACAATCAGCTGTACGTTTGTGAACCAACTCCCGCAGCGCTGTGAGGTATTGAAAATTTTTCAATTCGATATTTTTACATTTGTTGTTCCAACGCTCGTAAATTTTTAGTTCCACGCAAGAATGACGAAGTATCTGGGATTAGATCGCCTGAGCAAGATCTTTCAAGCCATACGACAAAGCGGCGGCTTACGTGGTGCTTACATGAGATTGTACAAGTAAGCAAAGCATCGCCTACCCAATGCTTATATAAGCATCTGTGCGTCCATTGATTTTGTATGCTTCCAGGAACGATGACTTGAAGATTGGAACACTGGTCGGTACCGACAAGTACGGAAACCGATACTATGAGAATCCCTACTACTTTTACGGCAGGAATCGCTGGATAGAATACGCAGACCATGTCCACTTGAACTACGATGGTTCACAGATACCCGCTGAATGGTATGGCTGGATGCACTACAAGGTGATATATTTGTTTGCTTGCACGAGCCAGGTTGATTGTTTATGTGTGCTTACAGACGGATTTGCCACCAATCCGTGATGGCAACCGTCCCAGATATAAGTGGATGTCCGATCATAGCGAAAATCTTTCGGGCACCAAAGGTATATACTAGATGTGTTGATTCTTAAACTAATATTTTCATATTTTCAAACTTAATATTTTCATTCTTCTTTACAGAGCAATATATGCCTTATTCAACGACGCCCGCAAAGATCGAGGCTTGGGATCCGAAAAAAGCAAAGAAGTCCCAGTAGCCTAATTTTAGACATGTATCCGAAAAAGTTGAAAAATAGCCAGCTAGACAATATAATAAGACAAGAAATAAAATAAATTTGCAGTTGAAAATTGCGAAATATTTGTGCAGCATTTGGGATTTATTTACTGTCATAGAATCAGAATTTTGTAATTATACCAATGAAGTAAAATATATAAATTACTTAAAATTGTTACATGAAATATGCATATACATATATAGAATTGTTACATCTATAATTTTGGCCATAATGAATTTATTGTCATAGTAAGAATAAGAATTTTAAAATTAATTAAAATTTTAAAATTGTTACATGAAATATGCATATACATATATACTAAGAATTATTACATCTATAATTCATCTTTGATCTATATACTATGATGATGATCTATCGTAATATAGATATAGTAATAACAATTTGAGTAATGCCAATAGAAAATTAGTTATAAATAAAAATAGGAAGCATAGAATTAAAATTGCACCATTTTATACTTTTGTCGCAACAAATGCAGAATATAATTTGTGAATTTTTATCATGGTAAAAGTAGAAAATAATTTTACATTTTCAATATAAAACCACTAACATAACTCATTATTACTCAACCATTATAAAAGAACGAAATCACTTCTTAGTGACTCAAACTGCCTTTACTGCCTATGATTAAGTATATTTAAGTATGTCCTGCGATAAATGAAAAAATAGTGCAATTTGTTGTTGGCGTCTTAGTAATGTTTGCTGGCCATTACAATTTTCCTTATAGACTTATTGAATTGCTGCTACCACTATCCCTTCTGAGTTTCTTGGCGGCATCTGAACACTTCGTCGTTATGATGTTGCGTATTTCACGCTCCGATACGCCGGTTAGCTTGCGCACACAATAAATAATATCCGACGTCTTCTTTGGATCCAAGGCCAACTTACGTGGACGCGCGCGTCCCTTGAATGCTGGCGATGGTTTGCCGGTCAGCGTGTGTGTGGCCAATATATCTGTGTGGAAGACAGCCGAAAGCAATGTGCGCGTTGGTGATACTGGCGAAGACCAGTCGAGTTCGTCGAAGAACATGGCTGCAATTTGTGTGCCATTTGGGCCCAGCACTACCATCGGTACAATGCCATCGACGCGCTGCGGATACTGAACCAGCGGTGATTGACTTACAACATCGCTGAAAACATGGCTGGCGTCCAATGGTTTGCTGTCCGTTGAATTTACAGTTGATGAGACCTCTTCAAACGCTGAGCTTGAAGGCGTTTCGGGCCCAACTGGGCGAAGGTACCTTCTAACTTTCTGCTTTTGACCTTTCCGTAAAGAATTTTCAGCATCACTTTGCAATTGCTGTAGAACACCACTGATGTACTTGAAGGCCGACATAGTGGCACGCTGGCTCTCGATAATATCCAACAACCGTTGGCCAACACACGGCTTTTGGCTAACTTGGATAACGGGTGGCTCACTGCTACGCTCTGGAGCTTGATCCTGTTCTATTTTGGCTAGAATTTTTAAACAGGGTGCCATTTCCGCACAAGTTGGCATTCGAAGAAAGGGCAAGGTTCTTACTGCTGATCTTGACGGCTGACCTGTAGCGACGAAATCAATACAACGATTTTATATGAAACTTCCGAAACATTCTAAAAACAAAATATATTAACCAGCCTCTCTTTGAAAATCATACAATTATACTTATACAGTATAATCTCGATAATCCGGATAATTAAAAACCAAACCCTGGTGTCCGGATTACAGAGTCTACAATAGAAATTGAGTGTCCGGATTACAGCGTTGTCCGTATTAGCGAGTGTCCGAATTATCGAGATTATACTGTATATATTATTATACATTTATATATAAATCATATATGTACATATGTACTTACCATCCCTAAGCGATGGTGGCGAAAATGTTTCCATGTCCGAGCAGTCTGTTTTGCCAACAAAAAATAATAATCGATTGGTTTCAATAGTCACAGTGCAATACTTGTACAATTGCCTCACCCAAAGTATTCAAATATGCGTTGACTTTGTGTCGATACATGACTAATTTTAGGTTATAACGGTTTAATTTCAATTTAGTTGTTTTGTATAATATGTGACACAGGAATTATTGTCCGAAATATTTTAAATACACAAGCGCCAAGCACAATGCAACTTCTTTCAAAGACAACTGACAAACAAGTAAAGTGCAAGGAAACTAAGTTTGACGATGTAGACTCGTGCATTAGTTATGCAGTATCGCGTAGCGGCTTACCTGCAGTAGCAACAACGATGAAATAAGTAGACTAAAATAACGGTTCTGCGCATTTCTAAAAATGGTTAGAACTTCTAAAAGGTTAAGAAAAGGACAAAACCCGGACAACGCGAGCTCTTCGCACTCCCTACAGTCACTGAAGTTTGACTTTTTAATGAGTGTATACAATAAAGTGTAGACGAGAAGGATTTCAGAAAATAATGCGTGATTCGTCTTTATTCACATCGAATGGTATTTTTACTTTGATAAGAAATTTATAGCGTACAAAAAGGAATTATGGCAAGAAAATGTATATTATATTACAATATTCTTCAGAAGAAACACATCTTCATATTTTCTTTATATAATTTATATTTGCATATTGAAAATGCAAATACCTAAATACTCGTTGTCAGAGTCGAGTGCAACGCTACCTAAAACCATTTACCAGACGTAATCTGGAAATTTTGTTTTATTGTTAAGAACCTTTATATGGAAAATCAGGTCAAGAAAGCTACTCTATGTTCTCTTCAATTACGCCATTTGCATTCTAAACCTCACTACCTGCAAAACTTCCGCAACTTTAAGACAACTTTTATGAATAGTAATATCGCATGCCGACGGCGTCTTTGAAAGGAAACGAAAACCACTAAATCATTATCTTAGTACCAGCTCAGTTTATGACAGTAAATTTTCTTGAAGGGAGTTTTTGGAGTTGATCAACCAGATTCAACAAAAATTGATAATTTTGAAGTTTGAAATCTGAGGATGTGCAAATATTGTCTCAGAAATAGTGGTTTCAAAGAAACCATTAAATTTTTAATAATAATAAATAATTAATAATTGACTGGCACGACAGCCCGCTTACGCGAGACTAAGGCCTAGCTTCCCGCAACTACCCGTGTTGTGCGTGTGAATTTTGTACGCGGGTAGAAGGGACCTACAGTTTTTATGCCGGTTCCGAACGGCAGGTTGGGAGCTTTATCATAGGCAATTTTTACTCTCAGAGGTTTGCCATTTCCAGCTGAGAGGACAGTCACCGAAAGAGAAAACGAATTTTCCCGTTATTTTTTTTAGGTGTTATTACGGGCAGTATTTGAACCTGCGGTTTGCTGCCTTCGACTCGCGGTCCAACGCACTAACCAACTGAGCCACGGCGGCTGCCATTAAATTTTTAGCAAAATTAAAACAATAATTGAATTTATGTAGCCTAAAACTATGTAGATTATAATTCTTAAAATTTACTATCACATGTTGACATGTGATCGCGATTTTTTGTATTATGACTGTCATGTTTTTTGCCACAACAATTCTATTCTATTAACTCAAGGTTCAAAACCTTTACTTAGAATGATCCAATTGGTTTCCAAGTAACAAGGCGCTTATTCATACTTGCTATTAAAACCATTCCAAAGGGCTCCACTTGAACAGAGCTCGTGCACCGCCTCTAAAACTAGATTCTTATTGCTATCTCACACAGTGTGGCAGCACCATGAACACCATGATGAGGTTTTTTGAATTTTACCCACCCCTATGCATTCTTTTTGTTGACCGATTACACGAATTGGATTCGTTGTTCGCTCTCCTTCTCGCTCCCTTTTCTGTTTCATTTCGCTAGTTATCCGCTTCTTAACATTGCTCCCAGTGGCAGGGCGCGCGAAATTCCTTTTCACGACATTTCTATTTTTGGTCCTTGCTGGGCACAGAGCCTAGCATTCGAAGTAGAATTACACCCGAGGGGTTGAAGCGAAGCGGTGCCTGCTGGTTGGATTGAATAGACCTCGGAAGCGGGAAAACGTACGCTACCTGGAATCCAATAGAAGAGCAGCAACAACAAACGAGCTCAAAAACGTTCCCTACCCGTCTGCAGCCACGGCGGCTGCGCATGCCAACAAGCAGGTAGGTGGAAAATTAATGGGATTGCAGTGGCTGGCCGAATGCGTAGTGAGAAATCGTGCTGTGTATATCTTTGCAGTTGCACTTTTCAAATTCAAAATAACCACCCCGCTAGTGGATAGTGACGATCGGCAGTCAGTGTGGTGGCGTCGTCCCAGCTATGCGCATCGTAAACTCAGACTGAGTTCCTTAAATCTATTCGGGAGTGGACTATTGTGAAGTGCAGACTTTTAGCCGGAAAATTAATAGTGTGAAGTGAAACCTAGAATTGTTGGAACGCTTGCAAGCATTTTCTGTCACAGCAAGAGACATGGAAGAGAGCCAAATGGTGAGCCAAGTTATTATTTTATATTCATTACATATAAACATTGCATATCGTATTAAGAATTGGTCCACGAAAAATATTTTAGTTCTTCATGGTACTGTACGGCGGGCACTCACTCTGAAATTTACTTCGATTCGTTAGTTTATAAAAAACTTCATTTTGCCAAAATTAAAACATATCCTTAATTAGCACATTCTTCAAAAGAAAAATATTGAAATGCAGAACAAACTTTTCGCCTAAAATATTTCGCAGAATCGTAGGTAGAAATATAATCTTAGAATTTCGAAGCATAATCTCCATCGTTTTTCAGTATCTCCAAGGATTAAAGCATTTTACTATTTTCTTTGCTATAGTATGTTTAATACTAAAAAATATAAAAATGGCATGCTATTCAAATACAATTTTACATGGCCACATCGTTTTTCTTTGCAGCACATGCATACCCACCTTCCGCCTCATGGCCATGTTGTGGTCCAGCAATCAGAGACAAGAGTTGTAGTTTCGTCGGCAGCGAATTTTGAACGTGTCAGCGACCCCGGAGAAATGCGGTATTATCTTGAACGACCGATGATGCTAAACGCGTGGACACAAACGACCGGAGAAGATTTTATATACCTGCAAGAGAACAACCTAAAGCAGAATCAACAAACCAAAACCGAAATGGAATTGCTTGAAAAAATACGCATACTCGAGGAAAATCTGCGCGCACACTCCGACATATTGTCCCAAATACACGCCACGTCCGCGCGCAAAAATACCTTGCTAATGCAGCAGCAGCAACAACAACAGCAATACCAACTGCAAACACAGACACAACCGCCGCCGCAACTACCACAGTTTCAGCAGCAACAGCTACAACAACAGTCAGAAATGCAACTAACACCACACACCGGAGGTGCATTATCAGCAACAACGTCCGTGCCACAGACTGCCAAAGCTACGTCACAAAGCCTAACGGCGGTGATCAATCCAGTGCCGCAGGTACCAACCGATAGTGTTAAATACACAATCATCGCCGAGGCAAATGGCGATGCCAGCGGCGAGCCGATCGAGATTCAGTTGGCTGAGGAAGATAACGCTTTGAATTTGAACAGTTCGGCCGACTCGGGTCGGCTGGAGATATGCCTGACCGATGAAAATGTCGATGTGAAGATGGAAAGGCCCGAGCGCTCGCCGCCGCCAACACAATACAATACGAATATACCAGCAGCAGCCTACGGTAAACGTCGTAAGATTTCGAAAGAACAAATTACGCCGGATCGAGTGCAAAGCACGGATGCGAAATTCTACATCAATGAAATAGGCTTACTTACGCCCATATCGGCATTGCCAACGGCAACAACTGCACCAGTGCCACCGCGTGCACAACAAAGGCGCAACGAGTCGTTGACGCCTCCATCGAGAAGTGCCATCCAAACAGCTTCAAGTACACCAAATATGATAACACAGAAAATGGTTATGGACCATGTGATGGTCTCGATCGGACCAAACAATACGCGTGTGCCGGCTATGGTGTACGAGAACATGACCTGGACATCGGCTTCGATAGCAACACGCAAATTGCTGATGGCAATTTTCGATCGCAAAACCCTAGCCACACACTCCATGACGGGCAAGCCGTCGCCCGCATTCAAAGATCTTGATAAGCCGCTGAAGGAGATGCTGGATCCGCAGATCATACAAGACATAATATTTGTGGTGACACGCAAGTGCAATGTGTCCGAAAAAGAGGTGCGCAATGCCATCACCACCAAATGCGCCGACGAGAATAAAATGATGAAGTTGCAGCTGAACAAGAAGCGCTCATTGCGCGAGCTAAACAAGGAGAATGAGGCCTGAATTCGGCTGAACAGAATTTGTTTGATAGTATTAATTGCATGGCATCGCATGAAGTTTTCGCCTGTACTTACCAAAAACCAAACCAACAAAACAAAAAATAAAAGTTAAAAGTGTATTTATTTTTAATTTGAAATATATGCGAGCGTTTATAGTGGAGAATATAGACGGAAAGTACATTTAACCAATGTAACTGTCAGCTCACTTTTTACAAAACTTGATGAATATATATGAATTTTTATATAATATAACACCCATTATAGTTTTACAAAACAAGATCTTTTTTTTATTGGGAATTGGTAAAAATTACAGGACAATGAACGCGGTGTATTTTCTGTAACTGGTCTAATATGCCCGACAAATTATGATAAAAACGGACGTATGTAATTTTAAAGCCATAACTGTTGCTGTTTTTTAAATTTATTGGAGTAAGTTAGCACAAATTTGAATAAATTTGTCAAAAGCATCTGAAGATAAATAGCGGTTGTTGGTAGTTTCTTTGTATTGTGAAAATTTGTCGTTTTAATTTCAAAGTTACAAATTTCACATTATAGAGCAAATATCCATATTGAAAATATATCCATATCCAAATAGGAAATAAAAATATATCAAAATATAACGATAATTTGTTCATTGATCAGACTTGCTTTTTGGCAAATGATGCATTCCAGAATTCTTGGCCGCAATAGAAGCAGTAACATGGTGCGGGTTTGTCCTAGAAAAATGCAACAATTGAAATACAGTTTTCATACATGGTCCTCACAAGCCAAAGATATTTATTCACTTCTAAAAAAAATTATAAAAAAGTGGAGCTAGCAGCTTCGGCTTGTGGACAGCTAAAGGAAAAGAAACACACTTCTCATTTGACAACTTGGTTAAGAGGAGTTGAGAGTACATGCATCCCATATGATTCCTATTTGTTCGCAACGTAGTCAACGTGCTAATAAGATTTTCATTTCCAAATTATTTGAGAATTGCGTGCAGATGTGTACGCATACCTAAGTATAGATGTGTGGATGCATTTACTTATCTGCGCATATGTACATATATCAACCATACTAATGATGCTTTTGTTTTTACTTTAAAATCTAAAATATACAGCTGTAGTATTATGTAATAAAATTCTAAGCTTTAAAATTATAGTGATGTATGGTTCTCGATGGAAGTATATCTGTCAATTGGAGCCATCTTTTTGACTTCTTTACAAAATATAAGTAGTCTCACCATACATATATAAACCCTTGGATGACCCAAGAGTCCGCCGCCATCACAGTGAACAATTCGTTTCGTGGTAACAATTGGTTGGAAGTGTGTGGCCATATTCGCAGACCAATTCAAATTCACGTAGCGTTTGGCATTGGTGAAACGCACATTGCGGTAATCATCCTCAGCCCAAACCTAAGTTGGAATATGCCATCAAGAAACGAACAGTAAATTCAATTGAACTGGCAAAATATTATTTTCGTGAAATGAATGCGACTCGTCTACTTCCGCTTTCGTAACTCACCTGTCCGGTGTGTGTGACTCTAGTCAGATCGGGTCGCTTGGGTTTACTATGCATCAACGCCAAACTGCCAATGTTAATCAGTTTCTGGCCATTTTGACTAAAGATTTGAATAGATTTCTTGCCTAAATTTCTGCTGCCCATAGCCGTTTTTAACATCTATTGTCACAAAATAATTTGAACGAAATTAGAAATTTTATTTCTCAGCTGCCACTCATAAGAATATTTCGATTTGAATGGAGTGTGATTATTTAAGGATTGTCATGTTTCATTTTTTTTTATAATCCAGTGTGTTTTTATTATTCAGGGTCTTATTTGAATCATTCCAATAACAACCAACAGAGTTGTATAGTTCAGTTCTATAGCAAAGGTTGAATCGGATTGCCACCTTATTTGACATGCCTGAGGAAATATCATCTTTCACCTCGGAACGCCCATACATGAACTCTACCATAACCATAAATCAATTTACGCATCTCTGCTTTCGACCACAAGAATTGTGCAGACACAATATTCAATTACAATTTAATTCACATTTTCGATTAAATGTAACATTGAAACATTTGTAAACAGTTATTTAATAATTATTTCAATCTGGATTGGCTAATTGATGTATACGTTCTAGTGGGCATCTTTCTTAACAAATCTCAAGCCACAATAGCCACAAATGTGTGAGCCAGGTTTGTCCTAGAGCAAGAATTGAAATTCTTTTTATTTAGCTACTTTAGCACTCAACAGTTACTGGCTTACCAAATTAATGTAGACTTTGGGATGGCCTAAGTTGCCGTCACCGCCATCGCAATAAACAGTCCGCTCGGTGACCTCCTTGGGTGGTATCTCGTCTATCAGTTTGATGGCCCAATTCTCGTTCACGTACCGTGCGGCATTAACAAAGCGCGCATTGCGGTAATCCTTGTCTTCGAATTTCTATGGTAAATAAAATGACAGGATTGAGGCAAGAAGCTGCAGCAAATCAATGCGGCAAAGCGTTTGCGTAACACTACCGCTGCGACTCACCTGGCCAGTGTGTGTGGTTTTCTCGATATCGGCACGTCCGCTGGTGCTGCGGACGGAGCTGTTGGCCGCTACTAATCTGGCGCCACCGATTCTTAACAGATGAGCTTCACCCACCAATTTTCTGCAGGCCATCTTTATTAAGTTCAATCAATATCCAAAAAATCCAATTCTCGTCAGATACAATAGCCTCGCATTCGCCAGCCAGCTGTCAAAAACAGCTGATTTACAGTGGAAGGTTGGAAATGAGCAGGTTGCCAGGCATTTCGATTTAATAATGAATGAAATGATTTAAAATTTCTCAAAAAAAAAAACAACATACAAACGGAGGGTTGCAGAGTTGCCATTTCGGAAACAAATTGATTCCTCTCTATATATTTCTTCTCCATATTTGTTGGCTAAGCCGGACTCAATCCCGGAACCTTAAATCCCCGGAAATGTAAATTGAATCTGTATTTACATTTTTATTTATTCAAATTTCTTCAAGTTACAAATTTTCAAAATATCCTGCATTTTAAGTTAAACTCGTATAATAAGCATTTTCATTTAATGTCATCATATCGTATATTGCAATATACTTCTCAATAAATTTATAATCCATAGTAATTATACCGATGTATTTGACAATTCTTGAGTGATCCTATACAAACGCTAGCTGGAGACTTTTAGAACTAGACTGTAAACAACAAATGACAAACTATATATGTATGTAATTTTAAACTGTATACAAATACAAAAATAATAAGTTCAACTTTTAAATACATATGCTGGAACGTACGTAGAAAACGTTTCAAATTGTAATTTGCGTTCATTCAATTTAATACACTTCATTTGTAAAGCAACAACAGCAGCAGGCAATGTTGTGGGCGTGCTAAGAGAGGGAAGGCGCTTCCTGCGTCCGCAGCCGGAAAATACAAGATATCGCTTATGGTGTGTGCCGCTTCGACTCGCACTGGTCCCGCTGAATATGTATATATATATATATATATATATATATATATATATGAACATATATATGTAACGGATTAATAAAATAAAAATGGATGCAGCAAACTGCGCGTTACTCCGACCCACTGCTCAAAGGCCTAAACGATCTCGCGCGCATATGGTACGAATGCCTCCCAGTACGATATGATCTGCGAGACAACAGATACATTTTTAAATTCAAGCATAATGAGCAAAGCGTTCGTTCATTAACCTGTTGTTGATGCGCCATTTGATCTTCCATATATTTCACTATATTCGCTTTAAAATCGCACACTCTACTCATCTCGAAGCGTTCCATTTCCTTTTTGATCTCGGCGGATATGTCGTCGAACTGCTGCTGGCAGCGCTGCACCTTGGTCTGCCACTGAAAAATACAAAAACGGATATGGCCACGATAATAAATAATACAGAATAAGTAACCAAATATTCAACAAACCTCTTCCACTTCCTGATTGGCCTGCTCCAGTTTTTCGGTACGATTAGCCAACTCGTAGCGCCCGCGATTCTCTCGTCGCTTCGACAGCTGGAGCTGCGCGTATTGCCAGTTCTGGAAAACTTTAACACGCTCATGGAATACACACTTTATAGCACCAAAGAGATCGATATAGTCTTTTATGAATTCAGCCAATATGAAAAAGTCCGAATTGGCTTGCTCGGAGCGCAACATCTCGACCTTCTCCTCCACATCCGCCAGATTCGACAAGGCTCGTGACAGTCCGGTGTGCTCCTCGCACGCACTCAACATGGCAGCCGACTTAGCGACCAAAAATGTCAGTGCGGCCAGCTCTTTGCGTGTGGCCACCAGCGACTTGAGAGCCGAATGTAATTTCTGCAAATTGGCATCTAGACTTTCCACCTCGGTGATTTTTTCATCGAACCACTGTCAAGCAAAAAATAGTAAGCTAACAAAAGATTTACGCCATAACAAGAAAATAAGTTTTTCGTCGGTCTTGATCGACACAAACATTCGTTACCAAAACACTTATACACGCGTTTAAAAACCGCAACTCACCGGATCATTTTCATCCATTTTGTATGTAATTTTATTCACAGTTTCGCCCACTTTGTTAAATAAGCGCATAACACCCGCACCGCTTAGAGTTGCTGTATTAACAGCGCGTGGCAGATCCTGAAATAATAATAATTAGCAAACCACTAATTGTTCAATTACATGAAAACAATAACTCAAACCCACCTGATCGCTTTCTAAAAAGTTAACAAAGTCTAAATCAACTCGCAGCACCGGATGCTGTGCCGTACGATTGACATAGCGCTGCAGGGCGGCGCGTCGTGTCTCCACCCACTCGGCTGTGCGCGGTGTGGCAAGCTCAGCCTGCTGCGGGCTCATTTTCACTTTTGTGCTGCCTGTGGAGTATAGTTTAAATCTGATGTTACATTCATGTGCTATGTACGATGGAATTTTATGTTTTATCTCGCTATTTGGTAACAATAAATGTGCTTGATCAATGGTTCCGACGTTCAGGCACAAACACCTCGTCTTATATGTTTTATACGCCCAACGGAAACTCTTATAATGGGAAGCATTGCGTTAGCTATGGAAGGATGCAAAGAGACACGGTTTTGAAGAAAGAATTCATAAACACTTGGCTTGATCATGGTGCGGGAAAAATTTCTGTAGAAAGACAATTCAGCCAATACATACAGTTGAAAGGAGTTCGCGGACAGAACGGATGGCACAATTTTACCACATGCTGATTTCAAGCACCCAACATACAATTTTTCTGTTTTTGCGGAATCGAACTAGGGATTCGAGTGTCGCTTCAGACCCGTGGTCCAACGCATTAACCAGCCACGGCGGTCGGACCAATACATAACATAAAACATTTATGGTTCGAAAAACAAAAAAAAAATTAGCAACCAAACCAAATTGACCGGTGGAATTGCATATTGGACGATACCATTATATTTTACATTTACGTCCTGATGGAAATTGCATGCCCTATTGAATTGCTATTTCATTTTTTTTTGTTCAAGCTTGTGCATACCTATAATATTTTTGGATGGTGCCGGTGGAATGATTCTTCCGAGTCTTGTGTATTTGCCAGCCAAAAGGGCGTGAATGCCAAGAAAATCGCTGAAACGCCGCATTGTACTGAATTCAGTGCGTTTGAATTTTGGAATGTTTGTCTTCGTTGTTACTCTACAAAATGACAGCAGGTTGCAATTTTATTATTACATTAGAAGCGTTGTGTGTGCCTTTGCTTACTTGTAGGACAGATAAGAGCCGATGCCATCCCCAACTTTCTGCGGTTCAGACACAGCGATTTCGATGAAATAGTCGCCATTTTCGGTGAGTACATCTTCAAGATTACCAGATGAAATACGACGCTAAAAAGAAAATGGATTAAAGATATCTTAGTTTAGCCCTATAAAAATCATTAATTTTAAAACATGTTTTAATTTAATAATTTTAATGTTCTCATTTTTAAAACATAAAAGTCAATGACGTTGGTAAAATCGCTCGTATAATGTTTATATCATGGCAACTGCTGAACTGATTGCTTGAACTGGCAAACGTTTACATATCGGAGGCGAGCAAAATCGTCAAGTTTCATTTACGAAAAAGACACACTGACAAATAAATACAAAACTGCTTCAATCCAATTCATGTGCTGAATGAGAATAACGAAATCTCAGAATCAGCATAAACCAAAGCCAATAAGCATCACATTAGAGACCCCCGTACAATAGTCGACTGTGCTGCCGCCGTCGCCGCCGTTGATAAGCGGAAAGCGCATAACTTGCGACAAATTAAATCACACCAGTTGCCGCGCTATCGCATAGCGCCACAAAGCCGCTGCCATCAATGGACGTATGTGCACAACCAGCGACCGTTACGTCGTCGAGTCATCGACAAAATACACAACAAGCGATAAACCGCGTAGCAAACCAACAGTAAATGCAACAATTCAAGCAGACACCGCCCATTATTTCGTGCGATTCGTCAGTGCACGGCACGCTCCCCGTCACGGCTCCCCGCCCTTGACCAAATATCGACCATATTGTGCTAAGCGGAACGAAATCAATCAGTTAGTGCGTGTGCAACATGTTGCACTTGCGATATCAGCTTCTATTCGCGGTAACTTTTACTGCGGTGCATGGCGCTTACATGCGTGTCACTGGTCGGTGTTACTGCAAATAAATCGTTGTCTATACTCCCCGGCGCTGGAACTTCCTCCTCTTCGTCTTCCTCTGCTCCAGAAACGTTGCCGTTATTTATGTCCACATCAGCGAATTGCCTCTGCACGTCCGCGCTTTGTTCGTCGGCCATATTGTACAATTCTTTTGCGCGTATTTAGAGCGAAATTTCAACTAGTTTTGACTTTTTCTATATTTATTTTTTTATTAGATTTTTTATCGGAAGAAAAAGGCTACTCAATTATTTCTATTCCGCTGCCTCACAAAAAAAACACAAAAGAATGCAAAATGCAAATTTCCACTTGTCACTTAGATTGTGTCAATGGCGTCGGTATGGCAGCGTGGAAATCTGCTACTGCTGCCACCAGTTGGCGATTTATTCGTTTTTATACCCGAATACCATACTAAGACCTATTTTTTCACAATTAACCGTGTTGTGTGTGCGAAATTGTATACGTATGAAAGGTATTCATGGTTCCATGTCAGATCTGAATGGTATACGCATTTTACAGATGGCACATGGTTGCGTACCATGCACATTAGAAACTATTTGACCTGAATTTAGAAAATCGTATCTCCTGCACACACGAAATATTTACATGAAACAGATATTACCTGCACTGCAAGTTGATGTGACATAAAGCTGTTGCGCTGGCAGCCCCGCTTTGACATTTCTTGCACACTACATCGGTCGGTAGAGCAGTGGCGTTGAGACGACAGTTGCTTGTAGTGACTAATGAAAAAGCGGTGCAGAAGAGAAGTGGCAATAGTACGGAAATCGGTTTTTGACCAAATTACAATTTGCATTTAAAACGAAACAAAATCGTCTCAATTAATAATTTATTCAGAGCTGTGCCAGGTCAAGAAGATAGATAAAACTGGGAACAAGCAGCGGATGCGGAAAGTGGTTTAAGTTGTAGGCCGTTCTTGTCGCCAGCAATCAACCCAGCCCACGGCAAAGAGGTCAGCAAACGCAAAGTACGACGACAGCGACAACGTCGACGACGACAATAAGCGAAAGAAGAAGAGAAGAGTTATCTTCTACTGCGGCCGCTGCACAATAGAAATCAAAAGATAGAAGTTGGAAAGATCGAGCAACATGTCATCCGGCGACTTCGGCAACCCCCTGCGTAAATTCAAATTAGTGTTCCTCGGCGAGCAAAGCGTCGGCAAGACTTCGCTAATAACACGCTTCATGTACGACAGCTTCGACAACACCTACCAGGCGACCATTGGTATTGATTTTCTCTCCAAGACCATGTACCTAGAGGATCGCACCGTGCGCCTGCAACTGTGGGACACGGCCGGCCAGGAGCGCTTCCGCTCGCTGATACCGTCGTACATACGAGATTCGACGGTAGCGGTGGTGGTGTACGACATCACCAACACCAACTCGTTCCACCAGACCTCCAAGTGGATTGATGACGTGCGCACGGAACGCGGCAGTGACGTCATCATCATGCTGGTCGGCAACAAGACAGATCTGTCGGACAAGCGGCAGGTGTCAACCGAAGAGGGCGAGCGTAAGGCGAAGGAGTTAAATGTGATGTTCATCGAGACAAGCGCCAAGGCAGGTTACAACGTTAAGCAGCTGTTCCGACGTGTAGCGGCCGCACTGCCCGGCATGGATTCGACGGAGAACAAACCTTCGGAAGACATGCAAGAGGTGGTGCTGAAGGACTCGCCCAACGAGACAAAAGACCCCGAGGGAGGATGTGCCTGCTGAAGATCCAACGAACACGCTAACAAACGAACGGACGTGCTGAAGTGGAGCGGTAGGGTGGGCTGAATGAAAGCGAACGTAATAAAAACAAAAATCGAGCGGTAGCGACGAATTAGTGGAATAGCCGATGAGTTGCTAATGATGATGGTGTTAATGCTTATAATGGTAACGCTTGTACAGCGGCGAAACGGGGAGAGACACAATTTTATGTTTAAGTTTATTTATAACGTAAATAAAACAGAAACGAAGCAAAAAATGCAGCAGAATCAGTCGATTCGACAGCACACAGTGAAGCCAGCAGCCAAGAATAACGAGATGAAAAAGTGTATCACGTACGCCGACGCTGGTGCTAATGCTGTGGGTGGCGCTTGCTAAAACGGCAACATCAAACACATAAGCACCTTCTTGCCACCTTCAGCAGCAGCATAAGTTATAGAGCATTTAGTAAAATGATTGGGAAACGGTTGTAGGAAGCGCGGTGGACGATGCAAAAGAACTAATGCTGTATGTGACAGTGGAGGGGGCTCACCTAGAATAGCTTAAATAATCATTAAACGAAACAGCTGCAAGCAGA
Organism: Melieria crassipennis; assembly: GCA_963668005.1. Taxonomy (NCBI): domain Eukaryota; kingdom Metazoa; phylum Arthropoda; class Insecta; order Diptera; family Ulidiidae; genus Melieria; species Melieria crassipennis. Next base: position 12,293,941 of record OY764961.1, read on the forward strand.
AATATTTAATTGTACTTACTGAATGCTTGAACTTGAACTTCACAAGGGTGGGAACACACATTCGCTTAGAAAATAAAAACGGCTTTCCATATGCGCAAACCGGAATGATAACACGAGCGCGGGGCAGTCAAAATGCCAACCGAGCGCCTTCCGAAATGTCACCAAACCTTGGCCACAAATTGTCGGCGCCGCAGATATGTGTGCGTTCGTCTACAGAGTATTACGGCAGGGCTTGGCAGTAAGCGATTCCGCATCTTCATACATTCAACATTCCTCGTTTTATGTTTTTGAAAATTTGTTGTTAGGCTTTAGTACGTAAGTTTGTGCAGCTATGCGCCGATTATTGCAACGTGGTATTTACCCGTAGTAGTCACAGCGCCCAGCTCATCATTACCAACGTCGCACGCTTCAACCGCTTCAGCGCGATCTCACTCGCTGTGTCTGCGGCAATGTGCATGTCCCTACCATTGTGTGTTCAGGCGTGAACGTTGCATTAGATAAGCCGCTAACGTAGATGAACCCGAAAATATCACATTTTAAATGCATTAACAATTTATCCGAAGCAACAGAATAACGAAGTGAAATTTCAGAGAATAAAGCAAACACATGAAATAAGCATAAAATATTACAAATTCTCATTACAAGCATCTTATGAATATGATATGCAAGAATATTTTTTAGAAATTGATTTGCTTCAGCTACAGCAAACCGCAACAACACTTTTATAATGCAGCTTTGAAAGTGACTAGAAAACAACCACAAATAAAAAATTATTAACAAAAAATATCGTAACTGCAAATTATTTTGCTTAACATTTTAAGCGAACATTAACATTTAGTTATAAACTTGAAAATTTACTAAAACAAAAATTAAATATAACAAACAAGAAGAAATGCACTTGCTACATGAATTTTTAAAGAAAAAAATCATATTTGCAATAAAGTTTTTTGAAATAATCAAACAAGGCATCATCGTCTGCTATCTTTTTTTACAGATGAATCCTTTCTTAATGGGACTTCCTCTTCCCCACTTCCTCATATTCCTGATTTTCTGCTACTGACACCTTACTTCCAACTGTCTTCCTCCAATTTCGTATATTATTCATCCCCTTCTACAGGTTCTCACTTGGCACAACTGTTTCCTTAACCACTCCAGTTATACGACGTTTGCTCCTTTATTCTTCAAATCAAACTTAATCACTTAACCTCACTTTTATTCCATTAAAAATCTGCAACGAGTTGGTATAATTAAAAAAATGCAACTATGCTATCTTATTTATTGTATATAACAACAGCATTGGCAATAGCAAAAGTAATTTTTTTCAATATGCAGCAATTTTCGCAGTTCCAGCCAGTTAAATACTCCAAACAGAATACTCACTTCAAATACTTGAAGTGCTCGCTGAGCTGGTATAGCTGCGCCAAACACACACAAATGAAACTAGTTGGCTAGAATGAGGTTTATTTATTAAATAATTGTTACTGCTTCGCAATACACTCGTACACCTAGTTTGGGTTTTCTCTTTTTTAATGAAAGCGCAAAGCAAAGAAATGCCAAAGTTTTTTTTGATCTATTCAATTTCGTATTCACGTGGTGCCGCATAAATAAAAACATAAATTATAATAAGGTTTGTCGAATATTAACGCGTGTGACGCCATTCGCGAATCACACCGCTGTTGGCAAATGCTCAAAGATTAGAAGCTATCCTCGTTAGTAATGAATTCATCTCGAATCTTCTTCAACTTTGTAATCAAATCGGCAATGGTCACCTCGCCGTGCACTTTGTTGTCACGTGTGCGTACATTCACTTTGCCTGAGCTGCGCTCCTTCTCACCCACAACTAGTATAAAATTGAACTGGGCCAGTTGAGCATTGCGAATCTTTTTGTTCATGGTATCGCCAGCATCCACATCGGCCTCCGCCATGAAGCCGGCCTCATGCAGCTGACCGCGCACTGTTTCTGCGTACTCGTCGTACTGGGGTCCTACTGGCACAACCATCACCTGACGCGGTGACAGCCAGAAGGGCCACTTGCCCGCATAGTTTTCGGTCAAGATTGCAATCATGCGCTCAACTGAGCCGAGTATGGCGCGGTGTATTATGACCGGTCGCTTCTTCTCGCCATCGTCTGCAATGTAGTTCAAATTGAAACGTATGGGCAGTTGAAAGTCCAGCTGCACGGTAGCGCATTGATGCGCGCGCTTCAATGCATCCATTATAGTAATATCGATCTTGGGCCCGTAGAAAGCGCCATCGCCCGGATTCTCCTTCCACGGCATACCGAATTCGTTCAGCGATTCGGCCAACGCTTTCTCGGCGTCATTCCACTGCTCTAATTCGCCAAGATACTTCTCGGGGCGTGTGGACAGCACCAAGTTAAAGGAGAAGCCAAAGATTGTGTACACGTGCCTCAAAAAGTCCAAGCACCCTTTCATTTCGTCCTTTATCTGCTCCGGTGCGCAAAAGATGTGCGCATCGTCTTGCTGGAAACGGCGAACGCGTGTGAGCCCTGTGAGTGCGCCAGATAACTCATTGCGATGTAGCACACCAAAATCGGCCATGCGCAGCGGCAGTTCCCTCCACGAACGATTGCGATTGTCAAAAATTAGACTGCAAATTACAAAAATGTTAAGAAATACTCAATGACTTTAGATTGTGTGTACATCGTAACTTACCAATGACCTGGGCAGTTCATTGGCTTCAAAGCGAACTTTTCTTTCTCCACCTCAAAGGAGAACATGTTCTCGGCATAGTGCTGCCAATGACCAGAAGTCATCCATAGTTTCGCGTTGTAAATGTTTGGCGATATCACTTCCTGGAAGCCGCGCTTTCTGTACTCGGTCTTTATAAAGTTTATGAGTATGTTGTAGATGTGCGTGCCGCGCGGCTGGAAGAAGCACGACCCCGGCGACAATTCGTGGAAGAAGAACAACTCCTGCTCACGTCCTATTTTACGGTGATCCCGCTTAGCCGCCTCTTCTTGCAGTCGTTCCCATTCCTTCAGCTGTTTCGGATCCGGAAAGGAGATGCCGTACACGCGTTGCAGCGTCTCCGCATCAGCTTTGCCCTCCCAGTAGGTAGACGAGTTCTTGGTAACTTTCAACGCCTTAACTTTGCCGGTGTTGCGCACGTGCGGGCCTCGACACAAGTCAATGAGGGAACCACATTTGTAGACAGTTGTGGTTTCAGTGTCAACCTTTTCGTTTAGAATTCGAACCTTGAATTCGTTATACTTGAACATTTCTAGTAAGTCGGTCTTCTTCACTTCTAGCCGCTCAAATGGTTGTTTCTCTTTTACGATCTGCTTGACCAGACCCTCAACGGCACCGTAGTCGTTGGTGGAGATCTGAAAGACAATAAAAACTGCTATAAATTCAAGACAGCACGCTACAATGCGGCGCATACTTACACCCTCACCCTCCAAGTACATGTCGTAGTAAAAGCCGTTATCGATAGGCGGCCCATAACACAAGTGGCCGCCGTAGATGCGCTCCATAGCCTCGCCCATTATGTGCGCCGAACTGTGCCAAAATACTGCCTGTGCTTCGGGATCGTCAAACTTGAGCAACTGTAGTGAACAGTCGTCCTCTAGGACACGATCCAAATCCCAGACAACGCCATTCACTTTCGAAATTACTGTATTGTCAGCCAGGCCCTGACTGATGCCTTTGGCAACGTCGTAAGGTGTGGTTTCCCAAGAGATGGCCTCCACTTGTTTGCCATCCGGCAGAGTCACCTTAATTGGGCTGCGAGGCTTGGCAGCTAAATCGGCTTGGTACTGAGCCTTAAGCTTTTCCCAAAGCGCATTGCGCTCGTCGATGTATGCCGGCCACGGGTCCAATTCTATTAGGAAAATAACGAATATGTAGTAAGCTCAGTGAAGTTTTACGGCGAATGCATACTTATAGTAAACATTTAGGAATACATTTAAGAATATGTGCTTTGTCATTGGAGTTTGCTAGGATGAGAAAAACCTGCTAGGAAGTATCTTTTTAAATTTAGAGATATACTTGATATCTCAAAACGATTAACTAATCAAGGATAGGTATGGTGGCTCTATGGTCCCTATGGTGGACTATGTAAAGTCAATCAAACTGAACATGACCTAAAAAAATGCATATTGCATCAGCAGTTTCATTCTCTTTACCTCCGATTGCAAGAATAAAAAAACAGACAAAAACGTCTACGTGTTGCCCACTTTTAAAATTTATACTATTTTCCGTAGTCCACTTCGCAAAGTACACGAAACATAAAATTCAATCGTAATATTCCTTCTTGTCTACATATAGATTGTAATCGGCAATGTTTGGAAAAAACCTTGCCTTCTAATACCTACCCTTCTTCGATGCTTCAGCCGGTGCGTTCTTTTGCTTTTCCTTCTTCATTTTGCTGACCTGAAATCAAAGGAAGCGAAAAAATCAATGAATGTCGCAGCATTTTAGCGTAACTTGAAATGCAACTTTCGGGTACTACAACAAAGTATCTAACGAAGTTATAAAACAACAAATTCAACAGACACTACTAAATCGGAACGCTTTTCTCGCAGATTGTCTGAGTTACTGCCACCTCACACAACCAGCCGATCACGCTTTCAATTTCGTAAATTGTCTTTGCTTGCTCGATTCTTCCGCTACGCGCTAAGTGTGCTTTGCTGTTATTATTATTAGCAGCAGATAGACAAATGTTCGACTGCAAGATATGCTCTGTGACTCCAAAACGGCACGTCACTTTATGCATCACTTCCGGCATTCGACAACACGACTGATGCAATACCTTTGTGAATTTGGATAAGAGCAATATGCCAGCACTAGCCATCACAACAATTCTCTCCCACTTCTACGCAACTTTGTTTTAACCATAGTGAAATCAATAAAGTGTACCAGGTAGATGACGTACACTTATTTCTCTGAGTAGCAATTGTCAAAGTGTCAATTTATTTGTGTCAGTTCGATTAACCTTTATTTTTGTTGTCGCTAAAATAGCACAAAATTTAAAATTGACTTTCAGTACTCCAGAAATATATATTTTCGTAATGCATTTTATGTTAGAAAAACATAGAAACTGCATTGCCGGTCGCTTTTTGCAGAGATAGCACGTTTCACTATGGTTTTAACTAGAAAATTCATGAATCATGCGCACATACGACTCTTCTTTTTATGCCATCTTCATTCATAAAGCTTAGGTGCGGTGGCGCCTCCAAGCTCTATTCGATCACCAATAGTTGAACGTTGCCATTGCCATTTGGTGGACAAACATTTCGCCGCCTTGGACGCGCCACTGCCGCCCAATAAAAAAACAATCATTGCTTGGCACCGACCAATGTTGCGTATCGTCGAGTGTTGGTAATGCCGTTTCCCCCCTTGCTTTCGCGTCCTACTCGCTTGGCCAATGAGTCGAGTGCCTGCTGTGACTGTAATTTTTCGTGGACGCATAAGTCGGCCGCCGCAATGTGGTGGTACTGAGCCAGTTGCTTTCTAACGCTGAATGTCTTCACGCTAATCCGCCGAGTTCCCACAACTTGCACAAGTTTATTCATAACTTTCGCACTTTGCCAACTCGATATATTTCACTTTGCATCAATTACGAAATGTTTAACATGCCTTTTTCTTATTTTATCCAAATTGTTAAGCAGCGGCACCACGTTTCACAAAACCTTCGTTTTTTCGATCAGTGTTGGCAATGCGAATATCCAACTCATACGCTACGCAAATGCATTGGACATTGTAATAGATTGCCGGGTAGTGCTAAAAATCGGCTGTTCTGTTCAAGTGTTGCCAGGCTTCTTCTATCGTTACTTCTCCTACTGGTAGCACCACATTTAAGTAGCCTAGCTAGAAAACATAACAAAAAACAATTGCATTCTTTCAGGCGTAGAAAGTAATATCCCAAAAACAAATCGTTGCGTGTTAAGTACAGTGGCAATTGTGTTTCGACATAAATTTAAATCGAAAATTCGTTACAGGACCAACAAGTGAGCGGAGGAAGGGCATTAATTGTAAATTGGGTCACAAGGCATTTTGTACGTCAATGTATGCTTGAATATTGGTCACTATTGATTTTCTGCAGCTGGCGTTTTCCTTACAAGCAGTGAAGTGTGCTGGTATTTTAGTTTAGGACAGATTTTTTAAATCTTCGCTTAAGAAAATTTATTTACATTGCACAAATAATAACACACGAATAACTTGCAATTTTGCACACCGATTCCCCTCACAACCAATTGCCGTGAAATTTTTCCTATTGCCCAGTGCCGCGAGAAGACCAACAAAATTTCTCATCTACTGGAAAACCCACTCCACCAATCACCTTCGGGCGCAGTGGTTGTGGAGCGAGCGGACTATTATAACGTGGCCACCACGGACATCATCAGGACGCAGCACAGTAAAGTGCATCCCAGTCCGGGGGCCGCCCGCAGCGTGTGGGCGTTGCCCCTGACCTCATGCAACATGGTTGCAGAGGAGGACAGCGCAGCGAATACGGATGACCGGCCACATTCGCCACCGCCGTTGCGTCGCGGACGCACTGGGGTCGGAGGCGTCGGCATCAGCGTAGGTGTTGGAGGCAGCACTGTAGGTGTGGGCGTAGACGAGCACGACGACAGCAACTTGCTACTAATCGAGGGCGTGGACGGTGTGATGGCGCATCTGGATGATATCTTCGATGTCATCAAGAACGGGGAGGTGTGCGATGTGGAAAACTTGGTTGAAAAGTTCGGTATTGAGTGTTTATCAGCGCGTGATCGGCACGGCTACACCCCAGGCCACTGGGTGGCACTGAATGGCAACGTGGAAATGATGCGCTACCTAATCGAGCGCAACGCCCCGGTCGATCTACCCTGCTTGGGCACGCAGGGACCGCGCCCCATACACTGGGCGTGCCGCAAGGGTCACGCTGCCGTAGTGCAGGTGCTGCTACAAGCCGGTGTCGCGGTGAATGCCGCCGACTTCAAAGGTCTAACGCCACTAATGAGTGCCTGTATGTACGGAAAAACAGCCACGGCTGCGTACCTGTTGGGCATGGGTGCACTGAATCATCTGACCGACATCAATGGTGATACTGCGCTGCACTGGGCTGCTTACAAGGGGCACGCGGATCTGATGCGCTTGTTGATGTATTCTGGCGTAGAGTTGCAGAAAACGGACAACTTCGGCTCCACGCCGCTGCATTTGGCCTGCCTCTCCGGCAATATGACTTGCGTGCGGCTGCTGTGTGAAAAGTCAAACATGGATCTGGAGCCGCGCGACAAAAACGGCAAAACGCCAATCATGCTGGCACAAGCACACCAACACCAGGATATTGTGCGCCTGCTCTACAACGAGGTAAAGAAGAAGTCGCGCTGGATTCCGTCGATTTCAGAGATCTGGGGATGGCTGTTCGGCGGTGCAGGCGACTCCAAGGGACCGCTGCTGCTTTTCCTGTTTTCGGTGCTACTTTGGGGCTACCCCATGTACATGATCAGGGTGTGTAAAATGTTAAATATTAATATAATGGAACCAACATTGTCAAGGTCGACTCTTTTATTTGTTGCAGGCCATTCCAATCACTTGGAACATATTGCGACGCTCGCATTATTGCTTTATCTACTGGAATGCGGTCATGTGGATCAGCTGGATCATAGCAAACCGGCGCGACCCGGGCTACATACCACTCAGCTCGGACGCCTACTACCGCGCCATCAAGCAGATTCCTTACTTCGACAAGCTGAAGAAGCGCAATGTGATCTTGACACGGCTGTGTCATAGCTGCCGCTGCCTGCGGCCACTGCGCGCTAAGCATTGTCGTGTCTGCAATCGCTGTGTCGCCTACTTCGATCACCATTGTCCATTCATCTACAATTGCGTGGGCCTGCGAAATCGCATGTGGTTCTTTCTATTTGTGCTGTCGGTGGCTGTTAATTGTTCGTTCACTATTTACTTTGCCTGTTACTGCGTCATGATTGAGGGCTTCACGCTGCTTTACGTGCTGGGTCTCATCGAGGCGGTGGTGTTCTGCGGCCTGGGCTGGATTCTGACGTGCACATCGGTCAGTTTGAAATTTGAAATTTTGACTATTTTCGCTTCTAATTCATGGTATTGTGAATCATTGCAGATTCTGCACGCCTGCATGAACCTCACCACCAACGAAATGTTCAACTACAAACGTTATCCGTATTTGCGCGACAAGCGCGGCCGATACCAAAATCCCTTCTCGCGTGGTCCCATATTGAACCTACTAGAGTTCTTTGTCTGTCTGCCCGATCGCGGCGATGACAACGATCTGCTGCTGGACGATAACATTTGATTGAAAACATAGGATCGCGCCAATGCACGGCGTCGAAAGGTTCCCATACGCGGATAATAAACGGCTTGGCTAATGCGTGACACCACAAGGAGAACGCTGCACGGATTTCGCAACCTTGCAATAAAGGCTTAAACGTTTTATTCAGATTAAATATTGCACGAACAAATCAAAACTATGGAACAGTTTAAAAACTGCAAACTAACGCTGAATATTCGGTGTTGCAATGAGTCAGTGCGTATGTCCTCACAAAATCGAAAAAAGGACTCACTTCTCCAAGCACTGGCGTTGTACCGTTCTATATGTAGCAAATGATTAAAATTCTAAACTGGAGATTGCTGCTCAATACGGCACCGGTTCGTATATATTCACACTCACGCTAGAGGAAGCGTCAGTGTTGCAGTAATTGCTTGCAGTATACAGTAATCCATTCACTCGTGAATACTGTAAAAGTTTAGGTATAACGAAGTCAAGTCTACCTTATCGTTCAGTGCTAGTGAATTTTTAGCGATTTTTCAACTATGGTTATATTTTAATATCAAAAAATATACTCACTAATCACATAGCTCGAATGACGATATTTTAATAAGTATTGCTATATTTATTCGTAAAAAAATAATGTCGCTTTTGCCAAACGCGCTAAAACTACACATGTAGCCATTATAAATAAAGTAAAATAATGCGTAAAGCAGTAAGAAATTCGTGTAACTTTCTACTTTTTGTTCGTTACAAATACGCTTTCGTTTTCAGTCGGCTATTGCACTCTCTGTAAGATAATATTTGCGAGTTGCGCCGAACATAAATATGTATGTATGTATAGTCCGCAAGCATTTGCATGATGTCATATAAAAGGCCCGATTAAGATTAAATACTTTGGCATACTGTCGAAATAATTCTCACGCTTTTTTGTGTGCTAGAATTGTAGACAAATGTGGGTTTTGTTCAGTTTTTAATTGTTGACACATACGATTAGTCGAGTCACCATTAAAAATCAATTGAACTGGAATCTTGCTCAACTCCAACACACTTTCTTAAAATTGTCTTATAAACTATTCAAATGATGGGTAGTGGTGTTGCCGTTATAATTGCTCAACCCTCACGTTCTCTATGCAGCGGTTCGTTGAAGAAATATTCGTGCTGCTAGCCCTCCGTCCACGATTAGCTCTCGAAACAAAAATCATAATTTTCTGGGTCTTCCGGTATTGGCGGCGGATCCTTGCTGATGTCCACACCTTCCGTGTCCAACAGCCGCAACTTGATCTCCATCGAGAGCAATGTGTCAAAATCCTCTTTCTTTTGTTTGCTGACCATTTCCTGCCCTAAAAGCGCATTAATACCGTCCGTCCAATAGTTGAAAATCGTCTCATCAGGCGCCACAAAGTCCAGCGTTGTGTTCTCCATGCTGTCTAGTGTAATCGAAAATGCCAAATTGCCTGCGGTTTTGCGCGTACGCATCTCCTTCATGTGCGGACACTCTTTGCCCTCCAACAGTTGCTTGATGTCTATCACCGGCACTTTGTTCGTCAGCTCCTCCAGCGTCGGTATGGTCTTCTCGTCGCAGTCACCATAATGTATGACCTTGTGATTGGGCGACAGGCGCGCATACCAGAACTTATCCTTCGAGCGTGTGCCGCGTGAATACTTGGAGAATCTTGTGCCTGCAAGCGAGTTGTGGGTACACATAGGAACTTTCAAAAAAATCCCACTCACCTTCCACTAAAAACGACAAACGTTGCTGCTTGATTAAATCCAAAATATGAGGCGAAATTTTCTCTTTCAACTTCACAATAGCCGACGCGGTTGAGTCACATTCTTCCTTCGAAGTGCGCTCCTGTTGTCGCAGATTGGTTATTGTCTGGTAGGTGAGCAAGGCAATTTTCGCTCGGAAGTCCTCCAGATTTTCCGGTCGCTCTTTCAGCGTTCGCGTGATTTGTTCGCGCACCACGCTAAACACCTTTTGGAAGTCCTCCGCCGTTGCGCGCATATCTTTCCACGTTCGATTTAGCGTGATTATGCAAATGCAAAAGAATTCCTCGAAGGGATGATCGTGGGTGAAGAACATGGGCTGAAAGTCGCCAGACTGCTCGGCTGGCGGCTCGCCAATGCGCAGTATGTCGCACAGCACTTTCACCAGCTCAATGGAGGTACGACCGAACGGACACTCGTGCTCGTCGGCGCGACACGAGTTCTCGTGCACAATCTTCGTGTACTGCTGTGTGTAGTTTCGTGCAAAGTAAACCATGCAATCCAGCGCCAAAACACCTACATAGCAGCGACAAAAACTTGTACTTTATTGGTGTTGCATTAGAAAGTGTACCAACTCACCTGGCGGAGTTTCGATGAAATCCTGTGCGGGATTTATATCGCACTTGAAGCCAAGTTTCTTGTAGAATTGCGAAAAGTTTACATTGCCTCCGCCTGAGCCACTGCCACCCCGCCGCAGCTGCTCCTCGTTCAGACTAATCTGCCCGGAGTAGTCGTCAAATGCAATGCGTCTTAGCTCCTTAATTTTCTCGTGTGCATCCTGGTCCTGGGCGTTCATCTTCATGCGCATGCGCTGCTCTAGCAAGCCCAGCGTAAGCGTTTGCAGAACGTACAGCTGGTGCGTCATTTCAGTCTGCCGGCCAAACGTATTGCCCAGCAACGCAAGTCGATATGTCTTGGCGCTAATGGTGTGCGCAATCTGACGCTTCCGCGCTTCGTCCGCCTTTATGAAGAGCGCGTTTATCAACGCAATGGCGTTTTGCTGTATTACCGACGAGGAGGCCTCTTGCAGCAACCGCAGCAGATCCTGCAGCGTCACCTCCTTCTCCACCAGCGCAAACTTACTGCTGTTCTGCACAATATTCTCTAAATTCGAGAGGGCCGATTCAGTGCATTCGCGCGGGAAGTGCTGGAAATTGCAAACAATGTAAATGTTGCGCTGCACGAACGTGCTCTGCAGTATCTCCCACGAGATGGTGCCATGCTCCATCAGCTCTACAAAGCTGGCCAAACTGTACTTCAGTATGTCCTCCGCCTTTTGCGTAGGGTCCTCAATCATATTTATGATGATGCCTAGACCCTGTTCTTTTATGAATTCCAGCGCGAACGTCAGATCCATGCTGAGTGAAGCGAGCTCTTTCAGGCATTTTTCCTTCTCAAATGTCGAGCCGGAGCGCAACGTTTCCAGCGTATCGTTAGCCGTTTTCGATGGTGAATACTGCAGACGCAGCACCGAACCATTTTTGATCTCGTTGCGATTCTTCTCAGTCACGTACTTGTGGTTGTTCGGCTCGCAGAATTGCAGCGCATAATTCTCCGGATCCACAATGCTCCAGCAACTGCAAATCTCCTGGATTTTACCTGCAAATAACGCAGCGAGCACATTTGTAAGTCACTTCCTGCCGCCGCCCATGTTGAAAGGGCGTTGGCCTGCACCATCACCTGACAGCACAGTGCACTTAGAAACCACTCTCCGGTGCTGTGTATCACCGTATGAACAGTTTTACGAGCCGACATGAAACCTACCTGTTAATGGGTGTCTCTGGTCCAAGTTGATTAATTGTGGTATGTGATTTTCCAGCTCTACAGCGATTTTCACTATATGCGCATCCTTCACGGGCATTTTCTTCGGTATCATTTTTAGGCCGGCTTTTTGGCTTCACCACTCCTAAATCTCAAATGTATTTTTCGGCCTTCTCTAATCTATTATTTTTTACAAACGATCGAAATCAGTACTCGCTTTAGAAAAGGCAAACCATGGGAAAAATTAATCACTCAACTAAACGACCAAAGCAAAGATTATTGTTCTGCTGCTTCTTCTTTGTTTAGTGCACAGTGCATAGTGTTGCCATGTGTACGCGAATCAGCTTACATTATTGGATGAGTGGCATGGCACAATAACAAGGTAATAGCATGCCCGCAACACCAAAAACCACATGTATTTTGTTGGTAGGATTGTTTATCGTTACTGTCAAAATCAGCTGATATTTTCCGACGAAAGAGGGAGAAACTGAAAACATACAAAAGTGATTGTTGCCAGACGGTGCTGTATTTGAGTGAAAAAACGGGAAAAGTGCTCATGTCAGTTGTTTTCAGTCAGGTATTTTCATTTCAACCGATGTGGCAACACAGAACCACTGCTGACACCAACGATTTTGACAGAAGCCATAAACGATCAGCCGGTGGCTTGCTATAACCTTGTAGTTGAACCATGATGAGTGGCAATCTCGACACTAAAACAAATCGCTTAAAAGCTTGTTTGCTGTCTTGCGCATAGATAGTTTTCCAAGAATTGGAATTCAATTATTTTCGTACACTCTACCATTTGGTGAGATATGTCGGACCCTATATGGAAGAATACCATTTAAAGTATCGAAACTTAACCCTAATTCCCAGAAGTGAGCCTCACTAAAGATTTCAAATGGTGATAAATCCAAAAGATTTTCGATTTCATTATCTTATGTAATCCTCTAATGAAACGTTAGAATTATATTGCATTTATAAATTAAAAATTGTAGACAGTTTTTGTACTTTTTAAACAAATGTTTTCAGTAATTTAGCTCATATAAGCCTGACAGTCTCACTTCTGGGTGTACGTTACTTTTAAAATTCTGAGAATTAGGGATAAGCACGAAGCCCGTTAAATCATTTTAGTATACACAACTATCCACTTTTGTTTAATTTGCGAACGATAAATTTATTGAGATTAAGAATGCAATAAATGTGGTTACAATTCTTCATTGAACATTTAGTATAATAGTATTTCATAATCCATTAATGTTAGTGCGTTGGTAAAACATCTATAAGTGCATGCTACAATTCCAAGCACAGCAACTAATTCGTTCCAACTTCCGTATAACTACGCCAATATGCCACTCTAAGCACTGGATGTCGTCGGCAAGGCTCCCAAAATATCATCAATGAAGCCATCAGGATTCTCAATCAGATGCAGAAGCCCTGCAAAAGATCCGACATAGTTCATCATATCTACATTATTATGAAAAACTGCAAAGTACACTTACCGGCCACATCGCAAAATTCACCGAACGAAGTGCAGGGCAAATACTCTTCCGTAAATGTTTGCAGTATACCGTCGGTCGACTTGAGCATTGCCTCGTCGTTCTTACGTATGTAGTCGAACAACGAAATTGACCAGTCCTCCTCCTTCGGCGTACTAACCGTCTTGAAGAGCGTGTTGTACAGCAAATCCACCAGGGCCCATATCATCAGGAACGGTTTGTAGACATTGTAGTCCTTTGTCTGTCGATCGCTCTGCGACAGCAGACCCTTGCACAGTACCGACGGCGAAATATGGCGCGCGTGCGCAACCGCTATCAGCCGCTTCAAATGCGCCAGCTTGTATTTATTCCAGGTTTCGGAGCTGTGCAGTGCCAAGGAAATTGTCACCATATACAATGGACCCTCCACTTCGTAGCCACACTCCAACCACTTCTCTGAAGGCGCAGTTGTTAAGTAGGTGATTAAAGTCTTGCTGTCACGCGCAGCCGAACGCGATGACAACAGCAGATACACAGCATAGAACAGCAAGTAGGGCACAAAGTGCATATTGGACTGTGGTCCGCCGCCGCCAGCATCGTCGTGGAAGCTGCGTTCCCAAGCAAAACGCACTAATAACATTTTCAAGTCGTGTATACTGCTTGGGAATGAAATGTCGCAGCGCTGAGTGCTTTCCTGCATGTAGCTGCTGTGTCGGGTCATGCACGCCGAGAACGCCGCCTCAGATACATCGGGGCCCCACAGCGGCAAAAGACCATTGCAACGGGTGTTGGCGTTCTGCAGACTGGCACGCTCCCATTCATCACGACCGCGTGCCAGCCGTATGGCTGACGTATGACAATCCACGTGCACCACATTGAAGTGAGTGACCGTGGTGTAGCCGATGGTCTTGCGTGACTTCAATTCGAACTCTTCGACATTGCAGCGTTTGGTGAACGTGTAGATACCAAGCACCTTAGCTGGCTGGCAGGCATAACCCTCACGACAAATGAAGCACGTCAAGCCAGTCTCGTCACGTAGCTTTTCGATTTTCTGCAAAATTGAGCCCTTAGCTGTTACTTGACCTTTCTCATTGGTGCGCATTCCCAACGCGTCCAGTTGCTTTTCTCGAGTCGCCATGGCCAATCGTTTTTTCTCAGCCCTCGTGAAATCGCGCACCTCTTGCACACGCGTCGCTGTAGCCTCATCTGTGCACAATGCCTCCAGTAGATTTTCGGCCAAGCTGCCGACGTGCTCATCACTTGAAACTTGTTCCAGCCGGTGTATGATGGGTATAATATCTTTGCTGATAGCAATTTGGGTAGCCTCATGCTTGCTGGCTAAGCCAGTTAGGAAGCGCAAAATGTACTTTAAACTAGGGCGCGATATAAACTCCTTCAATTCGTCAGAGTCGGTGCGCAGCAATGTTGGCTTTACGCAGGGCGCGTGCTTTGTAATGTACTCAATGGCACGCTCCACAATACCCAAGCTGACAATATAATCTTTCAGTGTGCCGCCAATGCAGTTGTGCTCAATCTGGTTGGTCAACACGCAAAACAGCTCCATTTTAAACTCTTCTTCTGGTGAGCGTTCGACATCGAAATGATTAAAGTCTAATATCTCCTGCGAATACAAACAGCATTAGTAACAAGTAAGACAAATGTCTTATTTACATGCTTACCTTGAAGTGTTCACACAAGAGAGCCATTTTAACTTCATTGCCATAGACGAGTGCGGCCAGCACACGTATCAAATGTCGCAGCACCGACGGATTGTTGCGTACGTTCGGGCAGTCTGTGCAGGAAATTAGCGCCGATACATACTCTGGTCCGCCGAATGTCAGTGAGAATTGCAAGAACGAGTCTAAAGTGTCACTGGCCGCCTTCGACAGGATAGTCTCCATTATCTCCAGCAACTGTTCCGTTACCGATGACTGTATGGAGTCGTTCTCGGATTGCAAACACATCTGTAGCACCTTCAAAAGTGTGTTGATCGCCCCTAGTTCTGGCTGGCAGAGTACCTCTTGACAACGACGCACTTTCACGCAAATTAGGAACAACTTCAGCAGCACTTGTATTAGCTCTCTGGTGCGAGATATATTTTGCAGACTACCAATACGATCCAACATCACTTTCAAGCCATTGCAATCGGCTAGCACATTGGCCATGCGATACAGCTGCTCGGTGTCGACCTCTTCCTGGCTCTTGTTGTTCAACGTCTCCACAAACTCCTCTGTGGCATCGCCCAATAATCCACGCATGCGATACACAATACGCATGGCATCACGTTCGCCACCTTCGGCCAGCCACACCTTCTTGTACACATCTTTCACTTGCAAATCCAAACTGATGATTTTGTTATTCACCAGCAACTCCATGCCGTTGTCATCCTCTAACAACGCGATCAATTCGCAGTCGGTACATATTTTGTTTTTCACGTCGCGCATCAATGGACCCAAGCCCACCTCAGTTGATGGATATGGATTGCCTAACATACGGCCTTGTAGGAAATCCTCCTGCTGCGGATCCTTTTCTAGTGTCATGAAGAATTCGCTCTCGTCATTCTCCTCGGGATGTATGATTGAGTAAAGTCGCTCAAAGATGAAGACCGGTGTTTTGATGTCGTTCATGCGTGTCTTCTCGACAGTGTCAATCAGGATTTCCATGAAGGCGCGTGTCTCCTCCTCGGTACCACTTGTCATTTCCTCCAGCATTTCGAGCAGCTTTTCTTGCGCGTCGTCAATCAACCGTGTGCGCTGCACAACTAATTTACGCAAGGACAAGTAACCTTCCAGCACAGGTCCTAGCAGACGCGTCTTGTAGGCCTGTCGTATGGTCGAGCTCTCCAAGAACAGTGAAAGCAGTTCGACAAACTGCCGCAAAGCGTAGCCTTGCGACAAGTCCGACGACAAGGTAGTCTCCTCCAGCCGATGGATCTTTACAATTTCGGCCGTCAGTAATTGCGATATCTCAGTAAGGACACCTTTCAATGCTAAATATTGACGCCATGGTGTGTCCGAAGCGAGCGCACGATACAGAGCTAGAAATTCTGCACTGGCCTCGCCAGCCTCGCCGACACATTTCAGAAATCCTGTAAGCAAATTCAGTATCTCTCGCTTACGTTCATGGGTGCGGCTCAATGAAGTGATGAGTGAACAGGCCAGCTGTCGACCGAAGCGAGAGTTTGTATTAAAAAGAATCGGCTGCAACCAGTGGGCACTCAACAGGAGTGGCATATTGACACGGCCCTTATTTAATACACGCTGACGCCAGCGCCGTCCGTACTTTTCACACAAATATGCTTCACGCAGCATTTGTCGCTTCGATTTTTGCATGTCGCCACGTGATTCGCCAGCCGGGGCATTGATTGTGGCTGTGGCAGCACTACCGTCATTTTGATCGATCACCGACTGCAGTACAGAGGATAAAATGCGTTCGTCTTGCGCTACGCCACTTCCGCCGCCGATGGTTTTGCGGCTTTTGATGCTAGTGTTGGCGGGCATGCGCGTCTTCCAGGCATCGTAGGCGTGCTCAGGGTCACCATTCAGCCACTTACTAAAATCAACAGTGAGCCCATCCACGCTGATAATAGTCGAGAGCTCCGAGGGACTTAGATCCCGGTTCAATTTGCTGGTGGGCAAAGTGGGACAGATCAAAGCTTGCATTATGCGTAAGCATGGTTGAATAACAGAAATGGCTGGACCACGTGATGCACTGCATAATTTTCGAAAATGATTTGTATTAGTACAATGTTAAGGAAAAGAAAGGGAACAATTTCTAGCAAAAATATACCCTAAACAATCTTAATCTTAATTTAATCAATTTTGGACTTTTTATAAAAAGATACTCAAATTTTTAAGATAATATTCTCTTACCGGCACGTTATTAAAAACAATTCAAACACCACTTTCAGTTTGTTTTCCCAGCAGAAGTCGTCTTGTGCGATTAATACCTCAAGCAATACCATTTCGTGATGTATTGCAGCGTCCAAATTGGCCAGCGGTATTGCACCCAGGAGCGCCGTTTTCACGCGTTCACTAATTAACTCCAGCAAACTCATGCAGGCATCACGATTATTCTTGGTAAGTAACACAAGCAGATTGCGCACTTCGTCTTGAATCTGTGGTGTTCCACGGCGCAAATTGTGTTGAGCCAACTCCTCCACCAGGCCCTGCACATACAGACCAATACGACATTCGTAATTAGAGGCCATGGCGCGCAACAGCGTCAAGCACTGCTCAGTTGAGGCCAGCGCACAACCGTAGCAGCGATTTATTGCGTAATTCTCGCGTGTGTCCATGCTTTGAGCATTGTGTGACTGATCCTGTTGACTGCGATCATAGGCAACCAACTCGCTGCAACATAAAAAAATGCCGTTTAAATACCACTTTTAAATCAAATGTTCAATTATTAGTTTTCACTAACCTGCGACAAGCCTTGACCTTCTGTACAATTTTGCTCAACTCCTCGAAGGAAGTACGCGACTCCACACAATATTTTTGCGCCAGCAACTGTATGATTTTGTTTACCTGCGAAGTGCTGTGAACCGTTCCCAAATTATCGTCGACCAGTCGATCGGAGCAACGATGCTCAGCTACTTTCTGTATAAGCAGCTCAAGTACCTGCTTGTTGGTTTGTAGCTGACGATAGATGCGATCGGCGCGCTCCAATGATGAATGTATTATTTGTACTGTTTTGGCACGATCTTCCGCAGATTCGATGGGATCAACAGCACAGCATACACGCCCGTAGATGCTAAAATCGAACTTTGCGTACTTGCAGAAACCACACGAGTGGCACAAGAACGGATCTTTCTCGTCGTAATTGAT
Source organism: Melieria crassipennis (assembly GCA_963668005.1). Classification (NCBI taxonomy): domain Eukaryota; kingdom Metazoa; phylum Arthropoda; class Insecta; order Diptera; family Ulidiidae; genus Melieria; species Melieria crassipennis. The sequence continues at coordinate 12,312,023 of OY764961.1, forward strand.
TGCGCGGCATTTGTGACATTGAAACACGTTCTCGCCACAGTTAGCGCACACGCCAGGATACGCAGGCACCGCAGCGCTACAGCGTGGGCATTGCAAATTCTCGCTGGATCCGGTGACAGTCTCATAGAAGTCAGCGTACTCGATCATCAAATTGCAAGCGGTTATCGGCAGCGGAAAGTCGATCTTCACCTCGGTCTGACCCGACTGTAAAGTGATCGAGCGCGCCTTATGCCACATCGCCGGCCGATTTTTTAGCTCTACGACCGCTTGCACCGTACGATTGTTGTAGTAAATGTTGATAGTACGCACCATTTTTGTACGCTTCAGATCGGCAATGCGTACAATCATTTTTGAGATGGTGTGGCTCTGCACCAATTTGACAATCATTGTGGTAGTGGTAAATTTCGAGTCAGATTTTATAGATGGCAGTTTAATGTTGGCCATTGGCACCTCGGGGTTATTGCAAACGAGGCATGGCTCAGACTCCAGGTAGTAACCGTTCACCTGTAGAATCTGCTCGAGTGTGGTGTATATCGGCGCGTTCGGATGCTTGGAAAGTAAGTCGTTTTGCTGACGTAGCACTTCAACGGCCTTCTCCGTGTACTCAGGCAGCTTGTCTATAATAGACTTGGTGCTCAGTGTCAAGTAGCCCAAGATATCAACAAATTGGGCAGTGCGACGACCAAAAGCAGGCACCAAAGGCCACATGTTCCACAAGATACTAATCAGCTTCTCTTTTTGACGGTCATTTGAATTTTCGTACATGGCAAATATGAGCGAGTGCGCTTGCCAGCGTATAGAAGTGATATTCGTCTCCAGGAGGAATATTCGCACAAACTTGTTGAGCAACGTATCCGACACGAACCGGAATATCTGGTGCACGAATGTGCTGCAGTGGGCGGGATCGAATTTTGAATCGAATGAAATTTCAATCTCTTCAGATTTGTCTCGTTCTGAGCGCACTTTCGAGGAGCTTGGCTGGTGCTGCTGCTGCTGTTGTTTGACCGCCTGAATGCTGTTACATAGTGCAGCTTGCAATAGTTGCAGAATAATAGGCGAAACGCCGTCATCAAGCTGATAGCAGGCGATTTCAATCAGTACCGGTAGGACGTCCTCGTGGATGAGGCAGAATTTCTGCCAATTGCCGGTGCGTATCTGGCTGATTTCTTGACAGGTGCGTAAGTGTTCGGTGAGCTCGACGAGTGAGTCATAACTGAGTATTGGTATGGACTGATTCGAAAGAACCAAGTTCTAGAAAAATAAAACATTTGTATTTCGACGGGGGAATATTTCGCTAAATACTCACCTTTGTATTGTATAGATTGCAAATATCCTTGACAAAGTTGAAGTGAACGTCCAGTGAATGACCATCGCGGAACATACGGAACTTCTCCTTGTTGCCGCAAATGTACATAAGTAATTTCCGCACCTGACGCCGCAGCAACGCATTCAAATTCAACATCATGTACTCGCACAGAGTGTACGTCATGTTTTCACAGTAGTTGTGATACCAGTCATAAGTTCCGGGATGTGTGGATGACAGTCGCAAGATCTGGTAGGGCAAACGTACCGATGTCTCTGTGAGCAGTGCATCGTACGACTCAAAAATATCCGGGTAACTTTTCAAATAGTTGTGCGGAATTAATGTGGAAATATCAGGCTTGGGTCCGTAACGTATTGGCTTCAGTACATTGTTCTGCGCCGGTGTAACAGCATTGCCCGCTGTTGGTGTCCCAGCTGACGTCGATGTGCCGAAACCGCTAACATTTTGCTCATTCGAAATACGCTTCCAATGTTCCAGCAGTGACTCCATTACTACTAGTGAAAATGTGAAAGCGCCGTTATTGCTCAGTATGCTGGCCGTGGTGCTGGCCACAAATGAGGCATTATCTTTAAACTGATGGGGTGGCGATGTAGTGCCGGCCTGCTTCGACTTAGTTTTGCCCATTAAAACGCCAAACAGACAAAGCAAAACTAAGCGCACCTCGTTCTTCGAGCTCCGATCTTTCATCTACAAAAAAAAAATTTTTAGTTAAGTAGGAAAGGGTTGACAAATAATTATTTAAACGCACCTTTGAAGCATTTGATATAGAATCCATTTCCACATAGTCTACCAAAGCTGATAGTAAGTCATTTAACACTTTCTGATCGCGTTCACTGTTGCCATTCAAATCAGTTGTCAACATTAGTATGACTTGAATTAAAGGAATGGCCTGCACACCGCTGCAGTTATCCAGCGTGTGTATATTCAGAATGACATTCTCCAAAATTGCAATTCTGCAAATAGAAAACAAATTTGTGTAAAGCAGTAATTACAAATGATTCATAGTTAGAAAGGTTAGCTACTCACCTCAAATCATGCAATTTGGCCAAATTCTCATCTTCCGAAATGTTGTCTTCATTGCTGGTGTTGGCTACTGCAGCTGCTGCACTGGTACTCGCTATGGGTTCCTCAGATCCGCCAACAGCACCTGTGGCTGGGCTTGATTTATTCGTCAAACTTATATCGGCTTGCACATTTGCTGCACGTGGTGGCGACGCATTTGCCTGATCGCCGTACGTGCTGCTACGTCCAGAAGTGCCACCAATGCTCTCCACACCGCTGCCACCGCTTTCTGAACCGCCACTGCCCGCTGGCTCGGCTGGCGAGGTTCGCAGTGTTGAACCATCCGTAGCTACATTCGAGCCCTCATCATCCGAGCCACCAGCGGAAACACTGGCAGCGTTCGCAGCCATTCCCATGTTGTTGGCATCCAAGGCCTGCAAATTGTGTAAGTTGCCTGCATTCCGCATGCCTTGCAGGTTGGCCAAGCCTTGCTGCAAGGACTGCAGTCCTTCACCATCGTGCTGCTGCAAGCTCAGCGCTATGGCCAAATCCATAATTGCCTCATCGTCGGCATCCTGCTGTAGACCCAGCAACTGTGGGAATCCACCGCCCATGAATGCCTCCAGGTTTAGTAACTGATGTCCGGCTTCGTGTGCCATCGGGTCCAACGCATTGGCATCAACAAACTCCGCGCTGTTACTGCGTCCCACTGCCGCCGCTGGGCCGCCTACTGCAGCAGCGGCCGCAGCTTCCAATACTTCGTCGGCGGTCACCTCCGCAGCACCGGCCACTGCCAGAGCGTTTAGACTGGACGATGTAATCGTGTTGGTTGTGTTAGACGGTGTTGGGGTGGAGCAGACCGGCGGCGTAATGATTGCCACCTTACGCCGTTTAACGCGCGGGCTCAGCAACAATATAATGGCATCCTTGGCGCTATGGCTGACCGCACTGGACTCGTTCTTCAGTAGGTCGATGAAGTGCTTGGTCATGCGCTCGACTTGCTCTGTGTCGGACAGTGCGAACGCGTGCATTATCTCCACCAGACAGTGGACAATAGTTTCTGTGTGGCTCAATCCACGCCTGACAATCGACGTCGGCTCGTCTATTTGTGGTGTAATCTGGTACAGTTTCTCAACGAACTGCAAAATGTCCTGGATAATTTCGATTTTGTTTTCAAGGCAAATCTTGGTCAGCGATTGAGGACGCGCTGTCGCTATACTGCGCACGAGCAACACAAGTCGGTAGAATGCTTCCGGGTCAATGTCTCGCAGAGTTTCTATAGAGCTCAACTTCGACTTCATAGCTTGCAGTTCGCCGTTCACATGTAGGATAACTTCGTTGTCTTTGTAGGCATGATAACCGGAGCGGTTGCCGAATAAAGTGGCGAGCACGTATCGCGATTGCACCTGCACCTGGTTGGGTGTGGGCATCAGCAGCAGTGAGGTCGCAGTCTTCACGGCTTTTTGCTTGATGGCCGCTGCTACATTTTGACCGCCTAGTAAGTTCAGTGAGTAGTCTAGGACCTCCAGCAGACCCGTTACCATTTTGTCGAGATTGTTAATTGAAGTAAAGCCTTCGCCAAAGTTCGCTGTCGACGACGGGCCATTCAGAGTGGCATTGGCAGGGCCAGCACCTGCAGCGGTGGCATTGCCAGCAGTGTCATCGCTGTCATCCGGCCATCCCACCAGATCCTTCGATTTGCCGTACACCTCAATGCTGTCCAGCATGCTGACGTTCTCCGGATCTTGCGACTTGCCAAACACAACCTTTAGGCACTTATCCGACTGTAGTATCTCCTCGCGCGTCAGTGGTATATCAAACCAACGCGCCCGCCGTACCACCGTCGGTGTCGTGCGGCCTAGCACAGTGACGCTTTGAGGCGCACGCAGTGCGTCTTGTGTTCCCAATAGTACGCGTATGCCAACAATCACCGTATTCGGATCATTGTTGTACACCTCCAGAGTAAAGCCAGTGGGCTTGGTTGAGGCCACAAACATGCCGGTTGAGAAGAGTCGCGTCTTGAGTTTCTGCTTGTTGTAGATCTGCAACAAATCATTGCCGCCAAATTCCACGTCGGACAGCATGGTGCAGTGCTCGAAGAAGTCTATGGGGAAGATCGGCGCGCCGTTAGGGCCGACTGTCTTCTGTTGGCTAGTCGATTTACGCTTTAATTTTTTGTTGCTGGTGCATTTCGCAAATAATGTGGATGAGTACAGTTGATTACCGAATGGCTGCACCTGTGGCGACAGCCAAAAACTTGTGTTCTCCGGTTGGGCGGTGAAAATGCGAAGACTGCCATCTTCGCAGAGCAATATCAAAGTGGTTTTCTCCACGCTAGATACCGTGTGACGTATGGCCACCATATCCATGATACGGGACTTTGACGACTGTGCCTTAATCTCTTGCATGATAATGCGATCCGGAGTGAACATGAATATGACAGGGTTGTTGGAAGTATGCATCATGGCGCAGATGAGACCTGGGTGGCCGGCTATCTCGGTCCATTGGCAGAGGGGTTGCGGCGGTCCCTTCGACGAGTTCTTCGAAGCCGGACCGGTCTGAAGGTATGTTATGCACTTCACACCCTTGTTAACGTCTGTGAGTGGCGCCATGAAGCTACGCCCTCCCGAGTAGCTGAAAAACAGCAGCTGTAAGGTGTGCGAGTAGTAGATGGAAATTCCACCGCCACCAACTTGTCCGTTTACTTCTTTGATGTGCGGATGATTAAGCTCCAGGGAATTTGTCACATAGAAGTCACCGTGTTTGGCCAGACTCTGGTCGTCCAATTTCTGGTAGTAAATATAGCCAGATGAGGCTATGATCAACATGTAGTAGACTCCGTCCTGATAAACGAATGTACAGTCACGTATCTTTCCAACCGCAACCAGGAAGTAGTATTTGGGGCTGTACGAATCCTCGGCCAGTTCATAAATCTTCACGTAATCCGCCGTGACCAGCGCCAGCATGGTCTGCGATCCCGGTAGCCAAATGGCCTTCTTAATGAAGTTGCCATTCTCCAGTTGAGGCGTCAGCACAATGTGCTCGTTGGTAGTGCCGCTATTGGAAAATGTCAAAATGTGGCATTCTTTTAAGCCACAAACGGCCAGGCAATCTTCATTCGCTGGATTGGCTGTCAGCGAAAGCACAGTGCAAGGAATCGGCGCTGAGGACAACTGCGTGAGTGTTAGTTTACGTTTCGCGGCGTCTGCCTGTTTCAGCAATGCGGACAGCTGTAGAATGGTCACCTTGCCCTTTTCATGCGACACGGCTAGGTGCTGCCTCTTGCCGTGCGGTGACGACAAGCAGCACAGCGCCACGCGGCGCACCAGTCCAGATGACAATAGCTGCTTAATAGTTTGGCCTTGGTCGCCCGAGTAACTCATGCGAACGTTTTCGAAAGCTCCCTCCTGGGAGCCCAATGTTGGCACCATCAGCTGGTCGGTGATCTGAAAGGATTGTTCCGGAGTGTGCAGCCGCTCTAACGCAGTCTTCGCGCGTCGATGACAGCCAACAATCGAGTAGAGCGCGCAGTTCTCGCGGATCGACGGCATTAGCACGTCGAAAAAGTCCAGTATACAGCGTACAATCACGCTCCATTGTTCAGTGTTCTGCAGCGCCTCGCGGCTGTTTTCGAGCAGTTTGGTAAGAAAGGTTATGCGTTCATTAGGCAAGTCAGGGCGACTCGCATTTGTTGCTACCTGAGATGGTGGAGTTTGAGCACGTTTTTTGTTAGTCAACACATTCATGCTGGCGGAGAAGCTTTGGCTGTAATCGGTTGGATTTCGGCTTTCTGCACCACCACCACCACTGCCGCTTGAGGAAACGCGTCTGCTTAGTGCCTGGCACGACCCGTCTTCCTTGGCGCCACAATCGCAAAAGAAATTGCCGTATTTAGCGTAGCTGACGTCATGGCCTTTGTGGCATACACGGGCGCAGACCGAACACACACCCACTGTGTTTACCATGTTGCAGGTATGACAGTGATACCAGTGCTGATTCATAAACTCTTTTTGTGTTTGAGAGAACGTGCATAACTTGTTGTTTAGGCTATCCTCATCGGAGTCCTCGACAAAAGAGTCGTCTTCCTCTATACCGATATCGTCCATCAGCTCTTCCATGTCTGTTTGCATTTCATCATCCCACGGTGGGCTGAGATTCTTGCTGCCTTTATAGCCCAGACTCTGCAGCAATTCACTCAGATACTTAAGCAATGCATTGATGTTTTCCAGTGTTATCGGTGGCAATAGTGTTGACAGGTATTTAGCATTCAGCGCTCTTTCCAGAACTTGAAATTTCGTTATTTCCAGCCACACTATTATGGCGTTGAACAGAGTTGAGTGACCGCGTCCCTGAGATGTATCAGCCAACGTTATCATGACCTGCAATATGTCGGCGAAGTCCGAAGCTTCTTGCGGCGGCGCTATCAACGACTGGCCCAATTGAAGTAACGACTGGAATAGGATTAACGCAACGCCAGGTGGAGATTTGCCATCGCGCACAATGTACTTAACAACGCTCAGCAGCAGCGCACCGTTATGTTCGCCATTCTCCTCCTGTGAAGACTCGTCCGAATGGTTTGTGACGTAACTGTTTCCGGCGTTTTGCCACAAGCTAAGCGACTGCACTTGTACGCTGGTCGGCACACATGCCACAGCGCCATCGTCGTCCGTTTCCATGGCCTCCGCATCCAGACCTGATGACTGGGCCAATTGATCGGAGATGCTCGGCATGGCCGAAACTGTGGCCATATTGGTCGGCGTCTGGGCATTACTTGAAGGTGTGCTCGATGGCTGCATGCTCGCCAGAACTTTATCGACTGCATCAGAGCTCGTTTGAGCACCATTCGGCCCATATATAACATGGCTAAGCCACGCCTTCATGCGATTACTTTCGACATTTGCCAGCTCAACAAAGCATTGCACCAAATCTTCCATTGGGAAATTGCAATCCGGTTTTTCCGCCAGCTGAAACAGTTTCTCGACGAACTGCAACAGTTTCTTGGCATAGGTCAGTGACATCGTGGTGCCACTGAATGAGAGCAGCAGCTCTACCATGCTGCCCTCTTTGCTAATTTTGAAGAAACTGTGCATTGCCTTCACACCGATTGGCTTCTCCAACATCTGCATCATAGTCTTTAGTACAGCGAACAGCATAGACTCGCTGAAGATGATGCGATGCGTATGCGCTTGTGGCTGACGCAATTCCTCGGCAAACTCCAATAGCAGCTTATAGCAATACTTTAACGTATACTCGTAAATTAGCAACTGCTGCGCATCCGAAGTACTCTCTACGCCTTCTATAAGCGTCTGCATGCACTTCTCGCTGATGTCAAACACATACTCCATGCGGATGTCTAGCATGGCCGCAACCAAAATGGGCTTCAAATCTTTCTCAGTGTCAATGCTGATGCCCGCACTCGTGCTTGCCTCCAGATTGCAATGCGGAAGTAGCAAATTAATCAGAGTAAATATTGATTTCATACAATGCTTCAGCGAATTGAGCAGGGAGTAGCTGCTATTGCGCGTCAATTCAGCAATATGTGCCTCAATTACCGTCAGCGTGTATTCTTCGACAGGGTAGTTCTGCTTAGTAAAGGCGGACTCGGACACTTGTAAGCACTTCGGCCATTCCGCGGAAATAATTTCTTTATCCTGGTTGGGTAACAGCTTCAGGAATGTGGCATTCAGATCCATTGCGATGGGGTTCTTGGAACTCACAATAGGTATAATCAGGTTGAGGATGTTGAGTGGAGTGGCGTCGGTCAATTGTTGCGTCATCTTAGAGCGGACGGTTTCCGACACAATCTTAAACGTTTCGATCAACAACAAGAGCAGGTCTTTGCTTATTTGAGCGCGCTCCTGCAGCAACACAGAGGGTGAGTCCGATTTGTTTTTTTGGTCGAGTGATTCCGAGGATGAGTAAACATCTTGATCGGCTGTGGTGATGGGCGAACTCGAACTAGGCAGACTTGGACTGGCACTGCCGCTGTTATTACCGCTTGTACTGGTGCGTTGCAGCTTAATGCCTTCCTTGGCAGCCCAGGCGACAGCCTGCATATGCGAGACGACAGCGTCGAGGACAATGATGTGCGACAAGCGCGGATTGGCTGCCAATTAAGATAACAGTAATTATCAAAAATTAACTAAATACCACTTTAATTTTTCTGACTCACCTCTATCAATAATATTGTTGAAATTTTCCACTCCCAGTTGTGTCTGCTTTAGGCTAAAATGCATTTCGCTCACACGATCGCTTACATTGCTCCACAAAGTCTCAGCAAACTGTGTGTACATGCCTTGCTTTATCAAGCTGTTTACAATCAGATAGTGGGAGGTGGACATCGGGCAGCGAATCGACCACAGCAGCGAATGTAAATTCGGCACTTTATACTCCATGAGCGATTCTACGTGCACCGTGGAAGGCGGCAGCCCGAGCAGAAGTTTCCAGCAAATACTGAAACAGTACTGCATTGCGCAAAGCGTGTGCGACGTCACCTTGGTTTGAGACATATCCGTAACGGAGAGAATGTCGATGAGAGCGTCAACAAGCAATGGATACTTCAGCTTGTCCGGGGTGCACAGAATGAAATTCCAGGCAAGGCCGTCCAATTTAAACTCTTGTTGTAGCTGTGTAGTGGACGAAGCGGCATCAACGACAGTCAGCGAATAAAATGTTGGACGAATGTCTAGAAACACAAAGAATTGCAATTGATGGATCTAATTCCACGGTATTCTACTCACTTGATAAGTAATCAGATGATGACTTCCGGAACTTGTCTTCAATGTCCTTCCGGCAGAATGATGTCAGTTTAGTCTTACTGTTTAATAGATCGGACACTTTCTGGTTCTCGTGCATTGTGCTGATACTGAACAGGTTCCAACGCACCTGATCCAGTAGCTCTGGTGGCGCATTATATAAATGCTTCATCAAATACTCGAGAAAGAGCAGCAGGCGTGACAGTAGCATTATCTGACTATTGCGCACTGGTCGCTCAGGTGAAATGCCTCGACACACCTCCGCACAGCGTGTCACAGCACCTGCGGTCAACAGTAGTATCATTTTCTTTTGCATCAAATTGAGTGAGTGGAAGAGAAACAGCAGCAGTTGTGCGTGCTCCATATTCAAGTCCTCGTAGTCCACATCGGATGCGGTGCTTGCCACCGAGGTGCAGCAGACTCCTTCGACCAAAGTGTTTATGAGGCGGTGCCACACAGACAAGCAGGCCGCCTCCTTCTCCTGTGTCGGCTTCAGCAGTAATATCTGCACTAACACCGACAGCGTACTGGGGTACACCTGCAATGGCCAAGCATTTGTGTCCGTTGACCATGGCGAAATAGATAGATGCTGCAGCAAATTTGACTGCAGCGACTCGCTGAGCAGTGATGCCGAGATCAAGTTGTGCAAGTAACGTCCAATGGCGCCAGAAAAGCGTATCATTGCAGCTTGCCACTTGGCGCAGGCATTTGCTTCGGGTTCACCACGCGCCGCATCCCGATCCAGATCCTTAAGTATGTTGGCCAGCAGCAGCATTTGCTGATCGCTCAAGCCAGCTTTCACATAGCGATGAAGGTAACTGTGCTTGTTGGCAAAAAATTTCTCCATAAAGCAAAAGATTTGCGCTGCCAAATCAAGATACTCGTGCGGTTCATCCACAGCCGGCACCAGATTCGACTTCTGCGCCTCGTTACTGCGCTCCAAAGCCTGCGCATTAGCGGTGTCATCATTTGCTTCGGGCGAAAGCGTCTCCTTAAACCAGTGTCCCAAGTAGCTCTCGCTGTCATCCTCTTCTGAATTGTCTGAGCACGAGAGTGTATCGTTAAAGTATGTGGTTGAATCCGAGTAGCTAATAGGCTCGCACTCGGTGCGATCTTTAGCAGAAGCACGTTTCAAAGCACACGCCTTACGGTACGCGACTGTGGCTAAAAAGGTGAATAGCTGGTGCAACGTTGCCGTATTCAACACGCGTATAACGCGCTGCAGCGAAGTGTAGTTTTCTAAAATGTCAAAGTTGGCTGGCTCCGGCAAGTTCTGATTGCCAGTGGCGCCAATGTCATTGCAAGTAGTCTCAATCTTTAGATCTTCCACCAACTCTGCCAACAATTTGATGCAGTGGTTCGCAATTGCGGCATTGAGTACACCAAATCCCTGCTGCACTTTGAACAGATTAACACGCGCAGTTGGTGTGGACGGTGTGTCTGGTGCACGTTGACTGGTGGACGCTTTGTTCTTGGTAGCCTCATCTGCAGACTGCGATGCCTGTTTACTGCTTCCGGTTGCGCTGCTGCCAGAAGCACCCAGCGCACCTTGTATACCACTGACTAACAGCCAAGCGCCAAAGCACAAGTGATTTTGATAGACGTGCGAGCGAGCTGACGTCTTGAACATGTTCCCAATCAGCGTGTAAATCTCTAAAGCTTTATCGACAATAAAACGTGCATGTTCCTCGGTTTCGTCGCCATCCTTGGCGGCCTGCGCTCCACTTATTCCGCCCGACGACTGGCCGCTCTTCTGCGAGGAAGCTGAGCTAGACATGCTCAACACGCTACTGGCAATCGAGGTCAATACGGCACAGTAAAGTGCCGAAATTGCGCACTTTGACAGCTTTGTAATACGGTTGGGCGACAGTGGCTGCATAATTGGTAGAGATAGCGCTTGCCACAAAATCGATATATCGGTGACCATGTGAGAAAGTGCGTTCTTAATTTGTGTGGCCTCCACCTGGGTCAACGGCAAGTACAGCGGCTTCGTACTCATTGCAGCAATGGTCTCCTGGTATTTAAGCCTATAGCGTGAAAGTATGGGCAGCGATATACACATGTCGAGTATGACATCGGCGCCGTTCAACGACTGTAAGTACGCAATGTTGGACGCAGCGAGTATCTCCTAAAAGTACAAGACTAAAGTCAACAAGAGCTGAAGTGAAGAAATTAAACATGCACTCACACTGCAGTCAGCCAGTTCTTCACTCAACGGTGACCAGGTGATATTGCCTGCCTCAAGTGGCGAAATCAACTGCTGCAGAATGACGGACGATAAGTCTGAGCGTGAGCGCTTTATCTCCGACTTTGGTGATTCCTTGTCACTGCCGGTGACAATGCTTTTGCTGGGTTCTGGGTACTTCGCACTTTTCAGCACTGCAGCAACCACATTGTAGTCGAACTGCAACAGTGACGCACTGGACGAGGCGCCACTGACCGCATTCGCTGATGTAAACGTCGATTTGACTGGCGCTGGTGCCTTCCCCTCGCAGAGGCTCTTCAGTGCTGGGAGCAGCCATTTGATCTCGTAAACGCTTACTTTGCTTAATTTACCAAGTATGAAACGAATCAGCACAGCGCACGCCTCATGAATCTGCGGTACTTGTGTCTGGCAAACTGCAAAAAAAAAAAACAACAAAGTGTAAAAAACATGTAACAAAATAAAACGACAATCGCCTCTGCCGAACAAAGAGTGCTATGCCGTTTTCTATGCTTCGGTGAAAAATCATTAAATCGCAATTCATGCTTGCACTTACCCAATTTGCATTGGCTCAATTTGTCGGCGGCCAGCGCCGCAAACGCTGTGTAAAACTGTACGTAATTGCTTTCTTCATCGAAAAAATCATTTTCGCTGCAATGAAATTCACAAATAGCAGTAAAAACCAATTACACGAATTTTCGCAATTTCACCAATGAAATAAATTTTCCAACGGACGCCATCTTTGATTTAGAGCAAAGACCCAAATTTTCAATTGTGTTTTCCCTTGCTAATATCAAGTTTACCCAGTGAATTTTGATATACTTACCATCTTGTAATCGCCTTAATTATGTTAACAATTTCTGTTTTATTTAAAGCGTTATAACGATTGGATAAAAGCGGTTTTATAAAGCTCCAATCCATCCCGAATTTTTTCTCAAGATTGACTTTTCATTCTTCTCCTTGAACGAATGCTGCCACTCTATAGGAATTGCTGAAAACTCCCCAGAAAAATTTGTCTGCTCAAACACTCAAATTTTCACGCTCGTGACTGATGACCCTGTATGTAAAGTTTTGGTAGTCGTTATGCGGTCTTCTACGTGGTTTTTGTGTCTTTACGTTAGATTGTCTAGTTTCTTAAAACGCTTTGCTTCGAATGCTGGAATCTACATGGACAAATGGTTATTTAATTGCTTAGAGCCTATTTACACGAGGGCTTTGCCCCCCGCGTTAAAAGTCATGCGTGACGAGTTTGTTGGCGAAAAGTGGGAGAAGTCACCGGGGTCGGCAAACACGCAAGGTCAGCGAATTCCAGGGGTTTTTTGACATTTTGCTTTGCTCTTTTTCGCACTTTTCTCCAAATTTCAAGCCGGCCGCACGTTTTGCTAATAATTACAGTTACATTTTCCCTATTATTTAAATTTGAGCAGTTTATAGCCATTTCAGTGACTTGTAAAATATTTTCAATAATTTCTTCTTTGTTTAAGTCCATGTTTCTTTAAATAATGAGAATATGAAAAACTAGGCGAAAATGTGAATGAAAGAAGATTGGCCGCTTAAACTTAAAAACAAAGTCAGGCAGACTTGCAAGTAAAAAGTCTTCATGTAAATGCATGAAGATTTACGCAACATGAAGAGAGAATTGAAAAAAAAAAAAAACGCAGGGGGAAAAACCTTCGTGTAAATACGCTCTTATACAATTATTTCATGTGGCAACGCATTTTTATAAATAACAAATGTTCGTCATCTGGTGGCAACGGTTATGTTGTCAACAGAAATCATTGGGAATAGTGCTTTAGATCAGCTGTGCTACGTGCCATCCATATGGGAACAAATTCAATTGCTTTTACTTGTACTGTTTTTATTGACCGTGACCATGGAGCAAGTGGACTCAACTTTGAAAAATTTGTTGCAAGCGGCAAATTCGACGCATAATAATAAGGTAAACTTTGTTTATACACCACAAGGAAAGTAAGGTAATGCATACTTCTAAATGGCAGCCAAATCCGCACAGTACCATTCAGCCACAGCAACCGGCAGTAACACCCGTTGAACCGAAAGATGTGCAGCACGAAGTAAAATTGCAGTAGGTGCTGACGCAAGCTTCCACCACAATAAATGATAAATAATTCACGCTTTTGTTGTCTTCACTACAGGAATGTTGTGGCGACCGTGTCGGTGGCGTGCGAGCTAAATCTGCAAGACATCAATTTTCGTACGCGTAACTCTGAGTACACACCGTCGCGTTTTCATGGCGTTGTAATGCGTATGCGCGACCCGCGTTGCACTGCGCTCATATTCCGCACTGGCAAAATAATTTGCACTGGCGCTCGTAACGAAGCGGAGGCAAGTTTGGGTACCCGGAAGTTTGCGCGAATTCTGCAAAAATTGGGCTATCCCGTTAAATTTACCGACTACAAACTGCAGAACATTGTCGCCACTGTAGACTTGCGTTTTCCCATACGTTTGGAGAACCTAAACCAAGTGCACGGTCAGTTCAGTTCCTATGAGCCAGAGCTGTTTCCCGGTCTGATCTATCGCATGGTGAAGCCGCGTATGGTCATGTTGATATTTGTGAACGGAAAAATTGTGTTTACCGGTGCGAAAGCGCGCAAAGACATAATGGAGTGCCTAGAGGCGATTTATCCCATTTTGCTAAGCTTCAGGAAAAATTAAGTAGTCGGATTAAGTTTATAAGCATTACACAAAAGTTCTTTTATAAAGAACGCTGCTAATGTGAAACTCAATCGGTTTTATGCTAAAATCAAACCAAGTATATCTTTCTTTTGTATTGCCTGTTTTTATAAATAAAATGCGTATCATGATTATAAAAATTTTGAATCAACAATCTTAGTCCTGAAAATAACGTGAGTCAAGCTTTTTAATATTTTGCTTACTATGGGGTGGGTGTTTTTTTTAGAGGTTTGTTTTTCGAATAGAGATAAAACTGGCAGTTTGTTTTCAAATCTGGCAACTCTAATGTCATTTATGTTCAGTTTGGTTTGCCATTTCATCATGAACAGCATAGACAATTTTAGTCTTTAGTCTTTGTCTGAATGATTAGTCTTTGATGAACAGGCTGACAAAAGAACAACGCTTGCAAATCGTGCAAATTTATTTCGAAAATAATGGTTCAGTTCGCGAAGTTTACCGCAAGCTCCGTCCATTTTATGGTCGACATAATCGTCCATCAGAGCAATTAATTCGGTTAACCATGGATCGTTTTCGCACTACGTTTACTCTATGTGATAATACGCATCCGCAGAGACGTCGAACAGTGCGCACCGAAGAAACAATTGCCGCTGTAGAGCAAAATGTTGAAGAGGACCCGAATGAATCGATTCGCCACCGTGCACAGCAATTGGAGCTTTGTCCATCAACTTAATGGAAGATTTTGCGCAAAGATCTTGGCTTGCGACCTTACAAGATCCAGCTTGTGCAAGAATTAAAGCCGCGAGACCTGCAATGCGTCGTGATTTTGGTGTATGGGCCGAAAATGAGATTGATCTCGATGCTGATTTTCATCGCAAAATTTTGTTCAGTGGTGAGGCTCATTTTTGGTTGAATCGCTACGTCAACAAGCAAAATTGCCGCATTTGGAGTGAAGAGAATCCACATGAGACCCTTGAGACGCCATTACATCCACAAAAACTGACTGTTTGGTGTGCTCTATGGGCTGGTGGAGTCATTGGGCCATACTTCTTCCGAAATAATGCTGGGGAGTCAGTTACCGTTAATGGAGACCGGTATAGAGCCATGATAACCGACTATTTTGTTCCCGAATTGGATGGCATGAATGTGGATGAGTTGTGGTTCCAACAAGACGGCGCTACATGCCACACAGCGCACGTCACAATCGATTTATTGAAGGAAACATTCGATGAGCGCATAATTTCGCGGAATGGACCTGTCAATTGGCCACCAAGATCGTGTGATTTGACACCATTGGATTATTTTCTTTGGGGATATGTGAAGACGCTCGTCTACACCAACAAACCAGAAACGTTAGGGGACTTGGAAGCCAACATTCGTGGCGTTATTGCCGACATACGGCCCCAAATGCTCGAAAAAGTGGTTGAAAATTGGACCTGTAGAATTGGCTTTATTCGAGCCAGCCGCGACGGCCACATGCCCGAAATCATATTTAAACATTAATGGCATAAAATTATCCTTCCAATAAAGCCAAATTGATGGACATTAAAACGATTTTCTTGTGTTTTATTTCAATTCGAAGTTCTATACCTCTAAAAAAAACACCCTCGCATTGGCTTATGACACTACACATATGTATGTAAGTCAAAGTAAGAGAAGTTTTAAATAACAAATCACGTTTCCGATATATAACTCCTCATGCTGAAACCATTTATGCTTTTTTGAGTATTAATAATTAAAATGTTACGTTTTTGATCACTTTTTTCTTTGTCATTGCCTGCATTCTGCAATGACTCTAAAACTGTACACCACCGACTATGTCACGTCAGCTGTCAAATGCGCACTAACAAAACGGGGACAATTTATCAAATTGAGTGGAAGAATTTTTCTCTGGCTGGAAAATTGTTATTTTGCATTTTTCAACCAACAAAAGTACTTAAATCACAATCGCGATTTATCCTCCGAGCTGTGCGGACGTTCTTGCCTGTGTGCTCTTCGTAAATCTCTAGCGTCACTAAAACTAGTGTTTAAACTAAGCAGTTAGACTCTGTGCCTGCCTGACTACCTACTTAGGAATTTCCTGGGTTTTTTTTTCTAATTGTGTTTCAACCGCGGATTTGGCACCCATCATAAAAGCCAAAAGTACAGCCGCTATGGCGCAACCGACGCCGGGTACGGCGGCGGCGTCATCGGCGGACCGTTTCGAGGAATTCGTGAGCAACATTAGCTCATCTAGCGTCAGGAAGCCGAAGAGGCTTAAAAGGGTTGATGATGTGGAGCTACTGAAGTCTATGGAAGACTCGGAATTGGTAAGTGTTACCAAAGGTGTGGCCCATCATGTAGGGAAAGTTGCGCAAAATAAAAGGACAATTGATGAGGATGCTCAGTTTCCTCAAAACGATATGATTACCGATGATTTTGATGTAAGTGTAGGAAATTCCTCCCCGACGCCGGTCACCAAGGGAGATGATGTAGTGACATACCCACCGGATTTTAACGGCAACTGTTTTGTCCTGGTAGATGCATCTAAGTGCACTGCCTTACAGAACGAAAAAATTAGTAACGGACTTACCCTATACAGGCAAATTAAGGATATGAATCTTAAAAGCGTGGACTCAATCAAAGCAGTGGGAAAAACTCTATATAAAGTGACCTTTAAAAATGCCCTGTCAGCTAACCTCTTTGTAGGCGATAAGAAGCTGCAAAACAAAAACCTACGTGCCTTCATCCCCAGATCCTCCATGGAAACCTATGGAGTAGTTCGTGGGATTCCAACATTCTATACCGAAGAGTACATAAAAAATAATACCGAAGCAAATTGTCCAATAACTTATGTGAAGCGGTTCACACGCAAGGACTCTGAAACAAATTCATACGTACCAACCACAACGGTAAAGATCGGTTTTCAAGGAAAAGATATTCCTAATGCCGTGGTTATAGACTACACAAGACTGAAGGTCGAATACTTCATACCCAGTCTAAGGCAATGTAGAAATTGTGGACGACTTGGCCACACGCAACTAGGGTGCAAATCCAAAAAGCGCTGCATTTTTTGTGGCGACCAAGAATGTAGAGAAGGGAAATGCCAGAGGAAAAAGTGTATCCTATGTGGCGATACAGCGCATGATTCGACTTGCAGAGACAGCTGTCCAATTTGGAAAAGAGAAAATGATATAAATCATATTAAGACGGTCAAAAAACTGTCCAGAAAAGAGGTCATGGAAGTGTATTATCCAGTCAGTAGCAACAGATTTGATATTTTAGAGTGCGACGACACCAACTTCCCTCCACTTGCCAAGGAAACTACAGCCGACGTGAATACTGACACTATAGTCAACAGGAGATTGACAAGGAAACCTTTTAGCAAGGTGCTCCGAAGCACTCCAAAGAGTCGAGACCCAATAAAGGCCTTCAAACCTCACGCAGATAGTCCAAGGGTGTCCCCAAGAGCCGAGCCGGTATTTAACAAGCCGGAATATCAAAAAGGGTTAGTTTCTCAACTCGAAAAATTATTGTCCCATCTTTTCAAAATAACCCACAATCTGTCCGGAAGTAGCAATAATGTTGTTATTAAAGACATAAGTAAACTAAAAGATGAATTTGATAGATATTTAATAAACAAGGACTGTCAATCTATTGTTGATGAATCCTTCTCCTCTACATAATGAAAATATTACAGTATAACTGCCAATCATTAAAATCCAATATTGATTCGATAGAATACTTTCTTCACACAAACAGTGTTGATATTTGCTGTTTTAGTGAAACCTTCGATGGAAATGGGAAAAATCACAGGAAGCTAATTAATTATAACACAATCACCAAGAACAGAAGTGATGGCTATGGCGGAGTGGCCATAGCCCTGAACAAATCCATTAAGTTAAAAAAACTCAATTTCGTAACTGACCATGATGTCATTATTGCTGAAACCATTAACCTAAAACCAAACTTAGTTATCTGCTCAGTATATTTCCAACCAAGCATGGCAAGTGCCGACTTCCAATATGAAATTGAAAAAGTCTTCAACTTTCTTGACAGGCACAAGAATGTTTTGATTCTTGGCGATTTTAATGCTCGGTCGACTCTCTGGGGTGACACAGTGGAGTCTGCGAGAGGCAAGAAGCTCAGACTTCTGACACAAAGCTCAAATTTCTGGCATTTAAATACTGGTTCCATCACATTCAAAAAGGATCTAAACTCAAGTAGAGGCTCTGTTCTTGATCTCTCATTTACAAACAGCAACATTCACCTTACGTGGAAGGTAGAAACTATGAGACTCGGAGGCAGTCACCATTTTCCCATTATCATTGAGGCTGGAATGGTTCTGTCAAAAGCAATTACATTTTTAGCTAAAAAGAAACTGTATGCAGCTGTACAAAACCTAGATTTCGAGCCATCAATAAGTAACATCGAAGAAAAAATACAGGATGAGATTAAAGCAGCTACATACACACTGAGCGACAAAAGGAAGCCAAAAGTTTGGTGGGATAACTCGCTATCAAAACCATATCGGCTACTCAGATGTGCTTTTAAAAAATGCAATTATGCACCCTCACCAGAAAATATGAAGGCTCTCGATGATCTACAAAAGGAATGGAAAAAGCTGGTAAAGGAAGCAAAAAAACAATCCTTTGATGAACGCATAAATGAATTGAATAGGAATCCAGGTACCAGGGATGCATGGAACTTTGTCAGAGCTCTGAGAGGTGACTATAGGGAGGGTCAATGCTCAGCATGGAATAATGACAACAATGGCAGATATCTCCAAATGCTTAAAAATCAAGTACCCGCGTCTGCTCACAGTCTAACCATTAACAGACAGATCCACCCCAATACGGAACTCACCATCTCCTATGAGGAAATGATAGGTATCCTAAACAACAAAACAAAAGACTCTGCGGGTGGGCATGATGGGATAACTTACAAACTAATTAAAGCACTTCCTGACCTGTCTCTCAGCAAGCTACTTACTGCTCTAAATGACATTTTTATTTCAAACCAAATCCCTGATAGTTGGAGGATAGTGAAAGTAGTTCCGATTCCCAAAAAAGATAAGAATCTTAACGATTATCAAAACTTCAGACCAATTTCCTTGATCTCGGTGCTGCTGAAATGCATAAACCTTTGCATAAAAAGCAGGTTGACGTCCTTTCTTGAATCCAATCAACTTCTCCCAGGAAGGTCTTTTGCATATAGAAAATCAAAATCAGCGGCAATGTGCATAAATCAGTTTCTGCACGAGGTCGCAGTCCAGAAGCAAACAGGATGCAAAATTATTATCTGTAGCATCGATATCAGCAACGCATACAATTGCGTCAGTCTGGTAAAATTAAAATCTCAGCTTGAACAGCTTCAGGTGGATGTCAATTACATTGAATGGATGGTAAACGTTCTTGCCCTAAGATACCTAAAATTGAACAATGAAACAGTAGAAATAAGGGACGGGCTCCCACAGGGCAGCTGTCTGTCACCAACTCTATTCAACATATACACTGCCAAATTACATGAAATTAATGACTCAAGCACCACTTTGTATCAATTTGCTGATGATTTTATAATCGTCTCGCACCATCCAGACATAGATGTAGCAAAGGACAATCTCCAAAATAAGATAAACAAGTTTGGCCAACAGTGTTGTGAACTAAATCTGAGCTTCAATGTAGAGAAAACCAAGATCATGTGCATAAACAAAAACAAATCAAGGGTGATCAACCTAAGTTTCAACGCCCAAGCCATCCAGCAGGTTTTTTCTATCAAATTTCTGGGGCGGCACATCAGTGCCTCTCTGTCGCTGCAGGAGCATTATTCAACCGCTATCAGGGACTCCGACAAAAATATCAATTTGTTCAAAATGATCACTTCTGTTAAAGCTGGGCTGCATCCTAAGGTGGCTCTTAACTTGTATAAAGCACTAGTCAGATCGAAAATCGAATACTGCAGAACCTCTGCTGCAAATAGTACTAAAACTGTTGATAAAAAAATAAGGGCCTTTCAGAATATTTTCCTACGAAGAGGCTTAGGGCTCTCACCCTCCACGCCAGTGCCATTAATCTATGCTGTAGCAAACGAACTTCCCCCTCACGAAAGAGCTCAATGGCTTACAGCCAAAGAGCTTACCAAGATCAAAGCATCAAACCCTGGTCTTTTCAATTCAGTTATGTTAAACAGCAATATTAAATCAAGTTATAGTGTTACATACAACACATTTAAAGATGTATTTTTAAAACTGAACACTGATCACCAATTTGAACCGTACTCAAGGCTGATAGTCAAAGTTAACACACTTCCCGAGAGGAAAACAAATATCTCTGCAGCAGCCATCAAGGCAACTTATGCTTGCATCATTAATGACTACAAAAGCCAGGGTTTCTCAATATTTGCCACAGATGCTTCGGTCTGCGAAGAATCAACAGGCTGTGGAATAGTGAACCTGCATAACAATTCAGAACATTCCTTCAAAATTGAGTGCTCTACATCTTCCAGCTTTGGAGAGCTCTGTGCAATAAATATAGCTATAGACCTCGCTATGCAAGAACAGTATGACAAAATTGTCATTTTCACAGACAGCCTAATTGCGTGCAAATTACTGGCGAAAAGCACGACCAAGAATTACATAGTAGCCCAAGTGCACAACAAATTAAATTGCTCCAGTCTTTCTGCGGTACACCTAGTCTGGACACCGAGTCATGTAGGTATCTCAGCCAATGAATGGGCAGACAGAGTGGCGAAAAATGCCAACAATGGTAGTACTATAATAAATCCTGAGCTCACCACTGATGAGGCTCTAAAGGTTATTAAGCACCAAATCTATAAACATTGGTATGATGAGTTCCAGCTTTTTTCCCATGACAAGCCAAATCTCTTTGCAGAGATCTTTCCAATGAAACAATCAAGACCTTGGTTTCATAACTCTACACTTAGTGCGAAACACATCAAAATCATCAATAGGATTCTTACCGGCCACAC
Organism: Melieria crassipennis; assembly: GCA_963668005.1. Lineage (NCBI taxonomy): Eukaryota > Metazoa > Arthropoda > Insecta > Diptera > Ulidiidae > Melieria > Melieria crassipennis. The sequence continues at coordinate 12,332,922 of OY764961.1, forward strand.
CTATGATAACGCTTATCTTTTTCGTTTCAGAGCAGTAAATTCAAACTTATGCGAATGTGGTGAGATTGACACGTACACACATCAAACCTTTTTCTGTAGGCTTCGTGATAGCATAAGACGCAAATTTAGCATATTCCAAGCTGCTTCTAGCTTCGGTGACATTTTTCGGTCTTATGACCATAGTAAAGTATCTCAACTTATTCAATTCTATGATGAAATTGACATTAAATGGTAACCCTAGAACGAACAAATTAATTTCAACACACTTCTAGTTCCTTACAGTTTTCATGTTCATAAATTTTACTAACAAGTAAATGCAACAAATATAACGATACGCATCGTATAGCGTAAATTCGACGAAGAACCTGGCATTTTGTTCGCTTTCGGCGACGCCAACCCTTTCAAATCCCAAAAAAAAAAAAAAAAGTACTTAAATTGTAATGCACAGGGAGTGCATTTCGCGTATCACGCATTGAAGTCAAAATACAAACAGGAGCAGAAAGCAAGCAAGAGCAATGTCGTTTGTGCGAACGACGGCGACAGGGGGCAATGAATCAGTGCATAAATTCGTGGAGGCGCTCCAGGCGGACTTCAAAACACTGTCGCTAGAAACGAAAAAGAAGTATCCACTGATTAAAGAGGTGAGCGGGCGTAGCACTTTGCGGTGGACGGCGCTGTGAGTCGCCACATAAGGCAGTGTGATTATTCGGTGGGGTGAATGTGTGTGTGTGTTTTGTTTCACTTGATGGGGTGGAGTGGTATTACTGGTATCTAATAGCGAGGGGGTTGTATCGTAGGAGTCAGAGGTAGTAACGCAACGCATTATAGCCAATTAAAAGAATCGTCAACACTACTGCTGCTGCTGTGTTGTCACATATGAAATGAAGTAAAGGATGGAATGGCTACAAGAAATTGATTTTCACTTCGGCTATTTTTGTTTTCGCCGCTGCCGTCAACCGCACACATTTCTCCCTTAGGAATAGAGAAATATCAATATGATTTGGTTTGTTACAGTCATGTGAGGAAGCAATTTCAAAACTGAACAGCGCCGGCAGAGATCAGCAGACGTCCGTCTACTACACAGTCAACCAAATCCTGTACCCGCTGGTGCAGGGCTGTGAGACGAAGGATCTGAAAATCATTAAGGTTAGTCATGCTGCACAATATGAGCAATCGCCCTTATTCCTCACAGTGGTTAATAGCTAGTAATTTAACTGTCTTATTCTAGTTTTGCCTGGGCATGATGCAGCGTCTTATCACGCAGCAGGTTGTTGACCAGAAGGGCGCACGCTACATTACCGACGCGCTCTGGATGCTCATGGAGAACAACATCGAAGAGGTGAAGGTGCTCCAGACGGTGACGCTGCTGTTGACAACAAACACCGTCGTGCACGGTGAGACATTGGCCAAGTCGCTAGTGCTGTGCTTTCGGCTGCACTACACTAAAAACTCGACCATAGTGAATACGGCGGGCGCCACAATTAGACAACTAGTGTCGCTGGTGTTTGAGCGTGTCTATTTGGAGAAGGACTCGCTTGCTACTTTGCAACAGGGACAACACAATTCTAAGGATGTGATGGGCAATGCCGCAGAAGCCGATGGCGGTGGTGGCATGTCGGAAATGCAGACTTTCGCTTCCGATGCATTCTTTCTTTTTCAGGTAGTTTGTTGATATTATATATGCCCACATATTTTATGTGCAACATGTGTACATGTGGTATAGTTTGGCTTATGGTCACAAAGACAACTATTTGAAGTAAATTTGCACTAATTTTTTTAGGATCTCGTCCAGCTTGTAAACGCTGACCAGCCGTATTGGCTGGTAGGTATGACAGAGATGACGCGCACTTTTGGTTTGGAACTACTCGAAGCTGTATTAACAAATTTCAGTGCAGTATTCCATGAGGTAAGTACGTCTCTATCAACAAGAAAGTTTAATCAACTCCATTGTTTTCTCTCTGTAGAACAACGAATTTCGCTCGTTACTTAAGGAACGTGTCTGTGCACTGGTCATAAAGCTATTCTCGCCGAATGTGAAACACCGGCAAGTGCCCACGCCTAGTAATGGCAACACGGCCGTACCCAATGATAAGCCATATTTTCCAATCAGTATGCGCCTGTTGCGGCTAGTGGCCATTTTGATACAGAAGTATCACACCATCTTGGTAAATGTTTTCTAAGGAACTACCAATCAACCAATTCTGACGAATGCCCTTTGGGTTGTAGGTCACCGAGTGCGAGATTTTCCTGTCGCTTATCATAAAATTCCTCGATCCCGACAAGCCGCATTGGCAACGCGCACTGGCGCTCGAGGTCATACACAAGTTGGCCACCAAGCCCAGCCTGATAGCGTTCTTCTGCAAGTCGTACGATCTGAAGAACCACGCCACCAACATTTTGCAGGACATGATCTCGTCGTTGGGCACTTATGTGCGCTATTCGCTAATTAATGCGTCGGCCTGTGAGTAAAACATGAATTTACGGATTTTATATTTTAACTATAAATTTAAATTTTAGGGCAAAATGGACAACAGGCGGCGGGCGCACAGAACAGCTCCATTGCGGTACACAGCGCAAGTAGTCAGTGCGGTTTTATGTTTCGCGGCGCGCACTTGCCGCTGGTAGCTACCTTTCCTCCAGGCGTCTCCAAAGCGGTTTAGTACGTATGGAAAACATGATCGAGATGTCATAACTAATGTTACCAAAATTTCAGCTTGGAAATGTTGGACAAGCTGGAGGCACCCAATATACCCGAGAGTTATGGGATTTCTGTGGCTTACGCCATACTGTTGGATATAACACGGTCTATTGGTTGCGTTATTCAGCGCACGCCAGACATGGTTAGTAATTTGACATACGATTTCTTACCCACTTTACCTGCCCGATACTTTCACAGCATCCCACACACAATTCTGCCGTCATAACCGAGGAAGAGTACAAACCGCTCTGCCTGCAACTAATCAACTCCAGTTGGTCTGGCCTGCTGTCCGCATTTGTGCCGCTCGTCGAGGCCTCTATCGACGAGGCCACCACAGACAACATTCTAAAAGCAATGCAAAACTATGCAGCTCTCTGCGGCATGCTGGATCTTCTAACACCGCGCGACGCTTTTATAATGGCCATTTGTCGAGCCTCGTTTCCGCCGCACTATGCAGCGGCAATTTTCTCGAATACGGCCCACATGGATGCAGACCTTCGAGGTAAGTGTAGTGTTGTAGTGCTGTAGTGTTTATTTGCGTGGAAATTCGCTGATAAGTGATATCTTCGAGCAGGCCACACGCGCAGCAACAGCCAGGATTTGAATAACCAGTTTATGAGCACCTGCAACGAGGGCGATTTTAGGCAGCAAATCGTTGCCGTGGGCACGCCGCTGCCGAGTGCATCGCTGCCGCACAGCGTCATGCAGGCGCCGGTAATGCTGACCACGAAGAATCTGCAGTGCATGCGGGCGATACTGTTCTTGGCTCGCAGCAACGGCAGCATACTGGGCACCTCGTGGCACATTGTGCTGCAAACGCTACAGCACTTGGTATGGATTTTGGGCCTCAAGCCGTCAACAGGCGGTAGTTTGCAGGTGAGTGAGATGCTCAGCGAGCGGAAGGAACAATTGAGCGGACTCGATTTGTACATACCTTTTTGCAGGCCTTTCCTAAACCGGCCGTTGAAGCGAATGTGGGCATACAAACCGCCGTTATGGCCGACTTGCCAGTGCTGTCGCAAATGCTAAGTCAGTTATTTGAGTCCAGTCAGTATTTGGACGATGTGGCGTTGCATCATTTGATTGATGCTCTGTGCAAGTTGTCACATGAAGCTATGGAGCTGGCCTATGCCAATAAAGTAATGCAATTTTTGTTTCGATTATTTTGACTGCCTGTACAACCGATTTCCCCCGATAGGAGCCGTCGTTGTTTGCGGTTGCAAAGCTGCTTGAGACCGGACTGGTAAATATGCCGCGAATTGAAGTGCTGTGGCGTCCTCTCACCAATCATTTGCTAGAGGTGTGCCAACATCGGCACATCCGGATGCGCGAGTGGGGCGTAGAGGCCATAACGTATTTGGTGAAGTCGGCGTTGCAGTTCAAGCACAGCGTGCCGTTGAAAGAAAACATGGTAAACATATTTTAAAAAAATTATTCCAATATAGTTTTTATAATTGGTGTCCACTTTAAGGTGCTGCAAACCATGTTGCTGAATCCTTTGTCGGAGCTCTCGACTGTCATGCACGCCGACGTGCGACAACGGCAACTGGACTGCGTACTGCAAATCCTGAATGGCGCCGGCGAAATTTTGTCCTTCGGCTGGCCGGCCATTATTGAAATAATTGGCGCTGTAAACGATCACCACGGGTGCGTTATTAAAACTTTAGTTGTTGTGAAATATACATTTATATTATTTCAATTGCAATTGTAGGGAGCCTCTAATTCGCACCGCCTTTCAATGTCTACAGCTGGTCATCACTGATTTCCTCACTGTTATGCCGTGGCGTTGTTTGCCACTGTGCATCAGCACGGCTGCGAAATTCGGTTCACAAACGCAGGAATTGAACATTTCCTTAACCGCAATTGGCTTGATGGTAACCAAATGCTGAATATTTATCGTTTTCTTCAGGCTTCACTAAATTTGCATATATTTGTTTGTGAATTTATTGCAGTGGAATATTTCCGACTTCTTCAATCAAAACCAAGATAAACTCATGTCAACTCAAGTCGATGACACCTCAATCTTACCAGATTTTCCGGGAACTGTAAAAATGCCACAATTCGACAAGTTGTGGATGTGCTTGTACGCGAAATTGGGTTCGTTTTTGGCAAATAATGTTGCTCGTTTGTGTTATTAGAGTTTTTGTTGTATATTCTGTAGGTGAGCTGTGCGTTGATTTGCGACCCGCAGTACGCAAATCCGCCGGTCAGACGCTATTCTCCACTATTTCGGCGCATGGAAGCCTTTTAAATCCGCCCACCTGGCAGGCACTTGTGTGGCAGGTGTTGTTTCCGTTATTGGACAATGTACGTGCGCTCTCTAGCTCTGCTAGCAATGAAAAAGTGGACGCTAGTGGCAACATTTTAATACATCATTCGCGCAACACTGCGCAGAAACAGTGGGCTGAAACACAAGTGCTGACGCTGTCCGGCGTTTGCAGGGTATTTGTTTGCATTTCCTTATCAATTCTTCCTTCCTTAATCCTAATTCCTCAATTCCTTATCTATTCAATGTGAAGGTCTTCAATACGAAGCGGGAACTACTGCAAATGCTGGGCGATTTCGATCGTGCTTGGGCGCTTGTGCTGGAATTCATACAGAATGCAGCGCTCAGTAAAAACGGTGAAGTTTCCTTGGCGGCACTCAAGTCACTGCAGGAAATAATGTACCACAATGCCGACCGGGAGCGTGTAACGTGCTTGAATGACGAGGAAACAGCCAAGATAAAGGACGATGAAATTTGGACAGTAGGTTTTTCGTGGCTGAAATCAAATAAGTATGGCCTGAAAATTCTTGAAATGATTCTTATAGATTGCTTGGAATATCTGGTTGAACATTGGCATGGAGAGCACAAAAATGACAACGCGCAATAATGATGCTCAGGAGGAATTCTACGTACCTAGTCAAGCATTTTTAACGGCGCTTATACAAATATTTCCAGCCATTTTTCAACACATACAAAAGCGGTAAGCACAACCAAGGAGAATGAGTAAATGTTATATAAATTGGTCTGCTTTTGCTTTTCTGCAGTTTTACATCGGCCGACTTTGAAAAGTTCTGCACAGTGCTAACGAACGCCGTCTGCATACCCGTGCAGACGGATGCCGTTCCCTACATCATGTCCTCGGTGTCCGATTCGCTACTTACGCCGCTACACGATGGCATACTGGAGTGCATGGAGCTCATACAGAAGGTGGCTACATTTTACATGTTTTGAAAATTGATACTATTTCTAATCTTTATCTAAACAGGAAGCGACCAAAGAGGACTCCAGCTTGCGGCACATGATTCCTGCGATTTTCCGTCAATTACTGGTCTTCAGTAAGTTCACATGCGCCCCGCCCGCCTTTCAAGGTGTCGAGCACAAATACGCCAAAACGGCCAATCATTACACCAATAACGCTTCGGTGGAGATGGTTAGCATGAATTATATACCGTTCGGTGAGAAATCGATAAGTATATGCGTAAAGTTGTACCAGAGTACAGCGACTGAGGAGCCAGTGATGCAAGAACACATTTTGCATGAAATCATTAAGGTGAGTCAGCACACAATGCGGGCGGAAAATGGCAAAGTATCTATGTATACGGGGTGTGTGTATTTTCAGGCTTTGCGCACGCCTTTAGCCATGAAATATAAGTGTCTTTCGTCTAGCACTTGGAAGTTGGCAATCTCCAGTTTGATAACAATTTTGCATACGGGTCTGAAGGTGGCGCGGGCGAAACCGAATTACTTTACTGGAATGTGGGACGATTTGGCGGATACGTTCGACAAGTTTCTCTTTCCAGCAAGGTGTGTGGTTTTTTAATGGGTATATTTAGTCGATTATAATCCCTCACAGTTTTTAGTTAAATTTTGGTTTCGATCTATTTAAAGTTTCTAAAAGCACCACATAATGTATGCAATGTATTTAAAATAATTTCATATGCAGCGTTTGCACCATCGAAGATCGCGGCCTCGAAGAGATCGTACTCGACGAAACAATCGATTGTCAAGTAATCGAATTGTTGCGCGACGAAGTGCTGCCGTTCGCACACGAGATGCCGCACCAATTCATCATGCAAATCGTTGTGCTCCTCAACAAAGGTTCCATACATTCCGCCTCCGACTCGAATATCTGTTATGAATCTGACTGGAAACTGCGCGAGATATTTGCCAAAACCTGCTTCGAGACCCTGCTGCAGTTCTCGCTTCTGGACGACACGTGCAACAACAACCGCAACAGCCTGAGCACAACAGCCACCGCAATGGCCATGGGAATGGGCCTGGACATGTCGGGCGCAGCCACTGGCACTGGTGCGAATGCGCCATTGAATGCGAATGTCTTGACGGGTGTGGTGGGTGGCGGTGGCAAAGACTTTGCCGGTCGCTTGGCGGTAACTGCGCTGCTACATCGCTTTCAGGAGGTGCTGAAGCGCTTCAACGATGATGAACGCCAGAGCGGAAAGTGTCCGTTGCCACGGTAAATATTTTACAATTATTAACAGTCTGTTTGTGAATATTATAATTTCGATTTCGCAGTTTCAGGCTTTCGGAAATTTCGTTTGTGCTAAAGGCGATTGCAACGCTTGTTGTGTCAATGAAGAAGGCGCCGCCATCGAAAGGTAAATGTGACGGGCTGCCATGTGCAGCGTTTGACTGATTGAAGAGCTAATGTTCATTTACGTTTCTGCAGTTAATAAGCCAGCTTGGGATCAGCTAATCGGCTTGTATCCATATTTGGTGGATTGCACCACAACCACATCACCAGAAGTATCGCGTTCATTGCGTGAAGCTCTACTGCAATACACCGACCTCTTGCAGCCCCCCAAGTGCTTCAGCACAGAGACTACAACAAAAGCGGCGGCAATGGTTGGTGGTGGATCGATTGTTTCCACGCAAACGGGAGTGCAGCAGACAAATGGGCAGGAGTGAAAACGTATTAAATCGAACATTTACAAAAACAATAGAAAAGAAATCTGAAAGATGTAATGATATTTATTTTGGGCTTAACTAATAATTCTATATACCGTGTATTCTATAACTGGCTATACAATATGCCATTATACGCCAGACACACACATTCACATTCGATTATATATTTTAGTAGTATCTGTAGTGCATAATACAAAAATTAAAAAAGTACCTCTAGACCAAAAGCAAACATTAAAATAATAGCAAAAAAAGAAATGTTGAACTAAAATGACGGCAAAAAATGATACTAATTACAAGCAAATTTGTGCTCGGAGCTGATTTTATGCGCAAACTAACTTTTTCGTTTTGTTCTGTTTTGTTGTAGTCTTTATTTAAATTTTGATTTGCGTAGAACCATGAAGCTACAAACAATGCATTGACACTGTAGAATTGTATAAGAACTTTATAGTGAAAGTTTGTAATGACCTAAAAAACGGAAACAGAAATGAATTGAAACAAATGTAATATAAGATACACTGTCTTATCCTATTCTACTTTCGATCATTTATGAATAAAGTATTAGGCAAAGCAATTTTTTGCGGCATTGATTTCTTGAACACATCGAACACGTGAGGTCATGCTGGGCATGCAATTGTGTGCCTTGAGGACGAATTCATAGCAACAGGCCGGGTTCTAGGCAGCATATAAATAGAAAGAGCTGGTTTGTCGCTACTGTATCTACGCGTACTTGACGCAGTCTGTATTTTGCTTGCATGCGGTCATTGATTACGTTGGCCTTGCGCGGATGCAATGACGTCACTGTCGCTTAACGTTGCATAGCTACAGGTATGGCTGCACACCGACTTTTCTTCCGGCATTTTTTATCAGCAAATTTGGATTGTTTGCCCTGGCTTGTAGCTTGTAGACACGCTGCGTAGGTGCAGGTACAACAGCTACAGAGATAACTTGATATCATTGTTGCAAATGTATATCGCTTTGGATTTGCGTTATCTATGCACGAATGGCAAATGTAAATATTAACAAACGTGTTGAAAGAAACGTTTAAGTGTTTAACTGGCAATTCTGTGCGATACTCATGCAAGGAGACACTCATATTTTGATCAGAAAATACCGTTTCCTAACTGATGCTGCATTGCATCACCACCACGTAAACCTCGTCACTTTTAAATTAATTATTTATTTTCTCTTCATATTTGTTTTCTATTTTATTTTTTACGCCAAGTGTTCGTTTTAGCATTATAGAGAAGTTTACCATAAAAATATGATACGATAGGTTGAATGGTTGAAAATCGTTTCAAAACTCACATGTTTACCAATTTTTTTGTTTTTCTTGTTCACTCCTTTTGGGAGCATGGGCCTCCACAAGACATTGCCTTGTGTTGGTTATGTTAATCGGTTGTGTTTTACTGCCAGGGTAGGTGAGTTTAATATTTAAAAGTTTGTGTGGTAAACTGGAGCAAAACGAGAGCCACGTGCGGCAGCAGCCTTCGCTCCTCACTGTTTGTGCTCCATGCAATTTTCTTCTTCTGCCACAGATGGGAGCCGCGTGTTGGAATGCCCATAAAACAATCGCTTGGGGTAGCAAAAAGTTAATAGGAAGAAAATCGGAGTAATCGCTGAACTTGGAAGAAGAAATATATTAGCTAATGACACAGCCGCTTCCAAAAATTGTTCTACTAAGGAAGTAAAACTTGATTCATTTTTGTAAATCTCACCTGTTACGCTTTCAATTTGCTATAAAATTGAATAAGTAAAATGCGGTGTTTTAGTAATCTAAATAAAATTTTTTTATTTATTAATTTTTTATCATTAATAATAAGTATAATAACATTTTTATTTTTAAATGTATTTTTATATATATATGTTTTTGCTTTTTATTTTATTCTTTATATTATATTAGAATTAGGCAATCAAGTTTTCAGTAATTTTTTTCAGTTTGTCTTGTGTTTTCTCATTTTCTTTGTTTTAATTTAATTAAGTTCTACGTTTTCCGAATTAATGCAACGAGTTTTATTTATTTACTGTTTTAATTTGCTCATCATTCATCAATTTATGTTCACTACACTTGATTTAATTTTGGTTTTTTCTTCGTTTGTTTGTTTTTTTGTTTGCTGTAATGATTTGTTTTCTTGCATGTATTATGCATGTTTTCTTGCTTATTATGATTTCCTTTTGTTTTTTTCATGTTGTTTTTATTATTATTATTATTATTAGTATTATTATTATTATTATTATTATTAAATGTTAATTTTACTAACCACCATTTTAAGTGCAACTGCTTTGCTGTTGTTTCTTGTTGTTGCTCATATTGTTTTTGTCGAAATTTACAAGGGAATTTGTTTTGTTTATAAAATTGTATGTATGTATGTATGTGTGTATGTATGTATATACGAACGCAATTAACGTTGCTGCTTTGTCTTTTTCATCTTCATTTGCATTGCATGATTTCTCTTCTACGTCTCCTACGTATGTAACTCAATTCGCTGCTTTCGCTTTGCTTTTACAAAGTTTTGTTTACTTAAATATTACATTGCTATTTTTTGTTTGTTTGTTTGTTGATTTGTTTCTTTGTCTATTTGTTTTCTATACGCTCTTCGATTTGCTTTTCAATATCTCTGCGATTGCGGTTTTAGGGGCTCCACTTTTTTTCGTTAGGATTAACAAGGAGAGTAGAATTGTTAGTTGCTGCCGTTAGTCGGTCGGTCCATATGTCTGCCTGTCTGTCCCTTAGTCTGCTTGCCCTTATGTACCTCTATGTATAGTATGTTTGTATGTATGTGCTTGTTGTTGTGTTAGCCATTTGAAAGCTCTTAAGTGCCTATAATACAATTTCATGCTTGTGGTGTTATTGCGCTGGTGAATTGATTTCTTCAAGTGCCTCGGTAAATCAGCTGCAAGCGATGCCATTAACCCACCAACGACGGCTGCTAGCCGTGCACGTACTAAGCAGCGTAATGCTTATAATACATACAGCTAAAAAATAAACCCATAACAAATGATTGCTAGTGCAGCAGCGCCCATTGGAGGGTCAACGCAGCTTCGATTTCAATTTTAATAGTAGTTAGCACGCTCACACCGTGTTCGCATATTACACCGTTAATGTTTCAAAGTTCATTCACTTATATTTGTATGTATGCACGTAGATGACTTCAATGGTGATGGATAGCAATTATAATCGTAGTCGTAATCATAACCTAACAATAGCATCCTTTACTCCCTACTGTAGCTTGCGTGTTTTTGCGGGTTTGTGATTTTTTCTATGCTTTAGCCATGCATTCAAGACAATGAATTGGTATGAAGTTTGTTGCATAATTATTGCTTCGAAGAATTATTCAAAATTAGAGAAAACATAATTGATACTTAAGAGTTATAGTAAACCGATTGGACTGAATGTTAGGCAACCAAATACAATTTCCGCTAAATTCACCATAGCTGTTCTATGTACATGTACTCGTATGTATGTATGTATGCATGGTGGTTTGATTTGATTTGTATACTTTGATAGTTAAGCTTGTATTAGTTGTATGTATGTATGTATTGTTGTATGTAGGTTAGCTTGTTGTTGCTGAAATGTTTTGGTTTCTGCTTACCAAAAGCGGCAAACGAAAACAGGAAACATCTTTCAGCTAAGTCGAGTTCAGTTTAGTTAATAGTAGCTCATAGTTTTTAGTTAGTTTAGCTTTGTTTATTTGTTTTAAGTTAGTTTTATTTATTTTTTAGTTTAATGAACACTTCTCTGGTTCAAGGTTTTTGTGTTTTTGTTGGCTTGTTTTATTATTTTTGCATCGTTTGTGTTGTTAGTCTGTGGTGTTCTGTTGCGGTACGTGTGCTGTGTGGGTGTTTTATGTCATGTTACACCCCTATACTATACGCCAATTGAACTTGCCGGCGAGCGTGTGCGTCGGGTTGGAATGGGAATGTGTTTTAATTTGATTAAAGCTACTCGAAACGAATGTTAATGTGACTTTCAGATAAGATTTCCAGGACATAGCTGATCCTGCTTTCTTTTGTTGGTCGCTATCTCAAGTTCTAGTTGACTGAATTACTTTTCACTAAAGCCAAAGTTTACCAATCCTACTCGTCTTGAGCTAGAGCTGAGCTACAGCTCAGCCGCTCCACCAACTACCGTCGCAACTGGAATGAATCTCACATCCAGAAGGAATATATTCTGCACTTTGAGCCAAAACTTTGACTTGGTTAATAGTAGACATCCAGCAGTGTTTTGGTGTCATAAGAACTCTCTGCACACAGCGGATTTTTTGCTGTTATTCACAAAATTATTCGCTTTAAAACACATTCATGAATCATACCCAAAGATAAATAAATTCAAAAATTCTACATTCCTAAATACTTTTTGAAACTGAGCAAAATGTATGACTTTCGTTTACGGGCATTCAGCTGACATCGAGCTTATGAAGGCTGGTGAACCTCACTGCACTAAACTCAACTGCTGTAGCAGAGGCTTCAAGGAGCGTTGTTCGAGGAAGTTGTTTCATTTCTTTGGCGCCAAATTATTTGCCAATAATTTGAGTTCCCGGAAAAGGATAATTGAAATTGCGCAGTTGCACTTCGAACTGAAAATTATGACTGTTATGACTGCAGAAATCGTACAAATCTCGTGAGAGTCTTCACAGCCGAGCCAAATTTGGCTGCTAGAATATCGTCAACTTTGAGTGCCAAACAATTTTCAAACAAGCCAACTGACCGCAGACTTTGTTGTACTAGAACCAACTGTTTAATATTGTAGTCTTTAGCCTTAACACATTTTCGCTTTCCAGCGCAGCTAAATTGGCGACAGGTTTACGGGTTCTGAGGTGTTGGTGTGTTTTAGTTGGGTTGTTGCACTAAAGCGAAAATTTGAAAAGTCGCAAAGGAAACGAAGCGAATGTGCCCTGTTGATTTTGTGTGTATATAGTTAGTAGCAACTTTTTATTTTAATTGTAAATTCTTTTAATGTTTTTTTTTTTCATTTTTTTCTCGCTTGCTTTTGGTTTTGCTGTGATTTCTTCATTTTGTATTTACGTTTAAAATAACACAATGTCTAAGTATTTAATGTTGTTTTGTTTTGTTGTTGCTTCTCTTCATTTGTTCTTTTTTTTTTTGGATTTGTTATAATGGTTTTAATGGTGTGTTTATAATGTTTTAAGTTTATGTTAATGTTTTGTAATGTTATTTTCTTGAAGACTTTTGGAAATCACGCACGCGATTTGTTCAATTTGTTGTTGTTGTTAGTCGTTTGATTCCTTTCGAATTAGTCATGCAGCTATGTATGCATAAGTGTGTACTTTAAAATGTAGTTTGAAACTTGTTAGTTTGATTTTTGGTTTTTCATAATACTAAATTGTAAATGGTTTTCGTTTCTTTCGCTGTTCACTAGCGTAATATGTGGCGATTACCTGTGTGCGAGTGTGCATGTGTTTGTCTGAATATATGTATGTATTTATGTATATATGCATGTGTGTGTGTGTGTGTGTGGGGGGGATGTTTTTAGTTAGTTATGATTGGTAATGGTTGACTGGCTGGATGGCTGGTTGAATGTTTTGTTGATTTTAATTGTTGTTGGTTTGAATTTCATTTTTAATTTTTACCCGTAGTAAGTACGCAATAACATTTTCATTCTAACTTAATTTTGGTTTCAGTTTTTGCTTCTTTCAATTTTCTTATTAACTGTGGTTGTTGTTGTTGTTTTCAAATGTGAGTGTAATTAATTGGTTTTTGTTTTTGACTTGTGTTTGTTAAATTTATTTATGCTTTTTACAAAATTTGAATAGTTTCGTTATTTGATGGTATTAATTTTGTTAGCTAATTAATAATAATAAATCGCGTAATAATAATTTTAATTAATACAAAACAAATATGAAATGCGCCTCAACGTCATGTAGATTTTTTTTATTGGTATTTAGTTGTTTGTTTTTGCTGTTTCCATTTGTGGTTGTTGTTTTTGTTGTTTTTGTATTTATAGGGTGTTTCGAGAATCAATGTCACTTACGGCTAATTAAAAGTATATATTCTCTAAATAATGTTTATCGTTTGGTTTTGCGTATTTATTTGTTAGTTTTTGCTTTTACATTTTCCTCTCTGGAAATTTAATGTAGGTGTGTATGTATGTATGTATGTATATATCAATAATGTACATATGAAACAATAACCGAAAGCAATTTCATTACTTATATCTTTTCTCACCTACACGTACAATTTATGCAATAACAAAAGAGTCGAAATTGCTTCGTCGAACAGAAGCTACGCGAAACAGAAACGTTCAATTCACATGCTACATAGTTATGTGTCTCTGCCTGCGTGCGTGTGTGCAAGTGTGAGTGTATATATATGTGTGTGTGTGTGTGTTTCGAATCGTCGAACGGATCGTTGAACTTGGTCGACGTCGTTTCTTTCTTATAAACTTAGCAGCGACAACAGTTACGAAATCAAGTCCAGCGTAAATAAATGTACGACTACTAAAGTACATACATAGTGCACACATTTCATTACTATATTCTTTAAAAATTATAAGGCAGGAGGCTGAGTTAAACAAATTTACAGACGCCCATTTTCATATAAATAGTTTTCATGTTTTCACTTGTTCAATTATGTAGTCCTTTTTTTTTTGTGTTTTTAGTTTTGGTTTCATTTATTTATATTTCCGATTTTCACATTTACACCTCTACGTACGCATCTCCGTCCATTTTCATCCTTTTATATACTTATTTTGTGTGGCTTCATAACCTCAAAAGCACTTTAAAGCCATTTTAGTAATAGTGAATACACCGAGTGCTGCTGGCACAGCGTATTCGTAAGAAAAACCTAAAAAATTCGCTAAAGTCAAAGTGAATATATGGTGGAAGTTTTATTGCTTAGCGTCGCAAGCGTACGCGCACGCCCGCCTAACGCTTACGCGTGTTATACAATAACGTAATGTATGTATGTACTTATGTGTGTGAGTACGCTTAACGCTTATTATGCTTAGTGAAATACTCGTGTTAGCAATTCGATTTAAACAATCTAAATTTGAGAATTGTTCATGAGACCGTTTCACTAAATAATCCGTTTCAAGAAAATTTTTTCACTACAAGTATGTATGTATGTATGTACTACATAAACAAATCCATATCAGAATCTTTAATTTCGTTGTAAAAAAATTATTTTGTCTTGTGATTTTGTTATTTACAGAAAATTAGCCTTCACAACGAATAGTATTCCAAACACAGTTGAACTAATGACGACGTTAGTACACATAGTAGAAATTCATGTTAGTCCCAGTTGAGTTAACCAATAACTTTAACATAGGCTGCACATAAACTATGTTAACTAGTGTCCGACCGAATATTCGGTTTCGGTTTCGGCCCAAATAAGTGGTTTCGGTTTCAGTTTCGGCCAAAAAATGCCCGAACGGCCGAAACCGAAACTTTGTAGAATATTTGTTACATTTTATTGTGTAGCGAGTGAACAGCTAGTTAGTGCAGCCGAGCAGATATATAGTGAAAGCATGAGAAGAAGAATTTAGATGCCACCAATGTAAATAAACTTCTTTTTTTAGAATATAATATTAAATTATTTAATTTTGAATATTAGCGAGTAAGGTACGAAAGGGTGATTTTTTTATGTTTTTAAAAAATGAATGAATTCTTTTTATTAATAAGTATTTATTTATTAATGTTATGTTTGTTCTTTACTTACTTAAAGCAAAATTCGTTTGATGAAAAATGGTGATTTTGATGCTTGATGTGGTGATTTTTATTTCAACGGTTTCGGCCGAATATTTCGGTCGGACACTAATGTTAACAAAAGGCATGGAGAGTTGAACGTGCAATTGAAATCTACTGCAGGATCAGCGCTGTAAAATGTATAATGTCATGCAACTACACCCAAGACTCGATTACTTGAGAGAAGTACAAATAAAAGTCGGCCGCACAACAGATCGACTTGCGGAAAGCTAGCCCATAAAGAAGTCATCACTGGTTGAAGGCAACATTATTTGTGAGTTGGTACATTAGCTGAGAATCGGCTAGAACAGGATCTTCAATGTCTGCTTAACACTCTTCCAAAATTTTACATACCAGTAAGCCGCCCAATGTCAGATGCAGCTGGTTGAAAGTTGCCGCTGTATCACAATAGTTTAGCTTCTCACCTCCGTCAGTGCTATGGAAATCAAGCAATAATTGTTAGACTTGTCTCTTGAAAAGACTTGAAAAATATCCAATTGGCATGTATGCGTAATGGATTTATACACCGTCGAGCTCGATTCCACAGTGCGGCATATTATTGAGCCTGCAGCCCGATCTTAGCTTAGCTGCCTGCCTGCTAGTCAAGGCATATACAAAAAAAATCATGTAAATTTTTTAATACGAAAGTGTATGTATTACGATTATTCAGATATCAGTAGTAGATTTATTGTAAAGAAAAGAGGTCAGAAGCAAATTTATTATAATGTGAGTAGAATTTGCCAATTACTCGAAAGAGTATTGAATTACTTATCAAAAGACGCTAATATAGCGAACAATATATGGATACATGAGATAAGATAGGATTGTGAAAGGTAAGATGAGGTACGATAAGGCATGATAAGATAAGACAATTTAAGGTAAGATAGAGTTGAATGAGGTAACGTCAGATATGGTAAATTAATGTAGGGTATGAAAACTAAGTTTGAATTAAATTGTTTAAGGAGTACTACAATTCCTCAGTTAGCTCACCACTCATAATGAGAAGCAACATGATGGGGTGCTATCTGTAGTGAAGGTAATCTACGGGCACGCATAAGTCATAGAAGCTAGCTTCATGGTGCTCTGATTCAAGTCAACTCTGATTTTAACTCTGTGGGCTGATACCATATCCAAACGAAGTTGAACAATCCTCACACTCTTGATTTACTTTGGCTTTGTGTTTCACATAACTTTACAATAGTAGTCATTATTAGTTAAAGCACAAATACATTGCTTAAAGAGTGTAACAATTTACGAAAATTTTTCCCTGAAAAACTGTAGAACAAATGCAATTTTCGCCGTTGCAGTGCCCCACGTCCAGCAATTGTCAGAGACAAACAGCAAGTCTTCGTTTGCTAGCACGATATTTTACAATGTTGATGCCAAGGACTCATGTGACAACGAGAACTTAGATGGCAGCCAGACATGTTTTTGTTAACTTCTGTCAACAGATCAGTCAGTTAACAAATTGTATATGTTTGTGAGACATATTTTGCATTTTAGTAAATCAATTCGACAGTCAAATTCATGCAAAACATGTTTGTCCTGGGTTTCTTGCGTCTTGCGTTTCCCAAATAATTTTGAAAGAACTTCAAAGGATAACTCAACTTGTTACTCTTTTGTTGCGACGATTTCACGATCCATAAGCTTACTTCATCATCAATGGAACGATGATTCATCTTCTCTACTGTGGTTTGCAAGACTTCGGAAATTTTGGTCGGAGAAGGCTGTAAGTTGTCAGAAATAACAAGCTTTCCCATCAAATTGACATCGTTTGGTATGAATTTCTTTACTGCGGTTTAAGGCTTCCCAAATGGGAAACTAAATAAATGTGGTACTAGCGGAACTCTGCTAACCAGCCTAATACAAGCGAATGCTTTAATGGTGTTTACAGCCTTTGCGCCCCGATGATTTCACCCCAACGAAGCTAGAGCCTACTAACTAAACCCTGTTGAGTCTATTCAAAAGAGGAAAGACTTTCTCTCCAGCAATGCGTGCAATAGTAAACGCACAATTGATGTTGATCGGCGACTTCATGGTAAAGTGTTGTAGTAAAACCAAGTATTTATGTCTGTATTGGTATAGATATCGATATATTGCCCGATGCATATAAACGTAATAACAATATTCTTGTTGCTTCAACTTGTGTTGTAGTTGTGTTGACTGCTGTATTTGCACATGAAGAGCGATTGAACTAAATCCTAAACTAGTATTGTAATGCTTCTCATTTCTCATCTATAACAAAAATTATTGTTAGCTTAATTTTATTCACATAAGCTCAGCTTTAAACAAAAGTATACTCTATTCAATTGTTTTAATTATTTATTAATCATTTGTTTAATTAGTTATTAACTTGTTTTGGTTTTCTAAGTTACCTTCTTTTGTTAACCGACAAAACTGTCCGGAACTTTAAAAGTTTTGGCAGTTGTTCTTAAACTTATATGACTGGGAACAAATTAAAAAATCTTCATTTTAACTTCAATTCATACATTTTGCTCATACGCTAAGCATCATCATCATCGTCATCAGCATTAGCATCATCATCGTCATCAATTAATTTGTTACTTGTCTTTAATTGTTAGTTTACTTAGTTGTTTCTATTAAAATTATACAATTCAACAGTTTGCACCATAAAATTAGTAAATTTTGAATTAATCCTTTAAGTTATTTTTTACATTTGCATTACAAAATTGTATGTTTTGTTCATAATTTGTTTTTGTTAGTTTTAGTTGTTGTTTTCATAATTTATGAAAAACTTGTTCGCCACTCTGCACACGTAGGGCGCAAAGCCTTTTGCGCGAATGTCATCCATTCGTCTGGGTTACATTGTTTTCTAGCGTTCTTAATTTTTTGTTGTGTTTATTTTTTATCTATTCGAACCTAATTTCATTTTGTTGTTGTTAGTTTATTTTGTTTTTCTTACTTTAACCTTGTTCTCATTTGCTCGGGGGTTTTTTATCACTTTCGACTTGGAATACAATTTTATAAAACAAGGTTTATGTTTGTTTGTTCTTCGCTAGGCTCGCACTCTTACAATTTGAATTTAAGCTTCACGATCGCAACAGTGTGTGTGTGTTTTGTGTATATGTGATTTTATTTCTAGGAAATTTAATCATAATTTCTCCTCTTCTTTTTCCTGCAATTATAAATAAGTAACGATTTTTAATATAACGAAGTTACTGCTGCAGATAAATGGGGAATTTTGCTTAAGTTTATGCATGTATATATATGTGTGTGTGTATGTGTATTTTGTGTATGCGCACTAGAATCTAGCTTGAGAAGTGATTTATTCTTTTTTGTTTGGTTTGCTTGTTTATTTAGTTAATTAATTAGTTGTATTTAGATTCATATTTTATTAAAAAGTTAACATATTTTTATCGAAGAAAACGTGATGGAAAGCGATGTTACGGGAGGGGGAGAGGGGAAAACAAAATCTATTTAGTAAGATGCATATTCAATCAATTCAATGTGAAATGCTAGTTGAAAACAAAAGTCAGATGTGTACATTACCAAAATTACATCGTCATCATCATCATCATAATTATCATGTTCTTTATCATAGTGCGCTAATCAATGAATTAATTTAACAATTCAAGCGCGCTTTTCGATTCTTCGCCAAATTGTAGCTAAAACTAAAACACAACGCTTACTACTGGTGGTGATGGTTGGTTGGTTGGGGTTCATTGAGGTGGTTATAGAGGTGGTTATGATGATTATTTGGATGGTGGTGGTGGTGGTTTGGTGGTGGTCGTAGTGGTGGTGGTGGTAGTAGTTATAGTGGTAGGACTTTAACACCATTCATCAAATCAATCTATTAACTTGGATGCTTGCGACTTGCATCACGATTATCAACTACAATCCACGCACGAATCAATCGCATTGTTAGTTATGTTTTCGCAGTTTACGTAGGTTGATTTTATTCGCAATTCAATTTGAATTTGCGAGCAATTCAAATGCGTAATTTATCACAAGTAAAGAAAAGAAAAGATAAATGTTATTAGGATTTTAACATAATTTTCAAATGGGCATGGGAATTCAAATATATATGTGCCTAGAACTTACGATTATTGCATGCAATGCAAAATGAAGATAACAATATAGACTTAAACAAAAGTAAAACAACAACAAAATGATGAACACAAATTTCATAAATATGTATATTCATACGTATCAGCATAACATTCAGATTTCAGGTAACCTACGTAAAGATTTTTTTGTGGAAGAAAAAAAAAGTATACAAATTTTAGTATTGCAGCGAAGTGTCCGTATTGATATTAAAAATAAGTAAACAAGAAGGTAAATTAATGAACATATACATAAGTAAAAAAACAGAGAACCAAAAAAATCGAAATTATTCACCTCAAAACATATCTTTAAAATACACACCGACAACAAAAATCGTATGGCATTACACATGGAAAAAATGGTATATGAAGGTGTGAAAGTAGTGGTCGAAGCAATTAAATATATTTGCTTGTTGTCTCATTCGCTGTTGTGTGACGAAACCAAGAAGATGAAAAGAAACTAACTACAACACTCCCTATGTCAGTTGGACGCAAGAACGGAGATGTAATACGGGGAAATAGCAGAGCTATTTGGACCTGACGGACCTACTTTGCTTGAACAAAAAGGTCCAAGTATAATTGGAATTGTTAGCCTTAAGCGAGACCAACAACTTAGACCCATTCACAATTGGCCATCCAAAGGAAAGTGCCACTGTAGATAACAGAGTAGTTGATAAAGAAGGCGCGGCACAACTGACATTGAATACAGAGCAGCTTTGAAACATAGATTTTAATTACAATGACGCATTTTTGTACGAGATGTTTGACTCTTTAAACTACACACTTTACACACGTTAGTGAGTTATTACCTTGTTTTTAGCATTTCCCGCTTTTCTATTAGTTTTCCCATACTTATGTAAAAAAAAATATTGCCGTACAAACGTGGAAGAAGTTAGCGCTCGCAATAAGATCGTATTGAAAAATAATGAACCTTCTAGTCACCCTCATTTCTCTAACTAGTTGTGTGTAAAATATTGTTTAGTAATAAATTTCAATCTATAGCAAATTTTAAATATTGTGAAACCATATCTGTAAGAAAATCAAACATTTCATACTCCACTCACAGCAAACTAACACATTCGAAAAAAATACCAGCTTCACTGCTACTCAAAAGATGATTGCACACACCTCGGTAGTTACTTTCCTATCTTCAACATTTTTATTTGACCATTTTCATGGGACACACATTTGCGCTAAGGAAATTCATCACAGCACTACGATAAACACAACTGAAGCAATAAAAGCAGCGAATTTATCAACTAAATCTGCAAAGAAATTATCAAAAAATCAATGAACTAATAAAATAAACAGCAGAATTCGTTGTTTCTTTGTATGTATTTGTTTTTCGATTGGAAATGTTCGCATATTTCCAAATTTCACAATTCATTGTAAATATAAACTTTTTCTATTGAAAAATGTAAATCATTACAAGCATAAGAATAATAATAATTACCCGTACAATAAATATAAGTAAACGCAATAGAACGTACACAAGTTCGCAAAAGAAAAATCGAACATAATTAAATAAATGTGTAATTGAAATCAAACAACGACGGAAGTGAGTAAATCATATTAAGTGTTTTATTGTGGCGCAGTAATTATAAATAGCTGTTCCTCCTCCTTCCTAACGCTTAACGTTCAAAACAAAAAGATTAAATTTAATGTAATTAAATAAAGCAATAAGTACTTAAACAAAACTAACACTTCCACATTTAGCTTTTTTACAAGAACAATCCAAAAGCAGTTTTATATTATGTGTTTGTTTTTGCGCTTTTATGGCGACAACAGAAAACTATTGTTTGCGAATTTTACAAAAAGTTAGCGCTTGAAAGTACAATATACAAAATTAAGACTACGAAAAAATAACAAAATAATAATAATGAAAACGCTTTACAAACAAAATTAGCAATATTTTTATCGGTTTGTTGTTCTTGTACTCGTTATTGTTTGCGTTGCATTTGTTGTTTATGTTGTCGTAAATGAAGCAAACGAAATCTAATTAATATGCTTAACAATCATAATTTGCGTGTACGCGTGTTGGTCTGTGTCGATATGACTTTGTTATATGTTAACTCAAGCTGTTTCAGGTGTTTCTCTTTTGCATATATGAAAAATAATCATGTACTTGCATAGCAGAAATTTCAATACATAATTCAAAAATATAATATGTTTACATTTAAGTAAATTATAATTTTAATTTGTTAACTAAAATTTTTACTAATTTTTAAATTACTCTTTAATTTCTGTCTGCGTCAATGTCGTAGAGTCTGCTGTCGGTTATATGTTCTTAAATCTTTTTGCTCAGCTATATGCGGTCGCCTGTCATCAGTCACCTGTGCCCAATAATGTTAGGAGTGAGGAAGCTGTTCACGCCGACTACGTTTGTTTTGGCGTCCGTTCAATGTGCTGATGATGTACTTGTTGAGTGAGAGTAAAGTTGAGTTGGGTTGGAGGGGATTAGGCTGGGCGAGGGCATGGGCTTGGGCCGGGTACGGTTGTTGGTCGTTGTGCTTATGGTACACAAGTCGCAAACTTACTGTTCTTGTGGATCTGTGTCACTCTCCTCCAATTCACTCTTGTTGCGTCTCTTTTCGTAGATAAGAATGATGGCGCACAGGATCACTACTTCGGCGCAGATACCCAAGAAAGGCCACAAGGCGGCGAGTTTTCCTGTAATTAATAGCCAAACGCAATTCACAGACGAAGAGTTTCAGTATGCCGCGCGAGTTCACTCACCTTTAACACGCACAAACGAAACATCGCTGGCTTCGGGGTAGTTGGCATATTCGTTGGCAGCATTGCGGCCTATGCACTTGAATTCACCTCTATCGTCCAAGCTGATATTTTCAACTGACAAAATTGCATTCTGCACTTGATTATCATCGGGTTTCAATATGTAACGGCCTGTGCTGTTTGAGATTGTTAAATTACCTGCAAAGTAATGTGTGCAAATATTAATGCATGGTGAAAAAAACAACATTGGCAAATATATTGAGCGCTTACCAATGGCCCAGGACAATTGCGGGTCCGTACCGACCACTATACAAACAATTGTCAATTTCTCACCCTCAACAACACCGCTATTTGAAGGCACTCGTACAACAACGCGAGCTAAAATGAGACGCAAGGTAAAAGTAAAAAATTATAAAATTTTACAAAATACTGCGTAACAATATCGAGTTGTATTTCTTAGATTTAACGTATTTTGCTTTCGATATGTTACCATGCTTCTGTGTCATTTAGTTGCCATTACTTACCAACAACATTTATATTTGTTTTATGATTATTGGCCACACAACTGTAAAGACCATCGTCATACGTGTCCGTTCTATCAATTATGAACTTCCGTTCGGGCGCAATAATTCTGTAGCGTCCCGCGAGTTCCCTGACTTTTGAAACAATTGTACCATTCTTCTCCCTGCAAGCAAATAAAGCGCATAATAAATATATGTATACATACTTATATAATGATATATGACCGTAAACGTAAAAATAGATGAATGTCTCAGGACATTAAATATTTTGATATTTGTTGGGTTTTCAAGTTGTGTGTTTCGTACAAATTTCAATCTTTTATCTACTTGTATACTTGTATTTTACATGATTAGACCCACATAGCAAGTGAGTTGTGGGAAATTCGGAAAGCCCACGTCATTTAACTATGTTTTTATCATTTTTATAATTATTTTTGCGGTGTTTACTTCACACTCCAAGTTCACATTGCAAGTCTAATTCAATTTGTAGACTACTAAATTTTTGATGCAGGCATCCTGGCATTTCTACACTAATATATCGTTATCAACAACTTCCCAACAACTTCTCTAATTTGACACTCGAAATTGAGGCTAAAGAGTGGCCGGGGCGCATACCACCTTGTCGCTATCAATCTTCATAGGTTGACTTAAACACCTTTTTGAAAATTTTCCCGTGTACGTGCAACAATCGAGCAATCGAGTCGATCTCAAACGTTTTTCAAATTACTTCAAACGTTTCAAAAAATTTTTATTTTAACAATAAATTTGTCGTATTCAAAACGATTTTCTTTGTGATTTCTATACGGGGAACAAATTTTACGTTCATTTCGAGCAAATTGTTGTAAAATTCTCATCATTGGTATCTTGGCGTCGGCGGCAACAGCACAGCTCAACCCTACAGCACCTACCGTTTGACCCAGCAAACAACAAAGGACTTGCAAAACTTGCGAAATGGCCAACCAAAACGGACAATTGATTTTGCAGGCGCTGCAGAATCTCGACGAACCGGCAACAGTTACAAAAATCGTAACGCACATAGCTGACACGGCAGGCGTAAGTGTTGGCGCGTCGCTCCGCGCGCTCGCTCTGGCCTCTCGCTCGCACCAAGTTTACCCCTCGTGCTTCTCTCCCAACAGGTACATCCCAGCGATGTGAAAGAATCAGTACAGGAGACACTAAATGGCGGTGTACGCTACGGCTACATACAGCGCGCCAATCGCAAATA
Source organism: Melieria crassipennis (assembly GCA_963668005.1). NCBI lineage: Eukaryota > Metazoa > Arthropoda > Insecta > Diptera > Ulidiidae > Melieria > Melieria crassipennis. The sequence goes on from OY764961.1 coordinate 12,356,775, forward strand.
TTACGCGGCTCCCGTCGACCTGGACGGCATTACCGGCGAAGAAGGCAGCGAGCCAGAGGCCGAGAACAAAAAAGAAGATACCAAGGGGGAGGGTGCCGGCGAATTGCAGGACCGCGGCTCGCGACGCCGCAAAAAAAGTGGCAAAGGTGGACGCAGCCGCAGTCGCAGTCGTCACGGATCGGGCCGCCGTCGCCGACGATAGACAGGTGACAGGACAGGTCCATGTAAATGCGAACGTACAAACTCTGCAATGTGTGGCTCGCGTCAACTAATGTCAAATTATTGTAAAAAAAAGTCTGAATGACGAAAATTTATGTAAAAAATTTGCAATTTTTATGTACAAGTATATGTTCGAATTGTACATAGCGATAATATAAATATATGAATGGGACATATGAAGGAAATTGTTTCGTATAAGTGTGCGTACTTGCGAGGAAGTGTCGGAATGGGCTGGTAGCAAGTGGCAGCGGTGATTGTCGTAGTGACTATGACCACCTTACAATATCACTATGCTTATGACAAAGGTTCCTATTTTTTCAAAATCGAAAAATTTCACGTTGAAAACTTGGCAATTCAAAATTATAGATCTTGTCAGGAATCATATACGCCCAGAGTGCTTTTTCTGAACAGGCAATTAAGAACATATATTAAGGAATTTCGAGTGAGCACATTTAATTGGCTATAGGTACACTTACTCCAAGTAAAACTGCTGATCTCAAATTGAACGCACAAAATAATACTTACCATGTGAGCTCATAATCACCCTCTTTGGTTATGTTACAGCTAAGTACTAAAGGTGATCTGATTTCAAATACTTTTAACTTCTGTTCTGCATTATCGTAGTTTGGCACCAAGAAATCAGGCTCTGTAAAAAAGAATGTTACAAGTACGACGTATTAGAATAGGTTAACATTAGGACATATCACTGCTAAAGTGAATAAAAACTAACACTAATGACAACGATAACGATGATGTTTCAAATGAGTCAATACATTTTTGGTAAATCGAAACACAATACCTAAACAATCATAATGTTCAAGTAAAAATAAGGAAATTTGACAAAATGGTGCACTAGCGCATAGCTAATGGTAATCGCTAATGTAGTTGCTGGCAACACGTGTAAAACGGTAAATATTTACAGTGATAAACCGAAAGAAATGCGAAGTATAGGCTTGAGGCAAACTTTAAGCATGGTCGGTGAAAGAGATCAACTAGCTGACTGATGAGTGATCGCGCGAATGCAAGTGGCGTGAGTAATATTTTGTGTTAATGGCGATGATATCAGTTCGAATGAAATGCGAGTATATAATAAGTATGTGTGGTTGATGCGGAATGCGAATAGAGCGCGAGCAAATCTCAGCTGCGGCATTCAAATATATATATAAAGTTGTTTAACAACCAGGAACTTGGACTGAAATCAGATAAATTGTACAATACAAATTTTGTTTTATTTTATTTCTACTTTTATTTTCTTTGTCTTAAATAGTGTCTAGTATGTGAGATTCTTGTCAAAATTTAATGTCACATAAATTTACACATTTTTTTGAAATTGACGATTGCATTTAGAAATTGTATAGAACTAAGTAATGTTACACAAATACGATAGATTAGCATCAAACTCATGGTTACTTTAGCGTTAGCGGACGTTAAAATGTTATTCGTGTCTAAAGCGGAGTATTAAAATACGCAATAAAAATAAATGAGTACTATATTTGACAACTACTTTTGACAGATTCCCCATTGTACTGACGCATTTTAATCATTTTAAGATGCATCACTTAGGGTGGACCATGCACGATGCTCATTCCAGTCGGAAGATATATTTTGACCACAGATTTTGGCAGTGCTCTGTTCAGCATTTCACATCTTGACAGTTTTAAGACAAGTAATGCATTTAAATTAAAGAAAATTGGATTGACAGAAAGAGACAAATTTTGCTTTGAATAGGCAACAGTTTATCCAACAAAAAATTCGAATTTTGATAAACTAGCAACTAACTAGTAACACCGGGCAGGAACCTTGAGTCTACAACAACTCGTCAATGCATAAACAACATGAACACAACCTTTGAGTTTGTCACTTTAGCTTTAAATCTAACGAAATGCATTGAAATAGTTAGAAGACCAGCTTATCAATTCCATTGGTCTACATTATTATAATTTTCCCCCTTAATTTAAAAAAAACTTACTTGTGATCCTCCCGAATTCAATTGTTTCATATTTCAAAATTGAAAATTTAATACACAACAATAAATGTCGCTAAAATAAGCAGCACCCATAAATTTGATGACTAATCGACCATTCAATACAATTCTACACTAACGCGTCAACTTTGCTTCATCACATGACGTAATTATTCACATAGCTCAGCCAATAATTCAGTCAGGTGTTTGCTTTTTTTTCTAAGATTTTCATTGAGTAATTTAACTATAATTTCTTAAAACGTTTGTGTGTAACAATATAATGTCGTTTATATGTAAATTAGATACTGGACAAAAGAATACATATTCTAGCCTATGGCATAAGTACAATAATAATCATATGTAGAGTAATAATAACGACAATAATAACAGTAATAAAAGAGGCACAAGCGTAGAGAGAATGTTTTCAAATTATATTTAAAAGTACTAACAACAATAACAACTGTAAAATCATACAGGAAAAAAATAAACCAAGAGGTGTAACTCAAGTAGAAACCAACTTCAAATTCGAGTCCATGGTCTTTGAGAGAAATGGCTGAGTGGTTGTGGTGGTAGTGGTGGTGGGTGAATGCTGAGATGCGTTGATGCGTTGAGGTACTGAGTTGCTCTTTTAGCGATAAAAGCTAAAAAGTTAAGGCTCACCCTTGCGAATCGGCGGCATGTGCGCCGTGGGAGCAGGCGGCGGCAGCAGCATTGTCGTCGTCGAACTCGCTGTTGCGCTTGGCACGTGCTGCTGCTGTTGACGCTGATTGGGACTCGGTTGCGGTGGATACGTTTGCATTTGGTTGTATTGTTGGTAGGTATTGAATGGCTGGGTCTGGGTCGGGTATGGCATCGTGGTCTGGAATGTGGTTGGCTTGGAGGCGGGTTTCGCATGCTGATAGTAGGTCGGCTGTGCCGTCTGTAGCGGAAACTTTGCCTGCGACTCTTGATGGTAGCCGCGCGTCGTGACGACCGCATTCACCGCCATGCCGTGGTTGTGACGATCGCCGTGGTGATGTGTGGGCGTGTAGTATTGGGCGGGCGGTGCCGCCGTTGTTGGGTACATTGCGGTGCGCGGTGGTGGGAAGTCGGGCATTGGCGGGTATTCCGAACGCGTACTCACCGCTGTGCGATCGATGCTGCCTCTGTTCGTGGCCGATTGTGGCCAGGGAGCGGTGGTTAATTCGCTGTGCCTGGTAGGAGGTAAGTACTCTAGATTGATTAGGTCAATGCCTTCCTTGCTGTCGCCCTCTGACCCCGACCGCGATGGACTACCGTCGAAATTTGTGGCATTTATATAGATTAACTTGTTGTGCTCGTCTGCTTTGGATTCCTTCAGCAGCTGCTGCTGTTGCTGTTGCTGATGGTGGTGATGATGTGGTCGCCGATGGATGGGTGTTGTGGTGATTTGTGTTGGCAGTGGCATAGCTGGCGATTCGGGTTCCATTTCCCATACGCGTGTGAAAATCTCATCGGCCGAGCTGGGCGTCAGATCGTGTATCGTTTCGTAGACAGACTCCGTGGAAAGATGTCCGTCGTCGGCGGTAATTATAAACGGCGACTTGGTCTGCGGCTTGGGTACCACAACGGGACTGTGCACGTGGAGCGTGTGGTAGCTGCTGTGTCGGTCGTTGCACCGATATCTACCTTCGTGCACTTTCAGCGCGTGTCGCACTTTGATGTGCGCTTCGATTTTGTGTTTCTCGCCTTGGTTGGGAAAGCATTTACAATGTAACAAGGGCCACACGAAAGGGCCACGAATGCAAAGGAGTTTCGGGATGCGACGTAGGGTTGGCGGTAAACCATTCGCTCTACAGTTTTACTGTTGCCATTTTCTTGTCTCTTTGTTTGGCGTATATGAGACTAAAGAAGTGGTGTTAAGCAATCTTAAATCATTTCCAGGAAAATAATTACACCGCTCATTCGAAAATTTTCCAGTTTTCCAAATATTGAATTGATTATGAAAAAAACCAATTATGACAGACTTTATTAGGATAACAGTCTTCTCTCCTTGAAGAGCTGACACAATAATGGCCAGCATTGAACAGCCAAACGAGGACAAGAAGCACTGGTGAGTTGTGGCACAATTATCAGACAATTTATTAATTACTCAAAGGAGGTTCTAGCAGAACTTTTGAGGTTTGCTCTAGTTAAATTAGACAAAAGTTCAGTTCTTTTACTCAAATCAAATCAAATGCAAAATTCAATACAGGTGAACAAATTTACTCAACTACTCAATTGATTCTTACAGCCGTTTTTCAACGCTCCCATATCCTTCACTTCTACCACCCAGGCCCAATATATCTATGGACATATGGAACTCACTATGATGTAAACTACTAAAAATACAAATTCCTGCAATTTTCACTGATCAAATACGTCGGTGTCTTGTAGTGGAAAACTATATTGCGACATTGTTGAATGGCGTACGCTCAACCCCAAAGTTGCACTCCCTATCCTGGCTAACGCGAAACTCGTACTCACCCTCGATGTTACTCTCCGACAACATATACGAGTGCTCATCACGCCCATGTCGTAAATTATGGAGCGTTATGGGTTCGCCATCTTTAAGCCACGCTATGGGGTCGGTCAACGGAATTATGCATGTTATTGAAAAAGGCTCGCCGATATTCACATTCGAGTCGCCGTAGTAAATCGCAAAACCCCGCAAATCTGCGCCGTCATTATCGTTATTGTTGTACGTTTCATTTATTGCAAAATATTGTTTGTTGTATTTGAAGCGTTGTTTTGTTTGGTTGTTGTAATCCACGCCATTGTTTGCATGCATAGTTTGCGTTTAGTAAATTTGATTGCATTTAAAATTTCATAATTTGTTTTGTTTTTTTTTTCATTAACTAATTATACACTTTGCAAATGTCAATACAATTGAAAGGAACATAGACACTACAAAAACTCTTGTTGAAATTCAAATCGAAATTATAATTAAATCACCAACTAAGCACATACATCTGTAAATACATATTTAGTCAAGAATCATAACTAAAAATATACAAATCGAAACTTAGGAATATGTATGTAGATACCAGTGTGTGGCGTGTGTGTGTTTGCATGATTGTATGTGGAATTTTTGGTTTTTGTACTTGTTTACTTTAATGTAATTGCAGTATCATTATGTTAAAAAATTGTAATCAAGAAGAATGACTTTAATTTTGTTCTGTTTATTTGATTTCAGCTCCAAGTTGAATTGCTATGAGTTGATGACGAAGCAAATTGATGAATAACAAAAATGTCGATGAAATAGAGCTATAGGTACAATATTTAGGTACATATAAAAGAAATTAGAACTGAAAGTTGGGTGCACAGACCTTATAAAGTCTACAGATTCCTTGATTAAATTATAATTAATGGAAGCAAAAGTTCACGGGGAGGAAGTTCGCTGGATGGGAGCAAACCATGACAGGAATTTGGAACGAAAAAAGTGAAATTGTAATCTTTACACCTAATGTAAAGCCAGTAGGCATTTTTAAAAATGTGGTTGGTTTGAGTTGCAATGGCGTTAATTGCAGTATACAAACGAATATGCTGCCGTAGTTCCATGGTCGGCACAATGCAGCGTGAGACATGTGGCATAAAACATTAGTTCGAAAATCATAACGGTTAATTTATTGAATTTTTGAAGTTCTGTATGGTTATAGGCCTTCTTGGAGACTAGAGAGTTAAGAGTTAAGGTTGTTTTGCATGTCTTCAAAGTGACAGAGTTAATTTCGAAAGTAGAAGCCTTCGAAATTTTGTTTCGTGCGACAATTGTGTATTTTTTCCAATTCAACACAAATGTGCTGCCCATAAATTATAACTGATAAGTTATCAATCTCAGCATACAGCGAAATGTGCACATAAATATTTCAACTAACGAGTTCATTGGAACAAATTTTCCATTTATTATAAAAGGCAATTAGCGCTCGTTACCACCGCCAACCAACCAACGGCAATAATAATTCATTATGTCTGCGCACAAATAAATAAATATTTAAATGAGGCACATCTTAAGAAGATTCAGCAACCACATTAATCTATCGATGCGGTCATAAAGTTGTGCTCATGTATGGCAAATCGTATTAAATATTTTCCTACTTATTTAGCGCTCATCTAAATGATCCAAGTCATTTGTTGTTTGTTCGCACATGCTCGAGCCACAATTGTTCATTATATAATTTTTAATATTCCCATTTTTATGGTCTGCAGATACACATATTGTAATGGTATTCGCAGGCGCATAGCCGCAGTCGTATGCTCTTTAAATTATGGGTCCGTCATAAATTTTCTTAAATAATCGGTACTGGCGAGTGCGGCAAAAACTATTTCAGCCAACAATAAACAACAACACAAGTCGAGTAGACATTTTCGTGACTTTAAAGTTTAAGCATTTCGCTGCGCTGTTTGCTTTTGTTTTGGCACACAAGTGTGCGGCGATTGCTGCCGTTGCCAGGGGAAAAGGGACGCCGCCGCCTTGTTCGTCAACATGTGGAGGCAAATCAAATTGGTTCGTTGTCCGTAGTCACTTGCAAATATGTGTACGACATGTGCATGCTTATGGGAGTGTGGCTGTTTACGGAGCTTGGGACAGCGCGTCTGTATGTACGATTAGTCGTGTGCTATCAACGCGGCACGCCACTTTCAGCAGGCAAACACTTTAGAGGATGCGATAGCGCGTTTATGAAGCAGTCGCTGATAAGATTAACTGCACCGCAACGCAGTGGCCGAGCCGAAGCTGGGTGATAAGAGCGCTTCCTCATGCCCAACCCCAACCCCGGCCCAGGCGCGAACGCCCAGTGTGAAGTGGTAGCGGGCAAACGCGCTCAAAACGTTACAAGGTGATTTCAAGTTATACGCGCACGCAGCGTGGCGCGGACGGAGCGGGAAAAATCGCATTGCAGTCATTTTTTGCCCGATTCACTTCAGGTATTTGCGTTGATTCATTGATAAGAAACTGCGATAAGTATTGAAGATACGGCAATGCGAACATTGTACATACAAATTGTAGTATGTGACAATTTTCGACATTGGTATTTTGGACTGGACTAATAAAATACAGCATAGCAATTCGATATTTTCATTTCACGGCAGAGTCGCCTGCAAGTCAATAAATACATTTGTGGTATTGTGTGTATGTGTGTGTATGAATGTAACGAATATTCACTTTGGACCCGCATAAAGTGCTTACATATTTGAAGGTGTATCTATGTGTACATTCACTTCTTTTTTTTTTAATATGTTTATTTGTTTCAACCGGCCGCGATAGTCCAGCGGGTAGCGCGCTGGCTTCTCATACCGAGGCCCCAGGTTCGATTCCTGGCTCGGGCTGGTGAAAAACTCATCTACTTCTATCGCTATCCACATGAAGCAGATGAGAATTACAAGAATGTGTTGTAATACATGTTGAAAAAAAAAGAGTGTTGCATACACATTTCAAACGGGTACAATTTGTGGTATCACAATGGGCCCATATAGAGGCCTAAGTGTGTCTCATACAGAGGCAGCCACTACAATCTAACCTAACCTTTGTTTCAAAATAACAAACTTAATACTACAATAAAAAATAGTAATATAAAGATATGTGTATTACGTACAATGTCTCTAGACGAGCTCTCGAGTACTTAAAAAACTAAAAACGAGTAACATTTTCATAATTGTTAAATTTATACCTAACTTGTAGCCTCGTATCATTTACATTTGTTTTTTGCAGGGACAAAGTGATCAAAAAACGATGCATAAATAAATGTAAAAGATAAAATATTTAAAATACAGAGCAATATAAAACGGACAAGCCGATATAATTAATTTTCCTGCTCCCCTGTTAGCCACCAGCAGCTCATTTTGATGGCGATAGTTTATATTTTGTCTATGTTTGAGATGTATGTATCGAACCGTTTGTTGTCTGTGTTTAGAATTTTTGAGGTAACTATTTTATTATTGCCTCTTTATATACTTAGTAGGGACATAAATATTGTTACAACATTGAACACACCCATTGTAATAGTTGAATTGAACATACCCCGTTATTTCCACATGGTTTATGAAACATAACCTGTAAAGCGTTAGTCTGCAACGGGAATTCTAAATTGTTCTAGCTTTTACCATGGAGTGGTCAGATAACGAGAACCGTATCGCTGTTGTAGCGCTATTTAAGTGTTAAATGAAAAAAGGTGATATTTTCAAAACGCTCCGCCCGCTCGGGATTAGTCGCATGTTCGTCTACCGGTGCATAAAACTGTTTGAGGAGACTGGAGATGTTAAAGACCGCCACCGATCGGGCCGTCCGCGCACATTTCGAACACCACAAGTCGTTAAAGCTGTCAAATCAAGAATTCAGCGAAATTCGCTCCGAAAACAGAAAATCATGGCCCGGGAGATGAATATCTCGCAGAAGTCCATGAGTCGAATTATTAAAAAAGACTTGGGACTTGGGGCTTTCAAACGCCGTACCGGACATTTGTTGACTGCAGCTTTGAAACAAAAGAATGGAAAAATGCAAACGTCTTTTGGTGAAGCACGCTGAGAACTTGCACAGAAAAATCTTGTTTACCGATGAAAAAATTTTTACCGTGCAGGAAAAATTGAACAAGCAAAATTGCAGGATGTATGCACGGTCATCTAAGGAAGCATCTGAACTGATTCCACGGGTCGAAAAGGGTCATCACCCAGCTTCAGTCATGGTTTCGTGGGGTGTCTCTTACGATGGGGTCACTGACTTGCATTTCTGCGAACAAGGAGTCAAAACATCGGCCACAGTTTACCAAGAAAACGTTTTGAAAGCTGTTGTAAAACCACTTAACCATTCGTTGTTCCAAAACCAGCCGTGGACTTTCCAGCAAGATTCTGCGCCGGCCCATAAAGCTAAAACGACTCAAACCTGGCTCCAAAACAATTTACTAGCATTTATTTCCTCTGAAAAATGGCCATCTGGCAGTCCTGGTTTGAACCCGCTCGATTACAAATTGTGGAGAGTTTTAGAGGACATGGTTTGCCACAAAAGATACCCCAACATTGATTCTCTTAAGACAGCTTTGATTCGTGCTGTGGCCAATTTTCCGATGGACGAGGTGCGTGCGGCTATTGATGATTGACCAGTCCGACTTAAGTCGTGCGTGAAGGCCAAAGGCGGACATTTCGAATGAATGTTTGCTTTTTGTATACAATATACATATATCAATAAATATGTAAACAAAAATTAGCCCAAAAACATTCACTACTTTTAATTTTATAGCTTAAAACGTGTGCAACAGTATTTATGTCCATATGGTAAATTATTGGGATATGGTTTTCATTTCGGATGTAGCCTTTTTTTTTGAGGTATAGGAATGGTTCTGGAGGGGCAAATCCATTTTCAATTGCAAGTGCAAAATAATCGTCGCTTTCATAATAAGCGGCTCTTATCAATATGTTGTCGTTGTTATATAGACAGCGCCTAATGCGTCTTCTTATTAGGTTTATGATGTGGTTGTCAATTCTGGGGATCTTTGCCGCATTATAAAGTTTTGCGTTTGAAATGTATTTAATGTAGTTACTGTTAGGAGACCTGTATAAAGAGGTGCACGACCGCAATATTTTTCTTTCAAACTTTCTGAGCCTTTCCATATACTTATGAGGGCGAAATGTTGTACCAAATTGAGCATCCGTATGTAAGTATTGGTCTCAGTAGGGCTTGGTACATGACTACCTTTCCCTGTTATTTAAGTGCTTGGATGAAAACATTTTTTTGTAAGCGTAAAAAGCCCTATTTGTTTTTTGGATTTAGAGATTGATGTGGTCGTTGTAATATAGAAACCTGTCGAGGTGAATAGCAAGGTATTTGACTCTTTTAGAACACTGAATGGGGCAGTTCATTTTGTTGGAAATAATATTAAACCCTTTCCATTTTTTTAATATTTCAGTTGCATTTATTAATAGGGGGCCGGAATTGAATACTTTCGCATTTTTCAATATTTATTTTGAGATTTCAGTCTGCTGTATAGTCCTATGTGTACATTCACTATCTACCGGTTAAGGTTTACGCACACGGATGACTCTAAATACAATAACATCAACGAATGTGCGACTCAAAGACGCATTTCATTATGATGTGCCAAAATAGCAAAGCAATATATATTTTATAGAATATATTTTCCATATTTTTGTATTTACAATTCGTACTTTGAATTTAATTGTTATATGTATATTTACTACTCATAGGTATGTTTTTATTGATTAAATACAATTTAAAGTTACGAATACTGTAAGGACTACAACGTTTAAGTTCAGGGTCATTTGTAAAGTTGGCCGCTTTCGATCGTACATAGGTCTGCCGTATCTCAAAGCAATGCTCGTACATTCCACGGCTCAAACAAAAACAAACAGCCATTAGGTGACAATTTGACGGGATTTGCATTGAAGAACCTTTATCTTGTGGCAGCTTGGCTGCTGCCTTTAAATAGGATTATTACGTTTTGCTAACGAATCATTACGTTTATCCTATTATTATACGTATTATATTACGTTTATCCTGTTATATCCTATGAGTGTTGATCCATGGGTAAAACTATATGAGACTGAAAGGCAAAGTAGGGACTACTGATCCCTTAATTTTTGTGAACGACGAATTTCCTATTAGACAAATTATTTATTCGGTGGGATAAATGTCGTGGCGAGTACTATGATTGCTTTCGAGATATATTTACCCAGATGCAGATTTTCATATCTGGCCAAACAATTTTTTATCAAAATGCATGACAGTTTTAAGAGTTTTGAGTGCGAAATTGAGAATGAATGGGAAAAGTTCTCAACTTTGATTCATTTTATTTTGAAACTAAACGTCATTTAATTTGATATTGGAAATCAGTCTCACTCTACTCATAAATCAGTCGCTAGTCGCTTAGCCAAAGCGGTGTCGCACCTAATAGGGTTTATTATTAATTCTTAAAGGTTTCTTGTACATGGAAAGTGAACACTGATCCTGGCCAACGGTAAGAAAGAAAAACATAAAAGTTTGAGTTAAATTCACTTACAAATAAAGTCATACACATGGAAAATTTCATAAATCTATAATATTTGCCACTAACTGTACATATATAAAACATAATAAATAACACTGAGCAACAGCCAAAATTTTTCCGAGTTCTAGTAAACCTTTTCTAAAGGATTTTTGGACGCTGATCACAACTGCGTACTTAGTTTTTTGATTGTTTGAGCGGTTTGTAAGTTATTGGTGGTTTTTGCTAGGAGGTGTTTTTCACGATTTTTCATCTTTGAATTTTTATTGCATTTATAATATGTTGAAAAACACGATAATTTTTGTATGACATAATAACGAATGCTCAAGCTATAATTTTGACCATAGTCGATTTCGATTGGTCAAGGGTTAACACGGCTATGGCTCTTCAAAGTAAAATTTTCGCGAATTTTGTATAAAAATTCATTTAAATTCGGGGTTGCAATTTTCAACTAGGAGTTAGTGTGCAATGTATAGTGTAAGGTTGTAACTTAAACTTATAGAACAGATTTTTTGTGTTGCATGTGCCATTCTCGGCCTATACTCATTAGAGTGTAAATGCGACTTCACCTTCTGAACACGTGTTTGTATTGACATTTTCTAATGCTCTTCGCGTCATTGACGAAAGTATCTAAAGTATTTTCGCAAGCGTCAATATTTGTCTTTTCAAGGGCATTAACCAAATTTGAATTGGTTCATTACTGTAGGAGCTATTCTAAAAAGAGTTGCATCACACAAGTAAAAATTTCAACCACACACACTAAGCAAACTACTTGCTGTTTTTCCATATTTCATTGCGACATATTTTTAGGGCGCAAAAAAATCAAAATACGAAAGGTGAAAATTTTATGAATTAAGGGCATTTGATGAGTGTGAGAATTTTCATACAGCTGCCTAAAATTGCGCTCCAATATTATAGCTCAAAAGTAAATCCTTGCTTTTGTTGCTGAATTTATGAATGGAGAACTTACCTATTTGTACACATTTTCTATTACAAACATCGTATTTCAAAAATTTCGTTTTTGATTGAAAGCCCCAACATTCTTCTTTCACCAAATGACAATATATATTTTTTGGAAGCAAAATTCTTTTGTGTATTCGCAATCTTGCAAAGTAACTGAAAATTTGACTTTGCAAATGAATAACTCTTGCAAATTTGAACCGATTTTAATGTTTTAAATTTTAAATACATGGTTAGAGTATTGTTAATCGATGTTGCATTTAAGACTTCAGGTTTGCAGGAGCTACATGCATGTAATAGTCAAAAAACATGTAAAACGCCCTCCAAGGAAAACCATCAATATTTCCTAAGCCGCTCAAACAATCAAAAAACTAAGTACGCAGTTGTGATCAGCGTCCAAAAATCCTTTAGACAAGTATGGTTTGATTTCAGAAAAAAAAAATAATGTCGATTTTGTTGCTCTGTGTAATCAGAGCTATCGACTTTGCAAGTTTTTAATTTTAGATATTTAGGTAATACAATCAGCAACTTTACAGTGCGAAATTTTTTTTATTATGTACATACATCTGTAAAACGGAAAGTGAACAAGTTTCAATTTATACTTTTTGGGTGTGCATATGTAAATGTTTTTGAATAATACTCCCCTCACGCATGTGATTTGTGCACACTTAACCTTCAATTTTTATGAATGACCCATTTCCAAACAGATTCAGCAATATGCGCCAACTAATGTTCGCACCCAATCTTGCAGATAGATTGGCCGCAGACACCCGAGCGCACGTTTAGTGTAATCAAACTCCAGCCGCTGGCGCACCCGCACAGGTGCAAACGTGTACGACTGCTGCCAACTGCTCCATGCAAAGGCGCCTCAAACAAAGCCAAACGAATTGTGTATGGGTCGCGAATAAATATTTAAATGGGCAGACAGCTAAGCACAAACTGCTCAGAAATGAACAAACGAGCGACCCAGCGGCCGGCAAGGCAATCGACTTGCAGCAGCAGCAATTCCATTGCTGATACCGCAGTAAAGTTATTTGTTTACTTTATTATTAGCATAGAAGCTCATCAACATCGCAATCAACAAATGGCAACAACAGCAACACTTTAAAAGTGGGAGGTGCACCCCTCGCGCTCCACAACACGCACAAGCCCAGTCGGCCACACAATGCGAGTACATAATAGCAAATAAAAACAACAAAAAACGAACAATGTGTTGTAGTTAATGCTTTGTGTGCGCAGCGATTTTATTTAAGCATTAATATTTAGTAAACAAATATTAACAAGTAGAGAGCAAGTGCGCGCTGACAGCGTCAAGCCGAATCATGTGCAATGCGCCGCAGCGCTGCAGCACAGCGCAAGTATCACAATAACACATAGTACACATGCGGATACATGCCAAACACGCGATTGCTCGTTCTTTGTCCACTGGACCGAACAAAGAAAACGGGGCAGCGGAGGTGCATGAACCTGTTATTTCGCGTATGGCTGACTTTCAAATTAGGCGAGGCGTCGACGTTGGGTGGGTTATAATTGATAAACTAGACTGGAGGACTTTTTGCAGCAATAAGATTGGCATTTAAGGGCAGCCAAACCCAAACTATATTGTTTGATGTGATTTCGGCAAATTGGTTTCAGTGGGTTTTGATTGGTTTGATGAAACCCAGCACTGCGTAAAGTTGGTCCAAGAATCGAAAGCTCTCAATAAATGTCGCTGTTAATTCACACTCCCTACTTTGCGACCTATATACATATGTTCTTTGACAATTTCTATGCTTTGACAGATACTTCTCGCTAATGCAACATAAAACCTAAAAACTTGCTTATGTTTTTATTAAGACAACTTTTTCCCCCTTTGCTTTTTTCGTGGGAAAATCTGCTAGGAAACTTGTTTCTCTGTGAAACATTTTCCTTTTTCCATTCCATAAGGAATGCTGTTTTTTTTTAATATATAAATTCATCATATTAAATATATATAAATTAATCTGTCCGGCACGAAACAAATAAGCGAATGGAGGTCAAGTATAAAATATCATTTGAATATATCAATAACAGCCTGAATCATTGCATTATTTCAATACAAATGTGTTCCAGTCACTGACACACTCGGTGCGTTCTACCTTCGTGCAAAAAACCGCTCACATGGTTGGCAATCGACTACAATAAGTAACTAACCCATTCATATTCCGTCGGCCTGCATACATTTTACGTTATTTTCGTAATATTTTATGAAGCAAATATTTCAATTGGGCACTAATTGAATTTTGAAATACAATTCAATAATAACATCAATAAAATGCTTGCACGGCCAAAGGCAAACTTATCGTTCGGCTCATAAAATGCGCTCGTAGTGGTGGACTCGACTGAACTGGACAACAACAGTAAGAGCTATATGTAGGCCCACGGCGACAAAAACAAGATTTTATTTGTTTATGCATTATCACGAACTTTTTACTCGAGGAATTTAAACGCTGAAAAATATCAAGCTGAACGTCGACACCATGCACTGATACTCGTGTATATAGAATATGTCGGGCGCATTGCGATAATATTCGGAATGGGATTTTTGCTTGAAGCAAGAAGTCTACGAGGCATTAAGTTCAATTTGTATACAAAACACTGACTTGTTGGTGTACACACTTAATTTTTTAAACTGCCTTGCAGACCACAAAAGCTCACTGCTACTGAGGTCTAAGAAGTCCTATTCTGACAGAGCGCCCTTTGAATTACAGATCTTAACAAAATAGAAGATGAAAGAGGTATGCGGTATACAATACCTCCAATTTTGTTCAACACATTCAAAATAGAACCGAGTTTTATGAAGAGTGGGGAAATTTCAAAATTCTCCCTAACCCCAATGTCCTATATTTTAGTCGGTACAAAGCTCGGACATTGATTTGTTCGACATAATATAAAGTAAAGCAATGAGGTGCCTGACGTAGCGCACCGCAACAACGTCAGCAGTGATAACAACAAAACAACGCAATAATAAGACAACGGGCGAATTCTCGAATGAATTTTTGGTTGCAAAAATACGGGCAAACAATTACAAAGAATCTATAAGAACGCGATCCACATACATATATGTAGTACGGCAGACGATTCTGTCAATGTGTTCGCATGTACATACTTACGTACATATAACACATGCTGCTGTGGCGAGGATGTCTGTTGGGTTGTTGTCTGGCGGCTGGCCATAGGTGTTGAAAGCCCACAGCGCGAATTTCATGGGCGGAAGAGAGGCAATATTTGTTTTTATGATTGTTGTATGGGTTTGTTGTCACTGGTGTGAACCACCCTGAGGTGGTTTTTTGCATTTCAGTTTCATTTAACCATACCGACGGGCGCCATAATTAAAGTTCGAAAGTCGTTAGCAATCGGCGGTGTGTGCGACACACAGGTGAAAACTCTCAAAGCAGAAACAATGGTCCGGATGGGCGGCAAAGCTGCACTCAACGAGACATTAGCCATGATAGCACAGAGGACATTTCTGCACAAATATGCACTGTCAGGAAAAGTCAGAGCAGCAGCACTGCAGTGTGAAATGTCGCACAATTAGATGGGGGTGTGTGTGTGTTCTGGAAGTGTTGCCACCATTATGCCATGTGCCAGTTTTCGCTGCGAGGAATGTGCCAAGGCCTTTATGAGAGAGACATCAGGAGTCATTGGTTGTAACATCACCAAGCAACAATAACAATGGAACTTTGTTGCAAATCTATACACATATATATAAAAGACCGCTGTGCTTAGTATGCTCCACATTATATAAAAATCTGACATACATACAAACGTGCGGCCACAGCGCCGCTTCGATAATTTTTCGCTTATTTTTACATTGACAAATCAGTTACCAGCCAGTTAGAAGACGCGCTGTAATAGTATCAAATCGATTCAAACCAGATTTATTCGTGCCAAATTTGTCTTGCCCGGCTAATGAGAATCTGTCTTGCATCAACGTTTACTCGGCCAGTTTCGGTGACGACAGTCAGTGGCGGCGCGACTGCGATTTGATCTGAAATCGTCTAATGTCAAGCCAGCTGACGTCATTAGCACTTTTAATTCTATGTTCACCTGTTGAGCGCAGTGACAACGCCAGAATAACAACAGCAACAACAACTATGCTAACTGCAGACAAGTGTAATTGAAAGGTGAAGTGATTTGCAAACAAAAATTTGCTGAATTTCATGATTCACTTGCTGTGACACTTTTTCATAACATACCAACCAACTGATTCCAACTTCAAAATATTACATTTATAACAATAATTTATACAATATTTCGTTTTTGTATTAGCTCAAATTTTCAATTCCCATTCCTATTCCAATTCAAACACAACTTCTGCTTTATTATAAATAAATCAGAGCCTCGACAGTTCTACAATGCGCCAAATCCGAGATTTTTGCAAGATCTTTTGGTAATACTCCTAAAAAACTGCAGTTAATTAAGGGGGAAAGCCACTGTGACGGGTCAAAAAATTAGTGATTTTAAACATTTTTTTTGACCGAGTAAATATAGGAATTTTTGGATCGGGTTTTTTTTATTTTATTAAGCAGACATCTAATAATATTTCCACAAATTTCTATTAAAAAATATTAAATAGTTTAAACAATAGAGATGATCCCGTAGCGCTTGAAAAAAAATTCCCCCTCCATGGCGGCATCGATTTCTCAAAAACCCGTACTCAGAAAAAAAAAATTAAATTTTATTGTAATCTGTATGAATGTAGCTATCTTTGTACGTAGCCGTTTTTTTTTATTTTGATTTTTCACAAAATGGCGACCGATTGAAAATATTTCCATGTTTTCGACCTTGTTTTTTTGGTTTTGAGACAGTTTAAAAAATAGTAAAAAACAAAACAATTTTCCAAATCGGCTACGCTTAACCTTAACCACTACTAAGACGAACAAAACAAAAAAGAAAAATTAGAAATCGGTTCATAATTGTTCGAGTTATTGATGCCGCCAGTTCAAAAAAAGTCGTTTCGAGAAAAACGCGTTTAAAGTTTTGAGTCCATTTCTCTCGTAATGAAATCATGTATCTTTTAAAATTTTCATACGTGTGTTAAACTATCGAGTCTTTGAAATTTTGACTTGAAATTTTGTACACATATTTTTGAATATATAAGTTTTGATTTAAAACAAAAAAAAAAAATTTTTTTTTTTACCCGTCACAGTGGCTTTCCCCCTTAACCCCACTTGGGAAAAGTCTGGCAATCGGAAATAAATCCGAAATATTTGGATTTTGTGCAGCATCAAATATATACCACTTCTTTTAAGTTTTCGAAATAATTTTGGCATTTAACAAACGAACGAACACAACGCAAGGTAAACGCGAATTCGCGCATAGCGAAACATAAAAATACATCGAGTATTACTAAAAAAAAATAGGTTGAAAATTAAGGCTGAAAATAATTTTTACACACCTTCAATGGGATACCTACGAAAAATTAACAATAAGACACAAAATTGAAGAATATAAATACGAATAACCGAACGAACGCAGGCGAAGAGAAGCACACATTATAATGTCTGTCGAATGTAAACATTGAAACAAATTTGCAGCGAAAAAGTCTAAGCAAAACGAATGTGAATCGAGAGGGTGGACTGTGGGAAGCGGCGTAATAAATGAGTGAAGACTGGAGGTAAGTGAGGAAAATGATAAATTCAACACAACAACGAACAACGAAACGCAACGATTCAGACTCTACTAAAATAACAATGAGTCCATACAAATCACACAACCCTGTGCACATCCATATGTTTTTGGCTCGTTTGAAAATTAACACATAATATTTTTAAGAAATTTTAATTAGAGTTTATAATTGCAAGGCTCTAGCAGTTCAGTGCGCGTGATACACGCCATCGTCGATAAAAAATCTTTCGCGAAACTACAACAAAACTGATTTGTGTACCATGTACATAAAATTAATGCAGAATTAAATTAAATAAACGTTCGTTGTTTTAAAAATAAATTTTATTAATTTTTCCGTAATGCAGTGCACATTTTTGTTAGCATATTATATTGAAGTATGGGAACATTTATTGATTCATGGAACTAAGACAAATAACTCAAATTGTTGGCGGTTTGCTGGACGTAAAATAAATATGAAGAATTTTGTAAGATGAAAATGTCTACAAAAAGTTTTATTGGAAAATTTTCGTTTGAAAAAAATGTTAGTGGAGGAAAAAATTTTGGTAAGTAGTTTTATGAAAAAGTATACGTATGCATTATATTTCCGGAAAACAAATATTATAGACAATAGAAGAGCGAATATGTAGGAAACTATCAGTGACTCGGCGTCTTTATTTGTCGCGAGAGAAAAATATAATCGATTTGGTACAAAAAGTTCATGTTTTACAAAGTTTTATTTTTAATTAACAAAAACGCAAATTAAAAAACATGTCAAGCAATTAAAGTGACCACGTTGGCTCAATCTTTGCTATCGAGCAATTACGATCCGATTACAATTGAATTCAATCATTTAATATGTAGTTAAATCTGTGTACTTTAATCTTTTTATAGTAGAGAGACTGTATTATGCTCAATTGTAAATATATAAAGGGCTGTTAAGCCGTTGAAAACATTTTCGAATGATCTTCCCCTACACGAAGTTCTATAGCGGAGTTCGTCATAGCATTTTAGGTGTAAATTTGTTATCGCAGCAATTTTTGAATTTTCGCAATGTTTTCGAAAGCAGTTGTAGCGACAGATTGCTACGATAGCAACACCTAAAATGCTATGAAGAGTGAACTCCACTTATATTTTACTCCATTACCTGAGAGATGAAGCTACAACTAAACGCATATTTAAGTCAATCGAATTTTTAGGTATCCGCAGGAATGGTGAAATCCTAAAGTATCTGATAATGCTAAAAATGCCTTACTGGTGCTCCCCAGTGCCAAATCTTCAGAAGACAACGTCCTGAATAATGATAGCATAGCACTAAAAATTATTCTTAATTGCACTTTCGATTCAACAAGTAGATAACGGTTGAAAGACCGATCAGGTAGTGACGGATTTGTCTGCTTAGAAACTCTGATTGGCTTAGGAGCATATGAAGATAGTATTCTGAAGAACTGATTAGGAGGAGTATGACTTTAGAAAGACCGAATTTCGGAGAATCCGAAAGCCCTGTTGAATCCGAAGCCCCTGTTCCACGTTGTTCTGATATAAAACTATTGCAAAATTTTTTTTGGGTAAGAATATCCGATAATTTCAAAGGAGATGACCCCGCATATTTTTGCTCAGTTTTCAAATATTTCATACAACACTCTTTTGGACTGTGCTGATAGAGAAAACATAAAATCATTAAGCCCATAGTGATTCATGGTCAAATCTACGAACATTTGAAAATTGTAATTATTCAAACAATTCACATGGCCATATTGAAACGAAAGGCTTTGAAATGGTTGCGGAAAAGGAAGCCTTTCTCCACCGGCGCAAAGCGCAAAGAAATGAACTTCTCCCACATAAAATGTTCGATCACTTTATCAGAAGCTTTGAAGGAACTGCTCCACAGCCAGCTGACAGCAATTCGCACGCCGATGGCGCGTTGTTCGCGTTTGCAACTCAGTCGACGCATTGTACTTAAACATAAATAGACAGGGGAAAGTAAGTTAAAAAAATTAAAATAGCATAAAATGAATAAAATAAAATAAAAATAGCAAAGGGAATGGGGCAAATGCAGATAGTCGTGGAAACATAGAAAGAACGGAAGGTAGAGTGAGGGGTGAGGGCGAGGGAGAGTGTGCGCGCATAAAACGTTGCAATTGTTGGTGGAATTGTATGGTTCATAGTCGCACGGATAATTTGCAATTTGTACTTAAGTAAATGCAATAAACGGTAGAGGTACAGAGGTAGGCATAAGGGTGAGGGTTGACACAGGTACGGGCATGTATGTTATTGTATGCAAAACAAATAAAGAATGGAAATGTTTGGCTGTGTGCCGGGGTACTCACCAGGTTGAGCATAAATCGCTAGAAATATCGAGAGGAATGAAAAGACGCTTGCCCAGAATTTCGCCTCCATCTTTGGTATTGATCCGTGGTTTGTACTTTTATGCTTATTATCGTAATAACAATTGTGATTTTTAATATTTTAAATTATGTGTGTTTGTTACTGTGGTTTTATTTGCTTCTATTTTTTCGTTAGCTCTGAAAACTGACTTCGTAGCGGAATATTTTTCTGTGTATTTTCTCGCCTTTCTACGCCGGTGACGATATTCTTGTGGAAAGTTGCTGTGAGTGGCTGCTGCTGTGTGTGGGTGTCGGCGATTGCTGTTGCAGATAAAGTTGCAATAGTCGTATTACGTTTACAGTTGCAGTTACTGTGGTTGTTGTTGTTGCTTTTTTAAATGTCTCTTGTTGTTGTTGATTATTGATGAATGCAATTTTGGATGTTGTCTGCTGCTGATTAATGGCTGCGCAGGGCGCTCTTCAAATGGAATTCTAACGTCTAAAAGGTTTATTAAATTATCAGAGTCCAATGTTGGTTGTCTTCTTATATTCGTCGTCGTCGTCGTACCCCAACGAGCTGCACGGCGGAAAGGAACGGTGGTGTGAATGGCGAGCGGTGAATAGCGAGTATGTTGGAGCGGTGGAGCGATGCAGACAGTGCGGTCCGAGCGAAAATAAAACAATATAAAATTTGTTTAGAATTTTGTTCGCTAATTGCTTTATGCTTCCTCTAGCTCTGCTAAATTGCTCGGATATTTGGAGAAACAGACACACTAGCCATTAGGCTTCAATTAATTTCAATTTGGGCAGCGTCAGAATGGGGAAGAGCACCGCGTACAGATCGCGCAGTTAGCAAGCAGTCGTACGGAGCAGCGCGCCGAAAGAAAAAAACGCTAGGTGTAAATGCGAACAGAACGGAACAGAACAGAACGAAGACCGCGACGATTCGAGCGCCCACAGAGAACTGAGCGGTGCAGCACGGAGCACGCACGCTGACTACACTTTGTGACTGACAGTTCGGACGGCGGGCAGTTGCGGACTCTTGACAGCGCGCACACAATGAGACAACAGCGACTGCGGCGATGACGGTGACGGTCACAGCGACGGTGACGACGACCACGCTACTAAATTTCAAGTCGAACACACGAAGGTTTCACGAGGCTGCAAAGGCGACGAAATAATGGAACAAAAACAATAAATAATCAACAACAAAAATGCAAAATAAAAGCAAAGCACTAGTAAAACGCAAACAAAACGAAAAGCAAAAACACGCGCCACAATGCTAAACGACAGACAGACGGCAGCAAGAGTAGCACATTCGCAACTAAACGCAAATTAGCGACTAATAATGAGTGCGCCAGCGAGAGTGCGAGCGATTGACCGCGACAGCCAGCCAGTCAGCCAACCTGCAAACACCTCCCAACTACACCGGCCCCCCGGGCGTCTTTAGCGCTCCATATGCGCGAACCGTTCACGACCAACGCCACCTTCGCACGTCTGCGGCAATTGCCGCATCTTCAAGTTGCGGCAATCGCCACAACCAACACCGTCATTGCCGCTGTCGCCGCAGTCACACCCGACAAGCCCGTACGCGCTTGCGATTCTTTCGACTTGGCTTTCTTCGCACTCTTTGTCTTTCTTTGCCTAGGTGCTTAATGCCAATACGCTGGCTGGTTGTCATTGTTAGTGCTGCTGCCGCCGTTGTTGTTGTTATTAGTAGTGGTTTTTGCAAAAAATAAATAGCCATTATCAACGACATCGTCATCATCATCACTACCACCATCGACATCATCATTAGCATAACTATGAAAAGTCAGCCGCGACCATATGACCAAACGGCCGACTGGCCGTACTGCGGATACCACAGTCTGCGCCCGGCAAGGGGTGTGGCGACACGCTGTTGGCAGCCGATTGTGGCTTGCCCGACGGTAGTGAACATGTTTTTGGTTCTGGTGACCGCTGCGCCGGCCGAAACACTGCCGCCGCCACCGCGGTCATATGTGTGTTGCGGTCGGTCATCGGTGGCGTGTGTGTGCAAATATTGGCTGGTGTGCGAGTGACTGCGGTGCCGCTGTAGTAATTAAGATAATGCGATATCTATGGCCCGCAGACACGAAGCTACACAATCGGTAAGCGTCCGGACGACGGCTGTCAAATTCCGGCTGGAGGATCGGCCGACGCGCACTTGGCTTGCTCATGAATAGACCCAAGCCGACCCGGCTGAATGCCCCTAAAGGACGCCAATACAACAGAAAACTGGAGCGGAAAAGAGGCTTCAGTGGACCGCGTGTGGAGCTGTCTGTCGACTTGTCCCAGTGCGGGACGTCGTTCACGTAAGCGTTCGCATTCTAATTGTCAGTGCAAATGACCAACCGTCAGTGCTTAACGTTAGGCAAGTTGTCGACGGCGTTCAAATTGATGGCCAGCGATTGATATCCTCTTCAACAAGAAACGTAGTGTTTTAAAGAGACCAAAGTGAGTGAGTATTTCAGTCAAATTGGATCGAAACAGTACTAACCCAAACCATGCATTATCGGTTGAAGATTTTGTAATTATTTGCTACTATTTTTTATGTACATACTATTTTTTTTAATGTAAAACGTTTTCAATCCCTTTTCTGTGTAATTCGCATTCTTTGTTGTTCATAAAAAGGCAATACGAATTTTAATCACTCCACGCCCTTTGATAACATAAGACTATGCTTCACGTTTCTAATGCACACAATTTGTGGAATACTTGTTTAGCGATTATCACCTCACGACCAGCAATTTTTGCTCACTTTCGGCAGCACTGATCGCACAATAAGGCAGAAAATCGATTGTCAGCATACATAAGCGCTGCACGGCTCCTTTGATAGACCACTTTTCATAAATTCCGCAAGCGCCTAAAAACAGGCTCGCATTTTGGAAGCCCAACTGCAAAGACAAACTTGCAGCACGCGTGCGGATCCAAAGCACTGGACGACCAAAACTAAGGCCAACACCGACAGTCACCGACTAACACGACGGGAAGCGACAATGCGGCAAGGCGACGGGGTGGCGCGACGGCGAGGTGACTGGCGTACGACGATGATGACTTTGAGATGGATGACGTTATTTGCTGGACACGAGTGTAAACCACATTGACGACGACGAACGCGGTCAAAGCGCAAGCCAAAATGAAACAATAAATAAAAGGGGCGCCCCACACAGCCCAGTTTCGCACAATGGCTTTTCGCCTTTTTGGCGCTGCCGTTGAGACAGTTGACTGCTGCAGCCTCCAGCGCAACAAAATGCATAATGCGTTCGTTCAAGTGAGGTGGGACGGGACGAACGCTAGTGCTGCTATTGCTGCTGATTACGCTCGCAGATGCCAGCATGTGTGCACGCCAGAGATGTGTGCAATTACATTATCTACACACATATACTATACGTTACTATACGTGTGTAGAACGAGTACACATATAACGGAGAATTAAATCACGCGTTTAGGCCTAGCGCGCACCAGCTCCCGCCCCGATCACACTGCACCAAAGCTAGCTAGCTCAGAACACCGCGCTGACTACCGACGTGCTGCATTTTGGAGAATAGAACCAAAAAATGTTGAAAACATTGCCAAACGTGATCCGTCCGTTGAAGCAACTACGAAGCGGCACACAAAAATAGAATTGAGGTGCTCCGGGCTAGACGAGTCGCGGACAATGGACGCGGCACCGACAACGACACGGAACGGTAATGCCAATGGCATGTCACCAGCGGAAGAGCACCCAAGGAGCTGGGGCTTGCTGCGCTGGCAGCGCGGTCTCCTTTCGGCATGCGAGATGCTCTTCTCCCGTTTAGCGCATTTATGCAACAACAGCAACGGCAGCAAAAACAACAACGACAGTAACGTATCGAACTGATGCAAACAGAAAATTTTAATTGCATTGTATTGAAAATGGCACACAAACCCCACAATGAAAACGAGAAACGAGACACGAGAACGGAAAAAAAATTCCTCCGATGGCCACGGACGGCAATGACGAAATTCTTTGCCGTTCTCCTTTGTGTGGCTGCTTTAATGCCTTTTCTTCTTTGCTATGGTGTTTGGTGTTCGATGAATGTGTAGTGGTCGTGGATTGGATTGGATTTTTCTTCGTTTTCTTTTGCCTTAGCTGTCGCTGTCGCCGTTGTAGTCGTCGTGGTCGTGGTCGTCGCCTTCACTTCTTCTTCCTTGTCCGTTTTTCACTTCTTTGCTCCGCTTTGCTCTCTTTTCACTTTTCGATTTTTCGTCGAGAATTTTTTTCACACTTTTTTCTTGAATTCATTACTGCACTTTCACTTTCCCGTTGTAATTCATAACTATTGCATCACTACGGCCACTCGCCTGCAACTCTTCTTGCAATTTTAAATATTCTATGAATTTACCTAAGCACAGAATACAGAAATTTTATTTTCTTCTATTCTTCCATTGATGATGAATTTTTCACTTGCTCGCACTGTCCAAAGAGTAGATAAGAAGTGAAGGCTAATAAAAAAAGCACCAAACGTCAAATGTGGTAGGAGCCGACATTGCCAGCTCGGTCGACATTGTTGAAGTCAATTCGATGATCATTGACACTTGAGTGCATTTTTTGCTGAACATTTCGATTAAATCCATCTACGATGCATGATACACATCAAAATATAATAATCGAAATGAGATAAAAGAGAAATATTGCAAAAGAGTATAGATCTGATTACAAACAAAATTTCCTCGTATCCATATTTATCTATCTATCTATATCTTTATCTATCTATATCTATCCTAATTTATTAAAAGTATATTTTAGTTTGTTGTGATATCAAGGATATTTTTGTACACCTGTGTTGTTTAATTTAGTGAACCAAAGCTGAGAAAAATGTCATCGCTTAATCACTAATTAATTGTACAAAACTGTTAAAAATAAATACATAACGGGATGCACTAGAATTCTCAAAATATAACAACAAATTGGAAAAGTGGATTTTTCAAATTTTAGAAATCTTTTTCTTTTCCTACAATAGATGCTCTCACGATGAATATAATTTCATTGATCCTTATTGTGCTGATCTCAATTCAAACGTCACCGCCCACACGATGACACCACCCCCTATCAAGACTTATCCGGGAATGCAGCGTTGACAGCTTTAGGGCCACATACACCTTCCGCACTTGCGCCTACTATGATGTCATACATGTACTTTTCATTGCTTTGCACTAACAGCACAGACATGCGGATCGTTACACCAACGAAAAAACATGTCTTTATACAAAATGCCCTGTTGAATCTCAGTATTAGAATCTTGAAAAAGTTTAAAGCATTCGATTCTCATCGCAAAAGGGCAACTTGCTTGCAATAGACAATAACAAGTGTCTACAATGCGTATGTCCAGGTTACGGTCTGAAGAATGGAGAATGCAGAAATGCACAATACTTCCAATCAGCGAATGTGGGGAGAATGCACAAACCCACCACTCAGCCATTGGTGCCAAAAAGGTGTAACTAAAATTGTAATAGATGCCGAAAAGTAAGAGATTCCGTAAAGCTGTCAAGCCATTCGTCCGTTTGTCATCATCGCGGTGGTGTGCAGTGAGTTTGGTGTTGTTTTTTAATTTGGCTTTTTAATTAGTTTCAAGTTTATTTATTTCGGAATTTTGTTGAGATAATGTGCACCAATTGGTAGGGCAGTGGAGATAAGCAAGAAAACACCGAGCAGGTGAGTGCGAAGGCGACAAAAAAGTGAAAACATAAGACGCTTTGTTGACAACGCCCGGAAAAACAATGTTTGAGAAATACCTTTGCTAGCGCTGCTGTTGTTGTTGGTACTTGGGCGTTGACCAAAAAGCTGAAATCAAACAGTTCATGACAGAGAATGGTTTAAGAAGGCTAAAAACATAAGAAATCCACACCATTGGAAGCTGAGGAGGCAGTTTGGTGAAAATAAGCTGAAAATAAGGTGACCAGTGCAGAGTATACATTCAACGGGCACGGCACAGCGCGGGTGCGTTTGGCCTTTGCTATCGCAATCGACACCTGCCCTCTGTCCAGCAATTTGCTGTGTGACCGCCAGGACCTGCCAAATTTGCATTTGCCAAATTGGTTTTACTTCCACCCGACGGGCTACTAATTGCACTTTTGTCCGTCGTCGCAAACAACCCAGCTGCTGCCGCAATCGCTTCAATTGCGTTTCCCCTTAATTAATTCACATTATGATTCACAGCAGCGATGGTTACAGTGGCAGCGTGCCACTTAGCTCACAGCTGCGACAGGGGTGGATTAACGCGCTGAAAGTCAGCGTACTCAAGTGCAGCTACCGCGACAGCAGCAACTGCACAAGTTGCATAGTCCATATGCACTTAATGCCTTCCCGACCGTTGGTAATTTTTCTGCTTTATTTTCCTTTTTAATTTGTATTTTTTGCATCGGCCAGCGCTGCATTACTGGCCGCTTCAGTGAGCCCGCCGGCGCACAGGGTGTTTGCTGCGCGCCCCATGCCAATGGACAATATCGTCTGCGTATGTATGAGCCGTGTGTGTGCCAGTGTCGGCTTATTCGTTTCGATTACTCAATGTTTACAAGTGGCGTCATGTGGTAGCGTGAAGTTCTTCGCATTGTCGCAATCTTTCGTTGCCATACACTTTACGGTGACATTTTGCTGTATTGCTCAACCGCTACGGTTTTGAAAATTATTCGGTAAAGATGAAAAAACTAGCCATAAAAACAAGCGACCGGGTTATCGGCGTCCAATAGTAATAATGAAATAAATGCTTTGATTGATTGGCTTGAGAGACTTTAATGTTATCTTTTAATTGCAGCCATTATTGTATTGCATTTTCACATGTAGTGTTTTTTTTTATTTTGGTTAAGTTACGCTGAACTATTTTGGTTTTCAATATTGATTTTGGAATAGGCAATATTTCGTATTCTATAGTTATAGTTATTCTTTATTATTTCAAGTTCTTGTGTCTATTAAAATAAAATAAAATAGTCGACAACGATTGAACTGGGAAAAAATGTTTAATAATGTTTTACTTAGTTTCAAATGATTTGACCAGTGATTTTTATTGCGTTAGTTTAAAAATTTCGTTTCCACACGATTGGCGCAATTTGTAATTAAAAACTTCAAAAACTGAAAGTATATCGAACAACCAAAATTGCATTAAGAACTTCAAAAACTGAAAGTATATCCAACAACCAAAATTGCTCTCTTGTTGTACACTAAAGGTTATTTATAGTATGTATTGTATTTGCTTGAGTTGAGCAAAGTGTAAAAGTCGCTCGCAACCACATATCTGTTTCAAACATAAAACGAATTTGCAACACAATAGAAGCTCCGCTAATGCATTTCGATATTTGTGCGCTGAGGAATGGAGCCAAGAATTGTATTGCGTAAGGTTCTGGCGGAGTAGCAGACGTGCTAGTCGCTCTCAACGAATTGAACAATCGGCTTGAAACTAACTAAAAATACCCTTGCCCCGATTTCTTAATGCACTACGTGGGATTACGTTAGGAAAGCAACACTTCCATCCTTGCAGCGCTTCGCCGTCACCTGTTGTGGCTGTTTGTTGTGTTCGCTGGCGCTGATTTGACACACGCACTGCGCATCACGCACCGAACTCTCTAAATTTAGTGCACAGTAATTATGTGCGTCAAAGATGCCGCAAGGGCATCGCCCCTTGTTGTGGTGAACGACACGTTCGGAGTGCTCGGCGTGTAGCGCAAACATTTTAAAAAATTCATTCCGCCGAGTACTTTCGAGCAAGTGGGTGGATTTTGTGTCGATTTTATTATTTCTATTTCTTGCACAACGCACTTCAATCACTATCCATTTAACGTTTGTCTTCACTCCGCAGTTTACATAACAAGATGCGTTTGATGTATCTGCAGCGATCGCCATGGGTCCTCCTGGCACTGTGCACAGTGCTGGTTCCTGGCGGCGTGCGCTCCGTTGCCGGCCAGCAAGACAGCTTATACAACACTCCTGAGGGACAGCAACAGTCGCAGCAACCGGAGCAGCGGCCTCAATTCGAACGCCAGCAGCAGTTCTCGCAGCAGCAAAATCCTTTTCCAACGCAGCAGTCGTACGATGACTATAATCGCTACAATGATCCCTACAACGTAAATCCGAATCCGAATTCGAATCTCAATCCGAATTTGAATGACAATTCGAATTTCAATCTGAATGAGCGCGATCGCACGCGATACCGCACGGACAACTTTAATGATCTGCCGCAGGACGTGAACGACTACTCGAATCGTCCGCCGAACGCCTACGGCGGCGTTGGCGATGAGCCGAGCTTGACGCGCGGAAAGACTTCGTACAACGTGAAAGCTACATTCCTCGAAACATTCCACTCCAAGGAGCCCACCTACTTCATAGTGGCCTCTCGCATGGTGCGACCGGGTCTTATATACCAAGTGGCCGTCTCCATACTGCAGGCTCAGTACCCAATCACAGTGCACGCAAGTATCTCATGCGATGGCGTGCAGATCAGCGGCGACTCGAAGGACGTAAAGGAGGGCGTGCCGGAGACTATGCTTATGCGCATACCGCCCACAAGTGTCACGGGCCAATACAAGCTGCGTGTAGAGGGCTTTTATCAGAATGTTTTCGGCGGCATAGCATTTTTAAACGAAACACGGCTGGACTTTTCTCAACGTTCCATGACAATTTTCGTGCAGACCGACAAACCGCTGTATATGCAAGGCGAGACCGTGCGCTTCCGCACGATTCCCATCACCACCGAGCTGAAGGGCTTTGACAGCGCTGTCGATGTATACATGCTGGACCCGAACAAGCACGTGCTAAGACGTTGGATATCACGGTAGGTTGGCAGCTAAAGTAACTAAAGTACTCAAATATAGAATATCGAACTAATGTATTGCGTATTGTGTTATAAATAAATTGATTTTAATATACATACATACATATATTTATATTAATGGAACAAAGTCATTAACTCCATTTCGTCTTTCTTAGCCAATCCAATTTGGGTTCCGTCTCGCTGCAGTACCAGCTCTCCGATCAGCCCACTTTCGGCGAGTGGACTATACGCGTCATTGCCCAGGGTCAGCAGGAGGAGGGCCACTTCAGCGTGGAGGAGTACTATCAGACGCGATTCGAGGTGAACGTCACCATGCCGGCATATTTCTTCGCCACTGACTCCCACATCGAGGGGCGTGTAATGGCCAACTTCACCAGCGGCCATCCGGTGCGCGGCAACCTCACCCTCAAGGCTACCATTCGTCCCATTGGCTACTTTAGTAATCAAGTGCTGAACGAAAAGTTCCGCTTAGGCCGTTCACCCACGGAAGAAGCCGCCCGCTACATGCAACACCAGCAGCAGCTGTACTACAACCAGTACAATCCGCTGCCGCAGGGCGAAGACCGCGACCGCTCACAAGATCTCCTCTACCGCAACCAGTACGTAGTCGAGCGGCAGTACCAGTTTGACGAGGAATGGCCGTTCTGGGTGCGGAAGCCGGACGTACAAGAAACGTACGACGCGTGGACAGGCAGCTACCGCAAGACGCTACCATTTTTGCGCTACTTTAATGGCACTTTCGACTTCAAATGGCCCATGCGCGAATTGGAGGTATTGGTGCCCAATTTGGCAGGTAAGCTAAATGCCGCTGTTCTTGTCTTCAGCTGAATATCATTTTCCCCCTATTTATCTTTCTCTTTTCGCAGGTATGGAAGTGCTCATCACTGCCACCGTGGGAGAGAAGTTCTACGACGAAGTCTTGTCGGGCTATGCCATTGCGCGTGTATACAACTCCAGCATACGCGTGGCCTTCCTTGGCGAAACTCCACAAGTCTTCAAACCGGCCATGCCCTTCACCACCTACTTGGTGGTGGAGTACCATGACGGCTCGCCGATAGATGTGAATCTGCTACGGCAGGGTGTGATGGACGTGACTGGTTTTGTCGAAAGCAATAGTGGCGGCCGCCGTGATTGGCCGGCGCAGCGTCTACAGATGTCAGCGCAGAGTCCGGGCATTTGGGAGGTCAAAATCGATTTGCGCAATGATTTGCAGTTGGACGACCGGCAGCAGTCGCGCGAATTTCTCAACGGCGTGCAACAGATGCGGCTACAGGCAAACTTCATAGATCCACGCGGCGAACGCGCCCAAACCGAGCTACTGCTGATGGCGCACTATTCGCCGCGCAACCAGCACATTAAGGTAACCACCAGCACGGAACAGCCCGTGGTGGGCGAGTACATAATCTTCCACATACGCACCAACTTCTTCCTGGAGGATTTCAACTACCTGATCATGTCGAAGGGCGTTATACTAGTGAACGACCGCGAGTCGATCACCGAAGGCATACGCACAATTGCGGTGGTTCTGAGCGCTGAGATGGCGCCTGTGGCCACTATTGTGGTGTGGAAGATCACGCAGCAGGGCCAGATAGTGGCCGATTCGCTAACGTTCCCAGTGAACGGCATTTCGCGCAACAACTTCACAGTGTACATCAACAACCGAAAGGCGCGAACTGGCGAGAAGGTGGAGGTGGCTATATTCGGGGAGCCCGGCTCATACGTAGGCCTGTCGGGCATCGATAGCGCCTTCTACACAATGCAGGCTGGCAACGAACTAACGTACGCCAAGATTATCACAAAGATGGCCACATTCGACGAGCAGACGAACGGCACCTACAAGCACATCTGGCACACTCATGCGGGCACACCCGACGAGCTGGTCTACTTCCCCGCCTCCTCGTTCGGCATCGATGCGAACCGCACCTTCGAGTACAGCGGCCTGGTGGTGTTCACAGACGGGTACGTGCCGCGCCGCTATGACAATTGCAACCTCACGCTGGGCTATGGCGAGTGTCTGTCCGGACGCTGTTACCGGCTGGACAAAAAGTGCGATGGTCTCTTCGACTGCGACGACGGCTCCGATGAGATCGGTTGCCACGTGCGCAACGACACGGAGCTGCAGAACTACCGCAAGTACCGCTTCAACCGTATCCTGCGTCACTACGAGAACGTTTGGCTGTGGAAGGATGTAAACATCGGACCGCACGGGCGCTACATTTTCAACGTGGAGGTGCCCGATCGTCCGGCCTATTGGATGGTGAGCGCCTTCAGTGTGAGCCCCTCCAAAGGTTTCGGCATGCTGAACAAGGCCATTGAGTACGTGGGCGTGCAGCCGTTCTTCATCAACGTGGAGATGCCGACACAGTGTCGCCAGGGTGAGCAGGTGGGCATACGCGTGACCGTGTTCAATTACATGACCACGCCCATTGAGGCGACAGTAGTGCTGCACGGCAGCAGGGACTACAAATTCGTGCACGTGGAAGAAGATGGAATCGTGCGGTCGTATAATCCGCGCACTGCATTTGGCGAGCATCAGTTTTTCATATACCTGGACGCGCAGGGGACGACTGTGGTGTACGTGCCGGTGGTGCCGCAGCGCCTGGGCGACATCGACGTTACGCTGCACGTGGCCACATTGCTGGGCACAGATCAAATAACGCGTCGCCTTCACGTCGAGTCCGACGGCCTACCGCAGTACCGTCACCAATCCATTCTGTTGGATCTTTCCAATCGCGCCTACGTCTTCGAGTATATGCACGTGAACATCACACAGACGCCGGAAATTCCATACCAGGTGGATCGCTACTTTGTGTATGGCTCAAACAAGGCTCGCATCTCGGTGGTTGGCGATGTAGTGGGACCGATTTTCCCTACAATGCCGGTAAACGCTACCTCGCTATTGTATATGCCCATGGAGTCGGCGGAGCAGAACGCGTTCTCGTTCGCCGCCAACCTGTACACGATTATGTACATGCGCCTGATCAATCAGCGCAACAAGACCACCGAGAAGCATGCCTTCCACCACATGAATATCGGCTATCAGCGCCAGTTGAGCTTCATGAAGCAAGACGGCTCGTTCTCGCTCTTCCGCTCTGACTGGAACAATTCGGCGTCATCGGTGTGGCTGACGGCATATTGTGTGCGCATTTTTCAGGTGAGACGTCGTTTACATATTCCATAATCCTCAATTTATCGTAGCGGAAATAAACAATATGTGTAAAAATCATTTGCAGGAAGCCTCCTTCTACGAGTGGGAGAACTTCATTTGGATCGATTCAGCTATCATTGAGAAAAACATGCGCTGGTTGCTGCAACATCAAACACCTGAGGGCGCATTCTACGAGGTCACCTGGCTGCCAGATCGCAAAATGAACCGCACCAACTTTGCCAACCACACAACGCTGCAGAACCGCAACATCACGCTTACCGCGCATGTACTCATCTCACTGGCCTCCGTCAAAGACCTGTCTGGGTCGCTGGGTGCGCGCGTGGCGCTTGCTCAGCAGCGCGCTATTTCCTGGATAGAACGCAACATGCAATTCTTGCAGGACACCGATGAACCGTTCGACGTCGCCATCACTGCGTATGCGTTGCTGCTCTGCAAGTCGCCACTCGCAGAGCATGTCTTTACAATACTGCGAAGTCACGCGCGCACCATCGGCGACTTCATGTACTGGGGCAACAAGGAGGTGCCGCCGCCTCCAAAGAAGCTGGAAAATCAAAAGTGGTTCTCATTGCCGCGTCTACCATACGAATTCGACTCGCTCAACATCGAAACGACAGCCTACGCGCTGCTGGTGTATGTGTCTCGGCGTGAATTCATGGTCGATCCGATTGTGCGTTGGCTGAATTCACAGCGACTCAATGACGGTGGCTGGGCGTCCACGCAGGACACGAGCGCTGCGCTGCGCGCGCTAGTCGAGTACACAGTTCACTCGCGCATACGTGAAGTCTCATCGCTGACTATAGAAGTGGAATCGTCGTCACAGGGTGGCAAGACGCAAACGTTGCACATCGATGACAGCAACTTAGCGCAGCTACAAAGCATTGAGGTGGGAGGGCATCGAGACTTTTCGGCAATTGTGTTTGTTTCTCACACTATAATTTCAGATACCCGAATCTTGGGGCACGGTTAAGGTGCAGGCTAAGGGCGCTGGCTACGCCATATTACAGATGCATGTACAATACAACGTGGACATTGAGAAGTTTCAAACAAAGCCGCCAGTGCCGGCGTTTGGACTGCACACTAAGGCCATCTTCCATGGCAGAAATCAGTCTCACATCTCTTATGTCGCCTGTCAAAAGTAATAATGTGGCCGTAACTGTTTGTGGGCCAGTGTAATTCTGTTTTCATGTTGTATTTTACAGCTGGATAAACACGCAGGAGGCTGAACGTTCTGGCATGGCCGTGCTGGATGTGGCTATACCCACCGGCTACTGGATACAGCAGCAGAAATTGGACGCTTATGTGCTGAGCAACCGCGTTCGAAATTTGCGGCGCGCAAAGTACTTTGACCGCAAGATTATCTTCTACTTTGATTATGTACGTTGCGTTTGAAGAGCTTAAGTGAACAATGACATTAAATGTAAAATATATTTTTGTAGCTCGATCGCGAAGATGTATGCGTCAATTTTACCATAGAGCGTTGGTATCCGGTGGCGAACATGTCACGGTATCTGCCAATACGCGTCTACGACTACTATGCACCAGGTACTATGCCCGTGTACCCGTCATTTGCGATGCTTATTAATTTCGCTTTTTCTTCCAGAACGCTTCAATGAGTCCATCTTCGATGCATTGCCCACATATCTGTTGAACATATGCGAGGTGTGCGGCAGCTCGCAGTGCCCGTACTGTTCTATCTACAACATGGGCTGGCGGGCGTCCATGCCCCTGTCGCTGGTGTTCTTTAGTGTTTTCATTTACTTAATGAGAAGCCGCATGCATGTAGTATTAAATTGTCTACATCTCCTGACCTAACCGAAGCGAAATGCGTACACTTAAGTTATAACGATTGCTTTTTTCCCTTTTGTAAAAAGTCAAGTTTAAAGTGAAACTTTTATTTTAATGCAGCGAAACGGTTATTATTATTGCGTGCATTGTTCTCAAATGTTCGACTTCAACATACAAACACAAACCTTTACAACTAACTCGAATATTCGACTCGAAATAACAAATGTTAATTTAAAGCTAAAGACAAATTGAAAACCGTCCAATGATCTGGTCGAGTACACCAACTCTCCTACAGTTACTTGCTATGATTAAATTGTATATTAGTTTTTATGCGTAATTTAGTGGATCTTGAAATGTTAATTTTATGTAATTGACAAGTGCGTACGTTCATTCAGCAAGCATGTTGCAATTCATCAAAATCTCAAATGTACAAAGCTCAACAAAGAGGTATGCGCTTATCTACGACTATCTATCAATACGTATATCCAACAGCCGCTCTTTGATAAGCAGAAAGAAGCAGCACGAGCAAGCTTTAAAACTTTAAAACCACAAACTGTGCACACCAAGCGCGCAGCCTTAATTGCAAATGGAAATCCAAAAAGTTGGAAGAAAAAATCAACGCGTAGCAATGGTACATACGAAGTGTCTTTACGTTTCAATTGCCTTAGATTTTAGAAATCACCACCCGGTATACCCTCTAAGCCATGTTACGAATACGTTCTTGCATAAAAGCAAAAAACACAAAGGAATAAACAAATAAGAATAAAATATATTTTAACTCTTTTATACGAAAAAACATATATTGTTGCAAAATCGCACTGTAGTTGTGTATTTAGTGCATAAGATATACGTATATATTTACTACATTGTACATGCAAAAACTTTTCCACTTATATATCAACATGTATACACACTGATGCTGCAATAATATATCAGCAATAGCGTCAGAACAAATGTTGCGAAAATGTGTTGCAATTGAAATGTAACTAAGAAGTTTATGCAAATGAAATTTTAATCCGTCCTGATTTTTTGGTTTTTTTTTTAAGATATACATTTAATTAATAAATAATAAAACAGTATTTATTTTCATTATTGTTTGGGTATTGGGTGTAATAGATTCTTAGGAGGATTTTATTGTATCTGGTTTATATACATAGAAAATAACTTGAACCCTGACAGTGAAATCAAGGGAACCTTCCACAAGTCGCTGATTCAGAATTCCATTAAAAGGAGAACTATTTTATAAAGTTGACGTTGTGTTCATAAAAAACGTGGTGGCTTCACACTAAAAGTCATATTCATATGACAGTTTCATGAATTGGAAAACCTCATCTCAGTATAAAATGTATTAAGCCATGATACAAAAAATAAGGTAGAACCGCTGTCAAATTTGTTGACACTAAACGGGTTTATTGACGCTTTTCGTATTCGTAAAAGCTTGAGTCGTGCAGCCATTTCGATATACAGTCGTGTCTGGATATAGTGAACTAATTATTGCAAGGCCTGTTCACAGTATTGAGGTTGTTTACTATATCAAGGTTAAAATTTTTGTTCAAAAACTCGTCTTATTTGCTCAAAATACACTTTGTGTATATAAATTCAAGAGACAATTAAAATAAATTAGTAGAAAGACATAAATGTATGCTTATTGAAAGTTTTAAATATACATAAAGAAGCCCACTTTCAACCACAATCGGTTTGCATTCGACAAAAAACATAACCACTAAGGTCAAGAAACTGCTGGTTTTGTAATAATCAACAGCAAAAATACAAATTAGGGGAGTACCCTCTTCCATTTTTGATTCCTTCTTGTGTTTTTTGTTTTTGAAATTGCTTTCAAAATTTTTTCACCATTTAGAGGTTTTCGATTGTTCACTATTTAGAGTAATAATTAATAATTGACTGGCACGACAGCCCGCTTACGCGAGACTAAGGCCTAGCTTCCCGCAACTACCCGTGTTGTGCGTGTGAATTTGTACACGGGTTGGAGGGACCTACAGTTTTATGCCGGTTCCGAACGGCAGGTTGGGAGCTTTTTCATAAGCAATTTTTACTCTCAGAGGTTTGCCATTTCCAGCTGAGAGGACAGCCACCGAAAGAGAAAACGAGTTTTCCCGTTATTTTTTTTAGGTGTTATTACAGGCAGTATTTGAACCTGAGGTTGCTGCCTGCGACTCGCGGTCCAACGCACTAACCAACTGAGCCACGGCGGCTACTATTTAGAGTACTCCATGTAAAAATTTGGGTGTTCACTATATCGAGGTGTTCACTATATAGGGTGTTCACTATACCCAGACACGACTGTAATATTAAATTAGAGATATTAAAGTTTTTAAGAATTTTAAGATCTTTTTTAAAATAAATATGGAATAGACCTTTCACTGTGACTAATTTATTTTGGGCGAAAGTATAAAAATGTTAATGAGAATCCAACAGCAGAAAATACGTTGCAGTGTTCAAAAAATGTTCAAGAGATTTTCTAACAACAGTACGGTAGTTTTCAAAGAAGAAGAACGCCAAAATATCATTTAGTGTCAGATGCGCAACATGGTGGCTGAGCATTGGCTCTACCTTTATTTTTTGTATCATGGTATTAAGCATTAAGCTTGTCAAGAGAGCATGCGATCGAAAGTGTTTTTCATATACATATGTATTTTGTTTAGAAATTTTGACACTGAATAACGCCTAAATTAACATTTTGATTACTAATTAAAAACCACTTGTGCGTATATGTTTTTTACAGTGTAAGCTACTACTCGTCATCTACACATATGCATTTTTCTGTAGCTTTAATATGAAAACAAGTGCTTAAAATTAACGCTGTATACAGTGGTGAGTAGCACAGGGTTGCAAAGAGTTGTTACTATAATACACAACTTTTCTATTTAATGTCTCACCATATATGCAAACAGATATGTTACACGTTGTATATACAATATAATTTACAATATAAAATACGATATAAATTCGATGCAATTTTTAATACTACTTGAATTTATTTCCTAGTAAACCTTCTTTTACTTCAGTACTGTGAAAGTTGTTAGATACTGCTATTTGATTGTTATTTGGTGGCGCACGTGCACCCTGGCCGATGGGCAAGCAAGCAGTGGTGAAAACAAGATGACATAGTGGAGCAGGACCGTGGAGATTTTCTGAGATTATTTAAATTTATTTTATAAGCAAAAACGAGCAAAAATTGAGATTTTTTTAACTTAGCCATAGTGTAAACGCGGTGTTGTCGGTGATTGAATAAACGTTGCGGTATTTTCGGCTTAAATTCGATCGATGTCCGTGTAATGAGTTCATGGGCCCCCTGGCGTTCCCCACCTCGCCGTCCATAGCCAATAGCAGCAGCAGCAGCAGCACACGCAGCGCCAGCAACATTTGCACACACAACAACTTTGCCATTAATAAATTTAAAGTGGTGAATCGCAGAGTGTTGCGGTACGACTGCGGGCAATCAGTACGGGCCACGGTGTGCGTCTCAAAAGTTTCGTCATTATCGTTTTGTTGTTAATATTTTAAACGGTCATAATGAGTGGCAAATTGGCATCAATGTCGTTGTCGCTGTCGCTGTTGTCGCCTTCGCTGTCACAGTAGACAGTCAGTCAGCCAGTCAACCAGCAATTTGTTATTTATTACTGCGCGCACTTAACAGTCGTCGCTTTTGTGCTCTCGCGCACTGCCCCTTCGCACCGCACCCTTCGAACGTTTATTTCTTCGACATACGTTTATGCTGCTGTAGTGCGCTTAATTTGTAAAGCCAAAAGAAGCGTTACGATTATGTTGAACGCGGTTGCCGTCGTGTTACAGCCTCAGCATCAACTCTGTCGTCAGCAAGCACCGATAGAGCAGCTCACAGCCGCCGCCACGGCTAACGCAACCGCTGCAGCGGAGTTGGAACACACAGCAGTGCCAGGGATCGACAGGTGAGATACCGACGATGCGCAGCTGAATCGTTTGTGTTAAAGCGGCTGTGACTATTACCGAAAATGGTCGTTTGGCAGACGGCGAAATAGTTGGAACTGTTGACTGGTCGCCTCACCGTTATAAAGTTCCTAATCAGTAAAATACTTAATTTTGTGCTCCCAAACATCTGCGAATTGAGTTTTTATATAGAATATCTTAAAAATATGCGAAAAATAGATTGCTAGTCATAAAATAAGTTAATTTTCTTATCAGATCTTAGTTGGAGTTTCGGTAAAATTCATACCAAATTTCATTCCAATAGCTCAAGTATTTCAAAAGTTATCGAACATAAGAGCCGTTTAACTGTCGACGGATGAGCTGACATGGTTAAAACACCGTTGGTTGATGTACATGTGTATGTATTTTTGTTTAGGCGCTACCACCCTACACCGCCCTGTAATTGCCCTGGCATTCAAGTTTTGTGACTATGATAATTTTTAGTATGTAATTATCGAATATTAAATAATAATACGATGGCGTCAGTTGTCAGTGACGCTGGCACCGAAATCATGCTCTGTCTTTAACTCGAATGTAATTCAATTATATACATTCAATTAATAGAATTCATAACAGCCTTGTCGTCTCAGATTTTAGGACATAAAGCGATTGACGTTAATTTTTTTGTCGTCTTATAAAATCGTTACAAGGCCAGTACCTGCATCGACTTAACGGGCCATTAAAATTAAGAATATTGCAATCGATACCAGCAATTGAGCTGGTACAGCAAACGAGTGTGTAGCAAGTATCTTTTGCTTAGACCTGAATTACTCATTATTTCCCTAGAAGTGAACAAGTGTCTGTAAATTCCTGCAATCCAAGAAAATCAATTTCACACCAATTGTACTATGGACCTATGTAGCAGATGTTAGTAAATGACTCAAATTGAAAATTGCTATTTCAACGTTTCCTAAGTTTTCACTAGTGAAGTGGAAACTATGCTGCGAATGCTGCAAGATCTTTAGTACATAAAGACGACGTAACTTGATATATATTATCTGCTGTTAAATTCGCATTAACATTTTTATACTTTCGCCCAAAAGAAATTAGTCACAGTGAAATGTCTATTCCGTGTTTATTTTAAAAAAGATCGATCTTAAAATTCTTCGAATATCTATCGAAGTGGCATCACGACTCAATCTTTTTACGAATGCGAAGAACGTCAATCAGCACGTTTAGTGTCAAAATATTTGACAGCGGTTCTACCTTTATTTTTTGTATCATGGCTAGAACCAAGCCGAATTCATACAGGTGATATCGTAAGGGCAGCAACAAAATTTCAATGTATTTTGTTTTTGTTTTCTGGGTTTAGATTGTCAAAATCAGCCAATCAGAACAAAGCTTTCTTTATTCATTTTTAAACTGTCACAGTTTTACACAGGCATTTTGACAATCTAGAGCTTTTCCACCACAAAAAAATCAAATCAGCGGATTCAACGAGGTCACCTGTATTAATTCGCCTTGGCTAGAACTTTCCTCAGTCATTCAGTCTGCTAAAAAGTTGTTAACTTTATGTTTTTTCACAAACATTTCAAAACTCATAAAGAATCATTAATCGAGTTTTCTTTACTTGCTAAGGAACAAAGCTCTTGATTATAAGCTTTCGATTAATGTATTCATTCAACCTTGAGAAAATTTCGAGGCTAAGTCAGCCTCAAGCTGATCTGTCCATTATTATGTATGTGCTTACATGTGTGTGTGTGTGTTTGTATGAATGTGTCTTCGGATGTACAACTGCGGCACGCACTTACGCCATTGCCATTTTTAAAGCCAGCAACATTCCCAATCGATGCCAACGAATTTCCTTAATTACTAATGCTTCTTTCCCCAATAATTACACTTGAAAGTTGGTAGCGCGGCGCCACTTCTTCGCATTTCCGCTTCACGCTGTAATTATTATCTCACCTGCTTTGCTCATCTGCCGTTAGCCAAAAATTGCTCTATCTTAACTCGTCCAACATGGTTTCCTACGCAAAGGTATGACAGCAAAACAAGTACCCGCACTGGTTGCCTCATAAATTGTCTTGAGAAATAGAAAAACCCGTTTTCGGAACCGTCACTGCAGCCGGTTAACATTTCAAATTGATATCTTGTGATATAAAAAAGGTGTATTGTTTTTGTGAAATTTTCAAGCTTAAGAACGTGCTATAAATACAAATCTCTCCGGCAAGCGGTCAGCCCACACAGTGAGCTTTTGCGCTGCATTTGGCCGTCATTGAAATGGTGCATGAAGCCGCCGGCTGTGCGACCGTGATGTACGAATCTGTATTTCTATACTCATTTGTGTATATTGTATAAGATTCCTTTATGTGCCATTCAACAACAGCAACAGCAACGCGTTTGTCTTCCTCTGCGCTGCCATATAATTATTTGCTGAAACAATACAGCAACATCATAGTCGTCATCATCATCGTCGTTGTCGTTGTCGTTGTAGTCATTAGCAATGGGTAGAATTATAGTCGAGGTAGTTGAGTTATTAGTGTTTGTTGGTTTTTCGCAAACAACAGCAGACTCAAATAACAAAGTTTTTAGCAACAACATAAATACACACAAATAAATTCAACTATTTGCTGCTCACACTAAACTGAACGATTGGTGTGAGGAACTTTTTGATGAAATTCGTTTTATACTGTCCACATTAAATTCTCCCGTATACTGTCTAATTTATGTAAGTATGTTTACTGATAATAAATATTTATGTAATATTCAGCGGTGTTTGTAGAGGTTCGGCGTTAATACTTATATAATATTTGTTCATTTGTAATGAGTTCATATAGCCTGAGGAATTCGTTAGGCAGCTTAACTATGTACAACCCAAAGCATATCCATATTCACAATTTTCTAGCTTCAAAGAAACCAGCTAGCTTTGAGAAACCTGTGTCTAGTTTTCAGATATTCATTTGCGTTCAAAATAGTATGAATTATATTTTGTTTAATTCTTCGTTAAATCTTTGAAAATAACAATACGACTTCACGACGCTCTAACTTGTGCCGTCGTGTCTTTTAATCACCGATTACTAATAAATATTTCCGCAATTGTTAACGCCGTTCTGTGATGTACCATCGTGACTTGCTTTCACGTCCAATTATCTCATATCTTAAGCCCCAGAATTATCAGTGACTGAGCACGTGTGACGCTAATATTCAATTTGTCAACTTGAAAGAAGTCATGAAATAAGTATGTAATGCATATTACTAATTTACAACTATGAATGAGTGGAATTTATAACGCACGCGCGAAATGATTGGATTATTGGCCCTCCTGTAAGTCAACAAATCAACAAGCAATTCGTTGTCTACCACCTGCGGCGTTGTTCGGCGACATTATCTCTCTGCGATGTTTACCTTAACCCTTTCCGACAGGAAAATAAACCCGTTCTGTATGAAATGTATGGGCTGTAGTCCAATATATTGGACATTGTGACTGAAAGGGTTAAGTTAGATGTTTACCTTGGTCACTGCGTCATGCAACTGCGGTATCTGCTCACTAGTTCTTTATAATTTTTCGGCTTCTATTGTTTGAGCGGCGCAAACATACGTACAGCGTGTAGGAATGCAATACGATAAACATTTTTGCACAAAAAAGGCGCATTAGCGGCGCAAAAGATGCGTTAGCCTTCAAATACGAGCACTTATGGGCCAGCCCCCAGTGCTGCGGCGTTGTGAAGCTGTGCGGTTGTATTGTAGAAACAAGTACGCGCACAAGGCCATTTCCGTTCCGGCCTGTTCTCGGCGCGCCGTTTTGATTATCGTCTGTGTGACAGGCCATCTGTCAGTTTCAATTATCAAAACTGCCAAGCTTGAAACAATTAGCTGTCGAGTATTCTAATGAAAGTCGCAACCTTTATTCGCAGCTTAAAATAGCAAAAATATATTATCAGAGAAACAATTTGTAATGTTGCGCTGATAAGCTGACCAGACTGACTGACGCCTAAACAGCGATAGTGACGGCAAGTATTAGCGGCTTAGGACAACAAATCGAATGTATGTATGTGCGATGGTACTTGTCGAAGACCTAATAACAATATTTACTTAAGAAATTGTCCAATAAAAGGTAATACTGTGTTCTAGTATCTCTCGAATACTGCCATTCATAAATTCTGTAATCTTTTTATTATTACGACCATGCCGGATATTACCGTTGAGATTTAGTTGGAAGTTTTAATTTGACAATTTCTTTGAAGTGTGTACTGATAAGGTATTCACGTTGTTAAGTGGCATACATGTAACGCTCAAAAAGAAAGATTATTGCTATAGAAAAGGCCTAGTAATCAGGATAAGCAGTACTCACGATATTTAGCGAAGGGGTTTAAACATATGAATTACATTTGGTATGACTTGTTTTTGGATTACGAATTCAAACTGATGGAAAATATATCGCTGAATACGATATAATGAACCAACCTATTGATATTTCCAGCTGGAAATGTATGTAACATGTCTTAGTTCTAATTTTAAACAGCAATTCAGTTTCATACTTAAATGTAGCTTTGCTGTCAACACAAACTTCAGTAGCCGTAATAGTACAAGAAGTATTCGATGGCACTCAACACGCATGTCGGCCGCTTCCGTTTGGCGTACATTGCGACAACTGTTTGTTGGCCAAATATTTGAAGCACAGGCCTAGCGCCGAGTGTATGCCACACTAAATGCGGCGGGTATCAGCATGAATTCACTACGTGATCGCCACTGCCTGGTTGCGTATTCTAATTGCATTTGCCCCGGTGTGAAGTGATGTGCTGGGCGTGCGAAATGAAGTGGATAAGAGATAAGAACGCAGTTGTAAAAGTGTTCCGAGCATCCGGCCAGCAGTTATCACCTTTACTAAATTATTTATTTATGTCAATATTGGCTACAAGTGCACACGTCGGCATAAGTGTGCGGCGGACATACGCTGAAAAAGTATTGTCTCATCGCGCATGTGCTTCATTTTGAGTACTGATCTAGATTGTGTGTCGATTGTGTTTTGCAATTAGTCGCCAATTGCGTAGTACAAAGTTTCGTTCCGTTCCATTCCGTTAATGTTTTTGCCAAGGTGACATAACATGGCAACAAAATGTTGTTGTTTGTGAATACCACAATTCTGTATGTATTAATTAAGGGTTAAAAAGCGTAGTGGACCACCACCACATTTGTTTTTATTTACATTTTTGTACTATGTATACATTTCAAATATGCGTTTGTTCCTCCTTCCTGTAATTTCACTGATGTAGCAATTGAGCGCAAAACTATAGTTGTTAGTGTAGCGGGGAAGGGAGGTAACAAATTAATAACATTGCCATGTGAATATGCTCAGCATTGATATCTGTCAAGAATTCGAGTTTTTCTAAAACCCGAACTCTTGCTATTCACATTTACAACATGGCATCCGACTTAGCCCTTTTTAATGCCCCGTAAGGCCCCAAAATAGACGTGATCTGCGAGAAAAAGTATATGGCTGTGGACTATAAGACTACCAAGAAAATCGATTTAAACACATCCGAGACATAACGTTTAATGATTCAAATTTGAATTTCAAATATTTTGTTAATAGAAGAAAACTTTAAATTGCTATGCATCTGTCTTGACTGTTTTCCTACGTATGGCGTGGTCAAAATTAATTTGCAATCACTGGGAAAAACATTTTCTATAAACATTTATTGTATTATTTCAAACCTTTGACGCCCTGACTTGCGAATCAACGTTTAGAATATTGTGGCCCCCATCTATAATATAATTGGCATTTCAAATTCCTATCCTAATTACATATTTGCTTTGCTCAGTGTAGTCGAAATTTTTCCAATTTTAAACACGGATTTTCAAAAACAATTTGTTACAGAAAAAGGCACAAATCTCATATGAATTAGGAATATTTTGCAACCAAAGATTGTAGCATCCCATCGAAATCACAGAATTTGGCCAGTTTGGGCACATCGCACGCCGATCACTGTTGCCTGTAATCATTTCATCATGGCCTGTAATTAATTGTCAGAATGAAGTCAGCACTCGCACGTGTTTTCAAGTGCACATATCCAAAAAGCAGCACTTTTGTTTTAAATTAATTTTTTATCTTGTTTTACAAACACTTCTACTGTGCTACGTGGAAACGCGACGCTTAAATTTGAAGCAAGTCGTCCGTTGGCGTCGTCTCGAGTGCACGCAGTTATTGGCCAAGAATAGGGTCAAAACTCTCATAACCAACAGTGCGCCTCAGTGTGATTCGGCGTCTGCGATTCGACGTGTGTGCGGCTGCGCGTAGTTCTGCCGACGGGGCATTGTCTTTTATCGTCGCGTCCGCGTACGCAGTTTTGACAGACAACAAGTAGTCGTCGCTAGCCCACTGTATTGGCTGCGGCTATCGGCACCATTCGCGGAATTTTTGCATCAGCGGCCAACGAGCGGCCGTTTGGTGTGCGAGTTTTACGACGTTTTCGGCCAGCTGTGCACTCACCTGCTCGGCATTTGCTTAAAATAGAGTAAACATAAATATTTGCACGTCGCATTAAAAACACAACTCTATGTGTACTAAAATTCTTTATACGTATTCTATACAGTCTTTACAGCAATTAATCTGTTGTTTACTCTCTGCGTTGCCGTTGCAGGCGCGCGTATCACCGCCATCTGCCGCATAGCCAGCGCCATCAGCTGCAACACCTTCATCCGCGCTGTTAGAGATATGTAGGCAAGTATCGCGACAGCAGCAATAGCATCAGCA
Source organism: Melieria crassipennis (assembly GCA_963668005.1). Classification (NCBI taxonomy): domain Eukaryota; kingdom Metazoa; phylum Arthropoda; class Insecta; order Diptera; family Ulidiidae; genus Melieria; species Melieria crassipennis. The sequence continues at coordinate 12,401,274 of OY764961.1, forward strand.
TAGGCATTGCTTCGGGCAACTAGGGGCGCTCAACCGAGCTGAATCATAAACAGCATCGATCGCCGCTTGCGATGGGTCACCGTCGGAACAGCACGCGCTGCTAGTATTGAGACCACATTTAAATTGAAAAGACAACGACATTCCGGTTCTGTGCTCTTTAATTTTAACTGTTGACGCAGAGCTAAAACACCAAATTTGTGACACACACACATGCATGGCCGCACGCATACACACGCAAACGGCAAAACCGCAAAAGGCTGAATAGATCCGATAAATCCCCGCAAACAAAGCTTTTGCTGCTTGCCACATTCAACCAGCAACCAGCAAGAACGCGAGCAGCTATCATCCAGCACCCAGGGCAGCGCACGTCAACAGCCATGGCCAGCGTACACAATACCCGACTGCTGCGCTTCTTACTTGTGCTGAGCGCCGTTGTCCTGACAATCTTCATTTACGCCTCGTACTCGTCGAACTCGACGCTGGCACCGCCACACATGCGCGCCGGCGGTACACCCTCGGCAGCGGTCGCGGCCGCGCTCAACGGCCCACAGTGGCAGCCGGAACCGATGGCCGTCAACAGAAGCGCAAATACTTTCAAATACAAATTGCACGGCAATGCGAGTGATGGTGTCGGCCGGAGTCACGATGCGCTTCCCGCGCACGATAAGGCGAATCGCAAGGTAGTCATATCGCGTGCGCTGCCGGGCGTGGCAGCAGCGAGCGGCATTGTGTTCGTCAAGAAGCAGCATCACCGTGAGCCCACAATCGATGCGGACGCAGTGGGTGGTGGCGGTGGGGCTGGTGGCGTGCTGGATGATGTGCCCGACGAAGCGGCGCTGGAGCGACTGGTCAGCAATGATTTGCTGGAGGAGCAATATGTGCAGAATGTTGATAACCTCTTGGGTAGGTTGCCGCATTGCCATCGAATTTATGTAAGCATATGTAAAAAAAAATGTTTTTCGTTTTAGGAAATATCAACAGTTCGAACGTTTCAGGCGCTGTCGCTGCAGGTGTGCTGGCACAGCAATCACAACAGCAAAAACCACAGCAGCAGGATCAGCAGAAAAACGACGAGGACGCACTACCGCTGCAACGTCTGCAGCCGCAACAGCAACAACAAAATCAATTAGCTGACAGCAATTTGAATAAAATACTCGATTCGGATGTTTTGATACCAACATCGAATTTACAAAAATTTATAGAGAATGCCGATAAAATACTGAAGAACATTACGGCACAGCCGCCAGCAGCGGCCAAATGTAAGTGTGGGCATTCAGTCGCTATTATCTATACATACATATGTATACACGCGCTTAGGTGAACAGGTGAACAGGTTTTTGGGGGGTTGCTTCGTTAATGATAACACATTTCCTTGCATTTTGATACCTATGAGTGCTCTTGTGGTCCCTTATGTCTAAACAGCCTAATTGAACATTCATAAGTAATTCTTATCTAGATACCACAAGTATCGCAGTGATTTGTCAGTATTGTACAAGTTCTGGGTATTTGAATGGATCCATAAATTTTGAAGAGTTTTACTTTATCCTGCAAAATACAAAACATTTGGCTTACGGCTCATAATTGTTGATATCTTTTAGAAAAACGCAAACATTGAAAAATTCCAACAAAAAGAAATAATGAACTAATAATTTTATATATGTATAGAAATTTGAGAAGTGTTTACAAAAATTCTTGGCCGTTCGCCTGCAATGTTGCACATAATTTTCCACGCAGCATTTACAAACACGTATTGTAACTTATCATTTGTTGATTTTTGCAAAGTCTATTTAATTGATTTTCATTATTTACGATACGAAAATTTTGTAGTTTGCAATAGTTTGTAATATTTACAGTTTCTGCATTGGTCTAAAGTTTGTATACTTTCAAATGTTTGCAAAAAAGAGTTGTTCCAACAAATCAATTAAGCATTTCAATGAATAACAGCTGCAAATAAGTATTAGGAATTTCATTTTGTTAATTGTTAATATTCCGTTCAAGTGCGCAGTCACTTCTTAGATAAGTTCCTGTCAGCTACGGTATTTAATTTAATTTTTGCAAAATATAGTACATCATGCGACGGCATGCTTGCGCTCATATTTCAGTTGGCCGCTCGTTTTCACTTTAGACACATACATTCGTACGTGACCATACATATTCGTGTATATATCGACACACCGATTGTTGATTTCATTCAACTTGCGAAGCCCACTCCCCAGGTTTATTATTTATTTATATTATTTTGTATCGAGTTTAGGTATAAACAAACAGCTAACGCACAGTAAAGCTAAACGTTTGCAGTTTGATTCTCTGAATTTCTCGTCACATTATGTGGCTTCCTGAGCGCAAGATTCTGTGCCGGTTACGCGGTTTTAATTGGCTACAGCAGCTTACTTCTGGCCATGCCCATTTACTTTCATTTATGTAAATACTGTGTTGAAAATAAACTTTACACTTTAAATTACGTATATATGTATGTATACTTTGTACATTATTTTGAGCGTTTGTATTTGAGGCAGAGAAAGTCTGCGAAATTATCAGTAAAATTGACAAATGACAGTTTACGCCCCCATACACATATCTACAAAACGTCGAATAAAAAGTTTTCTAACGTTGCCTCTTTCGACGTACAATAACGTGATTAGGCTTGAAATTGGATTGTACTTAGTTTTTGCGAAACGGCGGAGGAGACTCCTGAGCACGTCATACTGCACTGCGGTGCGGTATGCCGCAGTAGGAGACAGCACCTGGGCCAGTACTGGCTTGCAGAAGAGAACGTCAAACACCTTCTCCCACGTGAGTTACTAAGCTTCATTAGGTTGGTGGGATTGGGGGATGTTCTCTAAAGTTGTAGGGGGCACAATAGATCAACTCTGATCTCAGTGCACATTTCCCCTTTCAAATCTATGTATCTAGTTAGGCAGTAATTATCGCAAGCCTTCGCTTGTTAATGAAAGGTTGTTTTTTTTATAATTTTACAGCCGCCTCGGCTCCCATTTCCGCCGGCAATAAGAGCTCCGCTGTTGCCGCCAAAGTTGAGGAGCAAAAGAATTCGGCCGATTACGGTGACAACGCCGTCGGCGATGATGACGTTGCGCTACCGCCGTCTGTTGTGATGACCATAAAGCATGGCCATCCGCCGCAGCCGAGTGTGCCAGAAACACGCAAGCCCGACAAAGTACCAGCGAACGCAAACGTAACAACTGCGCGCGCCGCCATCGATCCCACGAAAGGCATTCTGACGCAGCAAATCTACGAGAGTGGTCACATGAACGAAGAACTGAATATTGCGAAACTTTGTCCGGATGGCGGCGGCGATCTGAAGCTGCTCATACTGATCACATCGGCGTTGTCGCATGCCGAGGCGCGCATGGCCATACGGCAGACGTGGGCGCACTATGGTACGCGCCGCGACGTGTCGACCGCTTTCATACTGGGTCGTACCACGGACAAATCGCTGAACACGGCACTGTCGCAGGAGAACTTCATCTACGGCGATTTGATACGTGGCAACTTCATCGATTCGTACAACAATCTGACGCTGAAGACGATTTCGGCCCTAGAGTGGGTGGACCAGCATTGCGCATTCGCCAAGTACATACTGAAGACGGACGATGACATGTTCATCAATGTACCAAAACTGCTGGGCTTTCTGGATACTGTCCACAAAGAGAGGCGCGTGATTTACGGCCGGCTGGCGAAGAAGTGGAAGCCGATACGCAACAAGAAGTCCAAGTACTACGTGTCTACGGACCAGTTCGGTGCGCCGGTGTTTCCGCCGTTCACCACGGGGCCGGCATATGTGATATCTAGTGACGCCGTGCACGATCTGTACGAGCGCTCCTTGCGTCAAGTAAGATAATTTCGTTTGCTTGAAAAGGCAGATTTCATTAAATCGCGAAATTGTTGCAGGTTTATCTGAAGCTGGAGGATGTGTTTACGACGGGCATCGTGGCGCAGCTGCTGGGCATTAAACGCTTTCATGTCAACGAATTTCTTAACCGGCGCATTGCGTTTAATCCGTGCAACATACGCAAAACCATCAGCGTGCATATGATCAAGTCCAATGAGCAGTTCGATCTGTGGAAGAAGCTACTGGAGCAGAATACGAAGTGTAAATAGCAATTTAGATTTATGCAATAAAGTTTAAAATAAAGCGTAGCATTAGTAGCTTAAGGATTAAAGATATGGATACGTATTACTACGATTACAATTACTAGTATATTTTTATTTAAAAAAAACTACTTAATTTGTAGCGAAACCACATACACCAGCATACCTACATACATATACATACATATAAAGAATTATATACATACAATTGTTTTTGTAGACTATTCGCATTACAAATGCCATTATTATATTTATGAATGCAAATCATGTACTGTGGTTATCATCTTCAAATATTCAAACAAACAATACAAAAGAAAACAAGAGCAAAGAATTAAAACAAAATGATACCGATAAGAATAATAAAACTGAAATTCTCATATATGTGTCGTAAGGAAAGAATACTAGTGGTTTTCATTAAATATGCTTGCAGGTGGCAAATTCAATAATGTCCGGGGAAAAACTCTTCCTGCAGATGTTTGTTGCTGCGGGCCGATTGTGCTGGACCGTAATGAAGATATGGATTTTTTTTACTGAAATCAAAGCAATACCCACCTGGGCGAATAAAAGTTGCGTGACTGTGTGTGAAGATGTGTGAAGAAAGCCAACACTTTAACACTTTTTAAAGTGTAGAGTAAAGTGGTTCAGCTTCAGTATGAGAAAATCCGACGTTTTTGTTGTGTTGTAGTTCGGGATATTCCGTTAATTTTTAATTTAGTTAAGAGGGGGAGAGATGACAAGGATGTTTATTTTTCACATTTTTTATTATATTTATTTATTATTTGAATCATGAATATGCTATAACTGAGTGAACAAGTTCAGATTGGCAAATGTGTCTGCTTTTGAATTGTAATTATCAAGAATACTTTGATTTTTGTATTACACAAATTATATATTAAAACAAATGAATAACGCAGTAGATTGGCTGCGCTATAAAAGAAAATACTGTAATTTCTGTGAGGAGTTGAAGTTTTGAAATCTCAATTGGGCGCCATTCAATTGAATCCGTGTTGAATTTCTTTTATGTATGCTTATAAATACATGCAGATATATATTAAATTTTTATATATATATTGATTAAAATCGATATTCGTGGTGCAGGTGGCACTACGAATATCGTTTTGGAAATAGCTTCGAATTTCAAAATCACAGAAACTTGCATTTTCTTGCTTTTATTTTTGTTATTATGCTTTCAATTAAACACATTTTTCCTCCCTTGTAAAACAGGGGATTTTCAAAGAAAAAATACAACTTTGAATCTTGTTGTCATTATAGATATTACTGGATTGGTAATTTTTTCATATTATGATTTTATAAAAATATAGCGGGGAAATACAATACAATACCTATATGTAAAAATTGCACAGTTCTAAGTGTTTAGCCACTACTCTAAATTTTGTTCCCAATGTCACTGCAAACTGTATACTAAACACACTTCTTCATGTTGCCACCTCATAGCTTTTAATGGAATTTGTATATATTTTGGATATAGTTGATGTGGCTATGCTGGCAGCCTTTTTTGATGTAATGCTGCATTCAATTTGCCTGTGATTTGTACTTTAATTGTTTTGAGCTCGCTAAAAGCAAACATTATCGCCTGCTTCGACTCGGCTGCTGATAAGGAAGTCTTTGGAATTGGGAAATGTAAATTATGCCCATAATTACTTTTGCGGCAACAATTGCGCACGAGCTGGCAACGCTGTTCTGCGCTTTTATGTCACTTCTTAGTTTATCTACAATTTCTTCGGTATGAAGATGGGTTTTGCTCTGTGAGGCAATGAAAATTTGGGTAGAAATTAAAAATGTTTTGAATGAGGAGTAAGAAATTGTGCTAACTTGAAAACGACGGAGAGGACGCAGGCCTGCTTAAGAGTAACACATTAAAGAGTTTGTGCAGCTTTAATTTGTTTGGATTAGATTTTCGAGCAATAGCAGAGTAAAAAAAGAAATAGTAATGGCGAAAGAATTGGTAAGTGTAAGTAGCAAGTAGACGTAGCAGCGTTGGAGCAATGCAGTGTTGGAGCAGAAAATAATCCAATGGGGGACCGTATAGAACAAGAGATTAGTGGGACAGAAAATGTGGTGGCTGGTTGGGCTGAATGAATGGATGGACGCAAAAGCAATGAGCAAAGTGAAATTATGTGGCAAATGTGGAAACGCGCTCACACAGTCGCGCCGCGAGTGGTAAACGCTCCGTATGACTACGTGAACATGCGCGACCGATCGAAACAGGTGCGGTGGGCTGTGTGGGGCGGTCGATTAGAAAGAAACAGTCGGCAGCTGTGACGGGAGACTTTTCTCGGCAGCTGCTCAATAATTTTCTATGTCCTGCGTGAATTCTGTGCTGCATTCGTGTGTACAAGTTGTGCGCGCTAAGCAGGGTGAGTGGTGCCGTGTGTGTACATGTGTTTGTGCAACGTGTGAGTGCATTTGTCCCCTTAGTGGCTAAAGGGATTCTGCGCTCCATCTGTGCTTATTCCATACATTTTCCAACGCGTATCATCCCCACCAAAAAATCGAATAAACTTTATTGCCATTTGCGGCTTTTAGCATAATCTTAACAGCCAACTCAAGCAAATGACACAAATTGACTTTATTTGTCTGTTTTTAGCTTCTATTGCTTGTTGCAAATATTTGCGAACAATTTAATTTTCCACTTTAGTCGTTTTTAAATATGCTGAATTGCTGAAGCTTTATCGCTGTTGCTGGCGTCGCTGTCATCATTCATCTAATTAACATACCAGTAGCCAATCTTAAGCAATCACTTGCAATATTTCGCTATCGGCGGCAAACGGAATGATGATTTCGATAAATTTTACTGCGTGCACCAATGTTTTTTGCTGCTGTGAAAGTTTAAACGTTTGGTTATGCAACAATATGAAGACAGTTGCACGTAACCACGTTTTTGTTGCGATTAAGTTCAGAGCACTCAAAATACAATTTTGCTAAGGAAAAGGAAGGAGAGGAAAACATTTGGAGAAGTGGAACACAATCTTGCAGCCAAATATATGACAATTTTATTGTGTTGTTTTCATGTTGAATTTATAAGATTTTTAATGCAAACTCAGTTTCAGTATCTTTTAACACCTTTGGTGCTACATGTGCCAAACATAACATACCTCGTAGTAATAACTAATTACCGTAGTAATAATTAATCTATTGTGCCGCCATTACATATATACCTACAACTATTGAGATATAGACAATTTTTATTTTTGAAATGTTTTTATACCTGGCTATACGGCTGGTGGTATCTCTGAAACCACAGATATTTGATATTAAAATTTAATCCTAAGTTCATTTTTAATTGATAGTCAGATTTTAGAAGAAGAAATGTATAAAAAGCATGCAATAAGAAGATTTTTTAAATAAAACTACATTCTTTGTACTATTCACTATTACTTTGGCACTATAGTAAATAGCTAACCTAATTACAGATTGTATTTGTCATAATCTAACGTTAATCTATTTTATACGCCATTTGATTATCTAGGCCTTTAAGCTTATTTGTTTCTTTTTGATGACACTATCTGTACCTTTATTGATTTATTAAGCTTTCAGTTGCTTATGACAAGTTTTCATAAACCCTTAAAATCAGCAATACGCGTTTTAAATCTAACTGCGCAGAATTTTTGATGTATGTAGGTAAATGCTGACATTGGCAAGGTTACCCCATGATGCGATTACAGTCATATTGAAATTAGCATTTTGATATAAATTAGTTGATACTTAAATGATTGATAATAACAAATAAGTTGGTTGAGCGGACTGTGTGAAACTAAGTGCGTATTAAATTATTCGGCGGTGCTGGTCTTTCATAAGTGGTAAAATAAGTAGACATGCTTAGTATTTGTACACAAATCTTTCTGCGTTAATATTTTAAAACATTTTCGCAAACATCGCGTTGTTATGTGTTAGATTTTTCTGTATTAAAAAATTAATAATCATATCACAATTATTTAATTAATGATAATAATTAATTTAACCGTAAACAGTATTTAACTAAATATGTTTAACATAAATAAAAATTATAAATAAATAAAAAAAAAAAGGAAAAATATAAATAAAATTATATAATGAAATGATTTTCAACCTAAGAAAATACTTTAGTAATGTGAATTTTTTACTCTATTACGTATGTTCCCCACGCTGAACCAGTCTATTTTTAGTTCTCAAACATTGAGTAATGGGCGGGAAAACGGTCACTATCTTTGTCGCATTCTGATAAATCGCAAGAATGGAAAATTCTCGCTAAAACAATGGCTCGATTAATCGGTCGCATAGGGAAATCTCTTAAATTATTTTGAACGTGAACAGATATAGTCTTATCACTTCGTTTGCAAACACACAAAATACACATGCCCACATATATTTGCACATGTATGTGTGTATATAGCAAAATCTGTTGATAAACACTCCGAGTGGGAAACTTCCCAGTAGGAAACTGGAACCTTCCGTAATGCATTACAACATACTTCCTTTTCATCCGCGGAGCATTGCAACTTCCATGCCAAACGCCCATTACGTTTGTTCAGACGATGGCCGCCGGATCATGCATGATTTTGTAAAGTGAAAATGGTATCACACCCCATTCTGACTTCATTTCAAAAAATAAAGTGCGCGGCATGCAGCAAAATTCTTCGGAATTGTTCGGCTTCCCATTCAAATGTACTTTACTTAGTAATGTGGCGGTATGAAGGAACACGCAAGGGGGCTGTAATGTGCTATTGGAATGGGCTAATTATAAAAATAAAATGACATATTCTGTTCATGCCTTCTTCGCTACGGATAATGTAAGCACTGCTGATTTCTTTATTTACGATGGAAGGTAGTCATATTTGGAGATTTACCCAGTGCCTGCGAAAAGTTGACTTGTGGGTTTCTTATAATTCTCAACTGCTTCATGTGGATAGCGATGGAAATAGACGAGCGTTTAAACAGCCCGCGCTAGGAAACCAACCAGGGCCTCTGGCATGAAAAGTCAGCGCGCTTTCCTCTGGACTACCGAGGCCAACCCCCTAAGCTTGTAAAATCACTTCTTTCTTCTAGGTTCTTTCTACTTAAATTGACATTCCACGTACATTACGAAGTAACGTGCACTTGGAAGTGACGATACGAACAATCATTCAGGTTTTAAACCGACTTCTTGTGCCTTCTGGTTTGCTTTCTTAGTGTAAGGTACAACCGGAGGCACTGGGAACATACCTTACTTATACCTTACTTTTGGTAGCATGCCGTTTCCACCGCCAAAATATGGAGGAAAACATGCATTATTATGGTAAGCACCTTACCAAGTTTCCCACTGGGAATTTGTCATACACACACACGCGCACACATAAAGTAAAGTCGACAAAAAAATTTACAAACGAAAACAAAAAGACCAGGCGCACAATATCTGCACTCACAAAACAAATACGTACAATAAATTCGTCTGCCTTTGCTTAATTAAATTATTGACTTATTTTTGTCATTGCTTTCTGTCAGTTTGTCAGAACGACATGGCTCAGCTGATTTTCACTGGTGCGCGAGCAGTCGTAGTTGCAATAGTCACAGTTGTGCTGCACGCGGGCACAAGGTACTCATTTCTTCGACAGACTCGATTTTCGATATTTTTGTATATTTTTTAATCTTGCAAAATTTAAAGTAATTCATTTGAAATCACTAAACAAATGCAACGACTAAATTCGAACGCTAACAAATGTCTGCTAATTGCACTCTCGCCACATTAGAAAAAGTAGGTAGTTGATTTAAATACATAGTCGGAATTTTTTCAAAGCGCCTACAAATGACATGGTGTCGTTTGTGGAGCCATGTGTGTGTGTGTGTGTGAGTTGCAATATTAAAGACTCAATTGAACAATTGTTCGGCAGGCTGTAACTTCACCTCACCGCACGCCTTCGCCATGTGTGGCGTCAATTCGCGTCATTGCATTGCATTGCAAGTGAATCGCGGCTCTAGTTACAAAACACCGTTCGCTATTTTCCGTCACAGACGGCAACAACAATTCACATAAACAAATTTGTTATTTTAAGTTTATCACACTCGACTATAAAGTGTCAAGCCGTGTGCAATATGAAAATACAAAAGTGAGTGTGCTCGGTTGTACTTTGCATTGGATTTTGGTTGAATTCTAGTGAAAGAAAGCCTTGTGTGAAGAAAATGTTGCGGCAGCCTCGTAGGAAAACGGTTAAGGATTCGGGTTAAAGGCAAGGAACGACAGTTGGCGTTAAAATGAAATGATGGAACATCAGAATTCGGCACTGAACTTTTGGCCTGAAATTTGACGATCAAGTTGCGAAAAAAGAAAGGGAAAGAAAATGTGGCGCATTTACAAAAACATATTCGGTCCAAAATCTCTGCTTGATATGCAGGTTCAACGTCGAGAAAATGGTTCGATTTAAAGAAGTTACATTGATTTTTAATTTTGGGAAACAAGTTTAAGGATTTCATCTGCAGTCGTCACATTGCTCTATCTGCTCTGAAGTAGACTTCTAGTTTGAACTTCGGGAAAAGTAGACTTCTACTTTGAACTTCGGGAAAAGCTACTTGAAATTTAACTAAAAATGTTCTTAAACCATTCTGATAGCAAATGCATGCCTTTGATGTTTGTAACAGTCACGCATATATGTTTGGCATTTAGGCCCTTTCGTGCATCGTCATTTCGAATGTGTAGTAAATATTGATTTTCTTTACTATACATTGTCTTCAAATAACTAAAACATAACTATTGAAAGTTATATCGTCAGAGTAGCGATAGAGCTTATTGCAATCATGTACGAAAGAAAATCTATCAACCTGGATCTGGATTTCTGTAAATTGCGATTAATTACTCGTATTAATGCGTCGAAAATGATTGATAGCCCAATTAAAAGACATTTTATATAAAAATGCTCAAATGCAAGTGTCACAATCTATCATGTCGTATTGCTTTCTGACAGGCACTTTGTGCTGGCGTTACTGACGCCAAATGTACATAATAAGTATTTATGTGTGAGTTTCGATATTTTTAGGTAAACAAGCTGAAGGTTTATTGCCACTTAATGTTTGTTGCTATTGGCCGCATCAATATTTTCGGTTGGGCATTACTTTTGGCCATGCGCCATATCTGCGCGCAGGTACGATGACAAAGGCTCCCTGGCTTCCTTGGGCAGCGCACAAATTAGTATTGGCCCTTTCCCTATGCGGTGTCTTTCCAAATGACGTTGTGCTATTTTCGTGAACACTTTATTGATTTTACTTTTGAATGGCATGTTATTCTCTGCTCTTGTCTTTTCCGTTTCCATTGCTGGAATTTCATTCAGTTTTTTGAGTATTTTGTTTATTTATTATCCGTCTGCCAACTGCCGACTTTTAATGTTGAACTTTGACAGCGCCACACACTGGCACGACGGAATAATCTGATTCGACAGTCGTTACATAAATAACAAATGAAATTGCTTATATTAAATTTGTGAATATACAATAATGTAAAAAATAATGACGATATTGTTATACGTTGATTCAGTTCAAAATACCTTATTTAGCCTATTAAATTTTTTGAAATCGTCGAGTTATTTCTAATTCTTCATCTGGTATCTATATCACCGTGCGACATTATTTTTCACACCGGGAAAAATCCATATGTGCGTGAAACTAAAGACCAAACATAGTAATACTGCGTACTCAGTTTTTCATTTCTACATCCTTTGTTCTTTTAACCTACTCTAACTTTATTGGTTCGAAAGTTATTAAAAAAGGCGGAAGCTGCAAGTCTAATGAAGTACAAAAATTCGAATTTATTTAAGTATCAGTATTTTAAAAAACAAAAAGATACAAAATCAAATGAATAATGAAATTTTGACACGTGATCAGGGAGATTTTGGGTGTTCTATATAAAATTTCAAGGATATAAAGGATTAAAATTTGCAAAGGACCTTTTTCCCATATCCTTTTTTTACAAATAGATAAAATAAATTTTATTTAAATTCTTGAGCCTACATACATACATATCGCCATATTCTAACGAGGTTAAGTATTTTTTATATTTTTTTTTTAGTTTTTATCCCCTTCAAAATTTTGAAGTCCTTTTAAAAGGACAAAGGATGTAGAAATGAAAAACTGAGTACGCAGTATTACTATGTTTGTTCTCTAGTTTAACGCCGATATGGATTTTTTCCGGTGTGAAAATTTTTTTAAATTTTTGTCGCACGGTGTATTAATAGTATGCACCTGATTTGAAAGTCCTAAGCGAAGCTAATTACAATTATTAATTGTTTGTGTGCAACTTCGTCATCCAATGTATTCGTGACAGCCATATATGGGTTGCTTTACTCTAATTGGGAATTTTTATTCTTATAATTAGGCAGATTAGAGATAAGCAATTATACAAACAGAACCAACAAGACAGATTGAGCCTGACGATAACATTAATCAGTATAGGCCTTGGCCGAAACTCAAGAAATACCCTTCAGTTACTCAGTAGTTGTCTCTACCTTAAAATCTATGTGTATGAGAGCAATGTAAATTTGGACTTGATTAAGTTTTATTAGCAACAAAAAATACCCCTTTTACATAAAAACCCCTTTTTGCCAACCAGATTGTTCAGCCCCATCACTGTGTGCTTTACAGTTGATAGCTCCTTCCACTTTGCCGACACTTGGTTGAGACTTTAATGTGGTTTACTTCGCGTTGGAGTGCCTTAATGCAAGTTGTATTTAATTGAGCTTGGCTGAGTGCAGTGAAATTAACTGCATTTGTCGCCGTATATACATTTTACAAGTATTAACAAAATTATACTGATGTATGTATATAGTATGCAGTTAGCTACAGATCAAAGCGATAGGTGAAAATCTGTAGCACAACAATGACGAGCATTGAGTGAGCATTGGACTCAGTAGCAGTAGCCGGCGACAAGTTCTAATTTTGTTAGGTAAATGCGAATTTATCTGAAAATGTTTCTATGTATTACACAATCGTTTGTGCGAATTACTTGCACAAATAAATCCAATAAAAGCGGCTGTCCGTGAATGGCACCAATAAAACTAACTGTATTCCTTTACTGTTTCTGTTTCAGGTATAATATGCCACTGAGGAATGTCAACATAATGCCACATAAATTTCTGAAATTGTATACTGAAAAATGGAAACAGTATCCAAGATCTCCCTGATATTGGTTTTACTCCTAACTGTTGAGCGCGCTATCGACGTACGCGCATTTTCAGCTGTAACACCGATAGTTACAGCTGCAGACGCCGCAGCCGAAACTGCACCGTATTCAAATGCCCAAAGAGAACAAACTAGCAGCAATTTTGACGCTCTGAACAGCCCCAGTCAGCTTCAGAGTTTGTCCGCGTCATGCGTTTCCACATTCAGCTCCGAGGAACAGAATCCCCAGACGCCGCAAAAGAAGGAGCACGAGATTTCCGTGTTGGGCTACAAGTTCCATATACCGTCATTTGTGACCGGTGGCACTTTGGCGGCAGCTGGCACTGCGGCATCCGTAGGCAGCACCAGCGACGATGATGGCACTGGCTCTGGCGCAGATCCGGCAGGCGGTGGCAGTGACGATAGTGGTGGCATTGGCGATCATCTTGTGAACGTTTTTAAGCTATTCTGCGAGAACACCACTATTGCTGGCATTAATGCTGAGCTGTTGTCGAAGAAATATATTAATTACGCGCATATTACGTTGCAGCACTGCATTGCCACGCCGTCAGCTGCGCAACTGCATCTGCAACAGTATGAGAGCGTACGGCAGTTTAATTGGGTTCATAGTGCCGTGCAGGATGCGCAGTTGGAGCAGCTTTTCGCAAGCTATGAGCAAAATTTTGAATATTTGGAGTCACTTGATTTGACGGCAAATCAAATCGAATGCACGCGCTGGGCGAAGCCTTTGTTGGTGCGGCGCCTCAAGGTACTTAAACTGACGCGCAATGCGATCAGCACGCAGTCGTGTGCACTGTCCGAATTTCAGAACATGAATCATTTGGTCGAGCTGCGACTGGACGAGAACCGCATAGAACAGTTGAGTGGGCATATGCTGCGTCACCTCAGCGAATTGAAGCACCTGAATCTCACGCAAAACCTGCTAACTGACTTGCCGCGCAAAAGCTTTGACGGCGCGTTGAAGCTGCAGCGCATCTTCCTGGCGCATAATCACCTCTCCATTTTGCCCTTTCAATTGTTTCAAAGTATGCGCGACTTGCAAACGCTTGACTTGTCGCATAATCGGCTGTTCTCATTCCCGGACAACTTCTTCTCGTTGAACGGCGAGTTGCGCGAAATGCGGCTTCAGCACAACGCCATACAGATTGTGGGCAAAAATGTTTTCCACAATTTGCGAAAGCTGCGTTACCTAGACCTGTCGCACAACGAAATAACTAGCATCGACCGCAAGGCTTTCGAGTCGCTGGCCAACCTCTTCATGCTGAACATGTCGGCGAACAACATCAGCACCATTTCATCGATACTGTTTCAGCCGTTACATAACTTGCAGCAACTGGATCTGAGCCAGAATAAGTTCACGCAGTTGCCCAACGGAGTCTTTATGTCGCAACGCGCGTTGCTCGTGCTGCGCATAGACGACACGCCCATGCAAAAGTTCGGCAACTGGATCTCGCGCAGCACCGACCATGTCGACCCTAAGGTACTGCAGAACTTGCGTTTTCTCTCCATGCAGCACAACTCGCAGTTGACACAGCTGACACGAACGCTCTTCCAAAACACGCCCAATTTGCAAGAACTACTTCTGGAGGGCAATGCTTTGCAGGAGCTGCCAACGGAGATTGGCTCACTTGGTCAGCTGCGGCAGTTGAATGTACGTAACAATAAGCTGACCTTCATACCGGAGAGCGTGAAGAATTTGCCCCGCTTGCGCTACATCAACATTTTGCACAATGACTATATTTGCGACTGCAAGATGTACTGGCTAGGTGACTGGCTTACAAATAGCAGCTCACTGTTTCGCCGCTTGCACGACTCGACCGATGCTGAGTCCACCGAGTCGGTGGCTTCCGAGAACATGGGCGACGACGTTGACGAGCTAATTACGTCGCTGACGTGTCACCATGGCTATCCGGGCGATATGCTGAACATCCTGCAGCACCTACATTGCCTGAAACCTGTCATCCTAGAATCTTCCGAATCGAAAATGCACAAACTGCACTCCACCGCCAAGCTGGAGTGCTCATTTTCGGGCAGCCCCGCGCCAGATGTAATTTGGGTGAGCTTTGATTACTGCAATGTAAAGCACTGTAAATTTACTGAAATGTTTTGCTTGCTTTACAGGTAACGCCGTCGAATAAGATATTGCGTCATCACGCCGATCCTGATAAACATCCGATTATTATCAATCACAATGACAAGGAACTGGGCAAATTTCAGTTGACTTCGCTGATCGATGAGAATCGGTTGAATGTAAGCCTGCAGCGGAGCGACGTGATAAATCGCGTTGCGCTAATTGAGAACGGATCGTTACTGGTGCACAACATATCACGCAGCGACAGCGGCCTGTACACCTGTTACGCCTACAACATTATGGGCAATGCTTCGGCCTTTATTAGGTGCGTATCGAGCAAACCTGTATAAGAGAATGTCCAGTTAATCGTCCAACTGTATTTCAACCAACAGAATCTACATTGACCCGATCGTTTTTTATCGCATCAAAATCGAGAGCTTGCTATCGGGCACAGCGGCGGCAACTGCTTTCCTGATGTTGACGCTGATCGTGCAGGGTTTGCGCTCGCTCTTTGCTAAGTATTTTCAAATTTGGCAGAGTTGTTTGGCAGAACGAAAACTTAAATAACGCAAATCTCTGTGCTGCAGGTTCGGTATCTGCAATCGGTTCTACTGTTGTGGACGGAACAAACAGTCGCCGCGTGCCCGCCAAATTTATGCCATGCTTGACAGTATTGAGACTTACAAAAGTCAGCAGTTGGAGCGTTTGCGAGAGAACTATGCGCAGCAGGTAAAAAAAGCGTTATAAAGCAAGAGATTTGGGATTTGGCATTCAAGAAACTCCAAGTCGTTGGAGACTTGATATGAAACATGCAGACTGCGATTTTTTCCTTGCTGCATGAAGTAAATGTTTGAAAAATTTTTGATTTATGTTCATTTAAAAAAGTTTTATAATTGAATTATTTATTAATTTACAATCTAAAGTATACATAGTGAATAGTCATACTGAAAGTAGAGACCAACACCAGAGGCTTTCGGCATGTTTATAACAGTTAGAAAAGGTAAGCACATTGGAATGATGCATAATTTGCTACTCTAAATTCTCAGGTTCATCGCATACGGGAGAACTGTGCCCAGCAAGTTGAGTGGATTCAGAGCAGCTATACCACTCAGGCTAAATATTTGAAGGAGTTCCGCGACATGGGCTCCAATCACTTGACATCGCTGAAAGATCAGTACTATGATCAGGTTGGCTACCGTCGTGCAACACAACACGTGATTTTTAGCAATTTCTTGTTGATCTTTATATAATTTGTTTGCCTTCGAAGGTAAAAAAGGTTCGTGATTACTCAACCGGGCAGTTGAATTGGGTGCGTGAGAATTACGTCTTTCAGCGTAATAAAATTCGCAAATTCAGCGCACATCAAGTGCTTCGCCTGCGTGAAGGCTATAAGTACCAACAGCAAACGCTAAACAAAGTGCTGGAGAATCTTCCAAGTTTCTACTTTGAAAATTGTCGTGGTCGATGTGAGGAGGATATCGCCGAAGGTCAGTACAACAATCCTGAACAGATTGATTGAGTAAATAATGGTATTTGTCCGCAGATATTGACATCTATTTTAAAAGCCAAATGGGCGAACACTATAACCCCACAGAGGCGAACATCCGGAAACTGAAAGGAAAACTTGTGAGCATGGCACAGAATTCAGCGAGCAAGGCTTCCATTTACTACACCCCACCCGAAGATGAGTTTCGACACTCGCGCTTGAATCTGCAAACCTCTCCCATTCACATAAATTACATCGACGAGAATTTAGATCACAAGAAACTGGAACTGACTGATTTCAAGTTGAACAGGGAGCTGTTGCTGAATACGCCAAACTGCTTCGATTTTGACAATGGCATGTTGCTGTCGAAGGCTGAGATCACTTTAAGTCAATTGCAAATAACCGCCGAGCATCCAGCGGGTGCTGGTAGTATAGAGGATAATTATTACGCCGACACCTTGGCGGATAAGTTGGCACTACGGAAGCATAGTGAAATGAATGTGCTGGACAGTGCCAGTAGTGCTGCTGTGGCAAGTACTGCGTCTAGCCGGGGAGGAGCTGGTGGAAGTGGAGCAGCGGCGGGCGACAGCAACATTGAGCTGAATGAACTGTGCGATTACAAAGACACGAATGACGTGAAGAGTTCCAAGTCTTGCCCAGCCATCTATAAGATATCAAAGCAGCAAGACGGCTCCACGCTGCACGAGCTGCTTACCGACGACCGAAAGAGCGGCAATTCGAATAGTACGCGTTTGAATCTGAATAATGCGCCGCCGCATGTGCTGGAAACCGAACTGTTTAACAGGGTGAATGCCACTGAGAGCGAGCACGGTAGTGGCAGTGCCGGTGTTAGTAGCGGCAAGAAGCTTTGCAAGGAAAAGTTGAATATTATACTCGATGAGAACGGAAAATCGACATTGTACAATGCAACGGGTGGCGCAAAGAAAAAAGACACACGGTACACATCGTCATCCGCTGTAGCGTCATTGCAAAGTCGAAATAGCTCGCCTGAACTGGCGGCTGGCACGAGTGCCGCTGACGCCAATAGCAAAAATGTGAGTGGCGACAGCAACTCGATGTCGACGTCGCCTACAGCGTCATCGTGTGATTCCAACAGCTACAGCGGCAATCTGAACAACAGCTGCTGCGATACCAAGGAGAATAGTGTAGACGTAGCCAATATTTCTTAGAGATCATATATTTAAGTAAATAAAAACATTTTAAATGAGCCGGAAAACCCAGAAGAATTATTGTGAATGGTTACAAAAGTAATTACATAAATTATTGAAATTGTTTTATGAGTATAACAAAACAAAATAAGAAAGCAACAAACTAAACAAGAAACAAAATGCTGAAACCCTAAATCAAATGCAAACTATAAAATATTTAAGCCAAGTTAATGAGAAATTTATATTACAAAAAGATTTTTGCATTGAATGAAATTTTAGCAAAAGAAGTGAAAACTGCAAAAATAGTTAAAGAACGCCAAGTGGTGGTCAACAATGCGCATTCACAAATATATCGGCAAACTTACATAAACAATTGGAACATTTGAAAGCCTTTTTGTGATTTCTGTCTGATACTACATTATACATACATATTTATAGAGATACCGATACTTACGATTCATGAATTTCAGAACAATGCAAAACCTAGATTGTATAGAATTCATCAGAAAGTACTCTAATCTAAGCACATTATTGGTAATTGAATAAATTTAAAAAAATTATATACGAGTGTGTCAATTTTTGCTATGGGAATATAGAATATTTTGCGTAAAGGAGATTATACGTAATGGAATAATGTTGAAGAATTTATTTACAATCCTTAGCTCCAAAAAATAAGTCTTTAACATTTTTGAGCGTTTAATCGTTGAAAGTATTATTTAACTGCTTAAGAAGTATTTAGACATGAAGGAATATACGTCTTAAAACAATATTGCGAAGGATTTTTAAAGTTTCGAAATGCCAGTTTTTTGCACCCAAAAAACTTAAGTATTTATCTGGAAGAACTTGCAATTTTTCGAGACCGGACCGCTTTTACGATAAAATTTTTTGAATAGAGAGCGTAATTTTTCCAACCATGATAGATAGGATTTAAATTTAGCGCCAACACATGGAGATTTACTTTGCTGTTGGAATCCCACAAAAGCATTTCACAAACATGTTTAACCCTAATTCCCAGAATTGAGCCTCACAGTCTCACTAAAGATTTCAAATGGTGATAAATCCAAACGATTTTCGATTCTATTATTTTATGCAATCCTCTAATGGAATGTTAGAATTATATTGCATTTATAAATTTAACATTTTAGACAGTTTTTGTACTTTTTGAACAAATGTTTTTTGTAATTTAGCTCATATAAGCCTGAAGGTCTCACTTCTAGGTGTACGTTACTTTTAAAACTGTTCGAATTAGGGTTAATGTATTAACCGTAAAACGGAACATGCATCTTTCCTTGACCGCCCATTATTCTTAATGTGCTACAGCAACCCGCACAGTCAGCTGTTTTTGACATGTTTGTGTTTTATCAGATTTTCCCGTCGGCATTTTCATCTCATATGTCAATTCGGTTGAATTATTTCCACGTATTCTCCTCAATCGTATGAGCGACTGTTCTTAATTAAATTAGACAAGTGGGTGGTTAAGACCGCATTCCGGCAAGTGATTTGCAGAGTGTAGCAAATTTTGGCGCAGTTTCGGAGGAACCACAAGGAGCAAAGCGCACAATGAGCGCCACAACATTCGCCCTCAGCGCCTTTATTTCGGTGTGCACCTACTTCACGACGGTGCGCATGATTCCTCGCTTTCGCGACATGTTCATAAAGGCCAATCTGTACGGCCGGGACATGTGCAAGCGGGAGCAGACGCAGGTGTAAGTTACTGCTTAAAGACTATGAATCATTGAAACCGCATGTGGCTGATGAAATTGCAGGCCGGAATCGTTTGGTGTGCTGATTGGCTGTGCATTTCTGGTAGCAATGTTCCTTTTCATTCCGGTGCCGTTCACATTCGAAGAAGCGGCATGGCTGGACACAAAGACCGGCGCCAAACCAGCGACATTTCCACATGAAGACGTGAGTATAACATATAAGATGGTTTGGCACAGCACTAATGCCGCGGAATGTAGTTTGCAGAATTGATTGTGGCACTGCTGTCCATATGCTGCATGATACTGCTGGGCTTCGCTGACGATGTGCTGGATTTGCGCTGGCGCCACAAATTGCTGCTTCCAACAATAGCCACTCTGCCATTGCTTATGGTTTACTATGTCAACTACAACACAACCACGGTGATAATGCCCAAGTTTGCCAGGCCACTGCTCGGCTATTCATTAGATATTGGTATGATTATAACAACTTTATGCTGGGTACGTCTTTGTCTAAGCATGTTTTCTTTTCTTCTAGGCATCCTATATTACATTTATATGGGAATGCTGGCGGTTTTTTGCACAAATGCCATTAATATATTGGCGGGCATTAATGGCTTAGAGGTTGGTCAATCTTTGATAATTGGTACATCGGTTTTGTGCTACAATTACATTGAACTGTGGCTGGGACATCAAGTGGATTGCCACAAGTTCTCCATTTACTTGATGCTTCCCTTTTTGGCTGTGTCGCTGGCACTGTGGAAATTTAACAAGTGAGTACAGCATTGCAGTAGTCGAGTATTTTGATTTAATAGACATGTAAAGGCTGAAAGATCTCAACACAATGAAAATACGTCATAGGCGTTCATTTAAGAAGGTTACACATTTTCTCCATATTTTAATAGCAACAAAAGAAAAACAATGCTCTGGCTTCTAAGCATTAACTACAGTTAACTATCACAATTCTTAGAATTTGATTTTTAAAAAATTTTGTTGTACGAATAATGTAAGAAAGTTTGATCAAGTAGCATAATACTCGTAAATTTTTAAATTAAAACAAAAATTTTCATTGATACTTAGTACAGAAGCTGACGATACTGATGTGAACATACGATATTTAATTTTCAGTACATTTTCTTTGAAATTCTAATTAATTTCAAATCAAATCACTTGAAATATTATTTAATTTATGTCCTTTTTACATACTTATGTAAGAGTAAGTCTTCAGTTTCACTATTCCACTATTAAAACAACCACGAATTAATTTTAAAGTGATTTATTTTCTTATTTAGTTCAAAGATTTTTGTTCAAACAATAATGCAAGTCTATTATACGAAAATTACACATTTTACTTAGAGTGGTGGGTGTTGCAAATCAACAAATGCTTTTCCTGCTAACCAAACGACATTTTGCTCCGAAAAAAGTCTTTAAAAATTGGCTCAACACAGTAAAGTTAGCTCACAGTGACGAAAGAGAACTTATAACAAAATATTTAACAACTTGTTCTGTTCGCCAAGCAAAATGTATTACACAAATGTACAACTTCCCCAGTTCCGGCAACAACTCTATCACAGCGTTTGTCAGTGAATTGAAAATATTTAAACTTGCAAAAAATACGTATAGTTGATGGTGTGCTCTCCTTCGAAAAGGTTCGCTATTTCAAATATAAATTTACGCAATACAAGTCAACGAATCTATGGTACAACTATATATCGATACAAGTTGTAATATACATATATCTGGGTATTTTCTGTGCTGATATGTGTCGGCTGTAAGCAAATTCATGAATTCACAATTGATGCTTAAAGTTAATTTTACAATTCAATAGAAGTAGGCACAATCAATAAATTAATTGAATGGCTTCACTAATTTGCATTGAGTTTCCATAAGATAAACGTGAAGGAGCAGCAGACATTTACACTGCCTAGTATAGCCCTGCCAACTCATCGTCAATATCGTCGTCCAACGATTCGTACAGGTTTGCCAGCAAATTGCCAAACGTCCAATTGTTCTCCTCCGCATACTGCGGTGCATAGTACTTATCGGAGTAGCGGCGCATTCTGTTTAGCTGCGTCCTGCCATCCACGTAAGTGCCGCTGGCGATGAGTTTGTGCAGATAGGCTGCGTCTATGCTGCGATCTCTGGTCGCATTCGGGAAGCGCACCCGGCGCAAGGAACTCAAATCTGCGTGCAGCTCGGCAGTGATTTCGTCTGGCTGCTGGCAGTACTCACAGTACCAACCGCCGTAGTGATTCAGATCGCCGGCAATTAGCGGCCGTCCATTGTCGGCTGCGACGCGTCGCAGTAGCTGTTCGGGACAGCCGCCGCCCAACTGTGGATCGTCCAAGTGGACAAAGGAACTTACGAGACCGGTGAGGTGGGTTTGCTGCGGATGTTGCCAGTAGAAGCCGTACACAACGTGCTTCAGGCGAAATCGTATGGCACGCACATTCGCCGCATAGTACTTAAGAAAGTTGAGCGCTTGGCGCGACAGCAGCTCCCTGTCGCTGCTGTAGAGCAGCAAGTCGGTCGGCTTTAGCGACAGCGGCAGTTTTTGTTTGAAATGTGCGTACGCGTGCGATGCAGAACAGTTCGCTGCCAGCGTTGCGCGCAAGTGGCTGCAAAGCACTATATGGAAGCGCTGTGCACTCAACGTTTCGCGCACTCTGCGCTCCAGCGCTTTGAATTCCTTGCGCTTGATATTTGTACGCCTAACGTAGATTAGAAAGTAGTCGACCACGTCCTGCACCACATGCAACTGCAACTCCAACAGATCCAAATTGAAGAAGTTGCCCTCGATCAAGTAGATCAGCTGATTGGGTGTCCCATCGCTGGGCGTCAGTAGCTCGAATGGTGCTCGCGCAGTCATCAGCATGCGCCACATAACCTCTGGTTGGCCACAGTCGCGGCCGTGCCATCCCGTGCGGCAGTTACACTGCTCCCCGTCCCATAGCAAAAGATTGCTTTCAGCTTCATTGTCATGTTCCGCGGTTGCAGTGTCGTTTGCGGTGCCTTCGCGGAAGCACCACACTTTTGTATCTGCATCGAGTTCGAATCGCATAGCCATCTCGTCCTCAAGCCCTGTTTTATTCAGTCTGTTTGTTTTGAAGTAAAAGTCTTTTCGAAAATTGCTCGCATGCGGCTTTCGCTGTAGAGGCACTCGTACTGGCCAGACACGCTGCTGTGCAGACGCATCTGTTACCTGCATTGCTTTCCTGATAAAATTCACACGTTCGCCGACTACACTGCCACCGTCTGATGCAGACAACGTCGGCGCGGCGTCATTGGCGCTCGGACTTTGCAGTCCACCCAGCTGCAGCAACCACAAGCAGGAGATGAAGCAGACTTGCAGCAGCAACACCAGATATAGCAGCAATCGTTTCGTCAGCGCTCCTCTGCCGGTGGCTGACGCAACGCTGGGCGTCGTCGCGGCTCCACTAGCACCAGGCGTCATCGAACGCGTCGCTTGTGGCGACACATGGTGCAGCAGCGGCGATGACACATCTGTCATCGGAATCACTCTTCGCTGTTTGGTGTTTAAGGGCATTCGTTGCACTTTATTCTCGTTGCTGCATGTCGCCTGCAAATCCTCACTGCTAACTGCTTTTAATAAATCTGTGCTGCGCAACGTTGACGAAAAAACACACCCATGAAAATTTTCTTCTTATCCGTGCGACTGTCTAGCGTTTTGTGGAAACAGCTGAAGTCAGCTGGCTGATTGGCTGGCCGCCTCCCCTGGTTTGGCGTTTTCTTTGTTGCTATTCCTTCAACACGAATTCTCAGTGCGGCGTGGTGGGTTGCAGGGCGACGATTGCGCTGTATTTATAACTGCTCGTAGGTAGGCAGATGAGTACGTACATATATCAACGTATATATATACATATATACACATTTCTGTGTGGCTGCGCCAGATGAGGGCCTACACTGTGAGGGTAGGTCAGCGTTGTATGTGTGTTAAACTTTGTTAGCGATGGGCTTCACATCCGCATCCGAACGGCTGCCTTAGACAAATGACAGATTCGTGGTTCGTGTCTGATTGCGGTATTTGAATTTTTTTATGGTAAAGATATGCTAAAATTAACTTGGCCGAACTAATAGACTACTGGAGCGACATAGCTGTTTAAATTCGATGCTTTCGCTCATGGTTTCTCTCTTCGTCGTCCATTGGCTGCTGCATCGAAAATTTGATCATTCGAGTTTTCTTATCCATACAGCAGTTGGGCGTTGTGTCGCATTCATGTTGTCAAACAGTTTTAAGAAATTGATCCGGTAGACCCTGAAACGAAAACCAAACGTATTGTTAGGACCGCATACCCCAGGTCCACCTGGCCATTGAAAAATATGACTGACTATAATTTTCAGTACAATACAATGCTATAAATGTTTTCTGAGTTAGCAGACTTAAAACTAAGATTGATGTTCTCCGTTTTAATGGACAAATGTTCTTTACAGTCAGTAACATTCCACAAATTGTAAAACATTTTTGCTCTTTTGCAGATATCCTTCGCAAGTTTTCGTCGGCGACACTTACTGCTACTTTGCCGGCATGACATTTGCGGTTGTCGGCATTTTGGGACACTTCAGCAAGACGCTGCTCCTACTTTTCTTACCACAAATCATCAACTTTCTCTACTCCATACCACAACTCTTCCATTTTGTGCCATGCCCGCGCCATCGCCTGCCCAAATATGATCCGAAAACGGATCTGCTGCACATAAGCACAACAGCGTTCCACGAGAGTGAACTGAAACCACTGGGTCGCCTGATGGTGCGCATATTGAAAACGTTCAAGCTGATCACGTGGCAGGAGCAGACCGACGGCAAGGTGATCACCAACAACTTTACGCTGATAAACTTTGTGTTGGTGGTGTTTGGACCGGTGCACGAGAAGGTGGTGACCCAGATGCTGATGGGTCTGCAAGTGCTGTGTACGATTGTGGCATTTACTATACGCTATCCGCTGGCCAGCTACTTTTACGACACCTAGGCGACGTGTATGTCTTCCTAGGCCTGAAGTTAAAAGGAATGCAATGCAAAAGTATTTGATGTCTGAGATTGTCTCGCATTTGCATTCAATGTGATTGTTGAAACAATTTGAATGAACTCTTAATAGTTGATAAGAAAGTATAGTGAAATTGCCACCAAAGAGGAAATATTATAACGACTGTAAGGATGATTTTTGATCAAATAAATGGAATATATCGATTTAAATTGATTTTTATGCGTTAAAAATAGTTAAAATAAATAATACTATTAATGACGATAAAACGTTAACTACTTAAAATAGGTTTACTTAATATCAACGGTTTCTTCATAATTAACGGAATTATTTTTAAGTCTTAATGATTTTTCTTAGTCGTAAAGAATCAATCAATCAATCAACTTGTTGCCCAAGTCGGGGCACACCTTAAAAAACTATACTTTCCAAATGTCGCCGTTCTCAGATCACAACTGTTTGTTCATTTCGATGCCTTGTGTCTTTTATTTTCGAAAATTGTCAATAAGCAGCCGCAAAACTTCGGTTGTTTAACTTTTGAACCTTTGAACTAAAGCATAGAAGTCACTTACCATGGACATTACATCGGTATCCTCTGAATCGGAACTGAGCATTCCAGAAGAAGAGGAAGAAACGTTTAATATCGGCGTGAGTTCTACGCTCATGACAGAATCGACCACGACTAGACTGTTGTCCGCCCTCTGCAATTTCCTTTAGCTATACATTGGCGAACGCAACGCGGCTGGGGAGCGGCATGGCAGGGGCTGGGCCATACTGCCGAACGGCGATCAGTATGACGGCCAGTATCGGCGCGGACGTCGCCACGGCATTGGGCTGTACGTTTTCAAGGATGGCTCACGCTATTATGGCAAATATCGCTGCGGTATGTCGTTGCAGCTGTGTCGTTGCGTGCGCTTAACAGTCGAAACTTCCAGGTCACCGTGCGGGACGCGGCATGTTCATCTACCCGGACGGGAGCATGTTCGAGGGCAATTGGCGCAAGGGCGTGAAACACGGCAAAGGACGCTACAACTACGCCAACGGTGACACCTACTCGGGCGATTGGCATCACGGCATCCGACACGGCGTCGGCCTTTACACCTTCACTTCGGAATGTGAACCGATACGCTTCAAGGGCACCTGGCAAAAAGGAGTGCGCGTCGGCCCGTGTGAGGTGTACTTCGGCACCGAGGACAAGTGCACAGTGCTGCATGGCACTTGGGACAACGAGTATCCACAGGGACCGGCTGTCTTCACTTTCGACGAGCGCTACATGCTGATGGGCTTCTTCCAGACAGCGCGCGACGCCAACGCCAGAAAAAGAAACGAAGATACTGAGTTTGTGGAGGAAGAGGCCGAGGAATTCCAGCCGGTTGTCAACACGTTGCCATCGTTGTGGTTTGCGCAGGACATTTGCGTCTACGACTACGCACAGCTGCCGCAGGAGCCGGTGCCGTTGCCGATATCGGATTCGGACATTTCGGTGTGCTCGTTGTCGACGGCACCTACCGAACTCACCCTGCAGCGCAGCGTTATATACGTGGGCGAGGCTGAGGAGGAAGGCGAGGGCGAGTGCATACCATGCGAGTGCGAATGCGACGTCAGCGAAATCGAGACAGAGAGCGAGCCGTGCGGTCCCAACGCCGACCCATGTGCTATTGAGATTACGGAGCAAACAAAGCCACCTTGTTAAAATCGCACGGTTGGCAAACGAGGAAGGTGTTTTATTTTCTTTATATTTAATTTTTTTTTGGAATATACGGAACAGATTGTGGAAGATATTTGAGAGGAATGTTTTGTTGCAAAGTACAAGGAGTACGGCGGTGTGGTCATTTCGGGCACTGATATTTTACGAAAAAAAAAAATTTGGAGAAAATCGCCAGACAGTTGAGTTTCCGTGGCAGAAGTTCAAAAGGCTCTTTGAATAGCATTTGACAATCCTATCTTCAACGAATTATTAAAAAATAATATAATATATTCGAAATTGAACTTATTGCTTTTGGTCCCATTGGTTTTCTTCTTTGCTTTGAATTTACCGATCAAAGGCCTCGCTACTTACGCAATGGCTCAATGTTCGATTCCTTCTAGTTTGCAGTTCGAAGTGAAATGTTGATCTCAGATTCAATCATTTTGATAAATTCATGCAGAACTATTCCTCACACCAAACATATGATTTGGTTGGTAAAACTGAGAATTTATGCAGGTAGTGAATAATAGGAACTGAAGGGCTGGCGCACATATTCATAATCTTCAAAAATGATTATTGATGTCAACAACAAAGCTCTGAAGGTTTGAAACGTAGAAATGTCAATGCTTTAGTTTTTCGCGCCGAAAATGCTGCAAAAGATCTTTGAATATATTTTTTTTTGGGATTTGAAAAGGGTTGGCGTCGCCGAAAGCGAACAAAATGCCAGGTTCTTCGTCGATATTGCGCTATACGATGCATATCGTTATATTTGTTGCATTTACTTGTTAGACAAATTTATAAACATGAAAACTGTAGAAGAACTAGAAGTGTGTTGAAATTAATTTGTTCGTTCTTGGGTTACCATTTAATGTCAATTTCATCATAGAATTGAACAAGTTGAGATATTTTACTATGGTCGTCATGAGATTTGAATATATTTCAGTCGCAAATGATCGAGAACATCATTGCTGGTGCTCATTAGTCGGGTTTATATTAGAAATGGGACAAGTTGAGAAATACTGAGACTACTTTGCAGCCTACTTATAAACCAGTTCAAGATCGTCTAAACACATGTTTGTTCAATTAATCGATAGTTGCATTTGTATTTGAAAATTGTAGTTGTTGCTTGCTTTTTGTTTCTTTTTTAACATAATACATGACTTATTTATTATATTGATTTGTTTTGTAATAATATTTTACGGTTGTTACTCTCATCTCAATTTTATATAAAGTACTTTCTTCTTTCAATGTGCAACACTTTGCGTATGATATTTACAAATAAATTGCCTAACGTTATATCTGTAGCGATTTAATATGCGATATTGTTTTTTATTGTTGTTTTGTTTCTTTTTTTAATTTTCTGTTTTAGTATATTAAATATGTATAGTGTTTTTAGTGAATTGTTAAATGTTTGATGATTTGAGTTGGAAGCGCGCGCATCGCTGCCGGCACCACAACTGCGCTTGCGAGCGCACATGTCTAGTATGCGTGTTTTCATAATTTATTTACTCGTTTATGTTGTTGGACTTGGTTTAGGCTAATTGGTGGTGGCTGGCTGGCTGGTTACTCGTATGCTTCGATTACTCTACACTAGGGGGTCGTACTCGTACGTTTTTAGGTATTAACAATATAGCTGCAATCTGGTCAAGGGTCTATGTATGCATCTGTTATGTTTGTTGGTGTTTTTGTTATCGATTACAACAGCACTTAAGTTGCCTGAAACTGAAACTATTCCCTGATCGTACTATTTCAATTAATTTGTCGCGTTGTATGCTTACAAGCTAGATTATTATGCATTCTCATTTTGGATTATATGGTAGCCGATATTTCTGCACGAAGGCCACACCTGCCACACGCCGGTGCCGAAGGAGCGCTGCAAAATCGCGTCCGGCATTCCAATTATGTTGCCTCGGTGCAGAATACTGCCGGCCCAAACCGTGTCTTATTGCTTAGCCTACACGAACTACTGCTACGCTGTACTCTATTACTAGTTGTGAGAAAGGCGATAGTCTTGCGGGGATAATGTCTTCTGAAAGCGCGTACTCACTCTTGAACGCGGTTTCAATTTGTTTGAATTTGTGATTTTACGCAGCAGAAATGACTGATTGACTGTGGCAACGGCCTATTCGCGGTCATACATTTGCTCTGCTATAAATATTTAACTTATTTGGCTAAGTGAAAACATTGTATTGTTTTTGCTTGTGAACGATAAAAACTAAAATTATGCAAAATAAAAGCCGCAAACATTAAGTTTATCTTGACGTTTAAAAATATGTTGCCGTGAAAAATAAAAAGATATATATATTCCTATATATATATGCATACACATATATATATGTACACATAAATATATACATATACATATATATATATATATGAGATAATAAAATCTACGCTACGCTAACAAATTATTAATAACCGCAATTGAGTTATTTCGCAGTAGCGGCAATGATAAAACACTTAGTGACGTCCGGCGGAGAAATTAGCGACTGACTGACTAACAAACAGGCAAATACGCGTGCAAATACTCCACATCCTGGGCGCGACATAGACGCCGCGCAATATTCGAATCCCTACTGCTGCGCTGACATGATTGCTTGGCTGAGATTGCGACACTAATGGCAGGCACTGTGACTAAGCTGGTGACAGTGGTGGCTGGTGTCCGTCGGTAGTGGTCGTGTTGGTGATGATACAAAAGGCACTATAAGTATGCTTTGTTCGCCTTGTGCAGTCTTGATTTGCTGGGATTGGTTTTGCACTTGAGCTGCTGTATCAGATCGTAGATCTTCAGCGCCGGCCCGACCTTCATGCCGAGCAGCGTGATAATTTCATCTTTGGACAGCTGCAGTAGACGTTTACCGTCGATTTTGTTGCGCGAGAAAGTGTCACAATGCGCGGTGCAGTCGTTCACGCGCAAGAATTGCGACACGTCGTACACGTTCCACGTCTCCGGCATCAAATCGGCGTGTAGTTCGCTGTTGGTGGCGCTGCTGTCGTTCGATGATAGATCGCTCAATCGGGGAATGTATTTGCTGTTGCTGACGGATGAGTTCTGCAAAATTAAACATAAATGCGTTTTTAAACAAAATGTCACATTTGCCGCAGATAAATCAGGCATATCATATATTTATGCGAATAACGCGTTTGAATGGCGTCCAACCTACCCCAATGTAACTGGTCGCTTTGCGTCCTATGGTTGGCGGCGCAGGTGACACCGATTTCTTTACTGGTGCATTAGTGACGCGTGTTTGTATCGCCGGCTGATTGGTAGCGGCCAGCAATTGCGTTTGCTGCAGCGACTTCTCAACCACACCGTCCGTGCTGGACAGGGGCGTGGATTGATTGGAGCGATGGCTAGTGCTGTCCTCCTCGTACTCCGCGTCGTCATCATCGTCGTCGTTATCTTCGTAGAATGCAGCATTATGATGTTCTGGCTTTAACTCCAGTTTTATGCTCAATTTCGGAAGATGCGGATTGGTTTTCAGTGCAATCGTTCGAGGTTTAGCTACAAATTTGGTTACAGTTTTATCAATTAACAATGAACTTGAATGCTTTACAACAAATATTTACAACCTGTGCCGGTTTGCTCGTGCGTACGCGACGATGTGCCTTTCTTCTTGCGTTTCTTTGGGCTTTTTGCCTTTGTTGCTGATTTGGCCGGTGGCTGCGCATGCACTGGAGGTCCTTCCAGTTTGTGATTCACCAGCACACACCAGCCCACTGGGTACACATCGGGTGACTCACAGTCGAGCCATTGATCATATTCGTCGGTCCAACCATCAAAATGTATCTTTAGCAGACGCCCTACGACACGCGCCACCGTGGCTACGCAAACCAAACGCGGATCCATAAGATCGGCACACTCGAGATTCATGCCAACCTGCCGACAAAAATGTAAGCCTTAGCGAAGGTTATTAAAATCTCATAAACTGCCGAACTTACCTCGAAACCGTGATCGGGCACTACGCGATGAAAGAGATGTTGACCAGCGGCAACGCTGCCCGTCTCCTGCAGGTACTCCTCCCAGCTGAATGTGCTCACATCATAGCCGTTCGGCGGTGTTAACGTTATGCTATTGGAGGCACAGAATCCCACAGGAAATATGCTCGGCGACTTTTCATGATAACAAAACCTGAAAGAGAGAAGTTACAAGTTGTTGCTGAAAATTTGCGCGTTGTGTCGTTGTAGCGAAAGGCTCACCAATCTGACCCTGTGGCATCGGGTTGGTACGAATCGATGCGTATCATGATGTAGCCGAATTTTAGTACAGCCATCACCGTGGCGACACAGATCGACGAGAGATTCAGTGGGTCGACAGCTTCAAGTTTCATGCCCTCGACAAAGCCATTTCCCTTACCGTCCATGTAA
This sequence comes from Melieria crassipennis, assembly GCA_963668005.1. Classification (NCBI taxonomy): domain Eukaryota; kingdom Metazoa; phylum Arthropoda; class Insecta; order Diptera; family Ulidiidae; genus Melieria; species Melieria crassipennis. Next base: position 12,432,002 of record OY764961.1, read on the forward strand.
TATTCCTCAAACGTGAAATTCATTTTGAATAGCTCAATGGTGGCGTCATCCTCGTGCACTTCAATCATCGCCTCACGACCGGCTGTGGGTACAAAAATCAACCATTACATTGGAGCACTGCTGAACAAGTATTTTACTTACTTCTTCTGAAGCATTTTACTTACCCAACATGCGCTCCAAATAGTCCTGCGGCGCGGCCAAATTGTGCCCCACTGTGGTCGCCCAGCCCACCGGATGTATGATAGGAGAATCTTCATGGCACCAGAAACCATCATCCGAGTCGAAATATCGTAGAAACAGACGTTTACCTACAACTTTCGTGACCGTCGCCAATCGCACCTGTGAGATTCGATCCTTGTCGACGCACTCCAGATTCAAGCCAAGGCGGAATCGCGACTGCATGCTGTCGTTGATTTTGTTGTAGAAGCTGGAGGGCAGCGTGCGTGCACCGGACAAACGTTCCACTAGGAAATCCTTCCAATCTTTGTATTTATTTTCGATGGTGCGTGGTGGTATGAGTGGCTTGCCACGCGTCGCGCACCAGCCCACCGAATGTACCTCGGCGTTGCAGAGATTCACCCAAAAATCGTGCGAGGATTCGTCGAAACCTGCAAACAAAGAGATATGTGTAGTTTAACGAAATTGACGATCAATCTACAATCAATTAAGAATTCCTATTCAAAGAGTTGTGCTCACCTTCATACCGCATCAGGGCTTTGTAGCCGCAAATATTCAAAATGGTGGCCACCCAGAACGAATGTGGCGTCTGTCCGGGCTGTATGACTTCTGTGTTATCACAATCGGTGTTCTCAACCTCGACCTTCATGTCGATGCCGATGTTGTCCCAGACCTCGAAACCGGGCGCGTGCGGAAAACAAGTGACCGATGCTGCGTAGAAGTTTGGCTGTGATAGTCGCGGCGTCCAGTCGTAAGAGTGTGTCGGGTCGTATAGGCGGCGCCGTATGCTAATGATTTTCTCCATCTGCGGACACGAGGCTGGAAGACGTTCGAATTTCGGTATCTGCGGCAAGTCATCCTGCGGCAGCACATCGCGATACATGCGCAGCGACTTCGGCGTGGACGCTTGCGCACTTATAGCGGCACTAGCGTCCATGCTGTTGTCCCCGCCGGCACCACCCACATCGCCGGTTTCGCTCAGGGTGGCGCCATCCGTACATGTTGCCTCAGTGCTGGCGCTACCGGCGTTACTATTCGCCACAATAGGCTCGCCGAAGCCGTTGATTTGTGTGATCTTCGATTGATCCGTTATGCGGAAGCGGTAATTAGTATTTTTTATGTGGGCGACGCGCAGCGCCAGCTCGATGTCCGACTGCCCCTGCGACTGTGGCGAATCGGAACTGCCGGTGCTGCTCGCTATGGCTGCGCCATCCACTTGGTCGGAGGCAGCGGCCACGGCCGCCTGCTGCTGTTGTTGTTGTTGGCTGCCGCCTGTCATCTTGTTGTTGTTGTTCACCACCAGCGAATAGAGCTCGCCACGGGCGCAAGCCATGCTACAGAAGCGTCGGAATTTGGTATAAAAAGTGTGCTTCACACCGATGGCACCGCAGCGCTCACAAACGGCTGAAATGGTAGAGCAATGACAAATTACTAGCGAAGCAAAGGCAGGATAAAATACGACTCGGTAGCAATAGGATTCAATAGAGAAAGAAAGAAAGGAAGTTTGCCAACAGTTTCCGCAGCAAATATTGCCGAGAGATGCCTAAAAGTATGCTAGAGAGGTGCAGATTCAGACTTGCTGCTGATCGACGCTCTGTGGTGGTGGGCGAAACGAAAACGAACAACTTAAACTATGCCTAGTGCACAACAACGAAAACAACAAACACATAACAGAACAGAAAGAGAAACGGAAGTACGAAACGAAACGAAACATACCCATGCCGTCTTTTTGAATTGGTATAACCGACGGGTCAATATTGCCCTTATACGCGATTGGTGTCTTCAGCACCAGGCCGGGTCTGTTGACCGGCTCGATTTTGCGTGTCTTGCGCTGCGAGCGATGTCCGCCCGTCGAGGAGGCGGCGGCCGTGGACGTAGAGGCGGCCGGCAGTGCCGCTAGCGCGTCACTCGCCGGCGGCGCCAGTATGCCGTTCTCGTCCATGCCCTGCGCGTGCGCAATGTCCACGCCAGCCTGCGCCAAGTCCTTGTCGCTGGACATGAAGTCGGTGCCGTCGTACGAGTTCGAGTCGGTCATCATGACGAAATCGTCGATGTTGATGATCTCCTGCTTCGGCGTCAGCTTGTCGTCATACTGATCGTCCTCGATCTGGTCGTAGATTGGCTGCGGCTCGTCGCCGGACACGAATTGTGGCGCCATTGTCTTGTCCGACTCAAGGCTGCAGCCCACTGCAGAACCACTGCCGTTGCCGCCGCCGCCGTCGTCGTTTATGATTTCTGTGTAGTTCTGAAAAACGGCCGCAGCTGACTGCTGCAACAGTTGCTGGTGCAGGCCGCCAACTTGCGCCAGGCCGTATATGTCGCTGGAGTTGGCCGCGATCAGCGCCGTCGGTTGCATTCCTAGTGCAGCCGCCGCCGCAGCTGCTGCTGCCGCCTGACCACTGAAATCCCCCCCAACAATGCTCATCATCGGATTCAAATCCTTTTTGCAAGCACAATAAGATCAACAAGCAACGCGTGGCCGTGCAAGGATTTGCAAATTATTTTTTTTTTAACATTTCGAGATTTTTGTATACGATTGAGTTTAATTCAAGTTTGCAACCGAGAGTTGAGTTTTAAGTCAAGTTAACGCGTTTCGATAAAATTATTTTAATTAAACGTTGTAATATTGTTTTTAATTTGTTTAATTTTAATGCAATTCAATTTTTGGGGAGGAGCAAATGATCAAACACAGCAAGAAAAAAAAACAATATGAAAAGAAAGAAAAAGGTAAATTTTAGAAATAAATGACTGAAATTATAGCAAATAAGACAATCGAAGACAATTCAATTCCAAATGAAATGCACAAGTCGGTGGTCTTGGTTGTAACTGTCTGAACGATTGTGTGCTTGTCTGCGTGTGCGTGTAAAATTGCGGATGGCTAGATGACTGCTTGACGAGGAGGAAGGCGCTGTCACACTTACCATTGTCTGCTGATGTGTCGCCAGGTCATCCATGACCGACAGTCCCAATGGCGGATGGCTGAAGTATGAAGTGGCGTCCTCCAAGGAAATTCGCTCCGGATTGTAATGACTCATCCACATCATTCTCAACTCGGAGGGATTCATATTAAAGCTGTTGCGGCGATATCACTTTTCATCTATCGATATCAGCGCGCGTCGTCTTTGGAACTTGAAATTGGTTTTAGCTAAAATTAAAATAAGCAAAAACCAAAAATCGAGCAAATTATAAAAGCGCTAAAAACTCATTGCAGAATGCTATAAAACGACTGATGATGATGCGTGTTTGGACCTTATAACGAAAACGACACCCTGAGCTATCAGAACAACTACGAGTCGGACCGTGCAGTGAAAATATTTCAACACTTATTTTCAATGATAAATCTATTTGTCTTAATTGAAGAGACACTTCGGTTAACAAATTGCAAAACCAAAAATAAATATTTTACAAGATAAAATAGTATATAGAATACTAATTTATAAAATTGAAACACAAACTTTTATAGTACAATAAACAATTTTTGTTTGGAAAATAAATACTATAACTGATACAAATTAAATATATAAACATGATTACAAATAACTTGTTTTAATTTTTTTTTTATAAAAAAATTTAATATACAAATTGGAAAAAATGGAATCAATTTATAATTACATATAAAGCATATAGATATAATGTTTTTTACTGCAGAAACTTTCGATCTGTTCGTCGCTAGAACCGGTTTTAATACATAAAAAATTGGCAAGTTAAGCCGACAAGGAACCGAGCCGCAGGACAAATATGATTTTTCGCTGTTCGACAAATCGATCCTATAGGGATCGACGTAAAATATCTGCCGACACATATTCTATGTGCGTTGACAAGCTCTGCACCATTCGATGGCTAACAAACTCCAGTCAAATGTTTTATTTCCTCTTGCCTACAAACTTTTGGCATTTTACCAATGTGGACAAGTGAACGACAACAAAGCTAGAAATTGCACTTCCGCCGCCACTAGCCAACACTTTGCCGCTCGCAGCAGCATTGTCTCCCGCGCTAATAGTACAACTGGCGTCCAGCTACTGCTGCTGCTCGCAACGTTTCCAGCAACCCGTTTACCCACATTCTGCGCACGCAATTCCACTTATTTCGCTCAAAATAGCCACAGTTGTAATTCCTTCGAAATCGTACAAAGTGGGGAAACTTGCGTTGGATTTTTTTGCTACCTACTAGTCAGCGCTGGGCAGGCACACAAAAACGCATTTCCCAACCAAATGTATACGTACGCCGCCGCCACCACCACCGCACGCACCAAAACCATTGACGGCGGCTGACTAGCCAAACAGCATTTTTCAACGCGTTTTTTCCGCACTCTACTCACCAAAAAGCCGTACGATTTCAACTGCAAAACACTCCTCACTATTTACAGCACATCCTGCGCATAATTTCTGATTGAATTGATGAATTTTGCACGCGTATTTTTCGGCACAAAATATAATTGATCAAATTGTAATTGCTTCCTTGCTTAAAATACGATGAAAATCGGAAAATATGTTGTATTTACTCTGATGTCCCTATAGCTGTCTCGCTTCACATTGCGGCGAATTGCGTGCTGTGGCGGCAAAACACAAATTGGGAAGTGTTCGGTTCCACGGTTGCAGTGCGACGTTCGCAAAGAAGTGTAATGTGTTTTTGAAAAAAGGTTGGTTTCCTGGACTGTGCTTTAATTTCTATTTAATTTAAATTATTCCGCTATATAGAAAAACGTGAAAGCAGAAGTTACTTTCGTTCTCACAAGCATACAAATATTACATATACTGATTATGATTTCGCATAAACGCCATCCTTCAACTTTAGGCTTTATTTCATCTTAGATTTCTGAAAATTGTCATTAAAATATAAACGACATATACCATAATCACAGGCGTAAATATATAATCTGCGATTACATGCTTTTGTTTGTACTTGAAAGTGTTTGTGCGAAGCGATGGCAGTCAACCGCAGTTGATCATCACAGTCAAATTGTAGCTAGGGATTCCACGCTTGAAACTAAATCAAGTCGCCCGGCGACAATTGCGACTCGCCCTCGGCCAGAAAGATTTGCATTGCTTTATATAGGAGTGCAATACCTAGAAATTTCTTCTCCCGCATCGTCCACGTCTTGGCTGGGCCATAGTAGTCGCCGCGCTTTACGTTGGTCAGGTGCTGCAGGCCGAGCGCATCAATAATGGCCGCCTGAAAAGAGCGTACATGTGTGAGTAGGAGGCACAAACCGAAATGTGAGCTGCTTGCGCACCTCTCGCGTGTAGGCGTCGGTTGGCATGATGTTGTGAAAGACATGCAGACAGACGACGCCCTGGCGGTTGCCCCAAATTTCCAGTATACGATCCAATTTCTTGTTGTCCGAGGTCTTCTTCGGCGCCGACTTGAACAACTCAACATTCAGTGTTTGCTTTTTAACTAAAATCGGCGACAAGATATAAGCAAGTTAAACTAAAAATTTAAAAACCTATTTGGCGCACTCACTTGACACTGTTTTGCCATTGTCATTCACCGCCTCGGCTTGTGCATTGCACAGGCGCGTATGCATTTTCATGGCATCGTACAGATGCGAGTAGGGACGCGAGGTTTTGCCTTTCCCCACATAGAAAATCGACTGGAGAAATCGCCGCCACACGGCGAACTTATCTAAGAACTAAGAGAGTTAAGTTAATGTTGTCATTGTCGGCATGCTACATTCGTCTTTTCGCACCACACTCTCGCCGGGCAGATTGCACGATATGCGCGGATCGATGAGCATGTAGATGAAACTCTGCTTCAGATGGCCCTCGCGCATCTTCTTCTTGTTCTCGTTGTTGGCGAAGAATGTCGTCGACTGTGTATCGTACCTCATGTACTCCGGAATGCGCTCGAATGATTCCACGGATCGCACGGTGCGATGCAACTCCACGGAGAATTCTACAGCGCCATTCGTATGTAAATTATTGTGGGGAAAAATTAGAACTATTATTACGCACAAAGCGATAAAATGCTAGAACGTGGCACACAACACTGACTTCGGCTTCTGCATCTGGCTTTTAATTGTGCGTAGGCTCGTCGAAGGTATATGTTTAGATAATTGGTCGGGAACAACATAGCCAAAAGTTTTAGATAAAAACACAAAGATTTATGCAGCAATTTGAGTGTTAATTTAGACGTTAACGAAAGAGAATTATGAATGCTCGCAAGGGCGACAGACAGGTCGAAAGCAACAAAATTAGTAGAAAACAACATTTAGTGTTAACTGTAGGTTTGGTTCTTAAAATTTTGATAGACACAATGGCTCTTTGTAATTCCATAACGAAAGACCTAAATCTGGCAGACGCAACAGTGGAAAGCCACGTAAATTTGGTAGTGCTTACTCGGCGCATCTTCATTGTCCAGTCTTTTGCTCAGCTCTTCCACATAAGCTGTATCGCGTTGGCATCTGATCAGCTGCTTGATGTACAATCGCTTTGTGGTCCTGGTTATGGGCCCTTTCAACGGAGACGAAAGCGAAATATTAGATTTTGTGCCTTCACACATATATCTTGCGTACCTGGTGGTACACCGAAAGTGGTCAACTCCGCGCGCAGAGCATCAGTCTCATAATCTGATGGCACTGTAAACTTGGTTGACTGCGTAGTGATTGTAGCATTCAAAACCGCCGGCTTATCATCACTCGCTTTCACTCGGGCACTGCAATGAGACCGTTATATCAGAACTACACTACATTTTGCTATAACACTCGTGGCATCCTACCTATTGGAAGCGTTTTTCAACTTTGCCACTCGATTGTCCTGGTTGCTCAATAGCTTCGTCTCATAAAAAACCAAACCACTTTCGTCGTCTGTGTGCACATACGCTTTGGCGAGTTGCATGAAGTACTCTCCACTCGGCGATTGTATGAAATCGCCGGTCACATTGGCTTCAATAAGGCGTTCACCCTCCGATGGATCATTGTCGGGCAGCGATTCGTATTCAGTAGAATCCGTGTGCAGCGAGTCCCAATCATCGCTGCCCACCAACTCGTCGTAGGTGACGCCACGCGGCGTACGTTTGGAATTCTGCGGTGTCAAATCGTCATTTTCCATTGCTCGCTCCAATATTGAGTTTACCTCATCGAACTGTTGAAGGAGCGATGGAGAGCGCCGTTGGAGAGGGCGTGACTTTTGCACTTTGTCACGCCACATGTCTATAAGCGATGCGCGTGCATGTTCGGATGTGGGCTCACTTTTCGAGAGTTCTTCGAGGTTCTCTTTGGTTAGCTTGAAAATGTTGATTGTGTTCAAGGCATTGGTTTGCGTTGTGAGCTTGAATAGATGCATATGTATAATTTTAGTTAAAATTAATTAAAATTTTGACAATCAGACATTTACTTTCACTTCATTGCCAATTGTGCTGTCGGTATGTCCTTCGCGCGTACGTTGTCCATTGTCCATGGCCGGCGAATTTGTGGCAGGGAACTTAGGTTGCGGCTTGTGCCGACGATGTGTGATATTGATGTAATATGGCGACGTAACATCGTAATTGTAGTGGATACGATTGGGTGTATATTTGGCGCTGGCATCGCATGACTCATAGAATGACTGGGCCACAGCGCGCAGCACTCGGTTTACTGGTGTGCCAACGTCGTTGTCCCCTGGGACCGGCTGTCCATCTTTGCGCGGTGTGAGCACTTTCTGTGTGGCGGTCATGTCGATGCGATTACTAGTCTGCAGTTTGTGCTCATATTTTCCTACAAAGATGTGGTCGCGCATCACTTCCACCACCTCAAAGTGGCCTTCTTCGATGGCGTAGTGAACTGGAGTCTTCTGTTCGGCATCGAAGACGTCGTACTGTGCACCATGCTTCTGCAAAGAGATCGACACTTAACCAATATTGCTACCCATAGTTGAGGTCATTCAACAAAGTTTACTTACCAGTAACAGTGCGACAACCTCTGGCCTGCCATACATTGCTGCGACGTGCAGCGGTGTAATGTTCTCGTCCGTACGTACATTGGCATCGGCTGTTGGTTGTGAAAGCGCAGTTTCAATTAAAAATATGCCAACATTTTGCTGTTGGTCCAACTTACCGCCCATTTCCAGAAAACATTTGACAATCTGCACTGCCAATTTTGCGTTGTCCATGCCACAGGCATAGTGCAGCGGCGCAATGCCGCGCTCCCACAACACACGGCTGGGAACATCGCCTTCGCTTTTCTCAAGTATAGTGGCGATATCGCTGCAAATTTAACAAAATACTGCACTGAAAGGAAACGTTGTGTGTGTTTTTGCGTTGTCACCTCTCGTTCTCGTCCTCCAGTGCATCCAGCAAAGCAAACGCCAAAAAGTTTTTACGTTGGTCCATTTCAACAATGTGGGAATTATCACTTAACAAATTTACGAAGTGGAAATCATTTCAATTGGATTTTAGAATAAATCTAACAGCATTTAATATTCCGAGCCGCACACAGGTTAGCGGCGACATTCTTGTGAACTGTGCTATGCACAAGAAGAAGAACGATGCGGCATATTAACCTTATGCTTGAACCAAGGCGAATTAATGACGGTGGCCGTGTAAGGGCAACAACAAAATTCGCATGCATTTTGTTGTTGGGTTTGTGCAACTTGATTGTCAAAATCAGCCAATCAAAATCAAGCCATCGGCAACCAACCAAACAAAAAACAACCATTTTAACAATCTAGATCTCTTCCAACATTAAAAAAAGAAAATCAGCTGGTTCAACGATGTCACATGTATTAATTCGCCTTGAACCATCTTTAGATATGACTGAACATATTTGTCTCGGTGAAGAGATTGAGGCCAGAACAATTATTGCGACGCGAAGTATAAAAGGTATAAAGAAATGTATAGCTATGCGGAGGGAAAGGAGAAATTGGCTCAAGAAGTATGTTCTCGGCGTGACTCGGTAAATCATTGCATCCTTTTTAAACTAATGCAGCGGTTCTGGCGTTAAGATTCAGAAGTTGGCAACACTTTCACAGCAAACAGCTGACTTTGCCGCTGCCTACTAAACATTTGTTATGAATCAATTAGGGAGAGTATTTTATTTGAATTTTATTTTATAAATTGTACTACACAAAAAAATGCCAACAATAATTGCTTTAGATGGTGAGTTGTATGCAATTAAAAGTATATTAGCCTGAATTCAATTCATTTGCGTGTTTGCTTCAGTGTCGCTGTCGATGCAGCGCCAGATACCTGGCCGCAGTGAAGACAATCCTCTCTCTTTTCATCAGTTGGCACTGAAAGGCATTTCACAGCTGTTGGAGCACCTGTCAGCCACATCGAAGTTGGAGTACGTTGCGCTAGTCACATACTCGACGGTGTCCGAGGTGAGAGTGGATTTTACGCGGGACTACGATTCCATAAGGCAGGCGGTGAAGAAGGTGGAACCCGGCGACAAGTTATGTCTCATCAGTATGTTAAAGAATGTGGCCAGCATATTGTCCACCAACTGGGGTACACAAAATTATTGCCAGGTGGTGGTATTCACCGATTGTGGACTGGGGTAAGTAGAGAGGCAACGACGGACTAGAGGCAACCACGATTGATTTTTGTTTGCAGCTTTGGTAGCACCGCACTAAAAGGGTTCTTGCAAAGTTATTTAGGCAAAGAGAATGAGTCGGAATTCGTGTGGATCGCGTCACTGAAGTCGGTAAAACTGAATTTTATGTGCATGGGCGTGCACAGTGATTATTATTTCACGCGTGCCATTCCGTTTTATCAGCAGCTTTTGGACTTTACGGGTTTAAAAGGTAAAAAGGTTTAAAGTTAAAAATGAATTTGAATTTTTTATTATTGACTTTTACCATGGACAGGCCAGCTCTACATGACTAAGACGCCCAAAGAACCATCTGATGCATCCGATAGCACCAATGATTTGATGAAAACGGCCAGTAGCAACACAAACAGCGCAATGAGTACGGCTCCCGCTTCCGGTTCAACGCACTCGAGTCACAAGAGTGAGCTCGGCCGCACGGCAATGTTTGAGCTAATCGAACGACTCTGCGAGGGCAACTTTAAACCGTATGAAGTAACACTGAAAGTGGGTGGTTACTTCCGCCTTGAGTGTCCAGTTTTGGTGTGGCCGCCACCTTTGCCACATAAGACGGAAAGCGGTGGCAAGGGTGAGCTGAAAATCGCGCAGAAAATTGAAGTATGTGGGTACTTGGCGCTTTCGGAAATTGGGTCGCCCGCCTCGCTTAGCCGTCACTTACTGATACCGAAATTGGAGAGAGAAAAGCCGAGTCGTCGCTCGTCCGATAAGACGGGCGGCTCGAAATCGGCTGCCGGCGGTCCTGGCGGTGGGACTTCTAAAACCGCGCTGGATGTCAATCAGCCGAATTATGAGTTTGAGAAATTGGAGCAGGACATACGCGATTTCTACACCAAGGAGGTAAAGGAGACAGAAGAGAGCGGCGACGATGCGGAAGCGAATGTTAGCAAAGCGAGTACGAATAGCGCCTCACCCGCGGAAAAAGAGTCCATGTGTGTGTTGTTGCATGGTGCACTGAAGGTGGAGAATTTGGCGGCGCTGGTGCTGCTCAACGACAACTGGTACGGCTTTATTTATTCTTACGCAGACAGCAAAAAGAAGTCGAACTTGATGCTTAATATTCTGCCGCCGGGAAACAATGTCATACCCTGGTTGGGCGACTTGCAAATGCTCGGGTTTGTTGAGGATTTGATGCCGGGCGAAACGTGCGCGTTCCCGGTGAAGGCAGACAAGCGCTCGTATTCACAGAGCTGTGTGGTATGGATTAAGCAGGCGAGCCTGCAGTCAGACATACAGAAAGTGTTGCGACACGCGAAGAAGATGCCCGAAAAGACACAGCATTTCTACAAGGAGCTGAACCGCATACGACGCGCGGCGCTTTCTATTGGTTTTGTCGAGCTGTTGGAAGCCATGGCGACACTCTTCGAGAAGGAGAGTGCACAACTGTCGCTGAGTTCAAATCCCGAGTGTGGCTTGCAGCTAAAACATGCGGCACTTGAGTTACGCAAACCTTCGAATCGAGACCTAAAGGTGTCAATAGTACCGGTGCAGAAGTTCGGCGCGACTGGCGGCGGAGCTGAGGGTGCGGTGACAGTACCCGGCTTTGTCTACTGAGTACAACATTAGGATTAAAGATTAATGAAATTTTTGTATATTAAACACAAATGCGCTATTTTACAAAACTTTTAAAATGGTTTACACACGTAAAGAAAAAGATCGTGATAATTGATTTTGCTCAGCTCTTGCAGAACCTCATCACTTATGTCAATGTCTGAATTCTGTAAAGAGAGAGATCAATAAAGTGTGAGAGAGAGTGAAAATATAACAATAGTTTCTTAAACGAAATGATGAGTTAGCAACTTACGAGTCGAGCATATTTCCATGACTCCAGTGCTTTGAAATTGTTGCCCATTTTCAAATTCACCAGCGCCAGAAAGCCCCAAACGTCCGGGATGTGCATGCCATAGATGGTACTTTGCGCAAAATATTTCTCCGCCTTTTTGAGTTGGCCCAGCTAAACGACATCGTTTTAATTATTTCTTCACCCCTGGAAATAGTGCGAAGATACCTTGTACATTGCTTTGCCTAGGCCAATGCTAGCGATCAGCTTGTTGGTGGTTGTTATGCAGGACGTCTGGAACGCCCTAATCGCTTCGTGGTAGTTCTCGTTCTCCATCATGTTGTATGCGTAACGAAACAGACCCAATTTGAACGATTTGAACTCGTCAATATTGTGAAAATCTATGAGGCGCGCATAGTTTTCCATTGCTTTGTGTTGGTCACCCTTAGCAAAGTAGAAATGCCCGGTGACGTGTGCGTGGTAGGCTTGCTGAAGACAAGAATTTAAAGCAGTTTTGCAGATCAAGTGCAACAGTCCAGGAAATCAATTACCACTTCGTCCACATTGCCCGTGCGTCGTGGTCGAAATGTGTGCGGCGCAAAGTTGACGGGCAGCTCGCCCAGCAGTATTTTGAACGTGATACTTATGAAGTACTGTTCGAGCTCGGTGCATTCGTCCGCAATGTTGTTGTAAACGAACTCGGCGAATTTGTAGAGACCCAGGTCCAAGAATGTGTTCATCACTTTGTGGAACCGCTTGCCATTTTTTGTGTAAAAATCGAGTTTGTAGTCGTTGTAAATGTTCCAGCGCGACTTTGGTCTGGCGGGTATTTCCTCTATTGAGGTGTGGGAAAAGTCCTCGTACTTCCAGCGCGTGAAGCTGATGCCCGGCGCGTATCCGCAGAATCTGTACAAACTGTGTAGCAGCACCCAAGTGGGTACATCGTTCGGATGTCGGTCGGTGAACTGCTTTAGGTTATCGAGTAAATTTGTCATGGCCTGATTGAATGATTCTTCCTGTCTTCTGGTCTGCATGTAGTCAATGTAAATGCGAATATAGGCACTATAAATAGCAAGTGGAAGGTCTATACAATTTGCTGAATTGTAGATATTCTTAGTGATTAGTATTGTTAGATAAATGGCGATCTGCGTAAGGTGAGGTTAGGTTAGGTTATATTTGGTAAGAGTGGTATGAGTAGTTTTCTTAAAAGTGGGAATTTGCAATTTTACCTAAAAAGAAGCAGTAAAGCGGAACGGAAGGAGCATGATAGATCTGTTGCTTTTGGAGTCTTACTTATAGAAGTGATCGTTTAAAAACTACAGAATAAAAAAAATTCTTTTGATTTTACCAGCTTATCCCACTGATATGCACGAGACAACTATTCCATGGGTTAGGCTATCTTGTTGTAATTTTTAATTCCAATTTGTGAGGTAAAATGCTCTACCTTACAGTATACAAATGAAATACATATGGGAAAAATCTTGGAACTATCCCGGGGATAAATTTATTTTCGAGCTAACAAATTGACCCTAAAGGAAATCCTTTCAAAGCGTGGGATAGACAAAATACATATGTGATGTCTAGGTTACTGGGTTCTGATTGGCAGTATAGGATAACTCTTGCACACGCTACCAAGGACAGGAAAAACAGTGAAATCTGGACGCTTGGGCGTGTCAAACTGTCTAAAGTACTAACTGGGTAAGGTACTAATGTTTATAGCTACCTACTTTGTATTAAAAAAGCTTGAATTAAAAACAAATAAAAAGATTACACAACAGAAGGACCCAGCGCAGAATATGCGGCGTTGCAGTTCTCACCAAAAGTGTTCTCCTAGGTAGTATCTCTCCCTGAATGGCGCGTCCAAGTACTCTTTAGCAGCGTCGAAATTCTGCGTTTCCACATTGTACAAGCACAAGTAGAAACCAAGACAAGTATCATTTGGGTTAATTTTCTTGGTCTGAAAACAAAAAAGGCGACTTCGACTGACGGTATAGTTCGATCATAATTATTTTGTTCCGTACTCACTTTTTCTAGTAGGATATTTGCCAACTCATGGTTGCCCAGCTCGTTGAGCGTTTTGTAGATGCCCACAAATCGAATGATTTTTGATTGAATCCTCAGATCGGAAATGTGACAGTACTCCAAATTGTTATGGCCACAGTTTTGTAGAATGTGGTATGTGCGCTCGACCAGCTCCTTGTAGACCCAAGTCATGAGGTTCTGTAACCCACAATCGGGGGCGCACATATTTTAGTTTTTACACAAACATTAATATTTTGTCATCATCCAATCAGTAATGTAGTTTTTTCTTGTTCATCGAGGTCAACGGGGTTCTAGTAAAGCCATTACAGAACAAATATTTTAATGGATGTGATGCGAAAAAAAACCAAATGAGGGGGATTCTACGTCAACAGTAAGTCAATGAAAATTAATGAGGATTCGAAGTAAAAAGTATGATGATGTCTTAAAACGTGTAGATCAATAGGCATCTAGACCAATCAGCCCATTCAACCATCAATTTACCGAAAGAATACGATAAGAAATTATTTCTGACAAGTACACCGTAGTTTGCACACGTTTTCCTTATTCACTGCTCTGAACTTTACGTGCCACATTACTGATGGGTTGATTCAGAAAGACGGCTGCAATGCCTTATTTTGAAAAAATTACCGTAAACTCCAGGTTGGTCTTGGTGGGATATCGCACATTGAAGTCGTACTGTACCAACTTGAGAATCTTATTGGATAGATTTCTTAATTGACAGCAAAAGTATTTGCTGGCGTCCTCCGTGCTCGTAAGCTCCTTCTTCACAATGTGCTGAATCAAGACGCCAATTTGCTCGTCGAAGGTCCTGTAGGTCTCATCGCAGATTTGCCTCACCGGCTTGAGACTTGGCTGCAATTCGGTTTGGTTGCACGTTCTCACCTTTGCCCGTGTCAAGTCGTTGTTGGTGAAAATTGTTATGTGGTTGGTGTGGTCGGTTATGGGCCAGAGCAGGCAGATGTTTATTATAGCAAAAGGTGTTTTCTTTGCCTTCATCTTGTCGAATGACCCATCTTCAGGCGGATTATTGGACTGAGTTTTCTTCGATGAGGGAATTAATTCGACTGCAAATCGGCATGCGTTAACTGGAACACACAAAATGAACTCAAATATTAGACTTTTACGTCCAGAAATCGGTTCGAGTTCGAGTTGAAATGCAATAAAAAAATAAATCAAAAGGCGCTAAAAAATCGCTTACATGAGCGCCTGAATAAGTTTTACGTGTTTTGAATTTTTCATCGAAAATAGTAAATGTTGCGTTACATACGTTAACAAAAAAAAGAAAAAACTTGAAGAAAATTCGATGTCAAGAATGGTGCTTACATGTCTGTGTAATGGCATGTAACAAATAAAAATGTAAGCTTTTTCTGTCGGCGAGTGCGAGAAATGCTCGACGGTTGCGTGCATACCTTTGGGATAGAGAAAGACTGAAAGATCCATGACGCCTTGCAGGAGTATCTCATCCGGTTTGTTGCGATCGTATATGTCGACCACAATTTCCTGTTCATTAAATGCGAACAGATTTTCCAGCGTATGATTGGCATGGTCCGTCAAGACATAGCGATGCACCGAGTTGCAAATCAAGGCGTAGTCATTGTTTTTGTCAATGCTCTCGAAATCCAAATCGACACCGGCTGTGCACAGCAAGTTCTTGAAAAGTTGCCCCATATTGAGGTCGCAATATGAGTGCACGCCCAAGCTGGTGTAAGTGTTGAACGATTTGTCTGCCATGGAGGCCCACTTGTGGCGAGTGTGCTGCTCGTTAATGATTTCCTTGACGAATGTCGGAAATTTGCACAGCGGCACCTTCTTGTATTCAGCCTTTTCATCTGGGTACGTCGCTCTGAACGAGAGCTCTGCCTCCAGATGCTCTGTCATGTCGAGCAGCTCGGTGCTCACATTGTAAATGGACTCGAACGTGATGAAGGCTATGTTGCAGAAGTTTAGCATTTGCAATAATGGCAACAGCGTGTAGATTTCCCAGGTTATTTTGCAGGTGGGGATGGGAATGATCGATTCGTTTAGCGTAATCGGATAAAGGTATGTCCTTACGGGTGCAAGGAAGCGTTTCTTGCAAAAAAATTGCAACAGATCTATGTGGCCCTGGGCTAACGGGTGCAAAGTGGTGTGCGTTTCCTCTTCTGCGTCAGCCGATTGTACTTCCTCTTGTTTATATAACGTGAGCAAGAGTGGATTATCGCTGTAATTGTTTAATTCCTCTATATTATCCTGCGCGATGGTGAGCGTGAATACCGGTTTCTCTTCGGCGGCTTTATCTAAATCAATGAAATTGGAGTCAGTGGACATGTTGCCGTTTACATTCATTTTGTATAAGGTGCTCCTTGAATGGCGTATTTCTAGCATTAAATTGGCCTGGGATGTCGGCAGATGTTGTATGGTCTGCAATTGCATGTACAGGAATATTCGTTTCACTGCCTCCATGGTACGAGCGTTCGTATCGGCCAGCTTGCAAGGCAGGGAAGAAATAAGAAATAATGATAGTAATATGACATATTACAGCGTATTTGTAAGAAAGGCTGCAGCTTACAATTCTCGCCTTCGTCGTCGTACTAAAATTACTTCTTTTGCGCGACCGCCGTAAAGATGCACGGCTATATTGGTATAGTAATTCGTATGGCGCTTCCATTACGGCAACTTCGCGCCTTGTAATTTTCTTGGATATTTTTTTATCCATAGTTGCAGTAAGTGTTGCTTTGCAGATGTGCGTTTCAAATGCTCGGGAAATATGTGATAGTTTGATTATAAAATCATAACACGAATGCTTTGTTTTTCTTCACAATTACGGTTGAAATATTTTTCAAAGACTTTTGAGGCAGTGCAATGATCATGAGATGCAGAGCGACGATGTCTTAAGGTATGCTTGCAGTATGGATATGGCAGGCATTATTCCTCTGACAGTGTTTGTTGATTTGATTGATTGTTGTTTAGCAATAAGATATTCTTCTTCGGCTAAATTGTACTTTTGGCAAGAAACAACCTGGTTTCTTTTAGGCAGCATTAGCCGATAAAACGCTCTCCAAATTACTGCAGCGGGTATTGTACTTTCAGAGGTTTGAGTATTATCACCTGGAAAATTTCTTAAACTCACAAAAATGTGTTGCACTATACGCTGCCATTACTATCGAAACGTTTTGTTTAGGCATCTGTATTCAGGACGAATCATTTTACTTGCAATCGTGCGGATTTTGTTAGCTGTTCAGAGTTATTTTTAAAAACTATTCAAACGCTCATACTTGCTCAAAACCTGTTCTACAATCATATCCCAATTTCAATGTTAACCACCGAATGCGAGTATAAAGAACATATTTCTGTGTCAAAAAGATACTCCGAAGCATTGCTTTGCAAAAAGAATAACATTGTCGTTTCTGTTTGTCGCAGTGTGAGGTTTAATAAGTACATTCACA
Organism: Melieria crassipennis; assembly: GCA_963668005.1. Lineage (NCBI taxonomy): Eukaryota > Metazoa > Arthropoda > Insecta > Diptera > Ulidiidae > Melieria > Melieria crassipennis. The sequence continues at coordinate 12,448,947 of OY764961.1, forward strand.
TGAGTGCGTTAGAGACCGCAATTATCCACATACGTTGACAAATCGTCATGATTGATTGCCCGTAATTCGTCAAGGATTTCTTTACTAATTTCGTTATGAGGATTCTGGAAAAGGCCAAATTGCGATGAGTTCTGTGTAAATGCTGCTGGCTCGTAAGTTGTAGGGCTGCACACAAGCACTTACGACTTTTGCATATTTCCACGATTCCAGTGCCTTCATTGTATTTTTCATTTTAATGTTGACCAAAGCTAGATACGCCCACACATCGGGTATATGCATTCCGTGCATTGTGCATTTCGCGAAATGCTGCTCGGCCTCTTGTAAGCGATTCAGCTGTCGAAGAAGAAGAAGAAGACGTGTCATTAGTAAGACCTCGCACACACACAACCAATTGGCCACATATTTACTTACGTTGTACAGCGATTTGCCTAAATGGAAATTCACAATCAAACTGTATATTTCCGTGGCATTGCACGCCTGGAAAGCTACAATAGCCTTTAGATCTTGGCCGGATCGCGCCATTCTGTAGGCATATCGCATCAAGCCGAGTTGGAAGCGGCCCATAGGAGTGCGTGATGGCTTCAGAAGGTTCTTATAACAGCTCATAGCCATTTCGGTTTCTCCGCGATGGTATTGCAAGTGGCCATTAATAAATGCTTGAAAACTTCCCTGATGTTGGAATATTACGAAAATTATATTACTCATACGCCATGTAGAAAATTATTGTATCAACCGCAGATCACTTTCGATGCGGAGTTAAAATATTTCTGGAATGCAAGTTGCTCGTGTCTTTAACTTATTATTATTTTCTTATTATCTAATGTATGCTTAAGGTAGGGCTATAAAAAACAAAAACAACTGACAATCGATTATGATAAACCTTTCATAATCGGTTTCAGTAAATCTGAGACCCGAATTCACACGAGCCTTTTTAGTTTCATATGCAATAGAATGAAGACAAATAAATGACTTTGAGCAGCATAATGGCCAAAATGGAAACTATTGAGGTCACTTTCGGATTATTTAAGTTAAGGAAATGATTTGCATTCAATTGATAGCGGTAATCTGCGTTCGATAAACTCCTTCGCATTTACGGCTTACAATTAACTCCTTGTCAAGGGACGGGTTCTCGCGTCCCGTGAATACTCGCACAGCATATTTTTTGGGTAGGGAATTTAGAAGTATGTGAAACGTGGTCGTCATTAAATACTTCTCTGGCTCGTTGCATTCATCGACGATGCTGTCATAAACAATCTTGGCGAACTTGTAGAGACCCAGAGTTAAAAAAAGCTTTATTGCATTGCAGTATTTGACACCGGTGGGCGATTGCAAATTAAGATCATAGCTATTGTACATCTCCCAGAGACTTATAGGCAGTAAGGGCAACTCCATATACGGTGTTGCAGGCAAGTTCTCATATTTCCATCGTGTAAACATAATGCCTGGTTGATAGTCGTTAGATTTGTACAAACAGTGCAAAAGTATCCAGACGGCTATTTCCTTTGGATGATTATTGCTGAACTTTTCAAGAGCGTGGAGTAGGTACTGCAAAGCTTCATTGAAATATTGCTCCGCTTCTAATATTGCTACGTAGTCTATGTAAATAGCAATCAGAGCACTGAAACGAAATTACAATACAAAAGTGCATAAGTCAAAGTGGTTCATGCTTCCAGCCGCTTTCGTACTCATTCCCGAACATTAATTTGTAACTTACGAAAAATATTCGCCAGACGAATGCCTTTCTTTTAGTGGTCTGGATAAATATAATTTGGCGCTTTCAAAATTTTGTTTCTCCACGTTGTATAGGTATTCATAAAAATTGATGGACGTGTCGTTTGTATTAAACGTTTTGGACTGCGGTGAAGAAAAAAAGAGATTATAGCGCAGCGGCGAATGAAAGCATTGTCTTCTTATATAACGTTTAATAGCGAGACAAAAATATTGGCAATTTATAAAAAGCTATCTGAACTTGAGCTGAACTTTTCGTATTCAAAGAAATCAGTTAAAAATAAAAAAAAATATATGTCGATGGTTTAGTGGGATCGGTGAAACTTTACTATTTCCAAACGATTCGTCAGGAGTTCGCTGACTTCAGGGTATTACAAACATTTATACAATGAAAATAATATACATAAAAAAACCCTTCGCCCTCAACATCTCGGGCTGTAATCCCTGCGAAAGGAGTGCTTTGTCTTGAAATAGCATTATATAAAATTTTTTAACTCCCCGAAGAGGTCAGCAAAATGCTGACGAAACACTGGAAAAGTCGATTAACCCATTGCTGCCTAATGGGTAAAATTTTACCCATGAAAATTGATTTTTTTTTTAAATCACAGAAAAGTCAATGTTTGAGATCTCTCAAAACCATTGATAGGGATAGTTAGGGTAAAGATGGAACTACCTTAACCTAGTGAAGGTCACTCTAAAATTTCGCCATTTAGCTAGAGTTACCAGACTCAAAAAAGCGTGAATTTTCCGGAGGTGGAAAATATGGCGAAACGTAGTGGCCTTAGAACTTCACAAAAATCTGCCTCCTAACTCACCTGTAAAAAATACAACTTTTGTTCACGTGTTTAGCTGATCACTTCACAAAGTATGGAAAAAGCTACCATTGCTGCGTAATGTTTTTGTTTCTGATCATTTTGGGTCACTTCTAGGTCGTGTATGAAATTTTATCAAAATCGTATGGGCGGAACTGGTACCCGGCAGCAATGGGTTAAACCAACAACATAGAAACAGTCACCTCATTAAATACAAAAAAAATAAGTGTATAACCTAGCGAATTGGCTTTAGTATATTTCTCAGATGAGTGATTATCTTAAAGGTATTTATAAATGTAATTTTTTTAGGGTTAAAATGGAAACATTGTGGGAAAACTTTGTCTGACGCTGACCTTTTCGAGGAAAAAACTCGCCCACTCCGTATCGCCAACCTCATTTAACATTTTTGAGATGGTCATAAACATTCGAACTTTTTCTTCGATCTGCTCATTTGGCATAGAGCACTGTCGTGCCCAGTTTTTACAATTGTACAGTCTGTCGTATATCCGTTGCACCAGCTCTTTATATACAATAGTCATTAGATCCTGCGAAATGCAAATTTTGATTGTCTTCGTTTGATGCTTGTAGAAAATGTGTGTGGAATTGAATTTACCGAAAACTTTTCGTTGGTCTGGGTTGGGAACCGAAAGTTAAAGTCACACGAGATCAGTTTCGTTATCTTGTTTATCAATTCATCCTTATGGCAACATAAAAGCCCCTTGGCATCTTCCACCGAATCCATTTTCTTTTGCACAATCTTATCTATTAAGTGGCCAATCTGATCGTCGAAACGCTTGTAGGATTCTTCGCATATTTGTGCCTTGGTTTTGGGCTCTGGCTCTGGCTCGATTTCATAGCAAAGTTTCATCTTCTCCGGGTCATATTTTTTAAGGGAGTACAAAGTCATTTTTCCGCAAGTTTCGGTTATGGGCAAAATTAGACAAATATTCAGTATGGCGAATACGGGCTTTTCTTCAATTGGCTCGTCAATTTCTTCATATTGATATTTTGACGCCGAAGAAGCCGTTGACTCCCTGCGTACCCTTCTTGGGCATTTAGACAATTTAACGGCGAATCTGCAAGCATTGACTGGAAAAGAAAACAAAACGAAAGAGTGTATGCATGAATGAATGAAATGCTGACTTGTGACCTACCCTTAGGATAAAGAAAAATCGATAGATCAACTGTCCCGCGTAGTAGTTTTTGATCGGGATCGTCGCGATCGTATACTTCGATTAAGAGCTGATACTCATTGAACGCAATCGTTTCTTCCAGCAACTTGGACAACTCTTGGGTCAAAACGAAGCGCCGCATTGTATTGGCGACCAGAGCGACGTCGTCGGTAGTCGAAATTTCATCGAATTTATAGTCGACGCCCTCATTGCCCAACAGTTCGCAAAAGAGTTTGGTATTGTTAGTGCGACAGCCCGAACGCGCAGCTAATGTTTGCGCGTCGGACGGTGCGCCGCTTGCTACGGTCTCCCACTTGTGGTTGTAGTCTTGTTCGTCAATGATTGTTGGGGTGAAGCAACTGAAGCTGCATATGGGTACGTTTTCTGCTGCATTTTCGTCTGCATTTTCTTCTTCATTTTCTTCTGCAGTTTCTTCTTCATTTTCTGCGTCGGAAATAATGGGCTGAAGTGATAACTCGGCCGTTAAGGCTTCGCTGAATTCAAGCAGCTCGGGACTGGCGTTGTAGATTGATTCGAGCGTAATAAAGGCAATGTTGCAAAAAGTTATGTCTTTGAGCAGTGGCTGCAGCGAGTAGATCTGCCAAACTGTCTTACAGGTTCCTTCTTCGGGATTTATGCCTTCTTTGGAGGTGGGGTAAAGGAACGTTTCCACGTCAGTGATTGACCGGTTCTTGGTGAAGAACGGCAGCAGATCAATGGTGCCTCGAGCGATGTCTTCGTGTAAAACTTCCTCTTCGTTGCCCTCGGACCTGGCACTCATGATTTTGTGCTCGACAATTGTTATCAAAAGTGGGTGGTCGCTAAAGACGTTCAAGTCTTCTGGCGAATCTTGATCGATTGTGATGCTAAATGTTGGCTTTGCGTCCAGATCGTAGGGGTCGATTTCGGTACTTAGCGTGTAGTGGTCATCCAATTTGGTAATCCTATTTTTGTGGCTCAGTTTGATTGTTAATTTACTATCGCGCTTTGGAATGTTTGTAATTGATTGCAGTTGTAAATAGAGAAAAACTCGTGTCGGAATGGGTTTCGGCGGTGTGGCTTCTTCAGCAGCTGAAGGTTCGATCGGTTCCTCCACTTTCTAATGATTACATATAAAAATTACATCAAATAAGAATAAAGTGTATTTTTGTTGGCGTTGTTTTGGTAATTAAAAATACTTCGGCAACAGGCTTATTGGTGCGTGACACCTGTCGTTTCAACTTGCTACGTCTCAGATTCTGCAACTCCAAGGTCACATCGAAAGCTGCCATCTCCTTTAGTAAGATTTTCCGGCGTCGAGTTGCCATTTTTGATACTGGGGCTTGCGTGGACAAGAGAATTAGGATCTAATCATTACACGCTTGGGAGGTATGTATGCAAGTGCATTTACATTTCTCGAATCTCACCAATTACAAACAAAATTGATATGAGTGAAAATGAGGACGGTTGGTATATTGGAATTTGAATCAAACCGAAGATAATTTCCAAATTGAAATTCAATTTTGAATGGAAATATTTATTATGCTTAAATTTCTGTTTGCATGTGAAAATGACTGATTTCCGGTTGAGAATAAAAACTGTTTTGTCTCAGCTCGAGAGTAGAGAACCATTAATGTTTAATAATGGCAAAATACTGCGAATTTAAAAAGGTACTCGAGCCAAGTTATCGTACCGTCGCAGGCGGTCACGTATAATCATGTTGTTGTTTTTTGTTTAAATTTAACAAATTTTGGGGAATGTAAATTTTGTACATTTTGGGGAATGTAAATTTTACACGGTCTATTACAATACAGGACTTTTAATAATGGCTGTGAAATTTGTTTCCTTTCTGGTCTTGTTGTATGTAATAAATAAAATAATAAAAAAATAATAAAACACGACAATGTTTTATAAGACCCAATGCATTATGTAGTGACCTTACTTTTTTGATTTTATAAGAACTAATCAACTTAATAAAATTAAGAGGAAAATTAAATTAAAAAATAAAATTAAACGATATGTTAAAAATGAAAAAAAAAAATGATATTAAAAATCATCAATGATCAAACATCAGCTTCAGCATTGAAAAATTGAATATTTTCCCTATGTTCTTTGTTGTTATTGTATTTCATTTACCCAAATTAGGCGCTTAACCCTAACTCTGGGATTCATTTTTGAATATTTCAAATGTGCAATCGTATTGTATTTTAATGTAGATAATAGATAATATTAACTTACTTTATCGATATTTGTATACAGAAATAAACACAAGTTACATTAAAAGTGGTTTTGGCTGTTTTATTTTTGAAACACATTCGCTAGAGAACATCCCCATTTCGTGTAGAGTAACATACATATATCTTCTATTTGCGGATTGCACAGAATGGCAACTCTTCGATTTGACCTATGCTGGTTCTATTAGGAATCAACCACACGATGATTTTATTAATTTAATGATTTTGCGCACAATCATATTCTAGAATATTATAGAGCTATATAAATTATAGAGCTATATATTCGAAATTGTGAGTTGGCCTTTTTCCAAAAAATTTAACAAAATAAAGTTTTCTAGAAAGTTTTTCTAAAAATTTACTTCTCATGTTCGAACAACAACAACCAATGTATTCATTTCGAATTACCCCTAATCAGAAATCATGAATCAGGTCGCGGCATCAGCAGGAAATGGGTATGGCTCAGATACTAACACTTCGTTCAATAATGTGGGTGACTAACTAATTAAAACACATTTTTTTGCCAAAATTCGTTTTTATTCATCAACATAGTTGCCATCGAGGGCGATACACCGATTATAGCGATCTTCCAACTTTTCAGTACCATTTTTTTTTTTGCTCCGAAGCATCGACACGTTCTGGTTTTGGTCGATTGTGAGCTCGCGCGGCACCCACTTTGCACATAGCTTTCGCATACCCGAATATTCATGAACGATATGTCCAACACGTTCCTTTGATATCTTTAGAGTGTCAGCTATACAAATCAACCTCAATTTACGATCTTCCAAAATCATTTTGTGGATTTTTTTGATGTTTTCGTCCGTAACAGCCTCTTTTGGACGTCCACTGCGTTCATCGTCTTCGGTGCTCATATGGCCTGTACGGAATTTAGCAAACCACTTACGAATGGTTCTTTTTGATGGAGCAGAGTCCGAATAATGTTTTTCAAGCCATTCCTGGCATTGAACAGTATTTTTTTTCATTAAAAAACAATGATAAATCAGCACACGGAATTGCTTTGAATTAATTTTTTTTAAAACTCAAAAGTAGTGTCACTTAAAGCACTGTAACTTGTAAAGTAATGGTCGGATTGACATATAATTTTGACAGTAAGCCTAAAAAGGTTCACAAGTTCGAAAAAAAATATTGCTTTAGTACATGATACAAAAATATATATATATATATATATATTTTTGCTTTAGTATTAGTGCCGCCATCTATGTGTCAGTCACCCACATTATTGAACGAAGTGTTATACATCGCCCCAGTGCCCTTCATTTCAATAACGACTATCAACGATATTGTTTGTGTAAAGCGCCTTTATGGCATCATTGAGAGCTAGTTTTAAATAAATTCCATTACATGAAATATGCACATCTGGTACATTGCTATGCTACAATTAATCACATTGAGGTGACAGATAGAGGACGATGTCATCATAACTGATTCCACTCAATTCCAGGTACACGTCTGTGCTGACATCGCGTTTCAGGTCCTACAATGGGATATATACGCTTTCAGCATTTATGTGCCGCTACGCGATTCTATGCTCATCACTCACTATCTTCGCGTATTTCCAACATTCGAGGGCTTTGATGTTCTTTTGCAATTTGAGATTGATTACAGCCAGGTAGCCCCACACATCGGGTATGTGCACTTTGTGCTTAGTGCACTCGATGAAGCACTTCTCGGCCTCTTCCAGCTGGTGCAGCTAAAGAGAAACGGATTTATGTTATTCGGCGTACAAGAAAGCGTTATCTGTCGAGGAAACTCATCCAATACGTACTTTTAACAGTGCTTTGCCAACATAAAACGACGCCGCCAATTTGAGTGCATCCAGCGCACAGCACCTGCGGAAGGCGCCTACTGCGTTTGCAAACTGCTTCTCCTCCATCATTTGGAAGCCGCATCGCAGCAGGCCCAGTGCGAAAAACTCGAAGTTTTGAAGGCCTTGGATATGCAACATGTTTTCGTAAGTCCTCGCAGCTGCTTCTTTCATATCGTTCGCATACTCCAAATGCCCGTTGATGTGCGCTTGATGAGCTCTCAACGTAGCCGCTATCCCCGGATCGACGCCGCTGGGCGTTGGGAACGTCTTCGGTGGAAAGCCTGTGGCCGGGATTTCATTCATCAGTATTTTCAACGTGGCGGTTACCAAATGCACTTCCTGATCGGAAGCTTCGCTTGAGAGCTGCTGGAAAACTAGTTCTGCGAATGCGTACATTCCAAGGCGTGCATATAGCTCAAATACTCGATAAAACATAATCGATTTCTGGGAATCGAACTGAAAATCGTAGGTGTTGTAAATCTCCCAGCGACTCTTAGGCATCGTGGGCGAGGTTATGGTCGCGCAAGGGAGTAGATTCTCGAATTTCCAGCGCGCATAAGAGGTGCCCGGTAGATACCCACACAGTTTATACAAACAGTATAGTAGGATCCAAGTGCTTATTTGCTGCGGGTGACTGGGTGCAATGGCTCTAACCGATTCAATTAAGTACTCAAAAGCCTCATTGTAGATTTTCTCGGCAGTTCGCATTTGCATATACTTGATATATATTTCGAGCAATTGTCTAAAATGAAGATATAAACATATAAAATTACTAAAATTGATTGAAAGTTGGCATTGGAGCAATTTTATGGTAAGAAAATACTCCTCTCATTGAAGTTTCTCCGCCTTATTAACTTGTCTTGGTCATGTATACAACAAATATTATATCGTGTTATGGGTTTGTTATAGAATAATTACATTAAATTTTTGTGCAAAGGACTCCGGTGCAGACTGCTTTCGAAATGCCATTGCAGTTTATGAAGAAAGCTAATATGAGAAATTAATATAAAATACTAGTCTTACACGAATGGTTCGCCGGGACTGAAACGTTCTGCAATTGGCTTCTGTAGGTATGTTGTTGCCGACTCGTAATTCAATCTTTCCAAATCATAGATATGCATGTAGAAGCTTAGAGCAAGGTCAGAGCCATTTAGTTTGACCACCTGTTGCAAAGACAATTGAAAACTATTAAAATTGCTTCAACCAGTTTTGATCGACTTGTTATATGAATGTACAATATTAGGCCAAATCTTCATTAGCACTGAAGCTGCGACCCTCGTTTCGTTTATCTGCAATTGACGCCTTCCAAAATGTATAAAATATTGAATAGCAAATGACATGCAGGGAAAATGAGTGCCACGCCCATGCAGCGCACTAAGTATCATAAATATTTCATAGTATGCGATGCTCAGGAAGAAACGGATCAACTCATGTCAAGTAATCGTCTTATTAACCCAGCTTGAGAGGAAGAGGACCACGCAGACGCAGACAGACAGACAGATTGGACATCGGTTATAATTGATTATATACACAAGCGTATGTACATTTATGTAAACATGTCTCCACCTTTCATTATTAAAAATGAAAGCAAAGTTTTATGGTGATAATTTGCCCATAGTCGCGATGCGAGGAAGTTGTGCTTTGCGTATTATGTCCTTGGAGCAAACCTTTTCTTGTAAAATTTTGGTCACATCCTGTTGTCCTGCTTCATTTAAGACCTTAGCAGCACTCATAAAATTCAACAATCTCTCTTCGTTTGCGACTGTGGGCCCGGAGCAATTTGCCATGGTGTGAACATTGCAACTTCGCAAAAGTTCGTAGACCCGCTGAACAAGCTCCTTATAGACTATAGGCATGAGATTCTGCAAAGGATAAAGTCAGCACACAGCCTAACATCAGCTCGCAGTCGGCAACATTCGGAGTTACCTCTCGCACTTACATTGAATTCAATAATGTTTTTGGTCGGGAATCTTATATTAAAATCACACGACACAAGTTTCATAATCTTGTTCGTGAGATTTTGCTTGTGGCAGCAAAGGAAATTTTTTGCTTCTGCAACGGACTTGATTTCATTTTGGATGATGTAGTCGATTAGTTCTTTTATGGAGTCATCTAAGCTCTTGTAGGTTTTAGCACAAAGATTTCGGATACTGAGTTGAAACATTTGCCTCGGCATACTTCGGCAAGTTCGGAGTTTCGTTGTTGTTCCTTGTGAGTCATTGTACGCGGATATCTTTGTAGGCACGGCTGTTATTGGCGTTAGAAAGCAAATGGAAATGATGGCGAATATTGGCCGTTCTGGATCAGGTTTTATTGCAAATCCAGAACTCGTTTTCCGTTTCACTGGTGGCCGGAGCTCGACAGCAAATCTGCACGCATTCACTGCATAAAATATATAAAAATATTCTGTAGTAGTTTCTACACTGAGCACCCATATACATACGTATATAAAATAAATAATAACTAATAATAATTATAAATTCGAATAACTGGGAACTTCACTTGACCGTAACAATAGGTACGTTTTCGGATTTGTTCAATTAATTACGATTACGTTTATCAACTGCGATCGCGATTATTACTTGTTTAAGTTAACCCGAAAACTAAAAAATTGATCTACAAAATATACGAGGTTTTGGCTCAGTCAATTGGATAATCCAGAACAAGAAAGTTATTGGTGAATTGCATTGGCGCTAATGCCTAACATTTATAACATTTTGTAGTTGAAGTACTTATGTGCTAAAAGTTCATTGACATTTTGGCGTCCTGGCCTGACTTTAATTCATTCGTTACGCTATATCACACTGCTTTTGTGGAAGTGCTTAAACAACTTTACCTTCAGGGAACACCAGCACCGACAGATCTTGCGTCCCTTGCAGTAATATTCTTTCAGGCGTATTTTGGTCGTACACTTCTATCAGTAGGCGAAACTCATCGAAAGCAATGACGGTTTCCAAATTTTTGACTAATTCCTCGGTCAGGACGAAGCGATGCTGGGAATTACATATCAGAGCTTCTTCGTTGCATTCAATCTTATCGAAATTAAAGTTGACTCCTTCAGTGCCCAGCACATGTCGGAATAGTTTGTAGATGTTAATTGAGTTGCCCGAGTGAACACCCAAGCAATCTTTATTCTCCATATCCATGTTTTTCATGGTCTCCCATTTTACATGGTAATTCTGTGTGCCGATCACTTCCTTGCTAAAGTTACAGAATGTGCATAAGTGTACCTTGTCGAAATATTTTTCTTCGTTAGGAATTGTCGATTGTATTGAAAAGTCGGCCACCAAATCAATCGTCTCCTCCAGCAAAATCGATGGGATATTGTAAAGTGACTCGAACGTGAAAAACGTCATGTTGCAGAAGCTCAGCTCCTTAAGCAGTGGCAATAGCGTATAAAACTGCCATGAGGCGAAGCATGTGCTCGCCTGCGGGTCCAATGCCCTGTTGATGGGATAGAGAAAGGTATCCACATTGGTGAGAATGCGTTTCGTGGAATAGAACTGCAGCAAGTCGATGTGCCCTTGCGCTACCGGATTCAGGTACTCGTATTCCTCCTCCTCCTCCTCGACGTGCTCTTCCGTAATCGTCAATTCTTCCTCGTACGATTCTTCGACAGAAGGCACTGCGACTGTGTGGACGAGTATGCGCTCGTAGAGCGTAATAATGAGCGGATTATCGCTAAAGATATTTAGATCTTCGATGCTGTCCTGCTCCATTGTGATGCTAAAAGTTGGCTTGTACACGTCGAACACGGTGAGATCGATTGAGGTGTCCGTGGTGTAGTGATCCTCGAGTTTGGTGATTGTGTTTTTCACCTGACGCAGCACTATTTTTAATTTATGCTCTGTTTCCGGCAGGTTTGAAATTTGCCGCAATTGCAAATACAAAAAAACTCGAACTGGAATTTCAATTTTTTCTTCCACTACTACTTCTTCTTCCTCTCCTTCTTCTTCCACATTGTTGGGTTGCTCTGCAACGTTCTGCAATTATGTATATTATTGAAATAGATATGGTTCTAGCATCACCGCTTATGTACATATATAGAAAATTCAGAAGACTTGCCCTTGTTTTGGAGCTTCTCATCGTTGTGGTCATTTTCATTTCATTGCGTTTGAGGATCAACTCTATTTATATTGTGTATATTGTTTTGTCAGAAATAAGATATAAATAAATGTGTTATTTGCTAATATACAATAAAAAAATCAGTGACTGATGTTTTTTGATTTAAAAAACTTACTTACGATTTATTAGGAAAGAGGAATTTCGAAAAATTTTGATTGTACCTGTTAAATCAAAAGTTGTAAAAGTAATGTAAAAGTAAAAGAGGCCGACATGACAACTAACACATCTTTCAAATTTACGCCGTTCAGAGCTTCGTTGATTAAACTCGAGAAAGGATGAAGTCGAAATTTTAAGGACATGAACCACTTAGATAGCAACTTAGAAAGGGTTGTGTTGCTAAAAAAATGTTATCTTTTCCCTGGACCTCATCCGTGGATGTTTTCGATATCAACATTTTTGATGTGTGATCGTTATTGTTAATTTTGTATGTCTCAGTTCCGATTAAGAAGGACGTTATTATTCAAGAAATATTTTGGGAAATTCGTGGCCAAAGTCAAGCATGAATAAGAGTCCGGAATACCAAAATCTTAGAGGAATCATGGAAAATCATGGAACATTCGACTTAGCTGTTTGGGTTCGAATGGTGCCCGAGACTTTTAATAATACGTGAACGAAAGAGACCAACAGTTTTATGCAGATTAAGAACGGTTTGTTTTTGTGAATTCCCCGCAGATTGCCGTGGCCTGCTGGACGGAGCTTCGAAAGTTGCATCGCTGTATTGCATATTTAAAACAGAGCTAGTTCGAACATACTCGTATATGTAGTATGGCTCTTTGACTACAGATCCAACGCACTGCATTTTGGAATAAGTCCGTATTTTACGATACTATGCGACAGTAGTTCACTTGGTGCAAACATTGTACAACAATATCCAGCAATAATAAACTGTTTTCAGTGTTTTAAGATTTTATACATAGTTTTATTATGTATGATATTAAGGGTTGCCTACAAAACGAGACTTATCCTTGGACGTTATTTTACTGAATTCTATCAGTATTTCGTTGGAAATTTCGATTTCCGGATTCTAAAAGAACACGAAATTAGCGATAAACAAACAATCATAACTCTGATCTACTCACAAGTTTTGCATATTTCCAGAACTCGACCGCTTTACAAATGTAACCCGTTTTATGGTTGATTAGGGCCAAATAGGCCCAGACGTCGGGAATGTGCATTCCGTATTGTGTACACTGAGCGAAATACATTTCGGCTTCCTGCAAACGATTTAGCTGCGCAAAACCGGTGGTCAGATGTGGTCTGATTGAGTGTGTTGCGTGCGGTTCGCTTACCCGGTACATCGCTTTTCCCAAACCCAAGTACGTGATAATGGAATCGGCACCCAAAATCGAGCATTTGCCGAAGGCTCTTATAGAATTTTCGTACTTGTGCTGCAGCGACATGAAGTAGGCGTAACGCAACAAGCCCAGTTCGAAGCTTTCGAAGTTTGTCAAGAATTTGATATCCAGAATGTGCTCATAGTTCCGCATTGCGGTCTTGGTCACGCCGCCATGAAATGCCAGATTTCCGTTCGTATGCACCTCAAAAGCTTTCTAAAACAAATAAAATGCAATAGAATCCAATCAGAACATTGGTCACGATGCGGATGCCAACCAGTAGTTCTGCATTGTCCATTGTTTCGATTCCAACGGTTTGGGCTGGATACACCGGTGGCACCTCGTTCAGGAGTATCTTGAATGTGGTCACCATGAAGTATTTCTCTGTGCTAGTGCACATTTTCGAGATTTGAGTGAATATAATTTCCGCAAAGCGAAAGGCGCCTAAGCGCAAAAACACCTGCAGCACGTGGCGCAGTAAGTTGTATTTGCGTGTCGGAAACTTTAGTTCATAGTTTAGGTACATGTTCCAGCGGCTTTTTGGTATTGTTGGAAATTCGCGGCGCGGCACATCGTACAGGGACTCGAGTTTCAAGCGTGCGAAATTTTCACCTGGCGTGTAGCCGCACGACTTGTACATGCAGTACAGCAGCGCCCAGGCTTCCAAATCACACGGGTACTGGACGGTAAGCGGTTTGATGGTTTCCAACAAATGATCAAAAGCCAGATTGTAAGACTCGGTGACCTCCTGGAATTTGATATATTGCAGGTAGATGCGCACCCAATGCCTGTGTGAATGCAGTAAAATTCGTTAAGGAGAGCGTTAGGTTAAAAAAAACAAACAAAACTAAGGACGATTCAGCCCACTTACTCGTAGTACGCCGCTTTTGAGTAGCGTTCTTGAAGTGGTCTCTCCAAGTACTGTTTAGCGCCGTCATAATTTAGCAGCTCCATATTTAGCAGAAATACATAGAAATTAAAGTACGGCTGATTCTTGGCAATTTTGTTGAGCTGCAAAAGAATTGCAATTCATTATAGCAACAATGGAAACTGGAATAAACCAATTCTAACTTTTTCGAATAAGAGGGCGCCAAGCGCCTTATCACCAGCCTCCTTAGATAATTTGACGATATTCATGAACTGTAGAATTTTGGCTTCATCGCTGGCATCGTGTGCGATGTATTGCAAGTTACTTCCGCTATAATTTTGCAGGATTGTATAGATGCGTTGTACTAGTTCCCGATAAGCGATTGTCATGACGCGCTAGTAAAAAAAGTATTCAATATACATGCATGTACAATGTACATTGTACATCTGTAGCGAAGTTTGCAACGATTAAATGTATGAACAACATCTAAATGACAGCCATTGTATCTACAAAAACAAGTTTTGGTTGATTTCACAAAAATTGGTTATGTGGTGAAGACGAGAGAATAATTGCAGACGCTGTTCTAAACTCGCCAAATTGGACAGCGTTTCTTAACTAAATGTACGGCACCTAGTCTATGAATATGGGAGATTTATTATTGTAAATGGTTTCAATAGCTTCAATGGTTCAAATGATTTCCACAGGTGTAGCTGGCATAGGTATGTTTAAGACTAAAATCCCTGTTCTAGTGCAAAACACTTCTTCAGCTGCCTGGTGGACGAGGAGAGCGCATCAGTTCGAATTAAACTTATTTTTTAGTACAATTAATTGGTTGTCAAGCTGGAATTTTTGCAGCGTTACTGCTCCTCACGGCAACACAATGAGCCTGAGATCAAAGTGTTGCCTAGAGATAGCCACGTCAACCTATCCTCAATCTAAGCTCAAGTATATAAAACGGACTCTTGTGGCCGCAAACTCGTACGAACCGAGAAGTCATGATTGTTTTTTGTCGGAATCCTTGAATTGAAATCACTCGACACTAATTTGGTAATGATAGCTGTCAGGTTTTGCAGCTCATCGTAGAACGGCGGCCTGGCATCAGTGAAGTTCCTGATTTTACTTTGTACAATGCGATTGGCCAGTATTTCGATCTCTTCATCGAATCGCTTGTAGGTGGCCGCAAGGACAGCGGTAGGCGTATTTGGTATCGGCACTGGCTTAAACGACATGCACTCTTTATCGGGATTTTCATCGCTATTGATCTCTGGTTGTGACACCTTTTGCGGCAACTGCGACTTCTCAATGAGCGGCGACAGCAGACAAATGTTAAGAGTGGCGAAAGTTTTCTTTTTAGTAACTTGAGTGTTGTTTGATTTTTTCCTCTGATTTGTATACAGGGACGGAATTGTGCCTTTCACTGGCCGCTCTGCTGGCTCTAGTTCAACGGCAAATCTGCAGCAATTGACTAAAGAAATGCGATTAGTTACAGGTTTCAGCAGCGAAAAATATGTATAAGTAAATTAGTAGCAATACCTTTCGGATAGAGTAAAACTGGCAATTCTAGCGTGCCGCTCATTAGGATTTCGTGAGGACAGCCAGTTTTGTGTATCTCTATCAGAATTTGTTGCTGATTGAGTGCGATCATATCGCTTAGGATGTGACTCAAATCCGCAGTTAGCACATAACGCCGCACTGAATTGGACACAAGTGCATAGTCCGCTCCCAGCTGGATCTCGCTGAAATCCAACTGTGCGTCCTCGGCACAAAGCAGGTCTTTGAAAAGCTTGTGTATGCTGATTGTGCAGCCAGTGTAGCCAATGCCGCTATGCACGTAGCATTCATCCATGCCCTCGTTCACACTCTCCCACCGCTGATGTATACTTTGCTCAGCGATAATACTTTTGAAAAACGTACTGAAGGAGCAGATCTTAATCTTATCATGCTCTTTCTTTGCATTCGGAATTTTGCTTTGAAAGAAGAGATCAGCGGTTATGGCGCCAGTGAGATCCAGCAATTCTGGCGTCGCATTATAAATCGATTCGAATGTGATATATACCAAGTTCGTATAGGAGACGTGCTTCAACAGTGGCTGCAGTGTGTAGATTTCCCACGTGGACTTGCATGTCGGTGTGTCTGCTGGATCCGCAGCCGTCACAATGGGGTACAGAAGCGTATCTACCGAGAAAATAGCGCGTCCTTGCGTAAAAAACTCCAATAAATCGACTAAGCCACAGGCGACGGTTTCAAAGCTTTCATCTTCATTCTCGTCGTCGTCCGCTGCTGTTGCTGCATCATCACTGCTTTCCTCCTCGTCGTCATCCTCGTCGTCATCGTTGTTGTCGTCGTCAGTATCGGTGTCGTCGTCGTCGTCGCTGCTATCACTGTTTTCGGCATGGCGTTGCAAACGCTTTTGAAGCGTAACAACGAGCGGATGATCACTGAATATGTTCAAATCATCGACACTGTCCTGATCGATGCCGATGCTGAACGTGGGCTTGTACTTTGCGAGACTTTCTAAGTCAATGGATGGTCCGGTGTTGTGCAGATCGTCTAATTGTGTGATGGTGCCTTTTGCATGACTTAATTGTAGCTGCATGTTGTATCCGTTTGTGGGCAAATTTGAGACGCTCTGCAACTGCAGGTAAAGAAAAACCCGGCACTGCCGCGGCAGTGGTTCTTCGTCCTCCTGTTGAAACAGTTGTAAGTAAATTAGCCGAATGTGCTTCAAATTTGGCCAAAGTGTTGACAATTTTACCGATTCGCTTTGTAGCCTCCATTTCTTCTGCTGCCGATCCCTTCTTTCATTCTTGGCCTTGGTCGATTTCTTCAATACGGACAAGCCCGAAGTGTCTCTTCGGGCTGGCATAGCTTAACAGTATTACGCGTTTTCGTATTCAACTAACTTATTAAAAAAAAATGTGTTTGAAAAATTAGAAACTGTATATGTGATTTTAAATAATCATTGGGATTCGATCACTTAAAAAAATCGATTTCATAGATACTCTTATTGTCTATTGCTTATTTATTTTTTTTATTGAAATATTTTCAGCGAAATATTGAGTGGTAAGAAACTTAACGGTCTTCGGCAGCATTCATTATAATACGTTCCTTAAACTTTCAGTCTTTTTCGCAATTATATTTCCTTCTTTTCAAACAAGTTTCTTATCTAAATTCGTTTACAAATTAAATAAATTCTATGGTCAAAAGCAACAATCGCTATAGTAAAAAATTGCTGTTTTAAGTAATCCCGCATTCAAGTTTTAAGCGCATTACAGTAGTAAGTAGAATACTGAAATAAATTTTGTTAATAATATTAGGTTTTTACATGAGTAATTAGAATGCGTTAAGTTTCTATGGTAATACCTTTTATTTAGAGATCAATAAAAAAATACTAAAAAGATTATTGCACATTAACTAACTCACATTTATTAAAAATGTGGTAGTTTCTGAACAAACTCAGGTTTACTTAGAGTTTAGGAATTTGTTGCTCAATTCTAAATTTACAATAGTCGCTTAACTCGAAATTAGCGATTGTTGAAATGTTGGAATTTTTTGCAAAACATTGATTAACAAAATGTGATATAACAACTTATGTCGATGTAAGCTTTTAATTAAACTGAAGCGATTATTGTAAATGCAATATGAGTTCATTGTAACATAAGCGAATAGGTTTTTATTCAATTTCCCACTTCACATGGTGGCATCCATAGCCCAATTCTGTCTTAAGTCGACTTAAACGGTTATCGCTTTTGACCACAAGATTAAATATGTAATTTCAACTGTTTTTTCGAGTGTGCTATGGTTAATGAGGGAAATTTTTGTGAACACATTTTGTATTGAATATGCACCAGCTGTGGCAAACAGCTGTTTGTCTGTCGAATTGTTTGGCTAACACAAGTAAAAATCGGCTGAGTGCTCGCATTAAAAGCAAAGTTTTTCTCAAAATATTCGATTTAGCCGCTGAGGCACAATGGGTGCGCCAGAGCTGCCAGGAGATCCGGGAGAGGAGGACATACGCGCTACACAGCCGCACATTCAGCATGTACCGATGCCGAGCGACGACAGTGACAATGAACCAAACGAAGTGTACGACGGCTATCAGCCTCTGGCCATGGGCGACGATGGTGTGGAGCACATGATGGACACCAATGTGATGGACGACGAGCCGCAAGATGTTGTTGTGCAAGATGAGCCAGATCCGAATTTACCGTATGTGGAAAGTATAGATGTGGAAGTGGAACGGCAGGTGTGGAACGAGCCGCGCCCGAAGGAACTGCAACTAGAGTTGGATAATGCACGCACATCCCAGGTAGAGTGTAGTGACATTAAAAAGTCAGATAGGGCTTAACGTGGTGCGTATAATAATTTCAGATCTTAAATGCGATGGCTAATTTCACGTTGCCCAATGCCGTGGTACCGGAATGGGCAGCCGGTGTGCCGGAGGAGCGCTGGAAAGAGGAGCTGTTGCAGCGAATTCGACAACGTAAGGACACACAAGCTATGGTAAATACCGTGGAGCAGGAGGAAATCTTAAAATAGAAACGCTGTTCCGCTGCGCTTGATTTCGGCTGATTATTTTAAGCGTTACAGATTCCACTTAGCAATTAATTCGAATACAAAAATGGATAATATTATAACGACTGCGTTCATTGAATGATGTTTATTAAAGAACGGCCCTTAGCATAAACTATAATCATGAGTTCATATTTTCAAATAAGCGCCATTTTAAGATGAAATAATGCAACACTTCTCGTCAGATGTTGTCAGTCATTTTACACTCAAAACGCCGCTAACAATGCGCTACCCGCAGAGTTCAGTTTGGTGAACGCACCGGATTGTGGCGTATTGGCAAGCTCGCGTATTTTATCCACCACATAATCCACTGAAACCACCAGCGCTGTGGTTTCTCGGCCAAACGGCGTGGTGGTCAGATTGCCGATAGCCTGCATGGCGCGGTAGCAGGCTTCCAGGTCGATGGCCCACTTCAGCAGCTCCACGATGCCCTCGGTGGCAAGGCGGCATCGCTCACCGTTGGCCAAGCTCAATGTTTGCGAAATGGTCACGTTCAGGTAGAAGGTGGCAATTGCGATTTGCAAGTTCGCGCTGCCGCTTTTAATGACGTTTATCTGCTCCACCAGCGTTGGCAGGCGTTGCTCGATCTCTTTGCGACCAGCTTCGTGGCACATCATGTTCGCTAGGCAGCGCACAATCATTAGCATGTTGGGCGCAGAGCTGCCCATTTTCGGCAGTACGGTGTCTAGGAAATTCAACGAATTTAGTATGGAGAAGATTGGTTCACTGCGCACCGCCAAACGCGACACATCCAGTACGGGAAATACTATATCTGCAGAGAGAACATAATAAACGAACAACATATCGGAACGAACTAATATTGAACGAACCACTCGGCCAGCGCAAGAGAAGCTGCAGGGCTTCGATAGCGTTAGTATCGACTTCGGGTTTGGGATTCGCCAGTGTCATTATAGCTTCCAGCAAGGTCGCTGACACTTTCTCATTTTCATTTATCAACTTTTTGTTAAACTCTCTGGGGAAAATAAAGATAAATCAAATTTTGTTCGTAACTCAACGTTGTGCCCTAACATACTTCAATTTTTCTAGGATTTTAGCTGGATCACAATTATCAAAAGAGAGATAAGTGTTAAGGGGGAAATGTTTTTCAGCACCTGCAATTATTTTATTTCACATTATTACCAAAATGTTGACGCCTTTACAGGACTAACCTTTCACAAAGTTCGCATCGAGTTTTGGTGCTTGACGACCAGCCGCCGTGGAGTAGCTGGATGCACCAGTGAACGGATCGACATTGCCAGTTGAATGTAGATTGCTATTGCTCGAGCCGGGTACATAGCGTGAGCCACCAGTAAATGGGTCTTGGTAGCCACTAAGTAGAAGAAAGTAGAAGTCAATATGGCCACGTTATATTTCTGCGTCACCAACCTTGTGGAAGAGGGGGTCACAACATTGTTTGATGTGGAGTTTTTCACAATGAAATTAGCTACTTGATCAAGGTAGACTTGCGGCAAATTGTGGCGATGTATGAATGCCTGTGCCGCCTGCCAAGGGTCTTCGCCGCGATTATAGGGTAACTTGATTGGCGGCTCCGTGTCCGAAATGTCCACAGAAAATACAAAGTCGTATTCCTAAGAGAATGTATTTCAATAACTGTAGTTTACTATAATGTTATATACATTTACCTTCCCTTCATGTAATACTTTACCAGATGAAGCTTGTGAGCCACCAGAGGCGCCAGTTACGTCGCCAACTAAATTCCATTTGCCTAATTCCCAGCTATAACACTTGACAGATCCGTCGGCGTGACGTACCATTATCGTTTGTCCATCACGTTTGCCGTTCGTGAGCAGTACTTCAGGTCCAGGTAAGCTGAATTGTACAAATTGCTCTCAATCGCAATCGATTGATTTCTTAATAACTTACTCTGTCTTTTTGATACTGCCCAGTTCTTCGTTCATTTGTGCCTTTCGCGTTTCCACAGCCATTGTGAAATCGCGCAGCGTTGGCTCTTTGGCGAAACGGCTCGGTTCCTTAGTAAAAACGCGCACGATGCCGTCGCTGCACCCAGTTACAATGTCGCCGTTGCTCAGACATGCCACCGACCATACGGACTGCGTTGGGTGTACTATGGGCTCGCCCAATTCTTGCCCCGTCTCCAAATTCCACATGCGCAACGTGCTGTCCTCGCCGCATGAGACAACCACTCGATCACCCAAAGCAGGGTTTTGCGCCACCGAGTAGATGTAGTTTGTGTGACCGGTAAGCTCTTGCACGCATTCGCCGTCTTCGTTCCAAAAGCGCAGCACAGCGTCATTAGCGCACGATACCAGCGAGTTGTCGGGCAGCGCCAATATGCCGCGCACACAGTCAGTGTGTCCCTTGAGCATGCGCAGTTTTTCCCCTTTTGAATTCCAGTAGTAAATGCACTTGTCCGCCGAGCCAGTGACAAACTTCTTCACCGCCGGCATGGAGGCCACTGCCCAAACGGCCGCTTCGTGGCCGCGCAGCACCACAAACGTAATGCCGCCCATCTGGTCAATGGTCCAGATGCGCGCCGTTTTATCCCAGCTGCCGGTGATTAGGCTCTGCGGCTCTACGCCGCCGGCAATTGAGCAGACGGTCGACTCATGACCCTTAAGTGTGAGTATGGGCACATAGCCGCCCTCTTGGTAAATGGCGACAGTTGCATCGTTGCTGCCAGTGCAGATCCACTGCTCCTGTTCGGCATAGTAAACGCAGGCAACGAAGTTCTTGTGGTCTTGGAAGGTCACCGATTCCGTATAATCCTCCCTATGCGCCGCACGGGAAGAAATCACTGCGTTGGTGATATGTGCCCAAACTACTGCTAACATTGCCACTTACCCTGTACGCCTCCACAGCTTTACCGTTTTGTCGCGAGAGCCTGAAATGATGATTTGTCCCTCGGGCGCCACGCGACCGCCCGACACTGATCGCACATCCAATGAATGACCAATCAATTCACAGCTTAGCTTGTAATTGTTCAGTGTGGCGTTCATGTTGCCCGTTAGCGGTGCACCGATTTCGTGTTAATTTCTTGCGCTGCTGCGACCAGTTAATGCCCTTTAAAACGACGACTCACGCTAACGTTTAAAGCAGAAAAGCAAAACGCTTCTTGGGAATGAAATCCGTCTGGGTGTAGTGCAAAATGCAAAATTTGTGGTGAACAAATGTCAGATTTCCACTCAAAATTTTGTTGAGTGACTGTTACAAATGGCAGCATTGCCAGGCAAAGATTTTGGATTGTAAATCAGTCTATTTTTGTTAAAAGCTCCATGAAGAGTGTGGTTTCCTGATAAAGAAACAACTTTTTATTATTTATCGGGAAAAGCTCGATAACGAGATTGAGGTCTAGCTTGACTCAAGCGTCAGTGTTGTGCGTAAGAATTTGTATACAGATGGTAGGGGGAGCTAGAAAAATTGTTTTGTTTCCTGTCCTAAATTTGATGTTGGCTTTGACTCTGAATCGAACTTGGGGACTAGTGTCGGTTCAACTGACCCACAGCGCTTGACTTAAATATTACTTATTTAATATTAATTCAGTTGTAGTTAGTCAAAAATAGGCAAACATATTTACCCTTCTACCTGTCCCTTGCTCAAAAGGACCCCAACCGAACGGTTATATAATTTACTGACAAAACATGAAGAAATGTTACACATAAATCACAAAAGAAAAGGGGAAAGTCCCGAAAAGTGTTTTTCTCGATTTGTTATTGGGTTGTAACACTAAATAACACAAGTAGACGCAAATTTTAAATTTTGTCTGTGGTCAAATAGACCCCCAAGTGGCAGGCAGAAGGTTAAAGTCGGTTCTTTGTGTTTAAGTCCTTCTACATTTTAAGTTCTAGTGCGTACCGTAACAGTGACAATAGAATAGAATAGAATTGATTAGGGTAAATTGCACTGAGACCAGGGTTGATCTATTGTGCCCCCTACAAATGTTATAGTACATCCCCTAGACCTACCGCCCTAATGAAACTTAGTAACTCGCGGGGGTCTAGGTGTTTGACGTCCTCTTCTGCAAGCCAAAACTGGCCCAGGTAACGCAACCTGCTGCGACAAGCCGCATTACAGTGCAATATGATGTGTTCGGGAGTCTCCTCTGCTGTTTCGCAGAGTCTACAGACGCTTACCTGTTCTATCCCGATTGTATGCATGTGTTAACTCAATCTGCAATGCCCAGTTAGAAGACCTGTGACCTGTCTAAGCTGGTTTCTCCTTAGTTTGAGGCATTCTTCACTCCATTTGGGGTTGTAATCTTTGATAAAGATTTTCGATAAAACAGTGACACTAAGTAATTGTAAGCATTTTTTTAAACAAAAAAAATATACCTTTATAGCTGAGCATAAAAATCAATTTGTTGCTGATTTGTGTTTTAATTTTCTATTCCAAAGAAATCACGTGTTGGCACTTTAGATGCCTATCAGTGAGTTGCTCGTGTTTCGCAACGGCAGCCGAGCCAAATTAACACGAAAAGGCACACTCCCATCGTTGCCGGAAGTAGTGCGGCGCAGTTTCGTTTGCTAATCGTACAGCTAAATTTTGGTAAAACTTTTCGATAACATCGCCAGCTCTTAAGTTTTAATCAAGCACAAAGCTTATTAACACGAAACGGCCAATAATGCCGTCAGCCCACAATAACTTCAAATTATGCATAATGGAAATGAAATCAGTTAACAAAATAGCGCCAGTGGTCATTCATAAATAATTTGTGGACCGGTAGCAAAGCAGCAGAACAAATGGTAGTAGAGAGAACGGCGCATCTGAGAGAGAGAAGTTGGAGATATACTATGTATTTCGCTGTGTAGGGGGAGCTGGTTACATTTACATACGTATATTTATATGCATGCATACATATGTACGTACTTTAGCAGCGGCCGTTTGAACAGTGAACTTTTTTTGTTTTCGAAATTGTTTGACTCTTGAAGTTGGGGGTTAATTTCTTTATTGCAGTTAATGCGATGAATTTAAACACAGCCGATTTGAACGCAGCCAGAGGGGGCGGGCTTCGGTCACCCCATGGCACTTGTCTGTTGTTTTCGTTTGTGTACAGCATTGCATGATTACAGCTAATCACTGCAATGAATTATTAACGTTTTATTTTACCAAAAATTACAAAGCTATTAGTTGGAATCTGGAACTTTAAAATATTCGGTAAAAAACTTTGAAATAATGACATAATTATGTTGCGTCAAAAAGCAATCAGCCGGGTTCCTGCGGCGGCTAATAAAAGCACTCCGCTGCAGTTCTTTGCATTGACTTTTCTTGATTGCCAGTTGGGCGTATTGTCTAATGCTCTATCGACCAAAATTGTCTAGTGGCAAATTGGTGCCGCTCACTTGGCCCATTGCCTTGTACCGTTGGCTGAACATCATATGCTGGCCGCTGGAAGACGGCGTTGGCGCGGCTGCGCGCTTCTTCGACCGCTTCTGCTGGGCGCTGGCGTTTTTCATATTTGTGCAACACAATGATGCCGAGCTGCGTTACCTGCGCGAAAATCTGCAGAACCTGGACCAGATGCTGATCGGCGTGCCGACGTATTTGATTCTTGTGGAAACACATATTCGTGGCTTTCAACTAGGACTGCACAAGGAGCGATTTAGGCGGTTCTTGTGCAAATTCTACGCGGAGGTGTACATTGACCAGTGAGTGTGTTGTCACCTTCCGTCGATTCGATTTTTGAGAATTTGTGTTTGTCTGCTTAACGCCAAAGGTGCAGCGAACCGCAACTGCACCGCAGCATACAGCGTCGATTGCGTCCCATATTCGCCTATAGCAGTCTGTACTTTATGACGCTGGTGTCCTATATGGTGACGCCGGTGGTGAATCTGGCGCAGCAACGCAAGGATCCGCTCTACAAAATGATATACCCCTTCGACATTACGCCCAACCACGTGTACGTGCTAATCATGCTGTCCAACATCTGGGTGGGCTTCATCGTGGTCACACTGATATTCGGCGAGGACAACGTACTGTCAGAGGTGATACTCCATCTGAACGGGCGTCTGCTGGTGCTGCAGCGCCAACTGCAGCAGCGCACACAGGCGTTGCTGCAGCGCAGCGATTCAGCGCACATAGCAAGCGATTTCTCCGCGATCATTGTGCAGTCGATACAGGAGAACGCGCGTCTGCACCGGTTCGCGGTGGAGTTTCAGCAGGAGTTCTCCTTTCGCATTTTCGTTATGCTATCCTTCAGTGCCACGTTGTTGTGCGCGCTGGTCTTCAAAGTGTACACGGTGAGACAGATTTCAGGTGTTTTCACGTATGTATGTATGTAGATGAAAAGTGGGTAATTTTGTTTTGTTTGGCTTTGCATTTAGAATCCGATGGATAGCTTTGCTTTTATTTTCTGGATGTGTGCCAAGGTGATGGAAATGCTGCTGATTGGCGAATTGGGTTCGACTTTGATTGCCACTGTGCGTTGCGGGAGTACTTTTAATTTTCAAGATATTTCAAGAACTGCTTATTTGTGACAATTTTCTTTTGTTATTTTCATTCAATAGACCAACCAAATTAGTTCCATGTATTACGAATGTAAATGGGAATTGTTGTTGGAGCGTTCGACGAATACGCAGGAGAACGTAAGACTCATGAAGCTGATACTGCTGGCCATTGGCACCAGCCAGAAGCCATTCGTATTGACAGGATTCAACTATTTCGGCGTATCCTTGGCTGCTGTACTGAAGGTGAATACAGAAATTAGATATTACTGCATAGTTGATTAGAGATTAGATAGCCACTACTTGTGTACTTTCAGATACTGCAAGGTGCTGGTTCCTATTTTACCTGCTTAATTTCGATGCGATAAACATTGCAAACTCGACTACAGTAAATTCAAACACGAAGCTCACCAGTATTCGATGCAATTGGCTGTCCCTCTTTGACACATCTTGACTATCTCTTTCCCTGACTAGAATCAAAACAAAGTATTAATTAAACCATTTTGCTATTAAACATATATGAACAATTCGTTCCCACTCGCCGGCAGTGGAGTCTACGCACGTTGTACAGGTAGACCTCGCTTAACACGTACCTTGGATAACACGGCCTCGTTCTGACACGGATCACATTTTGCGACACATTTTCGATTAACACGTAAAAGGCACGTAAAAAGCCTCGGTCTAACACGGTATTGAAACATAAAAAAACAACAATTCTCGTTATGTTTCCCTGATTTATACACTTGCATATATATATACGGGCTTATACAAAATGCCTTGCAACAAATTTAAAGAGTGCAAGACCTGACTTTAATCATTTATATGCATGTTTCAAATAATTATTTATGTACATACATATAGGTAGACCTTGCTTAACACGGTTTCGCTTAACACGGAATTTTCCAGGAACGTAACTATCGTGTTAAGCGACGTCTACTTGTACTTGTATCTAATCGTAATACTGCATAATGAATAATATTTGGTGCAAAGATGTACTGACAAAACTGATTCGGCTATGTGTCACACATCCTCTTGTCTACATACATTTCCATATTTCAGTATTTCAAAATTTCAACATAACATTCACGTTTGCATGCCCGGCTTGGTGGATGAAGATCTAGAAAAAGACAAACCTAAAACATACAGAACGTTCTAAAGGCCATTAATTTGTAGTGATAATAATTTTGTTGTTGTAAAAACAAAACATTGAATATATCAGTCACATTTAAGACAGCTGGCAGCACGTTTTCAGATTTATCTTCGCTGTTTTTAATATGTTTTTGGGGTCAATTGAATTCATGATGTGCATAAATTGTTGGCGCTAATTTTACAACATAATTGCCAACATAACAATGCCTGTCGCTCCTACTGTCACCTCAAGTCACAGTCCAGTCACATGCGCGCAGATTTACAAACATTTATGAAAGAACGACACTATGTGGGTTTGTCGCTTATGAAAACGACACTAACTACTTACTTACTACACATTGTAAATAAAACCAGCATCAGCACTTGAGGTGGCAAATATTTGTATAGTTGACATATTGCTTGCAAATTTGAAGTCAAAAAAGAAGCTGAGTTGAGCGAAATAAGTGCACAAATATTTTCGTTTTTTTAATTTCGCGCATACTTAGGACTTTAAAATGCGTACTTATTTAATGCAATCGTTTCGTACTTTCGATATGAGCAATTGTTGCTATTTTATTTAAACATTTCAGCAGCACTTTTCACTCTGCTGACAGACAAGAAGAGCAGTCACTGTGCAGTGACGGCTTACTTTTATCGAAGCTGCATGCACACATATCTATGACAATGTGCTTCAGTTGACCGCGCATGCCAACTGACATGCTGACGGTCAAGTTGAATGACCTTACTTGACCTGCGCTGTTCCTGTTCGTTGCTGAAGTCACTTCCAGCTTCGCATGGACTGAGTGCTTCAAGTGGCGTTTGAATTTCTACTCTCACTATACGAAAATATTGAATAGAGCGGACAGAAGCGAAGATTTTTGGGAGTAAGTAACTTTCTCGATGATTAAGTTACTGTCGCTCTATGATTTTATTTATTTTTTAATATCAATACTGATACAAAATTAAGATATCCTCAAGTTCCTTACATTCGATTGCTTTAATTTTGGTTCCCAATTCTGACGAAGGCTTTCTAAATTTGATGCATTGACTGCAGAATTAGTTTGGTAGAATTAGAGCGCCTTGTGGTTGTCTAAGCTGGTTCAATGGCCACTTTATATATAATATATATATTATATTACAAATGTACATACATATGTCATCATGTCATTTATGTAGAGACTTCTGACGAAGTTTTGTCTAGTTGCATTGCTAGATGACGCTTTATTGAATTTTCATGCATATGCGAATACATATACCCATGATACAACAATATATATTTTTGTATAATGCCTATACCCAACTTTAGCGTTAAATGTTATTGACACATTTCATGAAAGACTACTTTGATTTGATGCTGTCGGATGTAGAAGTTGCGGCTGTTGGTGAGAGGATATGCCGTCAGCAGAGGAATGCAGCAGAAGTGAACTGTTGCTAAAACACAAAAAGTATGCTATTATTATAAAATATGATTATTAGCACTCGTGAATGTTAATGGATACTATAGCTGCAGACAATTGTGCCGAAATGGCAACAATAAAAGCGAAAACGCAATTCTTCACCAAATAGCAACATTTTTCATTTCACTGAAAACTCGAATTTACTTTTTAACTATACATCCAATACTTCGTTATACCCAACGGGAAGCAACGGGAGCGTGCTCCCTGAGGAGCGCAATGTGAGCATTTGAAAAAAATTGATGTTGAAATTTAATTATGCTGAAAAAACAAAATTAAAAAATTCAAAAAATCAAGAATGATAAAATAAACCTCGTAAAAAAATTTTATTTTTTAATTTTACAATAAATAAACCGTGCATACGTGAAAGGATTATCTGATGCTGATGTATGAAAATAAAAATGATAATGATAAAAAATAAATAAATATATATAAATCGACCAGAAATGCTTCTAACACCTTGCAAAATTTACAGTTTTTGTTTTTTCATAAAAAAGAGGAAAATCAAAATGAGCGCTTATTGATCCTTGTGTATGGAGTGCTTATCGAGCGCTTTAACCGGAGCACAAGGAGAGCGCTGATCGCTCCTTATGGATGGAGTGCTCACCGAGTGCTTCTAAGGGAGCACAAATGACATGCAATGATAAAACACAAGGAAGGCCATAAGGAACGGGGGAGTGCTCACTGCTGACTAAGGAGCGCTCCCAAAGGGCTACTCGAGCGCTCGATTTCCCGTTGAGATGTCACAAAAAAACAATTGTGTTGTGTAAAAAAACACTTTGTTTTCCAGGACTTTGAAATATCGAATTAAACTATGTTTTGTATTTCAGTGAGATTGATCGTATTTTAACAATTTTTATTCATTCGTCGACGAATGGTCTGAGTCTGAACTGTTACTGGCAGCTGAATTTGGTGAAAGTTGTGTGCCTCTATTAAAAGTTGTTTGAAGCGGCATTTGAAACCAAGTCCTCACTTTCAATACCACAAAATCACTGCAATCTCTCCGGATTCTGAGAACAGTCGAGTAAAATGTGAGCTCAAACTTTTACTGGAAAAAAAAGGAAGCGCCATGACAAGCACCATGACAATTAATTTCACTTTTAAATTTTGCCAATTGTTACTTTTTAAATAAAATGAAAATATTACAAATACATTTGTTCAAAACATTTATTGCTTAATTTTTTAATTTTTTTAATTTTGCAAGTCGCCGAAGGCAATAAAAAAGCTATAAGAAAACGACTCGTCAAGGCGATAAGAAAACGACTCGTCAAGGCGAGTTGCTTTCGGCGGACGTTTTAGAGCGACTAGTGATACGAAATCGATACGCTGGCGATATTACCGGCGATAAATTTGTAACCGGGAGCGAATCGTTTTCTTATTGCCGGCAATAAAAAATGTCTGGTAGGTAGTGTTTCCTTGTGCTATCGATAACTTTAATTCAGTTGCAATGCATTGAACCAAATAAGTATATTATTTTCTGCCTTCTGGCATGTTAATGCCTTTTAATTGCTTCAATTAAAAATTATTTTATATGCGCAAATTATTTTTTTTAATTCAATAATATTACGTGTGTAATTTAATCAATTTTTGAACAAAGCTGTAGTCAGGCGTCGACAAATAAGTATTAAAAAAATAACCTTGCATTGCATTTGTTTGAAAAAGGAAGCGTTCACATTTGCACACACACACACACGTACACATTCGCATACTTACTAATGCATGACACAAATACGAAAAACAAGTACACAACAGATGATTTCATTAAAATTTTAAAGACGAGCTTACATACATATATTTTAAAGCACATATTTAATTCAGGTCAATAAAACTGTCAAATTAAACGAAATAAGAGAGGCGCCTAATTTTCAAAATGTCACTCAACAATGATGCAAAATATTGCAGTAGGGATACAAGTAAGTATGTGAATGCATGTTCGAATTATATTTTGCACACTTTGATACACTTTGCTGCTGCTGTTTAGAGTTGAACCCTTGATCTCAGGTTCCAACGATGCCAGCAATAACATGAAAATTAATTTCAGTAAATGCTTTAGCCAATCTTCGGTCTCTACGAGTCATTACAATGGGTAGCTGCTGCAAAGTTGGTGCTTGTAAACAAGCATTAAATTCCAACAGAACAACGCCAGCCAAATGCCAGACGACTTGAAGCTTACTTGAAGTGGCTGCTCATTTATGGCGTCAAGGTGAAACGCTCAAAAGTTGGGACTGCTTAATGTCATTCGCCATTTTATTTTATTAAGTTTTCAACTCGATGTTTACGCTTATTGCAGTCGAGAGATTAAAGTTTCTTTAGGATTTTTTTTTAACATACATAGCTGCTCACAATAACGGAAATAAGTTAAATGAAAAAAAATGTATGCGTGTGTAAATTGCATATTCAGTGAGCATTTTTATAGTTAACACAAAAATTTACGCCAGCATTTGAAGATACGAGTGTTTTACTTTATTATATGATACT
Source organism: Melieria crassipennis (assembly GCA_963668005.1). Classification (NCBI taxonomy): domain Eukaryota; kingdom Metazoa; phylum Arthropoda; class Insecta; order Diptera; family Ulidiidae; genus Melieria; species Melieria crassipennis. The sequence continues at coordinate 12,479,075 of OY764961.1, forward strand.
AAATTTTGATTTGATTCAATTAATAATTTGCACAGAAATCGGAATGTTAGAGTTAACAGCTTTTCAACAGCAAAACTCCAACTTCCACGTTCCCCTCTATTTGATGACCAACAGGGAGAGCAAATTTTTCGTTTGCTTTGTGCCAAAAACTTTTGCATTCAAGTGGCATTCAGGCACTAGCGCTGTCTGCTTTGTTTCTTTTCTATGGGTAAACAGAAAAACTAGCTTCGCTTTTTTAAATGTGTTATCTACCGCACCGCAGACGTTCGGGTGCTGTATTGTTTCAGTTAACTACCTTTAACCAAAGTTAACTACCTTTGGTGTTTGTGACTTCATTGACCACGAAAGCTTTTTAAAGGCTAAGTTGAAGCATGGAATGTTAAATTTTGTTTGACTTAGGTACTTTTGCGGATTTATGCAAGTTTACAAGAAATGCAAATGTTGCAAGTCTTTAGCTAATATCAAGTTTTTATTATTTCTATAGGTTGTAGTATACATTTTTGCTGTTTTTTGATGCTTAGTATTAGTTTTTTTTTGGAAGGGAGGGGAGTGGGAGCAGGAGGGGGAAGAGGCGTATGTGGACCTAAATGTCATTATATTGATTAAAAATTTTGTCAAACAAATTTTTTCTTCAGGTTTTGTTTGGGCAGCCAACCACACAGTCAGGAAGAAATTTCACAAAATAATTAATCGTAATTATACGATAAAAAATTTATGACAACATAAGAATTACATAGGGAATTGGATGGGGCAAGTTAGTATATTTAGGAAACAGTATTCGATGGAATATAACAACAGTCGAATAATACAAAAGAGAATAAATAAATATAACAGAACCTAGTTAATTATCTCAGATTAGGTTGCCACAAATTATCTTTGGCCAGCTTAATCTAAATGTTTGGGTTAGTTTATTTAGTGTTATAAATTTGTCGAACAGCTTTGCGTTAGTAAAAGTAATTTTTTTCCTCCTTCACTCCTTGGGGGGCAAAGGGTCTCGACAAGACATTGTCTTGTGTTGGTTATGTTAATCGGTTGTGTTTTTCTGCCAGGGTAGCTTGCCGCAAGTACATAGTCCTTAGTGATGGGGCTACCATCTATCGCCGCTATTGACATAAATAAAAATTAGCAAATTTTCTAATAGTAAAATCCAGTCTGATTGTCTGAGATTTTTATAACTTATGTACACGAATGCAAATAAAGAGCACCTCTAAACAATGCTGAATCGCACACTAATCGTCCAATACGTACTGCTATATTTCACTTTGTGCAGCTTGTAGCCAACACTGATAGTAAAACTTGTCTTTTTGGAAATTTGCTTGCATTTAGCGAGTTGCTTTAGTTGTTATGGGAGTTGGTAGCCTTACATTTTTAGAAAGGACATTAACTCTTAAGACACCTGCGTAACGATGGACGCGTTACCGTTGCTATGTGCGAAATTTAAACGGCAAGAATGCCGACAAGTGTTGGCGACAAAAAACCAACCGCGACACTTTAAATGTCGAACTAATTCCACATTGTGCAGATGGCGAAAAAACTCGACTCTTTTACGGCAGGTGAGCCTGCGGCGGTGGCGGAAGCGCCAACACTACGGCAAGTGCAATAAACGCTTTCACAACAATGCGCACCGAGTCACGCAATCAGCGGGAGGCGTTAACGCCAGGCAAGTGCTGTCACAGATTAATGGCGTCGCAGCGTAGCGCAATGTAGTGTTTTGTCGCAAAGTGAAACAGAGCAGCGCAAAGCAAAAAAAAAAGATGTGCGATGCGAGCGCGCACTGATCTGAAAGCGTGTGCAAATACACGAGTGCGCCCTCAAGCGGATGCGGCACAATTTTATTAAGCGCATCTGCCACTCTGTGTGCGAGTTTAGGAGTATTCATATGTGTGTGTGTGTGCGTGTGTAGAGCGTGAACAACATTTGGCGCAATATTTGCGGAATGAAATGTGCTATGAAACATTAGATGAAAAAATTGATTGGCTGTTGCTTGGGTGGATGAATGGCGTTCACGAATACAAAGCAGAAAGAATGCGGCGCGGCACAAACTGGCGTATAAGTAATTTTCAATTAATGTGGAGCCTGAATGCTGCGTGGTCGATTGGTTTGCACTTTTTCATTGAAGAAAAACCAAACAAAAAACGTTGCTGGTGTTGTTATGTTATTTCGTAATTAAAAATGTGTTTGCTGTTTTAATTAACAATTTTCACAAACTCGAATAGTCGGCCACAAAAAACATTTAATATTTTTGTGGTCAAGTGTTGCAATAAAAGTGTAATGTGGCAATTTTATGAGCTTAGTTAAAAGAAAAAAAATGGTAAACATGATCACAAACATGACTGAAAAGCAAAATGTTGTAAAATTTGTCGTTGTGAAATTATTTAAAAATGTTTAAAATAGAATAAAAACTCCTGGAGTTGGACAGTTGTTGAACTTTGCTTTGATTTACCAAAGCACACAATTTATTCAAAACATATTTACTTTGGAAATTCGCGTGCTTTTAGTAAGAGTAAGTTTAAATAAAAAAAAAAAAAAAAAAAAAAACGGCAGCCGCCGTGGCTCAGTTGGTTAGTGCGTTGGACCGCGAGTCGCAGGCAGCAACCCCAGGTTCAAATACTGCCTGTAATAACACCTAAAAAAATAACGGGAAAACTCGTTTTCTCTTTCGGTGGCTGTCCTCTCAGCTGGAAATGGCAAACCTCTGAGAGTAAAAATTGCCTATGATAAAGCTCCCAACCTGCCGTTCGGAACCGGCATAAAAACTGTAGGTCCCTTCTACCCGCGTACAAATTCACACGCACAACACGGGTGGTTGCGGGAAGCTAGGCCTTAGTCTCGCGTAAGCGGGCTGTCGTGCCAGTCAATTATTATTATTATTATTAAGTTTAAATAAAATGAGCATAAAGAACGCACAACAAAAGGCAAACAGTGTGTTGATAGATATAACAACGATAACAACAACACAAGACATGCCGCTCGTGTCTGTGCCAAGTTTGCATACAATCAAAAGCAACAACAACAACAAAATAAACAACAACAATACTTTAGCGTACAGTCTGCCATAATTTGATGTGACGCTAAGCCGCCCTACGCTGCATGAACTGAACAGCGATCCGCTTCTTTAACCCTTTCGCTACAGGTTTTTACTGGGGAAAGTTAAAATTTTAAATTTTACGTCTTAGGCTTCTATGTGGTTATATTAGCAACATTCCATAAGCAATTTTTTAATTTTTATACTCGGACCCTGTATTTTAGAGTGTTTTTCTATGAGAGCAACCACATCGTTGTGGCTGTAATAATTACTTAAACATAAAACTTTTTACGCATAACGAAAATTTGAATATTTCTTCTTTTACTTCAGCCAAAATTAAAAAAAAAAAGTACCTAAATTGAAAGAAAACGTCAAATGAAAAAGTTCTCTAATTTTTTCGGCTTCTTCTTCCTTTACTATGTCAAGAAATACCATTAAAAAACGTGTATAACGTGTAACGGGTAACTTAAATATTCAGTTTATTAATTTTGTATTTTTCCTAAAACTTCAATCTATTCTAAAGACCAACAAAAAAAATGTATTCTTGCAACCATAGAGGATGCAGACGTCCACAAGGTAGCATGTTGCCATATGGCAACAAAATAGCGAAAGGGTTAATATATGTATATACCGGGTGTTTTGGTGCGTGTGTGATACAAACGGGAGGCGAGTGGTTATACTTATGAATGACTTCAAAGACTTTTTACATTAAGGAAAGCGACATACAGTTTTATGTTGATGTGGAATAGCGTTAGAAACCCATCACATGCAGCTGTTCAACACTCAAAGGCTTCCAATTTTGAGCTCAAAGCGCATCTGACTAAATAGAGGCTGGTAATTTTTGTATTTTGCAATTGCGATTGTATGACTCTATGTCCAAAGCAATAAAAACTCAATCTACACAAATAAATGCAAAGAACCACCAAATAACAAACATTTATATGTATAAGTAAATACAACAAAATGTAAGGATTTTTTTTAGCATACGAGTTTTATATGGAAAAACGATACAATAAAAATTCAAATTTCCCAACCAAAATAACATCGACTGCACATTTTAGTGCACCAAGACGCCGAATGTTGCTGCGACCACAACACCTGCAAGCTGCTGTCGTTCGGGTTGTCTGGTGCACTTCGTTGCGGCACGAAATTTACTACCATTTTACATTCAGCCGAGACACATTTGCATGCCGCAATAAAGCGTTGACAATTGTGGCAGGCAGACAAACCGGCAGCCAAGCAGACAGCCAGCCAGCAGGCGGTAGTTGGCAAGCGTTCTGACATCGGGAAACACATTCTGCCATATAAGTAAAGGCTTATTGGCTCACCAGTGTTGCGTTGTTTTGGCATTTGAACAGTTGCTTTGTGTCGCTTCAATTGAATTGAATTTTGAATTTATGTCAACCCAAATTGTTGGCCATCTACAACAATTAAGCGTGAAAATTTACATACACTTTGACGGCGCTGAAAAGGAAATGCGAGTCGACAGTTGGAGTACCACACGAAGTTCAAAAGTTAGTTGCATGGTGGTGAGTAGGGAGGAGGCGGGGAGGTAACAAACAAGAGAAGCAAGATCAATTATATGTTATAAATATGTATTAAATATTTGAAAATGTATTTGAATGTTTTTTGATAGAAACGAATTGTCATTTTACCGCATAAGAACTTAAAAATAGTCACTAATAATGAGTGAATGTATTAATTTATATATAGTTTTATGTTACTGTATCATACTTATATGCATGTACTATATATTATGTTTAACCCGGATTATATTTAACCCGGATTCCTATTTAATAAAAACGAAACAAAATTAAAATGGCTTCTAATTTTTACTCGTGGGACACGTACTACTTCCTACAAGATATGGTTTTTATATGTATTTATATTTGAACATTTTTTATATAATATTAGAGCGAATTAGCAAATCTTTTACTAAGGTACACATTTTATTTTAATCGGCTACTGAATGCGACTACATGTTTCGCTCAAATTCCACATCAATTAGGATTTTCAAATTTCACTCAAGTGTTTCAATGGAAAGAAAATTTTAATTTTAATTCGTTCAAAGTTGTGCTTTCCTAATAAATAGCAAAATGAAGCGCGATGCAAATTATTTCATAGCATCTAAAATTGCAAAGAAAAGACCGCGCAGAAAATCAAATTAAAGTAGCTTTCGATGCGCCGATATCACGCAGAGTGTGGGTGCACGCTGCGAAATGTTTTACGGCCCGTTTTGCTTACATCAGCAGTGTTGCCAGATGATTTTTGTTGAATTCGTTAAAAATTGCTACAAATTCACATTTTGTATTTTGAAGAAAAGATTGCTTTGCATTTGTTTGTCAATCTTATGTGACAAATTGAGTTTTGATTGAGTTTTTATTCGCACAAAAAAATTTTTCTCAGAGGTTCGAGAAGGAAAAGTTTTCTATATTTAGTGATTTCAAGACTCATATCAGCCATGGGGATACTAATTTTGAAATATATGGCAACACTGGTGAGCGTTGCATTCGTGCACTGTCTTCCATAGGAATTTCCTGGAAACAATATGCTGCGGCAGCTGCAGTGACAGCTATTGCCTTTTCCTACTTATTGCAATTTGCATGCCGCGCTGCAGAGCTGAGCTATTCCATGGACAAGCAAAACTAAAAGAAATTACAACAAAATAAAAAAAACATGCACTGAAAAAATGTATGTAAAATAATATAATTTTTTTACATTTTAAATTAAGTAACATATGTTTTTAATTCTAATATCAAACTCAGACTTGCCATGCAGGGAACGATTGCTTTAAGCTTTTAGACTACGCATGGAATTATGGGTTTAACTACTGTTGACTATTAACGGGTTAAGGAGCAGTGATGATCAGTCCATTTTCAAAAGGAGTTCATCAAACTTAGTTACAAACATACGTTTATAAATGCTTCTTTAGCTGTCAACTGATAAAAGCATCATTCTGAAATGATTGTGAAAAGATACATTTAATGTTTTGTAAGTAGCACATAGAATGCTTTATACAACTCGAGTAAACTATGAAAAATCCATTCCGTCATACAATGACGTGCTCGATCATCAAATGGGTTTTAAATTTTTTGCGCTGCTCAATAAAATATTTGGTTTTTCCTAACGGGAAATGTTGCTTATCGCTAAGTTAAATTTTGTCGAACTGTCTGGCATATCGTTCTTTTATGTTTAATACCAAATTTAAGAAGTACTTGACCTGTATTTAAGTTATTTTTACTTGTCTCAAAGTTATTCGAATTTGTCGAACTGTCTGGCATGTCGTTTTTATGATTAATCCAAGATTGAATAAGTACTTGAACGACATTTAAGTTAATTTTATTTGTCACAAAGTGATGTTCTTCGGTAGAACATTTCCATCAACCGGCCGTTTTACGGAAAATGGTTTTTTAAAATAGTAAATTTTTTAAAATAGTGAATTTTAAAATAGTGAAATTTAATTATCGGAAGTTTCAGCTAAACTTTTTAGTCAAATAGTTATTACACACAGAATTGTCCTGAAATGAAATTTCTTCTGACGAAAAACCCAAACAAGTTTTGAAATACGGGCGAAAACACTTCAACAAACACTATTCAGCTGAAACTCGCGATAAGAGTGAGTAATTTTTGTAAGGAGATTCTTTTTAAACACTTCTTTTTGTAATGAATATTAGTGATTTTAAAAATTTATATTTTTAAAGTTAATATCTAATAAGTAAAAACTCTCTTCAAACAAATTACAATTTAATAATATATAAACAAAAAAATGTAAGTTACAAATTTATTAGTTAAAAACATATTAACATTTTGTTAACAGTTTTTAATTGTTTATTTTCATTAATATAAAAAATCTTATTTACACAAGTCTAAATCTAAATAAGTGGCTCAAATCGACTCTCTGCAATTCTAGTTAACTACAGCCATGATTTTATTACTATAAGTACTGTTAAGAACATGAACACAAATTAGTTTTATTTGTATGTAAGTACACTACTTAACAATTAACAAAAAAAAATATATATTTGCAATACTACCAAAAATTAATCTGAAGGAAATCCAAAAAAACTCAGCTCGGCAGCGAGCACGTGTGAGGCCAATACGATTACAGACGCTGGCTGGTTCTCTCAGAGTTTGCGCAAGCGAGCAAACGAATCCACTCAACATTCAAATGAATGTCGGAGTAAAACGGTTCAGACGTTCTATCGCACTGGACACGCATCAGAAATGCGACCGGAAATAAAATCTAAATCTAAACTCGAATATCGCGAGCCAAATTGCGGTGGGGAGTGCGTTGTTCGACCGCATTGTTCGCTCCGAGTTTGGGCGATTTTGGCGCCGATGTTGACGCGGCACGTGTTGTCTGTCACAGCGCACAAAAATGTCGAGAAAGCAACTATTTTATGTGTTAGATTTCCACTTAAGGCTTTAATTAAATTTAGCAACTCGGCGGTGCGCATATCTGTGTCGTGTCCTGTCCAACGTCGTAATTCAATTAAAATTCCACTTATCAAGTTGAGGGACGTACGTGCGTTTGGGCGTGCACGTGTAATATGAATTGAAATTTTGTTTACTTGACTGCGATGCCATTATCAGTGTGGGTGCAAAGATTAAGCCGTGACAGGCAGAAATATGACGTTGAGTCGTGCGTGCCAAGCAACACCTGATCCGAGAACTTCTGCGAAAGTTTGACAGGGAGAGCGGCAGCGGCGACTGCATGCGCTTCCTCGCGCACACCCACCCAGCCAACATGTAGGCGTTTGTATGTATGTCCTTAGAGAAAGCAGTGTTAAAATATGAAAAACGTTTCCAGCTAAAAGCGTTTTTTATGTTTTCGTGCTGCTTGCCCTAATGTGTTGTCGTTTTTGGTCGCATTTATTTATCTTCCATTTTTTCTCTATTTTTAATTTTTCGCGTTGCATAGTGAAAGCAAAAAAATATTTTCACAGTAATTAAGGAACTTAAGTAATTTCTGGATTTTTGATATTTGTGAATAAGTCTCAGATTTTGTTTATATTAAACGTTGACATTTCCATAATTGTTTACAAAATTTTTATTGTGAAGTTAATTCCCACAATGATTTAAGCTTCGCTGATTTACAAATATACAAAATTTATTTATAAAATTATCTATTCATTTATAAAATTGGTTTTTGTGTATTCTTTCGGTTAAAACATTTCGGATTTATGGATATTCGACAAATCACCTTCTCTCAAAATATGCTCTCGTCAAAGTATTGTTATCCTAAATCTGTATAAAATGTATTTACGATTCTTTTGAATCGTTTAATCGTTGCATTTATACGATCTTTAGTTACATAGGTTAATGTTTGTATAAAAAAACCGTAAGTTATAAGCAAAATGATAGTTCAAAGACTGATGGAATTTTATCTAACATCAAGTCAGAAACATTTTAAGAATTCCCACGCAAGTTTGGCGATTTCGGAAGACGTGCTTCCGCCTAATGAGTAAATAAAACTTGCTTTGTCTCCATTTTCAGATGTTCTAAGACCCAACGTACGGTGAATATTTTCATTAATGCAGCTGTGGTATAAATTTACTTATTAAGTTGTAACTCAAAACTTTAACCCTTTCGCTATTTTGTTGCCATATGGCAACATGCTACTTTGTGGACGTCTGCATCCTCTATGGTTGCAAGAATACATTTCTTTTTGTTGGTCTTTAGAATAGTTTGAAGTTTTATGAAAAATACGAAATTAATAAACTGAATATTTAAGTTTAAAGAAGAGAACTAAACACTATTTTTAATGGTATATCTTGACATAGTAAAGGAAGAAGAAGCAGACAAAATTAGAGAACTTTTTCATTTGACGTTTTCTTTCAATTTAGATACTTTTTTTAATTTTGGCTGAAGTAAATAAAGAAATATTCAAATATTCGTTATGCGTAAAAAGTTTTATGTTTAAGTAATTATTACAGCCACAACGATGTGGTTGCTCTCATAGAAAAACACTCTAAAATACAGGGTCCGAGTATACAAATTTAAAAATTTTGTTGTGGAATGTTGCTAATATAACCACATAGAAGCCTAAAACGAAAAATTTAAAATTTTAACTTTCCCCAGTAAAAACCTGTAGCGAAAGGGTTAAGCACCTAACTTCGTACTGATATGCTAACTTATCGGGCACAATGACGCTTATAAGAACAGAAAAACTTTGAAAACGGACGCACTTAGATCAGTTTACTTTATAGCTGTCAGAGGGTGTTTTACTATGTTTATTAATTCATTAACACCATCAATAATGAGCAGCAAAGATACAACTTATTATGGCAAAACTAAAACTTGCGTATGCAACGATACAACTGATAACACACTCATGGCTAATCACTATTAATCATTCATTCACACACACACACACACCCATAGACAGAAGCACTAATTAATTGCCTCCAAGTGGCACTTGAAGACTCAAACGACACACTTCTTGGATAACACTTGAAATTGCTGCTACTTGCAACTACAAACATTAAAAAAAGTCGATGAACAGTAAATTCAAAAAAGTAATCAGTAGAACTGTGTGAATATGAATATACATATATCAACGATGGCTGTCGCACATTTGTAGGGTTTACAAACTTCAGTTGTAAGTATAAGTATGTGACATGAGCTGAAGTTGTTTCCGTACATATAGGCATATGTACATAAGTATATACAAATCATGTAAACAACATGCATACATATATTTAAATATATGTAAATATGTACATGTAGGCTTATTGCCAATAAAAACATTATGTAAAAAATTTTATTATAATAGTTTTTTTACAAACACTTCTGACGAATCGTTTTACTTCAGATTCCACAAAGTGTTTTATTTTATATGTATGTATGTATGTGCTGGCAGTGGATAGCAGTGTATTTCCACACATGACCGCACACTTTGTATCTGTGAACGAGCCTGAACATGCATTCACATTAGGTGGATATTTTATCTTACGGAATCTTCCCACATGTGACTGCCGATGAATGCAAATCAAGTAAGCATAATGTGTGAAAATGCCCATATAAATGGTTAGGCACACACTGACTTGTCATGTTTACACATATTTATTAAATTTTATCACATTCAAATAATTTATTCGTTTACTTTTACAATCTATTAATCTGCATATTTGAATTTGTTATAAATTCGTCATTGAGTAGATTACACTAAAATGTTGAACGAAGTTATAAGAAGTCCAAATTATTTTGATTAATATCGATTAGCATATCTTTGTTGAGTTTCTCATCTAAGTTTCATTCATATCAGTCAATCATTCATTGTCGCTTGCAGCAGGAAGTTGGCGAACGGATGGACAGGCAAGTATGGTGTTACGGCTGAAGCTTATTGAAAATAAGTCATATTTCTGGATGTTGCAAGTCTTTACCATAATGAAATTTCTACTGGGCACTCAAATGCGGAACAATACAAGCAACTAAGTTATGGTACAATGCTCCTTTTATGGTCTGAGTGGAGTTGTTGCATCCAAAAGTCTTGTAAACCTATTGCCAATTATTTCAACGAACCCTTGAATGGAGGGTCTGGCTTGCAGATTTCTTTTGATGAAACTGTAAGGTGAAAATGAGAGATTATGAAGTAGCCTTAGCCTAAGCGGGAAAACGATAAACCTAATCTTAACGACCTGAGTAGCATTTTCACCATTAAGTACGCTGTTGCACTTTCTGGATATCACGAAAAAGATTAATCTGACAGATTAACCTATAAAAAAGTTAACATCTATAATATAGTTTTCGTTAGAAATTTTTATTGTTAGAATTGCAATATCTTAGAGAAATAACAGACTAAACTATAATAAAGTCAATATTTATAATAAAGTCTGTCTTAGAAAATGTCATTGCAAAAAATTTAAATACTTCATAAAAATTTTGAATACAAAATTATAAAATTATAATAATTGCATGATAAAATTTCATAGTAAAATGTGAAATTAGTTTCTTTAATTCAACCGTCTGTTAGTTGTTTTTAATGTTTTTTCTCACTAGTGACAGTTTCTCTTTCACTCAAACCTCTCAGTCTCAGTTTCAAACTCACATTAAAAAACTAAATTTAGCCGAAAAGTTTCTTTTAGTTGATTTGTCATGCTGGTAAATTTGAGATGACTTTGAATTAAGTCGCTTCCGCTGTATTAATTAAGCTTCGCGTTGCTGAGCGAATTTCATAATCAACAAAGTCAAAAGCATTTTCGAATTTCTTGTCGCACGTGTGGCAGCTCCAATTCAATTAGCAACAGAAATGGCAAAAAAGAGAAATGGTGTCTTCCACATAAATTAATCAGATGTACATTAATCATATTCATATTTCCATAGTTTATTTGGAAAAAATCGACATAGTTGGAATTGATTTCTGCATATATCATAAAAGGTGAACTATGATTGCGTTGTTCATTCGTCTTTTATTTTCCGCAAAGCTATTAATACATATTCACATAAACAGCATTCTTTGGCACCGCTTTAAAAAAATTCGCTTACAATTGAAATACATAAGCGGATTACTGTAAGCAAGCTGACGGATGAATAAATACAATAAAAACAAAAAGTTAAATATAAACAATAAGTTGTACACATTCGTATTTAAATACATTCACATCTACAATGTCATGCTGGTATATTTGATTATTTTCGAGAAATCAATGTCAAGCTTTGTCCGATTATAACAATTTTCATACAAAAAAAATTTTACACATGAATTCAATCAAAAATTTCCTTCCAAAACCTAAACAAAAATGAATGTGACATTGTGTCACAAACGACAGTATTTCTTTGCTTATTTGTATAAACAGTTTCGTCAATTTGAAATCTTGTGATATTCGGAATCTCTAAGAAAACCAGTTGTAATCTATGTATATACATATTGACTGACTGACTGACCCAACATCGCCCAGCCCAAACCGCTAAAGCTACAAATGTGAAGTTTGAACTGTAGGCACATCTACAAAATTAATCACTCGTCTTAACGGGATTTTTTGAAATTCGGGGTCTAAAATTAAAGTTTTAGAAAATCAAAGACTACGAAAAAAACATTAACCGATGGGTCTGTTGTCTTAAAAATTGGTGAAAACACTTGGAATAGGAAATAATAAGACACGTGTTTTTGACTTTTTTTGGAAATCAAAATCTGACGGGGCCAACGATGGGTTAGAAGTTTGTATTAATTTAAAATATGGTAAAAGCACGTCAAATGATAAATAACTAGACAAGTATTTTTTCATAAAAATCTCACGCGGTAAATAAAGGGTTAAGAGAAACTTGATTTATTGCGCCCATTGACTTCAAACTTACGTGCAAAGCCGTTGGGCCCTGCTAGTACTTCTGAAATTAGGTATTCATATTTGAAAACTGACAACACCAGCCAAAAGGCATTTCCCCGAACACAACAAAGTAAACAATTTTTCAAATAGAAAAATATTTAAAGGCGCCAATGTGTATTTGCTCACAATGTCTTAGGAATGTTCACTTGTTGATTGAGTGTCGCCTTCGTTCGTTGCATATTTTGCATATGTAGCAGTCCACTGTATGTAATGCTTTTTTGTTGTTGTTTTATCTGCTTTTGTTATTCTTTATATAGATGTATGAATGTATTGCGAAATGTATTTTATGAATATAATGAAAAAAATTAACGACAACTGGCGGCGTCTGTTTTGATATCTTTTGCGCTGTTTACACTCTAAATACTTATAGACGGCCACCTTTGAAAATTTGTGCAAATTTATTATTAAATTGCTTTCCTTCAAAATAAGCTCCCAACAGTTGTATACACCGTTCGGTAAGTGCTTGTTGAATGACTTTAAATTGGAAATTGATACAATCCGGTGGACGGTAATTCTTTGTGCCAATTCAAAAGAAAATAAATGTCAAACTTCTTAAAATTTCGCTCGTTATTATCACCAACGCCGTTTTTGGTATTCTTCCGTACATTCTACGTTTATATTGTCAGTATTTCTGTAGACATTTTTCGAGACGAGCAAACATGTATATATTTATTTGTAAAAGTGCCCTGTGAGAATTTTTAAAAAGATGTTAGCGGGACGATAGAGATACATACTCTCTGAGTCGGGACACAGTTTCAAACGGTTCAATAAGGTTCTACCATTGCTTGATGTGATGAGCTGGATATGGTATATAAAAAACACTTACTACTGGAGGTATCTGTTCTACTGCTGGTCACTGTTTCTAAATTTTAAACAGCTAAAGTTTAAGTTTAATTTAAGCCAAATTCATCTAATCCAACATTCGTTTATAATTTTTCCACTGGGTACTTGTTTGTGTGCGTTTTGTTTATATATATATATATTTTTGTGTTGTATGTATTTCTTTCATTTTGTGGCTTCTGAAAAAAGCACATTTTGCAGCTATTGACATGGAATTAAATCAAGCAATTGCTGCTGCTCGCATTTTGTCATAGCGTTCAATATGACTCGACGATGGAAAGGTTACTGCCATTACTTTATCTCAAACGCTTTTCTTACGAATGCGGTTCCTTTGCTTCGTTTTCGGTTATATCTCATTGTACGGATTTATTGCAAAATCATACCTAATTGGTCGCTTTAACGTAATTGATGTAAAATTGTAACATTACAAATTTAGTGATGTCTATGTGGTATGAGTTGTGTGGGAAAATTCACCATTAAGCATTGGGTTGTCAAGTGACAAAAGCAACAATAAACACACAGACGATTTTTCGTTTAACATTGTGTGGTTCATATATCAATAATTTGTAATTTATTTATTTACCAAAAAATATAAAAATAACAACAATATATGTATTTATAATATAAACGAAACAGATTTTCCATATAAATTACAACTAAAAATTTGTGTAGTACAGATCTTCGGAATTGTGAATCGTTGCTTCAAAACATTGTTTTTTAAAATAAGTACGCATGTATAATTTATTGCTGATTTTCACATGGGAAATGAGAATGTTCGAAACTTGGTGGGATATAAATAACTCATTCACAACCGAATGCTATCTCTACTTGTCTGCTCATGATTTCTGCTGCAGTAGATGTCATTTAAACAGGCGAATTTTGGAGGACCTCAGCTCAGGACGACGCTGTTCATAATCTCTAATTACAATGCAAAACTGTATTGTTTGTGTGTTTTTTTTACTCAGTTGTTTTGCTTTGAAAAGCCGTCGTTGAGCGTTGAGTGACTGTTTGTTTGTTTGTTTTTGATGGTTTGTTGTTGTTGTCAAGCAACTTTTTATACTTGTACTTATTATACAGTAGAATGCATAGAAGTGAATGAAATAAGGTCAGTCGAAAACAAAGAGTCTGCGTCTATGGTTTTGTATGTATGTACATATCTGCAGCCACTTGAAAATATTGTTTAGAATTTTTGTAAAATAAATGAGTGTCTACAAAGAATAGAATTTTGTTTAACTTGTAGTTGATGCATAAACATAAATTTATGCATTTACATACAAATCAATATGATTAAAATTATGATTAAAATTATTAATATGAATGTCATAAAAATATTTTTTGTGTCTATGAAATGAGAAATTTATAGTCCCATTCTAAGAAAGTCTAATCTTGAGAATTAGTTCTAGTTATATAAGATTTTATAATTAATGTTCTTGGTGTATCCGTTAATTTTCAGTCGTTTGTGTTGCTGCGAATTTAGTTAACCCTTTCGCTACAGGTTTTTACTGGGGAAAGTTAAAATTTTAAATTTTACGTCTTAGGCTTCTATGTGGTTATCTTAGCAACATTCCATAACAAATTTTTTAATTTGTATACTCGGACCCTCTATTTTAGAGTGTTTTTCTATGAGAGCAACCACATCGTTGTGGCTGTAATAATTACTTAAACATACAACTTTTTACACATACCGAAAATTTAAATATTTCTTCATTTAATTCAGCCAAAATTAAACAAAAAAGTACCTAAATTGAAAAAAAAAGTTAAATTAAAAAGTTGTCTAATTTGTTATGCTTCTTCTTCCTTTACTATGTCAAGATATACCATTAAAAAAGATATACTATTAAATTTCGTATTTTTCCTAAAACTTCAAACTATTCTAAAGACCAACAAAAAATGTATTATTGCAACCATAGAGGATGCAGACGTCCACAAAGTAGCATGTTGCCATATGGCAACAAAATAAGTTAAAATAGTCTAAGATGGCTGGTTGGATGTCAACGCCAGAGATGTTCACTGGTCAATAGCGAAACATTTTTACATAATTTAAGCAAGTATAAATCCCAGCAAAACCATTTTTCCAAAGACTTAGCCCAGATATCATAAAAAGCTATTCAGATGTCAATTTAATTTGTTTTTGGTTGGATGTCAACGCCAGAGATGTTCACAGGTCAATAGCGAAAAATTTGTACATACTTCAAAATATTCATAAATATTTCTTTCACAGTATTCATAACAGCAGAACATTTCTTAGCAAATTTAAATCAAAGCAAAACCATTTTTCCAAAAACTTAGCCCAGATATCATAATAGAGACCTGAATATCTCAATTTAATTTGTTTTATGCAAAATACATTTTTGTACAGACATTTTAATTGACTTAATAGCCTCAGCTTTAGTACTGTTTCGGCATCACTTGTTTCAATTCGACATAAAGTTCAGTGACGTGCAAACGACAGTTTTCGACAAGCAATCTTAAGTAATTTCCTTACTTCGTCCTTCGGCATAAGCAGATTACCAAAATTAAATGCCGACATTGACATTGACGCTGCGAACGAACGAATGCTGTAATTTCCCAATTTTTGCTGGAATTGTGTCGGGCGTGCAATTAATCTTTAATAAAGTTCAAAAAATTTCTTCAGGCCTGCAGAGGCAATAAATTCTATACGATTTATTCTTCAACTCTTCAAGCAAGAAATGTACACTCTACATACATCAATGAATATTATTTGTAGATACATTAATAATGAATTTATTAATTTAATTATGGTATATTTTTCAATAACGGGAAATTTGAGCTCAATGTAAATAATTGAGTTTTAATCAATTACATCTGTAACAAACATATGAACACAATAGCACACACACAATGGCAGTGGGGACAGCAGAAATCAACTGTTAAGGACCAACTCATGAACGGTGGTGGCGAAACTTCACTCAGTTCGAGTGTGAGCACGCAGCCTGACAGTGACGTCGATAGTGTTCCCTGTCACTGTGTCCCCGATGCCGGCAAAAATTGTATTTGCAATTCGCTCATACGGGTGGCTCTCACCGAGCCGAAAAAGCGCGCCGTTTTTGCGCTCCACAGCGTTCGCGGCACACGTGAACTGCCACTGTGCGGCCCCCGTTCGACTCGGCACTCAGTTGGCCAAACGCGCTCGTTCGACACTTTGCAAAAGCGAGCGCCGCATCGACTTCCATTTCAGCATTGACTCGAAATTCAGTACAATTTTGCATTTGGCTGCGATTCGGCTCAATTTCGGCGCTGCTCTGGCTCTGTGTCGCGATTCCGTTGTGCAGTATAATTGGCGAGTGTGATCAAAATTAGTGAGACGTCGACGCGATGCTAAAGAGGAAGTGAAAATTAATCGAAACTGTGCAGCCCGAAGTCATTTCCGCAGTGCACGAATAACTCGAAATTTGAATTTTTGCCCTTTTCCCGCGGTGCGTGAATGTTGACTGTCCGGCAACATTGAAACGACAAATTTTGTTTGAAAATTTGCTTTTTGTGCTGCAGCTTCGGTGTTGTGTTGTCGGCGCGCTTTGTTGTTAACTTTAATCAACGATTCGGTAGCGGCTTTGTGTGGACGCGTTCACTGAAATTCGTTAGAATTTGCTGTTTGTTATCTGCAGCGAGAAGTGCGTTGCATTCGATACCAGGAAAGTGTCTGCAAGCCGTGTTGTGCTTGAATTGTTGCGCTGCATTTGGAGATTAGTTGTGCAAGGAACAGAAGAACCTCATCAAAGAAGCTGACGAGAAAAGACTATTTGTAAGTGATAGAGTGTTGAGTTGTTGTAATTACAATATTAACAAATTGTTTGCTAAAGCGTCTATTTGTTTGATGTGAGCCAAACTACCACACCAACTTGAAAGTTCTAGCAAAATTCCATCAAAACTGCTCTTCACAAAAATTCATAAATAAATATATCAAGATAGAATTCTACCAAAGCCTTGTAAAACCTGTAAAACAGGCAAAGAATCATCTTCACAAAAATTCACAAATAAATCTATCAAGTTTGATCGAATTCTTCCAAAGCCCTGTAAAACCGGCAAAGAATCATCTTCAGAGAAAGGTTCTCTTCTAAATGTTTGCATTCAAAAATTGTGAACGAAAACACTTTCTAACTAACTTGACTGATCGTAGCAACCCGTCGCCGGCTTGTTGTAATGTCAGTAATATGGCAAGCACAAGAAACATTTCAATTAATGCACATAGCAATTTAATAAAATTGTTTGTTAAATTTCAATATGTCGAACACTTTTGTCCTTCACCCCTAGTAACGTTGGAAATCGTTCCGCATTAGTTGTAAACATTTTTATTCTAAAACCTCAAATTAAAGTACAGATTTCAAGTCCTGTGTTTGTTATGGTCTAAATATTTGACTGCAAAATTATTGTGTGAAACGTCAAGCAGTAGCAATCGTTATCGCGCTACACTGCTGGCTGTTTGTCTGCATTACAGATAATGATAAATGCAAATAATGTTTATGTGCATAAAAAGTGTGTGTAAGTGTGTGCGAGCGATTGTCGCAAGTATACTGCAGCTCAACGAAAGATTCATCACACAAAAAAGTAATTATTTGCATTAATTTAAACAAACTGCAGCCACTTGCTCAGAATACTCGTAGTCGTAGAGTAGAGTTGGTTTTCCTGTTTGCTGGCAGCAGCGCACAAGACACAGTTTATTATGATAATGAGTAAATGTTTACGTGTGACTTTTGCCTGTTTGCGAGCTGTGGAAATTGAAATTTGTCACCACAATTAGCGTCGGCCAAACGTGGGCTCAACAGCAGCAGTAGCAGCAATTTTCGCTTTGAATTGAAGGAGTTGCTTTGTTTGTTGTTTATGTTCACTTATCGACGTAGCTAAATGTCAATTCGGTCTGCAAAAATACGCGCAAAGCAATTGCAACAACGACAAAAGTATACAGCGTGCTTACATTAGTGTTATTGAGTTTTATGCGTTAACACTGGAATGCTAAGGAAGCAATGAAATGTATAAGAATTACTTAAAATTAATATGAAAAAATTTAGAACTAAATTTTTTAAACATTCTTATTCAATTAGTAATTTTTTAATTGAATTAATTTTAATATTTTCAAATATTTGTCACATTTGACTATATTTTCAAGAAAACAAATATACCTTACTTTCATAGCTTTCTTTACTTGTCTCTCAAAAAGTAGATTTTTCTTTTAGAATAAAAGATTGTTAAAATATAAAAATAAAAAAAATTTACTTAGTAGTTTTCTAAAAAAATTTAAAATAAATAATTTTTTTACAATTTTTTAAATATAAAAAAATATCTAAATATGTATTAATATACTTCTAACCACAAATAATGCCCACACTTGACTTTTCTCCTATATCATAATCTTTACAGATTTTTAGCAAGCTGGGAAAATGATTCCTTAAAAAAAAGTTATATATTTTCAATTCGTTATTAAACTCACTTTTAATAAAAAATATAAGAAATATTTAATTGAGAAAAAAAGTGTACTTTATTCAAATGTACTCAGAAACATATGAAGTAAACAGTGATCAAAACTCAAAAACTGGTTAAAAAAGCAAAGAAAAAACTAACGGGATAATAATCAACGTTATAGGCAACCGATTCTAAACAAAATTTCATTTGGTTTATTCAGTGGGCGATGAATCGTCTTATAATTTTCATCATGGCGCGTGGAAACCTGTTTCCGTGTATATTAATTTCTTATATTTTTAAAAATATTTTTTTAAATGTTTTCTTTTTTTAGGTTTACATATCTATGAGAGAAGAATATATTTATAAAAAATAAATATTCGTCATTTATAAATATTTTTCTGAAAAATTAATATTATAAAAATGTCTTGAAATCAAATTCGTTCTAGTTAAAAAAAAGTATTTTTTCAGTACAATTTGTATCTATTGAAACTTCAATTTGAATTTTCAAATTCAAAAACACGTAAATATTTTATTACAAAATTAAGCCTACAAATGAAAACAAAAGTCAAATGGGTAAACAGCGGCGTGTGAACTTATATCTCAGATGGTACATGGGGCATTTCAGTGTTAAACTGTGAGTGTTGACAGTTGGTACTATTTTTATATCGCCACATGCCAATGATTATGTGCCTTCAGCGCAAATGCGAAAAGTGAAAGAAGTAATGGCATCAATAAAACAGATTGAACGAAACGTACACAAATGAAGGCACGAACGTGTGTGGATACATAATATGTGAGTTATGTGCTCACCTAATAGCGGTAATAGTACATAAAGGGAATGTATTGCAGTAGGTATACATAAGTATTGCCTATGTCTATATGGGTCACTAGCAGACTGAACGATGCCGCCCCGTCTATTTCGGCGATAAGAGTGCAATGCCCAGTTGGAGTGATGTGTATTTGATCAATTATGTTCATATGAATGCGAAGGGAAATAGATTCAAAACATGAAATGAACAAACCCACCCGCACACCAGCATTTGTGCAAAATGTTTGTCACAACAATGACACCGACTGGTGAGTTGACAGCGGGCAAACTTGCTGCGACATCTCTCCCATGTGATACTGTAAATTTTTGGATTTGATTTAAAATCATAATGGAATGCGATAAAGACAGCAAACCGCGCCACTTCGGCAAACTTGTCGCCTATTTGCTCATTCGAGTGACAATGCTCTGCTGCTGCTGTTGTTGTTCACAATTGACGGCGTGTCATCTCGTTTGAGTTTTTATTGTTTACTGGATTCATTTGCGCAACGATCAACAGAACAGCCACGCACCCACCGGCCGGCGCTTTAGTAGACAGCGGGGGAGATTTCACAAGCTGATTAACTTGTTTTCATTTTAGCAGAACGACAATTTGGACTGGCGCTGTGTGACAAATAACTGAATGGAAAAATTGTGCTGTCGTCAGTGGTGGACGGCCAGACGATGCAGGTTGACGATTTTTCTGATGGGTTTTTGGGAATAAAACAGACAAATATTTATTTTAGACAAATTTATTTATCTGTTTGATCCTCTTCATTGTAGCATATTTTAATTGTGTATCTTTCTTGAACCTAATTTTTATTTGAAACAAAGTGTTTTAGTTCTGTTATTCGAGAGTGTTTTTGGATTCGAATAAATGTTGTGAGCAAATACATTCATGTACCTTTGGTAAGACACTCAGTGTTTTACAATAAATGCACTCATAAATGGCAAAATTTTCAAATATAAACGAATACGGAGGGTCTAGAAAGAAACAAGTCAAATAATAAAGTTGGATTAGAGTCGAAATATGTCAATAAAAATGCATTATGAATTTAAAGAGAACTGTAAAATCATTTCAGTATATAGCTTCAAATTGATAAATTAGACCCGAACGAGATAGTCGAAAACGCTTGCATCCTCTGCGGGTTGTGGCATCCATTTCGTTGGATGCAAGGTTTCTGAATAAGCAAATATATTTGGAGGCCAAAATGAACCAACCGTTCTTTATGTATGTCGTATGTACCAATATGCATCTCTATGCATGCATATAATTTTTTTGTCCTGACTGAAATTACTGAAATTGACATGAAATGACATGCAATTTAAACTGCAGGTACTTCTTGAAAAATGAACTGCTCAGACGGGATTTTTTGAAATTCGAGGTCTAAAAGGGAAAAACATGGGTTAAGGTGTTGTATGAAGAAAGTTGATTTAATGGATCTATTGCTTTCAAAGTTAGTGAAAATGCTCTAAATCAAAAATAATTTGATACATTTTTGTATTTTATTTCAGGGACCGAAAATAACTGTTATTTTACAATTTTCAAATCAAAAAGGTAAACGAAAAAATTGTCGGTGGACTCGTAATGGCCTCAGCTTCACGAATATTAAACGCCTTTTAAATTTTAGACTTTTACTATAAAAGTTAAAATTAACTGTTATTTTGTGCCTTTTATTATTTCAGGCAAAAATAACTGTTACTTTTGACTTTTATTTTATCGGTCAAAAATAACAGTTATTTTGTGACTTTTATTTTTTCGGTCAAATATATCAGGCCATTTTAATTTTTTCGGAGGGCGTTTGACCGACTAAAAAAGCTATTGATACCATTTTTTTCGTCGCAGAAGTCTTATAGCTCAGAATGTGCGGTCTGCTGACTACATAGTTGGTGAAAACATTTGAAATCAAAAATAATTTGACACATGTTTATCATTTTTTTGAAAATCAAAATTAAAAGGGGTGAACCAAGGGTTAAAAGTTTGTGTGAAGAAACATGGTTTTTTACGCCTTTGTTAAGAGTTTATATGACAAAACTGTAAAAACAAAACATGAATTAATGTATCTATTCACTTCAAACTTGGTGAAAGTACTTCAAATGTGAAATAATTCGACATGTGTTTTTCACTTTTTTGAAAATATAATTCTGATGGGATCAACGATGGGTTAAGAGTTTGTATGGGGAATCAAGATTTTATGGGCTTTTTGACTTCAAATATGGTGAAGCCACTTCAAATGCGAAATAATTAGATAATAATTTGTTCATAAAAATCTGACGGGATTAACAAAGGGTTAAGACAAACTTGATTTATTGGTCCCATTGACTTTAAACTTGCGTTCAAAGCCACGGGGCCTTGATAGTTTTTTATACAATATCGACGGATGCGAATTGCTCGTTTAGTAGAATGTTGCAACTTACCCTAACCTCGTTTTTTAGTTAAAACGATTGCAAAATGTTGGTCCATGAACATCCATTTCGAAGATGCGCTGTTGACACTTTGAATGCGTTTGATTGTTGAGTGCTGTCTGATTTGTAGAGCTGACAGCATTAGTACGAAATTTCGAATTGCAACCAGGCCTGGATTTACCATACAGGCATTGTAGGCAGTCGCCTAGAGCGGCAAGAATTGAGGGGCGGCAAATTTTAGCGGAAACTTTGAAAACTTGTTCAATTCGTGGGAATTGAATTTCCCGCCTGGTTTGTTGGCACGCGTACCAACATTCTAAGTGTAAAATGCCTTCTCGATTTAAACAATCGATTTATACAAGCAAAGAAAATAAACATACAGAATGTGCAAGCAAAAAAAAAAAACCGTTTCGTACCACACTAATTCCACCATTCAAGAAATTTTAAGAGGGGGGGGGGGGCGGTAATTTTAGCAACTGCCTAGGGGCGGCAAATTCCTAAATCCGGGCCTGATTGCAACACACATTACATGGTACACATATTTCATACACAACAATAAAACATATAAAGCAAAACGAAAAAAACGCAAGTAAAAGTCAAATAATAAAAAAAATCTTGTGTTGCTAGCAATTTGCTGTCATCGACACACAAACAACACTTTAATGCATTACAACAATACTGTTTGACCATATAAAAATAGTAATAAGAAGCATTGTAATGAGGAAAGATGGCGGAAAGCATCACAACAAACGAAACAAACCTAAAATCAGATCAATTTGCTTTATGCACGTTTTGCCTTTCCGCACAAATATTTTGCTTTATTGTGCTTAATTAACAAAAAAACCAGAGTCAGTAAGCAATAGAGAGAAAAAGTGGCGGAAGGAGAAAGGGTGATAAAGATTCACATGACGAACTACGATAGTCATTCTTTTAGTATAAATGTACCTTAACTTCACATACATACATACATACATACATACTTGTATGCATGTGGCAAGTTAAACATTGTGTGCCAGCTTGATTGCCGTCGTAAAGTGCTTCAGGCCACTCTATGCGGGTAGTTCTTTAATTCGCCATAAAAAGCGAATATAATTGAATAAAACGCTGATGTTGTAGCAAAATGTGGGAAGTTTTGTAGTCGCACACGTTGGCTGGCATGTATGTACGTATGTGCATGTGTGTATGCAATGCAATGACGGTAACAAAGAAAGTAAACAAAGCGGACAGCGACAATTGTACGTTGGAAACGAATCGACGACAATGAATGCGTGTTGCTCTGCATGTGGAGCGGCGAGTGCGCGTACGTGAGGCGGCATTTAAACTTGAAAATATAACAAAAGAGCTTGAGAAAATTATATATGACCACAGCCAAGCAGATGCTTTAATTTCGAGAGCAATTCGCGTAATTTTGCGGCAGAGACACGTACCACAACGGTTGGTCGGCTGCGGCGCAGCGTTTTGCGTGCAGAGTGTGGGTTATGTCTATTTATTTGTTTGTTGTTGCTGTGTCTTTCTTACAATGTCTTTCATTACGTGTTGCTCAACAATTTTATTTGGCAAGAAATAATTCACGAATGATGGTTTATAATCGCTGCTCTCATTGTAAATATAAGCGGCTGCTGCTGGCAATTTATTTGCCATTTGTGACTTTGTCTCAGAATTGAAACTATTTCGTTTGGCTGCTCTGTTGTGTGAGCGGTTGGTGCTTTAATTGGCCAGTTCGTTGCGTCATGGCAGCCATGGGGCAATTTTTAATACTTCAATTGGCGATGTTTCCGCATGCAGAGAGTCGTTGAGCTTTATTTACTGTCGCTGCGATCTTTGATGAATCACAGTCGAATCGATTGACCACTTTAAGCTCTGTGTCATTTAATGCTGAAAAGTACATAATTAATTTGCCACTGTATTGTGACAGCAAACCGAATTCGAAGAAAACCGAAAAAATTAAAACGATATCAAATGAGAAACGTTACACATTTCGCTTTTGATTGCCAAAACAATTTTGCTTGTCACTATCTTGTCGTTGTACTATTTTGCTATTTTGCTGTTGCAGCGATTTCATTTTCAATTAAGATAATATCGCCGCCGGGGTTTGTGTGTGCTTGTATGGGTGTGTGTGTGTGTACGTGTGGGCACACAGCACAGCCGCAACGCAATCTGTGCTTTGTTATTTGACTGACGGCTAGATTATTGTTTAGAGAATTGCTTTTTTGCTCATATCGCCGGTGTGCAGCAATTTTCAAATATTGCTACTCCACTGTAAATATTTAACGGTTACAAAGTGAACAATTTTGCAATGAAAACTGACGAAAATTGCAACAAATGTGTAAACTTTAAACTGACAAATAAGAAAATGTACATAGATGTAAATTCTTTAAATTTTTACTTATTTTTTAAGTTCTATCAACATTAATTTATAGAATCTTCTCATTTTCGGCACTGTTGTGTAAAAAAAAAATACATTTGCCTTATGCACTAATGGGCCATAAATTCGTAAGTCATAAATTTTCATGTGTCGCTACTCGAACCCACAGCAATCTGGTTTTAAATTCAAAGCACCAAGCTTTGAGCCCAAGCAGTCACTCTCAATTAGTAACAACATTTCGCGAGATATGAGAAGGTTTTGCATTGCGCCTCACAGCCTTCCTCTGCTTTTATACATTCCGTCTGACTTCATTCACCTTTTCTTTCGCCGAATTCAATTCAAGTTTAGCTAACTTATGTTTAGCGCTGCTATTATATGCACTAAAATCATTGTTGTTGGTCAACCGAATGGCAAATGGGTTTTTTACATGTAGCCGCTTGTAATTAAGGGTCCCTTCATTTGCATGCCACCATTAAATGGTTTCAATTGTGCCGATAATGTTGCTAGAGCAGGTAACTTTGCAGCTGAAAGCTAAATACTTTGCAAGCTGAAATAGTAAATGCCCAAATATTACAACAAATGCGGCGGCCTACTGTGCCGGCCGATAATATTTTTGCGTAGTCGCAAAAATTACGTAAATTATTTATAACGCCTGGTCAGCGTACGAAACGTAAGAAAATTGCAATGTGCGCTATTTTGTGCCAAATTGTGTGTAGTATGTGTGAGTGAATGTTTATTTATATATTTACTCGCATATGTGCAGATAAACGTTTACAGAAAGTTGATTTTGTACCACAGTGAAAGCCAATTAAGTACCTGTACACTTAAGTATCGAGTTATGAAAGTAACAATGTGGGCACTATGGATTTTTTGATAAAAATTGAAGGAAATTCCATTTTCGCTTAAGTATCTAATCCGCTTAAGTACGAGTACGATATGAGTGTATTTTACTTTATTAGATTTTTCTTAATCTAGTCAGAATCAAAAGGTTTGAAAGTTCCAGCTTCTAGATTGAGTTTAGGCCAAATTTCAACCCTGGTGATATCATAGAAAGATGAACAAAATAACTCATTTAAGGATGCTTATGTCAACTCCACTGAACTGAAAATTTGTTCAATATGCAGACACCTTACAATTGGGTCACTTGCAGCAATTCCAATTTGATGGCAAAGAAGTGATTTCAATGTATGTATATATATGTACATATGATTTATGTAGTTACATATATTACAAGTATTTGCTTTAATTTATAAACTTTGTGTACATGTAAAGTGAGTAGCTGCAAAGTAAATTTAAAACGGAAACCGAAGAGACAGTGTATACCAACATGTGCAGTAAATATTGTAACACGATGCAGACAACAGTGCAGCGAAACTTTCTGCCATGAAATTGTTGCAGTTTTACACTACAAACAACTGAAATATTGAATGGGAACATACTAAAACCATAAGCAAAACTTAGCGAGTAAGGAAGAGACGAGAAGCAGGAGCAGAAATGGAAATTGAAACTCTTCCAGGGTTTGGATAATCTAAAAGAAGAAGAAAAAGTGTTCGTAGAAGAGCAAACGTTTTGTTGATGCATTCTTTTTATCCACAAACAGTTATAATTACTTGAAGGTATTTAGTCGATTTTGTTCCATGGAAATATAGTAAAAAATATATGTAAATGCATTTAGAATGCTAAGAAAATCCCCATCAATTTAGGCTTAGGAGGTTAGGAGAGCAAATATCGAAAAACCTTTACTTCCACTCGGAGGCGTTATTGCCTTTGGTGAGTGCCCTCTGTGAATGCCAGAGGGAGGCACTCACAGGCGCTCTAACCAGGGTTTCTTTCTCCTTATTATTCTGTTATATAAATTTTCCATTTATTTACAAACCAACCAATTTCTAGTAACGAATTTTCATATACTTTAAGTCTTTCATCTTTAGAAAACAAACACTCAAATAAAATTGTTCTCACCTAAACGATTTTGCAGAACGCTTTTGTTGTGTCAACTTTCATTTAAGTCAATATTTTAAAGGTCAACAGCAAATGTAAATACCGTAAAATGTAAAAAACTAATATAAAAAAAAATTCAAATAAGCAACAACAACAACAAAAAGTACATGCAAATAAAATGACGTATAGATTTGAAAGACGAGAGCAACATTTGCACGTACCGAAGTGCTGCCAGGCATATTTTTCTTTTCTTCACTTTGTTGTTGGAAAAGTGTCAACAGTTATGAGAAAATGAAGATATAGTGTCAATAAGTCAAGAGCAAAACTCAAAGAAGGAAACACTGAAATATTCAAGCAATAACAGCAATAAGTGTGCGCCTGAGCGAAAAATGTGCCAAATTGAATTTTTTTTCTGACATTAGCGCGACGGATGCATAAAATATGCGTCTAATGGCATATTTTAACAATATTCCTTAGTAACTCACTCTTTCAGCCGTTAGTAGATTGTGAAAAAAATAGCGTTTTCTGTGTAAAAATACTTGCTGAGTGTTTTCTAGTTGCGCCACAGACAAGCAGCCCACACGAAACGGTTTGTACATGAAAATAAGATGATTGCGGCCACCTTGAGTGCATTACAAATTATTTAAAATTAGCTGATGAATGCAGCCACTCAACTCATGCGCCACTTTTGAATAAATATGTCAGTGGTCTTCGTTAATTGTGCGTGCTGTGTCGAGTGTGTGGATCTGCACAGCGGCAGTGTGACCAATGCTTGGACGTATGTAGGTGCGATCATCATGAGAACTTCGGCGAAATTTCAGCTGACCTTCCCGGGACATGATGTGCTGTAGGACCGTACTTGCGGTTTTAATCGTTAATTTGCGCTGTGCGATGTGCAATTTGCTGGGATGAAAGCGACTGACAAATGCCATATTTGTAAGAATGTGGCACAAGGTTTGTTTGTTTGCGGGCTGGTTGTACTTTTGATTTATTTGGATAGCATATTTGCGTGGGATTCATTCTATGATCTGTGTTAAATGTGACCGAATTTTTAATTAGTAATGCTTTGAGCATGAAAAGAATGTAACCCAATTAGAAACAAATTGAAATTTTTCGTAATGCAGCAACGAAATAGTTCATAAGCCTTGAATGAACTGGGTCGTCATGAGCTCTGCATCTCTGTTGGAGCTTTGAGGCTCCTGAGTATTAGATTTAACTGATTTTTAACAAAAGAGAAAGACAGAAGTCAAGTGTGAATAATTCTGTTTCTTGCAAAAGTTATGTTTTTCTGATTAATAGTTAACCCATTGCTGCCTAATGGGTAAAATTTTGCACATGAAAATTGATTTTTTTAAAAAAATCACAAAAAAGTCGATGTTTGAGATTTCTCGAAACCATTGATAGGGATAGTTAGGGTAAAGATGGAACTACCTTAACCTAGTGAAGGGCATCCTAAAATTTCGCCATCTAGCTAGAGTTACCAGACTCCAAAAATCGTGAATTTTCCGGAGGTGGAAAATGTGGCGAAACGTAGTGGCCTTAATACTTCACAAAAATCATCCTCCTAACTCACCTGTAAACAATACATCTTTTGTTCACGTGTTTAGCTGATCACTTCACAAAGTATGGAAAAAGCTACCATTGCTGCGTAATGGGTACAAAATACCTAATGAATATCTCAGCAACGTGCAGAGATAGAAATTTTGTATCTGATCATTTTGGGTCACTTCTAGGTCGTGTATGAAATTTTATCAAAATCGTATGCGCGGAACTGGTACCCGGCAACAATGGGTTAAAATACTTTAAACTAGTAAAACTAGTTTATGTATTTTTACTGGCGATATATCGATTACGCACATTGAGGCAGAGCCCTGTTGTACTTTGCAAGCGCAGCGAATTTTTCATTAAGAGTTCGAACTGATTTACCTCGGATTGAGACCAATGGTTATCTCCAGATCACAAGAACAAAGGCATTCACAATAGGCCGACCGTTTTGGCTTCCGAGTTAAAAGGCCGCCTACACGACATACAATCCCTCTTTACCTAACCTACCCGCCGGCGATATAAGGAACCATTTAAATATTTCCATCCCTAATATCTGACTAAAGTTTTTTATTTTAATTTATTTGAATCTCGCTAAAACGAAAATCGCGCAATTGGGACACGATACCAAAATTTGTCTTTTTATTTGATCCACAATTGTATTAATATGAGCAAAGGTGAAGATTAAATACTTGTCTTCAATTTCGGCGAAATTTTTACTTTACTACACAATTCCAGTTCATTCTTACACTTCTACCTTTAATTTATTTTATCTATTTATTATTTGTCTTTATTTGCTTTTTGTCGAGCATGTAAAACGCTTAAAAGATTCACGAAATTTCCATTTCCAATCGATTTGTGAATTTTGTGAATGCCAACTGCTGACAGTCGTTGTTTGGGGAGTAATGTAATAAAATTCTCCAATACTTCTCCAATGCACGTAAACAACAATAACTCTGCACCCAATATAAAAAACATTTTTACACTGAATTTCGTACGTCGAACAGGTTTGCATGTAGGAATTTTGCAATCTTTTCGCGAGTTCAAAGTCAATGTCGTGTGTGTTAGTCGACGTTGTTGATTGCTTGTTAGGATGTTTTGCATTTTTTTTTCATGTATGGAAGGAAATTTATTACGCCTCCATTGCAGGAGGGGATGATACGACTACTTGGTGCTCCCTTTGCTGTTTAGCTTCAGGTTCCTTAAACATTTACTGACGGTGTGACGGTGTGGTTGGAATTTGATGGCTTGAGATTTAAGCATTTTCGAGAGGTGTTCCTCGCCAGTATTGAGAAGAAAATATTTTAAGTAATAAAGTCGAACTTCTTTGCCATTTCACTGTCCACACATTTTCTTATCAGTACTTAGAAAAACTGGAAATGAAGTTTAGAAACCATCAAAAAATATGCAGCCAATATGTCCATTCTAATTAGAGGCTGATTTGTTTTAAATAACCTTATTTCTTATGTATACACAACAACGTTTCTATATACAGCTGATTGGATGGTAACATGGCGCAGTTTTGCGGGTGTTTGCGCATGATGCACCGACAGTCTGGTTGGTAGTTGCCGGGGTTACCAATTACATATGTGCAGAAGCATTATTTATTATATTGTTTAGCACAAAAGCTTCTTAACAAAATGAAATTTTCTATACTATTGTGAAACATAACAAATTGAAGGAAATCAATTAAAAACTGTTTTTAACAGTATAAATTTGTACAAAAAAATTGTAATTTAATAGTTAATTGAATTACATGATTGCTTCCGAGCTGTTGAAAAAATTGCCATATTAGATTTGAGTTTTATTAGCAAAATCAAGTTAACACTTTAATTTGAGTTTTATTGTTGCAAAAAATTATATTTAATGTCGCTGTTTTGGACACACACATACGCACACACAATTATCAGTCCGAGTGGGATGAACGTTGCGCTGTGCCGCATCGTTGCCAATTTCCACTCAATGTTCTCATAGCCGGACATGCGCATCACAGTCACTCAACTGCATTTCCGCCTTCAATGCACTCGAGAGCTCCGCGCTCACTGCCCTTATGATGTGCTTCACATTTCCAAAACCCAAATAGACAACTCTCGTTTAAATGAGTGTGAGAGTTTTGTGTTGAGTGCTTCTCCCCAATGGACTCACTCATTTGGCGCGCGCGTACGTCTGCTTTTCGCAGGCACTGTTCGCGCGGCGCACGTTAAAACGAAATACACTTCTATTTTACAATCAGTTTAATTTTGCATTTCGTCGGGTTTTGATGCGTTTCCGGTTGCGTTGAGCATTTCAGCTTTTTTCCTTAATAGAGTAAATAATTGAAAGCGACCAAAGCAAGTTGGTTGCCGTTCGGCCTAGACGCGAAAAATAAAACAAAGGCTAAAAATCACACGAACAACCAAAAAAAAAAAAGCTTCTTAATTGCGGGCGCTTTATTAATTGTGGGAAAAACGTTAGCGTTGCACGTTGGCCACTGCGGGAATTTACATATGTGCCGGCACTCTTCTGTTTAGTTGCCGCTTCCCGCTATCACTCAGCGCCGCTGAGCCAACGAATAAAGCAAGAAGTAAAAGCGCAAAGTTGAAATATTCGTCTAGTTGTGTGTGCCACGGTAGCGTCGCACAAGTCAACAACACACGCGCCGCTGCATTCGGGTGGCAGTCGCGCTGTCTGTCCGCCAGCAGTGCATCAATGCAAAAGCCGTCGTCCCTGTTCAGTGGGCGATAAAGGACAACAACTGGCTGGAGTTGAAATTGAAAAGTTTTTCTTGCAGCAAAACTGCGAACTTGACTGAGTTTGAGAAAAATAAAACTTGAAAAGGGTGAGCTGATTTTTTTGTTAAACTGACACTGCCTGACACTGTCTTTGTCATAATTTTTTAATTTTTCTCATGCAAAAATGTTGGATTTTAGTGATATTCGATTGGATCATATAGCACAGTCAATTTAATGAGTTGAAGGTGTTTGATAAAATTCTTGTTTTAGGGGGAGTTGGAGTGGCAAACAGAAAATAAACCATAGTTTATTATCTTTCGTGGATAAAATTGAATTCAAACGACTTCATTTATTCATTCGAATTCATTCAAATAATTCAAGTATGACACATAAGGCGGCACTGGTTGAAAGAGGCAGAAAATCTTCTAGAAAGATCACTGATTTTCCAGTTCAAAAATCAACTCAAGACCTTAACTCACAGTTGTTGCTTTAGAACTAGTGAACACTAATTTTAATATTCCACTATAGTTTCTTTCTGCAATGCGAATTCGAAATTCTTTCTGCTTTGAGTTTGACGTTGGTTTAAGACGAGAGGAACGATGTAGGAAAGGTTAATTTAGGTTAGGGTACGAGGCGAGAATTTTTGCTGTTTCTGCTAAAATCGTTTCAAAATAGACCAAGTCTTTTGTCATTCCAAGTATTCGATGAGAAGTGTGAGATCTATTTTTTTCATTAAATCATCTGTGTCAGGATCTGACAAAATAAATAGTATGCAAGGTATAAAAAAGCCAATTGGGCCTAGATAGATAGATGCGTACATATATATTTGGGTACATTGGCACTCGTATAAATATGCAAGTTTATGTGGCAGGACTGGACTGAGTGATGAATGCATTCTGTAATTTCTTCAGTTCCGTACTCAGCTGCTGTGTAGAGACTTTCTGTTTACATTAAGCATTTTAAACTGGGAGTAAAAACTTCTGTGTAATACTTCAATTCCAATTTATGTGCATGTGTGAATCAGGGTTCACTGAGAAAATAAAACAAAAGAAAAAACAGCTGGGTATGTTGTTACATCGAAGAGCAACTCATAATTGACTGCGCGTTCCTGTCACTACTTACAAACACACACATTATTACATATGTGTGTATTTATGTTAGTATAATAGCAACAACAACTGAAAGCGCGACAAGTGACAGTCGAAAGGAAAACACTGTAACGCACACACACACATCCACCAACCCTGAAGCTAATCAGTCAGAGTGCTGAGAAGCGAGGAGCAAATTCTGCACAGCATACAAATACAAACAAACAAAATGAAAGAATACGCAAAAGCGTATCTTCGACGGAAAAATGTCATGCAATTACTTGATGATTGTCCTTTGTTTTCGTTAAAGTGGCCGCTTCCTGCCTTCTGGGTGTTGAAGAGATGCTGGCAGCGTTTAAAACCGCACAAATGGAAGAGAGGCAAAATGCAAAAAAAGAAACAAATAATGAGCAAATAATGAGCATGTTTTGTATTTGTTTGTGTTGTAGTGGCTTTGTTGTGCTGTCAGTTGCGGTGGTTAAATGACAATTGTGAGCATTAAATGGCTTGTTATGCCGCTGGCATATTTGCGCGCTGTTGCGCTCAAAGGGCGTGATGAACACCAGTTTGAGCTTGAAATGAGATCCGGGTTTTTGGTCAGAACAAAACACATTTGGTTTTTAAGAATTTTGTATCGTCTGAATGATTCACACAGTTCAAGGTGTGCGGATAGTTCGAAGTATTAAGGCCGTTCAAAGTAGATATTTGCACTGTGCGAACGTTGAAATGGTTGAACATTGAACAGTTCTCAAAGTTATTTGTTGTAATTTTTTCAAAAACAAATTCACATAAATGATTTCATATTTTTTTAAGATAATGTAACATTTTTTTTCTCCATGAAAATTTATAAAATACGGTACCTAATACCTGTATCCTGTACCTTTTCAAACGGGTATTCGCATCGTTCGTACTATATATCTGCATACTTTGGTTACTTTGCATGAATGCCCCCAGAATTAGTTTCGGTTAGTTTGCCAGCTGAGCCCTTTAGCATAGCAAAATTGTGGCCCGTTGTGTTACCACCAAAAAGAGGCAGGGACCCTGAATTACGCTCTGCCCCGCCACACTGCACACGTCCCCAATACGCTCACATTTCAACTGTTATGACTTTAGTGTTAGCTTTGAAACAATTCGAGTTCTACTCCTCGACGCGTAACATTAGAAGCAACTGAATATTCGGCTTTTCCACACACGACTGCCAGCGTTTTCACACCATTTTCGCATAAATATTTGCGCATGGGAAATCCCTTTGTGCACTTACACTCGATTTGTTGGTGTTGATGAATTCGCAATATTAGTCGAGCACATTTCAAGTGTTACCAGCGTTGTTACGCTGCGGCATCGAGCAAGCAAGACAAGCAACGTATGGCAGGATGGAAGATAACGGCAAAAGGGGAGGCACTGCTGGGCAGATTGGGAACGCGGTGAGTGTGGTTACTGTGTGTGGTTGCGGCTCGTGCTGCATTGAAAGCTTCGGCTTATAACTGAAAGGAATAAAAGCGATTTTGTGTTTGTCTGCGCTTGTGTGTATGTGTGCAATAATCTACATACATACAAATAAGTGGGTTGGCGTGCGAACGTGCAGCAACTGTGATACTTGATTGTAATGTGAGATAGTAGCCATTATTTTTATCTGTGAAGAGCTGATTTTTTTTAGGTATATGTTGTACATATTATGTGAAAGATATCATGGAATCGCCTAGTTACAAGTGTACTTTTGTTTTCTAGGTGTGTGCTGCATAGAGAAAATAATGTTATTGAACTCGAAAATTGATAGTATCATAAGCATAAAGAGGGCTTTGAATATTTTCAGTACTTTGTTCAGTGTAGAGAAGTAAAAAAACCATTCGAATAAAAGCACAAACTTCTGTTGAGTTCTCTGAAAACAGGTTTAAAAATCCTCTGATTACGTAACAAACACGACAGCCCATTTACGAGACTAAGGTCTGAGGCATTCAGGTAAAAAAACTTGTACAGGGTGGCGCAAAAGTTGTCAACAACAAAAGTTGTCTCCCAGTGTTCTTTGGCTCTAATTTGTTTATGAATGAATAAATGAGTAGGAAGGATGCATTCATTGGGATTTATCCATTTCAATCGTTTTTAAATTAAATGCTCAAAGAGTAAAATCACACAAACTTTACACTTGTGTATGTTCATATATCAGAGGAATTATGAATGGTGTTTGGAACAAATGATACGTGCGTGAATGGAATTTAAAAAAATTGCATTGTTTACTTTTTGCTGCTATAATGTAAACTATTGATGTATAGTAATTGATGCATTGCAACACTGCTTCACTGAAAAGTTACTCTGCCTTGCACTCCATCGCAGCGGAATATTGCATGAAATTCAGCTGCTGCCAAATTCGCAGATAGCAAAAATTCGATGAAATTTAATATCTGCGATGTAGCGACACGAGTTCAAATAAATAGTTGATAGCATTCAGAAAAGCACAAATACACTTTTTAAGTGCTCTTTGAATTCCTAGCTGGAGCTACGACCGGGCATTATTAGTCACTTTGGTGTGGCGCACAATTTATTGTCGCCTTGTGCGAACGCTCAACGCTTACGAAGTTAACGTTAAGTGCTGAAAATTGAAACCGCCTGATCGTGGCTCAGTGTCATTCTAATAAAAGCGTCTTTCATCTCTTTGCCGATATATGTACAAACAAATAAATATCTCCACGAAAGGCAAACAAACAAATATGCAAGTACAACAGCGAAAATGGGTCAATAACATTTTGCACGCTGTCGACTGGCGGCCAGCACAGCTCGCCAGATAAGGCAGATACGCGCTGCAACACGATCTGCCCTGGGAAAAATATAAATTGCACTTTGCCACATCGCGTTGTGCCGTGCTCGGACTTATCAGTGTCGACAGCGTGTTGCTATAAATAAAATTGAAAATTTGCATTTATTTTTACGCGGAATTCGCATTCAAAGTCGACTCGTAAGCGTTTTATTTGCCGCTGTGTGGCTGTGTTCCATGCGGTCATTTTGCTGTCGGTGGCATTTTTTTTAATGTGTTTTCGGCGGCACAGCAAATTATTCAATAAAACGCCCGACTATGTTTGTAGTGTGTAAATTGCAAAATTGAGGCGCACACTGTAATCTATGGTTGACAGCGAAACGGACAGACAGAGCGACGCGCTCATGGGTGAAATTTTTTCAGTGGTGACATCTGTGTGACATCTTCATCTGCAGTTATTGAAATGTTTTCAATGAATTTCTTATCAAGCTAATGTTTTTTGTTGCTGTAAATGTTGGGTTGTATGTTCAGTACACATTGATTTACTATTTAGTAGGTGTTGCGTAGTTATACAAATAGGGCCACGATCAGGCAGGGACAAGGATCGGTTCTGGCGTTCACCAGCTTGATCGCAGTCGGAAACTTTCTCTTCAATAAAAAATTGTTCGGCAATTGCAATGGATTAAAAGAAAAATGCATTTAGAATGAATGTAACTGATGCTTAGTTGGTGATTGTTCCGTATTTAAATTCATGAATCGCCCAATTTTCAATTCAACATTTAATTCAAAGTCCATTGGACATGGCAGAAACTTCAATTCCTTTCGATAAGTGCTGAGCAATATCGCAGGAGGCATTGGACTTGGATCTATATTTGGCTAAATGTATCGAGCCAGTGCCCTGTGAACCCTGCAAAATTCCAATCCTCTCCCTTCCAACTCCCCCTTGTAAACATGTTCCACCTTTCCAGTCAACCGGCTCTGGCCGTTTGTGTCGTCCAATGTACTTTTCTTTTGTTATTCGTATTTGAATACTCAAATAAAGCGCACACCGACCGCAACCCCGCGTATTTTCTTTAAAGCATTCCGTCGACGGCTCAGGTTTTCGTATACCTTTTCAATATTTGCAGTTGCAGGGTGTGTTTCCGCACAGCTCGGCCGCGCAATTAAGTGAAGAATTGTGGTTAATTGATTTTAATTGTTGCGGCATTTTTGGGATGGTCACGCAATTAGTTTTTTCACATTTGGTTCTATTTTGGAATGCTTAAGAATTGTACTGCTCCCACAAAATGGTGGACCATCTTGACACTAACTCGATAAGGACCCCAATTATTCAATACAGAGTGGGGCAAAAGTTGTCACCCAGTGTTCTTTGGCTCTAATTTTTTATGAATGAATGAATAAATCTTTTCTATTCATACATCAATAAAATTATTCAATAAAATTATTATATGTAAAGTGACTTTTGGAAGAATTTTGGACTTCATTGCAAAATGCACTCTTGAACGTGACATTACGCGTGAGATAAGTGTTCACACAGTCAACTTAAAATTGTTGTTGTGCCTATTGGCAAGCCAGCATCTGATATACATTACTTATACCAAGAAATTCACTCACATAAATTTAAATTTGAGACGACAAATTTTAATTACTTCTTAAGAATTGAACGAGCACATTGAAAACAAAGCAGCAGCACGTGTTTTCAAGCGTGTTGCTATTGTATTCCGTTTTGATGTTTCGTTGCTTTGTGCTCTTATATTCAATGTTTGCGTAACATTTTGTTTTTGGAAACCACATTGAATTTATTTTGAATTTAGATAACATGCAAGTCGAGTTGCCGTGTAGAGTAAGAACAATGGCACAGATATCACGCGAAACACATTTGCAAAGTGCTGTTTGTCTGTCTGTCAGCAGTGGCAACACTGTGCCGGAAATTGAAAACATTTCAATATGTCGATAACGAAAGCGAAAATAAAACAAGAATCAAAATAAAGTAGGTTTTTTGGTGAAGTTTGATTTCTTGTTTTGTGTAAGCCAAAAAGATACGAGGAACTGTTTACAGAGATAGCAAATAAGTTGATGTCAGACAGTATCCAACAAAAAGAAGTGAACAAATAAATTACAATAAAAATTAACATTTATATTCGAAAGAGAAAAATCCTTCAGTCAGACTGAAAGTAAAAGGAAATCAATACCAAAATTTCAAAGTGAAAATCTAACCGGGCTCATTTATTGATTACTTTACTAAAATTGTTATGAATTGGCGTAAATCGTTGTTTTTCTATCAAATATGAAATAAACATGTAAATTGACTTTTGAATCGGTGACAAGTGCAGACGAATTGAGAGAAAAGTTAACTCGAGCAGAAGCAGCAGTCTAGTTGCTTTGTTTTAAATTTATTTATGCAGTTTTTCGTTGTTCTACTGCTTTCTTTCTGTCTTGTGCATCTTTATCTTCTGCTGCCATTGCAATAACAGTGGGACAGCATTTTGAAGTCATTGCTGTACATGTGCCTGCCTGAATTGTCTCCCTATAAATTGCCAAGTGAAACTATAAATTTTACTAACCTCTGTCATTGTGAGTTCAATAGAACTTGAATGAGCAAATTCCTTTTATTCCTTACATCCATCCAACCTCTACACGTGGAATATTACTCATACGCCTCGGTGCCAATCGAGCAGCAAGTTTGCGTACGTCAGGCATTCATGTGTTTAAATAAAAAACTTAAAGCTTCTCTCATGCATGGCTGGCTAATTAAACATTATTTATTTCCAGAAACTAAAACAACAACGTTAAATTTTTTAGATTCCATTGTGTCATTGAGTTTTAGTTTTGAATAGTTTTATGCTAATTGTGTTTTAACTGAACGCTTAACAAATTTCAAATAATTTCCACTGCTTCAAAGACAGTGTTGCTATGGTTGCCACATTAAACATACATACATACATACATACAATGCAACTGCATATCGAAATGTCCAAATTGCAACAGCATTTTTCAATTGTGAACATGTGCCGAATGTTCGCGTGGGCTTCTCTCATCTTCTTCAACGGCCCCATTGTTTGTGCATTTTATTCTTCATTTTTTGTACTAACTCACGCCTCCGACTGTGTCCCACATTCAATCAATAGATTGTTGATATTTGCACAAAGCGCGCTGGCCGGCTATCAATGTGATTGATGCGCGTTCTGTTGTAGCTATTCATAGATTGCAATTTACGTTTGTCGATATTGGCAACACGAAAAATCATTGGCAACACGAAAAATCATTGAGTTTTCAATTCATATAAACAAAGTGCGTTTTATTGAATTCTGATTTTAATTGAAATTCCAAATGCCATTGCAAACATGCACATGATTTGTATATGAGGCGATATTTTGTACACAACTTTTAAGGAATAAATTCAAATGTCACACAAGACAGCCAACGAGTGATTATATCAAAGAAAAGAGTGAATATAAACTCTGAAAGTGTTTAGTTATATTAATTAAGCTTTAATAGAAATTTTCTAGAATGTCATATAATCTGATAAAAATTTGATTTAGTAGTTCTTTTTCTTTGACTTAATCTAGTTGATGATTAGTGCAACAAATTCAAAAAAAAATTTCGAGGGACAAGGTCAAACATATCTCAATCGATAGAGGACCTCAGTAGGTAAAACAGTACCAAGGGATTTTTTCCGGGATGTTCGAGTTTTTCTTTAAATGCAGTTTAAAGATGGCGGCTTAGTGCCCCTTCCTGAAACTTTTAAAACATCATATCTCTTGACTTAAATGTCAGAAAAAAATTTACGTCAAATGAAAGCTAATGATATGAAGTCGAAGAAACAATATCGTTTTTTGAAAAATTTTATGAAAAAAGGATATGAAGGACCTCAACTAAATGTCTTTAAACTGCATTTAAAGAAAAACACAATGCAAAGATTTTTCCCAAACAAATTTGTTTGGGTAATCCTAAAAATTGAAAACTCTTCTCAGATTTAAATTTTTCAATCTTCTGCTTCTATGATAATTTTGTATATTACATTATTTTAGTTAAATTTCTCATAAAAATTCTATGTAAAACATAGGCAACTTTAATCACTTCACATACTATTATTTGTATTGTTTTTTCCTCCTCCAATTCGTTTCATTTAATTTACCATTTCTTTTTTGGCATTTTTTATCAACCATCCGTTTTTATCTCCATTCTCGATCGGCAGCATTGCAACAAATTGCCCGAACAAATTGCAAAACAAAGTAGCATTTTTGTACATCGTATGCACTTAAAATAAATTGCGATATGCGAAAGCAGAAATGTGCCGGCACTCAATTTGGGCCGCACTAAATGACAAATACAACGGCACAATTAACTGCGCAAAGGGTGGGTGGCTGGTGGCTGGCCGCTGGCAGTGACAAATGCCGCTGGCCAAGTGGCACAAGGTCGCTTTAATAATTTGACGCTGTGTTCGTAAATGAACAGAAACAGTAACAGCGAGCAGCGAAAGCATCTCGAAAGAGTCAAACTTGGGTGCATCGCCAAATCGGCCGACTGCAAGCCGCGTGCGTGTGTACGACGACATTTGGAATCTCTGAAATATGCGAAGCATCTGAGGCGACTGCATGAGTCACGCGTCAGCGACATTGAAATGCGCAAATCCAAACAATAGCAAATTGTTGTGTGTTTTAAATAAATACAAAATCTAATTTTGACAAGTGCCAGCGTCGGTGTGTGAGTGTGTGTGTGGTTGCTTAAATTATGGCAATTTGAAAGGCAAATATTTACAACCACGCACACAGGCCCGCGCTCGCGCCCACGCGGCTGCACCGCATGCACGCACGCAGACACGCAACAGCGCAGCAACAATTAGAACGAGTTGCCTGATTCATGTTGTTGTGTGCAGCTGGTGTTGTGTGCTGCATTCAGCGTGGCCACTTGCAGCCACTTAAGCGCTGCCAACTATGCGGGCAAGTAACACGCTGCAAGGTTGGCTGTGTTCGTGCACAGGCATGCGTGCGTATGTGTGTGTGTGCGGGTGTATGGGCGGCGCCCGAATACCTTCGAATGTCCGGCCGACGTGTTGACTTTGTCTGCTGACCTTAGACGGGCATTTGCTCGGGCCGCCGTGACACCGGGCAGCCCGGTTGATGGCCGCTTATGCGGTTTTGTGTGTAATAGTTATCCGTGCGTGGCAGCTGCGCGCAACGGAGGAAGGACGTCCTGTACCAAATGGTTCGGAGTATGAAGATTTGCGCAAGCAGCTTGGGGCAGGGCAATTAACGCTCATTTGCAAGCAATATCTGACAAGCATGGTGAAGGCATAGCACAAATAGTTAATTAGTAGTCATTATGAGTGCAATGCAGTTGCAGCTACGAGCTTTCATATGAACAGTAAACATGTTAGACATACATGACCAATGTCTATGCATTGGTTTTGACAGCCTCACAAACAAGTATCGATTTTTTTTATACAATATATAAAATAGCAGCAGACATTCATTTACTGGTCAAAAACATACATCTTTTGGTATAGAAAATTCGGTAAATTTCATAGTACGAAAAAATCAACCCACACATGCGCTTTTAGTGTAAAGTGACATGTCACTGGCTGTCAGTCGATGTTGCCGTCCGAAGCTGGCTGCATGTGCATGTGTGAATTTTTTTTTAGCATTTGCCATTGTGCCA
The DNA here is from genome assembly GCA_963668005.1 of Melieria crassipennis. NCBI lineage: Eukaryota > Metazoa > Arthropoda > Insecta > Diptera > Ulidiidae > Melieria > Melieria crassipennis. The sequence continues at coordinate 12,518,949 of OY764961.1, forward strand.
AGTGTCGACGGCTGTCGTTGGCCGTGCTGTGAGAGTGACGGTGAAGCCAATGTGGCCAGTTGCGCGACCCACAAATTGGCAATCTCGGTGTTATTTCGCCAATGGAGTCGAGTCAGGGGTTGGTTGGTTGGTTGGTTAGTTGGTGCTGTATCAGCGTTAAAATTGTTGTAGTGCATTTTTATGGTGGTGAGAGCACAGCCGCCGTGGCTCAGTTGGTTAGTGCGTTGGACCGCGAGTCGAAGGCAGCAAACCGCAGGTTCAAATACTGCCCGTAATAACACCTAAAAAAATAACGGGAAAATTCGTTTTCTCTTTCGGCGGCTGTCCTCTCAGCTGGAAATGGCAAACCTCTGAGAGTAAAAATTGCCTATGATAAAGCTCCCAACCTGCCGTTCGGAACCGGCATAAAAACTGTAGGTCCCTTCTACCCGCGTACAAATTCACACGCACAACACGGGTGGTTGCGGGAAGCTAGGCCTTAGTCTCGCGTAAGCGGGCTGTCGTGCCAGTCAATTATTAAATTGAGAGCACAGCAAAGTTTTTTTAAAATGAATTTTCATGTTTATTTTATTTTTATTTGCTTGCATTTTAAATTGCTACACAAATGTGCAGCTGACAAAGTGTGTCGTTGGTAATTGATATCGTGAAGCAACGGGGCAGCGGGGAAACGGACGCAGCAACATGCTACCCGCCACATGTTGTAAGCGAAAATTCCTATAAAATATTATCCACTTTAAAAGCTTAAAAGCGCCGCCTGTTAAGCACCAAATAAATAAATTATCACCCATAGATTAAGTGCCAAATGGTAGCAGCATCGCTGCCAGCCGCAACAACAATAACAGCAGCAACGTCAGCCCGAAAAAGGTCAACGATGTTTGAAAGTTGATAAATTCCGCCAGCAGCATTTCTTGCACTTTGTGACCCTTTTCGGGTGCGCTGCTTACAATTATTGTTTGTGTAGTCCGCACGTGTTGCCAGCAGACAGTGTAACTTCTTGGCCGCACATCGCACTCCCGCTGCGTTGACGATGAGTTCGCTTAACATTTTCCGGCGAAATGCTTACGTGACCGAGCGGCAAGGTGGAAAGCGGTCGCGCTTATAAGCTCACATGTGGGTACATTCGGAATTTGCGAGGCATACCGATGCGCCTCCGCAGCTGCTGTGCGCCGCGCGTGGCCAAAGAGAATAATGTCGAGGAAGAATTTCGGCGAAAAATATGCAGCGTCTCGGTGAGAAATGGCTCGTGACTCGTTTAAAAATTAAATTTTATGCGAAGGAATGTTGAGAAAAATTACAATTTGGCAGATGATGTTGACAAATGTTGGGACATTGGGAATTCCTGCTGTCGAATTTGGAGGGAAAAAACCGCAACCGTAAGCGGCGCACTTTTTTCCCCTAAAGCATTGCAACAACAACAGCAATAACTTAAGAATAACAACGTGAGAAGAACAGCAACAGTAGGACGGCAAAAGCGGAAGCCACCACAATTCACCATTCACCGTGACCTTGCAATGTCATCGCGCGCTTAGTGGTCAACATTTTAATGATGCATTGCCCACTTAAGGAGCTTAGCGAAAATAAAACCCAGCTAAGGAATGCAAGACGGCGCACAGTGTCGCGAGTAGGAAAAAATTAAAAAAAAGAATGTCGAAAATGTAGACAAATAAGTTTGTAGTACTGAAGTAAATACCTCAATTTACTAAAATGTGAAAACGAATTTTAAAATTATCAATTTATATACCCATGGCAAACCACCAAACTTGCACTTTGTGAAGGTTGGTGACTTGGGTTGAAATTATTGCAATTTGTTGAATGTAAGTTCGAGGACTTTTGTCGGGAAATTTCCCATGGAACCTTATGTTAAGTAAATATATTCTATAAATATACTATTTTTGGAACTCTATGGAAGCTTTCCCTCTTTTTTTTGCTTTCCATATTACTTGTACCGTTACTTGAAGAAACGTCAATTCGTAGGAATTAAAGTGCAATGTCATCAATGTCATCAAACTACTTCGAGATTTTGCAGTGTGATATAGCTCAAAGTATGTATTAACTAATAGAAACCATGGACTTTAGCTGCACAAACTTGCACGTTTTTAAGAAATTCAACATTTTCAGTGGCGTATTCAGTCAAAAATAGGGTCCTTTTTGCAGTATGGTTGGCAGGAAAACATAGCGACCACTGCTACGATTCGCTTAAAATCAATTTTTGTATGTAGTAATATGCAAACACCAGTTAATTTAGAAAAACTACAAAGAAAAGGTAGATTCGATGGAAGATTCGGAAATACTGAGTGGCTTGCCATCGAATCACGGCAACTTTCGAAAAAAGCAAAACTTGTTACTGTCTTCAGAACCAATTATAGCAATTATACCGAAACTCTGATATACTGCAATATAAAAAAAATTTATTTAAAATTGTGTCAAAAATAGATGTAGAGGGTTTAATTTCCAATAATTCATGATCGGAAACTGATTATCCTAGCAGTAAAAATTAACAAATTGAAATTTTGAATGAAAATATATGCTCTACTGAGTTTAATAAAAGGTTTTATTATTAGGTTATTATTTTCTCTTTGGGTTTGAAATTACTTAGTTAGGTGCGCATAAGTATACACAGATAATTGTAGTTTTTTCAATATTTCCTTTTGTCATGACAAGCGTAATTGTAGGTTAATCGATACCATTATATATATATATATATATATATACATATACCTTTATATTGATGATATGAGTTGCTGTACCAAATTTCATCAATATATCTTTTACAGTTTCTGAGATACTGTCAACTTAGTATTTGGTTTGTATGGGAGGTGGGCGTGTCCGTGGGGCGATTAAAATAATTTTTGGCGTATTAACTTCTCTTTATAACAAACTCATATGTGCAAAATTTTATTGTCGTACGACTATTCCTTCTATTTTTGTCCCTCGTTACTATGGACTCGCGACACTGTGCGGCGCGCCGCACGTTTTAATTGCACCGCTCCACATAGCAAACTCAAGTGTTGCTGCTGTTGTTGTTGCCGTTGCAATCGCTGTTGCGTTCTTGTTGTTATTACTTACACAAAGTAACGCCCCAATAATTTGCATGTGACTGTTCGGGGTCGCGCTGCAATGCGGCACACACCCACACACTCCACACTCCACTCGTGCATTTGTTCCACGGTCATGGACGGCCTTGCTTGCTGCTGCTGCGTGTTTGTGTGAGTGTCTGTGGGTCTATGTGCACGATGGTGATTTTGCATTTTTCATTGGACGTGCGTTAATGGTTTTTGGATTTAGTAGCCAAGAAAAAGCTTTCCAATATTCGTGCTGGATGGTATTAAAGTATTTTTAATATAATTTTACAGTTTTTGCAAATTTTAAAAAGTTAATCAGAATGCTGCTTGCATGCAGACATAAATGGCTGGAAGTGTGCACACGACATTTGAAGTCGCCACGCCTCTTTGTTAGAGTTCTAGAACTAGTTTACTTTTGAACAATTTTAGCTTTAAACGGGTTTAATAAATTTTGTATCAATATTTTTTAATTACAGAAAAAATATTTAATATTTATGGAAAAATACAAAATGATAATTTTTTGATTTTATTTAACCATTATTAAAGAAACAGGGTTTTGATCAAACGCGCCCAAATCGTAGACTTCAATTTGAACACAAACTCCCTGATAACGCTGCAAATTATTGGAAATTCTTTTTTGTAATTTGCTTTGAATTCACTTCAATCTATTTTCTAAATAGTAATTTGTTGGTGCCTACTTTAATTAACCCCATAAATCAATCGTAGCTTTTGCTATAAGATGACAAATAGGTGAAGTTGCTCTCAGGCAACTTTGGGGTCGAAAGGGTTAATAGTCTAGCAGGGTGTGTAGTGTTTCAGTTTCAAAATATGGTTGATGAGTCAGGCTAATCCTAATCCTAATCTAATAACAATCCACTAACCACTACATATATAAATATTGTATGTTGCCAGTTTTGAGCCCCTATACAGGGTGGCGCAAAAGTCATCACCTTATCGGCAGATGCTATAACTTTTGCAAATGGCGGCTAAAGTAAATATTGCTTTGTCATTCATTAATTCATTCATTCATTCATTCCTTAATAAACAAATTAGAGCCAAAGAACACTGGGTCACAACTTTTGCGCCACCCTGTACAATAAACTGACAAAAACGCTAGGATTATTGGAGTAGTATTGTTTATCACTAAAAGAATTTCAATTCTATTTAAAACTAACATCGAGCTCTTAATTATTTCGTTAGAGTATCCCAAGTTTACCTTCTTCAGAATTCACTCCATATCGACATAACCTTATTTAACTGTATAATTACTTCATATGAACACATAGCTTTAGTGAGCTTACATATACATATATCTATATATATATATATGTATGTAGCAGTGTAAGGCGGTCATTTTAAAGTGCCGAGCTTATGGCTATCGCTGCCGTTAGCAGCGTGTGAGCATTCGCCGTTAAAATGCTTCAGCACATAACTTCAGCAAAACTATTCAACTACTTGGGGCGAACAATCACTCGCTTGAAATGCCATGTGACAGTCTTACAGTTTATTGTCCACCAGAGTGGACACAGTATCGCAAATCTCTTTAGAACTGCCATCCAGCATTCACACATTCGACACACACATCTATCTCTCTATGTATGCACATTTGTATGTATTGTATTTGTGTGTTTCATCCTTCTACCCTCTTTCCGATATGTTAGGAGTTTATTCAGCTGTTCGAGTCGTTGCCACTGCAATAACTAAGTATTGGAATTTTATTAAGTTGTCAAGTTGACATTTAAAAACAAATTGAAAGTATCCATCTTGAGTGGCTGCAAATGTTTCCACCAACCACGTGTCGAGTGTTTGGTCAACATCTTAAAGACCGCAAATGCCCGTAAAATGCGAATGGGGAAGAGAGGCCGGGAGGAACACATTAAGCTGCTTTCGCCCTGAAGCCTAACACAGCTCACAGCGGCAATAAAATCATTTTCATTGTGTGAAAAAGGTTCGCCTTCGCTTTTGTTTGTGCTTGTGACATTAGGGGCGTTTTGGTTGATTTTGCTTTTCTCTTTTTAGTACGACAGACTTTGACTTAAGGAATTTGTGTAGATTTGAAATTTTTGCCATACTACCAACTTGAATGTTGTGACCATTTAATACGTCCTTTCTGTCTAATAGTGCGTCCGAAGCTTAAAACCTATCCGAACCGCTTTTAAGCATTTCAACGTAACCCTTTTTCATTGTGCGAGTTTTTTGTAATATTTATGCCTTTGTAATACTTACACCTTTCGTTTTTATTTAAAGTTGGCTGATTTCATGCTTGAAATAAGTTCGCAGACGAAAAGAGGCAAAAAAAGGGGTCGCTTGCAAAAGGTGGTCACAAATCGCAAAAAAGAGGCTTTGTTGTTTTCTAAGTTTGCTTAAGTGTATTTGATGGAACAGTTTTACATGTAAATACTTTGGTGGTATCAAATGATTATATGTAACTTTCAATGAATATTTTTGTAGACTTAAGGCATTAAAGGTTTCATAGCTCATGCTGTCATGTTTTAGATAACAAACCACAATTTATGCAGTTTTATAGTGGGCAGATTTAACATTGTATTTATGTATGCAAATGCAAATTCAGCTTCTTGGAGACACAAACCTCCCGCGTTGCGTTATTTTGAACAGTGCTCTATGGCAGAGATCATCTTTTCATCAATGAATACCCAACTTCCAACTCGAAAAAGCCTTAAACCTCTTCCGCCTTCCACTCTTTCCTTGGCAAGCTCGAATATCCCGCCGAGGACTTACGAGGAAAAAAAAACATTCATGGGAGAGACAAATTTTACTTTTTCGAGTTCTCAGAATTAGTCTTTGTTCGAGTTCTCAGAATTTGTTTGTGTGCAAGACAGTTCATTAACTCGAACCTATCAGTCAGTGTCTTGAATTAGACGTGTAACAAAGGCCATAGAGACAATAGAAAGGCGCTGCCTTGTCTAGAATCACACCCGCCTTTTACTAAGATAGAATTTGACACTTGCTCGTTCTTTGGATTTGTTCGGTGGTTTAAGCAACCGTCAAAGTGCGCATCGATTGATTCAAATGGGAAACCTTTTTTTATGTGCAGAAAATACTTTTGCACTTGGCTCAAGCAATTTTCTCCCACAACTGTGCTCGTATAGTTACCAATTTTCGCCGTTCAATGATTTTTCCAAGTATTTTCAATAACATTTTTCGCTTGAAAAAGGTTTTCTTTTGTGCGGCCATTAGTCTAGATTGAAGCGACCCTCATTAATTGAATTGATTTGCCACTCGAAAGTATTCAAACAGTTTTTGCGCTCCGGCAGAATCTCAAACGCTTTCACCAGAATTCACGCAATCAGCAAACACTGCGAAAATCGACGGCAACAAGCATCCTTTTTCGGCCCGCATTCCTAAACTTCAACTCAAGTAATTTCATATTGATTTGAATTCAATGCAACTTTGCAACTCTGAATGTACATTTGTGTCGTTAAATGAAGTCTGTCTGCATGAAATGCCCGCATACAATTTAATTCCATATGAAATACTTCAACAGTTGCTTCTTGAGCGCATTGTTGTTGCTGTGCGTTCATTTCTCTTGTGAAGCGAGGAGAAATCACTGCTCAATGAGATGTGAGAATATTTTTATTGAGATAACTTTTTATTAGCCTCTCTGCGCACGCCGTAAATTGTTGTTGTTATGAAATATTGAGCCATATTTTCAGGCATTATTCATTCTTTTGAGATGGGGGTGGCTGGAGAGCAAAATGCAAGCATCCCTTAAAAAAGTAACCAAATTTTAACCTTTTAAGGCACAGAGTTTTGCATTTTCCAGTATCGCACTCCCTGCTAACCTCAAGGCTGGCCTATTTGTAGCCTCACAGAGACACAACTCAGCGGCGCTGCGCATGCATGTGTGTGTGTGCTGTGCTTGTATTGAAATATGCTTGCCATGTTTTACAAAACTCTAAATAATAAAATGAAATTTATGTGGCGCACATAAATTACAGTAACGAGCGCAATTCATAACCGCAGCAGCTGTTCGGCTGCCGGCAATGCTGGCTGCGCTGCACTGCACGCTGCTGTTGTCATGTCCTTGGCAGCGTCTGCACTTGCCTGTTCCTGTTTATGATTCATACTAAAGTAATTCATCCGGCAACATCACTCACCTCCGTTAAATGGCAGCAGCTGTGTGATGAAGTGTTTGGTGGCGGTGTTTGCGACCACACATCATTCGTCACATTATCTCAAGAAAATTGCATACAATAACTTTTGTAATTATGAAAGATATTCAAAGATTTTGTTGCATTGTTTTAAGGCTGATTTAGGGTTGCGATCAGCAAATTTTGTTATTTTACGTAAATGAAATGAAACAATTTTTTGGTTGCACAACAAAAGTAAATATATTTGTTTTGCTTTATTTGATTTTTTGCAGCAACAGCAACGACTCGCTCTGACAATAAGCTGCCAGCAACAAAGCCAGCCCAGGAAAATACGCCACTGCTGAGTACGCCGCTTCTTACTCGCGTTTCCGCTGGTCGCGCTCTCGCTGCTCGACCTTATCAATTCGATCGACCCATTAATATGCGCTGCGCCGGTAATGACGTGCAGAAAATATCGCGCAAGTAGCCGCGACGAGAATTGAAATTAACCGCTGCTCGCAGTGTCAATAAAACGCACCGAAATTGCCCAATAAAAATCGCAAATTTGTTTTGGGTCAATAGCGCCGGAAACCCAATCATTACTGTAATAGCGGCAGCAAAAACAAAAATAAAAACATTCGACAACAGTAACAGCAGCGGCGGCGGCAACAATACACACTCAGCCGACAGCGCAGAGTCGGCGTGCGTAAGAAAGGTGCTGCGGTTGGTGTTGTCTGCTGGTGTGTCCGCACTCGCACAGCGGTGTCCGGGGGAAGCTTTCTTTATTTTCGGTGAAAAGGTGCCATCAGCGAAACAGCAGTCGTGGATACCGCCGGTGATTACCAGGAGTCAGTGCTAGTGCCGCCTTGTCCACCCGCCACACCGCCCTACCAGAGGCTAACCAAAGCGCTGCAGTGCGATCCACGATGCGGACACGAGGTAATTATTGTTTGAACTATTGTGCGGGAGTACGGAGTGCGGTCGGCTGCTTCGGTGTGTAGTAATCGTCTTTAAGTAATGGCCGCAATTTAGACGGGGAGCTGACAGGAAGTACACGCAATTTATGTTGCTTTTTGCGAGAGAGCTATGTGGGTTTTTCCTTAGCAGTTGACCATAGTTTAAATTAGTTGGGCAATGGTTCAAACTTCCCAGCCCACATCTGCCGTTTGTTAGAAAACTCAAGTTAATAAATTCTTCCAGCAAATCCTACTGTTTAGGTATGTTCAGACAATCTTAGGACATGTTTAGCTTAAGTTATGACAAATTGTTATTGTACAGTCAATTTATGTTAGGTTAGTACGTCAAATGGCTCTTTGTGACACCACATGTTTTGAAACTGAATGTTTTTTCTCTTCCCCTCTGGGGTCGGATGGCAATTATTCAGATTCCTTGATGAAGAGGGAGATTGATTGCACAATAGATAAAATAACAACATTTCTGTGTTTCCTTATTGGACCAAGACTAATAATTCTAAAAAAAAAAATTAAAAAAAAATTAAAAAAAAATTAAAACAAATTATAATTTTCCACGTAGCCTAAGCCATGGCACCAGATCGTTAAGCGTGAACCACAGTGTTTAAATTTCACTTGGCGCTGTTTTTCCTACTGACAAAATCATCATATTCTGTACATCTGTACATATATGTACCTATGTATACTATATAGTATATATTTTGTAGCTTTGAGTCATAAAACGGTAGACCAGCATTTTGGCAAGGATGAGCTTTGCTTATTCAAGCACGAAACGTCACAAATTTGACGCTGTTCCTAAATATAAATAAAAACACATTACAATTTGAAATTTCAAAATTTGACCTTTATTGGTTTTGCTGTGAAAATGACACTTGCACAGCAGCAGGAAATGCTTGAAGGAAATTGATTAGTTAATAATTTATGCTCAATGAGCTCACACAATGCCAGTGTCAGCGTTAATAGCGAGAGTGGGTCGTCCCACAAATTTGCCTGTGGCCATTGTTGCTATCTGTCTTTTCTAATATTGGCTGACTAAACTAATTAACTGCACGACGCACCTAATTACCTCTCCACAACGTTTCCCACCACAAACTTGTAAGCGGCGCTTGTTTGCCATTACCGACTTCTGCTTCAACGTAAATTTGTTCTTCCACTAAACAACACCTACACAGTTTTGTAAGCGCTGTTAAATTTGTTGTCTGGCAACGATTTATTTTGCTTAAATTTCGTTGCGCTAAAGCATGATATGTAAGTATGTTTATGTGTATGTTCATCGGCGTTTATGAGAGAGGCGGGTGCTTGCACTTGTAACAGCCAAGTGCCTCCATCGAAGACACACACTCACAATGGCGGTGTTCACAGTCATTCGTCAGTTTAGCATATGTTGTGTACATGACAGTGGCCACATATCGTGAACACCGCCAATATATTATACAATGCGCTTCCTCTACAAAAGGGCCAATAGGACGGGGGTTGGGCAACGGGAGAATAGAATAATATGCAGACTTATTGCAATGTTGCTTTGCACCAAATGTTACAAATATTCACTAATGAGTGCCGCATTTGCGTTGGTAATTTGTGTGAATTGCAAAAGCGTGCGTAATGCGTAATCGGTTATATCCGCGACGCTGCGCGCTGTCGGCGTCCGTGCAGTGGAGTTCACTGGAAGCGAAATTTAGCGCTCACAAAAACTTTCTTATTATGAGTTGCATGACTTGACACAAAAATTGCTTAATTTACGGCATTCAGCACAATGTCTAATAAAATTTAATGATGGGCGCACACTTGACAACGCACACACACACACACATACGCTTCATACTAATGTGCGTTGTATGTTAGGATTTTATTGTCAGCCAGCCAGACAGCCGCCCAATCGATGATCCGAGCAGTTAGCGAAATTACATACAATAAAGATTTTATATATTACATACAAACCAACAGCTGCATACAAACGAGCTCTTCTATAAGTTTCGATTCAGGCCATTGAAATCTGCAGTGTCTGTCTGTCTGTCTAATGTATCGACTCGTGCACGTACAAACGCACAGCCACCATTTAAGTTATCGCAAAATACATTATCCACTTTGTGACGAGTGACATGTCGCTTTGTTGAATAGTACGAAACCACCAACAACTCCTTTACTGAAATTGCAATAACCGCACAAGCAAAAACAAAGGACACGGCAACTGGACTCGCGCTGCGGTCAATGCAGTGAAGCGTGCAAATTTAATAAAAAATAAGAAGAAGAAGCAGCAGCAATAGCAGAAAAATGGAATTGATTCGTTTTTTTTTCTCTACATTAATTGCGGGCATTGTTGCAAGGCAACGCCGCACAGTGTTGCGAGTAGTGACAAAAATGCCAAAATGCAATTGTATAAGCGCAAAAATCTGAGTACGAGGTTTTGTTGGAAATACTTCAATAAAGAGAAATCCGAAGTTTTATGAAAAAATATTGGATAACATAGAAGTTATGAGCTCCTAAAGTACGCTCTTCCAACGTTGGAAAAAAATTGTGTGCAAACAGCAAATTTTTGCTTCGACTTTGAGGTTGAATATTTCAAAATAAATTATGAGCAGGTCCCTAAAAGCTACTATTGTCGTAAGTTTCACCTAATTTTGATCTGGCAAGACCAAAATTTTACTGATCACTTTCACTTCTGAGCAGTACCGTTATAATGAAAATTAAGTAAAGAAAACGAGTGAATAAAACGTGAGTTCGAACTTTAAAAGCGATTTAAAAAAATACGTCAAAAAACACTTTTTAGATTTTTTGATATTTGGTTTTGGCAAGTATGTAGATTATGCTGTACAATTTTTAGCTGCGCATATTTGCGCGAATGAAAGTTATTGGCATTTTTCGGTGAAGACTTGAGTGCAAATTCGCGATATTTTCACAGTTTGGTTGAATGCCAATAGCAATCGGTCAAATAATGCTCTGTTGCTGATGGAAAAATTTGTTGAAGATATGTTCGGAAAATCAATTACGATTACCATTATATTCGAAATAGAGGGGTTAATGGAGTTTCGACAGTACACTGTGATTTTTTTTCGTACAGAACCAAAAGTTGACAACCTTACTACTTCACTTGTATGGGAGGCGCCCTCTGGTGGTGAATTTTTTAAATTGAATTAATTTTGTATTTTTGGCATTCAGGAATGTTGACGATTGTTGAATAAATCATTCAAATCGGCTCAGTACTTTGCCAGATACGATGTTTCTTCGTTTACTTTACTACATTTACATGTGTGGAGCCAGTTCCATTGAAAATGACTAGTTTTGTATGGCAGCCACCTTAAGAGTTGGATGTAGCGGTTAGATGTGTATAGAAAAAATATTCGGAAAGAAAAATAAATGGGGGTCAGTCTTACATATGGTACGTCTGGGACCAACCTGAGAGCAGCGTGAGCCCACTTTTTAAAAACGATGATTTTGTATGGGAGCCTCATTAAAGGTTGGAGATAGGGGGTAGGTATGTTCGAAAAAAATATTCAGGAGGAAAAAATTACTGGGGGTCAGTCTAAGATTTTAACCCTCTAAGAGCAACTTCTGAACAGCTGTGGAGAAATTTATTGAGATTTTAATTTCAATCACTTTTGAAAAAAGCGCATTTTATCTATATACACATTTATAAATAAATTTAAATTAAAATACAACTATTTTGAATGCAGCTTTTATGAACTAGGATAATTTTCATTGTTAATATGAGGTTTTTTCAAATCCGTTTGTATGGGAGGTGGTCGAAGTTTTAGTCCGATTTCATTGAAATTTTGCACAGTAAGTTCTTTACTCATACAATAACTGTATACCAAATTTCATTTATATACGACCACTTCTTCTATTTTTGTCACTCCGCAATATGAACTCGCAACACTGTGCGCCGTGGGCGTGGTGCAATTGACGCCGACCGGTGTTATTGAACTCGATTTCGCACACGCGCCTACATACTATATAAATAAGTATAAATATATACTATATATGTAAAAATCTGTGTTTGTGTGCATTTGTTGCTGTTTGCGCTTGTATTGTTGGCATCGTCGAGTAAATAAAACTCAATAAATGCAAATGGTGATTGAAAAAATTGAGGGCACATGTAAGAGCAACAAAAGCAGCTAGCAGGTGAATGCACACCAGCAGCAGCAAGTGAAGCTGCAGCAGGCGCCGATTACAGCGAAAAGGTTGCTCAATATGGACATCCGTTTCCACTGTCGACCGCAGTTGTTGCCGTTGCCAGCATAAAACCGCCGCATACATATTTAAGTACGCTTAATTACGGCACACCAGATGAGCGCAGTTGCTGTGCCACAGCCCGTACATTACACATGAGGGCATTGAAAATCGATAAAAAATACTTATGAAAACGTATACTCAAATAAGTGAATTGCGAAATAAACAAGAAGTGTTCGAGCGCAAATATTGGATTACGCTACGTTCTGGAAAGCAAACACATCTAAGTATGGCACACTTAATTTGATTTTAAAACAACGATTGCATATACTAAACTCATTATATATGCAATTCTTGTATATAAATACTAACCTTATTGTATATGTACTATATGCACAGAGTGGTGATGAAAATTACGATAACAGTGAGCAAACTAAATTTAACACAAAGAAATCAATGCTCATGATTATTTGGAGATGAAATGAATGATGAATGCAAAAAATTTCTGTGACTTTGAATTCATGGAAATGGGAATCTTTAAAGATTTGCAGCTATGGTTTTCTAAGGCTTATCCCTTTCGCTACAGGTTTTTACTGGGGAAAGTTAAAATTTTAAATTTTACGTCTTAGGCTTCTATGTGGTTATATTAGCAAAATTCCAAAGGAATTTTTTTTAATTTTTATACTCGCACTCTATATTTTAGAGTGTTTTTATATGACAGCAACCACATCGTTGTGGCTGTAATAATTACTTAAACATAAAACTTTTTACGCATAACGAAAATTTGAATATTTCTTCATTTACTTCAGCCAAAATTAAAAAAAAAAAGTATTTAAATTGAAAGAAAACGTCAAATTAAAAAGTTATCGAATTTTTCTGCTTCTTCTTCCTTTACTATGCCAAGATATACCATTAAAAAACGTGTATGCTTATCTTCTTTAAACTTAAATATTCAGTTTATTAATTTCGTATTTTTCCTAAAACTTCAAACTATTCTAAGGACCAACAAAAAGTGTATTCTTGAAACCACAGAGGGCTCAGACGTCCACAAAGTAGCAATGTGCCATATGGCAACAAAAAAAAGAGTTAAACTTAACTTAAACCTTACTTCATAACATCATCATTCATTATCATCATTATTCTTCTATCTATTATTCTTCTTTTTCAGCATTTCTCTTAATTATCTGTCTCCCCATATCTACACATATCTATCTCTTCCTCTGTTTTCTTCAGTATTTCTTATTATTTTCTAAATATTTAATGTTATTTTAAATTAATTTTAATTTAATGTTATTTATTATTATTACTCGTTACTAATTTACTCTTTTTGTAGCATTTAAAAGAGCAATCTTGTATGCTAAATCAATGTTAAATAAAATAAATAAATAAAATAAATTCATCATTATTCACATGAATATGAATTATTTAATTGAGAAATGCTACACTCAACCGCGAATTCAAACTTCTCGCCAACTGCTGCGAGCTTGTTTCCACACTTATTAGTTGGGCTGTTCAACAGGTCGTATGAGTAATATTTAAAAATTCTTCCACTCAAAAACTTAAATGAACCAAAATATTTTATTAAATTTCATGCCATAAAATGTATTGCGCAACTTCCAAAGTACTACGAAGTAATATTTTTGCTGTCAATTTGTACTTCATCTACTTGTATCCTTAAATATGAATGCTCTAATCTAATTTATGCAGCACTCTCAGTTGCTACATTCATAAATTAGTTTGGTTTATTTTCTTTTGCCTCGTTTTCGGATGTGATTCGACTACACATTGTATTTCCAAAATGGAGAAATGGAAATGAAAAATCACCCTCACCTTCGCCGTTTGCAAGAATTTATAAATAGTTTTGCTCAAGCGTTGGCGCGTGTAATCCGCAACAGCAGCAGATGATTGAATGGGAAAGCGCGCGTGGCATGTAAAATAATATTATCATATTATGATATATTGCCGTGCAATAATACTGTCCCTGTAGTTGTCTGTGTATGTGTGTGTGCATGTGTAAAATGAACTGCAGCGAACGGCACTTAAGCTGTTAAGAATGAGATATATCCGTTCGCCTCAAGAGGGGATTAGGGACATATTCTTCTAGACTTCTGAAAGTTTTATTAAAAAGGTGGTGAAATTATACTGCACTTGGTTTTAATTCAATATTTATATAATTTATTAGATTAATTTTAATTAGAATAATTTATTGCGTCAACTAAAAAATTTTATTCAATCAGCAACATTCTATACTTTATATCAGGATTATTTATAGTTAATTTTTCTTGTACTAAATTTTTTTAAATATTTAATCCTGGAAGTGCATCATTAGTGGAATCGTCTAACATACTTCTTCATACAGGGTCAAAATAACGATACACCTCCAGGGTTAATAAAAAAAAATTGTACATAGTAGTGTCCGACCGAAACATCTATTTTGGGCCAAAACCGAAACCGAATTTCTTTTTTTTTAATATTCGGCCGAAACCTTAAACGAAACTTTCCAGTTGAAATAAAAATCACCATATCAAGCATTTTTTCAACAAACGAGTTTTACATTAAGTAAATAAAGAACAAACAAACAAACATAACATAAATAAATAAATACTTATTAATGAAAACAATTTATTATTTTTTTTAAAACATAAAAATAAAAAATCACCCTTTCGTACCTTACTGGCTAATATTCAAAAATAAATCATTTAATATTATATGCTAAAAAAGTTTATTTACATTGGTGGCATCCAAATTACTCCTTCTTTCACTATATATCTGCTACACAATAAATTTTCTAGAAAGTTTTGGTTTCGGCCATTTTTTTTGCCGATACTGAAACCGAAACTGAAACCACTTATTTGAAAACCGAAACCGAATATTCGCTCGGACACTAGTACGTAGTCATAATTTCGGTATTAAAATAAAATTGTTTTCAAATATTCATGAATTGTCTTTGTCATTATAGGTGACAATAGGCCGCCGCATTGGTCTCTACAGATTCTGCGGCGATATTGGACGTGGCAATTTTTCCAAAGTCAAATTAGCTGTACACCAACTCACTCGCGGTAAGCGATCCATAGGCAAAATCAACGTTCATACAGTCCTCAACAATCACCGAAAGTACAAATAAACAATTAACTTCATTTTCACTAAGCCACTCCTGCACACATTCCCACTCACAATCATCGGACGTTCAGTTAATTACGTTTATTTATTGCCCACATTTAACGTTGTCTCTTTTACTTACGTTCATTTCCATGCTTAATGCCTGCAGACAAAGTGGCCATCAAAGTAGTTGACCGCGGCGGCCTGGATGCGAAGGCACTGCGTATGCTGTCCAGTGAAATCGCCACACTCGAATGTGTTCATCATCCCAATATTTTAAGGTAAAGCTGCGCTTAATTTATTGCATACTTATTGTATCAGCAATAATGAAATGTCTGTGAATGTGTGTGTACGATTTATATGTACAATCATGACATTTGACGCTACTGTGCCGCAGGCTCTTCGAGGTGGTGGAGACGCTGGGTCGCGTCTATCTGGTCACTGAGTGGATACGTGGCGGCGAGCTGTATAATCACATCACGCAGGGCGGACCGCTGCGCGAAATACACGCCGCACCCCTGTACAAACAACTGCTGCTGGCTGTAAAGCACATGGTGAGGACTACGAACGAGCGCCGCCCACGACGACCGCTGATGATGTGTGCCTCAATACAGATTCAGTGGCCGGCGGAGCGTTCTATGATTTATGTTTTATTACGCTGTTTCTTTTTGGGTTTTGATTGCGGCTTGCAGCACAGCTTGGGTTTTGTACATCGCGACATTAAGGCTGAGAACGTGCTGCTGCTGTCGGAGGATCGATTGAAGTTGGCCGATTTCGGGTTTAGCACGCAATTGATTAACGGTAAGCAAGAAGTGCACTCTTGGTGCTTATTTCAATATGAGTGAGTGCCACAATATGTATATTTATTTATTTATTTTTTTATTTTATTTATTTATTTATTTATTTTATTTATCTATTAGTGGGTTAAAGTCTCACATTGATGGGGACAAGGCTTTTCATCTCGATTAAAAAAACACTCATCTTTCTACGTCTTTTCACTTTGTGGCCCCAAATGAGTGTAGTGTTTTTTGACCAATATTTCATAAACTAATGTTTTACTCACAGCTGTACAAAGTGTCAGCCCCAAAAGCCGAGCACACTGTCAATTGTGCTCCAGTGTTGCTCATACTAGTTAGTCAACACTGTGTCGGCTGTGGCTTGTCCAAAATATCGCAAAGTATGCGTTGCGTTTTGTAATCGATAAGTTTCCTTATTTAACACACAAAACAGATGTCACCTCCTGGCCATGTCCGTGCCACAGACATTCATTCAATTACTGATAATAATCAGCACATTTACGTACACTTATTTCACTAGCAGATAGAAACAAAATTACACACATACAAGCAATACATTAGCAGCCATAACAACGCGTAAAAAGGAATGTATTTATTTTTAGTGTCGATAGCATGTTTGTTTTTCTATTTTGTATATTTTGGTCCAACATTTTCTCGAATTCGAAAGTTGACCGTATTAAAGTCGTCCTGACATTTGATACGGTCACCTTTTCATACCGTTGTTTGTTAGGGCATTTCATTTGTACGTCTCCAAGTGTCGCTTTAAGTACTTTTTACTAGAATTCAACCTAACCGTCAATTGTTCTAGAATGTGCAACCCAAGAATGAAAAGAGAGAGAATTAAAAAAAAGTGCTTATTTATTAGATAGCCAACTATGTATTTTATACATACTTAAATAGAAGTTATTTCGATAAACTTTTCAGTTGGCAAAACACTCTAATACTGGAACAAGACATTTATTGTGACTATTCGCACCTGAATTCCTGTCATCCCACTTCGCATGAACTGTCGAGCTGTACTCTGGCATATTCCCTAAATCTGTGATTTATTATAACACAACTTTAATTCCAATTTATTCCGCATGAGCGCACTTCAGCTACAATTACCCTAAATCACACTCATACACTGATTTTGCGTATTGTTCTGACTGAGCCAAATATTTGTGGTTGGTTGGTTGATATAAAAAACTTCTTTTGTGATATTCAAAGCTTTTTGTGAGTTAAATTTTGAGGCAAATGTAAGCAAAAATATTTTAGCTGCCCCAATGAATCATTTTATGTAACGCTTACTGAAATTAGAATGATTTAATATTGATTTGTCATTCGCACTGCTGATAGCACAATCAGTGAATATATAAAAGTATAAATACATAAATGATTCGAACTTTTTGAACTTTTTTTGAGTATTAAGGGAGTGTTCCCGGGTAGAATGCCGATTTTAGGCTGTTTTTCAAAAAATTATTTTGGAGCTACAAGGCAACATGCAATATTCTGGTTTTTTGCTTGTTGTTCCTTATTATTTGGAGAACAGAAACTCATATTTGTGTCAAACAATTTTATTTTCTAAGTACAAATTTTCAGTGGTCAATGTGACCTTGTTTTCACTGCTGGCCGATAATAAATTTCGGGAACCAGTAATCTGAAACAGAAATGGGTATGCAATTATTAATCTGCAATAAATTCCGCGGATGGTAAACCACAGTTTTAGTCAAAATGTTGATTAGAAACAAAATGGCGGCCATATGAAAAAAAATTGTCCAGTTTTGCCACCTTTTTTTACCTTTAGAGTGCTTGAAAATATATTTAACAATAATTTTTTGATGAAAACTTTGGTTTAGCATCCAATGAAAACTATCTAGAACATTTTCCCAAAATTTCAAGTCGATACCTCTCATAGTTGCTGAGAAAAATTATCGGCCAGTACAAAAAATGTGGTTTCGAGAAAAACGCGTTTAAAGTATCATGCGCAATGTATCAGCGGAGCAAAAAGAGCTGAGATTACTTCAATTAACATGCAAAAAAGTGGGTACTGAGTTTGCGGATTGAAAAACAACTTTGGGGGGTGATAGTATATAGTATAAGGTACAATAAAACGCCAAAAAAAAAATCGATTTTTTCAAACTTCTACCCAGGAACACTCCCTTAAAGTAGTTTTTCATAGAGATCTGTCGTCAATCGTTACTCATTGAGCACATAAATTCAGATAGCTGCGTTTCATTATAGGTGCCAATCAGAAGCTGGACACTTTCTGCGGCTCTCCGCCCTATGCCGCACCGGAACTATTCTCCGACGACCATTACATCGGCGCGCCGGTCGACATCTGGGCGTTGGGCATACTGCTCTATTTCATGGTCGTCGGCAACATGCCATTCCGTGCGCCTACAATACCAGGCTTGAAGGCGGCCATACTGAAAGGGGACTATCTGTTGCCGGGCCAGCTCAGTTTGCCGTGCATAAGACTAATACGTACGTAATACGTCTCACATTCACTCGCAACATTAAGTACATACTATACTTATATATTTAACTAATTGTGCCCCTTAGAACGTATACTTATCCATATACCAGCGCGTCGTCCCACCATTGACGACATGCTCAACAGTCAATTCGTCGCCCATCCCAAACTGAGCGCCGAACTAATGCAATACGAGATCAACTTACGCACAAAGCCCGTCAAGCGTTCCGGTTTCTGGGTGCGCTCCAAGTCGCGCCGCATGCGCAAAACCTACTCGCTACGCGAACGCTACATGGAAGTGACCAATAAGCCGCCAATCAATATGAACACGAAGAAGAATGACGGTCTGTTTATCGATAATTTTCTGCATCCCATTGAGATCAATCGCGACTTGCCGGGCGACCTCGCCAAGGAGCCGTCGAAGAACAACACGCCGAAGCGTTCGCTTTTCTGCGGCACGCTGAAGAAGAAGGTGAGCCCCATGGAAATGGAGCGGGAGAAGCAGCTGTCCAATGGCAACGGCTGCGAGCGGCGACAGTGGAACGTCGATGTGGTGGTCGACTGTCCGCTGTTCAAGAACTACGATGCGGAGACCGGGCCGTTCATTATGCTGCCCACCGACACCGACGACTTGAGCCAGCTGAACGCGCTCGAGTACGAGGCGCGGCAGATATTGGCCGAATTGGGCGTGACGTCGGAGATGCTGCGCGCAGCCAGTCAGAATGGGCCGCGCAGCGACATAATCGGCGCCTATCGCATCGTCATCAATCGGCTGCAGAAGCAGTCGTGGCTGGCGCGCAAGCACGTCGAGCTGGCGCTGCAGGAGATGCCAAAGATGGAGAAGAAAATGGAGCGCTCTTGTTGTATACTCTAAGTAGGCAGAGTGCTTCGTAGACATAGACGTAGACGTAGATGTAGGCGTAGACAGTTTGAAACGACGGTGCCACAATAACAAACCAACAAATACAATTTTCTCTCTTTTACATATGTACGAGTAGTGGTAGTAGCGTATTGTACGTATACAAGTATTTCAGTCCAACTACTTTACGATATATCGCCAGCGAACGTGTGTAAGTAGCGTTTTATGATCTCTGATCTGCAAGCGGATCAATCGAAAATTTGCCAATTGCACTATGCAATTAGGTAATAGTAATAGCTGAATTTCATAGTTGTAGTTGTAATAGGCAACAATGCATACATGTAATGAGCAGTTGTTATAATGAATGTGCTCCACACTAAACCCCAAACTAGGTTAAGCGGGCAGACGCTCTGGACGCCGCCCATTCCGTAGTTAATGGATATGCAATTTCTGTTGAATTTCACACTCTCGATCCTTGTTTAAAAGTATTTCGGTTTTTGTTACGATTCTTTAAAAGATGGTTTTTTCTATTTCTGCAGCAGGACAACATGAATTTGACTATAGAAAATTTGATTGGTCCAGTTTAAACGTACAGAATTAAGAGGATATTAAAATTGTCTATTAGCAACATGATTTGCGCGTATTGAATTGTCTCCTATGGAGTCAGGTAGACGTTATTAGTTAGATTTTTTGTTAAATAGATTTAAAATACATTATAATAAAATGAATTACGTGAGATGTATTTGAATGAGGATTGTGTTTTATTTGTATTAATGTTGTTACAAAACCAACAAAACCATGGAATTCTTTGCTGAAAGCATTCGCATCATAAACAAAAACAGACAACACTGATTGTCGCCTTGTTGGAGCTTAAAGAAAGCATTCGTATTTAAACTGGTAATTATGAAGAGAGATTAGTGCAAATTTTTCAATTTTCAGAATCCCTAATCGTTTATACTTCTTCGTTTTATTTATATGCCTTATTAGAGAACTGTCTGGAACTTATGCGATCCAACAGATGATCCGAAATTCAACTCTCTTTTATTGATGATTATTGATATTGAACCAGATTTTGAAAAGTTTGAAAGTACAGTCGTGTCAGGGTATAGTGAACACCTCGATATAGTGAACACCCAAATTTTGACATGGAGCCTCTAAATATTGAACAAAATTTTGAAAGCAATTTCAAGCAACAAACAAAAAGTGTATTTTGAGCAAATAAAACGAGTTTTTGATCAAAAATGTTAACCTTGATACAGTGAACAACCTCAATACTGTGAACAGGCCTTGCAATAATTAGTTCACTATATCCAGACACGACTGTATTAGTAAAAATAGTAGTTTTAAAGTTGAAAAAGTAATAAGTGTGGTAAGTATGTAGACGAAAGTAAGATAGGTTAGGTTAGGTGGGTTGCGCAATTTTTTATATATTTTTATTTATCCATTTTGATATATTCAGAAATTGAAGAATATTCCAAAGTTGCATTTTAGACAGTTTTTCAGGCACTTCAAGATCGGTTTCCTGGAGCAATCAAAAATGGATAATAACTATATGAAATTATTTCGTTGTTGATCGAAAGTTCCACTTTCGGGATGGTTTTCTTCTAGAATATAGACTAATACATACCAATAGGGTTGGGCTGATCCTTTATGCAGCAAGTTGTTGCGTTATCACTGGACACTGGCTCGGCCCTTGCAGGTGTGCCGACTCTGCACTTTGAACCTATGAAATATCGGATCTACTCTTCTTCAATAAGTGTTCGAGCTGATTTTGCTCGGATTGAGATTGAGATTAAGAGTTCAACAAAAAGGGATACACAACGGGCCATTATGACCAAATCCAGGGTTGGACAACTTTACAATGGCCCCTTTTCAAGCCTTTTCAAGCCACCGACGTGGCATGAAAAAGGGCCACGGGGCTTGCATTGCGCTTACCCTACGTAACCTAACTTAACCTTTCTTTAAAGTTAAGAAAACTATACACATTTTTTTAGATGGAGAAATGAAACTTTTAAAACAACTTGATACGCAAAATGCCGAGAAAAATTCAAAATTTGAGGGGAATGCAATTGGCTGTAGGTCACTTTCCAGTAACTACGTTGCTGCATACTTCAAGTCATAATACTTATTTTTTCACACAATTTTTCTACATAAATTAAGTATAAGACTTGTCGAAAATATTTGTAGGAAATCGTTAAACATTCTGGCTTAATGCCGTAATGATGTATTTTCAACTGAATTTATTGCAGCATATGAAAATATCTTCACATAAAATACTTAGAAAGCGTTCGGAATCGGAATTTTACCCCAAGACTTATGCTTCACTCTTGATTTTACTCACACACTCATCCATTGATGTAGACACGTCAAATGTCTGCACAAATCTAAGTACCATTAAATCCAACCGCCAACGCGCTTCCTGTCTTGTGTCAATGCGGCCTGCAACGTCTCGGCATAACACGTTGCGCTCAATATTAAATCAGAAATAGTGCCTTTCATGCTGCGGCCGAAATGCGTGTAAGCCTTCAGCAGAGCGACAGCCAAATCGAACGCTGGCCGCCGGCACCAGTGACAAGTGGGCGTCACTAGTGGCAAGCTGACTGCCAGCCATGGCAACGCACCAATCAGCGGTGAAAAGTGTGTCAGCACGTGCTGAGCGTACTAACGATGCGTCGCGCTGCAATATGCTCAAAGCAATGAAATCAAATGAAAACGACATCACGTCTGCGGAAATCTGCCAAACATCATTAATTTTGAATTTGACTTCCGCTGCCTGGGCTACCTGTGGTGCACACACTTGCAGGCCCACATGTGTGTGTGTGTGCGCGGCTGAAAGCAAGTAAGCAGCGCAAAAGCCAAATGTGCGCGGCCGCTTTCTGTCGCCCGTGCAACACCAAAGAAATTGTGTTGCCTACGCCCGTGGCGCACTAGAACGATGCCATCAGAAATGCTGCTGAAACTCGGCATTCATTGCTCGGCAGCGCCTGCGGCCGTGCGTGTTCTGTCATATTTGCGATGTGCCGTGCAACGGCAACGGCATCGAAGCAGCATTCGCCCAACCGCTGACCTGTGTGCCGTGTGTGTGTGGGGTTGTGTTGTTGTAGTGCAAAAATATTGCTTTGAGTGAAATTGATGGATGAGTTGGAAAACAGTGAAGTGAATAAATGAATGAAATTGATGCTAAATTAGAAAGCGAGCAGACAGCATTTCGATATTTTTGCGCGAAGCGTCTGCACATTAATAATGCGCGGTGGCGCCCGTTGGTGCTGTGTTGCGGCTGGCGCGGCTGATGTAAAGTTGGAAATTGTTGTCAATTATTGCTGCTGCTGCCATTGCTGTTGGAGTTGTTTGCTGTTGGTGGTCTCGTTATTGATATTTGTGTTGTATACACTGGCTGGAATTACGAAACGCCATTAGAGCGACACCAGTGCGCGCACTCGACGCTGTTCGTAATCTGTCCTCTACTTAAGTCATTAATCAATCAATACGGCAATGAAAGAGAGAAAGAAATAAATGGCATGAAAGAGATGAATGCTTGGTAAATATTTATTTTGTTGGGGCTGTCATGTCATGGCAATTATTGTGCATGTTGCAACTAACCAAACCAAACACATACCCGTCAATTATTGGGGTGATAATCTTTGAAATTAATGTAACCTACGAAATTCAATGACAACAGTTTTGGTGTAAGAAATTGTCTTTGGAAGTATGAAAGTGTAATTAATGGTTCAGCATATTGATGTGTATAAATATTGATAGATACTACAGTTGTGGTCACAATAGTTGTGGAAAGAAGTGTTTAACCGCATTTGACGTTTTGATTTGATCTTTGCGTTTCTTGGATGTATCGTTGATCAATCGATACATTCGTAGTAATCAATCAAATTAACCACACACAGGGACACATTTGTTGACTTTCAGTTGTAACTCATTTCCGATGAACTGATATAGAACAGGTTTTTTTCGTTGGACCAATCATTAGCGCTTCTTTGAAGATGGCAGTAATTAATCCACAGTCCAGGGGACTATGCCCGTTTTGTTCAATTGTAGCCTTAGCGTGTTTACTTTGAGCCGATTTCTATTCCAAGATTCCAACTTAGGACCAACATCAATTACAAAACTGCTCGAATTTATGCCGATTTGTGCGAAATGGAAATGGCATATTAAATAAGGGCATTTGGGTATAATTAGAATTGTACATATATACATACGTACTCGTACGAATGTGGAATTTCCTTCTGAACGCATCGCAGTGATTTAGTGTTTCCCATAGTTTTTGCGCAGTTTTTCTGCAGCTCCAGCTACAATAAATTATGTGCAAACTATATTCATTTCCATAACTCTGAATGGAACCGTAAATGAGAATATGTCTTATACACTTTTTCGTGATAGTAGCACTCGATTTCCTTATGCGGCACATATTTTACCTGCCCACGATTGTCCTTATTCGACCACATCCATACTTCGGCACATTTCCATATTCTTATCTGCGAAACGTTTTGCATATTCGAGCTGAAAAAATTGAATCCAATTTGTTTTGCGTGCTCCACACGCCGACTGTGGAAGCTGCTTGGCTGCCTGGTTGATGCATTCACCAGCTCGACTACTTGGCAACTCGTCTGTCGCCTAAGCCTCTTTTCATTATCGCATTTTCATGTAAGAATTCACATCATCTGAAAAATTTCCATAATATGACATCATAAGTAATATGGGTTTCATCGCATAAGCCTCAACGAGAATGAGCGCGACAGCCCTCATGTTTGTATACGCGGCTATATGTGTGAGTAGGTGTGTGTGAAAAGCAGCCAGGATACTCATGAATATTGTATGTGATTATATTTAATTTTGCCCACCAGGCGGCTTGTGTCTGACGAGGTGAGAACGCCGCCAGGCTATTATTAGCACATAATTCCGGACCATATATTGTATATTGCAGTGTTTAGTTGCGGCATTAATGTGGGCAATTTTGTGCTGCTTATGATACAATTCGACTGGTATTAGCCTTTCAATAGATGCTTTGCTTGAACTAAGAGGAAACGGGTTTTGTAAGTGCAAAAACTAGAGAGAAAATTGGCAAACACAACTTAAAGACTTTAAAATTTTCAACCAGTAGAAGAGCATGAAGGATGCTTTCATTCTGCGGCTAGTGCGCTGAAAAGTAAGTCAGACTGTACTAGTATAGGATTTAATTAAAAGGTCCTAATCAGTCCATCGAAATCTGCATACATTATAAGTAAAAAGAGTATGCGGAAACCACCGAGAAAGCAATCCCTTAATTTGATTTTTATCTATCAAAGTCAATACGTAACTAGGCTGCCTTTTATATTTTTTCAATAGGGATGGTCTAGTACGTTTTCGAAAAATCTGAGATTGCCATTGAAAAGTTTGTAATTTTTTACCATAAACGTGCATAGAACATTTTGATGTTTAAGTGCTATTTGTGTTGTTTACACTGACTTGAAAAATTCATCTCGGTCAAAAAATGGATTTAACTCGTGAAAATTTTCGAGCAATAATTTTATACGATTTCCGAAGTGAATTTTCTCAACAACAGTGCTTCGATCGCCTTCATTCGGCATTTGGTGATGAAGCACCAACCCTCAAGACAATTTATAACTGGTTTAATGAATTCAAGCGTGGTCACCATTCGCTCCAGGACGAATTTCGTGAAGGTCGTCCAAAATCGGTCATTGTGCCAGAAACCATCGATGTTCACATACCGTGAGATTAAGGCATCCTTGGGCATTAGTTCCACGGCCGTGCATTCGATATTGCATGAACATTTAGCTGTCAGAAATATTTGTTTTCTTTTTGGATCCTGCATAATTTGGCAATCGCTCAAAAAAGGCTTGTGTCGATTGGTGCAAAGAAATGATGGAAAAATTCGATCACGGTACTTCGAAAGACGTTTATAAGATCGTGACAGGTGGCGAATCATGGATATATGCGCATGAGCTCGAAACAAAACAGCAATCGTCCGTGTGAGTCTTCCAAGACGAGCCAAATCCAACAAAAGTTGTTCGGGCACGCAGCACATCGAAGCAAATGGTCGCCTGTTTCTTCGGCAAAACTGGTCATGTGGCTACTGTGCCTTTAGAGCAACGTAGAACGGTCAATTCTGAGTGGTACACAATAATTTGTTTGACAGAAGTGTTCAATCAAATACGGAAAAACAACCGCCGACGCCGAAGCATTCTTCATCGGCTCAAACAATCGCCTATTTGATCGACCAAAGCATCGATTTGATGGGTCATCCGCCATACAGCTCTGACCTAGCACCCAATGACTTCTTTTTATTCCCGCACATAAAAAAAATTGCGTGGTCAACGATCTTCATCGCCAGAAGATGCTGCTGAAGCATTGAAAAACCATGTTTTGGAGGTGTCTCAATCGGAGTGGAAAAAGTGCTTCCACAATTGGTTTGAGCGCATGCAAAAGTATATAAATCTTCAAGGCGAATACTTTGAAAAGCAATAAAACCATTTTTGATGATAACAAAATGCATTTTCATCCTTTTTGAAAAATTTAAAAGGCAACCCTCGTATGTATATAATAAATTATAATCACATATAAATACATTATCAGAAGGGTTAACTTACGTCGAATTTAGGAAAGATAAAATATGGTTAAACATTTCGCTGTGTAATTATTGTTAGTTCGACTCATCGAACAGCACATAAAGTAAAGTCTTCACACTGGTAATCCTTTGCCCATTAAAAAGCTCGCCATTTGAAATACAATTTATAGATATCCATTTATTCATTTATTTATTTTCATTCAAGCCTAGAAGCTTCGTAGGTGTTCTTAACCCTAACTCCCAGAATTTTAAAAGTAATGTAAACCCAGAAGTGAGACTGTCAGGCTTATATGAGCTAAATTACTGAAAAAAAGTATTAGTTTAAAAAGTACAAAAACTGTCTAAAATGTTACATTTATAAATGCAATATAATTCTAACATTCCATTAGAGGATTACATAAAATAATGGAATCGAAAATTTTTTGGATTTATCACCATTTGAAATCTTTAGTGAGACTGTGAGGCTCACTTCTGGGAATTAGGGTTAATAGATCTGTTTTTATCGCAACACTTTTTATGTAGAGCAGTAAAAATCCCGCAGCAATTCGATTTCCTGCGATTTTTTTTCTTCTTGTAAATTTGCTTGCTAGTGTAAAATAGAAATTTCCGTTTTTATAGAACAACAAACAAATAGAAAACTTTTTTAAGGCCATGTAAAATAAATAGAATTGCCAGCGGATGGCATTAATATAGATATTTTTTTCTCTTATTAAATTATTTTAATGGTCACGAAATTCTACAAGAATGCATTTTCAAAATTTTCTTACCCGCAACACTGGGCTTTCAAGCTTTTACTTTGTTTGTTTGTTTGTGAGAATAGTAGGTAAATAACTCGACGCAGAGAACTCTCGTTGCGGCTTTGGAATAAGACTTCTTCTTGGAAAATACGCAATACGCTCCATTACACTGTGGCTTTAAATATCAGAGGAATTTTTTTTGTGCGGCCTCCTCGTGCCCATATCAGCAAATTGCAGCTGCTATGTCCGCTGAACGCGGCCCTTCCGCTCGCATTCGCACTTAATGCCGCTGCAGTTGGGAATACGCAGCGTTGCGCCATAAAAATATCACTTTCCCCTTTGAACTTTGTGGCGTTTTAATGCTGCGTCGACACACCCTGGGCCGCACCACTTTCCATATGTTTAAACATTGATGACATTTTTAATGTTGGCGCAGTTTCACGCACTCGCGCTGATGTAGCGCTCGCAGCACTTTCAGCATTGCCGCTGCCAGTGGATTATTTTGCTTCAGCGCGCACTATTTACCATTTACGTGTAAATGCTGAGTTAAAAGCAAAAAGCGTAAAAATTCCACAAAACAATTAAACGGCGCAATTTTTTGCACGCTCTCTGCTTTCGGCTTCAGTGGGTGTGTGTTGGTGTGCCAGAAAATGGCGCCCATGCAGCAGCGGCAACAAGTTCACGTGCATCCATGACTGCCCGCCAGCCAACAAGGCGACGGGCACGCTGCGTAATTAAATAGCGACGCAGGGACGACAGCCAAAACGTCAGCAGCGATTTCTATGAAAATTAAATGAGCACCACCGAGAAATGTGTGTGTGTGTGTGTGCATTTTTTTAATTTGCATAATTTTTTTGCAATGACGCGAAGAAAAAAGCTAAGCACTGCACACAGTGCTGATATGGAAATTATGCATTCACATTCGCCAGCATTAAGTGTGGCAAATTTGCATAAGAAAACGCGTTAGCGAAACTATATTCGTTTATTTAACTGCGCATTGGGCTTTTTAGAAATCATACCAAGCGATAAAGAAAATTAGTGAGAAGTGCAAGGACACTTTTAGAACATCTGGTAATTGCGTTGCGAATTGTCAGCATGGTTAGGTTTCCATAATTTACATAGCTTAGTGCAAAGAAAATTAAAAAGCTCTGAAAATTAATTCTGATCAAACAAATTAAATTGTATAAAAAATATGTATTATGTCTATCTTCTCATTGCATAGCTTTGATCATTTTTGTAGGTAAGATCGGAGCAATGACTTTAATAGTAACATTCAATGATTTCCACACAATGTTCAATGTTATAATATATTAAACAATTGACAACAATTTATCATTATAACCAAATGAAAATCCAGCTTTTCCATAGAAATACCTCGTAGTGCACATATAAGAATTTTTGCTAGCGGTCGCTGACGATGGCGCTGCTGTCACATCCGAAAGCGGAGGAGTGGGTCTCTACTCCGAAGTTTTTCGAGGGGTTGTAAGGCTACTGCATCTATGTTGCATCTTTCAACTTTAGTAGATGTCTAAGTAAGCCGTCTGAAAGTTCCCAAACTCATACAACAGATGATAGATAGGCATCTCTCAGAGTGCCGTGTTTGAACAATTTTTATTTATTATTTGCCTACCTTGCTTATGAATTTCCACTACCACTACCACTGCCACTGTGCTTGTTGTAAAGATCAAGTTTTGTAGCGTCTGACAATGCATAGAATGTGTGCATATTGTGCTAAGTATGAGGCCACTAGACAACTCCTTTTTCATGCGCCCATGACCAATCGAAGATTACAGAGGTCATGGAAAACCCAAGTACTTAAGTATGCTGCTGTACTGCGAGTACTTTTCTGTCACTTTTTTTTGTATTTCCGTACCCACACAATTGGTGCTAAATTTAATGCCAACACGCCTAAGTCAACACCATGACTTATGTACATACATATATGTAATGAAGGCTGCGTAGAGCTTATTTATAATTTCATGCAAAGCTTCCCCTTGCGTATACGCTGTTTGTTTTTCTAAAATTCCATACACACACCCAAAAACCTATTTGTAACGCATTTAAAAACCCTGACGCGAGAGTGTGCGCCGAGGAGATGAGAAATTAATTCCACCACAAAGTCGACACAAATGCAATGACAGAAAATACAGCAGCGCGTCAAAGTTTTCTAATTAAGTGCGACGCAAAAATCACAGCTGCAAGCGACGGCCACAAATCGCACTAAGCTGAAATTTTATTACGCGCAATTTACGTGCACGCGGGAAAGCGCACAAAGTGCAGCAGCAGTGTAGCGAAATTTTTTTGAAATCCCACACAAAAACCAAAAATTACATTAATTCCGGTCAAGAAAAAGCCACAAATAATAATAACAAAGAAAAAGCGAAAAATCCCAAGACCTACAAGCAGCCACAGGGTGCGGCGATTTATTGCGGCGCGTTAAGCAAATTTTCCGCCAGCTTTTCAGGCTGAACGCCTGCAAAGAGATTTACTTGAATAAGCAGAAATGGAGCACAGGAAAAACACAAAATGGCTGCTGCCATGCAACAGCACAGTGTGAGTAGCTGTGTGTGTGTGTGGTTGTGCCTCTAGCTGCCAGCCGCAGACAGGTCTTTGCCGCCACTTGCAACAATGTGCAATGTGCAACAACACACGCGCTCACCTACGCACACACACACACTCGCATAGAAAGTGCATTGCACCAGTGCAGAAGATGGCACAAAATCGGTTGGAATACTTGCAAATAATTTGCCGGACCACAGCTGCTGGTGACAAAATTACGTACAGCGTGTTGTGTGCGCCAAACACTTGCCCCGTGCGCCCCTGTCGCCCACAACAATGCCTAGTCTGCTGGAGTGAGTTTCAAATGGCAGTCGCCACTCACCAGGACCGAACCGAGTCTAGTGTCAAGCGCAACAAAAACGACGCCCACGGCGTGCTGCTAGCAGGACAAGGACTTTTATGCTGCAGCGTCTGTTACTGCGCTCACACACTGGCCGCATCCACTGTGGTTATTAACACATTTTCTGCCTTCGCTAGAAGTCTTTGAATTTCATCTCATTTGCTATTTTCCATTATTTACTATTTTTTCAAAATATTTCCGGCAATATAATGTAAGCCCTGAAACGTTGTAAGTGAAAACGGCAGCCCTACACGCTACGGTTGCCGGCCATTTAATATTTATTTCGCAGCAGCACATGCCGGGAAAATGAACAGCACACAATTCATCGGCGTTTCAGACCATCCCGAAAAGCCACAAATATACAATGAACATTTATTTATTTTTTTGATATTGTTTTGTTTTACATTACTTGAGCGCCTGACACAAAAGTTTACGCTTTGCCGCGGGCGTGCTGTGTGCATTTGCTGTACGCAGTGTTGGCCAATCGTTTGTATAATTTTCGTTTCGTTGATGGAAATGCTTACTTCCTAAAAAAGAAAAAATATGTTTTAAACTTTGGCTAGTGTGGGTTTGTAGATAGACTACTATACATTTTCCTAATATGCCTCATTTCTTTTAACATAGATTTTGATTTTAGACAAATTGTTGCATCCTTCAAAAAGTTTAAGCACTACTGGTTTAAATTATGGTTTGTTAGTTACATTTTTTGTAGAAACAAACGCGAAACGAATTGAAAAATATACCATCTGCTAATAATGAATTTTGCTATTTGTTATTAAATACTTTTCACATATATACATACTTATTAAACTTTTCTTTTGAAACAATAATTTTAATTGAATTGTAGAGGCCGTAAGGACTTAATTGTTTAAGGTACAAAAGTTGAGAAATTTCATTAAAACAGGAAACAATTTTTCACATATACGTGTTTACATACTTATACTTATTAAACTTTTCTTGTGAAACAATAATTTTAATTGAATTGTAGAGGCCGTAAGGACTTAATTCTTTAAAGTACAAAAGTTGAGAAACTTCATTAAAAAGGAAAAAATTTGAATATTGAAATTGAATGAAAAGAAATTTCATTGAACATGTTGGCCTCCGAGCTTCCGTAGTTTGGTTACGAAAAACCAAACAAATATGAATGAATTAATGAACAAATGAAAGCCGAAAAAGAAGCAAATAGAAGGGTTTCGTATTTTGCAGCGATTTTGAACTGAAATAGAGCGAAGTTGGCCAACAAGGATCAGTGGCGTGTTACATGGATTTTTGTGCCTAATTATTCATAAACAATGTCGGCATTTCACTTACCAAAAAAAGTCTACAGAGAAGTGCAAAAAGTGAGAAACCAGCAATGACACAAACACGCTATGTAACGCTTAAGCTTACACTTACGCCTTCTTTGCCCATGTCCAATTGAAATGCCTGAAAAACACACAAAATGGCCGCTTGGAAATGTTTTGCCGGAAATGCAACCAGAAAGCGGCCTTGACTTAATTTCATGGCAATTTGATTTAATGCATTAATCGTGCATGAGCTTGACGCCATTGCAGCCGCACCAAAAAAATAATGAAATAGTCAAAAGGATAATCACACACAAACACACACATACACTTACAGCCGTGCGCTGCATGCTTTGGACATGCAAATTGCGCTACGCTGGGGCCTGGCGATGGGCAAAGAAATTTTCGATGCGATTCGCACGCGGTGGTTATTATTTTGAATTTTTGAATGCAGCGCGGCAACAAACGGCCGCGGCACAGCAATTCAAATGCAATCAACCGACCGCACATTCGCACACACGTGCACACATAAAAGTGGGCTTTGTACCAACAACAACAATAACAACGATTGCTATAGTTTGACTGCTGGAATTTACACAATTTAATTCCTTTTGGCGCAGCTGTTGTGGGTGCGCCGTGCTTACGTTGCTGGTGCAAGTGTGCTGTGCTATGGCGCTGCGCTTGCCGGCATTTTTGTTTGTTTTAGTTTATTGCGGCACAAAGCGAAGCCATTTCGCTCTTCCGCTTCACACACACACACACGCGCGCTCATAGACACGTACACATTCTGCAACGCAAATGTATCCTTGCGGCTGGTGTTTCCTTCCGCCCGTTGCCTTTTGCCTTCTGCAAATTCGCGATTTTTTGCTATTTTGCCGTTTGCTTTGTGCTCACTCGCGAGGATAACAATCGCGAATGGCAGCAACAGGAATTGCAAATATGATTTGTGTTCGCCGTGTCGTAATTTATGAATAAATTATTGAGGATACGTTGCTTCATTTCCGTGTTTGTTCGCTTGTCCATTCGTTTGTATGTTCGTTCATTGGTTGGTTGGATTGTTGGTTTTTCCATGTGCAGATGATGATTTCATGTGTCTGTTATTGGTATATTTGTGCTTGGCCTTACGCGGGACAGTAATACGGCACGCTTTCCCACGATTACATTGTCAACAGTTCCTCCTTGCGGCCCAGAATGATTTTCTATTAATTGAATTGTTCTGCAAGTGGCATTGAATGGCAATTCGAGTGGCTTGTTTGCCATTAAGCTTCAGCACTAAGTGGTCGCAATTAAATCTTTGTTAACAATTTTACTATTAACACTCACAACAATGCTATAATGTATTTGTCTTTGATTTATTTGTTATATGGATAAATACACATAAAACTAAGTAAAAGAGAACTGTGGGCATTCAAATATTTATTACAATAACCATAAAAAGGAGAAGGTTTTTGTTTTGTGTGTTCCTTAGCGACTAAATTATTCTAAAGTCGTTCCGTTTTTACATGCATCTGAATTCTAATTCTTTCTATATGAATTGGTACTATTTATAATCAAGGATTCTCAGTCGCCGCTTCCTACTTATCTGAAAAACTGTTTATGATCAGCATTAAGGTTCCGATATTTTGTGATAAATAATGAGCGTTCCAGGCATTATTTCTCATAAACATTTCTCGACACCTCAGAATTAGGTAAACAGATGAATGCAAAGACTGGAGAATTGAATAGACAAACAAAAATGTCTGCTCTCTATGTTAGGCGTGGCCCTTAGGCCTTTACATGAACCTAGGCTGCCTGGTGTCTATGAGATGGTAGCTCCATTGCCAGAATTGGGACATAAGGCAGGCCAAATCTATCGATTATGGTTTTGTAAGGAAAAGATTTTGTTGATCCGACACTAGTTTGAGTTATATCCTGTTTTCTTTTTCAGAACCAACTTGGAATGAGCGGGCAAATAGACACGTGCAGCTGGACAGACTTACAACTTAATTAACAAACAAACGACAGTGTCAAGCATCTAAATGAATTCTTCGCCTTCAATTAATTGCGCACTACCAGGAATTTCATACCATGTCAATAAATTTAGCCTTTCAACTTTGTTTCTGCTTTCACTGGCAAGTTAGAAACTCAAAAGTTTTTGCTTTCCATTCACACTTCCTTTGCAATCGTTTCAGTGAGCGTAAATTTCTATTTTGCCAACATTCTTATTAACGCTTTCAGTATTATTCATAGTTCCGCAAGAAAGCGACACAAACACACCCACAGTTTTTCACATTTACAAGTGCACTTTGACATATGCGCTCATTATAAAGTCCATCCTGGAGGTCCCAGCTGCTTGCTTGCCTGTCAGCCGGAGCGGATGCAATTCAAAAATCCAATGTCGCACTCACAGCCAGCCGCGAATGCTGTACTGCACTGCGCCGACGGAGGTACCAAGCCGTTGAGTGCCGCTGCGCCATACACACACAAACACACTCACACAGCTGTACATAATACGCGCGCATGTTGCCGTTGTCGTTGCCGGTTGACGTTAATTTGATTTTTAGCCGCCGCCACCGCCGCCACTGCTGACGTACAAGAATTCAATAATATCTGTCACTGCGACTGGCGCAACGTAACTCGCGCGTTCCGGCTGCATATGTAATTAAATCCGTTTGGGGAATGCGGTGCGGCTGACGTCGTTGTGCGGGTGATGCTATAATTGCGATATAATTAGAAATAACGCACTTTGGAGAGGAGCGAATTTGATTATGTACGCCGGAGCTAGTTGCAAATTACTTGCGCGCCAACTCACACTATGCCAGCCTATGCCGTCGCCTTTCAAATGCGCCCCGATGAAATTCTATAATTTCATGGGAAATCAGCAAA
Organism: Melieria crassipennis; assembly: GCA_963668005.1. NCBI lineage: Eukaryota > Metazoa > Arthropoda > Insecta > Diptera > Ulidiidae > Melieria > Melieria crassipennis. The sequence continues at coordinate 12,552,811 of OY764961.1, forward strand.
CGGCTCAACGTTGGCTGTGTTGGCTAAGTGACACATGACGGGCCAACGACAAGCAAGATGGAGCGCCGATTACCGAGTGCTGGAAGCAGTTCCTTTACCTTCTCTGAAGTGCTCGAAAGTGGCGATGACAGTTTTCGTCGTAATCGTTCGACGACGCACAATGGGGTAAACAAGCCAAAAACCCGCGCATTGCCTATTTTATGCTGTAGTATCTATACGGTTAAAGATAAATACCTCAAATTTGGACATCTCCTGCAGGACTCTTCACAGATTTGTCCACCATAATTTTATTTTATTTATTGTACCGTGCATCGGCACCCTACAGTCGGCAATTCGGCATTTTTAAAATCTTCATTAGTAAAAACAAAACCAAAGTTATAGTATTTCGATTTATTTTTTTTTAATTTATTTATCGACCCAAACTGACTTATGAATACTCTGGATTGTAGCCACGCCCCGATTTTTGGCCTCCTTTCATAAAACACCCACATAAAACACTTACATGTAGGGTAACTCGTATTTAAACAAAAAACATTTTATATGGGTTGATACGGCTCATAACGGGTTAATGGTACTTCCCACCCCCACTTACCGTTATAAATAACAACAAAAGTGCAGAGTTAATATATAAATATAATACATTTTTCCAATTTAACAAAGTATGCTTATATGGCAACCCTACTTAAAAGTGGGCGTACCATGCCCATTTTTACGTCAGAGTTTAGTTAGGCCACTTGTAAATTCTTTACAAAGTTTTATTGAAATATATTGCCTTTTTCGAGAATCATCCTACGTACCAGCCAAAAAAATTGATAGAAAATGTTTTATTTTAGCATATTTATTTATTCAGGTGATAAATCACATCTATTTTTACTTTATTTATTTTTTTTAATACTATATATATGCACCAAGTGTTGTAAACGTACCGACCCATACGCGCGTTAAAAAGTTTTCGGTTCTAATATATTTATTTTCTTACTAGGAGAAGTGAATAAAAGTCCAAAAATCCAACCATTCCGCAGCTTTCCGCAGACAAGTTGGGTATCATTTTTTTTATGAAGGTTCCTACTCACCTTCCCTAAAGATTTTCGATTATCCATGATTATCCATAAAAGTTATACACCACGAAAGTAGGACATTTTCCTAAAAAATCGTCCTTTTTGCCAAAACTGTGAGAACTTATATCTTTACAAGAAAATGTGTCATGTGAAAGAATTATATGTCAAATTAATTAAAGGAATATGCCTATTATACGTACTAAAAATTATTTGATTATATTTATAAACAAAGATTTTATTGAGATTTTACCACACCCATCAAAAAAGTTGCGTCGACAAAATGAAATTGAGTAGGTATAAAAACACACAACTTTGAATGGGTATATAGCAGCCAGTTTTAGTTCAATTTACATGCAAAAAGCGTTTTCTGATTGCTAGATGCATGCAGATTACGAAACAACCAAAAAAAGTTAGGCCCGTAACTTTAAGATTAGCCGTAATGCGCGGGTTTTTGACATGTTTACCCCATTCTGCGACGCCCAACGGGCCGCGGACAGCAACGTTTTACAGTACTACATACATATTGTAGAAGGCAGTGATTGCATCATTTTTGAGGTCTGCCAATACGCGTGACCCTTTGCGTTGCATGGACAGTATAATTGACCCGCCTTAACGTACGCCGTGCGCCAAGTAATGGTCAGCGGCTTAAGCTGATTTGATGTTGGGCGGTGCAAAGTGCAGTCAGCAGTGAGCATTGCATGACTGCTGTTGCGGTAGCGTGTAGCGCAATTCCTGGAAGTCTGAACGTCGCAACATGCATGCTTGACCTGCAGACGTCTATGTAGTGGGCGGAAATTATACACACATCAGTGGCGCACACAGGGGAGGGTTTTTGGGGATTAACCCTCCCCCCCGAAATATTTTTAGAATAGTACAGAAATTTAATTTATATTCATATTCAATCATCAATAACACTACTCGACGCAAAAAATGCACTTAAAAAAAAGTGTTTTCTAGACTAACTTTGGGCCGCTGAACACGAAACTCAAGATCAAAAAAATTTTGTAAGAAGCGTTTTCGAAAAAATTTTCGAAAAACCAGTTTTTTCCCTGTTGTTTCAGTTATGAGCACATATCTCGTAAACGAATCATCCGACTAACACAAATTGTCCGTCGATCAGAAGACAATACCTTAGCCTTTCCAGAGATACTGATTGCCAAAATCAGATGAGATTTTTTGACAAATTACTGACGGTGAAAGTTGTAAAAAGTGAATTTTACAAAAATCATAAATTTTCTAATGTTTTTTTTAGATAAAACAAATTATCTCCTTTGGTTTTAAAATCTAAGATAAAAGATATATTATTTGTGCAAATATTAAGCCTAACATCAATTGAATCGAAAAAAAAGTCAAAGTTATGATGCACTGAGTGAAAACAACAACCTTACATTTATTACACTGTGCGACAAAAAACAAAATTTGTGTCGAGACCCATCCTAATGTTGATATAGGCGTGAAACTAGAGGCATTTATAGTAATCTGGCATAGTCAGTTTTTCATCCAAAAAATTTAAAATTTAGATACACATTCAAATATTTTTTTAAATATTTGCGGTTGTGCAATGATGAAGATATGGGTATGAAATGAAAGATAATTGTGGTCTTCATCTAAATTTTATTCAATTTAAAAGTTCTCAAAAAATTTTCACAAAACCGTCCCCGAAAAAAAATCCTGCGTGCGCCACTGACACACATACACATTTTCTACACATACATACATGTCTACTATATGTAATGTTCGACTAAATTATTTATTCTGTTCATATAATTTAATTTCATGTGGTTTGATTTGTTGTGCTTGCAAATGTATTTTTGCACGCCGGCTCACGTTGGCATTTCAGCCGTCTATCTAAATATACATACATATGAACACACGTAGGTGTGCGTGTTTGCACATACACCCAAATGTCTGTGTACGTTTCGCACTGATGAGCGTGAGTAATTGCCATTCGGAATGACAGCTTGATGGCTTGTAGACTACATAGACATGACACTTTAGGCAGCTAATTCGTTCTTCGTGTTTACACCACCGTTAATATTTCACAGCTTAACATTATCGCATCAAATTTTGGGTGAATTTTCGCCCGCACACACCACTGAGTTTTGTGACTTTAAATTGAAGCTATTACAAAGCAGTGATGTTTCTACGTTCAACTCACATTTATGACAAAAGCTATGAGATTGTCATGAATTTTGAATGTTATGGACAAAAAAGTGCGCGATAAATACTCGAATATATTCACTTTTTATTGGTAACAATTTGGAAAAATATTCAATGCAAACGTGATAGCATCGGCACCTCACATATCCCACCTAAGTAATTCATTTAGTTTCATTTGGGTACATTTGCCACAAATTGCTATGCGTTTTAAGCGCCCTTCAATGGCCAATATTTTCAACTTTAAAGCTTATATTCTCCACACATACTTAAAAGCCAATACAAAACCTGTTTACAGCATTTACATTCGGCACGCCAACGAGATGGCCACGCCCACACGACCCACGTATCAAGTGCGCGTGTCGAAATGCAGATAGACAAACGGCCCCAGCGTATGTAAATGTGCGCACTTCACTCGCACATATAAAGCCCGTAAAAATATTTAAGTGCAATTTTACGAGCTTATTGCGAGAAAATGTGCTGGGAAAAGAGCGAGCAATTTTTGGGTAAATTTATCAGCTGCCAGCCAACTAGTGGCAGCCACCGCAACTGCACATTGATGGCAACATAAACACTCGCAGAGACAGACGCGCTAACAATGACCTATCCAACTGTCAGGCGGCGATAGTGAGGCGAAAATACCCAATTTGGCAAATTGTTTTGAGCATTTTATCAAATTGAATGTGGCCATGAATAAGTGATGCGAATAAAACCACAAAAACCAACGAGCTTATGTATATCAAATTTCACATTTCACATTTCATATTTTAATTGCAAATGGCATTCAATAGTTGCAGGCGTGCCAAAAGAACCGAATTGCCGGCAAGCTTCAAAGCCGAAGCTGAATTTGATTAAATTTTATTTGATCAAAAATGAAAGTTTTGCCTTGCTTGCTGTGGAAATGTTGAAATTTTCAAAATTATTGTGCAATTGCCTTCATTGCTTAAGCTGTTTGAATGCCGATTATGTGGTTAGGTGCGGCATACATTAACATAAATAATTGGCAAGCTTCAAGCAAGAAAATTACACTTTGGGCAAAATTCAATAAACGGGTGAAAATTGAATTGATTTTCAATTGAATTTCTATTGATTTGATTGCAATGGAAAACCAAAGCATCGCTGTTTATCTCTAATATATTTTTAAATAAAAGAATTAAAATTAAAATTGTAAAATTGAAAAAAATTTTTCAATTTCAATAAACGGGTGAAAATTTAATTGATTTTAAATTAAATTTCTATTGATTTGATTGCAATGGAAAACCAAAGCATCGCTGTTTATCTCTAATATATTTTCTAACTAAAAGAGCTAACATTTTTTTGAATGATTTTTGGACACGTAGTTTTATGTTTATGCAGCCGCACATCGATTACTTCTAAGCAATGCGCTTTTATATTCCGGATATTCCTTTTCGCTTAGCGCATAATTTACGAGTATTTTGCTCAGCGCTACTACGGCGGCTGTAATTAATTGTTTTCTGCTAACCACGTAGCCAGACAGCCAGCTGGCCACCCAACAACAGCAGCGGCCGCTCTGCAGTTTCTCCTTAATAGTTTGCCATTAATAACAGTCGCTGGCCTCCCGTCGTACGGCCCTCTACCTGCCCAATTTGTAACTTGACTTGCTTGACTTACTTTCAATTATACGTTGCCGCCCACACGGCCGGCTGTGCCAGTCCTCCGTTGCGTGTAGAGTACGCGAGTGTCGAGTCGGTGAGGCGCAAGCAGGCGCAGATTGCTGCTTTTGCTGGTATCTTAATTAGATTTGATGTTTTTGCTTTGTGTATTTGTGTTTGTGTACAAATATATGCATGTCAACAAGATTGGCTCAGTAGGAGCCATCTGACTTCTAAGCGTATTTGATTAATCGGCACCACTGATAGGCGAACTCTGTGAGCAATAAGTTTTTATTACGGAACTTAAAAACTGCAGAAATCAATGAAATACACAAAAAGAAATAACCGCAATTTGTTAGAGAAAAAGATAGATTTTGAAAGAAGATTATTAGAATTTCGAATTTTGTCGATACGATGTTCCAACCCAACACGCATTATAGGCCCAGAAATGTCCAAACATTCTTCTTTCGAAGATCTGTGTCCCGTGTCAGAATACCCGAAGACTTTGCAGAGTATCCCTTGAAAAAACATGCAGATTCAAAGAATTTTAATTATCTCTTATTCCTATAAGGCCAAGAATAAGAGATAATAGAACCTACAGTTCGATTGTAGGTGAAGAATGAATTTAGGATTTTTATTTTCTCCTAACCAAAAACAAAGATAAAACTCCGTTTGAGCATCTTCTTCAGATAATTACTACAAAAATCACTGTATGGAAAATTTCACCATCATTAACATTGTTTTCCGTTTCACCTAACTAAGCAGTAAGGCAGTGTAAAGCAGAATGCGAACAGTATTTATTCAATTAAAAACAAAAACAAAATGCATTCATACCTTTTTGCTTGTGGTTCTTCTCCGTCTTGATTGGACGTACTTATACAATTTTAACTAGTCGTGTTTTGCACTAAAATTCATTACAGAAAGTATCAACAACTCGTGCAACAAACTTTGCAAATTTCTCATGCAAAATGTATGTAATCTATATACATATGTACAAGTATAACTAAGTTGACCCCATTACGTTCAACTGCAATACTTTAGCAATTACGACAAATAGAAAAACATCAACAGCAAAAGTCAAGAACCTTCAACTGTGATCTCAAGCTGTCAATACAGGTCGCTGTACTTCTGACTGTATGTATGTATGTTGGTATTTGTACGAAAATTGCACTAATTGCTGTACAAAATACATAAAATTGCAGCAATTAACAGCGGGCGACACTGTACAACAAACATAACAAAATCTACACAATAAGCAGAAGTTTAAGGAAATTCGCCTAAACAGGTCAAGCACCTCAAGTTCATATTTCGGCATTTTGTTTTATTTTTCTATTCTACGGCTTGTACTATATGCTATGTTCGGTTTCTGGTCTTTTGTGACTCCATTGCGTGTGTGTTTTCATAAACATTTCATCCTAATTAAATTGCCACTTGGCTTTAAGTCAAGTTGGCGGCACTGCGCAAACTGCAACTGAACAAACGCAACCAACGCAAAGCAATACGTACATACGTGCTGAAAATATCAAATATGGATACACGCGAAACGAGTTGATGACCTTTTTGGAGGAAAAACTAAGCAAGTTTAGGAAAGTATCGTAAAAAGCAAGAAACGTGTTCTGATTTGAAAGTGGACTGATTTAAATTATTAAATCGATGGAATACTAAATGTTCAAAATCCGTTTCTTTTCAGTTTTATGAAAGCTAAATTTTTATATTTTAAAGTCAATGGATTTTAAAGGGATCTGGAAGAAGGGATCTAGGGAAAATGAGAAAATGAAAAATGGTTAACACCTTAATTATTTTGTGTTTTCACTTAGTTCCAATATAACTGAGTCTACCAAGATTTCCCATTCAAATGGCCACAATATGTATTTTGCCTAATTGATTTCATTTAGTTGTATGCTCAGGTTTATGACAGCAAAGAGCAAATAGTAAATTGCTATTTGCTCTTTGCAATTGAAACTAAACTAAGTGAAGAAAGTGTTTGGTCACGTATCCAATAAGTAGTGTTGTGCTGCTTTGCTTGTTAAATATCTATTTATAAGCGGGCTTAGGATAACCTGCAAATATAAATTGCAAATAAATACACGTTTCTTTTTTCTCAATTGATTTTTTTTCAAAAGTATAAACAAATGCCAAGCAACTCACAACTGTGCGTATACGTAACATACAATTCATTCTCCATTCTCTTCCATACTCAACGTCCAAAATTACTCATACGCCCAGTCAAATGCTTCGTGCAGAGCGCTTAGATAATATGCCAGCAAATTTGACGCGTATAAGCATTAACGACAAAATTGTTGCCATTATTAGTCGACAGGCTGCCAAATACCGCTTAAGTCCCCTTAAAGTCGACTTATTATGCCACACAATTCCCAATTGCAATAATGACATGCCCGAAACAGCTGTAAAAATGTAAAGTACACAAAATCAACTAAGCTCAAAGTTGCGTACAACCACTACCAAATCTTCGACAAAGACTCGTGGGACTTTTGACACAGTCCAATGAGTAAGCCATGATTTGTTGGCAGGGTGAGCGCGCTGGCTGCTTACTTTCAGGACGGCATTTGACGGAGTTTATATTTATGTGTATATTTATGTATTTATTTATAATTTAAAAGCGCCTGCAGCAATTGATAATTTTACTTGCAAATTATTTACATACTTATGTATGTTGCTACAGTTTTCTTACGATAAGGTTGAAGATATGATTCAACGATTGGGACTGCGTGCTTAGGCGGAGAATGTACACATTTATGGATTGTTACATTAAGTATTTTCTTATTTTTACTTTGAGATATGGATTTGGTTTTAATTGCTTTAAGATTTCAATGTTTTAGTATTAGAAGCACAATAGAAATATATCAACATAGAAGCGATAAGACCGAATGTCACATACCTCTTAAACTTCAGTCCAATAAATCAATCTATCAGTTGATGAGAATTATATGACAGTGGAGTCACAGTTGTGTTTTACACATAAAGTATTTGTTATATAGTCACAAATATTTATTACCTTTCAGTAAAACTTTTATTATTATCGTTTTGAATACATATTTTGGCGATACTTCATGGTTTGTGGTATTCGAGCAGCGTCTTCTAAGTAACTAAACACAGTTTTGAGCCCAAGTCTATGTAGACTCCATAATGCTGGTGCTGCTGCTGTTTTCCTCACAACGAACAAGTTAAATACAATAAACACACACACACAAACACACGTTGCAAGAAGTTCACGCACATTTCTCCCTTACATATGTATGGCAATAGTCGCATTGCAGCAACTCTGTGATTCGAAAGCAATTACCGCAAATCACTTGAAAACCCACTTTAAAGCCAGCGAACCCAGGAAGACTTCAATTTGCCACCCCTCCATAATTTATGATGTGCGACCTGTGTGCACGGAGCAGAGTGAGCTTCACTCACGCTGTGCTGAGCAACGGAAGGAAGCATTAAAGTAACGGCAAACGGATGCACAAATGTCTTTATTCGAGCTGGCCGTCACGCATAAAAGTACACACACACACCCACACAACACAACACCTGCGTGTCAGCACCGGCGGTGTGCCGACGTGAATGTGTATGTGTACTTGTTTATGGCTGCGTCGTGTTTTTTTTTTTTTTTTTTTTTTTTTTTTTTTTTTTTTTTTTTTTTTTTCAGTAGGGGAAAGCATCAAAAGCCTTACGCGTGCGCGACTTTAACACGCTAAAACCCCTATTTCACTGTCCGTGTGACCCTCCTCATGGCACCACCGTAAAGTATTACTTCACGAGGAAGGCGGAAAATTTTAGCGTTAAGCTACGTCTGAGGCTAAGAGTCACCTCTCATCTCGAAAAATACGAATGTCATCGGACGGACGGAGAGTCAGTTTACGATGTTGTCCGCGAACTGTCCCGTAAGTCGGTCCTTTGTCGCAGCATGATGCGGGCGATGAATCTGCACGCCCGTTCCCAGAATTCCGCCGACGTTAGCATGAAGGCCATGATTGCTGCAGGTGTCACCGCGACTCCAATGTCATTTTGGAGCTCGGACCTCTCCTCTGCGTATTTGACGCACTCAAAAAAGGTGTGCTGGGCCGTTTCGGGCACTCCGGTGCACACGTCGCAGTCCGGCCTTTCCACGTGGTTGAAACGGTGCAGATACGCACGGAAACAACCATGTCCGGTGAGGAATTGCGCCAAATAGAAGTTGAGTTCACCGTGTGGCCGCTGCAGCCATGTTGCCAGTACCGGTATTAGTTGGCGGGTCCAGGCGCCCTTTGTGGCCGAGCTCCATCTCCTTTGCCATACGTCTACCAGGTCTTCCGTTACCACCTGTTCACCTCGCTTTCGCCAATAAGCAGCCGCCTGCCGCGCTATTACGAGCTGGATTGGAGGCCTGCCAGCGATTACGTCCGCTGCCTCGCCTGAGACCGTTCTGAAGGCACGGCAAATCCGTAAGGAATTCAGCCGGTACGCAGACTGAATATGCCTACTGTACGCTGGTATCAGCATGGCCTCATGCCACACTGGACACGCGTACGTCGAGACCGCGGTATTAACCGTTGCCAGAAGCGCTCTCGTTCGCGAGGATGGTCCGCCTACGTTCGGCATCGGCGTCGTGTGTATGTATGTGTGTGTGTGTTAAGTGCACTCGCGCCGCTACGCACTTTTCGCTTTATAATTGTGCGCGTGTATGTGTTTGCTAGTTGATTTGTGCCTCGTCGGCCAAATGGGGTATGTAAATTTGCAGCAGCAGTGGCAACAGCCGCTGTTGGCAATTGTTGTTTATCATTTCACTTAACTGGCATATCGTCGCTTCCGTTCTTTAGCATGTAATTTCCGTTTGTTGTCGCTGTTGCCGATGCTGTTGCTACTATTTGTAGTGATTGTTGCTTTTCCTGTTGTTGTTGTATTGGTTTTCGTATTTCACAAACGAACTGATTGCAAATAATTTAATCATTGATTGAAAGGCGAATTGCATGCCATTCATTTTTGCGCGTTGTCACCGTTTCTGTTGCTATAGCCAATCCGATTGTTTTTTAACCTGTTTTCGCTTGCCGGCACTTGGGTGATTGAGTGCGAATTGCTCTGTTGACAACATGACATAATAATCGTGCCTATTATCGGCTGTCGGCCAGTCAGCGAACCTGCGTCCCTATGCCGATCAATTCAGCTGCGTAATGAGTTAATTTCGAACAAGATGGGTGCAAGTGTAGGCAAATTAGCCAAAAATCCAACACGAAGAGAAATGCTTCAATTGCTGGAAAAATCATTGACTTAACCCATTAAAGCCGGGTACCAGTTCCGCCCATACGATTTTGATAAAATTTCATACACGACCTGGAATTGACCCAAAATGATCAGAAACAAAATTTCTATCTCTGCACGTTGCTGAGATATTCATTAGGTATTTTGTACCCATTACGCAGCAATGGTAGCTTTTTTCCATACTTTTTGCAGTAATCACCTAAACAAAAGATGTATTGTTTATAGGTGAGTTAGGAGGCAGATTTTTGTGAAGTTCTAAGGCCACTACGTTTCGCCACATTTTCCACCTCCGGAAAATTCACAATTTTTGGAGTCTGGTAACTCTAGCTAGATGGCGGAATTTTAGGGTGACCTCTACTAGACTAAGGTAATACGGGTACCGGTTAATTCGTGCGGTTTTTTTTGGGAAAATTGAAGCTTTATTGTGAAAAAATGGTTACAAATTTAATATTCAAAGTATTGTCCATCACTAGCTATAACTTTTTCCCATTTTTCTGGCAATTCGTATTCGTGAATTGAAAAATTCGACTCGAAAAATTCGAATTTTTGACTTCTTCATAATTGGAGAAGTGCTGGTCAGCCAGGCCATGTTGCATTGATCGGAAGAGATAGTAATCGGATGGCGCAAGGTCTGGACTAAACGGCGGGTGGGGTAGGACATCCCATTTGAGCGTTGCAAGGTAGGTTTTGGCGACCTGTGCAACATGTGGCCGAGCATTGTCATGTTGCAAAATTACCTTGCCGTGCCTTTGTGCATATTCCGGCCGTTTTTCGCGCAGTGCTCGGCTCAAACGCATCAATTGTCGTCGGTAGACTTCCCCTGTGATCGTTTCATTCGGTTGCAATAGCTCATAATAGATCACACCCAGCTGGTCCCACAAAATACACAGCATAACCTTCAGGCCATGAATATTCTGAACGGCCGCCGATGATGATGCATGGCCGGGGTATCCATACGTTGCTCGACGTTTTCGATTATCGTAATGAACCCACTTTTCATCGCTAGTGACAATTCAATGCAAAACAACTTGTTCTTTTGTGCCGTTGAAGCAGTTGTTCACACGTGAAAAATCGGCGTTCGACGTCTCTTGGCTTCAATTCATACGGCACCCAATGGCCTACCTTCCGGATCATTCTCATTGCTTTTAGACGATCGGAAATGGTTTATTGAGCGGCGCCAAGTGATTTTGCAAGTTCTTCTTGCATTTGGGATGGATCTTGGTCGAGCAATGTCTCCAATTCGTGATCTTCAAACTTTTTTGGCTGTCCGGACTGTTCATCGTCCTCCAAGTAAAAATTGCCACTTTTGAACCGTGCAAACCACTTCTGGCACGTACGCTCAGCTAGAGCATGCACACCATACACTTCCACCAAAATACGATGACTTTCGGCAGCCTTTTTCTTCATATTGAAGTAATGAAGAAGTACTCCCCGCAAAAACACTTTATTCGGCACAAAATTCGACATTATCAGAGTAAAAAAAAGTATTGTTGTTTACGCTTCAACTAAATGACACATACTGATTCTGAAACTATATGACAATAGCTTTCCAACACATATTTGGAAAGGAGAATCACTGTTCACAAAATCAAGTTACGCCAACTGTTAGAAAACCGCACGAACCGGTACCCCTATTAGTTCCATCTTTACCCCAACCATCCCTATCAATGATTTTGAGATATCTCTACCACGAACTTTCCTGTGACTTTTTTACAAAGTAAATTTTCATGGGTAAATTTTTACCCATTAGGCAGCAATGGGTTAAGGCCGAACATGTATTGTTATTCCAAGGAATATAGTTATATTGAAAAACTCTAAATCCATTTAAAGTAATCGATTTCTGGAAATGTGATATCAAGGAGATTTCGTAGTAATCATGTAGATTAAAAGTTACGCCGATGCGGACGTCAACCACAAACCAATTTTCAATCAATTGAAACAGCGTACAAAACCCAACAACATCCCCAACAAACATTGAAAAATAGTCAAATTGTTCATTTAAGCAGTACTCGTATATATGTGCTATCCAAATATTTCAATTGCCAGTTATACGATATAATTACAAAGTACTAATTTAAGCTAACACAAATTAAAAGAATTGGTAAAAATAAGAATAGCGAGTCAATTTCTTTCGAACTCAATGAACGTCAGCTGAGAGTCGTAAACATGTAGAATAAATATTCTTTTTTACGGCGTCTAAAATAACTTATTAAGGGGGGTTTCTACCTTGTGCGTTCAAAAAAATCGATTTTTTTTTTCATGCATTTTTGGATTAATACATGATTGTAGAATACGCTCCCAAAATTTGAAGTTGAAATCTTTCGAATTACGGAAGCAATTTATAGAAACAGGTAGCGGTGTCGAGCGCGCCGACCTGCTGAAGCAAAACTTTGAACGCGTTTTTCTCAAAACTACATTTTTTGACCTGGCGGAAGTGATTTAGGCCACACGAGTTGAGCAATAGCTACGAAATTTTAAACAGTCATTTATCAAGGTCTTAGCTATGGCACGAACTAGGATCTTCAAGAAATAATAATTTTTTCTCATTAAAAATATAAATTTGTATTGAAAAAAGTAGGTAAAAATTGAGTTTTTTAGTCAAAATCGCATATATCCTTCATTTTTCATTTGTTTTTTAAAATCCTAGTTCCTGCCATAGACAAAAGGATACAGAATAAGAAAAAATTTCATTTTTGTGTTTCAAGTCATCTCAAACAGCGGCAGGACTTCCGCGAGTAAGGAAGTCCTGCCGCCATTGCTCGATGGCCCCCTCCCCCCCTTTGCATATTTTATCTTGAAACTTTTTTTACTTGTACAATAAACATATACCTACATCTGAAAAAATTTTCCAGTGTTTATCTTAAAAACCTTCCCATTAAAAATGTTTCAAAAAAACATGTTTTCTCGGCCGCACAAGGTAGAAACCTGCCTTAAGGTCCCACGTGTCGGTGACACATGAAATAAGTCTTATCATTAGCTCCGACTAAGCGACTCTGTGTGGGTTATTTCGAACATGGGAGTGAGCTCGAAACACCCACAAGAATAGGACGTGTTAACTCTTTGATAAACCTTTAGCAGTCGTTGTAGCTATTTCGCAATCATGAAATGGCTATAAGAAATGTCTAGAATAGCTTTGAAAAGTCTATGCTTGGCGCATTTTTAACTTACTCAACTGTACAGTTTCCCATAACTGTAAAGAGCTGTTTTACTGTATTTAATGTTGCATGTTAAAGTAATTAAAAGCTACTTTTGAAGTAAGGATGTAGTCTCATCTTCATCCAAAAACTGTCCAATTTCGTTAGCAGCAGAAGAACATTCACACTCTGTCTCTCTCTAAAATTCTTAAACAGTTTCATTCGAATTTCAATTTCAATTCAATTAAAAGTGCTGATGATTTCCTTTTAACGTTGCATTTCCGTTAAATGCCGATATGCCTGGAAGAAGTCAAAAGCTAAGCAAAGCGTACAAATCTAAATTAAATTCGAGCTGTAAAATGGCTCGCAAATGGAATACTGGAATGCGTCCCCCAACCGCCGGCATGTTGCTCAAGCCGTAGAGAAATCACTGCTTAATACGTTTAAGTCAACAGATAAATGAAATAAATTCGGTTAAATGAAACTGTGGCAATTCGCTGCTGTGGCATAAGCCGAGTAGATAGACGCCGCCACTGCATGAAGACAGTCCGAACTTAATGTTGTTTAAGGCCGCCGCGAGGCTTCGTACCTACGCGACACGCTGCGAGGTGTACAGACAGACGCCTGCGGGCATGCTAATCACCGCAGCAGCGGCAAATACAACGCTACACAGAATCCTATGCCATGCTGATGGATGAAGTGGCGTCATGTCGGCCGTAGCGGCAGCTTAGCTTGTGCCTTCACTGTTGTGATATGGACGTGGCTTGTTGTACAATAATTGCGCACTCTGTGCATAGCTGGCGGCTATGGATATAAGTAGTCTAATTTGTGCAGGAAATTTAACGCAAAGGAATTCTAAATCTCTAAATTTCGTCTCAGCCATTCGCGGACCGCAGTGCGTATGAGTGGCATTTATTTGCGAAAACAAGCACAATCACACATGAAACCAGTTTACTTTTCGTCCGCCAGCGATCTTGCCTCATGACAAATTAATTTGAGTGAAAGTTTCGGCAACACTTTCGTTATCCTGCAATGTGGCACTAGCGCCAACAATATGGCAGCATCACGCCGGCAAGTAAAAGGCGGCATCCGAGTTGTTGTGTTTTGTTTATCATGGAAGCAAAATTAATTATAATGGTTAAACGGCTCTCGTGAGCGCCATCACCGACAGCAACAGCAACAGCCGCAGCAGCAACAGGCGCAGCCAACTATAACAATTACAACAAAGTTGTATCCCTCAGCAACAGCGGTTGGCAAAACTTTCCAAACGACACGTTGCTTGGTGCCGCACCAAAAGCTGCCTGACGCGTCTGGTTAGTTTGCGAAATTGTTTATGAATTAGTGACAAAGTTTGTGATGTTTGGCATGTGGGAGGTTATCACATGCTTGAAAGTCACTTGTGGCGCCTACTTTGTGGCCTCTCAGAACAACCCGTCGTTGAATTCAAATGGGTCATTGTCACCTGATTACAATTTGCAACATTTCTACGCACTAATATTTCGTTTGTTGCAAATATAGAAACGCTTGTTTATTGTGTTTCGGTTTTATTGTAAGCTGCACTCCTGAATCTAAAAGAAATCAAATTGGTCACCAAAATTGGCGTATTTCTTCAGAATGTGACTCATGCCGGCGGGATTGTCGGCGGGCACCATATGGCCGGCGCGATTAACCCAGAACATGGTGAAGTTGCGCGCGCTCTTCTGGTAGCCCTCCAATACGCCGTTGACGTTGATGCCCACGCGCGGCGCCGCCTCGTACTCCGATTTGTAGCTCCACTTCATGTTGTTGATCCAGTTGACGGTGCCGGGTGTGGCGCAAATCAGATCTAAATGACCCGACAGTACGCCCACCTGCAAGTCTGTGTGGTCCAACAGTTCGGCGACTGCAATAGAAACATTTTAGAAAATGCATTTTTCAAGAGTTCAACTTGAGTGGCCCTCACCGATATCCACCACAGGCTTCATGAAATCGCCCCCTTGCATCGTAAAGGTGGAACCGCTTTGTGAGCCCCATTTCACTTTAGCCGGTATATTCAGTGCCTTGCTCACGGGTCCAAGCATTAGGTCCTGCAGCATTTGGTCGCGGTCCTCATCGAGGTCGTATTGCAGCAAAGTGCGCATCATGAGTTCTGCAAATTCAATCTGGCTTTATTTATTTAATAACTTGCAAAAAATCCATTCATCCAATACCAGTGCTGCTTGCGGTTCTCAGCATCAGTTTGAGATAGGCGTCGCCACGGGTAGGCTTGAGGACGTTGTAGAAGTCCACACCCTTCGACTCGCGCAAAAGCACACCTTGCGTGGCGCTCCACTGCGTAGTAGCCTGTCTCCACTTGCCAGCGTTCACCAGTTCCTGCGTCTTGTTGGCCGAAATCATGATGTTGTCATGCCCATTATGATCCACAAGGCCCTGCGCACAGAAACCTAAACTGAACCTTCTTTCGTTAGCTTCTCTATGTGCTGATCTCTTACCATCTGCAGCAGGTATGGTGCCCATGCCAGTACGGAGTCAATGGGCGACGTCCACGGATCGCCCAGCACCACCGATGTCAAATTGCTGCGCACCTCGCCGCGCTTGATGGCATTGTACAGCTCCAGCGCGAATTCGGGCGCCATCTTGCCGCCGTAGCTCTCGCAAAAGATATGCAGCGGTACCGTTTCAAATTCGGGGTGCAGCTTATAGAAGCCTATCATCAAAGCCACCAGATCCTTGGCGATTGCCTTGTTGTTCGTGGTCAAAAGCCTCAGGCTATCGACATAGCTGAAGCCGGTGCCAACCGGATTGTCAATGAACAGCACATTCATGTCCTTCACCCAGGTGAAGTTGCGGTAATTGCCGTAGATATCCAAGGGACCGAGCTCCTCGAAGTTGCCGTAGCCAGTGGAAGAGGCGCCGGGACCACCCTGCAGCCAAATGGCCAGCGGGCGATCGCTGTAATTCTTGACATTGGCAGTCGTGTAGTACAGCCAGTAGAACATGTGCGCGCCCTTGCGTACGTCAACATAGCCCCAATCCTGCTCGCCGGGACCATAGCCAACTTTAGCTGCAAAAATGTGCGAAATATGCGAACATAAAATATAAAAACTGAAAAAGCCCAGCGGACCTAAAACTTTGTGATTAGATCATCTGGCGACATAAACGCAAACGGTTTAAAGTCAGTGATTGATAATGATTCTTTACGATCAGTTCAAATGCCGTTTATGTTTAACTCAATCATTCCGATCTTATCTAATCTAATCGACCAATGGGCGCAATGAATAATAAATTAATTTAAAAACTGTGCTGATTTACAAACAAATGACGGAAGCCGTTATCGATCAGTAGCAAACTTTGTAGTAGTTGTTGCGGTTCAGAGAAAGCGAATTGTGTAGAACGATTTGAGTTTTAAAGTTTTTTTTTGAAAGTGTGTTGAAAGCTTTTGTGTATGCGATATGCCTTTTTAAAAAATTTTTTTATATCTAATAAATTTACTCTAGTACATAAGTTTCAAATAAACACAAGATTTCAACTCAAAAAATCAATTAAATCGATTTAGTTATAAAAATTTTGGATACGTTTGCTACAATTCCAGACGTCTTTGTCTGTTTTGTCTTCTGCGAAATGGGTGTAGTTTTGTAGTTGTAATATGAGGGAGACGACACCGACAGACAAAATTGACTGCAATAGTCAATCATTGACTGCAATGATTAACATTGTCACTCCAATGGCTTAGATATGTTCAGACTATTCTGATGGCAACAGATTCTAAAGTATATTTTTAATTTTCTTTTAACAATTACCCTTTGAGCAGTTAGCAGCCTCAATTCAGTACAGGGAAGTAAGGTCGATGCACTCTGGACAAGAATATTTCCCGCAGAACTGTAGGTTGCACATACAAACATACAATTGACTTATCTATCACATTACTGCAATGACATGTCGTTCAAAGTTGACAAACGTTCATATGCCTACATAATTTAATTAATTGCCGATATGAAAGAAGGGCGTACGATACGAATTCGAATTAAAACTAGAACAAAAGTATGTATGTCATTGCCAGTCGGTGTGCAGTTTTCGGTAAGCTCAAACGATTATATGTTAATGGCCAACGATCTTCAGCGGTTAGTACGAATAATTCACACAAGTTGTATGCTGCACTCAAGCTCAACACTTTATTTCTACAAAACATCTACTTTCACTCTGTGTAATCCACTGTAGTGAGCGCAGCTTAGATCACATTCTCGCCAACAGTCGATCTCGATCTTGCGCCACACACTTACCAATCACTGCAGTACAGCAAATTGCTAGCATTACTGCTAGGCCAATGAAAACCGCTCGCATTTTGCTGCTTGAATTAGTTGGCCCAAATCTAGCACAGCTAGCAGAGACGCAAAGGCAAGTGGTGAAAAATTAATCGCGATCACGTCTGTTTGTGGAGCTGTAATGGCTTACAGCGAGAAAGCAGACACTATGTCTTACACGGCCGTTACTAAAGTGTTCAAAGCTCTGGTCATGATCGGCGCGTTTTATACAAAGAGTTTATCATTAGCGCCAAATCATTTCCTTAAGTGTAGTTGTTAACGTCGTTGCCTTTATTTGTCTAATGCTCTAAGAAATTTCCCTCTATTTCTGTATAGCCTGCAAAAGCGAACGCAGCAACATTCCGTATCAGCTGTGCCGCCCTGCCTGTCATTCGCTGATTTGTATTAATCATTGCGGCCGTGAAAATATTAAAAATAAACCTATTAATCCAATCAATTGCATTCTTATAAATTCAACTGTGAGAATAACAACGAACTAATGGCGACCGTGCGGATTCCAAAGCAAAAAGTGATACTCTGCGGCGACTACGGTGTGGGCAAGAGTTCGCTCTTCCGCCGCTTCACAAACAACACTTTCGGTGTGTGCACCAGACGCTCAATATTCAATACGATATTTACAAACAGTGGCAGTAAAAACAACAATCTGCTACCTTATTCACAAGTCAGAAGTGCGTATCATAGAATTTTCTCATATTTTACAGTGACAGACACAGATCGCAAGTCGACATTGGGACTGGATCATATTGACCGGGACTACACAGTGGGCGACAAGCAGATTAAGGTATCGCCTGCGCAGCAGTGTTGTTCATTTTACTTAATCAGATTGTACTATTGCAGCTGCAACTGTGGGATACCGGCGGCATGGAGCGCGTAGCATCCGTTACCTCGTCGTATTACAAATTCGCAGAAGGTGCTATACTCGTGTTCGCGTTGGACAACGCCGCCTCGTTCCACTCGCTGTCACAGCACCTGCTGGACATTGTCACGTACGCGGAGAATGCGAAAATTTTCATTTGTGGTAACAAGTGCGATTTGGAGGGGCGCGAGCCAGAAGTCAGCGATGCCGAGGTGGAGGCATTCTGCGAGCAGTGCCACAGTCTCATAAGCGCAACATACAAAACCTCATGCAAGACGGCCGATGGCGTAGAGGAAATGTTTCGCGATATTTCACGCATTTTGGTTGATGCCAATCGCTCGAAAATGGAGCTGCAGGCGCTGGAGCAGCACGGTTTCAAGATTGATGCCGCCACTGAGGCTGAGGCGAACGAGGAGCCATCGCAGTGTGTTTGCTAGCAGATGGGGAACGTGGAGTTTGGTTAGAGGAAGCAAAATGGGTAAACAAACGATGCTTCGACAAACTAGTGGCCAAACTCTACAAAGGAACACCCAAATCAGAGCATATTAACTTATTTTACACATTAGGGTTGATACAATTCACAACAAATAATTTATTTACATTCGAATCTAGTGTGAAGCCAACTTCAAAATGCATTTTATAAACCTTCATACATACATAGACACTTTCATAAGATAGTAATTGCAGTTTAGTCATGTAGCATTATCGGCGTGCAACCTTTTGGTTTTCCGTCCAAATTAAATACACTTTCTTGCATGAAATTCCCAATGGCCTTTAATGTGAACAGTCATTAAGTGAGAAAAAACAAAATTTTAGATACGTAAATGTTTCGTGAAACCAAATTTACATGCGAATTGAACTAAACTCTCTTGCGAAAAATATGTAGTTTAAGAAAGCGGTAGCCGAACATCAAAGTTTAACACTATTTACTAGTATAAGTTTGTAATTGTTGCCTTTGGCTGGGTACAGGCAATGAGCGCTTTTTTTCTCAAATACTCGTAGTAATTAAGTGTAGAAAAATAACGAAACTTCTATAACTAAAATAAATGTTAAAGTGGCAAAACAACTAACGCTTGCATCTGATAATTACTGTCTTTAAGCTCCTGGAAAATTTCGGAAAGTAAGTGAAAAAGTCCTTATCCATCTCTTCTGCTTGGAAGTTCATCATGTGTTATGTTTTTTCGTGAATTTTATATTTAGTTTTTACAAAAAAAACTACCATTCATGTTTTGTCGCCCAACAAGTCAATGTGCACTTTCCAGCAACGCATTGCAGAAAATCAAAAGTTTGCATGTAAACAAATAAAGTTGAAGATTTTAAGCAATTTTTAATATTTTAATAAATATAGTTTCTTAAATGTCACTAAAAATAAAACTTTAAAGGACTGGAACAATGGGAATGCTTGCTGTCTAAAATGTAAACTGACGGTAAAAAAGAAAAACAGCTAAAACAACAGTTCTCAAATATTTTTCTACCTAACATAAATATACATATGTATGTATGTATGTATATTGCTAAACAAATCAGATCAAGAAACAAATATATCCTCCTAAGCTGTAGGCGCACTCGACGAAAATGTCAAATACAAACTAACTCCTACTGCTACCACAAAGCACACGCCCACCCCATACAGCACCGCCTTCTCGCGGAGCGCACGCATCATCATCGAGTTCAGTGTGCGCGACGCGCGTCCCAACTCCGCGTTGGTCTCGCGCAAACGTGACCTGGCCCCCTGCATCACTTCCCGTTGATGATTTAAATCGCCCAGCACCTGTGCGCCCAGCTGTTCCGTTTCTAACGCCACGCGATATCCTTCGGTTAACCGATTGCCCGTTCGCTCAATGCGCTCCGAATTTTCCAGCAAGCGTTGTCGCTGGTCATTGTCGATGGAGACGTCTTCGTGGTAGTAGGCATCGCCGCCACCCATATCCAGCGTGATTTGCATTTGACCATCCTTAGCGTTGCGATAGTCGTTCTGAAGTCGCTTTAACTCCACCTGCGCGCAACCTATTTTGTTTTGGAAGTTGGGGCGCTGCGCAGCGTTGATTTCTCTAATTTCCAGCGTCATCTGTTCGAGCAGTTCGTGAGCTTCCGCTAAGCTGGCATCGATTTTTGCGCTTAATTCGCGGCGATCGGCTAAAATGCACATTTTCATCAATCGGTTTAAATCATTTTCTTAAATTTACGTTACCACCATTGTGCAGCTTGAGGCGAGCTATTTCCGACGTAGTCTCCGCAATGAGTGCAGCATATTGCTGTTCATATTGTTCAAGCAACAACATCTGCTCGCAATTTCCTGACGATTTCTGTGCTGCGGTTTATGCAAAATTATTTTCAATACAAATATGTAATTTGTATAGTTTACTATATTTCGTGCCGTCACCGACAACAAGAAAATTTACTTCAAATCAGCTGATCGTTTGCAAAGGGCAAAAACAAAAGTCCCAAAACAGGGCTATTCCAAAAATTAAGATTTGCTAGAATGTTTTTGAATATTACAAACTTTATCTTTTACAAACTACGTATCAGAGACGAATTATAGAGTTATAGAGAGAGTTATAGCCACTGCTACGAATATTTTCTGTTTTACATATAACATACAAACAATTACAGAAACGGAAATTATAATGTGTAGTTATTATGTAATACTTTAATAATGCGAAATATAATGCATACTAGAATAATTATATTATAATTTAGTCTCTGACACAAACTCAGTGAATCTAATATTTTACTTTATTGCAAATAAACTATATACATATAAATATTCCTTATTTAGAAGGCATTCCTCTTCATAAGAAGTGTGACTTGGCATCACTGTCTGCCACACGTGCTTGAAAGTCCAACACATTGCAAGACCTGCGGAATTCATAGGATTTTGAGAAATTGCTAAAAATGTCAGACAAGTAAGTGCAGCGCCTAATCCTACCCACCTTACTTTTATTTTAATGAAAACAAACCTTTTTAATCCGTAAAGATATGCTGTGTCCAACAAGCTGCCCGGTAAAACCGTTTCGGTGCTGGCGCATCGCAAGCGACGCATACTGCAGGATAAAGCCACCATTGCGCAGAAAAAGGCTTTGAAGACGAAACGCGTTGCTAAAGTGAAAAATCATCACAAGTTCCGCCGTCCCGAGTCCTTTGTTATGAACTACATCAAGGCGGAGCGTACGGCCAAACGTATCAAGCAGGTGATACTGCGCACCAACTTCACCGACACCAAAGCGGCCGAGCAGACCAACAATCATCTGCTGCTGGTCATGCGGCATGCCGGGTAAGAACTAGCTGCCAACATTATGCACATCGAATTATTTAAAATATACATGCATCTATACAGCAAAAAAATATTCGATGATACCACAAACAAAATCTTCAAATCCCTACATATGCCGAATCGCCATAATGCGGTCTTTCTCGAGAATAACAAAGAGAATCAAATACTGCTAAAGGTTATTGAACCTTTTGTAGTGTACGGCTACCCCACGTTGAACACCATACGCGAGCTGTTGTTCAAGAAAGGCTTTGCGCGCATCAACGGCAGAAAGACGCCAATACAGTCCAACACCATGATCGAAGAGCACTTGGGCGAGAAGGGCATTATCTGCTTGGAGGATATCATACACGAGATCTATACAGTGGGGCCGAATTTTGCGACAGTTAATGAGTTCCTGTGTGCTTTTCTGGTAATTGAACTTAACATTTTGTACATAATTTGTTTAATTTTAAATTGTATGCCCTTTCAGCTCTCGAGTCCACGTGATGGTTGGCAGAAAAAAGTATCCGTATCGTTCAAGCGCGGCGGTGAATACGGCGAACGTGGCACCGGCATCAACGAATTAATAGCACGTTGTGTATAAAAGGAGTTTGAGTTATATTAAATGTGCTAGCTTATATTTAATTATGTTTTAGTTATAGACATACACTCATGTGGTTGCCACCGAATTACTGAAATGAGAACATTTCTAAGCAGTTTGAAAGCAAAAATAAATAAATGTAGAATATATGTATACCTTTTAAATAGTTTGATTGACATTTTTCTTAAAAAACCACATCTGCGCTAATATATAAATAAACAAGGCAATAACCAGCCGAAATGGATAGCCAGGCCTCCAATCTCGACGAAGAAATCGACTATGAGACTCCCTCGACCGGCCACTCCATTCACATCGAACGGCCTGAGCGACTGCACGAATGGCTCAAGGCGGAAGATATTGAGTTTATGCGTCAGCTCTTTATCAACCATCCGGAAGAGAAACTCAACTACGCGGAGATGCGCGAAGGGTTTGATACACTGAATATCAAGTTCACCGACGTCGAGTTCAATAGACTTTTCCTGAAAATCAATCAAAACCGCGATTTCCTGTGCGACTGGAACGAGTTCATCTCGTACTTGATATTCGGATTTCAGGAGGATGATCCCGGTTCACAGAAGGAGGCGCTCATTCTGCCAATCTCGTCAGCGCCGGTGGTAAAAAAGTCTGAGCACCGTTCACCCATTTGTTCCATCAGCCTGCTGAGGACGACATCCGATGCGGTGCTGGTGGATGACGATGACTCGGGTAAACTAGAGGGCGTGGCGTTTGAGGACTCGCCGGAAATGTGCGGCATGTGGCTGACAGCCAGCCATGAGGGACAGATACGTTTCTGGACCAACTTATTGGAACCGGTGCGCACTGGCACCTCAGAAAGCAGTAAGGGTTTTTTAAACATCTCATTATTATCCGTTTTCTCTGTTATCCTTAGTATGTATACAAAATTTGTTTGCAGTTCATCTTAAGATGCCCACTTGGATTCTGGCTATTCAATCTCTGTCCGACGTCAGCGTTGTATGCACAGCCTCAACGGAGCGCGAGCTGCGCTTCCATGAGATTGTCGCATCCACCTTTACACTACGCATTGTTATACGCAGCCTGCCATTTGCTGTCTGCTGCATGTCCTATTGCTTCCACCCCAGTGGCAAAGTATTGTCCAAATTGATTCTGGGCGACTTCGGTGGCAATGTGCGCATACTGGAGTTCACGCCGTTTCTGCGAGGCCCTTTCCAAAGCAAACCGGGTGCCGCACTGATTGAACTTTTCTGGACAGACGTTTTAAAGGTGTGTGTGCGATTTGCATATTTTTTTTTGTCTACGTTCGCTATTCTCTGTGTCCTGTCAGGGTAAACTGCCACTGATGAAGGTGCGTGAATATCCAAATATTCACAGCGAGATGATTGAGCACGTCTTCTTTTCGTTGCGCATGAATACACTGTTCTGTTCGGCCGAGTATCGCAATACAAAAAAATATCGCGGCCGTTGTCCAGGACTAATTGTGGCTACGGGCGAGGAGAAGACGATGTTCCGCATACCGATGGTAAGTGACCGAGAGCGTGGGAAAAAAGAGAAAATTCGCCAATCCCACAACTTTGCAGGGTGTTACGACGTTCTTCATCGCTGAGAGGGACAATCTATTGGTTACCGGTGGTCCGGACACGTTTGTGCGCGTCTGGGATGTGTACATACCGAGCAAGCCCACCGGTATACTGACAGGCCACAACGGCGGCATCGTCTTCGTCTTTGTACAGGCTGAGGAGAAGAAAATCTACAGCGTGGACTATCAGAAGATCATCAAGGTCTGGCACATGAATGAGTACACACTGCTGCAAACGTTCGGCGACCTGGTGCGGGTTTTGGCTTCCGAAACGGACCTGGTGTATTATTATCATCAGTTGTCACGAGATTTGGTGGTGGGCGGCCGCAAATTCATCAGCCTGAAGTGCTGTCCGCGCATACGCGTCGACCTCACTGATGGCAACACGCACGCCGCACCTGTTTCCGTCGTGCTTTACAATGGGCTCTTTCGCAACGTGGTCACCTGCGGGTTAGATAGTTTTATAATAGTGTGGGATCCGTGGACGGGTAACCGGAAGATAATCATGAAGAGCTGCCACACGAAAATGGAGTACGGCGAGACGATCGACATTGAAATAACTGCGGCCTGCTTCGATCCTTTGGAGCAGTTTCTGCTGACGGGCGCACGCGATGGCTCCCTGAAGATATGGAACTACAACAATGCAGTGTGTATGCGAAATATGAGTATAAAGGCTGAGCACGAAGTAACGGCCGTCATTTGGGTAGTGGAAAGGTGACTGAAGACTCGTCCGCTTTAGTTCAAGCGTAAGTGACGACAACTGTGCCGTAATTAGCGGCGCAGCGCAGTTATCGGCACTTGATAACTGTACATACCTACTTATGTATATATGTCCATATAATTCAGTTCAACTTTAACTACAAAACTCACGATTCACGAATGGTTTTAGAATCTTGGCCGTTGGGTGGGATCAACAAGTCACCGAGTTCAACGATGTGGAGGGAAAGGAATATGGGGATCCGAAAAAATGGCCTAGATTTCACGGCGACGATATTACTTGTGCTGGTGTGAAACTGGGCGAAGGTGTCGTAACAGCTACCTACTCTGGCGAGCTTATATTTTGGAAGCTGGAGACAGGTCAACCATATCGGCGATACAACGTATCAAATCCCACAAAGTTTATAGAGGTAGGCGACCAGTAACAACAGACAAAGCAACAGAATAACTAAGTTATGGATGTTGTTACCAATGCTTAACACGTTCAACATAGCTCCAACACAAACGCCCAGACACGACAGCGAAAGCCCCAACTATGGCCATTCTACCCCATCAAAATTACTCGCGATATGTGCGCAAATCGGTTTCGGAAAGCATTCGCTCCTTGGAAATGCAAATGAACAAGTCCCTAACGGAATTCGATAGTCTGCTCGAGGACGCGGCTGAGAATGAGACTTTGATGAAAGCGAAGAGAACTCAAGCGATTCTGCCGCTGTCGGTGCAGGCAGTGCTCTTTTTGCAGACGCGTCCAATGACCAAGGAGCATGGTATGCAGTAGTGACTGCGATTAGTTCGAATGAAATGTCCGGCACATATCCACCTTTCAGGCAGTGTATTCGTGGCGTTGGACACTGGCATCATTCAAGTGTATTCGCACCATCAACGCGGCGGCTACTTAAGCCAATTCAACTCCACACACAAGACAGGCGATTGTGTGCTAACTATGGCGACGGACCGGAAAAATCGTTACCTGTTCACGGGCACCGCATTCGGTTATATCAAGATATGGTATATTGCGAACTATTGGTGAGTGAGTTATCAACCAATGCTGTGCAATGCGTCATCAGACAATTTCTGAGAATTAATACAACCTAATTCTGTTTTTACACGGTAGATTGGTTCCAGGAAAACCCGTGTAAAAAAATACATTGATCGTATGCAAAAATGGTTCCTTATCTCTAAAACCTATTAAAATTACTGAAAAACAAGGATTTTTTAAGAACAAGTATTCATGTTATTTTATATAATGTGTATTTACACAAGCATAGTTATTTATTAAAAAAAAAAATATTTGCACTCTAAGCTTAAAAGTAATGGAAATTAAATGTATGACAAGTTCAGGAACTAAAAACAACTATGCTTGTATCCACAAAAAGGGGATTTCCCTAAATTTGTGATATGAACATATTTCGCAAAAATTAAATTTGACAAAAAAATTTAAGCCCAAAAGATTTTGAATCGTGCTAAATGGAATAAAATCGTATAAAAAAATTTAAATTTTTTTTATTTTCAAACCGTGTAAAAACAGAATTAGGTGTACTCTGTAGCTGTCGGCCACTACTTAAGACGCCTACTACTTAAACGCCTCCATCTTCACACGTCCACTTCATTTGAATTGGCCTCATTTTACATTAGATCCACTTTGGTAGGGACAATACCGACAATAAAACTTAATTAAACCTAATGAACATTTTTATGGGCTTGACGCAGCGAACAGCGCATTTCGCAAGTCAAAGGTAAATGTAAATTTGACTGGCTTCGGCTAAACATCATTTATGTAAATATATCCATGACGGTTTTGTCGTTTCTATAACAGTTGGGCTGAAAAGTTCGTATCGTTTCTATGAGATGGCGCCACTAGAATAAAATCCGTATAATTTTTACGTAGTACCAACCTTCAAAAGAAACGTGTATAAATTTGACAGCTGTCTGATTATTAGTTTGTGAGATACAGCATTTTGAGTGAAGCAACTTTTGTTATTTTGAAAAAAATGGCTAAAAAGGAATTTCGTGTTTTAATGAAACACTATTTTTTGATGAAAAAAAGTGCTGCTGATACCAAAAAGTGGCTTGATGAGTGTTATCCGGACTCCGTACAGGCCATATGAGCACCGAAGACGATGAACGCAGTGGACGTCCAAAAGAGGCTGTTACGGACGAAAACATAAAAAAATCCACAAAATGATTTTGGAAGATCGTAAATTGAGGTCGATTTGTATAGCTGACACTCTAAGCATATCAAAGGAACGTGTTGGACATATCGTTCATGAATATTTGGGTATGCGAAAGCTATGTGCAAAGTGGGTGCCGCGCGAGCTCACAATCGACCAAAAACAAGAACGTGTCGATGCTTCAGAGCAATGTTTGGAGCTGTTCAACCGCAATAGAAGTGAATTTTTGCGTCGATATGTGACAATCGATGAAACATGGATCCACCACCACACTCCGGAGTCCAGTCGGCAGTCATCTGAGTGGTCTGCACGCGATGAACCGAATCCAAAGCGTGGAAAAACTCAACAGTCGGCCGGTAAGGTTATGGCGTCCGTATTTTGGGATGCACATGGAATAATTTTCATCGACTATCTTGGAAAGGGAAAACCCATCAATAGCGACTATTATATAGCGTTATTGGAGCGTTTGAAGGACGAAATCGCGAAAAAATTGCCCCATTTGAAGAAGAAGAAAGTGTTGTTTCATCAAGACAATGCGCCGTGTTACAAATCGGGGAAAACGATGGTAAAATTGCATGAATTGGGCTTCGAATTGCTTCCGCATCCACCGTATTCTCCAGATTTGGCCTCCAGCGACTATTTCCTGTTCTCAGATCCCAAGAGAATGCTCGCTGGAAAGAAATTTAAAGCCGATGAGCAAGTAATCGCCGAAACAGAGGCCTATTTTTAGGCTAAACACAAATCGTACTACAAAAATGGTATTGAAAAGTTGGAAGATCGGTATAATCGGTGTATCGCCCTCGATGGCAACTATGTTCAATTATAAAATCGAATTTTGCCAAAAAAATTTGTTTTTCTATAAAACGATACGAACTTTTCAGCCCAACTGTTATAATGTGCCATATGAATTTCTGCAACAAACTTACCGTCTGTGCCACAGTCAAACTTTGTTATACATTACGTGGGAGTTGACATTACACAGCATGCAATACAACGGTAAATTAATAGCGTGCCTGAAATATGGGTTACAAGTTACGGTTTACCAAATTTTCCAAATATTTCATACACACAGCTGCAGACAAATGTGTGCGGTAGTAACAGTGAAATACTTTGCGTGTTCACGTCTAAACGAACGAAGTTTAGTGTCCCAAACGGAAGTTTGTCATGCGAATTGCCGCAGCACCACATACTCACCCCTCTATCTAAGCCGAAACTACGTGAAATTGATTGATGAATATATTAACGAATATCACTGTTGTCATAATAACATCAACATTGAGGCAATATGACAGCGGCAGCGGTAAAATTAAAGCGTATGGCGTGCTACTTGTTGCGCGGCCCGCACGACAATCGTTTACTTCCTATTAAATACCTATGAAAATATTTTATAATATTGCATTGGCAGCATACCCGAGGCCGAGAAGACACCCGTGTGCATGCCGCTGCTGCGTTTGCAGTTCATATTCCTTCGCAAGGACCGCTTTCTGACACGCGCCAAACGCGTAGTGCGCTTGCAGCCGGAGCCGATTCTAGTCAGCTCCTACAAAGGCCATCTGAAGGCGGTCAACTCAATTGTGTACATCAATACGCCAAAAATACTGCTAAGGTAGTTTACCGAGGAGCTCCTTTGCGTAGCTGTGTGAGATTACCGATTGCTGCTTCTTTGCTTGTCACGTAGCGCCAGTCATGATTGCTCCTGCCGCCTCTGGTCGTTAGGTGGACGTTATCTGGGCACACTAGGCACTCCGCTGCCATGGCTCAAGTTGTCGCCATTCGATCCTGTTGAGGAAAATCACCGCTATCGCATTCCACCCGACATTCAAAAGGTCGCCAGCTCAACCACCATGAAGGTAAGAAAATTAATAATTATCGGAATTGATTTCGAAATGTGTTGAGTTGGCGAAGATAAGGTTATGATTGAGATAACTTCGACGGAGGGCGATGTTAATGTTTCAAAAGAGACCTTTCAAAACACTATTTCAAAGCATTTTACTGTCTGTGGAATGAAAATTGTATGGTTTTTAAAAAATTCAAAAGCTCATAAATGGTTGATTGCCATAATTGTAATGGTATCTTTTAAAATTTTATTTTATTTTTAAGGGACACGGAACTGCGTTAGAATGGTAACTGGTACTGTACAGTACATATGTGTAGCAAATATATAAAGAAAAATCTATATAAAGTAGGCCGTACAAATTTTGCCCAGCATTTAAATCCTTTGGCCCAGCATTTAAGATTTTAAACGTTATACGACTTTTCAGCATTTGAGCATTTAAATTTGTTTGTGAAAATCTTAATTTCGAATTTACGATGGCATCGTCCAGTAAATCCCAACAGAAAAGTTCTCGTGTACGTACAAGTCTACGTAATTGGTTGTCAGTCAACTTGAAGATTTTTTATTTAGCTATACAATTTATATACATATACATATGTACATATGTAGGTACACAATCCGTATGCAAGCGTCTAAATCACATTTTCTTGTAGGTGATTTCCGGCGAGCAAGACGATAACCGAAAGTTACACTACGGTCCCACCGGTCGAACCGAAGAAACGGAGGTCGTTGAAGACGAAGATGCGACGCGTATTTACGGCAAACCGTTGCGCGAGCCCATTTTGGGCAAATACTTTGCATTGCCGGGCAAAAGTGCTGCTGAGCAGCGCATCGATTTGGATACTTCGTTGTCGTACATACCAGTCTTCTCCCACCTTAAGATACACGACGCCGAGCCCATTGAGCGACCGTCCACACCGCCGGCCATACGACGCATCAGCAACGAAAACTATATGGAGTTTTACATGCCCGATAAGAAGCCAGGCCATAGCAGCAAGCCCGATAAGATCCGCGAGAGTCTACTTATTCCTCCGACTGTACGCAAGAGCCAGTTGAAAGCAAAGAAGCCAAAAGGCGGCGAGGACAAGTAAATTCCAGCCGTTCCGACCCAGTTACGGAAGCATTGAGGATTGAGAAAATGTACTTAAGAAATTTCCTACTTATATATCCTACGCTTGCAAACAATTTATTTGTGCATTATATTTTACAATAAAAAATTACACTTACACGCTTAACTTTTAGCGCTATCTTTATGCGATGTCGTATATACAATGCTGCATGCTGCAGATGCAGGCTTGTTGAATTGCAATACTTCTAGTCTTGCAGTATGCTGCACGCATCGTACATTTGCCCCGCTATGTGTACATACTTCGATTCGTTTTGGTTGTGAAGAGACTGATAACTGTGTGCGACCAATTTGGATAAGGCAACTAGGTCGATTTCGCTCGCCTCCGTAGCGGAAATTTGTGGCGAATTGGCAGTACGTGTTCCCTGTGAAAATAATTATGTGGACATTTAACTTATTGTTCCATTGCTCAGTGATTTTCAAAGCCCTACCAAATGATCAAGATACTGCAGCAGCTGCTGCCCCACTGAGGCAATTTTTAGGTAAGCACTGCGCGACGCACTCGCGTACAGGAGCATGCGTTTGCCAGCCACTTCCAGCAAAAGCCGTCCAACGTGCTCATCTTCGCTCACGTCCGGCAGCAGTTTTTCCGCGTGCACATCGTAGCCGTGTGCGTACAGCTCTACCGCCTGCACACCAAATAAACAACAAACAGTTGTTAACAATAATGAACTGATTTTAACGAAGTATGTAATTAGCTTTTGTTCTCGATTTACCTGTGTGCGCAGCACCGCCATTTTGTTTAATTTCCAGCTGTCGGCCAAGGCCACAATTTTTTCCATGCACTCTTCATGCTCCAACACAAACAACTGCTCCAGGTCTTCGCGTATTAGATCCATTGAGGCACTCACCACTTTGCACAGAAACACTTCGCGTTGATGTTGCAGTGCCAAATCCGGCGCTGGCAACACGAACGTTAGTTCCTTGTTGATGTCTGCAAAAAAAGCTTTATTGCTCATCGCATCGAATACGGTGCTGATGGGTTTGGACACTTTCAGCTGAAATGCCGCGATGAAATGCAGCACGGCACACAATTCATAGTGCAGCTTCAGCTGCTCCACGATGGCATGGTGTTGTTGTAGCGCCAGAAACTGCAGTGGCAGTGGGCCCTCCGCCAGCGACTCCTCAAATTTTAGTTCGCGTTTGGTGTGCTCCAGTGATGTTTTAAAGTGTTGCAGAAACTGCAGCGAGAGCTCCAGAAAATCGGGCACCAGGGCTGCCGACATTTCGATATCCTGCTGGCACATTTTATCCTTTGGCAAACGGCCCGCCTTCTGTATCAGTTTCATCGTCGATTGCAACGGATATTTTAATGTGGCATTCCAGAGCATGCAGCAAATGCCATGCTTCAGTGCGTGGTCCGCTTCCTTAAACTGCTCCATGCAGGTGAGCGCGGCGCGCATGTACTGCAAGCTGGGTAAATTTTTACTCCAGTGCACCATATACTGCCACGACATGAGACTTAGCAGCACGCCTGATTCCAAACTGAAGGGAAAGTGTTCACGTAAGAGCTGTAGCTTCTCCAAGACCGGATCAGTGCTTGTTTTTGTATCTAAAGTCGATTTGACTTCGGCATCGCCAGCTCCATCATTGACATCGGCAGATTTGACATCTTCGTCATTTGGCATGGTTTTGGGTGATGAACTTTCAACACAATTTTGGTCCTCAACTTGCTCTGTAAGCTCCACAATTTTTGCTGGATGTATGCGTGAATTTATCAACCACTGTGCAGTTAAATCGGTGACAATACCTTTGCCACCGCCTACTATAAATTTAAGACTGCAATCAGGTGGTGTATAACTAAGCTCTGGCATAATGGGTTCTGCACTTTCCAAGGGATATCTGGTGTAAATTCGCAAAACAAATATAATTTTTATAAATACAGTGAAGACGACTAACTTCGGACACTCAAAAATAATCAAATACACTTACTCCAAAATAGCGCTCAGTACAGATATGTCTTCGAGTTTGCCAATGAGCAAACCCCACTGCGCCTCATCGTGTGATATTTTCTCCCAATTTGCATCTTCTTCGGTTTGCGAACCTTCATCGCAAGATCCCTACATCGCATAATTCAACGACAAAATTAATATCTCAATTGTTTTCACTCGCAGCCTCTAATTCGTTTACCTCTCTGTAGGACCGCCGCAAATTGCTGGCCACCGTTTTGCAGACTATCGCCACCAACAACCCTTGCGATTTAGGGCTCTCCAGTAAAAATTCGCGTACGTCCTGCCACCATTGCGAAATTGCGTTGTACGCATAATCGTTAACACGATCACCGGCCAACTCACAGATGGTGCGTACCGTAGCTGCCAAACGCGACATGTCGGCAATGACCTCGTCACTGCAACAATATAAATGCAATGCGTTACACCCAAAGCCAATACAAATAACAAATAATATTAACTACGCTCACCAATTTTGATACTCAAATGGCTTTTCAATCCAATAGCTCAACGCCAGAACCAGCAAATGCTCGCATGGTATTTTCGAGTATGAAGCTGCCACTTTCAATTCCTCAAAGCAAAGCCCACGTTCAAAAAATTCACTAAAGATCTTTCCACTCACATAGCCATACAAGTCTTTTTTCGTAGGCAGCAAAGGCACACTGTCCTCTAAGTCTACTTGAAAAATGCTCAGATAGTCTACGAAATCGCCCATCTCTTTGCAGTATTCTTGAAAGGTCACTTTTCCGCTTGCCGCACCACCAACTACCGCTTTGTTGGGTGAAATTGCTTGCGCAGTCTTGTCGCCCAGCAAAAGCACCAACTGATTTATTATCACCAAATCGCAATCGTACAATTCCAAATGCTCGTCGAACTCTACCTCTGTCGGCGATTTTATTGCAATGTAAAAGTCTGCCAGACGCTTGTAGTTCTCCACAATGTTGCGAAAATGAACATGCTCCTCCGGCAGTGACACCGCGTCTAGCTCCTGTGCTTCCAAAGTCTCTCCAAATGCATACAATATCGTTTGAAAGATTTCCGGCCTTAGCTGCTTATTCTTTTGTAACATTTCCAGGCACTGTTGACGGACCTCAATAGTCTGAAAGTCACCAGCCAATTTGACTATCTCCTCGGAATTTTCTGCGGTGTCGGAACCGCGCAGCAGGTTTTTCAGTCGCCGCAACAGATGAATGTCGCGCGATGTTTTCGAATTACTTTCGCTCAAGGCAAAGTGGAACGGTATTTGTATTTCCTTGACACTGGCATCGCTGGGGTCCAGGAAGAGGCAGCAGTTGACGGAAGCTTTCACTTTTGTGCCATGTTGCGCACCTAACGTTAAATGTATGCATATAAAAATATCAACTCAGTTTAAATACACAGTGCTACAGTTCTACTCACCCATCATTCCATGGGTATTGTATGCCAGCTGGCCACTTTTGCTGACAGTAAATGCTGCCACTTTAGGTCCGTTTTGCAGCGCCCAAATCTCCAGGCATCCCAAGCGTGCCGCGTATATAACTAAAAACAGAGCCTTACGTCGCTGCGTCTGCACACCTTTCAGAGAACGCTCCTTCACTGGCACAAAGGCACATTGGGCGTCACGATATCCCTTCCAAACGCGCAACACCACCGCTCGCTGCGCATCCACAAGCATCACACGGTCCAGGTTGTCAGCTACCGCCGCCAGCCGCCCGTCCGGCGAAATGGCAATGGTAAAGCCATCGCGCTTTCCGTCGTAAAAGCTGCAACGCGTGCGCAGTTGCGTCTCTTTCGTTGGCGACGGAAGATCGTCCGGTGGCGTTGTCGGCTCTGGCGCGCGTCGAAATAGGCTGCCCAAAATATTCTTGTACGCCATGCCGATAACATCTTTTGCAACCTCTCCCAGCGATATCGTTTTGTAGCCCTCCTCGGCATAGTAGAATCCCAGATATGGTTCGGCGCCGACGCCCAAAACCAGTGAACTCTGTATGGGCGACAGCGTTGGCCGCGCATAGTAACCAACTGCCAAACAATGCTCTATCAAGTGATCATACGTGCAAGCACGCTGCCCACCGGCCACTACGGCATCGTTGACAATGGTCTCACGCTTGCGCGCAAACTTGAATTTTTGATATTGCAGCGTGTCGGCTGTTTCGAGGGCTGTGTACTGCGCGCTGCTGACAGCATTGCGGCCCAAAGTGCGATTCAGATTGTGACGCAAGTTCACAAGCATCGGAAAAATATCCGCACCTTTGATGATACATACACACTGATCGTAAACGATATACAGAAAAGCATCGCATTCGGAATGTCGTGGTGGCGAGTATGATTTTATGTACAACACTGGGTCCTCATGATAACTGAAGAGCAAAAACATCGTTTTAGTATAGCTTTCATAAATGTATGGTGCCTCGGTGTTTTACCTTTGGGAGAAGATTTTTATGCCAACATCCGTGTAGAAGACCACCATGCCCGAGCTCAAGCCCAATGCTACGCAAGTCCATTCCGGACCAGAACTAACGCCTTTTCCATGTATAGGTAGACACAGTATAGCCGTAATGATTTGGTTGGCATCCTCCAGCTCACCACACCAACTCAGCGCGTAACCACTTTCTTGGCATTTATTGTCCCAGAATGCAGACAGCAGAGCCAGTTTCTCACCCTGTCCAAGCGCAATGAGTTCACCTGTTGGCGATATGGCGTAATTGATGCCATTCAGCCAGTTTTCGTCTGCGATTGAAAGGGCGAAATTACTACAAGTTACATTTCACAGAAACGAGCCAGTCTCACCATGCGACAGACCAAAGAACTCTTGCACTTTCGTGAAATCACGAATTTTGCCGAACGTTTTCACTTCGCAAGCCATTTTTGGCGCTGTTTTGTTCGTTCATTAACTTCAGGTTGAATTTGCAAGATTTTTCGTTAGAAAAATTTATAAAAAATTGAAAAATACCCACAAGAATAAAAATACGCTGGTTGTTGGCAATTTTTGTCTTGTTTTTGTTTTGTATGCTCAGCTGATTAAGAGTACTGTTTACTCATTGCATGGTTGCATTTTTTTAGCTAAAATACAGACACATTGCAATGAAAGTAACCGGATGAATGATGAATGTGTATTCGTTATCTGTATGCGTTACAGGCTTTTACTCTAAATTTTTCTCAATATTCTCAATTTCGCAATTTATCCTCAATTTAGCTCAATTTTTCATACAAAAATCTTAATTTAGGTTCCAGCTGAGAAACTTCCAACTCTTCAGTGAGATCGACACGGTTGTTAGATCGTTATATTAAGGGATACATATATAGAACGACGGTATTTTAAATTTCAATGCTGTGCAACTTATAATTTTAATTTTCATTCATTTTAAAAATTTGAGTTCTGCCCATAGAACTCAAATTTTTGCCACGCTCGCATATCCAATGGTTACCTTATTCTTCCAGTTGAAAGGCACATTTATGTGCGACTTATGGAACCAAAGTTACGCGGAAGATTTGAGTCACAAAATAAGTGCCACGCCCTCTGTCCAACGTCCGTCAGATTCCAATATTTTTTGTTCTTAAACCACCCCTGATTCAAGGCGAACAAAATCTAAACAAAATTGTTCAAATCGCTCAAATTTTTTTTTAGTTTTAGCGAGACGGCACGGCAAATAATTTTTATATGTATGGATTATGTATATAAAAAAAATATATACATACATATGGATTATGTATATAAAAAAAATATATACATACATATATATAGATATAGATAGCCAGCTAAATTGCGCAATTAGACATTTTCTCAATTTACCCTCAATTTAGCTTTAAATTGAACTCCATAAATTGACCAAGTTGAATTTCGATGGTATAATTAGTTCCACCGTGTTGTACAACATAAAATGCTATGGAAATTTATGAAATTGAAGGATTGATTGAATTCCACTAGTTCTGTTATGATCGACAAGTTTATTTATGTTAGTTCCTCTTGATTTTATGAAGTAATTGAAGACGTAAGAAGTAAGTAAATGTATACGCTGAGCTATTTTTATCTCGTTTACCATAAAAACTACTTATAAAAGCATTACGAAATTATTCGTTCTTATAAATATGAAAAAACTCCAATCCGATGTGTAAGCCTCGCCCACTACAAATCCGACTCGACACCACTGTCAATGTAGTCTTTAAGCAACAGGCCACAGCCAATGGGCAGCAGACGGCACCAGTTGTTAATGTGCAGCAGACTACGCGGTATGGTCGTCTCGTTTACATTGGCACGATGTGCTTCCACTATATATTTGGCCACTTCTTTGGGATCCAGCAAGCCCAGCATAGAGGGAAACTTCACTTTCGGACGCTTACACAGACCCGTGTTCGTCATGTAGGGGTAGACCACAGTAAGCTTGATCTGCAGCGAGAAAGAGGCACAATTCAATGTGAATTCGAATTAAATTGTCAAGTGATAGTTACGAAATCTTTGTAGGGGCCTTCGCGTATCTCCTCGTGCAGTGCCTCCATCATGCCGCGCACCGCATACTTGGTAGCGCAATACGGGACCAGATTTGTCAAACCCACTATGCCCGCTATCGAGGACAGACAGATGATATGCCCGCGGCCTTGCGCCTTCATCTGCGGCAGAAATGCCTCCAGCGTCCAGAATTGTGATAGCACATTGATATCGAAGACGCGCCGTATCTCGTCGGCAGTGTGCTGTTCCAGCGGATGCGTGGGCATAATGCCAACGTTGTTCACAAGCACTGAAACGGGTCCCACTTCCGCTTTCACTTGCGCGGCCAGCTGAAGAACGGCCTCGCGATTGGAAACATCGCAGCTGCAAACGGGACAAATTTAGCCAGGCGACAATGCGCACTGCTATCGCACTTACGTATAGGCGTGAACGGAGTTCTGCATGAGCCGCTTGGCCTTTTTGACCGTTTCCTCGTTGTTCTTCTCATTGATATCAACGCAGACAACGGTACTACCCCAAGCTGTATAATGTAAGGCCAGTTCGCGGCCAATGCCATGTCCAGTGCCTGTTATCTGTAAAATGTGCATGCATTATGAAAATCGCGGCAAATCATTTGAGGGGAGGCTAATTGAATTTGAATGATTTCAACTCACCAGCACAATTTCGCCGCTGATGTCTTTCAGCTTCTTCGGCATTATCTTGTCAACGAGGCACTGAAAAAGCTCCAGCAGAATTTTGGCAAACACCACGAAGAATTCGCATACGTCCTGCACAATGTCGAAAATGCGCTTTGACACATTGTTGGTACTGGAACAAGAGTAAGCGAAAAAGTTGAGAAATATTAATGAATTAGCACCCGTCAGTTCGCAGCATACTCGGCAGTACACGGCAAATATTTGCCTCAGTAAATATCGACCTCGAGTAAATATTTACAAATTCCTAGAAAACTGCTCCGAAATACTGCCAACGAAACCACTTCTCACCGAGAGTGCCACTTGAAAAATCTTTGCAAATATTTGCAATAATTGTGGGTAATTGACACTTTGACACTTAA
Organism: Melieria crassipennis; assembly: GCA_963668005.1. Taxonomy (NCBI): domain Eukaryota; kingdom Metazoa; phylum Arthropoda; class Insecta; order Diptera; family Ulidiidae; genus Melieria; species Melieria crassipennis. The sequence continues at coordinate 12,589,863 of OY764961.1, forward strand.
CGGCCAACGTACACGGCAATCAACAACAACAACAACACCAGTATTCGCAAACTGCAAAGAGTGCACGAGCCGATGTTGCAAGTTGTGCGTCCAGTGCGGCAAATGCAGTGAGTGCAGTCGAAATATTAGCAAATAACCAAATTGCAATAAACGAATTTTAAATCGTAAATGTGACAACTTGCAAGACAACTTGGCTGTGGAAAATGCATTAAAATAATTGCTGCCCATTTTGGGTTTTTTTTTTGTTTTTGTTTAAGTTATGTATTGTGCAATTTCGGTGTTACATTGTGCGTCCGGCGGGTAATGAGAAGATTTGTATGCAGTCCCGCGAAAACTGCAAGTAGTCGCATATTTATATCTAAACGCTTGTGCTTGCATGAGGAAATCGAAAGTGTGTTAAGCACTTTTCAAGTCTGTTTGTGCATTTGAGTGCAGTGCATGTGCCGGCCATGGCTTTTGTCAGCGCAATTAGCACGGCCCATGGGCAAAGTGTGCGGGCAGTAAAACAACAACAACAATGTATTTGCAATGAGACGCATCTTTTTTGCATTTGCAGGCAGGTGTTCTATAATACAAAGTAACCACTTTAGAGCTATTAAAACGCTTATTTTTTACCTGAGAAAGAACATTTTTTTAACTCGAAACAAATGCGATGTTTTAAAATGAAAACTTGCCAACGGGAATTGAGGGGTTTTCATATCAAGGCTAGAGAAAACTCTTCCACCATGAGGTCGTTACAGGTCTCTTAGTACTTTCGACTTTAATCTCTTCCCTACAAAGCAATCAAGCAAGTTGAACATTAAAAGATACTAAACAATCTTGTATCTTTAAATTTAGATTTTTTCCGTCGTGTTTTTTTAAATTTTGTTTTCCTTGTACTTACTGTATAATATCGCGTTCAATCATTTTGCAGTTCGAAACTTTAAAAGAATATAAACTAAAAATAACAATTTAAAAATCTATTGCTTCCGTGATTTTGTAGCGCTTCCAATAATCTTGCCACAGTTTCTAATAACAAATTATCGCCACACGTAATAATAATACACACCGCACCGGTTGACTCAACAGTTGCAACGTTCGCGTTCACTTTCGTTTTCGCGAAACCACTTGCAAGTTGCAACTGAATGTCGCGCAATGCGCTGCAAGAAGCCAACTGCAGTGCGTTGCAAATGTTGCACACAGCAATGCGCACTGCAAACTGTGTGTGTGTGTGTTTGTGTTGGTGTGTTTGTGGTAGCGCAATAGGGGCCGCTGCATGCATGAAAGTCAAGTCAAACGTGCATTCGCTCAACGCACGTCCGTCCATTGGTGGGCCCGTCTTCTGGTGTACGTGTTTTGTGTTTGTGTATGCGGTTTGGGGAAACAAAACCAGAAATATCACAAAAAAAGACAAATTTAATTTTGCCGCCAAAGTTGCATGTTGCATCTAAGGCCCTACCTTTGCTTTTCTTCACATGACAAGTATTTTATAATCGATGTAGCATGATGATGCAAATACACTTTAGAATCATGTTAATTGTTAATTTGGTATCTGTATCAGCATTTTCTAATTTAAAAGTAAAATTAAATTTATATTAAAACAAACATTTAGTTACATATATTTATATGCAATAATCTGCTATGCGGCTCTCTAAGTTAGTACGATTTTTTGAAGCAGCTCCAATTTAAATCGAAGTTCTTTTATGATTTCTTTTGCTGTTCGCAATTCTTCAAATGTTGTCTACACTAATAGAATGATGGAATGAATGTAGGGCGCTTAGTTGATTTGGGTTGCCGGTACTAAGCTCTGGTCACACCACAAAAGCAAAACCAAAAGCAATTAGTTTATGGAAAAGGCAATGACGTAAGTTGCAACATCACACTTGGCAATTACTTTGTTGCAACGACGAAAGACTTTCTGTGGTTCTTTAAAAATCTTAAAGTGATTTTGTTTTGGCTTTTTTGTGCATAAGACGGCATTGTCGAGTAGTGATTTAATTTATAAATATTAAGTATTTAAATAGGTTGCTTAATTAATTTTTGCTATTGTCATTATTGATTTTTTTCATTTGCTTTTTCAATTTTTTTAAATATGCTGTCAGCTTGTTAGTTCATACTAAAAACCAATTATTTTTTTTCTTTGTATAATTTGTTTTAAAAATTGTAATAATTAAAGTTTTTTAACAGTGCATTTGTTTTGTTCAAGTTCAATTTTATTTTTATTAATTTTAATTGTATTCATATTAAAGTTAATTTTTTTTTAATGTGATACTTGTCTTCTTCAATTAGTTCTACTCTTTGTTTCATGCCCAGCGAAAATTCGCACAAAAGTGGCCTGTTTGTTGCAACATGTGGTCAAGCAACATGCAACATTTACTATCTCCGCAATTCACTATCACTTGCGGTCACTTTCGTTGCCAATAGGCCGGCGGCCAACCGCATGCGGAAGTTTGGGCAGAAAAGTGCGCGCATTTTTGAGTGAGTGAGTGTGTGTGTTGTGTTGTGTGTGCAATGTGTTTTAGTGTTCGACTGGTTTTCTGGCACGAATGCAGTTGGCTTTACTTTGGTATGTTTTCACACAAACAAATAAATCAATTTCTAAATTTTTATTCACTTTTAATGTTTTGCCAAGTTGCTTCGTCTTGGCTTTCGGACGCGTCTTGACTTTTCCAAACCACAACCGGTACGCTTTGCTGTTCGTCGTAGACTGATTGGAACTGCATTTTCAGACCTGCGAATTTAGTGCTGCCGGTGAGTCTCTTTCGTAGTGATCGCACATTACAAAACAAGAGAATGGCGGTGACTATGAGCGCAGCTTATAACATCCTAGCTGTGAGTTTTATGTGCAAAGGTCGCAGCAGTTCGGTATTTATTTTTTTAAATCAATTGCTTATAAAAAAAATTTAGGAAAATAAACAAATGGCTTTAAACGTTGCTTATTGTTAACATTCGTAAGTATTTAAAATTTAGAAAATCTTAGTTTTTAATAGTCATGGGAAAATATTAGTATGAATAACAATAAAAAAACATTAGGAAATATATGAAAATTTAATTTGAAACTCAACACCAATTGATTATTGACAGCAATACTTTACTGCACTTCAATTGGCGTATTTGTTTATATTCCCCCAATTTGTATGTTATTTATATATTATTACAGCGTTTTTTCTTTTAGTGGTGAACAGAGTGTCAGCCACAATGTTTGCTTCAATAGTTCAGTTCATGATTTAATTACAGGTCTATGACCCTTTCACTTAAAACTATTGAATCACACCTGTGCGACTTCGTTTATTATATGAAACAGTGTACAAGGAACCAAGCAACGTTATCCCTTTATCGCCTCAGCTACTTATGAGTATAAGAGCAGCATTACAAATTAAGTGACGCATGTTTTCTTAAATTAAGCTGCCTATAAAAATCAAGGTTGATTATGACGCTGAAACATAAGAACATTTTGTATGTGCATACTTACACATACATATTACATATCAGTACAATATAATATATATCTTTTTATTTTTCACTACAGTGTCAAGCAGTCGTTGATCTCTGAAGGAAAATATAATGCTTACAAATAAGAAACAAAGCGCATTGTAAGAAGCGCTACAGAGGGGGATGGCGCCAGGTGAAATAATCCGAACATTTTAAATTTTCCGTCGGCACTGTTTCTCAATTTTGTATTTGTAACGATTTTAATTTAGATTTTTCAGATCATTTTTAGAAACTTTTATAAAAACACTTAAGCATTCTCATTTGCTGAAAGTTGTTTAATGATGTTTAATGTCGTACTTGAAGCAGTGCGAATGTAAGTGTTAAATTCTTTGAAGGTGGGGCCCTTTTACTTTCATGTCGTTCCCTTTTTATAGCAAACACCGTGTCAACGTTTACTTTGCATTTTGTGTGGTTGCTGATTTCGTTTGCGATAAATGGCAAGTTTTCGACTTTTCAAGGTTGCCAATGCAATGTTGTTTACATTCTGTTTTAATTTTCTCCACTTCTGCTTTTTTACTGTTGCGTTGTACTGTTTCTTATGCTTTAATGGCTACATGAAGTCAAGAAGAAGTATGTATGTATGTATGTAATGTAAATATGTATATAATGTATGTATAAAAATAAAGTATAAGAAGACATAATTGGTTTACTAAATAAATGAAGTTTTTACTGAGACAGAACGGTTGCAATTTCAAGCGGCCAAGTTCTTACTAAGACAAATTATTCTTTAATTGCTCAAGAAATATATTATTTTTATATAGGTAGGTAATGTCTAAGATGCATGTACACCAATGGACCTCGGTAATAGCACTTATCTACGAAAGGCGCTCTGACTACAACGCACATCCGATAATTCGAGTACCAATGGCTTGTAATCCGTAATGGTCTGAAGCAACAGAAGTCTGTGCCTTTTTACATGAGACCTTGGTCTACTTCGTCATCTTCCCGACAAATGTTGCAGCTGGCAATAAAGTATGTCGATATTGTGAACTTCATCAGTTGACAATTTGGACTGCCCGTAGGTTATTGCTTTATTTCAAAATCTATGTGTAAGTACGAGTATGCAATTGAGTTCAATCTTATGACTAACTGACTAACTTTAAAAAGTAAGAAATTACAATTCTTACTCACTTACGTGATCAAAGAACTCCTTCAAAAATGTTTAACGCCATTTCGAATAAGTGATTGTATCAGCCGAAACCAGTTAAGTATAATCGCAAAATATTTGTAGAGTGACAAGTCGTTGTTCATGCACCTCAGGTACTCACTTTGAACTTGAACTTCTGTAGCGATTCCTGTTTGTACGTATCAGCGTGCGGCAGCCGACTATTTCCTTTATTTCGGCCGGTAGACGCGGCGATGCCTCGTCGCGCCATCGATGAGTGCGTGCGTTTGTGCGATTCGATTTGGGGTGCGACTTTCACGTGCAACTTCGGTGTTGTTTTGTTTTGTTTTGAATAATTTTTAGTATTGGCGTAAGTCCACGCAAGCCTTTGCTTTGTTGAGTCTTTGAGTGTGAATTTGTACATACATGGCGTCGACTTACGCACACAAATACACATACATATGCTTAAAAATGCAATATTTAGTTGCAAAAGTTTCTGCAATTATTCAGATATCTATTGGTGTGTTTGTTTACAACTTCATTTGTTTGTTTGGGCTCATGAAGGCGACCTTTAGACAATAAGTCTGTGGGTGGGTTCAACGTGCATAGCAAACGCATACATATATACCCATATGTGTGTTCCTTCATACATATATTCAGACACTGATGTGCGCTGGAAATGTAGTAATGGCAGCGGAGTTCAATTGATCAATTGATATGGAATGAACGTGAAAATCAATTTGCAGCTACGCGTTATTATTCTGGTGCGTTCATTAACACAGACAAGTTTGTCTGGGTTGTATTAAACTCGTCATTCTGTTACTAAAGTACTTTGATAAATTAAGTTCTCAAGTGTTCATTAAGTTAATCCATTGGGTGTAACGACATTTGGAATGTAATGGCATTGGCTGCAAAAGTGTGGAATTACATTTGGGACTTGATATTTGATATTTAATAATTCTTTAAAAGAAGTTCCTAAGCGAACAATAATAAAGTCAGGAAACCACCAACAAATATAACCGAATATACCAACTTATGAATATACCAAGTTTCTCATTAGTATTAACCCTTTCGCTATTTTGTTGCCATATGGCAACATGCTACTTTGTGGACGTCTGCATCCTCTATGGTTGCAAGAATATATTTTTCTGTTGGTCTTTAGAATAGTTTAAAGTTTTAGGAAAAATACGAAATTAATAAACTGAATATTTAAGTTTAAAAAAGAGAAGTATGCACGTTTTCTTAATGGTATATCTTGACATTGTAAACGAAGAAGAATCAGAAAAAATTAGGGAACTTTTTAATTTAACGTTTGCTTTCAATTTAGATACTTTTTTTTTAATTTTGGCTGAATTAAATGAAGAAATATTTATATTTTCGGTATGTGTAAAAAGTTTTATGTTTAAGTAATTATTACAGCAACAACGATGTGGTTGCTCTCATAGAAAACCACTCTAAAATACAGGGTCCGAGTATAAAAATTAAAAAATTTCTTATGGAATGTTGCTAATATAACCAAATAGAAGCCTAAGACGTTCAATTTAAAATTTTAACTTTCGCCAGTAAAAACCTGTAGCGAAAGGGTTAATAATTTTAATATCTCTAACAAATATTCATTCTTATCCACTCGCTGAAAAATGGAATGCGACAAATGCAACTGTAAAGTCCAAAATCATACTAAAAACCCCACAACATACTATAAGTTTGTAGCGTACTCGACTAGTCGCGGCATACCGAACGAAGCGTCACGCCTGTGCAACATTCAGTATTCAATCGTCGTTCAGTTTTAATTTCAGCTTGATTGTATCTAAGTTAATATTTATATTTAGCGTATATTTGTAAACATGTTCGTATGTATGTATATGTACGTTCGTAGGTATGTACAACAGCAGCAATTTGTGTGACTTGCATTGAGTTGGTGCTTTTGGCAACCGAAATTTTATTTTGTTATTGGCGCTTGCAGTCGACGCTGTGGTGGGTGGGTGGCTAGCGAGCGCTTGCGCCATAAAACGACATGCGGAAGCGCGCAACTAGGCAGCTGTGTAGTTGACTCAGCCGGTGTTAAGGTCGCCGTGAGCCAAGTGGTGTTGGTTGGTAGGTATTCATGTGTGTGTGCGCCACGCTTTACGCAGTCATTTTTTTTAGTCAAATGTGTTTTTGTATGTTCGAATTGTAATGATTGATATTGGCCAAACAACAAATGTATATAACCAGCCACACCATCAATAACAATAATAGTAGCAACCACAATAAAAGCGAACGAACGAATTTGTTCGTGTATCAATGAATTTCACTGTTCGAAGAAAACCTCTGGAAAATGTGCCATTATTAGGTGGCCACATGTTGCCAATTTGAAAGCATGCAGTTGCATTGTAAGATTTTACATACATTTCGTCCAAATGATTTATTTAAAAACGATAGGAGCATTTGAATCGATTTCAAATTACGAATATTTACCATGCCGGCGAGTTGTGCACGATCTGGCAACGTTGTGCGCATTAATGCAGCCTAGAAATCGACAACACTTCGACGGCTCCTGCATTATTACAAGAACACAACGAACTTTAGTTGGGTTTCGTGTGCGCCGCAAATAAGAACCTCAAACCGAAAAGCCCAAATCAAGACTCCATAAATAAGCGACTTGCCGCGTTTGCATCGGTCGCCTCCCATAGCCCTCGCTGCGGCCGTACACACTAGCAACGCCGCTCGCTGGCGAAACGATTACTCTGATACACGTGCACTTTCAGTAGGACTGCCGTGTGTCTTTGGGTGCGCGCGAGCGTTGGCATTGGAGTCGCAACTTCAAAGTCGCTGCGGCATATTTTGCGGAATATTGAGCGGTCGTTGGCACAAACCAACACACCAGTGGTGCAGTCATTATGCTTTTTGGTGCAGTGTGTCGATGTCGAAAATATAAAAACAGTAGTTTAATTGAAAGTTTATAATAATTTTCGCGGCAAAGGCCCGTGGGGAAACATGGAGGTTATTAACGCGGCGGCCTAAAGGTATGCTAAGCAATTTATTGCACTTCCCACTTAAAATAATTGAGTGCATTATTTGCGCTGGAGTGTGGTGTGAATGGAGGTGTGGCTATTTGAGCTATAAAAGTACATAAGTGGGAATACGAAAACACATACAACGATTGTACAAATGCACACATGAGCATTGGCTACGATTTATGTTTGAGCTGCATTGACTGCAACTATCGGCATTAGAGATACGAAAATGGTTACTTGTGTTGTAGGCGCATAACTGGAAAGCGGGAGGAGGAGGAGGAGGAGAGAAATCAAGCTGGAAATTATAGTAAACGTTTGAAAAGGTCAATGCAGTGCAGAGTAAAAAATGTAATAATATGTTTCTTTCTCCATGGCTCATTTTCTTTAAATTTTTTGCAACATTTGTTGAGTAAGTAATGAATAATATTGGATTAAGTAAAACAATGGCCAAAATGTAATTTGGACGAATTACCTAAACATTTGTGCGCTTATTTATCCAGCGGCGTTTATAGATCGACGTTGATTGATGGAATACGTATTTGATATAATGAGAATTGGCATCTTTAGTTTTTTTACAAATGCAAAAAATTTGCTTCTAAATATTTTTCTTTATTTAACTCAACGAATAATTTCTACTCTGGTTTTAAATTTCTCATCTTTCCTCTACTTACAGTAACAATTTTATATCGCCACAACAAATAATGTCAACTACTTCTTCACTGCAACAATATCAACCCTCGAATTCTGCCGGTAATGCGCAGCCCTACACAATTGGCGATTCTCAATTGACTCGATCAAGCTGTGTTGCGAAGAGATGCAGCTCAGCGAACGTAGTGAAATGTCATCAAGATGAAGAACTGGTGATAGAGGACTTGGAACCCAGCTTACAGTCCACTTGCATTGACAACAGCTCGCTGGAGTCACTGGCAACAGCGCCCAGCGCTGATAGCTTCTCCAGTCGGCCGCCTGGCGATTTCTTAGCTTACCAAGGCGCCGATCTGAATGCATTCTTCGGGGAGCAATTGGAGCCACAACGTGTATCCGAAGTCTGTTTGGTCAATGATCATTTTATATTAGTGAAAATGCCCAACTCGTATGGGCGCCATAGCTCGCAAATGGATTGCATCGCTGAGGAGGTGAGCGGTAGTGGCAGTCGCAACTCACTGACCGTTGCAGCGAGGGAAGACATACCAAAGAGGAAACAAGGTAGATTTGGCAGATATTTTCGTTGCAAGCGTAATCGACGCATATCGCCAGTGCAGAACCAGCTGAATAACTTTAAAGAAAGAGCAGAGCCCAGCGCAAAGATGAAATTGAAATGTCCAGTGAGTTATTGTTGGCGTGCGAACAGCGACGAGCATGAAGCACTTGAGACAAACCCTAAGGTGAGCAACATTTCGAATGCGCGACAATCAGCGGGCAGGGTGATCGACATCGAGCCGAAATTAATTGAGCCCATCGAAGCGCTCGACCTGAACGGCAAACGCCTAAGAATACAGCAATGTGTCACAACGCTGGCAAATAGCACTGCTTCAAGGACTTTGGTAACTGATTCGTGTGAAATGCAGGATCAGTCACACAATAGACAGTTACAAACGTCACAACACGATGCAGTGCAGCTGGAACAGCACGTCTCGCTGGCAACGCCAGTTAAATATTTGAAGACATTTCCAAGTCCTGAAAAACCTGCTGCTGGCGGCCAAAAACCTAAACCAACAAGCCACTTGGGCGCCTTCCACTGGCTGCTGAAGTCCCTTCGTTCACGCAGCAGAAAGCCCAAGACAAAGCCAAAGATACACGCGGTCGTCTACAAGACGTATTTTGTGCGTTGGACGAAATCTCCGGATGAACTGTGCCATGGCTGTGGCAAAGCCAAGAGCAGGCAATCGACCTCAGTGGACGATGTGTTCAGATTGAGGCGCTCTCGCTCGGCCACATTTTAAAGTTACGATTACCACTGAGACTGAGGCAGGCGTGACTGCTATGAGATAGTCAAGCTAAAGTTGTACAAATACTCATTTAATAAAAAGGATAGCTTCAAATGAAAAAATTAACTATAAATATGCAGTTGGCTTTGTTTATGGCATAGATATTTGAATATAAATGGGATCGTAATTTCGGGCTCTGAGGCATACAGCATGAAGCATAGAGTTAGCATTAAAACGAATCGTGTCTGATATTTGTCTGCTGCTGTAGGTAGTTTACTTTGACGTATGAAGTGGGCGTAGTGGCTAGTAGGGAAAATCGTTAGATTCATTCCAAAAGTTCCAAAAAGGTTTTGCCAACCCTGAGCTTCAAGTTACTACTACTGCAAGTTGCTTGTTGAGCCTGACCTAACTTAACCGTCGGTGGCATCGAGGTGTGCCTTCTAGTAAGAATCATTATCATACCTACGGCGAATAAAGAGGTGCAATGCGCCCACTGGTGGGCCCTGAACCATTCTGTGGACTATCAAAAGGACACACACAAGAATGGCTAAGAAAATGGGTAGACCAAAACTTTGCCGAACAATGGACCAACAGCACGGGACAACGCCAGGCAAAGCGGTTTATAGCCCCAGACAGAGGAGTATCCAGAAAACTCCTCATGCTAAAAAAAGGAGGACTCCGCAGGACTACCTAACTGGCCACTGCTCACTACGGTATCATCTCAGCAAAATGGGGAATTTCCTCTTCGGATGTCTGCAGGAAATGCACTCTATACACGTTCTCTGTGATTGTCCTGCACTCAGCAGAAAACGATTTCTCCAGCTAGGGGCTATCACCATAGCCCCGGAAAAGATCTGGAATCTACAACCCCAAAGAGTGCTTAAACTAATAAAAAGCCTCAACTTAGAGGGTTAAACCAGGCTTGCACAAAAGATCTACACTGGTCGAAGTGCCTAATAGCCTCAATATTATTATTATTATTATTACGACGAATAAAATAAAATAGTAAGAGACGGCTTTAAGCAGCTAAACTTCAAGTTTTGGTCATTTATTCAGTCTGACTGACCATTGACCGACCTTATATCATCAGTACTAGATGTGTCCATTTTTTTTGCTCTCCCGAATTACAGCCGATGGCAACACACTGCACTGCATCACAGATATGGCGCTGCATTTGCAAGAATGTTTCAGAACGTTCCAAATACGTTGCTCGTACTCCTTTAGTTCCGTTGGCGATGGCGCAGAATGTCGGACAATGCCGTTCGTTACTCCTAAATGAGATTGCATGGGTTTTGGCTTTTTTTCTGCACTTTTATTTTTACTTGTTTGTAACGCTCCTAGTTGCCTGAGCATTTTTATTATGGCCATTTTTGTGAGAAAAAAGTCTAGAGCCTAATTAGAATACATATAAATGCTTATTACCATCAAAAGGCCGCGTAAGTGTAGCGACTCGCTAGTTTTTTGTGCAACGGTCGCAGCGTGTGCAATAATTGTGCTCCAACACAGTGTTGCTTTATTATCGCTTTCTGGTTTCGTTTTTGTTGTTGCTGTTGTTTTTGTGTTTTTGCGTAAGAGCGTAACCGTAACCGTTGAGCGCCGCAATAAACACAATAACAACAAGTACAATAAACAATTGAAATCGTCACGCTAGGCGTCAGGCAGCGCGGCCCAAAAATTAAGGAATCACCTTCTTCCACCGCTGGCAGGCACTTTCCACGCGCGGCTACTAGTCGCTATCGTGCTTTGCCCGCTTTGTTGTACGTGTCCCTAAACATCGCCGATGGAGTTGTTGCGTAGTGGCCGCAAATGAACTGGAATGCTGGTAAACAGAAAAAACAGAAATAGTCCATCGCGAGGCCGCGGCCGTAATGGAAAACCATTAACACGTTACACGTACGCCACGCCACAGTCAACGCAGTTACTAACCTGTCCAATACGTACCCCACTTGTACGATTCCTATCGCCTGATATGCACGGCCTCACTTCGAGCCGCACTGCAATGCACGGCTCGGTGAGTATGGAACGTACGAACATATGCATCCATGTGTATGTACAAATGTAAGTATTTTTATGCGTACAAGGGAGTAGGTGTGTAAAATACATACAGATGATGTCTGAATATTTTATTTTACGGATTAGGATATTGCACGTAGCTGAGAGACGTCCTCGCTGAAATGACTGAGAAGGCAATAAAAACAGTTCATTAATCATAAATGTGTGGAATTCCGTAGGTGCGCGCTTAACGCACTAATTGTGTGCGACAAGTTTTTGATATTTGCCGCCGGTCAAGCAAAATTGCAGGTTTTTCATTCCAGTTAATGTTTCGTAAAAAAGCTCGAAACTTGTAAACAAATTGTGACAGCACAAGGAGGCGTGGGCCATGAGTCTAAGTGAATTTATATGGAAATACGCATTGTGCCCAGGAGAGATGATTGAGTTTTGCGCGATAGTAAAGACATAAAATGTGGTATGGAATGTTTAATTTTGCTTTTCTTGTATTGGATTTTATTTGAAAACATCTGCAAAGGATACCAAAATTTAAATCCAGATTGGTTTAATTATTGGTCCTTCGAGCAAAGTAACTTCGAGGATTCAAATCAGATCTCAACTATCCGTTCGGTACATCTGCCTATTCATCTTCTTAGACAAATTTGTTTGGCTGGCCGCATTTTAATCTTTATTATAAATCTCACTTGGCTTATAAAATGCATACGAAAGTGAAACCAAAAGGAGCATTTGAAGAAAATCTTCCAGAAAATTGTTAGAGCAACCGGAACCGTAACCGTTCCACCCACAGACTTACTATACATTGGCTCCGACCATTAGCACCATTCTTTAGGCATCCACAAGGAAGCTGCAATCCTGCCCAAACAGAAACTCGCCACACAACAACATCGTTCGGCAAGTGCGAAAGATCCCACCAAGCATTCAAAATCGATTACGGCAAATTAAGATCGGATACTGTGTTATTCAGCGTAAATTGAAATCAAGCTGCGTATGAGCCGCTCATGCCGACGGAGAGCGCCAAACTGTTGACGTACACAAAACGAAACATTGCGAAAAAAAATAGCTGAGTTGGTCAGAAAACTGCTGGAAGCAAGCAGCATTGCCAAGCAAAATCGCACACAGCGCTCAGAGCCAACGGAGCAATGGGTGGTGCAGAGTGTTGACAATTGTAATGTCAGCACCAACAGCGCATTGACCTTCGCCGCTGCCGCCGGACATGCTCAAGATCCTGCGCCGATCATGCGTTAATGATCGCAATGACCTTGTTGAGCTGACAGTTCAATTGGCGTTTGAAAAAAAGCGCAACGAAACAAGGAAGAAGAATGGACGACAGAGAGTTGACACAGCGCAGCGCACTGAGCAACCGAAATGTTTCCAAACAGCGCTCCGAAACGGTTTGTCTGCATCCTGGCGAGTGCCTGTTGATAGGGCCATTACGGACGCAGCGTGTGGCATCAGGGTTTTTGGTCGGGCTGCGCTCTGTTACATGTTGCGACCATTTGAGTAGCATAACTAGCAGAGAATAGAGAAAATTACCATTTTACAGTACAATGATGACGTTTCCTTGTATGTCTAAATTCTTGAATGTCGGTGTGTCGTTGGCGTTTTTCGAACGAGAATGTTTTAAGTGTGTGATGTTTGTGTTTAAACAAATATTTTTATTATGTCTTCAGCGTTGTTTCTTTCATAATAATATGTACATATATTCGTATCAGTTTTGGTGTTCGACTTTGAGTGTTTGTTGCGTTGGAAGGACGAAAATGTTTAATTGTAATAAAGTGTACAATTTCAAGTAAATATGTATATAGCTTATAGTAAATAAATATATATGTAGTTGAATTTAAGTCAATGAAAAAGTGCTGAATGCGGTAGGATAAATAAATAAAATTCAATCATTAAGCAAACTGAACTTTGTGTAGACTTTGTGTACTAAGCTATTCAGGATCTATGTACTAAGATTTGTCCATAGTCGAGGAATTTCGAATTTTAGAATTGAAAGAAATCATAAAATTTCTTTGTGGTAATTTATTATTATATTTTATTTTATTATTTTATTTTAGTTATTTATTATATTCTTAAAATAACAACACACTACACAATTTTTTGTACAATAAAATATTTTAACTGACTACGTGTAGTGAATTAATGTAGTTTGTAGTGATAAAAATGTGTTAAGGTTATAGCTGCAGATAGAAAAATGTACTCGCTATTAATGCTATAAAACACTCGTATACAAGTTTAAAGATCATACTCAAAGATCATCTTGGATCTACTTGGAAATACTTTTGTTCAATAGCTTTTTAAATAATTTGGTCCAATCAAAGTAAATTAAATCATATTACAGTAAAGACTATCCTTAGCTAATATTAGTTACTATAATACCATTTCAAATTTCTGTCTCTGTCTTTTCCGTTGTTTCTTACAATCTGTGCTTCTCTTCTCTCGCTCCGTCTGTCTTACTACAGCTGTTCATACCTGTGTTCAAATCGCATTGGTGGCCATTATCCTTGACTTACGGACTTTCGAAAATGCAACAGCAGCCTTTTGTTGTCGAAAACTGCCACCATTAACATCGGATAATCTGCTGTGTAGTGTTGAACACAGCCAAATGTTGAGCGAGCTCTATTGATCAATATTTGTAAACCACTCAGCCAAGCCTTTCAGCGTACTCCTTGCTCGCCCCATTCAAACTGGTGCACACGCACTCAGGGTTCCCGGGAAAAGGGTTCCGTGGGTACGACATACAAGTTTCATGTACAAAATGTCTGTTCACAGAACGACAGAACATAAAACATTATTGCATTGTAAATCGAAAAGGAGTGAGCGGAGGTAAGCGTTAACAGACCTACGCATTGTCCGGACAGTCTACGCAAGGCATCGTTTTATTGTTTTGGATTTTGAAATACCCAGATTCAAACGTCTGACACATTTCTGGCTGAAATGGAATAACTTGCAGTGATTCCCAATTTGCCAGGATCCCTTTCGAGTTTCTTTGTGTTTTGTAAATCTAAAAGCAAACTAGAAGGAAATACAGAATTAAACAGCTATCGATATGTTGATAGCTTAAGAAAAATATTCGGATGCTTAAAAAGTCTTAAAGGTAGAACTTTGTTTTGATCATTAATAGAGGATTTGAAATGGCTAAACGACGTAAAAGCGCTGAGGAAACACAGAGACATACTGTAATCAAGTGACTTGACATAATATTTAACGATAATGGGTTGTATCTTACCCAGAAACCGATGATAATTACAATGCGATAGCAAATATGTTCAACTTGGGTACCAAAAATCGTCTTGAAAGATTTATACAGTATAATCTCGATAATTCGGACACTCGTTAATACGGACAACGCAGTAATCCGGACACGTATTTGATTTCTATTGTAGACTCTGTAATCCGGACACCACAGATCTATTTAACTACGAAATCCGGACACTCATTTTTGTTTGCTTTTTTACGGATAGTCCCCGTTTTCTATTTAAATATATGTTTTCATAAAATGCAAGAAATTCAAGTGAAAACCTTTTTTGCTTTCTCTTCCTGTTGCATGAATTCAAGTGGTGTTAATGAATTATAAAAATTGTAATTTAACTGTCATTACATCAAATATTAACCCTTTCGCTATATTGTTGCCATATGGCAACATGCTACTTTGTGGACGTCTGCATCTTCTATGGTTGCAAGAATACATTTTTTGTTGGTCCTTAGAATAGTTTGAAGTTTTAGGAAAAATACGAAATTAATAAACTGAATATTAAAGTTTAAAGAAGAAAAGTATATACGTTTTTTGAATGGTATATCTGGACATAGTAATTTGACGTTTTGTTTCAATTTAGATACTATTCTTTATTAATTTTTGGCTGAAGTAAATGAAGAAATATTCAAATTTTCGTCACAACGATGTGGTTTCTCTCATAGAATTACACTCTGAAATACAGGGTCCGAGTATAAAAATGAAAAAAATTTCTTATGGAATGTTGCTATGTTAACTTTGCCCTGTAAAAACCTGTAGCGAAAGGGTTAACAATGGCACCTAAAGATAAAAAAAACAACCTAAATTTTAAACGTTGGGCCAGAAAAAAAGAAATTCTAAACAAAATAAGTCGAGAAAAGTCACTTCGTCAACTGTCAGTGGAGTTCAATGTAGGCAATTCTACAATTTCTACAAACATGAAACAAAAATTTGCGAAAATGACTAATTTCTTTCAAGCCCCTTAAAAATGTTTATAAAATATTATTTAAAATGCTTAAGCAAAAATAATTAAGTTCCAAAAAAAAATTACAAGTTTCATTTGTGTTCCGTAGTATTTTTATCGATTTTTTTGTAATCTTGGTAATCCGGACATTTCGATATTTCGGACAGGGTTTGGTTTTTAATTGTCCGGATTATCGAGAGTATACTGTATTATATATGTATCAAGCGGGTTATAGACGAAACTTGCCAATTAAATTATTTTAATCGAGGAGAAGAATAAGAAGAAGAATAAAAACAGATTTTCAGCGCTAAAGGCATTTAATTTGATATTTCTTCAAACCAATCTTACCCCTCTTTATTTTGAATCTCCCAGGAATGTTTGGGAACCGCTACATCTACCGACGACAAACCGCCTGTTGTTCGTGCCTTACGCCTTCTGTGACTGTTAATTGGCCTTGTTTTGAGCGAACAAAGTAAAAGGGGGCTTGAGCTTGTTTATTGTGAACGGATTTGTAGTCAATATGCGAGTCTTTGCCCGAAAGGCGAAACCGTGCGCGTTAGAACGGCATCCTGAAAATAAACTGTCCGACTACCACAAAACAGTAGATATCTACCTAACTGGCTGCTGCCGTTTAACCTAAGCTGCACAAAAGTTTCAAATCGAACACAGTTTAAAGATCGGTTTTATGGTTTCGCAGACATAATCTTATCTATTGTTTTGTTGGGCTAAGCTATGCAAATGTGGGAGTTACGCTTGGCAATGCATTCAAAATTGCGACTGTCATAGACAGCGCCAAGCATTCGAGGTACGCCTGTTTGAGCATTTCATTATACTTGTATATAGTTTCATGAAAGTCCAAACCAAATGCGGGCACCTTCAGTCCTAAAACTTCTGCAGGACAAACCTGCACTGAACCGCCGTTTTGAACATATGCCAAAGCGGACATGTGTCCTGCACAGTTAAATTAATATTTTATTTTTTGCCAAAGAAGTTTAATGTGAGAAAATTATCAAAGTGGATTAATTAAACATAAAATGTTCAAATCATTCAATAAAAAACCACATTATAAAAATTATTATTTTCCCCACAGATTCTCAGCGCTTCCTCATTGGATCATTAATCAAATACACATTTCATTTTCATTCTGGCAAAGCAACGAAACAAAAAAAGCGAATGCATCAACAGCAACACACGAATATCTGTTGACCAAAAACCAGATAGCGCCTTTTTTCACACATACTGTACGCCGAAAAAGTAGCGACCAACGTCAGCGTCATGCCAGCCATTAGACACATGACCGACCGCCGGCTGTGCGATCGCCAGCGGTAAGCGGGCAGTGCCGGCGTCCGTGAATTGAGCGTGACGTTTAGATGACTCCGATGCTCCAACTTCATTAATTTGAAGAGTAGCAATCGCAGTCGCAGCCGCTGCACAAGATCCCAAAGCGTCCGCTGTGCAGCGCTCGATCGATCCATCGATCGGCCAGTGAAGTTAATTTAATGAGTTTGACGCCTTCAAGCTTACGTAGTTTTCTTACGGAGTCTTACGGAGCACAAAAGCTTGCACGCAATTAATCTTGGAAAAGAGAAAATGCAGAGTTTCGGTTCGGCGAGGAGCGTAATTTTTCCGATTTTCATGTAATTCTTTTACGCTACCGAAAATTAACGCTTCACTACAGCGGGCAGAGCAGCAAAGTGCTACCGAAAAGAATACAAGTTCGATTCGGGCGGACTGTCGAGCGAATCGGTCTTTTTGTTGGCCGCATTTACGACACAAACTTGCACGTTTTATTGGGAGCAGCAGTTTGATCGCCAAAGGAGGCCAATTGGAGTGTAACCCGTTAGTGCACGTCTGCCTCCATGGCCAATCAACTTGGCCCAAGAGTGTTGTGCCTATAATCGGTAATATGGGCAATAATTATAAAATGAATACAACCAAATTACGAAACGAAGAAAACAGTAGCAACGACCATCTAATAATAACTAGCGTCGATTTCGAACGGAAATTAAAAATTAAAAATAGAAATTTAATAGGAAAAATAACTTGGAAGCTAGTCAGTGAATGTAGGTGGGAAGAGGATATTATGTCTGGAATATTTTATGATAAGTACTCATGGAATATTAAAATTATTATTATATTATATATTAAAAAAAATGATTAGAAATGATTTTTGTACAACTTCTATATTCGTCAAAATACAAAAATGATTCTACAACAGAATGATAACAATTCGTAATCTATACTCATTATATTTTGGTTAGTATTAAATGTTCATTAAATCTGATTTTTGTAATCCTTCTAATAACATCTGAATTCTTCAGAGAAAATACAGATTTGCACCGACCTCGGTTCGATGAAAGAGCAACAAACCAAAGCAGGATTAAAAAAATAGATCAGTCCGCAGATATTGCAAGCTGCCAACAGGTAGTAACTTACTTATTGGCTCCTTAGGAATGAGTGTGCGTTTCCATACTTCTGTGACAGGCGTTTAACATTCTCAAAATTGTAAAGTCAATGTTTGCACAAAGTGCGAAAGGAAAAAATGCCAGCACATTAGCTGACCTACGCAGAGGAAACATAAAAATATACGCAGAACTGTTGTGAAATGTGGATGACAATACGAGTATAGTAATTTTTTGTCTGTCTGTATGTTTTTTTCTTACTGTTACTTATGGACATGTTGCTGATGTCCACTTAATTGGAGATGAATCTTCAAATACTGCAGTTGGAAATGTTTGGAAAATTATTGGTTTTCTAAGTATACGTTTGGATTGAACAAGAAAGATGTGAAGAAAACAATCAATTGTATAATAGTAGGTGCGAACATTTGCCAACACCCACACACAATAAACCAATTAACACATTATAAACCGGTTAGTGATTTATCGAGCTAAAGCAATAAAACTTTAGCGAAGCGAAAGGCAGGAAGAAGTGCACAACATGTCAACTATCTGTCCTAGTTTGATCTGTCCTAAGCAGCTAGAAGGAAAAAGACACTATATGTTTAATAGAAAAATAATGGTAAATTTTATTTATTGGAATTTGTGACTTAATTGTACGCTTTAAGTACATGGGCTGCATTACATTTTAAGCTTACACTAGGACACCCCCTAAATTCGAAATATAGTAGGTTTCCGATAAATTGTTTACAACATCTACGCTAGTCACTATGTCTTTGATAAAATTATGGGTACTATATATGTATGTGGCGTTATCTTTGAACATAAATACTATAACTTTAGGAATCCGCCACATTTCATACACTCTATGTATGTATAGATATACTTAACGATAAGCTGTATATTTCATTTAGAAGCCTCAAGTCATACAGTGCATAGTTTCTTTGGATATAATTCCGTAAGTTTCTCTCCATCTTTCACATCAATTGTCGGTCAGTTCCGGCCTCTGCTTAGTACCAGGAATGATAGAACGGTTGTGGCACCGCGGCGTAGTTGACCTTGGCCGGCGAGCTGAAGCCCGCATTCAGGTTCTGCTGCATGAAATGCGCCGAGCTGGAGGCCGACGCAGCCATACTGGCGGAGGAAGAGCCGTGATGGAAGGGCAAGTGATGCGACGCGTATTGCGAGGCGTGCGGATGCGGGTATTGCGCGTGTGAATGGAAGGGCGGTGCTGCTGCGTACTGCGGATGCGCAAAGTCGCGCTGGTGGTGGAACATGTGGTGAGCAGCCGCGGAGCCGGCGCCAAGTCCTGCACTGGCTGAAGCGCTCTCCAGCACATGTGCCGAGCTCGAGATGAGCGAATCGTCTGGCGAAAGCGAGCTTGAGGGCCGGCCGGCCGCGGAGTTGGCCACTTGTGGTGGCAAAGTTGGGTTCCAACTGGAATACACCTGCTGCTGCGTGGCTAGTAAGCCCTGCGGCTCGGATTTCAGGTTGTTCTGCATGTCGTCGCTGTTGGCGTTTCCGCCGATGGTGTGCGACTCGCCGCCAATAACGGCCGTCAGGCTATTGGGCGTGGGTGGCAGCTGTATGCCAGCCGAGTTGGCGGCACCGAACGCCGATGAGACGGAATCGTTGGGGCTGTCGTTGCGTGGCATTGTCTGATTGTCGGCTGACTCGGCGGCGTAGGCTGAGCTGAGATTGTTGCTAGGTTGGCACGCGGACATGCTGTTGCCTGCGGACATGACGGGCGAGATTGACTGGTACTGCGGTTGCAGTGCACCCACAGCGTTGCTGGATTGGTTGTCGGTGCTGCCAGCACTTGCAGCAAGCATGTTGTGTGCTGACAGTGTGTAACCGGGCGTGGGGTTGTAGATCTGGTGCGGCGGCGTAATGGAGGTGGTGGAGGAAGTGGTGGTGCCGGGCGACATGTTGGCGGTGTGCGCGTGGGTGGAAGCGTGACCAGCATAAAAGTCGTACATCTGCTGTTGGTAAGCAGCGGCTGCGGCGGTTGCCTCAGACGAAACGGTGGGCATCATTGCTGCGGCGGCGTAGTTGTTGGCAGCGTTTACGGGCGGCATATGATGAGCCGCATACCCGCCGGCGAGGCCAACGCTGCTGGCCGTTGAGGTGGCAGAGGTGTTCTGCTTGCGCAGTCGAGCGCGCCTGTTACTGAACCACACCTGTATGCGCGCCTCCGAGAGATTGGTGCGCTGCGCCAGTTCCTCTCTGGTGTAAATGTCCGGGTATTGGGTGCGCTCGAAGGCGCGCTCCAACTCCTCCAACTGCATGGCGGTGAATGTGGTGCGGCTACGGCGCTGCTTGCGCTTCAGCGCAATGCCCGGCTCGCTTTCGCAATCGGACACATCCTCGTCGGAGGGCTTGTGCGAATGCTCCGAGCCCGATTGCGGTTTCTGACTTTCGTCCTCCGATGGCGCGTCGCGGCCGCGCACCAGACGCGATATGGCCGACACTGAGGGTGCCGTGGTACGGTCGCAGACCCCCTCGCGTATTAGCTTGTCGCGTATCTCCCACGAGAAAATGCCCGGGTTGGCGCGCTTGTAGTCCTCGATGCGGTTCTCGATCTCCGGCGTCGCTATGCGTGGTTTCGAGCCGCCGATCACGCCGGGTCGTATCGAACCGGTCTCCTGATAACGGTTAAGAATCTTTGAGACACAGCCGTGCGAGACGCGCAACTGTCGCGAAATGACACACGGTCGTACGCCTTCGGCAGCCATTTCGACGATCTTCAGACGTATATTGTTGGGTAAAGGGCGGCCGTTGATGAAGACCCCACCGAGCTGGTTGACGCGTCCTTGACCAGCGTTCATATCTGCCGAAAGAAAACGAGAACGTTTGTTACTGGATGCGACACAATTCAGTCGAGATGCAAACAGGCAAAATGTGCCGCGTTGCTTTTCAAAAATACTACAAAAACACAAGAACGAACTGTAAAGCTGCAACTGGTCAACACTCACAATGGCACAGTGCGTAATAAAACAGAGTTTTCCAATTGCGCGAAACACTACAGGGAACCCGTGCCCGGATGCACAAACTCCTATCCAGGTAGGCTCCGACGCCGCGCCGTAACGCACACGCACGCGTGCTTGCAAACGGTGAGCGAGTGAGCCGTTTATGACGCAGCTCAATAGCGAACTTGGCCAGCGAGTGGCACTTGATTTATGGTCATCGTGTTTTGGTATAGTTTTGTAGTTTTGTCTTTATGGCAGCTCCGTTGCAAACAAACGTCAAGAATCGACTTCCTAGGAAGTAATGCCGGCGATAATGTGTTGCAAGGCACAAGGTCACACGACTTGCGATTGATACCGACTGTGACTTAATGGTCTTAATAAGTGAAACCGAATGAAACTACATGAAAAATTGGCATGTCTTCGAGCCGGCAGCAGCAGTTGCTGCAGCACAAACGCAGTAAGCTGGTGAAAAAGAGATAGACATAGGTGGGAAGAAAAAGTGCACAGTCGTGGACAAAAAAAAAAACAAATCACAAATACACAAATTAACTACAATAATTAAAGAAATATATTCAAGCATAACATTCTGTTGATTGGATCTTAAAAGTTCTCATTTTGATTGGCCAAGAGCGAACAAAGTGGCCCGAAGTATTTTTTATATTAATGAGTCGAAGGCAAAAAAGGCAGGCGATAGTTAACGATGAGGAGAGAAACTTTAAATTCATAATGAAATTGTGGCCATTTCACTTGGAAAACAGTCAGCTTTGATTAAATATTTTTGTCTGATAGTTTGTAAGAATGTATTCCGCAATAAAGCAAAATAAATAACAAACCACGCAATATTGACTGAATCTGGTTTTTTAACTTGAATCAATGCCAAAGCCAAATTTTGTATTCTTACTGGCGTTTTTGCTAGTCTCGTAACTATAAAATATTTCAGAATTATTTAGCAAATTGGGTTTTCCCAGAATAATGATGAGAAGCGGTGCTCATCCACCAAAACTATAACTACCACCATTTAGAGGCCAGTTGGAAAACAAAGATCCAAAGGCAGGAGGGCTGTAGAACAGTGTCGGATTCAGGGAGAGGGGGTTGGGGGTTGAAACCACCCGAAATATTAGGACCAACTTTAAAACTACATACAAATTAAAAGACATTTTATAAATATTAAAGAATTGCGTTTTGAAACCCCCCCGAAATATTTTTCTGAATTCGCCCCTTCTGTAGAAAAAATCGGTCCCGTCAAAGAGCGGTACTTCAGGAAGGAAGATGTGTTGTTACTGTAGATACTCGTATTGTAAAAAAAGTTGTTCTTAAAATCTGTATTAAACAAAAAATTAACCCCACTCTTCCCTCGTTCCATAGTTAAAAAGTGCTTAGTTGACTTGTTAAGCGTACCTTGCATCGCGGGGTATCCATTGAAGAAGGGCCGGTGCATTGCGGTCGCAAATGCGCTCACTGTCATTGTTTTCGCCGCGCTAGCAATTAAGCCCGGTTTTTGGTAATCCTGAATAAGCGTCGATTGGCTTCCACAAATTTTGCTATTTTGCCAAGTTTAGGTACTGCTAAAATGTCCACTTAGTGTTTTTAATTGGCGTTTATAATAGCATTAAGCGGCTGTATGTGGCCGAAAACTGCAAAACCGCGTCACTTTTCACGCTCGCACAAACACACACGCACACACACCCACACACGTCTGATCATGCACGCATACGGTGTCAGAGCTAAACGTAAAGCGTTGGTAAATTTCCGAAACGAACTCGATTCGTTGCGTATGATGTGTTGCCTGTTTCGTGGTGATTTCCTAACTAACTCGCTTGCAGATCTTCCACCAAGATCGTCGCCTTGTCGCGCAGCTGATGGTGTTGGTGTTGTCGAAGGGCGCTGCTGCTTCTTCTGCGCGCATGTTTACACCAGTCAGAGCGTCGGCAGCCACAGTAGCCGCCACAGCAACGCCGATAACAGCCTTTACACGGCTCGCTGCCGATAACTCCCTCAAGATGTCAGCCATGGTCGCTCGGTGCAGCGGATGGCCCGCTCTAACACGACCAGCCGGCTGGGCAGGTAATTTGAACTAGTTTTGTGGGTGCTGGTCGGCGACCAATCACGAGTGCCGTACATTCGCCTTCTCGCTTGTGCTATGTTCGATCATAGCGCAGGCGGATTCTGCCTTCTCGTGCTGCAGGTACCCGCAGTGCGAGCGTTTGTTTGTGTGAAGAACATTCATTCGAGTTCCAGTGGGCGTATTTTCTCAATTGACTCTGTTTGAATTTTATTAACCATTCGCGTTTGTTTGAATTATAAACTATTTGTTTGTATGCTCTGGCTTGAGGCACACAGCTTAGTGGACTGGACCGGTCAGCACCAATAAGCGCCATTTAGAATTGGCAAATTGCAAAATACATGGCCAATGCACCTTGATTGATGGCAGGTGCGTGTTTTTTGTCTTGTCTTCTCTTATTTTTTTTATAAAGCCTTGCAGTTCCTCATGCTTCAATTTCGATAGGTGCTTTATGTCAAATTGTTGTACGTGATGAAATTGTTGATTTTGTAGATAATGGATATGTATTGTGATTAGTTGTAGTACTGAATTGGGACTAAACCTCTGACTTGGACGTGAACTTTAATAGATGTTTCCTCTTAAAAGAGCTTCTAACACATGCATAGATATAAGCATCGCAATTATTCTGTTGACGTATCCGACTTGTATAGTAATTACATTGTATATTAACCCTTTCCGGTCAATTTCCACATTTCTTGAGATACAAATTTTTTCTTCAAAATATTGACTTATTGAACATTTTAGCAATATAATACAAAAAAAATTTCGAAAAAATCATTTTGGTTGCGAATTACAGCTTTATAAATTTTGTACGATATATCGTACAATGGTCCGCAAAGGAGTAAAAATTCATGAATTTTTGGTTTAGGTTTTTTAAGTTTTATGAACAATTCATTGATTTTTTTATAGAAAACATAAATTATAAAAAAAAAAATCAAAACGTGATTTTATTTTGATCGAAAGTTATATAGATTATATATATTAACAATTGATTCACATTTATTCGGCCTTATATAACCGTTGTTGTTGTTGCAAAGACCTTTTCCTCTCAATGAAACACAGGATCAATTAAAATACATACAGTTCTACAGAAAGATACTGCATATAGCCGATTCCTTTTATCGTAGTGGGAGTGGCAAGTACGCATGTCTAACCTTACATAACCCGTGTCTGCCCAGTAAAACACAAAATCATCTAGTAATTATTATTTTTCATCGAAAATTACCGAATAGTCGAATTTTATTAGCCACGTGGTTTACAGATGGGCGTGGCAGGCAAGCAAACGCAAAAAATCTGTTACCAAACCTGTAACTTTAAAAAAATGCAAACATAACTTGCAACCTTTGCTTTCCATTTGTACGATATATCGTACAAAGCTTTGCAACCCTTGTGGTCATTTGTACGATATCGTACAATTTTTTTAAAGACTCGGGAAAAATATTAAGACGAAAAAAATGTTTAATTTAGTAAGTTCTATAAATCAACTGAGATTCAAACTTTGAAACTGTTTGGTACCAAAAAGTATTACATATTCAAAAATTCGTATGCAGAAGTACCGTCATTTGCTGGTTTTTCAAATTCTTGCAAAAAGCTGCTTATAAAACGCACTCATACTGTGTAGCCACGGCTATTATGATTTATATTTTTAAACAGAATGATACAACACAGCCCACTTGATGAAAATTAAAAAGCTGTTGTATAAAAAGTGCGTTCGCTGTCAAATAAAAAATCGTCGCAAAAATTGTACGATATATCGTACAAATTTCCGGAAAGGGTTAATGTAATTATAAATACATCAAATAAGAAAGTTTTATTTTGCCCAGGTAATTGTAAGCAGACTATGGCAAACCTCTGAAAATTGCCTTAACCGTGGCGGATTCAGGGGGCCTGGGGTTTGGGCGTTGAACCCCCCCCCCCGAAATATTTAATATTTAATATTTATTTAATATTTATTTAGTAGTCATTGAACAATTCTTACAGACTAATTAACACAATGGAACTTAAACGGGAAAATGAGAATAAACAAAGGAAGTGAACAAGGGTTTAGATACAGATAGATCAAACATTGAAGAAGTCGACAGCGCGGTTAGCTAGGCTAAGGCTCGAGGAATAGGAGCGTTACTACCATAACGCGTTCTAGAGAACTCAACAGAAAAAACATGTCTGAGGGAGCGAGATAGCACATTGAAAGCTATTTCGGACAAGAGAGAGAGGCTAACAATGTTTCCATTGACTATATTAAAAATTAAAGCCATGGAATATTATAGTCAATTTTAAAACTACATACAAATTAAAAGTAATTTTTTGGCATTTTATGAATATTGAAGAATTACTTCTTAAAACCCCCCACAATATTTTTCTGAATCCGTCCCTGCGCATTGCATTTGCAACTGCATTTCAAAGTCTTTAAGACCACTTCTGCTCAATGGCAGTAAATAAATAAAAATGAATAAATAAAAATATATAAGCTTTCCTGCATTTACATTGTTTAAAATGCAGTTAAAGCTTAGACAATAAAACCAGACAAAACTTAGTTTCCCCCAAACTGTTCTTCACAATTGTTAGCTGAAATTGATTCGGGCGGCATAAGAAAGGTGAAAATGTATACAAACTGTGAACAAGCAGCACAGACCACCGCATGCGAAAAAACTGAAACCTCTAAACCATATCAATTTGCATCATTAGTTAATTTACATGCAATTCCACCACTCCACTGAAGTCAATTGTGGTCAGCGCCAATGCATATGAATGAGTGCTTTGTGTCTGTCCAAGGCATATCCTTTTCACGCGTTTTTTCTGTTGCGTTCTGTTTTTTGGTGCGCGCTGCAGTTGTTAGCATTTCAGGATGACGGAGCGTGTGAGTTTGATTAATTATACAATTTCACGCAACAACTGGTCTTTTGTGAGCAGCAAAGAACCGAAAGTTGGTTCTAGGCCGAATCGTGCGCAATGAAAAGAACTATTACTGCGGGCACCTACTGGGCACGCATCAAGGAAATGCAATTAATAACTACTACAAATTTCTATTAACTTTAACGCCACCGCGGTAATTCCAAATACAAAAGAAACGTGCCAAGAACTTGCCGAAGAAATGTTTTCTAAATATATTGCAAACAGGTTACAAGGTTACACCATCTAACAATGGGATTATTAGAATGTCAGTATTAAATATTAGCTTTGAATTGGTAGATTGTATTTCTCAGTGCAATATATAGAATTATAATAATGGAAATGCTTCGTGTCTGAATTTCAATGTTGTCTGACTTATAACTCCGAAACTATTTCTACTACTATATTAAATATTTTAGGTTTTTGGGTAATGCCACGCCCCTTCCTTCAATTGCCACCCCATTCTTCCAGTCGATGGGCACGTCTACCGAGTGCAATTGATATGCGATTTATAGATTAACAATTATCAGCGAATTTGGGTCGCGAAAACAGCGCCACGCCCCTTGTCTAAAGCCCATAAAATTTTAGCAAATAAGCGAAAAATCCATGTGAATGTGATACCAGTAGAACGACACATCTATGGGACAACGGTATTTATACTAAAGATCAATGGTGTGCGACTTGTAGTTTCGCTGTTATTCTAAATTAAACTAGTTGTATGGGCGGTACTACGCCCCTTGTTCAATACCCAACTCATTCTTCCAGTCGAACGGCACAACTAAATCGTAAGCTCGCACCAAGTTTTATTGATGTGCGAATTACATTTTAAAAGGTACGCCGAAACTTGGGGCATAAAATAAGTGTCCCATGTCCAACGTCAGTAAAATTTCAATTTTTTAAGTTTTTAAACCTCTCCTGATTCAAGGCAAACAAAACCCAAAAAGAATGATTCAAATTGGTTCAACTGTTTTCGAGTTATAGTGAGACGCAAGGCATTTCATTTTTATATAAGATATAACATATAAGATATATAGATATAGATTTCTGTTTTGTCCTCCGTTGTAACTACAGAGCCCAAATCAGAACCATGATCGGTGTCCTTACGGGTCACTGCCTAATCGGAACCCACGCAAAAAGGATGGGGCTGTTTTCGAACGACTTATGTCGCAGCTGTTTGGACGAGGAGGAGGAAGAAAATATTCCTCACTTACTATGTAGCTTTATCCAGAAGAAGGCTGACCTACTTAGGCAACTTGTTCTTCGGAAGTCTAGAAGATCTAGCTAATAAGACCATACGCCGTCTACTAAGCTTCGTTAATAGCTCCAACTGGTTTAACGAGTGAGCGATATGATGCTCGATCTCATGTGGTATCACAATGGGCCGCCTGGCCTAAGTGTGCTCCTCATGGAGCGGCCACACCTACCTACCTACCTACCTACTCGAGAGCAGATGTTCACATTTTTCCATTAGTAAAAATGCAAATTATGAAAAAGCGAACATCAGGCTTTAAATTACAGCAATTTTTGTAAATTTCAGTAATCTTTTCAATTTTGTTACAGTTGATTGACACACTTGTATGTACTAATCACAGTAGCGTACACAGAATTTCATTTTAGGGTGTCTTTTTTTTCGTACAACTTTTGAGCCGAATACCATTCGAGACCATATTTTGTACCAGCAAACCCCTCTGTGAGCGCCACTGACTAGTCATAACAACATCTTGGTTTATTTGTTGAATATGAATAGAATAACTTCAATAGTGAAGCTTATATATAATTGTGACGCAATAGCTCCGTAAATTTTGTATTAAAATTATACTTATGTTAATTTTTTTAAATTAATACATGCATCAAGACACTATAAATACAATAAATAATACCAATATCAGTCACAATATCAGACTACCCAACTTGACTTGAACTCAAAAGCGTTCAAACCGCTACCCGTATTTTACGTATTTCATAGCTCCAAGTACAAAAGTCAGTATTTCTTCCATGTAGAGAATTCTGAAGGAGAGCAATAATTTAGTTGTTCAGAAACGCATTTGATTTTCTAATAAATTTTCAGACGTGCACCCCTGTTGACCGCCGGCAAGTGGTGAACACAAGCCGGCATGTGGTGTCTCAGCTGCATGTGGTCAGCAAATTTGTCATACTCCAACACCCACACGTAGCCATACAACCACACACACCTACCTACCTTGATAACAATACCCAAATGTACGATCAAGGACGGACATTGTACGTTGTTTGTTGCACTGCAGCGTCCAGCAATGTGGCGGGGGCGCATAACAACGCATTGCGGCTGCAGTTCTCGCCACGACGAATTGATTTTCGAATGCATATTCGAATTGCAGTACAAAATGTTGGCAAATAAGCGTAAAGCGTGACAAAAGTCAACTACAAGCCATATAAACAAACCATGCTAACTAATTGTCATTTCACCGTTAGATGTGTGTCAACTGACAGCAATCAGCATGATGACGTTTTTATCGACGCCAATCAACACCCAGTCACACTTGTCAACAACTCGATTTTAGACTGATTATGCAAAATTCAAAAATTCAACCTACATTACATTAGTAAATTAAAATAATATTTATTTAACTTCAATGCGCATTCGCCATACTTTTATTGTTTGGCCCAAACTCGTTGACCTTCTCTAAAGGCTCGTCGTGCAATTAGTATTTTATTTGTTTGCATTAAACGCGCATAAGACTATCATCAATAGCAAATCATTCGTGTCCGCTCACCAAAATGCACTGCCATTCCGTCCTACGTCCGCTGTCCTTAGAGGCAATGCGCTCGCCGGCAGGTACGCGTCAGCGGCTGGAAGCGGCATTCAAACCGAACAGCTCACGCCGAAATGCATGCTCCTCACCATGGGAGAGCACCATAAACACCTCTAAGTAGGCTATTCATAGCACGCGGCTGGAGTCTGAGCGCTGCGCACCGTTTTCACGCAGCCGCATTTCGGCTAAATGTCAATTTTCATTTCGCAGAACGGGCAGCGAAAACTGCGCACATTCGCTGCGTTCGCGTTAAAACTCAACAGGAGGTGCTGCATGATGTCCGAGTGCGGCTGCGCAACGGTAGAGCGCGTTTTCCGGCGTGGCCAGGAACATCGACAAGCGGCGCAACGTTGAAAGTTAGAAAATCAGCGCTGGTAAATTTGTGTTCATCGAAGACGAAGTTTCTCTGCGACTTGTCACCGCTGGCATGCATCCGTCTGTAGTACTGAATGACGACATCCAAGCCAAATCTTGTAGAGTACGTGTTCCATATGTTTTAGGCAGTTGATGAAATCGTTCAAATTTGTTGCGTATTAAATAGAGAGTAACTTTATATGGTTGAAGATTACCGCAGTTCAAAATGTTTGGGGACATTGCTTTCACCGTCTCCAATAATTTAGCAGGTGTTAAAAGTGGGTGAGAAGAATGGTATGTGTATGTTTGTTTAGAGCGCAGCTATGCATAGCGTGTCTCTCTTTCAGGGGCGGATTCAGAAAAATATTTTGGGGGTTTCAAAAAGTAATTCTTTAATATTCATAAATGTTTATGTATATGCCTTTTAATTTGTATGTAGTTTTAAAGCAGTAAGTCCCTGCTTATTATAAGTTTTTTAAAAAAATAATTGCAATGTAACTATTACAATGCAACATAAATTTTATTTGTTGATTATAATTATTATTAATTAAAATTAACTGTCGCAAATTTTTACGTTGCGTAATAACTGTTATGAGAAAAACACTTTTTTTTCGTTCTCGATAATTATTATTTTGGGATTTTTTGTGTTTACGTTACTTCATAACTTATATTTATGACTTTTTTTATTTACGTTACCGATAACTATTATTTTGAGAACATTTTTTTTACATTGCTTCATAACTTTTATTTATGATTTTTTGTTATTTACGTTGCCGATAACTATTATTTGAAAGAAAATTTTTTTTACGTTGCTTCATAACTTTTATGAAAGAAATTTATTTTTTTACGTTGCCTTACCTTACATTTTGAGTATGAATTGATTTTTATTTGTTTAGTAGTTGGTGGAAGTTAGGTTTCTGCAGTTAATTTGCGTTTGTCAATTTAACCCTCAATCGCCCACCCTGAGTCCAGGGGACTCACTACGAACTTTAATAAGTTCGTACAGGTTGTGTTTTTATGTTTCGGCGTCCAGCTTTCGTATACCTTCATACAGGGTCGCGCTGAACGCGAAGACGATCGGAAGTTAGCGCACTACAATTACAAGGGTGAATTTTGGCATCGAGTGAGTCCCAGGGACTCAGGGTGGTGTTTTGTGTTACAAAAATTGTACTTGTAAATTTTTTTTAAATCGTGTTAATTTAAATTTAGGATGCCAAAATGGCTGCGAATAGTTCAAGAATAGAGATTGTTAACCCTTTGAGAAGTTTTGCTACTAACAATTTGCCTGAGTTGTGCTAAAAAGGTATGTGAGGTATGTGCACAACATATGAAATTCAACCTGCTGCACGTTTTCTTATTTTATATAATGAAGTATTACTTTAAGTTTTTTTTCTGAATAGTTATTTGATTTTTAATTAATTTATGTAAAAAGAATTGGTTTTGTTAATTTATTTATATCTTTTATTTTTGTAAAATGTTTAGTGTATGTTTTTTAGAGTATTTTTTTTCTATCAATTAAAAAGTGAATTTTTATTTGAGTTATGTAAAGATATGGAATCATATTTATTACAAGAGGTCTTAATGTGGCCTACAAAAAAATAAAAAAACATACAAATTTAATAGGTGTTGCGTTATTTCCAAAACAAAAATTGTGAGTCCCGGGGACTCAGGGTGGGTAGATACGTGATTTTTATAGGGGTGGGTGATTGAGGGTTAAAACAATTAAAAATCAATTCATATCCAAAATGTGGCAATTCAACGTAAACAATTGTTTTTTTTAAATAATAGTTATCGGTAACGTAAATTAAAAAAGTCATAAATAAAAGTTACGAAGTAATGTAAAAAACAAAAAAATCCCAAAATAATAATTATCGACAACGAAAAATATACTTGTTACTTATAAGAGTTGTTGTGCAACTCAAAAATATTTATTACATGATAATAGTTATAGGCGACGTAAAAAATTTCTTATTGGGAATAATTATTATAAAGCAATAATTACAGAAATTTCTTAAATTAGGGCAATTTTTTTTCCCCCAAAAATATGGATAATAATTATTTTAGGTCTCTGTTTTAAAATCGACCCTAATATTTCGGGGGGGTTTCAACCCTGCAGCACCCCCTGAATCCCCTGCTCTCTTTTAACAAATATATTTTTCAATAAATTTTTAATGCAAAAAAATGCAACTTGTTTCCTTTATAAAAATTGGCCGCATGAAAAAACTATAAAAAGCGCGCTTTGATTCCTTCATAAAGTATTTAATACTCATAATATATAATTGTCTCATACATACATATGTAATATATAAGGAAGGTACTGAAGGTGCATCCACATGTACATAATATATGCACTTTCAGTACTTTCCTCAATGTGTCAAGTTCTTCAGTGAGTACTTTTACAGTTATTTTTTTCGTGCAAGTTATTTTTATATTAAAAGTACTTCAACCAAATAAAGCGAACCTTGTCAAATCACATTAACTGCGCTTCAAGTTTTTCCTGGAAAATTGCGACAAAATGTTTGTTGCCATTACAGCAATTCTATGAAATTCAACAAAATGAAATGTAATTTTTTTATTACTCCCCCAAAGATGCATAATAAGCAGACGATGCTCACGGCTCGTGACGAAACGCGTGAACACCCGAATGCTGTCTGATCGGACGCAGCCTGCGAATGATCGCTAAGAGGCCGATCATCAAAGCACACACTTTTATGCCCAACTGGCATGCTAATGAGCCCTTATATAAGGCCGTCTGTCCGCGCGATGCTGCAACGTCATGTGTCTGTTTGTTCGGTCGCGGTTTGTTCTTCATAATGGTACAATGCTGCAACAGACGGGTGGCATTCTTTTGCATCACGTTTTTTTGGAATTGTCATCGAAATCGAAAATTGTGTCCGTTAGTTGGCCATATGTACATACATAGCAAAGAATAAATTCCCTCATCCTATCTATCGCATAGAGTTCTTCTCCTCTACGGTTAAAGTTGGCAGTAATCAATGTACAATTCAAAATAGCCATTTTGTAACTTTATGTCTTGAAATTTTCGTTCCGCACTAAAGCTCGAATAGTATTTTTTTGTCCAATTCGTTTGTCATCACTTGAACACTTGATTAAATTTGCATTTTTGAGCCGCTGTGAAGCTGTACAACCGGCCTTTCGGTGGCAAAGAATCGCCGCTGAGACAGCACCTGGATTTTAAAAACACCCGATTGTGAGCAGTCCGCTTGTGAACTCCAACTGCACGTTCGCAACACGTCTATTGTGACGCGATGATCTATGATTAATTTTGACAACTCGCTCAGCAGCGATAAAAAAGCGAACGCGAAGCGCTGAAGAAAGGTCGTTTGGGTGAAGATAGCAATACAAAAAAACGCGTAAAAATATAATAAATAATCAGATAATGTATTATACATACATAATACTGGAATAATGAGCACAACAGGTTGTTTGCTGATGATGTTGCGATGGAACACAACGCAGTCGGGTCGCGTCAAGTCGAGAGTCAAGAAAACAAATTAATCTTCTTTCTACCGTCGCTTTTGTTTCAAATCTTTCCGCTTTTCTTACATTTCGGTCCTCTCTCCTCACGCTTCGCACTCGAACCTTGCGTTGCGCTGCGCTGCCCCACCAGATGTTTGAGACGAGTTCCTACTCTCTGGATTGCACGTTTCCGCGGGCGCTTTCCATTGTCTCTTCGCCTACTGCCGGTGCCTTCTGTTTAATGATCAATTTGTAGGCTCCTCTGATCGTACCGCCAGCGGGCACTGCCAATCGCCGCTTTCGCACCCTCACCCGCGGCTACCAAGCAACATCAGCAACACCCCAAGTCACAGCCACTCTGCGATGCTGGCGCAGCGTCTCGGACAATGGAGCAGCGCTGGAGTCGTGGACTAATGACTTTTGAAAGGTGGGTGTGCATTGGTGTGCGGCTGCTGCGATCGAGGGTGTGAATTCAATTCAGGAAATGTTAGCGCTGTGCGGGTACTTTACGTCAGCCGGTGACTGACGAATGACAAATTGCCTCGCCTGCGGCAAGGCAAGTTGGCAGACATTTGGACTACATTGCGAGTATTTATGTGAGTGAGAGACAACAGGCAAGGTGCAATGCGAACTACAAGCAGTTTCCTTGTTTTTTATTGCATACATACGTACACAATTCTTACAAATTATATTCATCACTGTTAGAATAGAACTTTATTTCGTTTTGAGGCTCAAGTACATACATAACACTTTTACTATTTATGAATAAACAAATAAGTTAAGTAAAATGCAACATAGTAGATGATAGGGCAAACTTTATAGTGGCTAGTCGAAATTTTTTCGACATCAAAATGTGGAAATAACTAACTTGTTAAAAAATATCAGAAAAGTATGTAAATTCTCCGACTTCCAGGATTCAGTTCTTTTTTGTTAGTGTTTTTAAATAAAAAAAAATAAAGCACAACTTGTGTGTGTTTGCAAAGGATCTCTCTGTATGAGTAAAGCATCCGTCCATTACTCGGCATCCGTCCATTAAATTATTTGGTAGACCCTCAGACTTGAATCACGACTGAATAAGTGCCAAATATAGAAAACACATTTTTCTTTTAGTAACTGCCTTCTCAGCATAAAATTATGATCTTATACAATCTACTAACATTCACACGAAAAATTTTAATTATAATCTTTCTGTTATCTTCTTTAATATTTGATTTTCCCTCATTATGTTCATTCCAATTTTATTTTTAAATTGCAAAGTCAACATTTCCTATAGCCAACCGTAGCAATATGTCCCATTGTTTTGTGCTCAGCTTTTTTTCTTTAAACAAAGCATCGTGTTGAAATCGATGCGCGGAGCGGGGAAATGAAACACGGAATGTTCGGGTGGTTTGGGGCTCTTTATTCGCGGGAGTACGAATAACGAATGACAAGTAATACATGAAACATTGAACAAGACAAACGACCGAAGCCGGGGAGCATAAATAGGGGGAACATCAGTACAAAAGGATAAGGAAAGGAAGGGATTAGAGGTGGGATCGACAGATCACTGAACAATCACAGCACTCATTTAGCCATCGCGGCCGCCATTGCAGAGTGCAATTGATGAAGTGTCCGGGTGGTGGCTTGCCGAGACGCGGCTGAGGTCTGGCTGGTGGTGGTGCGGCTCACGGCTGGCTGGCTGTGGGTGCGCTTAGGGGTGCGCCGATAACCTCTTTGCGGGGGATGATCGGTCCGGCCGTGCGGTTTGGGAGGCACCTGCTGCCATGGTCGGCTGATCTGCAAAAGGATGAGATGTCATTTACTTTTAAACAATAAGTCTTGAGGCGACATCGTGGGAATGAGGAAACGGCTAAGCTGCGGGGTTCGCTTAAGCTACAGCCGGGGGAATATGGGAAAATACATATATAAATTTAAAAATTGGCCAAGTTGCCATTTACTTTTTCTGAGTGTGGGGGAATTTGTGGAGTGTGTATGGATAATTTTTGGTGCATATATACATATCCGCGGGGCTCGAAAGAAGCAAGAGAACCGAGCGAGAATGTCGGTTTGCTTTTCGAGAGGGTGGTGGCAGTCAACCGCTCTTTGATCCGGAATTGGAACTGTGTGAGCATGAGAATGGCTGGAGCCATTCCACCCGAGAGGGAGATCTTATAGATCTTAGAGTTTATACCCGATCAGTCCGACGTCTGCGGGATTTGCAGCGCTTGGAGCAAGTCGCACTGGAGTGGCAACTGTCCTCTTTTCGGACCCGGGATGGCGGAGGTGCAATGAGGAACTGCGAGGAAATGCAATTTTCGTCAGTTGCTGGGGGTGCGGAACGAGTGGCGTCAAGCCAACGCGCTTGTCGAACCCCTTTTCTCTGTCTCATTAGAGGCGAAAGCCATCCTGCGGGGTCGAAGCGTTTGGCAACGAAGGGGGAAATTTGCCGGCTTGAGAATGAGTTTGCAGGAGTGGTGGGTTCGAAGTGATTTTCCATTATTTCCTGGGGTGGAAACCCTACGGGATTGAGGGCGGCAATCATTTGCGAAAGGGCTTTTTTTAGGGCGGGAAGGTTATTTCGAAGGGCGGTTCCAGCAGGCATATTGCGACTTGGTACCTCTGTGGCACATGTCAAATGCGAAGAAGGGGGTACTGGACCGCTTAATACCCAACCAAATACTGTATGCTGAGCAAGTAAGCTGCCACATACATTCCGGTGGATACCTTCGAGCATGATCTGCGGGATGAGATCACTGCCAATCACTACATCGATCTGCGCTGTCTCGAAGGGGTTTGGATCAGCGAGATCTAGCATGGCAAAATGTTGCAAATTGGGAGGGTTTATATTGGAAGGTGGGAGCAATTTCGTAAGCTCTTGGAGCACGATTGCTTGCACGGGGAGTTTCGTGCTCGTTTGAGGGACTGCCAATGTCAAGAAGCAGGTATGATTGGCATTTTGCACAATCTGACCGCCCATGCCCGAGATTTGGAGGGGGGATTTCTCGATTGGCAATTTGAGGCGTTTCTGGACCTTCGAGGAAATGAAGGTACGCTGAGAGGCTTGGTCGATCAACGCTCGAACCTTAAACAACTTTCCTGAGTGCTCAATAGACACCAGTGCCGTAGGCAGAAGGGATTGGGTGCCATTACTGGAGTGAAGGGCTTGTACTTGGAGCGTACTTTGCCTGGAAGATGTGCGGGGTTGCACATCTGAAAGGGGGGAATGAGTTGCGGAGTTGATGTTAATTGGTTTTTGAGCCGTTGCGACCTGTGTTGTGGTCGAATGTGACCGATTGAGCGATTGAGAGGGCTGCGCATTGCCTTTGGGGAAATGAAGCAGGGAATGATGCTTCCTTTGGCAATATACGCACGTAAAATTGCTTGTACAATCCTCAAGAAGGTGAGTTGTAGCAAGACAATTTACGCAGAGATTGTGCTTCTTTACATATTTAAGTCGACTCTGGGGGGTGAGTCTTTTGAAGCTCTGGCAAGTGCGTATGGGATGGTTTGCGTTGCAGAGTTTGCAAGCGAAGTCCCTTTTCACTTCAGTGAGAAAGTTTAGGGATTTGTGTGGCCGATTTGGGAGGACATTGGAAGTCGAGGGTTGTGATTGTTTCGGCTTAGAAGGGCGAATAATTTGGAGCCGTTCAAGCACCTCATATCTGCCGGTCAAGAATTCATCCATTTGCGACCAGGGCTGCAGATCCTTCCGGGATGTCAATGATTGCTCCCATAGAGCAAGTGTCTCTTGGGGCAATTTGGTACAACATATGTAAACCAATAGCGGATCCCAATTGTCAGTGTCTACGGCCTGAGTATTGAGAACAGACAGACAATTATTTATAGTACTCTGGATCCGCTGTAGTGCCTCACTAGTTTCGGTGTGGGCAGGAGCGATATTTAAAAGGGATCTGATTTGGGTGTCAACCAAAATGCGTTTATTTTCATACCGGGATTTTAGGGCTGCCCACGCGAGTCCGAAATTCTCATCGGTTAATGCATATTGCTTTACAATAGCACCGGCTTTACCTTGCGTCTTGTATCGGAGGTGATACAGTTTTTGGGCTGGAGTGAGCTGGGGGTGGTTTATGTATACTGCCGTAAACATGTCCCGGAAGGACGGCCACTGCTCATAGCCCCCGAAAAATGTTTCGGTATCACAAGGCGGAACTTGTAGGCAAATGTAGGGGGTATTTGCTGGTTCTAGGGGTCGAACCGGTTCCATATGCGCAGCGGGCTGGGGGGACTGAGCTTGGAGCATCTCAATGATGTCCAACATCTGAGCCATGCACAACTCATACTGGTCTGTGCAGGCGTCGATTTTTTGCCTAGCCGACTCTTTGAAACCGTCGGGCTGGCTGTTGTCTTCCGCAATGAAGACTGCCTCATGTGCGCGCATAAGCCTCTCCCATTGAGCTTGCAGATTTTTCTGCTTAATTTCGACCAGGGATTTGGTCAAATCGTCAATGGGAGCCGATGAAAATTTTGTGCATAATTGCACGAGTCTATCGCACTCAAAAATGAATTTTGCAACACTGGGATCGGTTGCTTTGGGACTAGGGACTTTGGAGCGCGTATTGGGTGGCTCCCGAGTGACAGGAACTGTCAAACGTGCATTGGTTGACTTTGTGTATCTGGAGGAAGGAGTCTCCATTGTGACAAGCTGGCGTTTAGGGGATCGCTCAGCAGGCATTTTGTTTAAAAAAGCTCGACAGAGGGTAAAGATTAAACAAATATATGTGTATGTAAATGTAGGGTATTGGGGAAATAGACGTGTAGTCTAACCGCGTCCGCGCGAACGATAATTGTGTACGGGAAGAGTTGGGAATGGGAAAATTCGTTGAAACGAATTTGTATCTCTGTCGAGTAAAAAAGTTTACACCCGTGTGTGTAAACGTATTGATATATATGGGAAACAAGTAAATTTTTTTTGTAAATGTGAATGGGTAATAAACAGAAATATGTATATGGGAATTGAGCAAAATTTTTGTATAAGTATGTGTATTGGGACGGGATGTACAAATAAATATTATGCAACAAATGTTATGTGTGTAGTCAAATGTGTATAAAAATGTCTTTATTTGTGAAAAAGTGAATTTTTTGTGTGGAATCACGTGAATAATTATGTATGTGTATGTATTATATATGTGTATGTGTATATATATATTTGTATCTATATGTATATATGTGTATGTGATTATTTGTATTTATTTTGTTAAATGGAAAATAAATATGTTCGGATATGTGTATATATGTGTACAAGTGTATGTGAAAATATATTTTTAAATATATTTTTTTTAGTTGTTAGTGTATTTTTTAAAGTGTGTCTAATTATATAAGAAGAAAAAAAAATTTTTAATTTTGTGCACAGGTGGGATGTCTTTGTCCCACCGTATGTATGTAAAGTGGATGCGTGCACAAGTGTATGTATGTATATATATGTATATGCACGACTGAAAATTTTCCAAGCTAACGAAAATTTTCAATGTGCAGTGAAAATTAGTAGCTTGTCCCACTGTATCCGCTTTGTGCTTTATTGTTTATGTTTATGCACTTGGGCCAAGCAGCGGGATTGCGTGCTGCCAAGTGCGTGCGAATATAGCACAAAGAGAAATGCGGGAGTATGTGCAAAGTGGGCGCGCAGAATTACTGCTGATCTTGTGTACAAAGAAAAAGAAGGGAAATGTGCAATTAGCGAGTTAGTGGGATGCAGGCTGCAGCGGGAGTTTTTGCTGCTTTGCCTGCGTAGGTCGCACAAAAGAGAATGCGAACACAAAAAGCGAAAAATTATGTGCAGTAGCGGGATTGCTTACTGCACTGCGCTATTTTGTATGTGTACAGGGGAAATGTACACGAAATGCGGACAGTGGCGGGGCACCAGAATATAATTTTTAAACTGGATTTTGAGGGTTTTTTTGGGAATGGGTATATTATATTATATATATATTTTTTTTGGAATATTTATTTGTGTATTTATGTTAGTGTATGTGTAATGAGTGTTAATTTTTAATAAAAATTGTGAGCTTATCTGAAGGGGGCCAAGTGCCCGAGTATGGGGATCTCCTCTATGTGGTGTGTCGTCTGTCCGCTGTTTGTGCGCTTATAAGTTGTGCTGCTTGCTGTTGTTGTTGCCCTTTTCTTTTGCTTTGTGATGTGCTGTGGGCGTGTTTGTTGTTGTTTTTATGTTTCTGCCGTAGTGTTTTTGTGCACAACACTGCACTTTCTATGTTTCACAGTTTTTTCTTTAATTTTTGGCTTCTGTGATTTTTATATTGTAAATATTTGTGCACTGTTCAATGTTTTGTACTAATTTTGTTTTTAATATTTGAGTTTGTGTACGGTTTTAATATTTGTAATTACACTTTTTAGTTAGTTTCACACTGTGAGGTGTCACTGTTTGTTTTTTTTTTTTGTAGTGTATGTCACTTGTTCACTTGTTTAGTTTTCAAACTGTTTGATTTTTAAATGTTATTTATTTTATTTGTTAAACATTTTATTTGTGAAAAAAATTCGCGGCTCGATCGCGAATGGCTCGAAGGACCATGTTGAAATCGATGCGCGGAGCGGGGAAATGAAACACGGAATGTTCGGGTGGTTTGGGGCTCTTTATTCGCGGGAGTACGAATAACGAATGACAAGTAATACATGAAACATTGAACAAGACAAACGACCGAAGCCGGGGAGCATAAATAGGGGGAACATCAGTACAAAAGGATAAGGAAAGGAAGGGATTAGAGGTGGGATCGACAGATCACTGAACAATCACAGCACTCATTTAGCCACATCGAAAATTAAAAAAATGTTTTGCCATGTTTTCCACGCATTTCGCGTCAATAATTTTGCATAGTCGCCTACTGTAAGACACTGGCAATTACTCCGTAGAGTTCCCGTCGACGGCTTTTCCAAAGTCTGGCTCACCAGCGCGAAGAACAAAAACAAACAACAAAATATGACCCACAAACAAGTAATGCCTTCAATTAAATGTGTGCTTTTGTGTTCGTGTGCGTGTGCGTGCGCGTCTGCTGTAGCGGGTAGTTCACAAAGGGTTAATCGCATTGGTTGCGCTGTCAATGGAGAGGCACCACGTCCGCCATTGCTGCTCTACCACGTACCGCCGCTACTGTGGGCATTACAGTGGGCGGTAGCTGCTACGCCGGTCAAACGGTCTTTGTGTCTGTTTGCCTACGAAAATCCCCTCAAGTTCGGGTTTACAATAAATGTTCCACACACAATAAACCCACGCCGCGTCTCGGTGTTTTAATGCGATTATCCCTGGTAATGGATTTAATCATGACAAATAAATAAATTCAAAAGATGAGATCTTGGCAAAATATTTGGAAAAGTCAAATAACGACAACGCGTTAAATGGGTTTACTTGATCCCCTCGGCGATGTTAGACTTGAATATATTTTATGCAAGTCCTACCTGCGTCTGCCGTACTGTTCAAACTGTTATTGCGGTGGGATAGGATATGCGAAGTTGGGGTTAAAATATTGAGGAAACTTAAAAAGAAGGATTTTTTTAATCAGGAAGTTTATTATTATATTCTCTCATCATGATTCGAAACTTCATATAAAAAATATTTAATTTTTTTTATAAATTCCTGGACACAAAAATATATGTGTTTGATAAATTTCGGATAGTTTATCTAGCAACTTGTATGTTGTTCTTTAAAGTTTGAGTTCGTCATGGATAATACATCAAATGCAAAACAAATCCTAACACAAACCTCAGTACTGAAAAAGTTGAAATTTTGTTTATTTAGAACACAAATATTTGTAACCAACCAAGCCACTATACAACACTTCAATATTAAACTTTACATATTGAAAAATCCCTTTCCATTCACAACACGTCATATCATCCACATTTGTCTATATATTTTCACAGCGAAGGAGTTGGACTACATAAAATTTTCAGTTGGAATTTTTTCACTGACATACATTAATCAGAAACACTGACCACTACTCCTTGAAACACCCACTTCGCCTGTCCACCGCCGTGTGTGTGTGTGTGTGGGTGTATGTGTGTGTGCACTGCGGCACATTTAGCTCCGCCTCATTCATTAAAGCCGCATTAACGCCGTTTAGTTGGCTGAGCGAGAAATTTGAAAAAAGCCGCAGCTAGAAATGAACCCTTACCACAAACATGGCGTACCAAATCAGCATTCGTTTTGCTCGCATGAATTTCCACCTAAACAGCAACGCAGCGATCAATGGATCTATACAAACCACACATAGTAGTCGAACACCGAAACCCATTAAAGAGAACTTGCCCGTGGAGCTGTAAAAATCGTACAGGACATAATGAACGAGCAATGTTTCGGCGGATTACATTTCGGTTTCATGGCAGCTCTGCTATGCCGTTGGTCCGGCTGCTGGTCACTGTGGTCGTTGAAACACAGCGTGGAGCCCGCCCCTGCTGCACTGCCGAGACGAAACTGATGCCTGCAGGATGCGTTAATGTGACAAATCCTGTTCCAGAAATTTTTAGCGGTGTGACTGCAAGAACTACCACAGAATATGAACGAAAGCAGTTCAAATGCTGATAATGTGCTTGTGACCTCGAAATTACAAGCGAACAAAACGAACGATCTGGTGAGCTTAGAACTGTAAATGGTATTTAAGTTTTTGATAAAACAATATAGTCGGTAAATCCTTCGTAAAAATATGGCATTAGTATTGTAAAATAAAAACAAAATTAAGTAGCTTATAAAAATAGTAACTGCTTTGAAAAAGTTTTTATTATTTTCAAATTTGACATACAAATTAAGCGTACTAAGCTTGACATGAATGCTTGCTCATTCCAACAAAAATAAGTCTATTAATTTGATAATGTTCATAATTCCATTGTACTTGGCTTCTGATGTTTGTATGTGTGAAACCGAAAGCGTATTTTTGCTGCACAGTGTAACCCAACACTTCCCTGTAGGAATTCGAACTAGTCCGAATGTAGTTTTTCAACTGGTTGCTTGTCAGTCATAGCTGACCTCAGAACCGATTCGTTTCATTGGCGGTGTCCTAGGCGACAGTCAATTGTCCCCGTCTGCATCCATTTGCAACTAGTCCAAAGTCAGTCCTAAGTAAAACAGTTTTCAAATCAGTTGCAAAGCGAGTAGTTTGCGAACTAGTTTATTCTGGGTTAGTTTTCTAACCAGTTGGTTTTTATGGGGGAAAATAAAACAATGAAATTTTTTAACAATTATTTCATTTCAAAAATATTTTCAAAAAACAACAAAATTCTGTCGCAAGTGAAAACCAAGAAATATTGGTGCACGTAAAGATGAGCCAACTTGGACTTGCTGATACACTTCTGTCGAAGCTGACGAAATACAACATCCTGACTTCGCCTGCAATTAATAAATTAAAAAATAATATACTACTAATAATTAATAATTACATAAATAAACAAATAAATTTATTAATACATACCATTCAGCTGCTCCTGCAATTCGTTGCTTCACGCAACCACGCAAAATTCTAACTGAAATCATTCAAGACAAAACGTGCAAATCGAGTGATAAAAACAGACATGCTCGAAAAATGCAAACATTTCTACATTGTTGTTGTAAAAAAAGTATCGTAAGATCAGCCTTAACAGTATTTTGTGAATTATTTTACCTCTATTTCGTTTTTCGTATTTTCATGTCTCTTCTCGCCTATGAACGTGCACACAGAACGTGAACGATTAGACGCAAACTGACTGACTTCTGCATTCGCTAAAAGTTACTTGGACAACTACTACTTGGTCAAATTTACTTACAAACAACCAGTTGAAAAACCAATGAATTTTGGAAACCAGTTGTCTCAGGTCCGACAGGGTTATTACGGAATTTGTATCAATCAATCGTCGACGAATAAATTTTCTTATGAGGAGATAGAGTGATAGCACCTCCTAAAACCAGAACTTTTCATAGCTAAGAATAAAGTGGCTATGTTATGAATTAACATTATCTACATCCATGCATGTAGTACTTAACATGTAACGTCCGCACTTGTCGTAATGCAAGTGACAGCGCTGTCTATCGGACGTATCGATTTTCGATAACGATTGCCGCACAACTTCCCATCGCCAAAGTGTATGACAAGCGAACGGACGTGGAGTGGAATTGTGCGATTATTACGCACATTTTTTCACTTTCACAAGGAATTTGTGTCTTTTTGTTGGTCGAAATCGCATGCGAGTGCAACATTGCTTGCTTTGAATAATCGGAGCCAAAGTTCAATTAACCATATTCGCCCAACGTCGTGAGCGAAGAACAAGTGCAGCATGGCGGAAGACAAACAGAACAATAAGCAGGAGCTGGATGAGCTACTTGACAGTAAGTCCAACATGCAGTTGATTCAGTTCATAAATTACATAATGTATTAATTTGCGATAATTTCCCACGAACAATTGTTGCCCGCACCCTAAAATAGATGCGCTGCAAGATTTCGACCAGAACACCGCGAAGAGCACAACCGGCGATTCCAGCAAGGCGACGACGGTCGCCGCTGCCAATGGAACGACTGCAGCTGATGAAGAGGCGGGTGCAAGTGCTGATCCTGATGCGTTCTTTTTGTAAGTGTTGAAATGACAATAAATAGAAAGTCGAAGACATATTTAAATGTGGCTGCATTGCGAGGCAGAGAGCAGGCGCAAATACTAGCCGACCGAATGAATACACTTTTTGGGGGACCGAATACGCCGAGCGGAGATGTGCCACCACTGCCGCAGGATCCTGATCAGATTTTAGCCGGTTTTAAGAAGATGGCAGAGGCGGCTGCTATGACGCTGCAGGGAGAGAATCCAGCAAGTGATGAAGAAGTGGCCAAATATTCCGATAGTATAGCACAAGCACTCAAGGTGAGTGCCAGTGAAGGCGGAAAGTGTGGAGAGCATCAGCAGTGCTGAAGTATTTAATTATTTTTACGTGCTGCAGGGACTGCAAGAAGGCAGTGAAAATTTGGCTGCACCCGTGTCAGAGACTGACGTTGCCAGTATGTTTAGCGGACTGAATTTGGACGGTGTAAGCATGGGATGCCTAAGCAAACGTTGTATTGGAAATAAGTATATTTCGTTCTGCTAGCAGGCCACTGAGGGCGAGGGCAACATGTTCCTGCCGTTCATGGAGGGTATGATGCAAAGCTTACTATCCGCCGAGATTTTATTACCAAGCATCAAGGAGCTGCTGGAAAAATACCCCAAATACTTTGAAGAGCACGGCGAAAAATTAAGCAAAGAAGATAGAGATAGGTAAGTGCAAGAGAGAACTGACTAGATACATGATAAAAACTAATAACATTTTTCAACATTTTATAGATACGAAAAACAATTGGAACTATACAAAGCACTCGAAAAGCAGCTGGAACTAGAGAAGCCCGACGACGAGGCTACTGTGAAGCGCGACAAATTCAAAGTGGTTTTGGAATTGATGCGCAAACTGCAAGAATATGGTCAGCCGCCCGAGGAGATACTCGCCGAAACGGCCGGCGAGCTTCCAGTGCTAGACGCAAGCGCGGCTGGTGTAGGGCCCGGTGCCAATCCGCAGTGTCCGATGATGTAAGACGATTCGTGGTATGACAGCAAAGAGTAGCGGCATGCACACAAAGACGATGCTATCCGAATATCAATTAGTAGTATTAGGTTATTGGAGCTGGTTTAACCGTTGCATTTCTGCTATCGGTGTATTTATCGATGTCTTCTTGTTTAAAAAAAAATTGTTTATCCTTGTTTTGTATTGTTTGGTTTCGAGCTGACTTCGGTAGTGAATGTAAATGCCGGCACAGAAAATTTGTGAAACTTTCGTTTACGCGCTCGGGTATTTTATTTTATTTAAAAAAGAAATGAATGTAAAATCAAAATGAATTGAAATGTGTAATAAATTTGAAAAATCCTGTTTTTACACAAATATTGTAACTATTTAAGGGAAATATCTACGCCTTCGCGTGAACTTTTATTTAAAACGAATGTTACAGAAAACTAACTTTACAGCAAATTAAAGGAAGAAGCGGCGTCTGGAGGCCTCCATAGCATGCCGCTTGTTCGTAATAATCCAGGCGTAGTCGCCTGTTTTGCTGTCGAATGTACCCTCTTGCAGGGAGCGCAACTTGAGGGTGAAGCGCGGCCC
The DNA here is from genome assembly GCA_963668005.1 of Melieria crassipennis. Taxonomy (NCBI): domain Eukaryota; kingdom Metazoa; phylum Arthropoda; class Insecta; order Diptera; family Ulidiidae; genus Melieria; species Melieria crassipennis. The sequence goes on from OY764961.1 coordinate 12,634,602, forward strand.
CAGCTCGCGCAATTTGACGCGCTTGCCTTCCTTAGAGAACTCGTAGCGATGGTGGCGGAAGAAGATGAAATCGCGCTGATTGTGAAAAGTGACTGCGCGGCGTCCCTTAAATTCCGGATCGTGATGAAAGAGTGCACCCAACATACGACCCACGGTCAAACCCAGCCGTGTGGTAAAGTTGTTGAGTATCACCTCCGGCCGATGTTTTGTGATCTCGCGATGATTGCGTCGCAGATCTGTAGTTAGTTTTACGTTGGACAGCTTGAAATGTGCCGTCGGTCCGCCCGGTAGATGTATCACCAGCAATCCGTTTGGCTTGCGCCGATCCTCGTTTACAATCACTACATCGGTGTAACCTTCGCGCTCCGCGCTCTTGCAGATCTTCTTCACCGACGACCGATTGCGCACCTTCACCAGTGCATTAGGAAAGATGCGCGCCAACTCCAGACCGAATTTGCGTGTTTTTGTCACTGGATTATCGGCGAACGTTATGAGCACTTTTGGCTCGTAGCTTCGCTCGAAATACGCGCTGAAATCGTCTATTTCCAGCTCTTTGCGCAGCTCTTCGTTGTCCGAATCGTCCAGATTTGTCACCTCGGTCTGATCCTTTTCGCGCAAACTTTCAATAGTGTGTCCCGGATTAGCAGGTACGCCTGCTTTACGGCGCGCTCGTCGCTCCTGCATCTTCTTCTTGTGCTTCTCTTTTTTCATTTTGCGAAATAGCGCCATGCGTTGTTCCTTGTTCTTGATCAAACTCAGCGGATTCAGCACTGGTATGCGCACTTTCGGCTCAGCGTCCTCATCATCACTTTGCTCGTCAGCGTCATCGTCCCCTTCAGCATCCCCAGCGTCGCTTTCGTCGGATGTCGCAGTAGCATCCACTTTTTGATGTTGGTTTGCGGCTTTTGTTACCTTTTTGCTGGTAGTTGGCTGTTCACCATCTTCGCTCGCGCTGCCATCAATTTCCATTCCTGGCTGCTCGTCGCCTTCATCAAAGCTGGAATCACTATCACAGTCCACTGGTTGTTTCTGTTTTGTTTTCATTTTTTATGAATGCGTTTGTTTTGTGTAAAAATGAACCAATAATTCGCCTTGCTACACGTGCTGATCTAACTATTTCGAGTGTGGGGAAAATCGGTCTTTACTGTCATGTGCGGTGTGTTCAGTGAAAGACTATTTACTTTAGTGCACAACTGTTCTCAGACAACAGGGTTGCTCTATTATTGCTCTGCCTCAGCAAACATTTATTTCGGTTAGGGTGTTCCCACAACTCTCTATAACTTTTCAAAGTGTTGTCTACAACGCGTTATTCCAAACAAACATACGATGTAAAAAAAAGATTTTGTTTTATTTCATTCTATTACTACACACAAAACACTTTTGCGCAGCGTCCGCCTAATGTTTAGTATTTGGCTAGCTCAAAGTATGATACAACATTTCATAATTGAGCTTAATTTCAGTCAAGGAAAGCGGTGTTGTTGTAAATCATTTCTTGACACTGCGTCTTTTTACTTCCGCACAAAGTTCGCATCCATTGCTACCGACGTACGCTGGATGTTGTTCAAGTTCGAGCGTATGCGCGAACCCACTGACGACTGATTGGCAATGGCCTTCTTCACCTCTTTGTTGATGAAATCCGTGTCGAACTCGCGTTTTTTATTCTGCTCCTCCTCGCGAGCGTATGCGTCGCGATGTTTTTGCACTGCTCGCGTGCGATCGGTTTCACGCCAAGCGGCATTCTCCATCATCTCGCGCAGGCGTGCTGTTTTCTCTTCTTCGCTAAGTTTCTGTTTTGCATTTGTCTCTTTGCCGGTTATTGGCACAGGTGAATGACTGCGTTGGCGTCTACTGTCAGGACCACGATCTTCTCGATAAGAGCTTGGTGTGCGCCTACGACGTGTACGTTCCTCTACTGGTGACTTAGAGGGCATACGTTGCCGTCGATTGCGTTGTGCTGCTGGCGATCGGGAGTCAAATCTGTGCTGCGGCTCACGAGGCGATCTGGAGCGCGTACGTCGACTTCTTCGATGCTGCTCTGCCGGCGATCGGGAGCTATGTCTGTGTCGTCGTTCCGGTCGCGATCTGGAGCGCGTACGTCGACGCGTTCGTTGTTCGACTAAAGATCTGGAACGTGCGCAACGTCGATTGCGATCATCTAACGGTGATCGCGAACGACGACCACCGCGCTGGTATGTCCGTTCGTTACCGTTACGGCGTCTTTGGTCAGCATTGTTGCTTTCAAATCTGTAATTGCTACCCGACCGACTTCTGCGTGACTTTTTCGACTTCCGTTTGTCGTCAGCCGCTTTGTCTAATTCTTTAGATATAGTCTCGAACTTTGCATCTAGCAGCTTTGTCAAATTTAAGCCCACTAGGTTTTCCTCCTTGTTCAGCTTTTTGTACCGTTTCGCCAATTCCTTATCTAGATCTTTGCCCGCATCTGAGTCGGAACCCGAAGCGCTGGGGTCATCAGAGCTCCATTTCGAACGTTTCTTGTGTTTCTTCTTCGATTTCTTGGATTTTTTAGATTTTTTGCTCTTTTTCACTTTCTTTAGCAGCTGATCTGTTTTTAGGATACGATGCAGTTCCTTAAGTTTTACTGGATTTTCCAATAACTTGCGTCTAGATTCCATTTCCCGTTGTTTGATCAGCATTAGTGGATCCTCCATCACCTTGCGCTGTAAGTCTACTTGCTCCGTTGACTCCAGATTGCGGTAAGAACGTATTGAAAATGGTATACATTCGTGCTCTACATGGTTTATGGACTGTTTCACGCCCACCATATTCTGATCTTTGCGCTGCTCCTCCGCTTGCAGCATTTCAAAGGACTTGTCAATGGAGCGGCCAAGTAGGTATTCTTCGCGGTTTATTAACTCTGTGCTTTCTGAAAATTTGTGTAAAACCATAGTTCAAAGGATAAATAAATAGTAAAGGCGCGACTACTAACTTTTGTACATCCATTCCAGCTTTTTGTCATCGTTGTTCTTGGGCAATACGCCTGAAGCCTCGCCCAGACGTTTTAACTCTTCCCGACTTTTTTCCTCTGCAATTTCCCTGCGCAAATCATTAAGTTTCCGTTCCTCCTGGGACTTGGCCTGTTCTGCCTTCCACACTTTCTCCTGATTTTTCATGGTTTGCGGATGCCATGACTTCTTTAAATTCTGCAAAGTCACGCAAGCACAGGATATCTAGTTTGGATTTAATTAACATTTCTTCGTAACTTACCAAATCTCCGCCGCCCATTGTTTATTTATAATTATTTGCACGAATTACACACACCAAGCAAACGCCACGAGCAATTGTGGCGGCATCAGCTGATTTTGCTATAAACGTTGCCACTCTGGAAACTGTACAAGTATTTACGAGTTGTAAGTGGTAGAATTTTTTTTTTAATGTAATGTATACTTATTCACAGAAACTGTAATTTTAATTGTTGGCTTCACATATTTTTTAAAGTATTAGTGACTTACGTAATGTTAATAAATAAATAAATAAAACAAGGACATTCTGTTTGACGTACACTTTATCCCTTCACATAGCATGTAAAACGATTGGGGTCGGCGTTGTCGGCCCGATGCTTACGATATGCTCCAGCTGACTGCCGAAGTTCAATGGGGGGCGGGGGCCAAAATTGCGACTTGTCTATGTTGCCAAGTAGACGTTTTCGCAGTATTCGATTTAGTTTCTGGACGAAATAAAATTTGAAGAGTCGACAGTGTGTTTTCAATCATTCTGTGGTGACAACGTGTGTGCGGGCTCTAAAAACAGAAGCAGCTTAGCGATCGCATAAAATACCGAAATAAATTGAATTTCGCAAAGAACCATCAGCGAAAAGAGCAACGGTATTAAAAAATGGCAAATATTTGCAGAAGAACGCTGCTGCCTGCAAATCGAGCACTCGGCATGACTCTCATCTCGAGATTCGAATGCTCACAGTGAGTTCCGTGTCAATATTTTAGTGAAATTACGGTGTAGCAAGCATAGGCTTGCTGCGAATGGGATTTGTGCAGATATCCATGTGGCTGGATAGCCGTACACGCCGCAGCCAGAATTGGCAGGGGCGCCGGGTACTGCTGGTGACGATGTCATTACACAAGGTCATTTGAAAAGTACGCGCCGCTGCACATACCGCAAACAGGCGGGCGAATTGCTGGAAAGGGGTAACTGGGGTGGGCGGCCGCACGTAGGCTCACGTTGGCTGTGAGTGTCAGCGCTCGAAAGCGATAATGACGTGGGAAAGGAGCTGTGAGTGTGGTTGTGACAGTTCGCCACATGATATTAAAATCCAGCTAGTTTGTAGATTTTTATCTATTTTGTACTTGTCGTTTTTCTCCTTTCTTGCTTGTGTTTTAACAGCACTTCTCTAATTTGAGCTCATTGAAATTTCATATCTCGGTATTGGGTGTGCGCGAAAAACGTTTGTGTAGGAACTACTGCCCTTGCGTTTGTTGTTGTTGTAAATATTATTGGCAGTAGCAAATTGAAGCTTTTGATTGGTAGCGATTATTTGGGAGCCAAAATCTAATGTATCCGAGAGTTTGGAAAATCATGTTTAGTTTAGTCACGTAGAGCGTCTATAACATTTTATATGTGACCAACCGTAGCTGAAGTCTAGTAACACATATAAGAATTATGTGGTTTATATAACAGCGGGCTGTCCATAAAAATTTTTCTGTCAGGTCTTTAAAGTTGTAAAAAGTTCTAATTTGTATATGTATATCTCCAGTTTCGAAAATAAAAGATAACAGGGACCGTACCGGTTATGGGTTTTATCAAAAGTCAGATTTTAACTGTTATCTTTTAACTTTTATTTTTACCGACAAAAATAAAAGTTATTTTGTGCCTTTTATCATATCAGGCAAAAATAACTGTTACTTTTCACTTTTATTTTATCGGTCAAAAATAACTGTTATTTTGTGACTTTTATTTTTTCGGTCAAATATATCAGGCAATTTGAATTTCAAAGGCCGTTTGACCGACTAAAAACTATTTATATCATTTTTTCGTCTCAGCAGACATTCTGAGCTATAACACTTGTGCGACAGTTAATTTTAACTTTTATAGTAAACGTCTAAAATTTAAAAGGCGTTTAATATTCGTGAAGCTGAGGCCCTTAGGATCAGAATGGTATATTTGAAAAAGTCCACCGACAATTTTTTCGTTATGCCTTTTTGATTTGAAAATTGTAAAATAACAGTTATTTTCGGTGCCTGAAAGATAATAATTTTTAGCAAGTTTATGTACATACTTCATTAAAAAATTAAGTAAAATTCCTTATGCTAAGAATATTAAAACCCATTTGCAAGATATTTTAATGTATTTTTTTATATATATATTATATATAACATATATTTAACTTACAAGCTTATACATACGATATTAAAAAAACTCTAAATTACACTTTTCAGATATCATTCTCAGTAAATTATTAAAACAAAATTAATCATTGTTTATTAACATTTTTTTATCGGCTCTGTAAGCTTCGTCACCGCTTAGACTTTTGTTATTTGTTCTGATTGTCATATTACATATTTTAAATAAACAAATATATTATTTGATATCCATAAGAAAACAAAGCGTTAGGTGTAACTATTAAAACTAAAGTATTGAATTTCGAGGTTGTGCTAAAAAACTTCGACAGATTAGGCAACGATTATTTTTATTATATCTGCAGTTTTAGAACCTTTACAATTAGACAGATGTACGGTTTCACAAAGCTTTAAGTTAATGCATGAGAAGCGATAAGCACAATTTTAAGCTTCAGACAGACTTGAATGAATGACGTGTTTACATGCAAAGCTATACGGCCGACGTACAAAACTAATATTCTGAAAAAAATGTATATTCCCGCAGATGGTTGCTAAAAAGGGTATTAATAGAAAAAAATATATTTTTAAATACGGCTTTGAAATTGTTATTGCAATATCACTACCCGTTGCGGTACTCGTATTCTTTCTTGATTAATTAAAACGAAAAATACAACAACAAAATAAACTAAAACAATTTCTTGTTGTGTAGTGTTATCAACCTACCTCACTACGGACTGAACAGACAGACGCGCTTCAAATGCTTCTAAATCATTTCATCAATTTGTCTAACTTCTTTGATGAAACTATAAATTTAGATGAAAATACATGCTCAAAAATGCTGCAACAAAAATAGCTATTAAATGCCACAAAACAAATACATTTAGTTGAAAAGGTTACACATTTTGTTGGGATGCAAATTCATTGAAATGAAAATGAAAAGAATATTTAACTAAATTCTCTCAGTAATTTTTTCGATTTGGTTATGCAATTTTGTTTTTTGGTGCTAACCCATTTCACTTTGAAACATCATTACTATGACTTTCACTATGCTAAGTATTTTTAAAATCTTACTAAGCTGCCAAAAATGTTGTAGACAAGACAACATACTTATCGCATGGTAGGAATCCGGGTTGGTTTCAAGTTCACATAAGGTGCCATAAATGATTTGATTAAACATTTTCGCAAATTTTGCTATTAATTTGCATTAAATACAATATCAGAGTTTATATTTCGTGCATTATCAGTGCGCAGCAATAAATCAGCAACGTCAGCGTACAAGTGTGTATAAATATTATTTGCTGTATAATATTCATTTTCGTCATTGCTTGTTGTTATTTTTAAACATTTTTCAGAAATTTCCAATCGTATAATGCGAAAAATGTAGTATTTCTCACGTTGTTGACGTTGACGCTGTTTTAATAGCGATCTTGTTTGTCAAGTAGCAATTGTGCCATTAAAATAATAAATATATAATACTTGAAGTAATTATCTAATGTCCCCGTGACACACACATTTAATGTATTCAGTTATAAAGGTTAATGTTTGAAGTAGCGACAATAAGGGATAATTTAAATAATTAGGCTTATGGGCATTTTATGCAATAAATTTTTTATCATATGGTGATTTAGGTTTATTATTATTATTTAGGTTTATTATTATTGAATAGTCAAATAGAAACATTTAAGTTAGTTTATTTGTTTAAAATTGTTCTTTTCGGAGCATGTTGGAAGTTTTAATAATAGTCTTCCTATCTTTAAAGATCATGGTTTTCCGGCGTAAAGATGGGACCACCAGACGCCATTTTGGGCATTACTGAGGCCTACAAGCGCGATAAAAATCCTAAAAAAGTAAATTTGGGTGCTGGTGCCTATCGCGATGATAACAGCAAGCCATGGGTGCTACCCAGTGTGCGCAAAGTAAGTTGAAACTGCCTACATCTAAACATTGTAATGATTTCTTACCATCACTGAATGAACTGTACGATTTTGATTATGTAGGCTGAGGAGTGCATCGTGGCTCGCAAGATGGACAAGGAGTATGCTCCCATCGTTGGTTTGCCCGAGTTTTACAACAAAGCCATAGAATTGGCGCTAGGCAAAGATTCTGGTAGCTTAAGCTGCAAGAAAAATGCTACGACACAAGTAAGTCTTAAATAGTTATTGCCTGGCTTTCGACCAAGTTGTATTCCATTTTCTGTTGTTATTTGTGTGATTACAGACTATCAGCGGCACTGGTGCCCTGCGCGTGGGTGCCGCATTTCTCAGCAAGTTCTGGACCGGATGTCGTGAAGTTTACGTGCCCACGCCAACCTGGGGCAACCACATACCGATTTTCGAACATTCCGGCTTACCGGTGAAAAAGTATCGCTATTATGATCCCAAGAGTTGCGGCTTGGACTGTGAGGGATTTTTTGAGGATATCAGTGTATGTATGCTTGTGTTACATAAGCACCATGCAATTTTTATCCAAATTTTGTTTTCGTGAAATTTTAGAAAATTCCCGAAAACGCGATCATATTGTTGCACGCTTGTGCCCACAATCCCACAGGCGTTGATCCCACCAAGGAGCAATGGCAGGAGTTGTCCAAACTAATTAAGAAGAAGAAATTGTATCCCTTCTTTGACATGGCTTACCAAGGCTTCGCCTCCGGCGATATTGATCGCGACGCGCAGGCCGTGCGTATCTTCGAGAAGGACGGACACCAATTCTGCCTGGCACAAAGCTTTGCTAAGAACATGGGGCTTTATGGCGAGCGCGCTGGTGCATTCAGCGTTATCTGCGACAACAAAGACGAGGCAGACCGCGTCATTTCGCAGATAAAAATCCTCATACGCGCACTCTACTCTAATCCGCCCATCCATGGGGCGCGTATCGTTGCCGAAATACTCAACAACGAAGAACTGCGATGCATTTGGCTGGAAGACGTTAAGACGATGGCCGATCGTATCATCTGTGCCCGCGAAACGCTGAAGCAGAACCTGGTGAAGTTGGGCTCATCGCGTCCCTGGGATCACATCACCAATCAGATTGGTATGTTCTGTTTTTCGGGAATGTCGCCTGAAAATGTGGACCGCCTGGCGAAGGAATATAGCATATATCTGACTAGGGATGGGCGCATTTCGATGGCGGGTGTATCCAGTAAGAACGTCGACTACTTAGCAAAGGCCATGCACGAGGTCACCAAATAAAAATTTTCTCAGTAAAAACAAAAAATTCAGTAAAATAGTTGAAAACAAGCAGTGTAACCCATTTCAGTGCAATTTAATAATCCAACCACATAACAGTTGCAGTTTACATAAACAAAATTCCTTTTTTATTTATTGAGGCACAAGCAAGCAGCAAATTTTCAACGAATATTTCGATGTTTGTAATTATTTTGCATAGATAAAGTTAAGTTTTAAAATTATTGTACGATATTTGCTACCACATTGCCATAAATCGAAGAGTGAAAAGCATTTAAATAAACATGAATTCACATATTTCTCCAGAATGTGCAACTGTTTTTTGTTTTTGTCTAAAGTCTGCAACTTCGCAGAGTAGTTTGCTGTAACAGGGGATAAAGCAATTTAGCTACAAGTAATTTAGCCAACTCACCAAATGATTTGTCAAAATTCACTTGTCGTTTATTGCGTAAATATTACATCTTGAAGGTATTAGCGATACAATTTATAATGTTTTGTTGTTTAGAAAAAGGTCTTATGTTTCGAACAATTCCTATGAACAAATGTCATACATTGTACTAAAAATACATACTCTGCTAGAACACTAAATAGCACAATTTCATGCGCGGCTGCGCGTAAGCAACCGATTTATGTTAATTCTAAAATAACGTTAGTCTCTTTCGTGTGTGCCTAGCGGGCAGTAGCGGTTGGCGCTGAGCGATTAATTAGCTGCAATTTGCAATGTTGCTGCAGGGACGCCATTTCGATTAATGAAAACACTTAAATCGATTAAACACTGAGCTATTGGTTTTTATTAAACAAATGTATATTTTTTGAATTGATGGACAATTTATTGATTGGGTTGAGTACGAGAATTGTGAGATCATTGGATTATAGCTTCTAATTGCGTTTGAATCGTCGGAAAACCGTTGTTTAGCTTTTGATAGGATGTAGAATCAGTCGATCAATAATTAGAAATAAAGACGAAATTAAATGTGTTTCGGTATGATTTCAATCGGCAATAACCAAAACTGTATTTAATTTATTATTTACACGTTTACAGTTTCTGGTAGCTCAATTTCGCGACATTAAAATTGATTAATAATCATTTAATTCACACTTTATAAGTTGGTTAAAATCTTTGATAAATTAGTGTCTTTCAATTGAATGGTTATGTACTGCACTACAATTAAAATAACGCAAGTAAAATCGCCTAATTAGTATTTGAATTTTAGAGTCCATGGATGCTTGTTACATTTTCGTACAATTGATTTATTAGTTATGATTATTTAGTTAATAAGAACTTGGGAAAGATTATACGCCATGAGATCCAGTCGAGAAGAGTGTCTTTTAGATACGTTTTAGTCATTCTTTCGGCTTTACTTGTGTTCAATTACCAACTGATAACTTTTTAAAAATTGCATTTAAAGAACTAACGACTTCAAACCACTGGTGAAAATTAAGGGTAAAAGCCATTGAATTAAATTAAAAAAAAAGTTGACACACAATTTACATTTGATTATTAAAGCTTGATTTGCCAATTGAATTTCAAGTAAAAATGTAATAACCACAGTTATTCAAAGATGTTTCTATTCAATGCTAATCCTTGCAAAGTACATTTCAATTAAAAAAATATGTACATGTGCCATCAAATGTGGCCTCATTACCATTTACAAACATTTTGATTTTTCGATTTTCGTAGTTCACATTAGCAACACTCGCTTGGATACGAGTTAACAAAGCGATTTAAGTGCAATTTGTTAATATTTTAAATCAACTAAACAATAGAACAGCGCCAACTGCGACACAACTAATTTACAATACACATCCAACAAATTAAAAACGATTAAATGGAAAGCAGAAAAACTTAACTGAAACGAGATATAGCTTCAGATTCGGCTCAGTTTAAACTTTAAAGTCACGGCTTGTTGTAACGATATCGTATCTTGTCGGAAGGCTCGCAATATTCTTTAATGATTAATTTACACAGGAACACGTGGAATACTATGATTATTGCACAGATGGATACCCAGAAGAGCGCGGGAAGTCCGCCCAGTTGGTGGCCATGCTTGTGCAGCGCAATCACGTGCTGCTCGTGAGCCGGCGCTGCAAGCAATCAAATTCAAATTTCAGTTAATTGCAATTGGTATGTTGGAGCTAAAGTGAATGTGCATTGGTACCTTCTACCACCTCCTTGACATGTATGGCTTTGTGCAACTCCTCCATGTGTTGCTTATCCTCGGTTATGTACAGAATGGCGGTGAGCGGTTCGGTGAGCTTCACTGGGAATTGCCGGCGACTCTGACTGCAGTTACAAAATTATAACTAGTGCAGCTTTCAATGGCAGAATTACCACAGATTCAACTTACGTCAGCAACACTGGCTCATCCAGGCAACCGCCATCACAAGCGTAGTAACTGCGATCTGACCGATCCAGCGCTACATTGATTACCGCCTTATTGTCGTCTGTCACAGTGATGGTGACATTCACGTGTGTCTTGTTGCCATAGTTTAGACGCCGAAACTGAAAGTCACGATGCAGGTACTTGGGGTGCATGTTACATTCCAGATGCTGGTTGCTGAAACGGAAGCTGCCGAAGCTCAGAACCATTGCCTGTATGACGCCGGAGGCCCCGGCGCGTATCAGGTTATGACAACCCTAGAAAGTGTAGATTCCTCTTTAAAGTAATGATCCCTCAAAACTTGTATGCGACTCGATGCGTTTTTATTATTTTTTCGACCATCGTATTCCTAGACTAGAACCCACCTGCTTTTCCAGCGTTAACATCCACATTGACACAAGGTTATTTAATTCCTCCAGATTCTCCATGCCCTGCCACAGGTTTTCCGCTTGCAGCGTGTAGTAGGAGTCGTAGCAGCCCTCCGCGTATGTCAGCGCTTTGGCGATTTCCTGCTTGCTGGGCGCCGTCACCGACACGTACTCCTCGTATTCGTAGCTGCGCGTCTGCGAAAGTACTCCATACATAGTGGCATTAATACGATCGCCATTCAGGCTCTGCTCCGCCTTCGATGTGCTGATGCTGAAACCGGTGGCCCACAAATCGGACCATACGTTAACATGCTCCTGTCGGTAGGAGTGCGCATCCATTTGCGCGTCTGATTTGGCCTGCAGTTTCTGTAGCATTTTGGTCATGGCCTGTACCGCTTTGTTTTCCGTATCTTCGGAAATTTCCTTGAGCTGCTGTTGAGACACCGCTTTGGAATAATGCACAGCAATGGGGAATAGCAATTTGATGGAGCCCCGCTTTTTCAGCGGCACAATGCGCGATATTTGTGGCTTCACCACGCTGACCACAATCACATTTGTGGGATCGTCCGTCTTAGGTTGGATGGTGCCGGTGGTCACTTCGAACTCCTTGAGACCAGGGAACTGCGCTGAAGAGCTACACTCCAAGGTAGAGAGAAGAGATCAAACATTATTTTACTGTCTCAACTATTGTAGTGTTTACCCCAGCTGTATGGTGCGTGTGGTGGGTGACTGGAAGTACACGCGCGGCATTATCAGTTCCACTTCGTCTATGATATTTCGCATGTTGGTGATTTGAATTCTCTGCATTAGTATGCTGGGGTGCGCTCGATGGGCGTAGTACTGATAGGAGACAAAATAATTCGGAAAGCATTGAAACCTGCAAGTCAGAGGTAAGCGTTAATCTCGAGCTTCTGCTTTCCACCAGCCACTCGCCAGACGCGCACCTGTGCACAATCCCGGCCAGGTACTCTACTACAGTAGCTTCCCGACCGGCGCCATTTCGCTCCATCACCGACACAACCGGGTGGAACTGCATCGGCAGCTGCATGGAGCGGCCGGACTTAATGTTTAGTGAAGCATCGTGCGCTACTTCCATGCCGATGTAGCCATTGCCCACGTACGGGATGAAGTCGTTCTCTTCCGGCAGCGGGGGCACGTGACGGATGTTTACGTCGTACTCGTAGCTATGCAAGAAGAACGGTGTCAGTCGGTCGTCCATGCAGTTCATCAGTGGATCTGTGGGTAGCGTACATATGTATCGACACAGGAAAGAAAATGGCAGCAGAAGACGTCGGTGGGCAACTCACCTCTCGCTTCCGGTGTCCGCATGAACAAGTACCGGAAGATCGGAGGCAACATATAGAAGAATACGCATACGCCCAGTAAAAATAGAAAGAGTCGGCGGTAGGACGTGAAACTGCCGTCAGCCAATCGTTTCAGCTTCCGTTTCAGTTCGCCCATGTCGAATTTACTGGTCTTGTCGGTGCGGAACATTTTCACTGCTACTCACTCGGCTTGTGCAGTTTCAGTGCTTGTAAGAGCGTTGTGTAAAGCCTGTCGTCGCGGTCGGTCGCATTAGCGGCCACAAGACACTAGGTAAACAAATTACTACGCCGCTATGTGAAACGTTGCAGGCATAATCAAACTTGTAGTTATTTTTACTATTTTCTATCCACCGGTCGCTTATCTTACAACAATGGCTTGACAGCTGACTGGAATCATTTCAACGCAGTCTGGCAACATCAGAACCGATGAACATCCAGTTAGACAACTGAGACCAAAAATCCGAATAAATAGTTTACAGTAAGGATGTAAATTATGGGTGTGCATATGTCTCTGAATTTTTATCATATATCTTTTATTATTTATCAAAACGGCATACTGGTGACAATTGGATAAATTTAGGAATTCTTAGTCGCTACTACAAATTCATAATAACACATTTATTGGAACAAAATTATATTAAATCATAAGATTGATATCATAATGAATATCATAAATCATAATCGATATGTGAATATTTGGCTTTTACAATCATAATGCCTGGGTTTTTATGATTTTTGCACCAGACGTTATAAACATTAAATTCAAGACAATGAGAACATTCATATTACGCAATAAGTAAATATTCTAATTTTATGTACGTGCTGCATAAATGCAAAAAGAGTCATACTACGTAAATGCAGTGTGAATTATTTAATGCGGCTGATACTCTTCTCTTTTTATAATTTCATTATTTAAATTATTATTCATATACGATATTAACCTATACGACTAATAAGTAATTATAAAAATTGAATCTTATAAGAATATGCATGCTCTAATTGCTTGCTGTAGAAACATTCGAAAAACCCAAGAATATGTAACAACTGTTAAATACTGCATATTTATGTAGGTTGTTTCTAAAAACCAATACCGTATGCATATTTCACGTAACTGAATATATTTTATTAAACTGAAATCGTATGCTGGGCATTCTAGTAATGGACTGTGAGAAATTCAACAGCACCTTTTTGTACCCACCCTAGCTCCTTTCCGAACGCACCCGTAATTCAATTTTTACTGTACTGACTTTTTTGACAAATAAACATTAATGGCTGCCAATCTCAAACGAAGAAGCAGCAGTGGATTTTTCGCTCCAATTTGCAAAAAGTTTTAAGGAAATCGTTTTTAAATCCAAGTGAAAGTGTGGAAGGAACTTAGCACAAACGCAGTGTGGAGTATAGTCGCGCAGCATGTGGCCGCAAACGTTGCAAATGACGAGGGACGAGTGTCGGGGCATTTTGCGGAGACTTGGTAAGAAAGTGGCAAACGTACGAACCAGAAATGTGAAGCCGTTGCTGGGGTGTTCAGGAGCAGTTGAGTGCGAACGCGGCTGGTGGTGCCGCGAGTGCGAGCAGCTCGTGCTGTTACTGGCGCTGACAATATCACTGAGTGGTTTTTGTGAGTTTATTGTGCTTTTTGTTGCAGAGCTGGAAACGTATTCGCATGTGATTAGCGCATTTCGGGCTCAGGGTGGGCTCAGCGACAACAAGGCCAAGTTGCTCGAGCAGCTGCGTGACTTATTTCACATCTCACAAGAGCGTCACCGGGCGGAGGCGCGTCGCGTCGCCAATGACGAGCAGTTGTCCACCATAGCGGAGGCGTAAGTGGAAAGCGCGCGCAACAAGCAATCGCGCCACAGTGGCAATAGTGGTGGTGCGTTGTAATGAGAAATGTTTGTTTTTCGTGTTTCTTGCGCAGCATCTCGGGCCCGAATACATGGCAGGAGTGGTCGCGCGAGGGTCGCCGTTCGTTTCCGATGTTGCCGCGTGTGGCGCCACAAACGGCGCTGGCGCTAATTGCCAACAATGTGGCTTCCGAGGCGGCAACCGAGAACTTCAAACTTCCATATCCTGCAGAGACAGCAGCCGCGGTAGCTGAAGAGCAAGTGGCAGAAGCTGCGCGTGAATCCGCCTCCTGGGAGACGACGAGGCGCGAGGGCTACGTGGTCACCGATGATCCTGTAAGTAAACTTGCGATTGGTATGGCGGACTAATTGTACATTATATAACAAGGAGGGAAAGTACAGTCTGTGCAGTTGGGAGTAATTTTTGGCGCACGGAAAGATCAGTGAACGCAAGTTGAAAGCCTGCGATTGAAAAGTCCAAGATTTGGAAGTGTTCGATACTGAATGCAACAAAATTGCACAAAAAACAAAAATCCGAAAATTGGTCTTGTAGAAGCAAACGTTTGATGTAGTTAATAGTTCGAATTGAAAATGTTTAGGAGTAAAGTTTTTGTCCTGTTGGTCTTATGGGAGTTTGGAGAACATTACACTTCAGAAGTGTACATGATTTAGTGGTTGTTGTAATTGTGAAAAGCGTGGTTTTTTTCTAAGAATTTTAAAAAGGTTGGCGTCGCAAAAAGTGAACAAGATTCAGGTTTCTCGTCAAGATTGTGTTGCGCTATTCCTAGAGTAGGTTGTTTTTAATTCCGTATATTCGCGAATAAAACTGCGTGGACAGGAACAGAGAGACTAGGGTGCTTTGAAGTTTGTTTATATGTTGTAGGGCTAGAGCGTGGTTTTAGCAAATTTCATAAGTCATGAGAGTTTCAGCTACCAATTGAAATAATGTCTATAATAATAATTCGAGAGAATAATTCGTCGTTTGTGTGATACGGATAGCTAAAACAATTTGACTTTTGCGCCGTTTTGTTTTCAACTGGATGCAACCCTGCACCAAGGTCAACTATGGTATTGCCAACTTTGTGCAATGCCATAAACAACCCAACAAGAACAGGATCGATGGTAATGTCCTTTGGGTGCTGTACAGGCACGAGTGGCTTTGGTAGTGTACTCCGAAAAAGGCCTTGCAAGTCTACTTTGGCATTTAAACTGAATAGCATTTTTTATTTTGGGTCGTTCCAGTTCAAAATGCCCGATATTCCTACCGGGCCGAAGAAAAATCTGAAGCGCAACCTGTCCGAAAACCGAACTAGCGGCAGCAGCAAGAAACGACTCATTAACGATGCATCGTCAACCAAGCAGCAGCAACAACAACAGAAGCAATACGCACACATAACGGCGAACAGTGCCACCAATGCGGCTTCGCTCGCTGCTGGTGGCTGCAACATTCGGAAACTGTATCATAATCATAGCAATAACAAATTGCAACAGCAGCGCTACTTCCACCATCAGCAGATGCAAAAGCAAAAGCTGGTCGCAAAGAAATCGCCAGCAGCAGTGGCGACAGCTGGTGCGGGGGGCGGCATCGGAACGGGTGCCAAGCGCCAGACGCCAGCCAAGAGCAACCGTAAACCACAAACTAAGGCGCAAGAACAGAAGCAGCAACAACAACAACAGCAGCAGCAACATCAATACCAACAGCAGCAGCAACAGTTGGCCGAGTCGCGCAAGGAACTGCAAAGTCTCGATATGCTGCCCGAAGATCTGAAGCCAGAGCATCAGCTGCAGTCACAGCCCCAGCACGTCATGCCGCAAATTGCCGCTTCTAAGAAGGATATCACCAAGAACCTCACTAAGCTGCAGCTGCCGATATCAGCATCCACTGGTGCCACAGCATCGTCACTGGCAACGGTGTCGACGCGACTTGAATCACATAACCTGGCCACGTCGCCCGTAATGAGCGGTTCGCTGCCACCGGTGCTGCACGGCAAAATGGACAAGCAGCTAATATCGACGCCGGTGCAAAAGTTTATACTGGAAGATCGGCAACCGCCGCCGCAGCCAGTGCAGCTGCAGGCTACGTCTACGCCGCAGATCATGACATTGCCACAGATATCAGCGGCTGCTACGAAGCTGCGCGCCGTGAACACCACCATCCTGCCGCCCGGTACAAAGTTGACGCCGAAGAAGATGTCCGTGACAAGCAGCGGTTCTGGGATTGGTTTGCTGGGTGAGCAACAATTGAATACTGGTGGTAGCTTGGCCACCAGTCAATCACAGGTATACAACATCATGGAAGGCACAGCTCTAACGACCAGCGCACAAACGCCCCTGTCAGCTCCCACGCACACCCCGCCCGCCATCATTCAGTTACAGAGCAGTAGCGTGAGCGGCAGCGACGGTCTGCCATCGCAGCAGCCTACGCAGGGCAAAGTGCTAACCACGAAACTGATGCCGATTGTACTGAGTGGCTCTACAGGCACTGGTGCTGCAGCCGGTGGCGGGTCTGGTGTGGTCACTTCCACCGCTAACATAACAAAAATCGAAACGCTGAACAACGGCGCCACACTGATGACTGCGGGCGGTGGCGTTGGCGCCGGCAGCAACCCTGTGAGCACAGCAATCATAAAGAATATGCCGTCGACGCTGGTGTTGTCACCAAACCAGAGCGGCAGCGCTGGGACCATCTTCTCAACACTCGGCTCGGGAGCATCGGTCTTCCGGAAGCCGCCAATCATAAAAACAGGCACCATTAGCATGAGCGCGAGCAATACAGTTAGCAAGGTAAATAACATTCGGTTAAATAATGACAATCAGAGTTCTTAATCGTTTGGGTTCTTCTGCAGATTTCTTCCAACTTCAACGTTAGTACTTCCAGCAGTGGCCCACAAATCATCAGCAGCGTCAAACTGACGCCGGCGATAACGACGACCAACGCGGGCACCACACACACCCACCACCAACAGCAGCAGCAGTTCTTGCAGCATCAGTTGAAAAATGTGCCAACCACGGGCATTCGCACCAGTGTGAAGATTTGTCAGTCACCTAATGGCAAGGTGTTCATTCAGCCGGCCAATGTTGATGCCGCCACCAAGGTGAAACTACAAGGCGGGCTGCAGCACAAGTTGCTGCCGAATTCGTTGCTCGGTGCCACGGGTTCTACTACCAGCGCCACACCGCCGCAGCGTATCGCCATACAGAAAGTTCAAATCATACCCGCTCCACTGAACTCGCCTGGCCATCATCTGCCGGGCACGTTTCAGTCGCAGCAGCAGTCACATCAGACGAAGCCGGCTACTACGACTCTGACCATCGGCAACAAGGGCAACATGAACATGATTTTCATGCCGGCGGCAGGTGGACGCACAACTTCGGGCACTATTACGCTAGCGAAGGGCAATATTGCCGGTGGGGTTGTTGGCAACATTGTTGCCAAAGTGCAGCCGCAGCAGCAGCAGCAACAGCAACATCAAGTGCATGTGCACCAGCAACCGCCCATGCAGGATGTAACGAAGCCAACCAATGTTGTTGTAATTGGTGCAACAAGCAACACATTACCACACGCTCAATCGTCACCAACGGCGACATCTCTGAAATCACCAACGTACTCCACCGATGGCGGCAGCAAAATTCTGTCGGCCTCGGCGTCCAGCAATACGCCATCAATGCAGCTGGACACCAACCAGATGATAACCGAAGACACGCCCGTGGATATACTCAACATGCCTATAATTGTGGACGGCGGCGACGGCACGAATGTGAGCGCGGTTGGCAATAACATAGTCGATACAGTGACAGTATTATCCAGCGCTCTGGTTGAGAGTGCAACACAGCAAGCACAATCGCAGCAGCAGCCGGCACAACACTCAACTATTATTCTGGGAGCCACAGACTGGGAAATGGAACTGGACCAGGCGACGGCAGTGGCGGCGGCATCCAAAGCACGCACACTGTACAGCCGGCAGTTGAGCAGCAACAGCATCAGCAGCAGTGGCAACAGGCAGCGGAAGTCGTTGGGCGAGCAGCAGCAACTGCAGTTGCACGACAAGCCACCAGATGAGGGCGACACCATTATTATCGACGATAGCTTCGATGACGTTATCGTTGAGGAGCAGGAAGAGGGCGAAGAAGAGGTTACTGAGGTTACAGAGGAGCAGGAGGCATACGAACTGGGTAGCGGCAATGGAGATGGTGAAGAGGAGAACCATAGAAAAACGTTGGAGGTGGTAGAGGAAAAACAGGAATTGCAATCACAAGCGTACAGCGAAACCATCGATGACGACGAGCCAATTGAGGTGATTGACGAGGAAGAGGAGGAGGAGG